>OY720633.1:0-1462553 GCA_963169105.1 Ceriagrion tenellum
CAACCCAACCCAACCCAACCCAACCCAACCCAACCCAACCCAACCCAACCCAACCCAACCCAACCCAACCCAACCCAACCCAACCCAACCCAACCCAACCCAACCCAACCCAACCCAACCCAACCCAACCCAACCCAACCCAACCCAACCCAACCCAACCCAACCCAACCCAACCCAACCCAACCCAACCCAACCCAACCCAACCAACCCAACCCAACCCAACCCAACCCAACCCAACCCAACCCAACCCAACCCAACCCAACCCAACCCACCCAACCCAACCCAACCCAACCCAACCCAACCCAACCCAACCCAACCCCAACCCAACCCAACCCAACCCAACCCAACCCAACCCAACCCCACCCAACCCAACCCAACCCAACCCCAACCCAACCCAACCCACCCAACCCAACCCAACCCACCCAACCCAACCCAACCCAACCCAACCCAACCCAACCCAACCCAACCCAACCCAACCCAACCCAACCCAACCCAACCAACCCAACCCAACCCAACCCAACCCAACCCAACCCAACCCAACCCAACCCAACCCAACCCAACCCAACCCAACCCAACCCAACCCAACCCAACCCAACCCAACCCAACCCAACCCAACCCAACCCACCCACCCAACCCAACCCAACCCAACCCAACCCAACCCAACCCAACCCAACCCAACCCAACCCAACCCAACCCAACCCAACCCAACCCAACCCCAACCCAACCCAACCCAACCCAACCCAACCCAACCCAACCCAACCCAACCCAACCCAACCCAACCCAACCCAACCCAACCCAACCCAACCCAACCCAACCCAACCCAACCCAACCCAAACCCAACCCAACCCAACCAACCCAACCCAACCCAACCCAACCCAACCCAACCCAACCCAACCCAACCCAACCCAACCCAACCCAACCCAACCCAACCCAACCCAACCCAACCCAACCCAACCCAACCCAACCCAACCCAACCCAACCCAACCCAACCCAACCCAACCCAACCCAACCCAACCCAACCCAACCCAACCCAACCCAACCCAACCCAACCCAACCCAACCCAACCCAACCCAACCCAACCCAACCCAACCCAACCCAACCCAACCCAACCCAACCCAACCCAACCCAACCCAACCCAACCCAACCCAACCCAACCCAACCCAACCCAACCCAACCCAACCCAACCCAACCCAACCCAACCCAACCCAACCCAACCCAACCCAACCCAACCCAACCCAACCCAACCCAACCCAACCCAACCCAACCCAACCCAACCCAACCCAACCCAACCCAACCCAACCCAACCCAACCCAACCCAACCCAACCCAACCCAACCCAACCCAACCCAACCCAACCCAACCCAACCCAACCCAACCCAACCCAACCCAACCCAACCCAACCCAACCCAACCCAACCCAACCCAACCCAACCCAACCCAACCCAACCCAACCCAACCCAACCCAACCCAACCCAACCCAACCCAACCCAACCCAACCCAACCCAACCCAACCCAACCCAACCCAACCCAACCCAACCCAACCCAACCCAACCCAACCCAACCCAACCCAACCCAACCCAACCCAACCCAACCCAACCCAACCCAACCCAACCCAACCCAACCCAACCCAACCCAACCCAACCCAACCCAACCCAACCCAACCCAACCCAACCCAACCCAACCCAACCCAACCCAACCCAACCCAACCCAACCCAACCCAACCCAACCCAACCCAACCCAACCCAACCCAACCCAACCCAACCCAACCCAACCCAACCCAACCCAACCCAACCCAACCAACCCAACCCAACCCAACCCAACCCAACCCAACCCAACCCAACCCAACCCAACCCAACCCAACCCAACCCAACCCAACCCAACCCAACCCAACCCAACCCAACCCAACCCAACCCAACCCAACCCAACCCAACCCAACCCAACCCAACCCAACCCAACCCAACCCAACCCAACCCAACCCAACCCAACCCAACCCAACCCAACCCAACCCAACCCAACCCAACCCAACCCAACCCAACCCAACCCAACCCAACCCAACCCAACCCAACCCAACCCAACCCAACCCAACCCAACCCAACCCAACCCAACCCAACCCAACCCAACCCAACCCAACCCAACCCAACCCAACCCAACCCAACCCAACCCAACCCAACCCAACCCAACCCAACCCAACCCAACCCAACCCAACCCAACCCAACCCAACCCAACCCAACCCAACCCAACCCAACCCAACCCAACCCAACCCAACCCAACCCAACCCAACCCAACCCAACCCAACCCAACCCAACCCAACCCAACCCAACCCAACCCAACCCAACCCAACCCAACCCAACCCAACCCAACCCAACCCAACCCAACCCAACCCAACCCAACCCAACCCAACCCAACCCAACCCAACCCAACCCAACCCAACCCAACCCAACCCAACCCAACCCAACCCAACCCAACCCAACCCAACCCAACCCAACCCAACCCAACCCAACCCAACCCAACCCAACCCAACCCAACCCAACCCAACCCAACCCAACCCAACCCAACCCAACCCAACCCAACCCAACCCAACCCAACCCAACCCAACCCAACCCAACCCAACCCAACCCAACCCAACCCAACCCAACCCAACCCAACCCAACCCAACCCAACCCAACCCAACCCAACCCAACCCAACCCAACCCAACCCAACCCAACCCAACCCAACCCAACCCAACCCAACCCAACCCAACCCAACCCAACCCAACCCAACCCAACCCAACCCAACCCAACCCAACCCAACCCAACCCAACCCAACCCAACCCAACCCAACCCAACCCAACCCAACCCAACCCAACCCAACCCAACCCAACCCAACCCAACCCAACCCAACCCAACCCAACCCAACCCAACCCAACCCAACCCAACCCAACCCAACCCAACCCAACCCAACCCAACCCAACCCAACCCAACCCAACCCAACCCAACCCAACCCAACCCAACCCAACCCAACCCAACCCAACCCAACCCAACCCAACCCAACCCAACCCAACCCAACCCAACCCAACCCAACCCAACCCAACCCAACCCAACCCAACCCAACCCAACCCAACCCAACCCAACCCAACCCAACCCAACCCAACCCAACCCAACCCAACCCAACCCAACCCAACCCAACCCAACCCAACCCAACCCAACCCAACCCAACCCAACCCAACCCAACCCAACCCAACCCAACCCAACCCAACCCAACCCAACCCAACCCAACCCAACCCAACCCAACCCAACCCAACCCAACCCAACCCAACCCAACCCAACCCAACCCAACCCAACCCAACCCAACCCAACCCAACCCAACCCAACCCAACCCAACCCAACCCAACCCAACCCAACCCAACCCAACCCAACCCAACCCAACCCAACCCAACCCAACCCAACCCAACCCAACCCAACCCAACCCAACCCAACCCAACCCAACCCAACCCAACCCAACCCAACCCAACCCAACCCAACCCAACCCAACCCAACCAAAACCCCAACCCAACCAAAACCCCAACCCAACCAAAACCCCAACCCAACCAAAACCCCAACCCAACCAAAACCCCAACCCAACCAAAACCCCAACCCAACCCAAACCCAACCCAACCCAAACCCAACCCAACCCAAACCCAACCCAACCCATCCCAACCCAACCCAACCCAACCACACCCAACCCAACCCAACCACACCCAACCCAACCCAACAACACCCAACCCAACCCAACCCAACAACACCCAACCCAACCCAACCACACCCAACCCAACCCAACAACACCCAACCCAACCCAACCCAACAACACCCAACCCAACCCAACCCAACCCAACCCAAATATTTCTATACTTACGACTTTTCAAAACCAAGATGCGATCAACTCTCGAAGCACTCACTGCATGATGTAAAAATTATTCAGATTCATGGTATAAAGGAAATCCCGAAAAAGCTCGGCAAATTTAAAGATTATTGCATATGTCTTCCTACTTATATTAAAAAACGAAGTACTTCAATTCTTTTAGTTAAATTGAAAAAGTTTTTTGGACAAATAAATACACTTTCAAAAGGTGACGGCTACTAATTCTTCATAGTTCTTATGACACATGAGATTGAAGGTCGAAAGTAAGTGCGATTTTTGCCTCGTTAGCAAGGTTGTCAAAAACTTATCAAACGTAATATCGTTAAAACAGAGAACCCATCGCCACCAAGATGGCCGTCTCTCGATCACGGTTTTCAGGCTCTACCTTCTAAACGGTTGATCTGATCCATAACTTTTTAAGGTAGACAACAAAATGATCTAAACAATGAATTTTACACCGCTTGTATCTTTGTCCATTAGTTTAGTAGATAGAAGCCGTCGAATTCGGTAATAATTTACCGCGCTTTTGAAGGTGGAAAAAACTGCCATATTGGCCTCGATGTTGACGTTAAAAATGGAAAAACGCACTTTCTTCACGATACACAAGGAAATTTATTTCAATCATATAAAAATACCTACAATAACCATCAGCGGTAACCTACGATAAGAAATGCGAATTCAGACTAGAACTCCAATATAAAAGAATAAGATCGTACTTACATGACCGCCGGCACACGTCAGTGTCAGCAAGTTCAGTAACCGCGTAGCGGCAAGCTGGCCGCTGGTCTGATGAGCAGGCGAGCATGGTCGGCCGCTGGTCTCATGAGCAGGCGAGAGAATGATCCTGATGATCGTGCGTTCTCGTCGTCGCCTGTCTCTCTTGATCGACGCAATTCGTGGAAATCGGAAGTAATATCTCTCGTATGTATGTTTGTTAGTTCTGCGTTACTTCATTTCCGAGAATGTCATCAGAATACTTCCTTGCTGCATAGTGCCTGAAGTGTTTCAGTTATTCAAAAGAGTAAGTCACGATTTTATTATATTCTAAGTTCTCTTGTTCGTTATTGTGCTTATTAGTCATCAGTCTTGCGTTCGTAATCTGTGATGTGATGACTATAACGTGTGCATTTTGTTTACTGAGGTTTTAATTTTATCCTCCATTGGGACGAATAAGTTTGAGCGGCCGATAAATTAGCCGGCAAACGTCTGCTTTCGTCACACACCTTTCAAAAATTTTTTTCGACCCTTTCAAAATAGTGTATCGTCGCAGAAATTTATGTGACAAAAACTAGATAGATGATGGTATCTAATGATAATTTTATTTGGGGGAATAAGTAAAAAACGGTAAATGGGATATTTTCAAAGCTTGAGTGGACGTTTTATCTGGCCGCCATTGCACTGTCTCCACTTTTAGGCGAGGTGTGGCGTGACAGTCGCCTTATTGCGTTTACTCATTAATATCTCCCGTTCCCTGTTATTCGTAACCGCAGAGAATGTCGTCGCTTGAACCCTGGAAACACATGACAGTTGAAGTAATATTTCATTTCTGGTTTTTCCCATGTTATCAGTTCATTCGTAGGATTTGTAGGCATGTAGAGATGTATATTATCTAGAAAAAAATCTCCCTCGAGACGGTCGGTGATCATAAGGGTGTAAATAAGAGGTGTAGGTCTGTGAATACGTATATTTTCTAGAAAAAAATCTCCCTCGAGACGGTCGGTGATTATAAGTGTGGAAATAGGAGGTGCAGGCATGTAGAGACTTATATTTTCTGTGAAAAACCTCTCTGGAGACGGTTGGAGAATGGGAGAAAGCGGCTACGATACATGGGGAAATGACAGAAAAGTGATAGAAAACGCGAAAGGTCGGAATTGAACTGCAGAAAAAGGCGTAAAGCCGGTGAAGGAGAAGTTGGAAATGGATAAAAGCGACTTCATAAGTGAAAAAAAAGGCATTAACAACTTGGAAAATAGGCATTTCGGGTTCTCGTACCGGTACCGATAAGCGAAAGAACGTTGTTATTTTCCCGCCCAACCCCTCCCCGCTCCGCTCCGCCCCGCTCCACCCGCCCCGCCCCGCTCCGCCCCGCCCCGCCCCGCTCCGCTCCGCTCCGCCCCGCCCAGCACCGCCCCACCCCGCTCCGCCCCGACCCGCCCCGCTCCGCCCCGACCCGCCCCGCCCCGCCCCGCTCCGGCCCGCTTATCATTAGCGGTCAACCCTTGAAATTCGATAATGGCACTCATCGCGATGTATGTCCAACTTACAAGGTTTGTACGCCCAATGCCAGGGGTTGAACACACATCAAAGACCTTTTGACTTGCAGAATTTTACTTCGTGCTAGAGGTAAAAAAGCCTTACACTCACACGCGCTGGAAAAATCAGAGCATAACCAAGTTATACTTTTTGATTACCAGGCAAATCATACGTTATGAGTACCATCTCCAATTCAAGTCTCTCCAAATCCAAATGAAACGTATTTTTAGATAATTAGGTGGCGAGAAATTGTCTCACTTTATCACGACTACTCGAGAGTCTTCGAAGAAATAGATTTATCAGCTTGGAGAATTTTATCAGAGCATGCCATTCGTCACCGTTCGAGTTAAACGAGCTTATGTTCTTAATGCGCAAATTTATCATTAAAATTCCCTGATTCCCCGCCCCTCAATTAAAATGAACTTATTGCCCACGTGAACGCATATTTTTGCTTTCTCTCATAGGATTTGAATAACTCAGGGTAAATCACTTCGAAATGCCAAAAGTAATAACAATATATTAGGAACTGTAGTTAATATTTAACTGTCTAAAAGTCCGTTTCCCAAAAACATATACATATTTTAGACGTGACGGAATATATTTGTTTATTCTTGAAGAAATTGATTTAAAGATGGGAAATCATTTAGAAATGCCCTTGATCTTTTGAAAATGCAGATATATAATCAATCATTTTGCATTTACAGAATGAGCATTTTCCAGTTTAAAATAAAAGGAATGCCTACGTAAGCCTATATTTTTGCTTTCTCTTACAGGATATGAAATACTCAGGAAAAATTACTTCGAAATCCTAAAAATGATAATAATATTCTAGGAATTAAAATTAATATTTGCCTGTCTAAAATTCCGTTTCGAAATAAAACCTATACATTTTTCAGACGTGAGCGAATATATTCGTTTAATCTCGAAGGAACTGATTGAAAGATGGAAAATCATTTAGAAAGGCCCAATGCTCTTTTGTAATTGCAGATATATAATCAATCATTTTGCATTTACAGAATGAGCATTTTCCAGTTTAAAATAAAAGGAATGCCCACGTAAGCCTATATTTTTGCTTTCTCTTACAGGATATGAAATACTCAGGAAAAATTACTTCGAAATCCTAAAAATGATAATAATATTCTAGGAATTAAAATTAATATTTGCCTGTCTAAAATTCCGTTTCGAAATAAAACCTATAAGTTTTTCAGACGTGAGCGAATATATTCGTTTAATCTCGAAGGAATTGAATTGAAGATGGAAAATCATTTAGAAGGCCCAATGTTCTTTTGAAATTACAGATATATAATCAATCATTTTGCATTTACAGAATGAGCATTTTCCAGTTTAAAATAAAAGGAATGCCCACGTAAGCCTATATTTTTGCTTTCTCTTACAGGATATGAAATACTCAGGAAAAATTACTTCGAAATCCTAAAAATGATAATAATATTCTAGGAATTAAAATTAATATTTGCCTGTCTAAAATTCCGTTTCGAAATAAAACCTATACATTTTTCAGACGTGAGCGAATATATTCGTTTAATCTCGAAAGAATTGAATTGAAGATGGAATATCATTTAGAAAGGCCCAATGTTCTTTTGAAATTGCAGATATATAATCAATCATTTTGCATTTACAGAATGAGCATTTTCCAGTTTAAAATAAAAGGAATGCCCACGTAAGCCTATATTTTTGCTTTCTCTTACAGGATATGAAATACTCAGGAAAAATTACTTCGAAATCATAAAAATGATAATAATATTCTAAGAATTAAAATTTATATTTGCCTGTCTAAAATTCCATTTCGAAATAAAACCTATACATTTTTCAGACGTGAGCGAATATATTCGTTTAATCTCGAAAGAATTGAATTGAAGATGGAATATCATTTAGAAAGGCCCAATGTTCTTTTGAAATTGCAGATATATAATCAATCATTTTGCATTTACAGAATGAGCATTTTCCAGATTAAAATAAAAGGAATGCCCACGTAAGCCTATATTTTTGCTTTCTGTTACAGGATATGAAATACTCAGGAAAAATTACTTCGAAATCCTAAAAATGATAATAATATTCTAGGAATTAAAATTAATATTTGCCTGTCTAAAATTCCGTTTCGAAATAAAACCTATACATTTTTCAGACGTGAGCGAATATATTCGTTTAATCTCGAAGGAACTGAATGAAAGATGGAAAAAAATTTAGAAAGGCCCAATGCTCTTTTGTAATTGCAGATATATAATCAATCATTTTGCATTTACAGAATGAGCATTTTCCAGTTTAAAATAAAAAGAATGCCCACGAAAGCCTATATTTTTGCTTTCTCTTACAGGATATGAAATACTCCGGAAAAATTACTTCGAAATCCTAAAAATGATAATAATATTCTAGGAATTAAAATTAATATTTGCCTGTCTAAAATTCCGTTTCGAAATAAAACCTATACATTTTTCAGACGTGAGCGAATATATTCGTTTAATCTCGAAGGAACTGATTGACAGATGGAAAATCATTTAGAAAGACCCAATGCTCTTTTGTAATTGCAGATATATAATCAATCATTTTGCATTTACAGAATGAGCATTTTCCAGATTATAATAAAAGGAATGCCCACGTAAGCCTATATTTTTGCTTTCTCTTACAGGATATGAAATACTCAGGAAAAATTACTTCGAAATCGTAAAAATGATAATAATATTCTAGGAATTAAAATTAATATTTGCCTGTCTAAAATTCCGTTTTGAAATAAAACCTATAAGTTTTTCAGACGTGAGCGAATATATTCGTTTAATCTCGAAGGAATTTAATTGAAGATGGAAAATCATTTAGAAAGGCCTAAGGTTCTTTTGAAATTGCAGATATATAATCAATCATTTTGCATTTACAGAATGAGCATTTTCCAGTTTAAAATAAAAGGAATGCCCACGTAAGCCTATATTTTTGCTTTCTCTTACAGGATATGAAATACTCAGGAAAAATTACTTCGAAATCCTAAAAATGATAATAATATTCTAGGAATTAAAATTAATATTTGCCTGTCTAAAATTCCGTTTCGAAATAAAACCTATAAATTTTTAAGACGTGAGTGAATATATTCGTTTAATCTCGAAAGAATTGAATTGAAGATGGAAAATCATTTAGAAAGGCCCAATGTTCTTTTGTAATTGCAGATATATAATCAATCATTTTGCATTTACAGAATTAGCATTTTCCAGTTTAAAATAAAAGGAATGCCCACGTAAGCCTATATTTTTGCTTTCTCTTACAGGATATGAAATACTCAGGAAAAAGTACTTCGAAATCCTAAAAATGATAATAATATTCTAGGAATTAAAATTTATATTTGCCTGTCTAAAATTCCGTTTCGAAATAAAACCTATACATTTTTCAGACGTGAGCGAATATATTCGTTTAATCTCGAAAGAATTGAATTGAAGATGGAAAATCATTTAGAAAGGCCCAATGTTCTTTTGAAATTGCAGATATTTAATTAATCATTTTGCATTTACAGAATGAGCATTTTCCAGATTAAAATAAAAGGAATGCCCACGTAAGCCTATATTTTTGCTTTCTCTTACAGGATATGAAATACTCAGGAAAAATTACTTCGAAATCCTAAAAATGATAATAATATTCTAGGAATTTAAATTAATATTTGCCTGTCTAAAATTCCGTTTCGAAATAAAACCTATACATTTTTCAGACGTGAGCGAATATATTCGTTTAATCTCGAAGGAACTGAATGAAAGATGGAAAATCATTTAGAAAGGCCCAATGTTCTTTTGAAATTGCAGATATATAATCAATCATTTTGCATTTACAGAATGAGCATTTTCCAGATTAAAATAAAAGGAATGCCCACGTAAGCCTATATTTTTGCTTTATCTTACAGGATATGAAATACTCAGGAAAAATTACTGCGAAATCCTAAAAATGATAATAATATTCTAGGAATTAAAATTAATATTTGCCTGTCTAAAATTCCGTTTCGAAATAAAACCTATACATTTTTCAGACGTGAGCGAATATATTCGTTTAATCTCGAAGGAACTGAATGAAAGAGGTAAAATCATTTAGAAAGGCCCAATGCTCTTTTGTAATTGCAGATATATAATCAATCATTTTGCATTTACAGAATAAGCATTTTCCAGATTAAAATAAAAGGAATGCCCACGTAAGCCTATATTTTTGCTTTCTCTTACAGGATATGAAATACTCAGGAAAAATTACTTCGAAATCCTAAAAATGATAATAATATTCTAGGAATTAAAATTAATATTTGCCTGTCTAAAATTCCGTTTCGAAATATAACCTATACATTTTTCATACGTGAGCGATTATATTCGTTTAATCTCGAAGGAATTGAATTGTAGATGGAAAATCATTTAGAAAGGCCCAATGTTCTTTTGAAATTGCAGATATATAATCAATCATTTTGCATTTACAGAATGAGCATTTTCCAGATTAAAATAAAAGGAATGCCCACGTAAGCCTATATTTTTGCTTTCTCTTACAGGATATGAAATACTCAGGAAAAATTACTTCGAAATCCTAAAAATGATAATAATATTCTAGGAATTAAAATTTATATTTGCCTGTCTAAAATTCCGTTTCGAAATAAAACCTATAAGTTTTTCAGACGTGAGAGAATATATTCGTTTAATCTCGAAGGAATTGAATTGAAGATGGAAAATCATTTAGAAGGCCCAATGTTCTTTTGAAATTACAGATATATAATCAATCATTTTGCATTTACAGAATGAGCATTTCCAGTTTAAAATAAAAGGAATGCCCACGTAAGCCTATATTTTTGCTTTCTCTTACAGGATATGAAATACTCAGGAAAAATTACTTCGAAATCCTAAAAATGATAATAATATTCTAGGAATTAAAATTAATATTTGCCTGTCTAAAATTCCGTTTCGAAATAAAACCTATACATTTTTCAGACGTGAGCGAATATATTCGTTTAATCTCGAAAGAATTGAATTGAAGATGGAATATCATTTAGAAAGGCCCAATGTTCTTTTGAAATTGCAGATATATAATCAATCATTTTGCATTTACAGAATGAGCATTTTCCAGTTTAAAATAAAAGGAATGCCCACGTAAGCCTATATTTTTGCTTTCTCTTACAGGATATGAAATACTCAGGAAAAATTACTTCGAAATCCTAAAAATGATAATAATATTCTAAGAATTAAAATTTATATTTGCCTGTCTAAAATTCCATTTCGAAATAAAACCTACACATTTTTCAGACGTGAGCGAATATATTCGTTTAATCTCGAAAGAATTGAATTGAAGATGGAATATCATTTAGAAAGGCCCAATGTTCTTTTGAAATTGCAGATATATAATCAATCATTTTGAATTTACAGAATGAGCATTTTCCAGATTAAAATAAAAGGAATGCCCACGTAAGCCTATATTTTTGCTTTCTGTTACAGGATATGAAATACTCAGGAAAAATTACTTCGAAATCCTAAAAATGATAATAATATTCTAGGAATTAAAATTAATATTTGCCTGTCTAAAATTCCGTTTCGAAATAAAACCTATACATTTTTCAGACGTGAGCGAATATATTCGTTTAATCTCGAAAGATTTGAATTGAAGATGGAAAATCATTTAGAAAGGCCCAATGTTCTTTTGAAATTGCAGATATATAATCAATCATTTTGCATTTACAGAATAAGCATTTTCCAGATTAAAATAAAAGGAATGCCCCCGTAAGCCTATATTTTTGCTTTCTCTTACAGGATATGGAATACTCAGGAAAAATTACTTCGAAATCCTAAAAATGATAATAATATTCTAGGAATTAAAATTAATATTTGCCTGTCTAAAATTCCGTTTCGAAATAAAACCTATACATTTTTCAGACGTGAGCGAATATATTCGTTTAATCTCGAAGGAACTGAATGAAAGATGGAAAATAATTTAGAAAGGCCCAATGCTCTTTTGTAATTGCAGATATATAATCAATCATTTTGCATTTACAGAATGAGCATTTTCCAGTTTAAAATAAAAAGAATGCCCACGAAAGCCTATATTTTTGCTTTCTCTTACAGGATATGAAATACTCAGGAAAAATTACTTCGAAATCCTAAAAATGATAATAATATTCTAGGAATTAAAATTAATATTTGCCTGTCTAAAATTCCGTTTCGAAATAAAACCTATACATTTTTCAGACGTGAGCGAATATATTCGTTTAATCTCGAAGGAACTGATTGAAAGATGGAAAATCATTTAGAAAGGCCCAATGCTCTTTTGTAATTGCAGATATATAATCAATCATTTTGCATTTACAGAATGAGCATTTTCCAGATTAATATAAAAGGAATGCCCACGTAAGCCTATATTTTTGCTTTCTCTTACAGAATATGAAATACTCAGGAAAAATTACTTCGAAATCGTAAAAATGATAATAATATTCTAGGAATTAAAATTAATATTTGCCTGTCTAAAATTCCGTTTTGAAATAAAACCTATAAGTTTTTCAGACGTGAGCGAATATATTCGTTTAATCTCGAAGGAATTTATCTGAAGATGGAAAATCATTTAGAAAGGCCTAAGGTTCTTTTGAAATTGCAGATATATAATCAATCATTTTGCATTTACAGAATGAGCATTTTCCAGTTTAAAATAAAAGGAATGCCCACGTAAGCCTATATTTTTGCTTTCTCTTACAGGATATGAAATACTCAGGAAAAATTACTTCGAAATCCTTAAAATGATAATAATATTCTAGGAATTTAAATTAATATTTGCCTGTCTAAAATTCCGTTTCGAAATAAAACCTATACATTTTTCAGACGTGAGCGAATATATTCGTTTAATCTCGAAAGAATTGAATTGAAGATGGAAAATCATTTAGAAAGGCCCAATGTTCTTTTGAAATTGCAGATATATAATCAATCATTTTGCATTTACAGAATGAGCATTTTCCAGATTAAAATAAAAGGAATGCCCACGTAAGCCTATATTTTTGCTTTCTCTTACAGGATATGAAATACTCAGGAAAAATTACTTCGAAATCCTAAAAATGATAATAATATTCTAGGAATTTAAATTAATATTTGCCTGTCTAAAATTCCGTTTCGAAATAAAACCTATACATTTTTCAGACGTGAGCGAATATATTCGTTTAATCTCGAAGGAACTGAATGAAAGATGGAAAATCATTTAGAAAGGCCCAATGTTCTTTTGAAATTGCAGATATATAATCAATCATTTTGCATTTACAGAATGAGCATTTTCCAGATTAAAATAAAAGGAATGCCCACGTAAGCCTATATTTTTGCTTTCTCTTACAGGATATGAAATACCATAGAGTAAAGATACTATAGAGTGCTCACTGGGTATACCGAAAACGCTATCTAAATTGACGTAGTTCGGAATTCGTGCACCTCGTCGCGCTAGCATCGTTGGAATTATTTTGGAATTATTTTTGACGCCAGGTCCGCATTTGACTCGGCTAGCGCGAGCTACGTTGGAATCGAAATAAAAATAACTCTGTAGGATAAGCTACTTGCAATATCAATTCCAAAATTTCAGTTATTGTATCAACCTATAGTTTGTGTAAGTTGATAAATGGTTATCGACTTAGGAGTCCTGGGTTTGACAAAAAAAAGTGCTTAATAATTCGCATTTGGTTTCACGTAAAAGTGTTTTTCATCCCTTTGGCATACCGCTGCGATGACTGTTATGGAAAAAAATAGGTAAGTAGCCTCTGCTACTCGTTTTGTTTAGAAAAAATGAAAATCTCGAAAATGTTGAAAGCATATGGCTATGAAAATTTTCTGAATTATATTTATAGACGCTGAAAGTATTCACGGCAAAAAAACTAAAATCGCGATTTCCCGCAATGTATTCAAGAAAATATCTTCAAATTTCTAAAGTGGCCTTACACATTGATCATCTCGCCACTAATACTATTTAAATTAATATGCATTAGTTAATGTTGGTGTTAACTTTATACAAATCGTAATTTACTATTGAAATTACCTTCAAAATTCTGCATCTTGGTAACTTACGTTCCATTGGAATTTCATAGATATTTTATGAGTATGAAATGAAGAGAACGAATGAAAATGACTTTTTAAAGTAGAATGAACTCGTTATATGAGTTATTTTCTGAGGTATCAATTTTTATTGACCCTCGCGGAACGAAAACTAGCTTCTGCCCGGGCGCAGTAAGCTAAGGCGTAGAATGCATGCAGGTGATTCCGAATATTCAAAGGGTTGAACTTTAACAACATAATTGACAGTTTTCGATACTTGCAGATTAGTAGCACTCATTTACTATTTGGCTTTCCTTAACGTACATTTCTATGCCAGAGAGTACTTTTTTAATGGCGTGGACAATGTTCCTTCGTGGTAGCTAAAATTTATGCGTGGTTTTAGCGAGATTGAAGTACTTCTGGTGATGAAATTATCGACGTTGTCTGAAGTTGAACAAACGCGTAAAATTGGTATGGGGTAAACATGCGGATATTTTAAGTTATATGGACTCAAAATCCTTCCATTGAGTCATAAGATGCGTAAGTGCTTGGAGAATTAACGATTATATTTTCTAAAAATGAATATTTTTGTAGTCTATTCGACCGGTTTAATCGAGCTGTCGGCATCATCAATAAAACTTTTCTTCACTGCCGAAATTTCGAGCCTGAAACAATAGATATGAACTATTCTCGGCCTTCCGACTGGGTTAGGTTCTTCTTATCCATCTGCGCCGGCAAAGTTTTTTTTTAGTAAATGAATATATCATAGGTTCACAAGTGATTGTAAGGGTTATAAGAAAAAAAATCAAGAAATGGGAAACAAAAGGAAAATGTCTGTCACTGTGAATGTTAGCAATTAGGTAAGTATTAAGACACAAGAACGGGTACAAAAAATTATTCCATTGCAATTAAGATGTAGACTATTAGCATGCAGTCATGAGGAAATGGACTTACTATAGAAAGTAATTCGCAATATCAAGAAACCTTGAATTTATTTATGCCGTAATATGTTTAATTTGATACATTTCTCCGAACTTGTCAGTATCCATTTACAAGTTTTCTTAATCATGCATTGTAAAAGTAAGACAAGCGCAAATTCGATGTGGCTAATACACTCACTGATGCGTAAATAGTTCTCACTTCGCATTCTAATTCTTCTGTACGTACGTCTCCTTTTCTTAAGTCACTTATATGTGAAATTTTAGGGAAATGTATCTTGAACACGTCTAGTGCAACTGTGCAGAGACTAATAAAGTCATTTGTGGGACTAATGAGGACAAAAGAATCATCTTTTAAACTAGGGAATGTCTTTAAAAAAATGAGAACATCTCTTTTACTACCCAACTTCTTCTCCCCAAAAAAGTTGTGGATACAGTTTTGGCACATAAATTTATCCTTTAACCTCTTTAACAATTACCCAGCGAAATAAACTATTGAACATTCCTCTAAAGTTGCAGATTTTCTGCATTCATTGCTCGGAGATACTGTGATGTCCAATCCCAATGGTTTACTTTCTGATCCACTGGAACTCTTATCTGCATTTTCCTGGTTAATAATGCTGTCGCCTCCGACATCTTATGTCACAAATGGATATGTATTCACATCCAGTACTTCATCTTCATCGATGCTGTAACTGGAAGTCTTTGGTGTTTTAAGCATGAGCTTGACTGAGATCTGCCGCTAACTAGCACGAAAGGCCTTCACACTCGGATTTCTATTATATCCTCCTTTTTGTCGTATTACAGAGAATAGATTCTCCTGACAATCCTGATCTAATCTAGCCGTTAAAATATATTTGTCACTCAAATCGTTCAATAATTCTACCATTGAATTTATGCTCAATAAAAACCATCAAAGCAAGGTGGTCGGCTATTGTCCTTCTTTAATGAAGAGAATATCATTGAACCCCTTTTCAAAATTTCTTCAATATTTTTTTTTTTCTTTGGAAAGACAAGTTCTTAAAGGGTTCCGTTCATAAAAAGACCTGCTATGAAGGGAATCAAAAAATTTATGTCTTCAATAAATGAGGCAGTGGCAAGAGCTGATTTAAGGTGTAGTTGACCAGTGTCAAAACGTGTACGTATAGCTGCGGCCACAGAAAAACTAAATATTTGCGTGGCTAATTTGACAGACATCTTTTGAAAAGCATGAGAGTATGTATATGTGCGCCGGAGTAAGTTTCCACAGGGCTCTTGTGGTGGAACTCGAGGTGTCGATTTTGTACACTTGGCGTATATTTTCAAATGATAGAATGTGACCATTGAGCTCGAAGTCGCTGCAAATGAAGTTGTTCCTCAAAGATTTAATGAGGTGCGGCACATCGTAGACAGAAAATTTTTTTATCCCCACCATGGAAGAATGGTTTGGTCATTGACACTCCTAAATCGGTAATGGCTTTCTTATTGGTGCTTGCCTGGTCACATACAAACACTCGCAATCAGTTTTGCGATGGCCATTGGAACGAGCTCTTAAATAATTGCACTGGGAAGGCCACGTTCCGAGATGAAATACGCTATAGGTAATTTCCATTGGACAAAAAGATCCCTATTCAAAAAACTCCAGCGTATATCCCCAATCTCTCTTTTCTTCCCAAGTGCCCTAAATCCTCAAAACCTTCAATGAAATCCATAGCTGGAGAATATTCTTAATTTGATTTCAAGGACACTTCATCAAACATAAATACACAATCCCGGCTGATTTCTAACATCACCGAAATTTTAATCATGAGTCGACTAAAAAATGACTCATGAAACCCTCTCTTGAATTTGGACAATCGTCCAGCCCATCGTCTTTCAGATGACTCTCCCGGAAGAACTAATTTCTAGGAAAGGAGCCTGTTCGTTGATGGATATTTGAAAAATAAAGAAAAGGCCAGATTTTTCTCTTCCGTTTTCCACGGTCTTCGATTACCATGCATTAACTGCATTCGCACCAGAAGTGAAGCTTCTCGGGATTTAAATGACTTCTTAGATAGGAAATAATTTAAGTTCATTTTTCTTTGACGTGCAATTCTTTCCATTTTCATCCTCGCGAGAGATGCTCTGAGAGAGGTAACCTTTCTGTTATAAATCTGCAACAAATTTGAAGGTTTCTTTTTTCTCGGAGTGTCATGTAAACCTGAATTAGAAGGTAACGGAAGGGCTAGAGGAGATGATGAATCAATGGAATGAATGGGGGAGGTCACTGACCGCTGACATGAGTCTTGTCCGTATTTTCAATCGTCCAGAGAGATTTTCGGGAGGTTGGAATTCTAGGTTCCGATGATGAGCATTTGGTACTTTTAGGAGTGAGATATGCTTTTTCTGAATGAAATAAACTCTTAGAGGTAGGAGAAGTGCACGTATAAGTCCTGGAATAGGTTTTCACCGGACAAAATTGGAGAAACTGTATCCGAGGTAGAAGAAATCGAGGCATCTATGGGTATTACTGGAATTGCCGCAGTCGAAGGAGTTGGGATCGGTACTTGTAGGTATTCTTGAGGAACAGAAATTTTTTTCAGTCGACCATTGGGTTTTACAACTTCAGGAAGAAAATGCTTTCCACATAATTGCTTCCTGTTGAGTCTCATAGGAAAGGCACGTAAATCGGCATTACTTTTGAGAGTTGAAAGTGAGAAAGAAAGTTGAGAAGTATACTGAGATTACTACACATTTTGAATAATATATCATGAGTGAAAACTAAGTTAAACAGATTGCTTAAAATTTTGCATTAATCACTTGACAACGTATTTGCTTTGTAGGTTTCAGGAGAATCTTCTGGAGGTGATAGAGGATGTAATTTCGAAAAGTATTTTGTCCTGTGATTATCCGGCAACGGCCTGAGTGTCCGTCATGGGATAGTTATAGTAGTATACTTAATAAAAAAAGATAATCATCTGTTTCTCAGGAGAAAGGATTGATTCCATGAGGATCAGATGAAGTGTCAATCATCAAAATTTTCCTTGTAACCCTAAACTTGCTACATCTAAACTACAACATAGACATTTACCGGGTTCATTTGGACTGAAATTCTGGGAGGGGATGTATAACTTTCAACGGCATCGCAGTATCAGTAATAAAAAACCAGAGACGTCGTCCTTAATAGAATCGATTCCATAATGTTGATTACGGTCCAAAATGGTGATTAAATCATATGATGACGATTACGATGATGTGGAATCCCAAATTAGCTATTACATCCGAGTTCACGACCAATCATAACTTAGGTCAAATAATAGCAGTAATCGCAAAAGAGTGCTTCAACTCATGTATGGACGCTTGGCGGAACTGGATGACGTCTGGGGGACTGGAAGACAGTTCTCGTCCGAGACTGCCCGTCGCTGTCACCCTCTCCCTCCTCAAGAGACTCACATCAGAGCTCGCTTCGTCGCCTCGTTCACAGTCCAGCCCACGGTCCCCTTCCCCGCTATCCCCTACATGTAAAACCTTGCCCCCTCCCGCAGTCGCCTCGCCATCCGAGTCGCCTTGGCTGAGTCAAATGCCGCATTTCCCATAGCCGACGCAAAAAAAGACACCAGCGCGCAGTGAGATGAATTGGAATTACGTCAATTTAGATAGCGTTTTTGGTATACCCAGTGAGCACTCTATAGTATATTTACTCTATGGAAATACTCAGGAAAAATTACTTCGAAATCCTAAAAATGATAATAATATCCTAGGAATTAAAATTAATATTTGCCTGTCTAAAATTCCGTTTCGAAATAAAACCTATACATTTTTCAGACGTGAGCGAATATATTCGTTTAATCTCGAAAGAATTGAATTGAAGATGGAAAATCATTTAGAAAGGCCCAATGTTCTTTTGAAATTGCAGATATATAATCAATCATTTTGCATTTACAGAATAAGCATTTTCCAGATTAAAATAAAAGGAATGCCCACGTAAGCCTATATTTTTGCTTTCTCTTACAGGATATGGAATACTCAGGAAAAATTACTTCGAAATCCTAAAAATGATAATAATATTCTAGGAATTAAAATTAATATTTGCCTGTCTAAAATTCCGTTTCGAAATAAAACCTATACATTTTTCAGACGTGAGCGAATATATTCGTTTAATCTCGAAGGAACTGAATGAAAGATGGAAAATAATTTAGAAAGGCCCAATGCTCTTTTGTAATTGCAGATATATAATCAATCATTTTGCATTTACAGAATGAGCATTTTCCAGTTTAAAATAAAAAGAATGCCCACGAAAGCCTATATTTTTGCTTGCTCTTACAGGATATGAAATACTCAGGAAAAATTACTTCGAAATCCTAAAAATGATAATAATATTCTAGGAATTAAAATTAATATTTGCCTGTCTAAAATTCCGTTTCGAAATAAAACCTATACATTTTTCAGACGTGAGCGAATATATTCGTTTAATCTCGAAGGAACTGATTGACAGATGGAAAATCATTTAGAAAGGCCCAATGCTCTTTTGTAATTGAAGATATATAATCAATCATTTTGCATTTACAGAATGAGCATTTTCCAGATTATAATAAAAGGAATGCCCACGTAAGCCTATATTTTTGCTTTCTCTTACAGAATATGAAATACTCAGGAAAAATTACTTCGAAATCGTAAAAATGATAATAATATTCTAGGAATTAAAATTAATATTTGCCTGTCTAAAATTCCGTTACGAAATAAAACCTATAAGTTTTTCAGACGTGAGCGAATATATTCGTTTAATCTCGAAGGAATTTATCTGAAGATGGAAAATCATTTAGAAAGGCCTAAGGTTCTTTTGAAATTGCAGATATATAATCAATCATTTTGCATTTACAGAATGAGCATTTTCCAGATTATAATAAAAGGAATGCCCACGTAAGCCTATATTTTTGCTTTCTCTTACAGGATATGAAATACTCAGGAAAAATTACTTCGAAATCCTAAAAATGATAATAATATTCTAGGAATTAAAATTTATATTTGCCTGTCTAAAATTCCGTTTCGAAATAAAACCTATACATTTTTCAAACGTGAGCGAATATATTCGTTTAATCTCGAAAGAATTGAATTGAAGATGGAAAATCATTTAGAAAGGCCCAATGTTCTTTTGTAATTGCAGATATATAATCAATCATTTTGCATTTACAGAATTAGCATTTTCCAGTTTAAAATAAAAGGAATGCCCACGTAAGCCTATATTTTTGCTTTCTCTTACAGGATATGAAATACTCAGGAAAAAGTACTTCGAAATCCTAAAAATGATAATAATATTCTAGGAATTAAAATTTATATTTGCCTGTCTAAAATTCCGTTTCGAAATAAAACCTATACATTTTTCAGACGTGAGCGAATATATTCGTTTAATCTCGAAAGAATTGAATTGAAGATGGAAAATCATTTAGAAAGGCCCAATGTTCTTTTGAAATTGCAGATATTTAATTAATCATTTTGCATTTACAGAATGAGCATTTTCCAGATTAAAATAAAAGGAATGCCCACGTAAGCCTATATTTTTGCTTTCTCTTACAGGATATGAAATACTCAGGAAAAATTAAATCGAAATCCTAAAAATGATAATAATATTCAAGGAATTAAAATTAATATTTGCCTGTCTAAAATTCCGTTTCGAAATAAAACCTATACATTTTTCAGACGTGAGCGAATATATTCGTTTAATCTCGAAAGAATTGAATTGAAGATGGAAAATCATATTGAAAGGCCCAATGTTCTTTTGAAATTGCAGATATATAATCAATCATTTTGCATTTACAGAATGAGCATTTTCCAGATTAAAATAAAAGGAATGCCCACGTAAGCCTATATTTTTGCTTTCTCTTACAGGATATGGAATACTCAGGAAAAATTACTTCGAAATCCTAAAAATGATAATAATATTCTAGGAATTAAAATTAATATTTGCCTGTCTAAAATTCCGTTTCGAAATAAAACCTATACATTTTTCAGACGTGAGCGAATATATTCGTTTAATCTCGAAGGAACTGAATGAAAGATGGAAAATAATTTAGAAAGGCCCAATGCTCTTTTGTAATTGCAGATATATAATCAATCATTTTGCATTTACAGAATGAGCATTTTCCAGTTTAAAATAAAAAGAATGCCCACGAAAGCCTATATTTTTGCTTTCTCTTACAGGATATGAAATACTCAGGAAAAATTACTTCGAAATCCTAAAAATGATAATAATATTCTAGGAATTAAAATTAATATTTGCCTGTCTAAAATTCCGTTTCGAAATAAAACCTATACATTTTTCAGACGTGAGCGAATATATTCGTTTAATCTCGAAGGAACTGATTGACAGATGGAAAATCATTTAGAAAGGCCCAATGCTCTTTTGTAATTGCAGATATATAATCAATCATTTTGCATTTACAGAATGAGCATTTTCCAGATTATAATAAAAGGAATGCCCACGTAAGCCTATATTTTTGCTTTCTCTTACAGAATATGAAATACTCAGGAAAAATTACTTCGAAATCGTAAAAATGATAATAATATTCTAGGAATTAAAATTAATATTTGCCTGTCTAAAATTCCGTTACGAAATAAAACCTATAAGTTTTTCAGACGTGAGCGAATATATTCGTTTAATCTCGAAGGAATTTATCTGAAGATGGAAAATCATTTAGAAAGGCCTAAGGTTCTTTTGAAATTGCAGATATATAATCAATCATTTTGCATTTACAGAATGAGCATTTTCCAGATTAAAATAAAAGGAATGCCCACGTAAGCCTATATATTTGCTTTCTCTTACAGGATATGAAATACTCAGGAAAAATTACTTCGAAATCCTAAAAATGATAATAATATTCTAGGAATTAAAATTTATATTTGCCTGTCTAAAATTCCGTTTCGAAATAAAACCTATACATTTTTCAAACGTGAGCGAATATATTCGTTTAATCTCGAAAGAATTGAATTGAAGATGGAAAATCATTTAGAAAGGCCCAATGTTCTTTTGTAATTGCAGATATATAATCAATCATTTTGCATTTACAGAATTAGCATTTTCCAGTTTAAAATAAAAGGAATGCCCACGTAAGCCTATATTTTTGCTTTCTCTTACAGGATATGAAATACTCAGGAAAAAGTACTTCGAAATCCTAAAAATGATAATAATATTCTAGGAATTAAAATTTATATTTGCCTGTCTAAAATTCCGTTTCGAAATAAAACCTATACATTTTTCAGACGTGAGCGAATATATTCGTTTAATCTCGAAAGAATTGAATTGAAGATGGAAAATCATTTAGAAAGGCCCAATGTTCTTTTGAAATTGCAGATATTTAATTAATCATTTTGCATTTACAGAATGAGCATTTTCCAGATTAAAATAAAAGGAATGCCCACGTAAGCCTATATTTTTGCTTTCTCTTACAGGATATGAAATACTCAGGAAAAATTACTTCGAAATCCTAAAAATGATAATAATATTCTAGGAATTTAAATTAATATTTGCCTGTCTAAAATTCCGTTTCGAAATAAAACCTATACATTTTTCAGACGTGAGCGAATATATTCGTTTAATCTCGAAGGAACTGAATGAAAGATGGAAAATCATTTAGAAAGGCCCAATGTTCTTTTGAAATTGCAGATATATAATCAATCATTTTGCATTTACAGAATAGGCATTTTCCAGATTAAAATAAAAGGAATGCCCACGTAAGCCTATATTTTTGCTTTCTCTTACAGGATATGGAATACTCAGGAAAAATTACTTCGAAATCCTAAAAATGATAATAATATTCTAGGAATTAAAATTAATATTTGCCTGTCTAAAATTCCGTTTCGAAATAAAACCTATACATTTTTCAGACGTGAGCGAATATATTCGTTTAATCTCGAAGGAACTGAATGAAAGATGGAAAATAATTTAGAAAGGCCCAATGCTCTTTAGTAATTGCAGATATATAATCAATCATTTTGCATTTACAGAATGAGCATTTTCCAGATTAAAATAAAAGGAATGCCCACGTAAGCCTATATTTTTGCTTTCTCTTACAGGATATGGAATACTCAGGAAAAATTACTTCGAAATCCTAAAAATGATAATAATATTCTAGGAATTAAAATTAATATTTGCCTGTCTAAAATTCCGTTTCGAAATAAAACCTATACATTTTTCAGACGTGAGCGAATATATTCGTTTAATCTCGAAGGAACTGAATGAAAGATGGAAAATCATTTAGAAAGGCCCAATGCTCTTGTGTAATTGCAGATATATAATCAATCATTTTGCATTTACAGAATGAGCATTTTCCAGATTAAAATAAAAAGAATGCCCACGTAAGCCTATATTTTTGCTTTCTCTTACAGGATATGAAATACTCAGGAAAAATTACTTCGAAATCCTAAAAATGATAATAATATTCTAGGAATTAAAATTAATATTTGCCTGTCTAAAATTCCGTTTCTAAATAATACCTATACATTTTTCAGACGTGAGTGAATATATTCGTTTAATCTCGAAAGAATTGAATTGAAGATAAAAAATCATTTAGAAAGGCCCAATGTTCTTTTGTAATTGCAGATATATAATCAATCATTTTGCATTTACAGAATGAGCATTTTCCAGATTAAAATAAAAGGAATGCCCACGTAAGCCTATATTTTTGCTTTCTCTTACAGGATATGAAATACTCAGGAAAAATATAGGCTTACGTGGGCATTCCTTTTATTTTAATCTGGAAAATGCTCATTCTGTAAATGCAAAATGATTGATTTTATATCTGCAATTTCAAAAGAACATTGGGCCTTTCTAAATGATTTTCCATCTTTCATTCAGTTCCTTCGAGATTAAACTCAATATATTCGCTCACGTCTGAAAAATGTATAGGTTTTATTTCGAAACGGAATTTTAGACAGGCAAATATTAATTTAAATTCCTAGAATATTATTATCATTTTTAGGATTTCGAAGTAATTTTTCCTGAGTATTTCATATCCTGTAAGAGTAAGCAAAAATATAGGCTTACGTGGGCATTCCTTTTATTTTAATCTGGAAAATGCTCATTCTGTAAATGCAAAATGATTGATTATATATCTGCAATTACAAAAGAACATTGGGCCTTTCTAAATGATTTTCCATCTTCAATTCAATTCTTTCGAGATTAAACGAATATATTCGCTCACGTCTGAAAAATGTATAGGTTTTATTTCGAAACGGAATTTTAGACAGGCAAATATAAATTTTAATTCCTAGAATATTATTATCATTTTTAGGATTTCGAAGTACTTTTTCCTGAGTATTTCATATCCTGTAAGAGAAAGCAAAAATATAGGCTTACGTGGGCATTCCTTTTATTTTAAACTGGAAAATGCTAATTCTGTAAATGCAAAATGATTGATTATATATCTGCAATTACAAAAGAACATTGGGCCTTTCTAAATGATTTTCCATCTTCAATTCAATTCTTTCGAGATTAAACGAATATATTCACTCACGTCTTAAAAATTTATAGGTTTTATTTCGAAACGGAATTTTAGACAGGCAAATATTAATTTTAATTCCTAGAATATTATTATCATTTTTAGGATTTCGAAGTAATTTTTCCTGAGTATTTCATATCCTGTAAGAGAAAGCAAAAATATAGGCTTACGTGGGCATTCCTTTTATTTTAATCTGGAAAATGCTCATTCTGTAAATGCAAAATGATTGATTATATATCTGCAATTTCAAAAGAACATTGGGCCTTTCTAAATGATTTTCCATCTTCAATTCAATTCCTTCGAGATTAAACGAATATAATCGCTCACGTATGAAAAATGTATAGGTTATATTTCGAAACGGAATTTTAGACAGGCAAATATTAATTTTAATTCCTGGAATATTATTATCATTTTTAGGATTTCGAAGTAATTTTTCCTGAGTATTTCATATCCTGTAAGAGAAAGCAAAAATATAGGCTTTCGTGGGCATTCTTTTTATTTTAAACTGGAAAATGCTCATTCTGTAAATGCAAAATGATTGATTATATATCTGCAATTACAAAAGAGCATTGGGCCTTTCTAAATTATTTTCCATCTTTCATTCAGTTCCTTCGAGATTAAACGAATATATTCGCTCACGTCTGAAAAATGTATAGGTTATATTTCGAAACGGAATTTTAGACAGGCAAATATTAATTTTAATTCCTGGAATATTATTATCATTTTTAGGATTTCGAAGTAATTTTTCCTGAGTATTTCATATCCTGTAAGAGAAAGCAAAAATATAGGCTTACGTGGGCATTCCTTTTATTTTAAACTGGAAAATGCTCATTCTGTAAATGCAAAATGATTGATTATATATCTGCAATTTCAAAAGAACATTGGGCCTTTCTAAATGATTTTCCATCTTCAATTCAATTCTTTCGAGATTAGACGAATATATTCGCTCACGTCTGAAAAATGTATAGGTTATATTTCGAAACGGAATTTTAGACAGGCAAATATTAATTTTAATTCCTAGAATATTATTATCATTTTTAGGATTTCGAAGTAATTTTTCCTGAGTATTTCATATCCTGTAAGAGAAAGCAAAAATATAGGCTTACGTGGGCATTCCTTTTATTTTAATCTGGAAAATGCTCATTCTGTAAATGCAAAATGATTGATTATATATCTGTAATTTCAAAAGAACATTGGGCCTTTCTAAATGATTTTCCATCTTCAATTCAATTCCTTCGAGATTAAACGAATATATTCGCTCACGTCTGAAAAACTTATAGGTTTTATTTCGAAACGGAATTTTAGACAGGCAAATATTAATTTTAATTCCTAGAATATTATTATCATTTTTACGATTTCGAAGTAATTTTTCCTGAGTATTTCATATTCTGTAAGAGAAAACAAAAATATAGGCTTACGTGGGGATTCCTTTTATTTTAATCTGGAAAATGCTCATTCTGTAAATGCAAAATGATTGATTATATATCTGCATTTTCAAAAGATCAAGGGCATTTCTAAATGATTTCCCATCTTTAAATCAATTTCTTCAAGAATAAACAAATATATTCCGTCACGTCTAAAATATGTATATGTTTTTGGGAAACGGACTTTTAGACAGTTAAATATTAACTTCAGTTCCTAATATATTGTTATTACTTTTGGCATTTCGAAGTGATTTACCCTGAGTTATTCAAATCCTATGAGAGAAAGCAAAAATATGCGTTCACGTGGGCAATAAGTTCATTTTAATTGAGGGGCGGGGAATCAGGGAATTTTAATGATAAATTTGCGCATTAAGAACATAAGCTCGTTTAACTCGAACGGTGACGAATGGCATGCTCTGATAAAATTCTCCAAGCTGATAAATCTATTTCTTCGAAGACTCTCGAGTAGTCGTGATAAAGTGAGACAATTTCTCGCCACCTAATTATCTAAAAATACGTTTCATTTGGATTTGGAGAGACTTGAATTGGAGATGGTACTCATAACGTATGATTTGCCTGGTAATCAAAAAGTATAACTTGGTTATGCTCTGATTTTTCCAGCGCGTGTGAGTGTAAGGCTTTTTTACCTTTAGCACGAAGTAACATTCTGCAAGTCAAAAGGTCTTTGATGTGTGTTCAACCCCTGGCATTGGGCGTACAAACCTTGTAAGTTGGACATACATCGCGATGAGTGCCATTATCGAATTTCAAGGGTTTACCGCTAATGATAAGCGGGCCGGAGCGGGTGGGGCGGGGCGGGGCGGGTCGGGGCGGGTCGGGGCGGAGCTGGGCGGGGCGGAGCGGGGCGGAGCGGGGCGGAGCGGGGCGGAGCGGGGCGGGGCGGGTCGGGGCGGAGCTGGGCGGGGCGGAGCGGAGCGGAGCGGGGCGGGGCGGGGCGGTGCGGAGCGGGGCGGGGCGGGATGGAGCGGGGCGGAGCGGAGCGGGGAGGGGTTGGGCGGGAAAATAACAACGTTCTTTCGCTTATCGGTACCGGTACGAGAACCCGAAATGCCTATTTTCCAAGTTGTTAATGCCATTTTTTTCACTTATGAAGTCGCTTTTATCCATTTCCAACTTCTCCTTCACCGGCTTTACGCCTTTTTCTGCAGTTCAATTCCGACCTTTCGCGTTTTCTATCACTTTTCTGTCATTTCCCCATGTCTCGTAGCCGCTTTCTCCCATTCTCCAACCGTCTCCAGAGAGGTTTTTCACAGAAAATATAAGTCTCTACATGCCTGCACCTCCTATTTCCACACTTATAATCACCGACCGTCTCGAGGGAGATTTTTTTCTAGAAAATATACGTATTCACAGACCTACACCTCTTATTTACACCCTTATGATCACCGACCGTCTCGAGGGAGATTTTTTTCTAGAAAATATACATCTCTACATGCCTACAAATCCTACGAATGAACTGATAACATGGGAAAAACCAGAAATGAAATATTACTTCAACTGTCATGTGTTTCCAGGGTTCAAGCGACGACATTCTCTGCGGTTACGAATAACAGGGAACGGGAGATATTAATGAGTAAACGCAATAAGGCGACTGTCACGCCACACCTCGCCTAAAAGTGGAGACAGTGCAATGGCGGCCAGATAAAACGTCCACTCAAGCTTTGAAAATATCCCATTTACCGTTTTTTACTTATTCCCCCCAAATAAAATTATCATTAGATACCATCATCTATCTAGTTTTTGTCACATAAATTTCTGCGGCGATACACTATTTTGAAAGGGTCGAAAAAAATTTTTGAAAGGTGTGTGACGAAAGCAGACGTTTGCCGGCTAATTTATCGGCCGCTCAAACTTATTCGTCCCAATGGAGGATAAAATTAAAACCTCAGTAAACAAAATGCACACGTTATAGTCATCACATCACAGATTACGAACGCAAGACTGATGACTAATACGCACAATAACGAACAAGAGAACTTAGAATATAATAAAATCGTGACTTACTCTTTTGAATAACTGAAACACTTCAGGCACTATGCAGCAAGGAAGTATTCTGATGACATTCTCGGAAATGAAGTAACGCAGAACTAACAAACATACATACGAGAGATATTACTTCCGATTTCCACGAATTGCGTCGATCAAGAGAGACAGGCGACGACGAGAACGCACGATCATCAGGATCATTCTCTCGCCTGCTCATGAAGGGTTGGGTTGGGTTGGGTTGAGGCGGGGAGGGACAAAGCGGGGCGTGGCGGGGCGTGGCTGGGCGGGGCGTGGCGGGGCGCGGTGGGGCGGGGCGGAGCGGGTGGGTGGGACGGGGCTGCCGCGGCGAGCGGGGCGGGGCGGGACTGGCGGTGCGGGGCGGGGCTACCGGGGCGAGGCGGGGCGGAGCGAGCGGAGCGGGGCGGGATAATATCAACGTTCTTTCGCTTTCTCACACATTTTATGAGTACTCTCTTGATAAAGCCTAGCTTTCTGTCTGCTTGACCGTATATTTCCCGAATATGTTTTCCCTAAGATATTTCTTGCGTAACTGTGACCCCATAGCTTAACTTAACTGACTCGTGAATAATAAACAGCGCGAATTATTTCCGTATTATTATATCTTTCAGCCCCTATCTTGCCTTGAACATCTCACATGAACCAATTTAGTGGTTATGGAGTTCGCTATTAATTAAGAAGACGCTTATAACTACTTTCTTCGAGAAGATATCTACTATTTGGTACGGTGCGTGATACTTGGTTCTTAGATTTGTCAATTTTTTCGCAGATGTTACCGTGGTAAGCACACCACTAAATACGTCACACAAAGGCTCAAACCCAGTTGACAACAGCGTTGGCGACCATTCAATTCGCATTTTAATGTGACTGGGTTAATGACGACATCAAAAAAGGGATTGCCTTAAGATGTCAAGCTACGCATATTTCCGTTCTTTAAGAATCACAGTACAAATCAAAAGTTACAGCAAAGTTGTTAAGCCACAGGTTTTTGAGATATTAACGTTAGAATATGACCAATTTTCGTCATTTTTCCGACTTTTTCGACGCCATTTTCTCAGTTTCACGAAAGACAGAGGGATATTTCTAACTTCACCTCTGCAGTATACCTTTTGTTACCCCAGCCAGCAAGGTTACGGGCCCTGTGGAGTGGAACAGAGGTGCTGGGGTGGGACAGTAAACAGGCCCTTAGTTAGGATGTTTCGTAGTGCAAAAGGCATTAATGACAATTTAGAAACAGTTTTCGTGATTTATAGAGGCTTGAAAGTGAGGAATTGCCTTTTTGGAGTGTTCCTCGATGTAGATATTCTTGTTTTTACGAGTACCAGCTACGATAACGCCATTCCCCACCCAACAAGGTTACGGGCCCTGTGGAGAGAAACAGGGGTGCTGGGGTGGGGCGGTACGAGAACCCGAAATGCCTATTTTCCAAGTTGTTAATGCCATTTTTTTCACTTATGAAGTCGCTTTTATCCATTTCCAACTTCTCCTTCACCGGCTTTACGCCTTTTTCTGCAGTTCAATTCCGACCTTTCGCGTTTTCTATCACTTTTCTGTCATTTCCCCATGTCTCGTAGCCGCTTTCTCCCATTCTCCAACCGTCTCCAGAGAGGTTTTTCACAGAAAATATAAGTCTCTACATGCCTGCACCTCCTATTTCCACACTTATAATCACCGACCGTCTCGAGGGAGATTTTTTTCTAGAAAATATACGTATTCACAGACCTACACCTCTTATTTACACGCTTATAATCACCAAAAGCCTCGTGAGACATTTTTTTCTGGAAAATATACTTCTCTACATGCCTACACCTCCTATTTCCACACTTATAATCACCAACCGTCTCGAGGGAGATTTATTTCTAGAAAATATACATCCCTCCGCTCCGCCCCGCCTCAACATAACCCATCCCAACCAAAACCAACCCAACCAAAACCAACCCAGCCCAACCCAAACCCAGTCCAACCTGATCAGAGCGCTAATGGGGGTGAATTTGTCAACGCTAAATTTAAAGCTTTTCTCTCACGTTGTGGAGTGAAATTATACACCACAAATAATCCGGACATAAAAGCCAGTCTCGTGGAACGATTCAATCGCACTCTTAAAACTAAAATGTACAAGTATTTTACAAAATACGCCACTTTTAATTGCATCGATGTGCTTTTAAAACTTGTGAGTAGCGTTCATTCGAGTGTAGGCATCTCACCCTCCAAGGTGAACGAAAAGATTGCGTTTTCGATCGCTAGTCGGAGAAGAAATGTTGCGAAAAAGTATACAATACTTAAAATCGGTGGTCACGTGAGGATTAGCAAAGAGCGACGTTCGTTCACTAAAGGTTACACTGCTAATTACACCAGAGAAATATTTAGAGTGGCAGACTTAGATAGTACAGTGGCGGAAAAAATGAACGCAAAAATCATTGGCGTCTGAATGCGGCGTAAACGGAAACTAATTGAAATTGCTTTTCCTTCGACAACTTGACAACATTGAGACAGCATATGGAAACCGGGAATATTCAAACTCTCTATGAATTGATATCGATTTTACTCGTCATGTAAATGGTCATACTAATAAGGTTAACGTTCGCGACATCGTCTGGGAGTTATAATCGTGATGAGCTTCCTTCGACCCGCACTCAGTCGAGGTTCCGAAGTCGAAGTTGATTATGTAGAGATGCTGACCATATTTTTTACAGCTTTGGACCGTTTGAAACAATTTTCTTGATTGAAACATAAGAAACAATACGATGAAAGCATTATTTGTTGGGACATAAAAATTTTTTATTCTCCAGATCAAATTCACTTACAATAAAACGTATTTCCGCGTGCAGGGAAGAGCTGTGGATGAACATCATTTTAATAGGCCTCAAACTACTTCCGAGAAATATCATACATTACAATTAACATTTTGGCGTAATATCCTGTGAATTTCAAGTTAAAGTATGGGAAATCTGATAGAATAGAATGGTTTCCATGAGGAGAAAATTTTTCTTCACAAGTATTTCCAATACCTTAAAACCCTACGTAATTTTCCGCCCTCGTCATTCAGGTCGTCCCAAACACTTTATTTCTTAATTCCTCCTAAAGTAATATTATTTACTTTCTGAAAATTATTTTTTTTAATCCAGAACATTTTATTTGGTCCAGTTTTTAAAGGAAACATTAGAACTCCCTTTTTTCGTTGCATAGTAAGAACCACTGGACGCGGATTTCTTTTAATCGAGGAAGTAGCCTAGAGGGAAAGCGTTCGTCTGCGGCCAAGAATGCCTGGGGTTCGAATCCTGGCGTGGCCTCTTTTAGTGCCTTTATAATTAATCTACGCGATGTGACTTTATTGCAGGCAAAACTTCGCAGGAATCCACGGAAGGCCCAGGAAATGGATATTGACCTAAACCATGAGTGTGTGAGTTTTACGCATATTCGGGCTTTGTAAAAGAATCAGAGCGGTCTCCTTGGTCGTCAAATGATATGTTTACTTCCCATTATAGGGTATTTGGCCCCACTTGATTTCTACATCCTGCCTGTCATATGATGTCCATATCCACTCATTCGCCAATTCACCACTCAATGAAAAGCTATTCATGACGGAGGGAATAGATCGGATCTCTGATTGTGTCAGTTACTCGATTTAGTGAACTTACCTGATGCTACATTCACCTTTAAATTACTTTGAAATGATTCAGTAAAAAGGGCAATTATTTTTATTAGGAATTAGAGTTTGGTTCTATCTGCCGAACTTGTAAATACCGATTACTTATCTGAGTGAGAGACCAAACAAGTGTGGAATTTTCTTCAAAATATTTTTACAAAGGTTTTCTAAGCTTTCCCAGCATTGTTTTCTAGGTTTGCTATGAGCAGCCGTGTAGTTCAACAGTTTAACTTATAGGATGTAGGATAATGCTTAGAGGATAAGGTAAATTAATGAATCACTTAAATGCCTTTTGACGTATTCGCAGTGAAAATCACTTAAATGCCTTTTGACGTATTCGCAGTGAAAAGTTTTGGCTAACATTACGCAGTTAAATTTTATGAGGAGCTTTTTTATACCCACGCGTGAGTAATACTCCAGTACGCGTAAGTAAAAACGCATCGCGTATCTTCCCCTGTGAAAGTGATAAAATACTAAAAATCATCTTTTCCATGTAGCGACTAAGCAGTAATTAGATATTTTCCCTATGGTCATTTGTATACTCCTCATAAATCCGCAGAGTAGTCAATGGAGTACATATTAGGAATGTGCTCCATCAAAGATTATACGATTGCTACGTTCCTAAAGAATCTATTCCTCTTCAAATGTGTCGTAATATTATTGCTTCAATGGAAGTTAAAGTTGTGAGTGCCCCCACATGAAGATATTAACAGACTTTTTACAGGGTCGTAAATTTCATCTCTTAGTGGTACTGTATTTTAACGGATGCTGAAAAGGGACACTTTAAAGCTTTATTTATAACGAGTGGAAAATGTTAAAATGCATGCGTAATTCTCTTGATTTGAGTTATGTGTGCACATGAACACTTCATCAATTGATCATCGAGAAATATGCTGGTATTTACAAAAAGAATGTGGATGTTTAATAGCCTCATAATCCATCCATCCCCCTCCATTCTCGATTTCCTGACCAAATCTTTGTGACATGGAGTTGTCCACATTTTGGTATCATCTTACTGGGTTCATTTCCCATTCTTCCTCCACGATTTTCCTCATTGCATCTTAATTTGAGGTTGTTTCGTTTGAGGGGGTCGAAAAACGTTTGTTACCCGTATTGTCCTTATAATGAACGCTGCGCTCCCCGCAGCCTGCTCCATCTATGTTAAATGATTTGTTTTGAACCATCTCCTAGAATTTTGACATTTGTGAACTCGCAAGTATTCCTAGTTGCGGACGAAAAATGAATATTAATAAACATTTGAATAAACATAGTTCTTATTATAGCGGACATGAATTTAATGAATTTCGTTTGATAGTAGTGAGTAACAGGTCTTTTTTTACGTTTAAACACCAAATAAAAGTTCAGTGGGTGAAAGTCGAAGGCGCAACACCTCTTCGGGTAATTTTTCGGCAGATGTTTTTGCCTTTTACAAACCTGCTATCCGATTTCTCCATCGGGGAGAAAAATGAGACATACTTAAAGGCTAATAAGATCTTTTTTCCTCCAAGCATTTAGGGAGAGGCCGCTAAAACTTTGAACAATATCTCTGCTTGCGCTGTCGGCTCTGCTTGTTCGTCTATCAACGCTCGTCTCAATTAAGTAGTCATCAGTAAACCTTAGCCAAGTTCCGGGTGGTGATGGTCGGGGTGGTTTGTTGTTGTGAATAACGCACAGGTTTCAAATACTAGCTGCACCAGAAAGAAAAGGCTCGTCACGCTTCGAAAAAATCAGAAGCACCCGTCGAATACTTTTAAGGGCGTAAGAGAAGTCAAATACCACTTCTTTCCTGTGAGTTAAACGACTGGCGTCCGAAACATTATCTATGGCAGAAAAGGTTTCGCCCCACACAAGGGGAAAGTAAGCTCTTATTAAAGGCATACTATTTCCCAAATCAATATAATGCGCCCTTCATACATTCCGATTTTGAATGGATTAGTATTGTTGGAGCTTTGTATCGACGGGGAAACCTCTAGGGATCCTCAAGAGTCCTCCAAGACTGCTCGTACCTTTAACTCAGACTTAAGGTAGCTGGCCTCTAAACCCATGCATGAGGGGAACTAATGGCGTTTGATTGGAATTGTCTGGGCTGATGAGACGAAATCCGAGAACTACTTCTTTCAGTGTGTATTACTGGGAGAGTCCTAACCTTATAGTTATTTTAAACGTTCGTAGACAATACCACCACCACCAATTTTAAAAGTAACTTAGTTCACAGTAACACATACGGACGCAAATAAGTTCAACGAAAGGATACGAAACATCATCATAAATTCGCCTTGACACAAGAAAGCTCATTACTGGGTTGCACACCTGAATCGCAATCATGGTTATTCATAATAACATTGTTCAAGTACGCTCATGATTTCGAAAATGTGGTCGTCATCAAGAAAGATCGGGTACTACATAGCAGTGGAGTGCGCTCCCAGGACCTTGAGCATTTCCCTACCAATGCGGCTTGCCTTTTGGATGACGATAACGACCATGAGAAGAAAAGACCGTGATCCCACCCCTGGTCGAGACATTTTTGAGTTTTTCATTCAATTTCTGGTCAAGTAAAATGAATTTTCTTCAGCAAATTTTATCTCTTTTGTAATTAAAAAAATTCATATTATCAGCCAGTCATTGCAGCCTCACATTACATTCATTCATATCGCCAATATGAGAAAATTTATATAAAAACTCATTTGCGTTCATTAAAAATCGAATCGAACACGGACCACTCTTTAGCTATCCAAATACATCTGACGGCTACAACATTAACCGTTACCCATTAATTTATTTCATTAATGACATTTTTCTCCAAACTTAAGTCTTTTAAAAGGCTTTTTTGTTAATTTTATATGTGCGGCGAATTCATAGCTAAGCACATAAGACATTTTGCAGCCGGGGGTAAAAGAGTTTTTTATCCATAACTACACATAATTTGGGTAAACTTTTCTGAATGTTTATTCGTATATCCTGCATTTACTAGATAAAGCTTAACAGTGGACAGCTCGCCACCAAGCTTCTTGTGGTAAGACGAAAGAAATATTGGGAAAATATGCCTAGATTATTCGGTATCGATGCGAGCACATTTATTTTTATTTCATGAAATTATATACCTATTTATGTATGTAATCATAGTTTAATCCCATTCTGACGAACTAAAGACGGATTTATATTGAGTCAAGAACGGTTCATTAATAAATATACGTTTTGAATTTAATAAATATCCGTTTAAGGAACTCCGTCAATCTACAAATGAAAAACCGTGAAAAATTACATCACGTAGACTATACTTATTTTAATTAAATCTTTTTTGTATCGACATTTGGTGCCGATAAATCTCGATTTATATCATTTCGGTGAAAAAGACAGTACGCGTCATTCAAAAAGATCCTCGGGAAGTCGACCACAATAAATATCCCTTGGTGGTAGAAGATGAGGATTTCAACATATATACCAAATTGGGTGGGATAGTGAATATTTTTTATAATCAGTCTCTCTGTATAAATTATATCATTCGACGTAAGAACCATGCTGAAATAAATACAGCAATACACCGCGACTGAATGTGCGAATAATATGAGAAGAAAGCACGAACATGAGGCGATTGATGACTAAGTTCTAGGCTCCGGCAAATGTGAGTTCCATTGCGGATTTCAAATATTTGCGGTAGATGATGTTTTCCTCAGTGTTGCCAGTCTATCGAGTGTGCACTGCTCCTAGAAGTTCCCAAAAATGCCGCATTCTGGCGCGCGAAAAATTTTGCGTTAATTTCTTCCGCCACTGTACAAGAGAAATACCAACTTACAAGTTGCAGGATATGAATGGGGAAAATATAAGCGGAAGTTTTACGCGCAAGAGTTAGTTAACCCTTTCGCGCCCGAGCTTCGTGGAGGGAAATTCTTCCTCGTTACGAGTCACTTGAAGATTTTCTTCACTCCCCTGTACGAAGCTTCCTCGCGTCGATGGAAGGCAGAGGTTCCCTCCCTTACCATTTTTAGACCCAACTCAGCGGGTCGCCGATCCCTTTCCTCGCCCGCTCTCCCAGACCCTCGAAGGATTAAAAAGACTCCTTCACAGCGCGAGTCCACAGTCAACTGACTGAAATTGCAATGTTTAATATAAACAAATATTTGTTGTTCGCGTCGATTTTTTTACATTTAAAATGAATTTATTGTGTTTTTCTGAGCGTACAGAAATTTTAAACGAAGTTCTAACGTTCATATTGACAAAATTTTCCAAATGCGTACGTTAATGCCGTCTTCGATTGCTGTTCTATAACTCCGTTGATATTAACGTTAGAAATTCGTTTGAAATTTCCATATGGTAAGCAAAAAAAGATGAATTCATTTCTAACATTGGATTTATAAAGTAAGCAACAAATATTTTTTTGGAAAAAACACTGCAAATAAGAGTAGTTGACCGCGTGGAGAGGATAGGACGGGGTCGACCTGAGCGGCCGAGGAAGGGCCTGGGCTCGCGCTAAGCCGGATCTCGAGGGGCGACCGCGTACGTGGGTCTATTGTTTCCGCCACGGTCACTTTCTTCCGACCTGTGCCGCATAGGAGCGGCATTCGTCGGTTAAGGTAGGAAAATTCACGCCGCATATATGAGGCATTCGTTGTTTAGGGAAGAATTTCCTCGCCGCATAGGTGCGGCATTCGGCGCGAAAGGGTTAAGGTGATCGTATCCGCAGACACAGAATACAGGATCAAGAAGATTTTGAGGCATAGAAGACGCGCTTCCAATCTCGAATATTTCGTAAAGTGGGAAGGATATCCGAAATCATTTAACTCTTGGGTTGCAGCTTCTTCCGTGCGTAAATAATGAGCGAGTTTTACTTGACGTTACCAAGCGATAGCTCTCGCGAATTCTTTCCCCAAAACACAGTAGCTCCTTTTCGAACAGAACTAAGTCGTATTTAGAGAACGATGAACGAACGTAGGCTTGGCGGAGATTTTGATTCCGTCAATCGATTTAGAAGATATAGCTCCGACTCATCCTCCAACCCATTTCATTCAATTAGAAGAGGGAGCTTCAACTCGCAAAGATAAAGATAGTGAAGTAGAAAAGATAGGTCCTGCTCATCCTCCAACCCATTTAATTGGAGGGGAAGAGGAAGCTTTAACTCGCAAAGATAACAGAACGCGAAACAAGGAGGGGGTAGTTAGAGGAGAAGAAGGTGGACCCGGGGATAGTCGAGTCAAAATTGCGATAGAAAAAGGTCTTTTCTTCGAGATTCCGCAAGGAACGTACGGAAGCGTATGTTTTGCCTTTGCTTCGGCATTTAATGCTACCCCCCCACAGTATAAGGGATAAAATAGTAAACAATATCATGCGTTCTGTAGATGAATTAGCAATACGAGATGGACAGGTAGGTGTAAACGAACGACGTTTACCACACTCAGTCATAATAAGTGCAAAGGATGTCACATATTCACTACCATTAGGAGTCTATGACTCATTCGGAGACTTAATTAAAATATCTTTAGAAGGTTTTTCTAGCGCAGGACAAAATAGGATAAAAGAGGAATGGAGATTATTATCGTCTTTCCTGATTCGGCTGATGAAGTTGATGATGCAAACGTTCAAAATATATTCAGCGATGTTAAAGCAACTTTCTCACAATCGAGTGGTAAACGAGGGAGGAGAAGTATAACGCCTGCACCTAAAAACATTTACGTGTACACCGACATTATTAAGCCTCAGTTTGTGGGCCATTCCTCAATCCTTTCCTTTTCCAATTCCTTTCAATCACACAACCCCACACCTCAACGACTGCCGCACCCTGGAGCTGTTTCGACTCACCTTTGGTGGGATTAGGAGTGATACGAGGTGTCATCCCCGAGCCCAGCGTTGCTGTTCCAGAATAAATACAGCGCACGGGGGGAGGAGGTGATTATTAGAGAAGAATCAGTCGCAGAATGCAGATCGTGGCATCCGTGAGTTTCAACCAAGGCGGCGTGACGGCGCTTGCAGCCGTTGACGTTGATTCCAACCGTCTTTTTTGGGGCACTTTCGAAAAACATGACAAACTTGTTGGTGGAGGAAAGAAGCTTCGGTTTCAAGACCCTCTGACCTGCGATGAGACTTCCTTCCACAGTGGATTCCTCTCTTACGCCGAGCTTCGCCCCACTTTGGAGGCCATCATTGAGGGAGCGACCGCTCTCTTCGCATTCAGCGAGAAAGAGTGTGACTTTCTCTCCGATCTCACGCAGCGTACTTTTATCTCTTTGAAGAAGGAACTTCATTGTCCTCATCCCGAAAAATGTAGCTCTATTGCATTTTCCTGCCTCAATCCATGTCACAAATTGCGCAGTAGCACTTGCGCACTGAGAGATGCACATTCCCTCGCTCAATGGTATCAGTATAACCGTCTCAAGGCTAAAGTTGACCCATCCCCATCCGGCGATGACGCTTGTTCCCCCGCTCCTCCTCCTCCTCCCCCATCATCCTCTTCCTCTTAAGCAACCTGCGAGCGCAACGCTTGTGTCTATGCTATGCTAATGCTATGGTGTCGCCGTCGGAGGAAGTGGTCCTGCAGTCTCCCCCCGTCAAGAGGAAGAGATCAGCTGCACATCATCCCAGTCCCGCTGCATCTCCACTCTCGAACAATCTGCAACTTCAATCAGTGTATCATTTAAATAGTACAAATTCGAAGAGTCTGTGTGTTGGATACGATCCTGGCAGAGACTTTCAGCCGGTAGTGCAATTTAACCGAGTAAACAAAAAGAGTGTAATTGTTTCGCAAGCAGATTGGACTAATATTCTAAATTTGGAAAAGACTGCGGATGTTTTTTCCACAAAGGTGAAAAAGAACAATTAACTTCATCCTGCTTAGCCTATGCAAATTACTTTGGGAAGAGACATTTGCGCATTAAGAACATAAGCTCGTTTAACTCGAACGGTGACGAATGGCATGCTCTGATAAAATTCTCCAAGCTTGTTTGAAGTCGTTGTAAGCCTGTTTGAATTCCCACCAAGGGTGATTCGTTGTTCTTTTATTGAGTAAGTCAAATTTGTGATAAGTAAGTCAAATTGTGTGACTGCCCCACGTGTTCCGGTGCCGTGGGAAGTCAGTCTGCTGTCGGTCGCCATATAGTACGGTTATGTTTGAGAGTGCTCCTTTTTGTTTTGTGATAAAATGCTCAATCTGACGTTTTGTATCTTCATTATCGTGATCCGCCTGGTCCTTCGGAACATTTTTCCAGTACCCATCGCGTACATTTTGGTACTTCGGGCCGGAAATATCATCTTTGCCGGATTTATCATTGCCGGATTTATCTACGTCGGATCTATCTTTGCCGGATTTATCTTTCCCGGATTTATCTTTTCCGGATTTATCTTTGGCGGATTAATCTTTACCAGATTATCGGTCCCAGTTACTCGTTAACGGAGTTGTTAGCGAATCTTTGGCTGATCAATGTTTCATATAATTATCGGTTATCGGAGCAAAATCGTATCGTCGGACTAATGGAAGGCATCAATGAAAAAACGAAGTTCCACTGGTCCGCCCTATCTACCGTGAGGCGCATGACGGAGGCACGAGAGGCAGCTCATCAAAGCAGTTCGGAGAAGAGAAAGTTGGAGAGGGAAGGAGTGTATCGTGTCGTCGTCTTCGCAACAGCTGATTCAACCCCAATCGTACATTCATCGGACGTCTACGAAGACATCGCACATCGACTACAGAGGGCGTCTTTGGGGCTAGCAGTCGTCAGAAAACCAGTAAGATTGTTTCAATTTATCTATATAACGCCCAAGCTACTTAGCCAGTTCATCTAAGTTGAAAATCTTATCGAGCTAATGTGGCTTAGCCTATAATGGACATCAAAGTGTTATATTTTGTGAACTCAATTTTGCTTTTGTGCTTGAACTCAAGCAGAACTATCTAATCTGATTGACTGAGTGACATATCAAAATGGATGGGTTTTATGAAAAGCAAAAGACTTATCTAAGGAAAATTAATAATTCCTTCATAAACTTTAAAAAAGAAGGTGCTACAAAAATGAATCGTGGATCTTGTAAGGTTCGAATGGAGAGTATTGATAATTATTGGCAAAAAATTAATGATGCTCATGAACAATTACTTGAAAGTGAATATTTAGATTTAAAGCATGATTATTTTTGCTCTCATTTCTTAGATAATGCTGAGGAAGTGTACTTACAACGAAAGGGTGAGTTTGAAGAATTTCTTATAAACCTTGTATCAGCATCAAGTAAAAGTGAAGGGAATGACAAGAATAAAACGTCCCATAACGAGGGTGATCAACTTGTTAGATTACCTGTCCCGGAGTTACCTAAATTCTCAGGTGATTTCCGTAATTGGGAAACTTTTCGGGATCTTATGAAGTCTATGATAATAGATCGCAAAGATATTTCGCAGGTTGCAAAACTGCAATATCTGTTAAGCAGTCTTTCTGGTGAAGCTGCTGACCTGGTACGAACTATTCCGATCACAGAAGAAAATTTCACTCTTGCGTGGCAATCTTTGCAAAATTATTACGAGAATAATAGACGCTTAACTAGTGCTCACCTTGCTGCGCTGTTTGATCTTAAGTCGATGCAAAACGAGTCAGCATCTGAGTTACGTCGCATTTATGCTGGCACAGTGAACCCCTTGCTCTCACTTGAAGCGTTGCGTCGTCCGGTATGCCAGTGGGATGACTTAATTGTATTTATAACTGAAAGGAGATTAGACCCACAAACGCGACGTGATTGGGAAATTAAATTAGAGGATTCGACTGCACCTCCTACGTATGAGATGCTTAAAAATTTCCTAAAAACAAAAATCATGAGCTTGGACAGTCTGGAGAGTTGTGGTAATGAACAATTATCGGGATCTCCCAAGGGCATGCAGCATCGACGACTTCCGTTTCATGAAAGGAGTGGTTCATACAAATCAAAGAGTTTTCACATGAGCGGACCATCCGTAATGAAAAATCCCTTGTGTGTTTTGTGTGGCCGCAGCCATTGGTTGGCGTATTGTGAAACTTTTCGTGACAAATCAGTAGAACCACGGAAGGAATTTGTCCTTTCTAAGAATCTTTGTTTCAATTGTTTTGGACAACACGTTTTGAGAAATTGCATATCGAAGAAGAGGTGTCAGATTTGTCATAAAAAGCATCATACTTTATTGCATGAGCCTTCAACTAATTCGGAATCTACGAGAAACTGTGTAAAGAATCAATCAACAAGCTCATTTCCTGTTTTTACTGAAGAATCTATCGTACCTAAACTAACTAATGCTATCAATAGCGGGCCTGAGACAGTACTTCTTTCCACTGCGTGGGTAAAAGTGCAAGGGCCTCATGGAAATGTTGTGTTAGCTCGAGCGTTACTTGATCAATGCGCTCAGTCTAGTTTCATCACAGAATCACTTTGTCAAAGACTTAGACTTGATAAAAAATCAGCTTCGGTGGTTGTCAGTGGACTTGGTAACAGACTTCATATGAAATGCAAAGGCTCTGTTAGTGTTATAATCAAGCCAAGATTCATGTCTACTTTTAGCTGTCACACTGAAGCTCTGGTGGTACCCAAGGTAACGTTGTACAAGCCAAGTCTTCAAACCAGGGATAACTGGCCTCATCTGAAGGAGTTGGAGCTGGCTGACCCAAAGTACTTCCGGACTGGACAGATCGATTTACTCCTTGGAGCAGCGGTACACGCCCGAGTCGTGGAAGGTAGAGTCATCAAAGGGGAAGCAAACCAGCCGATTGCCATGGCCACAGCCCTAGGTTGGATCTTATCTGGTGAGACAAATGCCGTCCTACCCCACACTACATCCGTATTTACAATTCAACAGGATGATATTGAGATGCCACTAGATTCTCTTCTTCAGCGCTTTTGGCTGCAAGAAGATATGCCTACAAAAGACTCTTTACTTACCCCTGATGAAAAAATGTGTGAAGAACATTTTGAGTCCACACATTCCAGAACGTCAGAAGGTCGTTATGTTGTTCGACTTCCAGTAAATCAAGAAAGATTACTAAATCTAGGAAATTCATATCATCCAGCCCTTAAGATGTTATCTAGGATTGAAAGTAAATTCAAAAGGGATGCAAAATTTCAAAAGGTTTATTGTGAATTTATGCAGGAATACCTGGATTTGGGACACATGCAGCCAATTAATGAAATTGATGTGGATTTAGATAAATATGTCTTTCTTCCACACCATGGAGTTTTTAAAGAAAGTAGCACAACTACTAGGCTACGTACAGTGTTCAATGGTTCCTTTAAGACCAATGAAGGATGGTCACTAAATGATTGCCTTTATGTAGGCCCAAATCTTTTTCCAGAAGTTTCGTCATTGGTCACATCATGGCGTAAATACAGACATGCCTTCACAGCTGACATTAAAATGATGTATAGGCAAATTATAGTTCATGAAGCAGATAGACATTTGCAAGCAATTGTGTGGAGATTTGACCCATTACATAAAATACAAATATTTCTTTTATCTACTCTAACTTATGGGTTGAAATGCAGTCCATTCATTGCCATTAGAGTACTTAAGCAATTGGCAAAAGACGAAGCCATAAATTTCCCATTAGGGTCTATTGTGCTAGACAAGGAGACATATATGGATGATGTGTTATCTGGTGGTCATGAGATTCACACCGCACTAGCAAAGCAAGAAGAAGTTATTAATTTGTGCACGGTGGGCGGTTTTTCTCTACGCAAATGGCATTCGAATTGTTCTACTCTACTTCAGTGGTTACCACAAGAGTTATTAGCCAGTGAACCGGAGTCGCTCTTTGAGAATGATTCAATTTTTGCTGTTTTGGGACTTAATTGGCAACCCAGTGAAGACTGTTTTACTTTCAATGTTAAAATTGATCAACAAGTAGAACAATGGACTAAACGATTAGTGTTATCCAAGGTAGCTAAACTATTTGATCCATTAGGTTGGATTGCGCCAGTAATAATTACTGCAAAAATCTTTCTTCAAAAACTTTGGCTCCTTAAGATAGGTTGGGATGAACCTTTGCCTCAAACAGAATCTGATCAATGGGAAACTTTCTACAGCGATTTACCTCGAATCATGAACATCAAAGTTCCTAGATGGTTGGGTTATAGTGCAACAATGAATGTTATTCAATTACATGGATTTGCTGATGCCTCTAAATTAGCGTATGGTGCAGTCTTATATCTTCGCACAAGTGATAAATCTTCAGAAACATCATTTCGAGTGAGAATTATTCAAGCTAAAACAAGAGTAGCTCCCTTGAAAACTATTAGCATTCCTCGGTTGGAGTTATCAGCTGTTCATTTACTTGCTAAGTTAACTAATCACCACACACAAAGATTTGAATCTGAATTATTAAAAATTCACCTGTGGACTGATTCTCAAGATGTTTTATATTGGTTAAAAGAACATCCTTCAAGATGGCCAACTTTTATCGCTAATAGGTGTTCTGATATTCATACCCTGGTGCCAACTGCCGAGTGGCATCACATAGGAACCAAAAATAATCCAGCTGATTTAGCATCTCGTGGTTGCTTAGCATCTACACTGAATAATCAGGACTTATGGTGGTCAGGACCGGACTGGCTCTCTAAGTGTGACCAACTTTGGCCAAAAACAGTGATTAATCGAAGGACTAACGAACAATTTACAATTCCCATTGTTCTATCAACTAATTCTGCAACAGTTAAAGCTAGTGACTTTATTCTTTTCCACAAGTACTCTAATCTCAAAACTCTAGTGCATGTGATGGCTTATGTGATACGTTTCTTACAAGCTAAAAACTTAGTCCTTCCAATTTTCAGTGCGTCGTGGTTTAATATTGAAGTTATGAATGCTGGTGTAATTTTGAATCCAGATGAAGTTATCAGAGCTCGTTTATTATTGGTGTACATAGCACAACGGCAATCATTTCCTAAAGAAATTTCGAGTTTAGAGAAAAATGGAATTATTCCTAAGAACAGTGTGCTTATCAAGCTAACGCCCTTTATTGATCAAAAGTTATTAAAAGTGGGAGGAAGATTAAAGCATTCAATACTTTCTGAGGATGAGAAACATCCGTTGATCATACCCAGTGATCATCCATTCACACGCTTAATCATCGAAGACTGCCATAGGCGTACACTGCATGGTGGCGTACAGTTAACGCTGACAACGCTTCGCACACAGTACTGGGTATTAAAGGGTCGGCAGAAAGTCAAAGCGATAATACATAAATGTGTTGTGTGCCAACGTTACAGAACAAGTACTTCATATCAAATCATGGGAAATCTGCCACAATACAGAACAATACCTAACAGACCTTTCTCAAAATCAGGTGTTGATTATGCTGGACCTATTAGCATTAAGACATCACCAGGAAGATGTCTAAGTTCATACAAAGCTTTCCGACGATTTGTTGGGAGACGAGGTCATTGCACCTTGTTATTAAGTGACAAGGGAACTAATTTTGTGGGTGCGGACAAAGAATTAAAAAGACTGTTCCAGAGATCCTCCGCCTTCACCCGCACCCTCGCTGAGGCCTTGGCATCTAATGGAACGGAATGGCGTTTCAATCCACCTACAGCACCACATTTTGGTGGGATCTGGGAAGCGGCAGTCAAGTCAACAAAGCATCATCTCAGACGGGTTATCGGGGAAACTAAGTTGACCTTCGAGGAACTTTCAACTCTACTGTGTCAAGTGGAAGCATAACCATCATTAATCGAGGAAAAAATTCCTACTTTAAAGAGATGGCAATTGGTACAGCAAATGCTTCAGCATTATTGGCGACGCTGGTCGAGGGAGTACCTGCAATCTTTACAGCAACGACAGAAATGGGCAGCATCAACCCGAAACATCAAGGCTGGGGATCTTGTGATTGCCCGCAATGACAATATCCCACCAGCGCGTTGGCAACTAGCCAGAGTGATAAAAGTTCACCCTGGTGACGATGGACATGTCCGAGTTGTGACCATACAATCAGCAAATTCAGTGTTTAAAAGACCAGTGAATAATCTAATACTTTTACAATGACTATTGTAAGCTGAGTTTAAAATCTATTTGCATTTAAATATTTTTCTTATGTTTTGTAATGGTTCTCTTCTACGAAGAGAAGGTGGGCGGAATGTTTGAAGTCGTTGTAAGCCTGTTTGAATTCCCACCAAGGGTGATTCGTTGTTCTTTTATTGAGTAAGTCAAATTTGTGATAAGTAAGTCAAATTGTGTGACTGCCCCACGTGTTCCGGTGCCGTGGGAAGTCAGTCTGCTGTCGGTCGCCATATAGTACGGTTATGTTTGAGAGTGCTCCTTTTTGTTTTGTGATAAAATGCTCAATCTGACGTTTTGTATCTTCATTATCGTGATCCGCCTGGTCCTTCGGAACATTTTTCCAGTACCCATCGCGTACAAGCTGATAAATCTATTTCTTCGAAGACTTTCGAGCAGTCGTGATAAAGTGAGACAATTTCTCGCCACCTAATTATCTAAAAATACGTTTCATTTGGATTTGGAGAGACTTGAATTGGAGATGGTACTCATAACGTATGATTTGCCTGGTAATCAAAAAGTATAACTTGGTTATGCTCTGATTTTTCCAGCGCGTGTGAGTGTAAGGCTTTTTTACCTTTAGCACGAAGTAACATTCTGCAAGTCAAAAGGTCTTTGATGTGTGTTCAACCCCTGGCATTGGGCGTACAAACCTTGTAAGTTGGACATACATCGCGATGAGTGCCATTATCGAATTTCAAGGGTTTACCGCTAATGATAAGCGGGCCGGAGCGGGGCGGAGCGGGGCGGGGCGGGTCGGGGCGGAGCTGGGCGGGGCGGAGCGGGGCGGAGCGGAGCGGGGCGGGGCGGAGCGGAGCGGGGCGGGGCGGGGCGGAGCGGGGCGGGGCGGGGCGGAGCGGGGCGGGGCGGGGCGGTGCGGAGCTGGGCGGGGCGGGGTGGAGCGGGGCGGAGCGGAGCGGGGAGGGGTTGGGCGGGAAAATAACAACGTTCTTTCGCTTATCGGTACCGGTACGAGAACCCGAAATGCCTATTTTCCAAGTTGTTAATGCCATTTTTTTCACTTATGAAGTCGCTTTTATCCATTTCCAACTTCTCCTTCACCGGCTTTACGCCTTTTTCTGCAGTTCAATTCCGACCTTTCGCGTTTTCTATCACTTTTCTGTCATTTCCCCATGTCTCGTAGCCGCTTTCTCCCATTCTCCAACCGTCTCCAGAGAGGTTTTTCACAGAAAATATAAGTCTCTACATGCCTGCACCTCCTATTTCCACACTTATAATCACCGACCGTCTCGAGGGAGATTTTTTTCTAGAAAATATACGTATTCACAGACCTACACCTCTTATTTACACCCTTATGATCACCGACCGTCTCGAGGGAGATTTTTTTCTAGAAAATATACATCTCTACATGCCTACAAATCCTACGAATGAACTGATAACATGGGAAAAACCAGAAATGAAATATTACTTCAACTGTCATGTGTTTCCAGGGTTCAAGCGACGACATTCTCTGCGGTTACGAATAACAGGGAACGGGAGATATTAATGAGTAAACGCAATAAGGCGACTGTCACGCCACACCTCGCCTAAAAGTGGAGACAGTGCAATGGCGGCCAGATAAAACGTCCACTCAAGCTTTGAAAATATCCCATTTACCGTTTTTTACTTATTCCCCCCAAATAAAATTATCATTAGATACCATCATCTATCTAGTTTTTGTCACATAAATTTCTGCGGCGATACACTATTTTGAAAGGGTCGAAAAAAATTTTTGAAAGGTGTGTGACGAAAGCAGACGTTTGCCGGCTAATTTATCGGCCGCTCAAACTTATTCGTCCCAATGGAGGATAAAATTAAAACCTCAGTAAACAAAATGCACACGTTATAGTCATCACATCACAGATTACGAACGCAAGACTGATGACTAATACGCACAATAACGAACAAGAGAACTTAGAATATAATAAAATCGTGACTTACTCTTTTGAATAACTGAAACACTTCAGGCACTATGCAGCAAGGAAGTATTCTGATGACATTCTCGGAAATGAAGTAACGCAGAACTAACAAACATACATACGAGAGATATTACTTCCGATTTCCACGAATTGCGTCGATCAAGAGAGACAGGCGACGACGAGAACGCACGATCATCAGGATCATTCTCTCGCCTGCTCATGAAGGGTTGGGTTGGGTTGGGTTGAGGCGGGGAGGGACAAAGCGGGGCGTGGCGGGGCGTGGCTGGGCGGGGCGTGGCGGGGCGCGGTGGGGCGGGGCGGAGCGGGTGGGTGGGACGGGGCTGCCGCGGCGAGCGGGGCGGGGCGGGACTGGCGGTGCGGGGCGGGGCTACCGGGGCGAGGCGGGGCGGAGCGAGCGGAGCGGGGCGGGATAATATCAACGTTCTTTCGCTTTCTCACACATTTTATGAGTACTCTCTTGATAAAGCCTAGCTTTCTGTCTGCTTGACCGTATATTTCCCGAATATGTTTTCCCTAAGATATTTCTTGCGTAACTGTGACCCCATAGCTTAACTTAACTGACTCGTGAATAATAAACAGCGCGAATTATTTCCGTATTATTATATCTTTCAGCCCCTATCTTGCCTTGAACATCTCACATACACCAATTTAGTGGTTATGGAGCACAAAAGGTGCACAAAAGGCATCTTTCTTTACTAGACTTTTTCCCGGAGGAATTTGTGTGGGTAATTTGGAATTCTATGGTTGTCCCTTGCTTAAGAAATTGACTACAAATGAGGGATATGACGCTCATATGGATGGTAATTTTCAATGTGCAAGAAAAAACTGTTACAAGTTGGCAAATTGGTGTATACAAAATAAGATTTGTTAAAAATCTTTTTGCAATAGATGGTTTAGATTGTTTTGTTAGTATTCTTTTTCTGCTATGTAACATTACCATGTTTTCTTCGTTCATTTATCATGTTGTTCAATTAAATGGATATAATTGTATTGAGAGTTATTTACTCGAGAATGGATACTTGAACAAAAGTGGTACGAGTATGGAGATGCAATTATATGCGATCAGAAGTGCAGTGCGTTTATTGCAAGAACAATATAATATTAGTGGAGATGGTGAATTGAACTATGAGACGATATGTTACGTAAACAATATAACCAACAACTCCATGTGTGGTTGATGTATTTATAATATTGTAAATATTATTGCGAAAAATAAATATTTTTTGTAAACCTATATTCTCCCTCTTTTATTTATATGATACCTTTTGCATTAGAGGTAAGGAATAAAATGAAAAAGAGCATAGTTAGGTATAATTCTTTTTAACTTAAAACAAAGTAATATCATTAGGTACAACATTGAGTACAAAAGTGTAGGATTTTATAAACTCTCCTTTTTCCTCGTTAGTTTGCCCATACTTTATTCTTGACTTTTGTCCTGTAGTCAATGTCACTGGGCGCACACAATCTGGTTCGTCACAGGTCAATCCTGAGGGTCTTATTTTTTATGCACGGGCACCACCACCATCACGTTCCACAATTTCTGTTCCTTTTGGTAAAGAAAGCGTGAAAGCACCATCACACGCTATGATGTTATCATGATGTATCTCGTACACATTGCACACGATAGATGCTTCTTGATTCATGGCTTTCTCCAACATTTCACCTGTGAGTTTCAACTGTTTCACTGTGGACACGTTGAACCGCTCAATAACTTTAGTAAATGGATTCCGGAAGCCAGAAAAGTTAATACTCCGCCCCACGAGAGCAATCATCTTATCCATATATTTCACTTCGACATAGTATCTATTGTCAAGCTTCATATGAAGGATAAGATCGTTTTGGTCATTGTTCTCCAGTAGCGGTGAGGGAAGACACACTTCGTACACATTGCTCACACTCCCCTTTACTTTGCTAACGCGAAGCTGATGCACACCGCCCAGCTCTGCACATGTAGATAGTAGTATGTCCCGCATCCTTACACCACGCTGGATCGGTGAGGTCTGATGTACAAATATCGTTGTGATTCTCTTTATAATGGTTCAACCGTTGGCTCAATCTCCTCGTCCTCCACAATGATTCACAGAGAAATCTCGGGGGCGTGGCTAATTTTTCTATCCACGTCGGTATTCGATGACTCCATTCTAATAGGCATCATCGATGTCTTCCAAAAGCAATATGGCAAAGACTGACTCGTGTAACTCTTGGTCCCTCCCTTCATGGATCAGAGGTCTGGTTATAATAGGAGACATAACCTGTCCCATACTGCAGTAGTAACATATATGGCTAAAGGTTTCACTCGTTTGTTCTTTTATATCCTCCCCAACCATGAACTAATCTTGCTCTTGGGTTGCGTCAGACGCTCGCACGTCGACCTCGTCTGGCTAGTGGGGTGGGATGACCTCGAACAAGTCCGGTCCTGTTCAAGGCTGTCTATATAACACTCGCATAGGAGGGTGAGTAAGTAGGAGGGGAGGTCTGGAGGTCCTATGAAGGAGTCTCGCACGTTGACCTCGTCTGGCTAGCGAACAAGTCCGATCCTGTTCAAGGCTGTCTGGCGGCGGCGGGGGGCGGGAGGGGGTTTTTGCATATTAAGTGTTTTGTTTCGATCATTTTGGTGCTACTAGTGACAACGTGAAATCTCGCTGCGATTACGTACCCGTGTCTGGTGAGAAGAAATCTCTCGTGAAGACATTAGTGTTCACTTTCAAATATGTAAAAAATAAATTTTTTAACCTAATAAAGTTATTTAGTAAATTTTTTCACAGGATTTAATGGTTACATTTGCCGAACCACATACTTAAAAACACACACGACCCGGGTTTCAACGCTTAAGCGTCATCTTCAGGTCTGTATTTAAGCATGTGGTTTTTTAAATGTAACCATTAAATCCTCTGATAAAATATGGAATACCACAAAGTTACCAAGGAACTTGTATTATTTATTTAGTAAATGAAAAAATTATGGTAAATAAGAAATAATAAATATCCATTTAAGGATTTATGACTTTTTATTTTGAAAAAAAACTTATCCTTTGGTGGAAAGAAGGGGGAAAATAAGAAGGAAAACATTTTTTTACAGCTATTGGAAGGCTCAATAATGTTGTTCGCGAGCATTTCGTTGACTTGTTCGTTGATCGCTTTCTGAATGACTGGGGAGACGGGATAGTAACGCTGCTTTATAGGCGGGGTATCATCTAATACTATTCTATGCTTAACTACATTTGTACGTCCAATGACAGTATCAAATAATTTCAACTCCGCGTCCAGAAAGCGCATGAGGGCGAGATCTTGAGCGGGGGGGCGCTCGCTCTCCGAACTTATCGCTTTCAGTTCCGCTGAATTTCTTCCAAGAGAAATCTCGCGGCGTTATTAGAGGAACGTCAACTACATGGCGTGTTGTAAAAGAGCCTTCGCGGAAGTTGATTTTCGCCCCTACGTATTTCAAAAAATCCACTCCTGAGACCAAACAATACGGCATTTGCGGTAAAATATCGAAATGGACGACTACCACTTCCCCCCCAACTACTACCGGGAGTGTCGCCGCCTTAGAAGTAGATGTTCGACGTCCGTCCGCCATCTCGAGATTCACTATTCGATCGCGTATGGTAATATTGTTATACCGCAACCACGCTTCGACCGACCTATTTATAATTGAACTAGTAGCCCCGCTGTCAATCGAAGCGGGCCCAAATCTACCGTACATTTCTACCTCTATGAAGAATCTCCCAGAGACTGAGCTCACCGAGGACGACTTGGGGCACATGAATTTTCGGACGTTGTCTAACCAGGTATTCCAATCCTCTTCCCGACCTACCAGCGGTGGCCTTGAGGTGCGACGCCCTCGGCCGGGAATGAAGGCGTCGCGAGAGCGTTTCCCGAGCAGTCACACGTCCGTACAACCTGCCCTTTTCGACCGCAACGGCGACAAAACCGCGAGAGAGGTTTATTACAATCGCGGAAGAAATTATCCCCAGCGTCACAATTCCAAGACTTAGTCTCAGAATGCTTCTTTTCATTCACTGAAGTGATTGCCGACACGGACGACGTCGGATGTGATGGACTTTTTTTTCTCTCGAATCCGAATTCGGAGTCTACCATACCTAGAGGATTAGGGGGAGGTTTATATGATTCGATTGCTTTCTGTGCTTCAATCGCTCGTCCGTGTAGTAACAACGCCCTCATCGTATGAAAGGAGCCCGATGAAATTTGAGCCAAATATTCAGGGTGTAAGTTTCCGTAGGCTAGACCAACCAATTCGTTCTCAGTTAACGGGAGAGTCAACCGCCTATTCATTGCTGTCATACATGTAAGGAACTCGTTAATCGTTTCACCTGCGCCTTGACTGCGTACATACATATCTTTTCTCAATCTCAAATCATAATTGGCGGGTTGGTACGCTTCTCGTAGTCGCTCTTTTAAAGCATCGAACGTGTCTATTGAGTCTCTATTAACCCTGAAGAACTTTAATATTTCGGGAGCGAGGCGACACATGACGGCATCGGGAACTTGGTTAAAAACTTGAAATTCATCGCAGTGCTCTATAAAAGAAACGACACTCTCCGTCTCTTCACCCGATAAAGAGAGCCCCTTCCGAAAGGCCAATTTTACCCATTCTACTGAATCTGTGCGCGGATTTTCTTTGGCCGTCATGGCTTCTACGAAACGACTAAGTAAAGTTTCAAGGACACTTTGTCCGGGAGAAGGGGTAGAGGCTTCCCCGGTCTGTAAATTCCGGCAATATTCGCGTAACCTAGCCCTTAACTCATCTAAGGTGCCCTCAGAAGAGAGGCCAAAGCGTTCGCAATATGAGACGGCGTCTATTTTCGACAGTTCATAGATCCTCGAGGTACCTGTCTTACCCTCCATCTCTACACATAAAACGAAATGGGAAAGGAAGTATGGGAACTAGTCTTCTCTTCCCGGGGTCCGTCGGGAATTATCTACAGGAACATGGGGACCACGGAAAGGTTTTACGACTGGGAGAGGACAAACAACGTTGTTCCTACACTGCCTAATTTCTTTTTGGTTTCTTACCTCGTGGCTGAAATGCCTTCGAAACCGCCTGTCTACGAATTCACAAAATGTTGAAAACTGCCAGTTGAATGGCCCCACGTTGGGCGCCAGACTTGTGACGTTATCGCCTCCGAAGACTAGCTTGGGCCGTGGGTAAACGGAATAAAGACAAAAAAAGGGAGAAATTTATTGGGCGCCAGTGCGAGTAGGATGAGGGAGGAATCCTTCCGCTCGCACACGGAAGGGAAAAGATATAAAAAAACAAAAGGGGAGCGAATAGAAATTCGGGCACAACTAGTAGGCACAATCCTACAAAGAAATTAATATAATAAGAAAATAAATAATAAGAAATACAAAGAAAAACTGGAACGGACTCACTCGCCGGTACCCCCAATCGAACGCCAGGATACCTTCGGCCCAGTGATTGCCGCAGGCCGAACTCTCCGGATCCTTACTCCACCAGGGACTACTGTGTTTTTTGGCAGGCCGGCCTGACACCAACCTCCCGACCGCGACCTCCCCGGCCACCCAGTCAAACAAAAACAAAACCCACCAGGCGGGCGCAGCCGATCCGTCACATCGGCTCCTCAATTGGTTACAATGAAAACAGACTATTGTATGGGATTAAAGAGCGATAGCGGTCGAAGCCATCGCAGAGCCGTTGCACTTTTGGAGGTCGTGAGTAGTTGACGACGGTATTTGATACACGTGTCTCCGTTTTGTTCATCGCGGAATTGACTGTCAGAACTGGTTTCTGTGCTCCAGCGCGTTGGTGAAATGAGTAGAGGTCGAGATATCTTCCGGAAGTCATGAAGAAAAGGTTGGTATTGCTCACGACGCAGGATAATGTTTATTAATACTACAAAGAAAATCCAAAAAGCTATCATTGTTCATGAAGAGTAAGAATTATACTTGTCTTGAAAAGATCAGGAGTGTTTAAAATGGGGACTAAGATCCTTTGAAATGTGTGCATTCAATTCAGTAAGAAAAATTGAATTGAAAACTTGAATGGAAATATTTAGATGCTAGAATACATTAATCAGCAAGTAATATACGGACTTCATTCATTTCAAACAATTCAAGTGTCACCCTGCAATTCAATTTACCTGAAACAAAAATAGCTTCATAAGAAAACCTACAGATTTAAACTGCAGAATTAACATTATCAAATACAAATTCGAGAGTAATTCACAGTTTAAAATGCATTTTAGCTTACCGGATATCACACATATGCTTTCATAAATTACAGTATCAAGAAAACGAGTCCTTTTGCTTAAACGCTTTTAGACATGAGAATAAGCGCAGAAATTACAAATGACCTAAGAAGGCATTTTTTACGTTGTGATAGTTTCGGTATGTCATCGAGGTTGAAGAATATTTTCCTTAAATTTGTTTGCACCATGAATGTAAAGGCAGCATTTCAGCAGAACGTAAAGTTGGGAATTACATTTGGTATTTCAAACAATTCGGAGTCAAGAAAATGAATGCTCTTGATTAAACAGTTTTTTACATCAGAGTTTACGACGTGCGGTAATTTCGCATCTTTCCCTGGAAAGCATAGGGAAACCGCCATTTTGTTCTCTCCTCTACCATCGATCCTCTCCCCCGCCTGCGCCGCGCTCCCCCTACCATCGCTCTGGAAAACACTTAAAAGCAGTCTGATGCTTGGCAAGGGTCGACATCCTGCCGGAAGTCATGAAAGTGAACGATACCTCGCCCAAAAGAGCCGTCAGAAGGAACACCAAAGTAAAATCCCGTCCCTACTCTCCCAGCCCACCTGTGAGCGGGAAGTACCACCTACCTGCTTATGGAAGTACAACCTACCTGCTACCTTCGGTCGAGTTCGTGGCCGAGGAGACGACAATGGCGCAACCTTCACTGAATCAACGTTCCACTCCCCATGCAATCCATGAGTGCTCATACAAAGTTAACAGCTGTGACACGAAACGAATTTCGTTCGGTCTGGATGTGGGAAACAATTGCCTCCCCTTTATCACCATTGGGAAGGTTGGTGGTTCGCGTGTGAGATTGGAACGCGATGATTGGCTTGAACTCTTGAAAAACGAGAGAGTGATCACGTCGTACTTTTTAAAAGATGAAGCGCCTCGCAGCATTCCAATCGGAAAGTGTATACAGAAATTTCAAAACTATATACAATGTCAAGTGAATGGTCTCCTCACGCGCAACAAATTATGAATCTATATTTGATGTCGGTGCTTCGCGCTTACGAAGAGGAGATGGTGAAAGCTGGTGAATTTCGCGAGTGCGTTCCTTGGGAACAAGTGTCCGATGCTCAAATAGACCTAAGGGAGCTAGGCAACACACCTCCTTCCCTCAATGTACCCGCGCCCGAAGAAATTAGGACCGCTTTATGTACACGCGATGGAAAACAATTTCTCGCGGAGGAAATTAATCTCCGGCGATGTGAGTGATTGTATACAGTGATATGAGGACATTGAAAAAGAATTAAACCTGTGTGAACTGACACTGAATTGTAATCTGATGTGATCTGATAACACTGAACTTTAATCTGATATGTGTATTATAATAAAACACTGAATTGTAATCTGATATTACTATCCGTATTATAATAAAATAAACGTGTTGCATGTCCTTATACGTTTCACTTGACACCCGCCTCCGTAACCTTTTAATTTGATGATTAATTCGTTACACTCCGGTCTGATGCTTCCGGATTTTGCGAGGAATATTTTAATTTAATAAGAAATTGGAGAATGTTTTTTAAGGCCATTATATCAAATGTTGAATCAGAATAAAGGCCAATAATATAAAATGTTGGCGGAATTTTTTAATTTAATAAGAAAGTGGAGTGTTTTTAAAGGCCATTAATATCAAATCTTGAATAAGAATAAAGGCCAATAATATAAAATGTTGAATCGGATTAAAGACCAATAATATCAAACGATGACTCCGAAATATAATGTTCGGTAACTTTGTTGCTTTCGTCACTGCAACGCCCGGACAGAGGTTACGCCATGGTTACGTCATCTCCAATCGGCCCACGTCTTCATTTTAGCGGCGTCTATATCGGAAAGAACGCGGCTGGGTCACTCCTTGGATAATGGCGCCTTACCGACCCAGGGCGGGTGGGGCCATCGCTAGGAATGCTGGCGCCGAATGATGGACAGACGACATGCCCAGACAAGTCACTTAAAAATACTAGCACTTATAGATAAAGGGTGCCTAAGATCCTAGGGGCAGGGAAGGGGGAAGGTGGGTGGGACACATCGGAATGCACTTGAGCGAAAAAGGGGGGAGGGGGAATTGCGGTGAATTGCCGGTATGAGTAGTGACGTAAAGAATTAGGGTGCTTTAGTTTTTAGTCTACGAAGGTATGAATATCCCAGCATTAATTTTGATAATTCTTACACTATGTACTCAGCGCATCCTGTGATGACCAATGGTCTGCATCTTGGTCGCGTAGGTTTCTTAGTTCAGTTATCGAATAAGAATTTTTCGATTTTTCGCGATCCGTTCATACCATAAATTTCGATTTTTCGTACATAGTGCACTCGGCGCATCCTGTGTTGGCCAATGGTTGTTCAGCATCTTTGTCCAAAAGGGTTCTTAGATTAAAGGTTATAACCTTGCATCTTTTTTTGATGCCGAAAATCGAACTTTTTTCTACCTTCAAATGGTCTGTTATAACTTTTTCCGATTTTGACGGCTTGTAACTACTAAACTATGAGACGTAGAAAAAAGCTGTTTTCAACATCATTTGAAGCGTTTTGTTGCCTACCGAAAAAAGCTTACTTTTTTGCATAGAACAACCGTTTAGAAGATAGAGACTGAGGACTAGGGAAAAGTCCAAAAGTTTTACTTACATATCGAATTTGAGTGCTCGTATCGGATAAGTAACTTTTTGTTTTCCTTAATGCAACTAAATCTGAAACTATTTACATAGTGCTCTTAGTTTATTGAGAGATGACCAATGGTGAACATTGTGGCCTTGGAGGGTTCTTAGTTTTAGAGATATAACGATTGATCGTTTTGTGACGGTGAAAACGAGGCCAAAATCGCACTTTTTTCGACATTCTATCCCTCGTATCCTACAAACTATGATAGATTCGAGAACGTTTTTTCCTGGTCATACTTCTTTATACCAACTTCATCTACCTCTGGAACGTGAACAATGTGGGTGCTTCAGTTTTCAATCTACGAAGGTATGCACAACCAAAAGACCTTGGGTTTAGATATTAGAATTTTTTTAATTATTCGCGATTGCCTTCATACCATTAAATTTGATAATTCTTATATTGTCCACTCAGTTTATCGAGAGATGACCAATGGTATACATCTTGGTCGCGTAGGGATCTTAGTTTTAAAGTTATAACCTTGGATCTTTTTTCTATGCCGAAAATCGCACTTTTTTCTACCTTCTAATGGTCGGTTAAAACTTTTTCCGAATTTGACGGCTTGGAACTCCGAAACAATGGGACGTAGAAAAAACGGTTTTTAACATCATTTGAAAGTAGTCCACCAAGAAAAAGCTTATTTTCTCCATAGTGTGGATATCAGTGTGTCTGACCTTGATTACTCCTACCGCCTTAAATGACGTGGCAAAGGGCCTGATACACCTAACCCAGTGATAGTCCGTTTTCTTCGGCATTCGCATGCCTCTAAGATTGTTGCCGCCCGTAGTGTCAAGAGAAATTTCACTACTAAAGATACAGGCTTCAGCCACTCTCCAGCGGCCCCAGTGTATGTAAATGAATCCCTCACGCCCTTTAATCGTAAACTGTATTCAGTGGTACGCGACTTGAAGAAAAACGGCAAGTATGCATGGGTGCGCAATGGAAGAATCTACGCTCGTAAAGAAGACGGATCTGAGCGCCTCACCATTTATTCGAAGGAGGACACTGATAAGCTATCTACATCGGTGGAATAGCAACCAACTTGTCGTCTCAATAGCTGCCATCGTGGTCAAGGAGTTCTTCAATCAAACTGCATTAAGATATGTTGTGTTAATTGTCAATCTTTGTTTGCCCACATCGACGAATTTAGAATTTACTTTTCACAGTGTTCTTTTGATATCATATGCCTCACAGAAACTTGGCTTAAACCAGATATTCCTGATGATTTAGTGTCTGTGCCTAATTTCAATCTTCTGAGGCATGATCGCCTCGGTAAATTGGGAGGTGGTGTTGGAATATTTATTCGCCAGGATCTTCAGGTCTCAGTTCTTGCCTCTTCCCCTTCATTGTACTGTTCCCGACCGGAATATTTGTTTGTTGAAATCATGAGCCCAAATTCATTAAAACTATTATTATGTGTTGTTTATCGTCCTCCCAAAATTGGGTTCATGAGTGTTTTCGAAGATGACCTTTTTCGTTTTCTACCATCCTACAGAAACGTTGTGATAACTGGAGATTTTAACTCTGATCTCCTCCAAGTCAATTATGATAGTCAACATATTAGAAATTTTACGTTCTGTAACAATCTTCATTTAGTTCCGTTTACTGCAACTCACCATACTGCGACCAGTCATACGTTACTTGATCTATTTATTGTCGATGACCCTGATAAGGTGATTTCATACTCTCAAATGCCAGTTCCCTTTCTGTCAGCCCATGACCTCATTCACATTTCCTATCGCTTTAAATTCTATACTACACCCCCTAGGCCTTTCAAATTCCGTAAACTTAAAAACTTTGATGAATGTCATTTTCAGAATGAACTTGCGGCTTTGGATTGGAGCGATATCTTTAAGTCCGACTGTATTGACCTTAAGGTTGAATGCTTTAACTCTCACTTATTGAAATGCATCAATGCTCTGGCTCCCCTAGTGTCGTGCTATCCTAAACGTGTTCACGCACCATGGTTTAATGAAGAATTCCGCAAACTTATTAGCGAACGTAATCGTCTTCGTAGAATATATATTCGCACTAGAAAGCCTGCTGACTTCCAATCATTTAAGGAATATCGCAATATGGTCAAAGCCCGCATGACTGAAGCTAAACACCAATATTATACATCAAAACTCACCAAACTCAGAGACCAAAAGACCATACGGCGTGAACTGAGGAACCTCGGGTTAGTACGCCAGCATTCTAATGCACTCCCAGGTCATATTCACATTGACCAAATAAACCAGTTTTTTACCTCTTCATCGAACAGTGATATTGCGACAGCGGCACTTACGAATGAAGATTTTCAAGTTCCATTTGAAGCCAGAAATTTCTTTTTTCAACACATTACACCGGATGTTGCTCTGAAGTACCTAAAGAAGACCAAATCTAATTCCCCAGGCCATGATAATATTTCAATTATGTTTGTTCACAAAGCCACCCAGGTCCTGCTACCATTTATCCTCGAAATCTTTAATTATTCCTTATCCTACGCCCAATTTCCAGCTGCCTGGAAAAAAGGACTTGTCACGCCAATTAGAAAGGTTAAAAAGCCTGAAAACCCATCCGATTTCAGACCCATTTCAATTCTCTGCGCCCTCTCTAAAACATTGGAGAGGATTGTGCACTCACAAGTCACTGATTTTCTTACATCTTCTGGTAAACTAGATCCTTTTCAATCTGGCTTCCGCAAGGGTTTCAGCACACAGACTGCCTTGCTTAAAGTCACTAATGATATTCGTCTCGCCTCCGATAAAAAATTGGTAACCATTATGGTCCTATTCGATTTCAGCAAAGCATTTGACCGAGTTAACTACGCAGTTCTCTTACGCAAGTTAAAATCCCTCAATTTTTCCAGCTCCGCCCTGAACTGGTTTCATTCTTATTTGACGGGCAGAACCCAAGCCGTCAAGGGCTTTGGTGAGGAGTTATCCCCTTGGCTCCCAGTTTCATGCGGCGTTCCGCAAGGATCCGTCCTTGGACCTCTCCTCTTTACTTTGTACACCCTGGATCTGGCTAAAAGCATTAGTCACGCCAACTATATGCTCTATGCAGATGATCTGCAAATTTATATTCACTGTCCTGCTGATGAACTTCCATTTTTCATTGAATTAATTAACAGTGATATTTCCTCCATCAGCCATTGGGCTAATATCAACTGCTTACAACTAAACCCCATAAAGACTCAAGCAATCATTTTCGGAAATTCAAGACTTTTGAATAGCATCGATCATGATAGTCTTCCGCCTATTCGTGTTCACACGAGCATTGTTAAATTAAAAGAAACTGTTCGATACCTTGGCATCACTCTTTCCACTAACTTAAAATGGGATCAGCACGTATTGGAAATGTGTAACAAGGGAAATAAAATTCTCTATTTACTGAAACTTCAAAAGAAAAATTTACCTGTTCACACAAAAATTTCACTTGTAACCTCATTGATTTTTCCAATTATAGATTATTGTATACTATTGTATATCGATTTAACAAATGTTCTCGAAACACGTATCCAGCGATTAATTAACAGCTGCCTTAGATTTATATTCGATCTTCGCAGAGATGACCATGTTTCTGACTACTTTGCTGCCTTGAAGTGGCTGCCTCTTGGCTCCCGAAGGAACTACTTCCTGGGGTGTTTTCTGTTCTCCCTCTTTCATACTCATATGCCTGAATACCTCTACAACCTATTTACCCTCAGAACTACTGTTTCCGTCAGAAGAACTCGGGCAGACCTAAACCTTCTCCACATACCCCAAGCCCGTACCAACCAATACCTAAAATCCTTCCCGATTATAGCATCCAAGTTTTGGAATTCATTACCCCCCTCAATAAAATGCTCCCCCATTCCGGAATCTTTTAAGAGGAAATTGTATGAATATTTAAAACAGTAGCACTGTTGTTCTGAAATGTAAGAATCTTTGTGTTGATTAATTTCACTTTTGTAAGAACCTTTGTTTTCAATTGCTCTTTTGTTTATGCTATGCTTAGTTCATAATTATTGTATTTTGAGCAGAATGTTTTCTGTACTTATGTTTTTTCTTTTTTGCTCTTATGGGTTTCCCAGAGCATCAATAAACATTCATTCATTCATAGAACCATTTAGAAGACAGAGCCTGAAGACCAGGGAAACGTCCGAAATTTTTCCTTAAATATCGTCTTCGAGTTCTCGTATCGGATGAGTAATTTTTCTTTTCCGTAATACTGGGAAATCTAACACTTCTTACATAGTGCACTCAGTTTATTCAGAGATGACCAATGGTGTACATCTTGGTCTTGGAGGGTCTTAGTTTAAAGTTGTGAGAATAATTGTAGGAAAGAATTGAGCTTTACTTTCTATATGGATATTAATACAGCTTCTCCTAAGAAAAGACGCATGATATCGTCAATATTATTCACTACGTATACCAATCGAACTCAGATCGATTTTATCGGATCAGCTCGGTATGGTAAACGCAACGGGCTAGTGGGATCAATATGAGAAGCGGGCTACCTCGGGCCGCTTTCTCTACCAGTCTGAGATATAAAATCGATATGAATCGATTCAATTTAATATTTCAACCGATTTCGCATTGATACACCAGACGATCCGAGTTAGCTGGCTTAGAATGTTCAGATCGGTCCGAGTTCATATCATTCTGAGTTTGATTGGTAAACGTAGGAATTAATGCAATACCTGTTATCTGGACATATTGCTAAAAACTACAAGCATTTATTGAAAATGAAAACATACAACAGCAAAAAACGTACGTGTAAATGTATACAATTCTCTTTTTGTATCATTAAACAACAATTAATCTCCACCTACAGAAGACGGGTTTGTTATATCGGGCCTGAATGAGTATCCCATAAGTTTGACACCACACAGATCACTCCATCGAGTCCTTGTGCGCAGTTTTCATGTGTTTCACGAGTTCCGTCTTTTTGGGGAACGTATCCTTGCACCAGCGACAGCAAAAGATGCACACACCCGTGTGTTTCTTCATGTGATCCCTGAGGTAATGCTTCAAGGTGTACGACTTGGAACAGATGTCGCAAGTGTACGGCCTGATCCCCGTGTGGACAGACATGTGTATCCTCAGCTGGAACTTCTGACCGAATGATTTCGGACACTGATCGCAAGCGTACGGCTTGTCGCTGGTGTGCACCGTCACGTGAGTCTTGAGGCCGGATTTGGTGGCGAAACACTTTCCGCAGACTTCGCAGTCGAAGGGGCGCTCCCTCATGTGCACCGCGCTGTGGTGCTTGTGGAGGGCGCGCACCCGCTTGAACGCCATCGGACACTTACTGCACGCGAAAGGCTTGATGGTGCTGTGTGTGACCTGGTGGAGTTTCAGAGCGTTGGACGTCGCGAAGGGACGCGAGCAAACCGTGCAGAGGTGCGGGGATCGTTTTGTGTGCACCACGACGTGTTCGGCCAGCCGCTCCTTGTGCTTGTAGGTCTTGCTGCAATCGTTGCACTTGTATAACTCTTTCGGGTGGTCGCTCTTCAACCACTTCGTCATTGTTTCGCGGTCCAAGTCTGTCTTCTCTTCGGAGCTGTCGTTCTCTGAGGAGGTGGCGGCACTGTCTGGTGCGGCCTCTCCTGAATGAGATGCGGCTATGTGCCGCTTCAACCCGCCCCGACTGCCACATTCCGCACTGCACACGCCACAGCGGACCTTCCCACGGTGCTCCTTCAAGTGTTCCAGCACCGACTCCCTCGAGAGGAACTTGGTCCCACACTGGTCGCACAGGAATATGCGGTTCTTCTGACCCGACATTGCAGTGTTCCCCAGCAGTTCGATGTAGTTCTCGTTAGAGGGCTCCTGAGACTGCTCCGCAAGTGTTTGGATGCAGAGCACTTTGCGGGAGGTGTTGAGGCCACGTGGTCTGGCTCTGCTCTCCAAACTCATCGCTGGGGGGAACTTGACTCCAGGGGACGGGGCCAGGCTCAAGTTGCCCCCGGACCTGCTCATAACGAGGGCGCACACTTTGGGCCCAAACACCACCTTACCGATGCACTTCAAGTCGCTCTGGCCGCCCGGACTCGACGGTTCCCACTCGTGTTCCCGCATGGCGGATGTAGAGGTCGAATCTGCGACACGGTGGTTCGCGACTGCAGACGAATCCACAACCATCGGCTCAGTCGGAGGTTCCAGGCTCGCTTCCACGCATTCAGACGGCAGTAATTCCTCATCTTAAAATAAAAAACAGAAATAACGAATCACAATTTGTTATTTATTCAGCATTCCACGCATCATTTGCCTGCATTTTGATTATAGTGACTATCCTTACCAATATATATAAACTAGCTTCAGCTGTCACTGCCTATGCCAGTGTCAATATTTTACTCTCAAATTAAGGTCGCTTTCTTTTCCCTTTTTCATTATTTCTTCGCTTTTGAATAATCTGATTGCAAGTTGCCTAATTGAAACAGTTGCCTAATCTCTCGTCATCATAATTCAGCAAGCATACGCACAAGAAATATATTTTATATGAATCGGCAACAAAACTCGAAGAGAAACGCGAATTTCTCATTGAAACTCTAAAAAATTGCATATGCTCGTTTTAAAGCAAAACGAAAGATAAAAAAAAGATTCAAACCGGAAATTACCTTCCTTTTAATAAATAGTTCGCAAAAAGTCGAATTTTTTCGTTTTAAAGTCTAAAAATCGAACACATTAAGGCTTCTAATTGTACTCACAATGCATGATCTTTAGCTTTGAAATACTAAAAAACAGGCTAAACCCATATTCTAAACCTCGAGAGTCAAAAGCGATCGGAATGGGGGATCGAACCCTCGATGAATCACATATTACACAGCGAAATCACATACTAACTAACCTCTCCTCCGCCACCCACTCCGCTGCTCTTCATCCATCTCTCATTTTTCTCGCTCCCACTTCTCTATGCATAAATATCAGGTGTTATCGCTAGATCTCGGTCACCTGCAACTTTGTATGTGAATTTCCAAAAAATCGTCCGCCCTCCGGCACAAAACTAACACATCCATCAAAAAATACTATAAACATTTACTCATTATCTACATCTCAAGTCTACGCACAGCTAACGCCCAAATACTATGATGTGGATGTAACGGTGTCTCACTGTTTGTCTGTCTGTTGCTCCATCACGCAAAAACTACAGGACCGATTGAGCTGAAATTTGGTATGTAGACAGAAAATATATCTAGTTGTAACATAGGCTATAGTAAAAAGCTGCCAGGGTCCCCAAGAGGCCCCCCACTCTGGTAGTCCATTCTAAGCATTGGGTTTGGTGCCGTGGGTTCATTTTTTGTTTTTTAAAAGTACTTTCACTCAAGATAGAGGGCTAAGTTCTTTTTTATTGGATGGCTGACCTAACCTTTAAATATTTTAATCGATTTTCTTTCACGCTTCGTAGTTGCTGAAAATCATGTCTTTAGCGAATAAATCCCACATTTTTCTCTGAAATCAACAATAGTATATTTTCTTGACAACCAAACATTTGATTATCAAAGGATATTGCATTTAAATATCACGTTTTCCAACAAGCCCATGATAGCACGTAGAAAGAAAATCTGTTTAAGAAGGGCCAAGAGTCCTAAGGGATCCATGATGGATTGCTTCGGGGGCTAATTGATAAATTCAATGGATATTAGCAACAAGTACATATACTCTTCAATGTCAAAGGTCAGCGTGTCCAATATAACGAACACAACGTACAAGATGGGTTACAAACTCCTCAAATGACCAGGATGCCAGTATTCTTCAGGGTTTGCGATTTTCTTATAAAATAAGTTGAATGTTTTTCACACCCGTTGAATTTCAACCTTCCACTAGTTTAAGATAGCTTCTGATAGTCGCTGGACTATATACTTGATGATACATCCACAGTTTGTGCAATTGGAGCATTTTTTGATAACGACTGCTACTGGCAATCAGCCTTACCGAGATAATGCAACATTTACAACGAGTTCCATAAAAATCTACGATGATTCAGATTAAAACTTAAATTAGTCACAATTGAGACATTTTGTTAGTTAACTGGGAAAAATATGATCGCCACCACCGAAGAGTGACTGATAGAGTAGTGCATCAAGGTCGATCGATATCGACTGTATTCTTCCTTCGATATACGTCTCATAGGAACAATTTTCACCACATGTCCGCCAATAATGTGTTATTTGAGCATTTAATGCCATAGCTGCCACATGGGGTAGCCTTGAATATCTCTCCAGATGGGGAGAATTGAAGCAGAATTGACGATCGATTTTGCTCATTTAACCATGTTGTGACTATGAAAACGTTGGGCGATCCTATGCAAAAGCATTGAAATCTGGTTCTTTTCGCAGTGTGTGGACTGTGTTTTGGGCAGCTTTTTTATTTCATTATTACACTGATCATATGTAATCCACGGGTCCGAACAGTTATTTGTAATGAAACATGATCCACTTGTGATGCCTAACTAGTTACCTTTTCGTCAGACCATGCTCACAATTAGTATTGGAGAAGACGAAACTGTATTCAATTGTGAAAACCGTCATTACGCACATTATATTAATTGAGGACTACTGAAGAAAAATGACAAATATTTGCACCCATAAAATACGACGACGATTGAAACTACTTGGAATGCGTAATGTACACGTTCAGTATGTATTCGGTTTAAGTCGACATCGGAGCAGACGATATTTAAGGCACTCCTGACATACGTCATTACGTCGATTTTTAATAAACGGAGACAAATATAAGCTTTGGAGGAGTAATTTAGACACACGAGTTTCCCCAACGACACTTGAATGTAGTTATCTTGTGAAATGGGTTATCTATAAGTATAAAGTACCCAATGGCAAACGCAGCAGACGATTTTGTAGGCATATGCTACTTTCCCTATAGCTACGAACTGTCGTGATTTGAATAATCTAAGCAAGCATTATTTTGACACACAAAGTTTAATATTTATACATATACATTTCACATGCTATATTAGTTCCTGGGTCCCGTATTCGATTAAAATTGCACCGCTGAAGTAGGCGAAGTTAAAGGGAAGATGGCAATGTTTTCATAGTTAGAACATGGCTAAAAGCTCAAGGCTGGTGGCTTCGTCTTTCTCGCCTAAGGTTACCCCTGTGGCCATAATGCAACCTTAAGGAAATTTGTGAATATGCGGCACAAGTTGTCATTTCGATTACAAATGCACCGAACAAATGAACAAAAGCGTCAAACAACCTATACTATGCTTCTGGAGAGAATACAGAAAAATAAGCAAATTAATGGCAGATTTATGCACATTGCGAAGACCTATATCGAAAGAAGAACACTATCGAAAGAAGAACACAATCGATACTAAACGACTTAGGGGTGCACTACGTCCCAACGACGTGAAAGCATTCCTATAGTCACAAGATGATGAATCACATAAATGAAACCATTTGACTTATTACTTTGGCACACATTTTCCCACTGCCAAAATTTCACTCATCGCATCACGTAAGCCAACATGAATTTGCGATTAAATGCGAATATTTTAAATACAGTAACCCTCCAGTGTTATCTGGAGGCAACCATTTTTCCAAGATGGCGCATTTTAAAATTATGCTGATGTTTACTATATTCGTAACATTTCAAAAACTAACTGCGACATCGGAGAGAGACTGAAAACATACTATTGTAGACATATTGGAAAACATATAATTTTGCATATATTTTTTTTCATTTTACTCTTCCCCAATGTTGAATTAGAATTTGAAAGCAACATTTTTCCTTTAAAAAACCTGGCTTCCGACACGATAAAACCATAAACAGAAGGAAAGTTTCAGATTTGAGTGTTTTTGTGATTCAAGCAATAAGATAGAAGAATAATCCCAATGCAATAAGTGATGCTTTATAAAAAATGAGCTAACTCGATGCATTCTCATAATACACTAAACTATTTCACCTCCCTATAACACTATCCGTAACACTATTACATGGCTGGTGTCCTAACACGCCCTGCCACACGCCCATGTGATAGCTATCAGCGTAATAAATGGATATAGATATTCCTCCATACACTACAAATAGATTTTAAAAATAATGCAGCATTTTCCATTTCGTAAATTAAACATTTACACGAATTATTCCTCACGCGCATTGGTTTAATATTCCTCACCATCATCGCTGGGCGACGTCTTGATCCAAGCCGAGTGCACTTTATTCTCGTCGTCGTCCACTTTCTCACACATCTGAAATACACGAGAAAAAACTTTCGTCAGTCAAAACTTTCATTTTAGAGTCAGTAAAAACTGGCTTTTATTACAAAGTAAAATTAGTTCGGTTCAGCTTTTTGTCCCAATTGATTTTACCTGAAGGCATTTTTTATGTGTAATTCAAAAACATATGCACGGCAATACTATTTATATAGGTCTGTATTTACTCATTACAGGAAAGTTTACACATCTCATGAAAAAATTGAAAAAAATTTCCTTAAGGTTCGTTTACACTAGCAAGAAAAATCGAGCGAGTTGCTCCCTGATAGCTACTCTCTCGGTGTAAACACCCAGGCGAGTTGTCTCTCAGGAAGTCGGGAGGGATCGCAAGTAGCGCTCCCTGCTGTGAGAGCGAGGCCAGTGTATACACCCTCATAAAGAAAGACTCGAGGGAGTCGCTCGCTGCCCTCCGACGACGCCGGAAGTTTTTTGGCGCTCGCTGGAGAGTTTTCACTTGGGAAACATGTCAGGCAAGCGCGTTAGGAGGAAAGAGGAGACGATGGAATTGATTTAAAGGGTTGAGTGTCATCCCGAACTGTGGGACATTAAGTATAGGGTAAGAAAAAATATAGAGCTGGCTATACTAGGGTACTTGTACTGGTTCTAGAGTATGACGACGGAAGAACCGAATTTCGCAAGATTCTCCGGAAGAAGCCATGCTGGCAGCTATGAATGAAGTTATGATTATCCTGAAATTATTTAGGCTTAGAATTTACAAGTTATATTTAATGACTGATTCCCATTCTAGTTGCTTACGAGCGTCGAATAATTGATAAAATTATGGTGGTGACCATACGCTGCCGGTCTCCGCTGCACATTTCGCTTCCCTCTGCTACCAGTGCAATTTTCCACTCCTCTATTATACTTTCCCTGATTTCCCGCTCGGTGCATTTTCCAGACTTTTCATTTCAAGTCCCACACACTTACCAATGATATACTAACTGTGTGTTTAAAATAGTCGCTTGTCATGTCCCGTCTGTCCCTTCTCACGGCAGATTAGATCGCGCCAATAAAATTAGATATATTGTAGAACCGATAGGTATAAAATGTCGTTTTTTCAGCGTACCATTCGGGACCATAACAGATGTGATCGTCGTCATGAATAATGCAAATAGTAACATTAGCTAGACTGTAGATCTTTCTCTTTATATTCTGTAAGTTCTTATTTTTGCGCGATGTAAATATTGATGTTTTTATTTATGCATGATATTTTGAATCTGTAGCATTAGTCCTTGTACCTCTTGTATGTTGGAACGATTGACGATGGAATGTCTCTTGGTTAGTAGATTTTAATGGGCGCGTTGCATGAGTGGTACGCTGGTTTCAATGTAGTTTCGGTATTCTGCCGTATAATTCATGCATGCCTGGTGTGGAAGCACCCCCTGCCACACACCCTTTGGGTGGCTTGCAGGGTATGACGTAGATGTTGATGTACTATTTCAAGGGTTTCAAATCTTCTGTGTTCTTTTTCTAGATGTACGATTTTCTGCATAAAATTAGTGATGGTTATTGTCTCTGATGTGGATCGCAAACAGTGACTCTTGTTTCATTTTTTCGTGGCACTTTTTTGTTCATTGACTCTTATGTATACTTCTTCTTGTCTTGCCAATGTCTTGTGTTGGACAGTTGTCTCCCTGTAAACAGTATACTCCACTTCAACAAATAATTTTGTCTATTCATCTGTAACAAACTCTGCATTTTCAACCTGAAAATGACGCAAAGTGTCGAAACCTGGGTCGTGTTAATGTCTTCATAAATGGAATTCACAAAGTATATTGTCATTTTTCCTAATATTTTATGATAATTGCATTGACGCTCGCATTGATGATACGCTCGTAGACTGCGTCGCTGTATGAATGCTGAAATGCATTTGTGTTTAGCTTTTTTTTTGCGTTGATTTTTATGTATTATTCTCGTGTAATTTTTTAAAATCCCGAGGAAAAACTAACACAAGACTATAGTTTAAACCTCATTTTTCCTGGAAACAAATAGATAAGTTTAATGTTAGTAGAAGAACGGTGACTTACTGAATAAATTATTTTGTGCTCGTTCTTTCCGAAATTCTAATGAGAAAAAGAGCTAAAAACTATGTTCTAAAAATATGAACGAAAAACAGTTGTTACAAGGTGCATACGTGGAAAATAATAGAGTACTGCACAGCAGTTTAAACACAGTCATAAAATTATTTGTGAGATTTCAAGAAAAATTTTTTGGAATAGCGACTCGTCATTCCGTCCCTTCTTCTACAGAATTAATAACATATCACCCCGCGTAAAATTTGGCATAGGTTCAATTATGAAGACTCTATCGTCTTGTAAACCTTTTCATTCAATATCGTCAGCATAGAATTATTCGTGAACTAGTATAATCTCATGTGTAGTATTCCAAATATATCCTTACCTTTAAGTAATCGGTCCTTAAAACTTCAGTTCATTAATCAGTTCTGACATGGGCGGGAAAAAAGGGTTGACACAGATATCTCTCTAATTTAATTAGAGAGATAGATTGTAGAACCGATAGGTATAAAATGTCATTTATTCCGCGTACCATTCGGGACCATAACAGTTGTGATCGTCGTCATGAATAGTGCAATAGTGACATTAGCTAGACTGTAGATCTTTTTCTTTATATTTTCAACGTTCTTACTGATACTTGATGTAAATATTGATGTTCTTATTTATGCACGACATTTTGAATCTGTAGTAGTAACCTTTGATTCCCTGGCACGCTGGAACGATTGACGATAGAATGTTTCTTGGTTAGTAGATTTGTAAATGGCGCGTTGCATGTGTGATACGCTGGTTTCAATGTAGTTTCGGTGTTCTGCCGTACAATTCACGCATGCCTGGTGTGGAAGCACCCCCTTCTACACACCCTTATGGTGGTTTGCAGGGTATGATGTAGATGTCGATGTAGATGAACGCAAGAAAATTTTGTGTATCTTCAACCTGTAGCTCTGACAGTAAGGAGTGATATGCTCCCAAACAAACTCTCTTCTGCACCCATTCCTTGACCCATACCCTGCTCCTTTTCTTTCTCCTTCGCAAAAGTACGGCAGTGGCTGCTGCAGTGATAATCGCCCTTCTCGATGACATTCTTGAAGCGAAACACACTTTTCAGGGAGCACGCTCTGAGAGTGACTTTGATCATCAGAAGTGGAAATGGGGAGCCAAGATCTGAAGCGAAGCCACGTCTATAGACGCTTCTGTTCCTATGGTTGTTATGACGCTATTTTCCGTGAAATTATAATTTTTGCGAAAGGTTGACTAGTGTCTTTCCCACAAATTTTTTTGTCACCACGCATACCCTCCACAAAAAGTCTCCATTCTTTTTGCACCTTGGGCTTGCGGAGAGAAGATAAGCTGGGACCCCATAGCTCGCAGCGGGCGGCTCAGTGGTGTAAATGGGCTGGCGAGAAATCGAGGGAGCGCCCCCAGAAAAGGTCGCGCGGGGAGCTTCCCGGAAGTTACTCGAGGGATTTATCGCGGTCAGTGTAAACCCTTCTGCGAGGAGCTCGAGGAATAACTCCCTAGAGCCTCTCGCTAGTGTAAACGCACCTTTAGTCAAGTATGCCATACTTACACCGTGGGTGGAATAAACATAAAAACTTCAGTTGCAGTTAAATATCTTGGAATGGCCTACACTTCTGATATATCTTGGGTAAGAACATACAAAGCACGCTTGGCACAGCATTAAAGAAACAAAGTGTTGTTATGCGTATAATAATAGGAAGGCCCTCGGATTAGAAAGTAAAAGAGAGATGCTATACTTCGCTCTGGTTAGGCCACACGTCGAATATGCTGTGAGTATTTGGGATCCTGGTCATAAAGATTTAACCAAATAAATTAATAAAATACAAAGATAAGCTGTGCGCTTCGTAAAAAACTGCAATACGAGCGAGCATATAGTGTCTCACAACTTTTAGAGGGATTAAGTTGGGAGCTCCTAGAGACTTTGAGGCTATACACTAGGCTTAGGTTGCTTGAGAAATTCAGATCTGGTGTGTTTCAGAGCGACACAGCCAATATTATCATGACGCCTCACTACATCTCTAGGTCTGACAGATTCAATAAAATAAGAGAGATACATTTTGGATAGGTAAAAAAAACTCGTTCTTTAAAGGCACAATCAGTGACCATTTTATACAAACTGAGCTCCGCTCAATACACTCTCATCATACACGTCACCTCTTCACCTCCCAAAACCTTATCCCTTACATCTTTACACGGCTGGTGTCCTGACACCACCTGCCACAGGTCCATGTGGCGGCTCACAGGGTACTATGTGGATAGAATATTCGAGAATTGTCATGTTTTCAGTAATTTTTAATTTCCAGTAATTGATAGCTAGGAGACGATAAAATAGGAAAGACAATAGCAATAGTGAGTAGTTAACAACATTCATCATTTTTGCCACACTAATGTATTAGAATAAAAAAAATGTCATAACAAATATGGCAGGCCACACACCATTCGACTTTCTTTTGTCGTGGTATGAGAGATTTTCGTTCAAACCATTCAAACATAAGCCCCAAAAATATTCCACAAGTAAATATTGTAAAAATATTCCACGAATGAGTTGTACGTGCCTTTGTTTATAAATAAGATTGTACCAAATCGATTGACATGCGTAAAAGAAATCTGTTTGGAATGCATCAGCATGAATGACATCTATGTGAATATTACTGAAAATTATGTTCAAATTCAGGGATTTGGGTGAGTTATGAAAAAACTTTGTAAACTATCGTGGTCATTTTTATAATGGTTTAGAGGGAATATTACTGAAAACGTTTATTTTATTTCAGAGCATTGGACTCGGCGAGGCACCTTGATATATGCAGAAACAATTATAACACCAATAAAGCAATTATTTCGCGTTTGGTGGAAAGCTAACGCACATAATGAATTAATGGATAGCATGCGTCATGCGTGAAAAAGCTGCCGGTTATTAACAAAGAATCGAATTGCTAATTAACTGAATAGGTATGCTAAAATATTTTCACTTTTATCCTTAGATATCAATAAAAAGGTCTCTAGTCGGTGGTTCAACTGGCCAAAACACAAGACTCTCACTAGGGATATCCTGGTTTGATTCCCGGAGGAATCAAATGATTTACCATGTGGCGAATTCAAACCCCTTGGTTGGGGAAGCAACCAATGAAAGTGACTTCAAACCACATCTCTCTAAAAGATGGAAATTTTTTTTTTATTTCCAAACAATTTTTATAATGACACACCGTACTATGCCATTCAAAAAGATAGTGTTGTCGAAATCCTAGGTCAGTGTTTGCTAATAAAAATTTAGTGGAAACACAAGAAAATTCTGTTTGAGATCGTGATATCTGTGAGGTAGGTCGTTCGCGAAGGAACGGGTCCATGGATTGAATGGGAGGACCGAGGACTGACTTTTTGGAATGATTGTTCCTTTCGGTCCCTCGATCCATTCGGTCCGTCGGTCCTTCCAGTCCTCCGTTCATTGCGGTCCGTTGGTCCTTTCGGTACTGCGTTCTTTTCGGTCCTTCGGTCTTTTCGGTCTATCGGTCCTTTCTGTTCGTTGGTCCTTTCGTTCCATCGGTCCGTTCAGTTCTTGGTTCATTTCGGTCCATCGGTCCTTCGTCCCTTTCGGTCCGTGGCTCCTTTCAGTCCGTCGGTCCTATTGGTCCTACGTTCCTTTCGGTCCCTCGTACCTTTCGGTCCCTCGATCCTTTCGGGCCTGCGTTCTTTTCGGTCCTTCGGTCCTTTTGTTCCATCGGTCTATTCGGTCCTTAGTTCCCATCGTTCAGTGGGTCCTTTCGGTCCCTCGATCCTTTCGGTCCAGCGTTCCTTTCGGTCACTCGTACCTTTCGGTCCCTCGTACCTTTCGATCCCTCGATCCTTTCGGTCCTCCGGTCCTCTTGATCCACCGGTCCTTTGTTCCCATCGTTCAGTGGGTCCTTTCGGTCCCTCGATCCTTTCGGTCCTGCGTTCCTTTCGGTCCCTCGTACCTTTCGGTCCCTCGATCCTTTCGGTTCTGCGTTCTTTTCGGTCCTCCAGTCCTCTTGTTCCACCGGTCCTTTGTTCCCATCGTTCAGTGGGTCCTTTCGGTCCCTCGATCCTTTCGGTCCTGCGTTCATTTCGGTCCCTCGTACCTTTCGGTCCCTCGATCCTTTCGGGCCTGCGTTCTTTTCGGTCCTCCGGTCCTCTTGTTCCACCGGTCCTTTGTTCCCATCGTTCAGTGGGTCCTTTCGGTCCCTCGATCCTTTCGGGCCTGCGTTCTTTTCGGTCCTCCGGTCCTCTTGTTCCACCGGTCCTTTGTTCCCATCGTTCAGTGGGTCCTTTCGGTCCCTCGATCCTTTCGGGCCTGCGTTCTTTTCGGTCCTCCAGTCCTCTTGTTCCACCGGTCCTTTGTTCCCATCGTTCAGTGGGTCCTTTCGGTCCCTCGATCCTTTCGGTCCTGCGTTCCTTTCGGTCCCTCGATCCTTTCGGTCCTCCAGTCCTCTTGTTCCACCGGTCCTTTGTTCCCATCGTTCAGTGGGTCCTTTCGGTCCCTCGATCCTTTCGGTCCTGCGTTCATTTCGGTCCCTCGTACCTTTCGGTCCCTCGATCCTTTCGGGCCTGCGTTCTTTTCGGTCCTCCGGTCCTCTTGTTCCACCGGTCCTTTGTTCCCATCGTTCAGTGGGTCCTTTCGGTCCCTCGATCCTTTCGGGCCTGCGTTCTTTTCGGTCCTCCGGTCCTCTTGTTCCACCGGTCCTTTGTTCCCATCGTTCAGTGGGTCCTTTCGGTCCCTCGATCCTTTCGGGCCTGCGTTCTTTTCGGTCCTCCGGTCCTCTTGTTCCACCGGTCCTTTGTTCCCATCGTTCAGTGGGTCCTTTCGGTCCCTCGATCCTTTCGGGCCTGCGTTCTTTTCGGTCCTCCGGTCCTCTTGTTCCACCGGTCCTTTGTTCCCATCGTTCAGTGGGTCCTTTCGGTCCCTCGATCCTTTCGGGCCTGCGTTCTTTTCGGTCCTCCGGTCCTCTTGTTCCACCGGTCCTTTGTTCCCATCGTTCAGTGGGTCCTTTCGGTCCTGAGTTCTTTTCGGTCCTTTGTTCCCATCGTAAAAAGATTTCACCATCCATCTTTCATTTCATCCAACATTCTTAAACACTGCCATTATGGAATACCAAGGATGTCTAGTTTTTTATTAATTCTCCAAACATCAAGAGCATGTTAAAAATTAAAATGCATGACCATCTATTAAATATGAACGGTGAAAGAATAGAAAGGGACAGATCCGGTCCAGAGGGAAAGAGTCCAAAAATATGAACGGTTTGCCCATCTCTAATATCAGTAACCAATTTCCATAAGATTTCACCTGATTTGTTAAACTCCTTTCGCTTGTTATTTCTGTGACTTCAAAAGTAACACATGAATCGTCAAACGGTACAGGACACAAGATAACATAAAAGTGTATATAATACTTAAAGACATACAGAGACGTTAATGACAGGGTTTAAAGTATTATCTGATAACCAGAAATTTCAGCGATATTCCAGAAATTCATTCACGCTATAAATATTCTCTGGTTATCAGCAACTGTTTAAAAGATTCCCTGCTGGCCGAATGAATAAATGCTCTCTCAGCAATACTCGCCATTTTTGCCGTTTTTCAAAAATTAATTGTGGATGTTTCATAGTACAGTGGCGGAAGAAATTAACGCAAAATTTTTCGCGCGCCAGAATGCGGCATTTTTGGGAACTTCTAGGAGCAGTACATACTCGAAAGACTGGCAACACTGAAAAAACATCGTCTACCGCAATTATTTGAAATCCGCAATGGAACTCACATTGGCTGGAGCGTAAAACTTAGTCATCAATCGCCTCATTTTTTAGCTTTCTTCTCATATTGTTCGCACATTCAGTCGCGGTGCATCGCTGTGTTTGTTTCAGCATGGTTCTTCCGTCGAATGATGATATTTATACAGAAAGACTGATTATAAAAAATATTCACTATCCCACCCAATTCAGTATACTATATTCTAAAATCTACACCTTCTACCACCAAGGGATATTTATTAAGGTCGACTTTCCGAGGATCTTTTTGAATGACGCGTACTGCGCCTGTTTCACCGAAATGATATAAATTGAGATTTATCTGCACCAAATGTCGATACAACAAAGATTTAATTAAAATAAGTATAGTCTACGTGATGTAATTTTTCACGATTTTCAAAGTTGTAGATTGACGAAGTTCCTTTAACGGATATTTATTAAATTCAAAACGGATATTTATGAATGAATCGTTCTTGACCCAATGTAAATCCGTCTTTAGTTCGTCAGAATGGGATTAAACTATGGAAACATACGTTAATGTATATAATTTCACGAAATAAAAATAAATGTTCATGCATCGATACCGAATAATCTAGGCATATTTTCCCGATATTACTTTCATCTTATCACAGAAAGCTTGGTGATGAGCTGTCCACTGTTACGCTTTATCTAGTAAATGCAGGATATACGAATAAACATTCAGAAAAGTTTACCCAAATTAGGTGTAGTTATTGATAACATATGGATGATTGCATAATATCTTATATGCTTAGCTATAAATTCGCCGCACATATGAAAGTAACAAAAAGCCTTTTAAAAGACTTCAGTTTGGAGTAGAATATCATTAATGAATTAAATAAATAGGTAACGTTAATGTCGTAGCTGTCAGATGTATTTGGCTATCTAAGAGTTGGCTTTTGGCTAAGAGTGGTCCGTGTTCGATTTTTAATGAATGCAAATGATTTTTTATATAAATTTCCTCATATTGGCGACAATGACTGGCTGATATTATGAATTTTTTTAAATACAAAAGAGATAAAATTTGCCGAATAAAACTTATTTTACTTGACCAGAAATTGAATGAAAAACTCAAAAGTGTCTCGACCAGGGGTGGGATCACGGTTCTTTTCTTCTTATGGTCATTATTGTCATCCAAAAGGTAAGCCGCATTGGTAGGGCAATGCACAAGGTCCTGGGAGCGCACTCCACTGCTATGTAGCACCCGATCTTTCTTGATGAAGATCACGTTTTCAATCATGAGCGTACTCGAACAATGTTATCATGGAGAACCATGATTGCGATTCAGGTTTGCAGCCCAGTACCATTTACTGAGCTTTCTTATGTCAAGGCGGATTTATGATGATGTTTCGTATCCTTTCGGTGAATTTATTTGCGTCCGTATGCGTTGCTGTGGACTAAGTTACTTTTAAAATGAGTGGTGGTATTGTCTACGAACGTTTTAAATAACTAAAGGTTAGGAAAAAGCATACTACTCTCCCGGGAATACAAACAGAAAGATGTAGTTCTCAGATTTCACCTCATCAGCCCAGACCATTCCAATCAAATGCCATTAGTTCCCATCATGCATGGGTTTGGAGGCCAGCCACCTTTAGTCTGAGTTAAAGCAACGAGCAATCTTGGAGAACTCTTGAGTATTTCCCCGTGTCGATACAAAGCTCCACCAATACTAATCCATTCAAAATCGGAATGTATGAAGGACGTATTATATTGATTTGGGAAATAGTATGCCTTTAATGAGAGCTTACTTTCCCCTTGTGTTGCGGGCTATACCTTTTCTGCCATAGATAATGTTTCGGACGTCAGGCGTTTAACTCACAGGAAAGAAGTGGTATTTGACTCCTCTTACGCCCTTAAAAGTATTCGACGGGGGCTTCCGATTTTTTCGAAGCGCAACGAACCTTTTCTTTCTGGTGTAGCAAGTATTTGAAACCTGTGCGTACGGCAAACAAACAACAAACCACCCCGACCATCACCACCCGGAACTTGTCCAAGGTTTACTGATGACTACTTCATTGAGACGAGCGTCGATAGACGAACAAGCAGAGCGGACAGCGCAAGCCGAGATACTGTTCAAAGTTTTAGCGGCCTCTCCCAAAATTCTTGGAGGAAAAAAAGATCTTATTAGCCTTTAAGTATGCCTCATTTTTCTCCCAGGCGGAGGAATCGAATGGTATGTTTGTAAAAGGCAAAAACATCTGTCGAAAAATTACCCGAAGAGGTGTTGCGCCTTCGACTTTCACCCACTGAACTTTTGTTTGGTGTTTAAAAGTAAAAAAACCTATTTCTCACCACTATCAAACGAAAAGCATTAAATTCATGTCCGTTATAATAAGAACTATGCTTAATCAAATGTATATCAACATTCATTTTTCGCCCGCAACTAGGAATACTTACGAGTTCACAAATGTCAAAATTCTAGGAGATGGTTCAAAACAAATCATGTAACATAGATGGAGCGGGCTGCACAGAGCGCAGCGTTCATTATGAGAAAAATGCGAGAAACAAACGTTTTTCGAACCCCCTCAAACGAAACAACCCCAAATTAAGATGCAACGAGGAAAATCGTGGAGGAAGAATGGGAAATGAAGCCAGTAAGAGGATACCAAAATGTGGACAACTCCATGTCACAGAGACTTGCTCAGGAAATGGAGAATGGAGGGGGATGGATTGATTATAGGGCTAATAAACATCCACATTCTTTATGTAAATACCAGCATATTTCTCGATGATCAATTGCTGTGATCATGTGCACACATAACTCAAATTGCGAGAATTACGCATACATTTCAACCTTTTCCACTCGTTCTAAATAAAGCATTATAGTGTCCCTCTTCAACATCCGTTAAAATACATTACCACTAAGAGATGAAATTTATGACCCTGTAAAAAGTCTGTTAATATCTTCATGTGGGGCCACTCACAACTTTAACTTCCATTGAAGCAATAATATTACGACACATTTGAAGAGGAATAGATTCTTTAGGAACGTAGCAATCGTATAATCTTTGATGGTGCACATTCCTAATTTGCACTCCATTGACTACTATGTGTAAAACTCACACACTCATGGTTGAGGTCAATGTCCATTCCCTGGGTCTTCTGCGGATTCCTGCGAAGTTTTGGCTGCAATAAAGTCACATCGCGAAGATAATTTTTAAGGCACTAAAAGAGGCCACGCCAGGATTTGAACCCCAGGCATTCTTGACCACAGACAAACGCTCTCCCTCTAGGCTACTTCATCGATGAAGAGGAATCGGCGTCCAGTGGTTCTTACTACAAAACGAAAAAAGGGAATTCTAATGTTTCCTTTAAAAACTGGTCCAAATAAAATGTTCTGGATTTTTAAAAGTAGTTTTCAGAAATTAAATAATATTACGTTTGGAGAAATTTAGAAATTCAAATGTTTGAGACGACCTGTGTGCACGAGGGCGGAAACTTACGTAGGGTGTTAAGGTATTGGAAATACTTTTAAAGAATAATTTTCTCCACATGGAAACCATTCGAGTCAACCAGATTTCCCATACTTTAACTTGAAATTCACAGGAAATTACGCCAAAATGTTAATTGTAATGCATCATATTTCTCGGAAGTGGTTTGAGGTCTATAAAAACGATGTTCATCCACAGCTATTCCCAGCACGCGGAAATACGTTTTATTGTAAGTGAATTTGATCTGGAGAATAAAAAATTTTTATGTCCCTAAAAATAATGCTTTCATCGTATTGTTTCTTAAGTTTCAATCAAGAAAATCTTTTTAAACGGTCCAAAGCTCTAAAAAAATATGGTAAGCATCTCTACATAATCAACTACGACTTCGGAACCTCGACTGAGTGCGGGTCGAAGCAAGCTCATCACGTTTATAACTCCTAGACGATCTCGCGAACGTAAACCTTATTAGTATGGCTATTTACATGACGCATAAAATCGATATCCATTCATAGAGAGTTTGAATATTCCCGGTTTCCATACGCTGTCTCATTGTTGTCAAGTTGTCGAAGGAAAAACGATTTCAATTAGTTCCCGTGTACGCCGCATACAGACGCCGATGAGTTTTGCGTTAATATTTTCCGCCACTGTACCTAAAAACATACTTCCCACATTTTTACCTACCTTATTTTTCTTCTTTATGATTTGGTTTCAATTGTTAATAAATGAGAAGTACAAGATTTTAAAATTGTTCCTTGCCCTCGTATATTTTGAATATTAAAAAAAACTGAATTTTAATGACTTGGTTGAAACTGCCTTGAACAAAATGCTACATATATTACACATTTTTAATCACATAACTAGTTGTGCCCGGCATGCATTGCAATGCCTGTTTTTGCACATATTCGACATTACAAAGCAGACATATTTACACGCACAAAATAAATGAGTTCACGTTGATTTCCATACTTTTCATGGTTTGGTCCACTAATCTTTTCTGGGTTCAAAATCGGTCCCTAAACGAATTTGAGACCTAGTCCAATGAATTCCTCGATCCTACACAAGAATTCATAACGCACAGATGATGGCAGGAGTTTCCATTCCATGCCTATGTTCCAAGTAAGCAAGAATTTATTCTACTGTTGAAGTAGTGCAAAAATTTAAGATTCTCCAGCTTAAACATCCAATTCTTTACTTTACATACTTTATAATATAAACTATGTCTTACTGATATGATTCGGATGCACGTGATATTACTTCTCCTATATGATTCGGATGCACATGATTGAGCAACTCATTAAACGATCTGCTTCGTTGTTAACCGGTCATTCCTCACTTGTTTGAGAAACTCGCATGCCAACACTCATTTGTTGAAAGGACTTGCATTATTATTGTATCCACCTATTGTACAATGATTTTAATAATTCTGAAACCTTCGCAGATGCACGTACAACAACTCGCCAAAGTTTCATCGCAATCAGATGAATGGCATTGGAATGCATAGAAGACGAACAAAAAAATATTCATTTTTATATATTAGAATGTAGATAGATAAAGGAAAAGATTAATTAGCTCATATTTGTTTTTACTAATAAACGCAAAATATTACACAATAATACGTCACTAAATTTTGTAATACAAAAATTAAATAATTTAAAGCACGGCTCCATGCACAAGGCTCCAGTAATGGATTACTTTGCCATCTAATGGATTATGTGTGAACCAAATGAGCCAAGCTTGGTGTGCGAGAAAGTCAAGAGAGATTTTCTTTGCAATAAATAAATACTTTGTAAAGAATCATGCAAACAGGATGAACGTCTATCGACATCGTCTGCAGTCATTGAAAGCTCGGAAAAGACATCAGTTGATGTCTGCCACAAGGAAAGTGTTTAAGTGTTTCTTTTTTGTGGAGACGAGATGGATGGGAGCAGTTTCAAATGGGCTGGTAAGTTGTTATATACATTATGGACGCTGTATTCTGTGGGCCTTTCGGACGATTGGAGAATGAATCCTGATTTTCGTGAATATTTTACTGACACCAGTACTGTGGGAGTTATTTTCATGATTGGTAGGGAAAAGGTGATGGTTTAGCTAAATAAAGACTGAGCAGTTCGATTCATTAAAGTGACACGCTCTGGAAAATGGTGTCAAACTGCGGTATGGAAAGGAAGGCAGATTGGATTCTTTAAGGACCTGTTTTTGGAATGAAAAAGCCCTTTAAGTAAAGACCGCTTTACATGGTAGATTTTATTGTATAAACAATTGCATGAACTCTTTGTAGCACTTCGTGACTTAAGTTCGCACTTAAGTCACACTTTTCCGCGGCATACGAAGCCTGGCATTATTACACTGTGCTGACGAATAGATTCTTTATCACACGAGACTTCACATAAGTCACGCTCGAGTAACTGACAACGATTGATTACCAGAGACATCATTTATTAAAAACAGAGTTAAGTGCATAGTGAATGCTATATTTACGCATCTGAATGTAAATTGAATCATAATTAACTTGAATCACAGCTACTTACTTAAATTGAATCAGTTAACTTTTAATTCCTAGACTCATTCCTTATCATCGGTATTAACACAGCTGTATTAGTAATATCAGAATAATTAAATATTAAAACTAATGTAAACCACCATCCATTGTAGCACTATATTCACAGTACATAAGATACATTTGAATTTACATCGACTGTATCTTGTAAGCCAATATCTGGATCATTAAAAAAATACCCTTATACCCCTCGTTCCGTTGTATTCCCCTTCCATTGAACAGCCCTTGTGTTCCTTATCTTATGCTATTAAACCAGCAATTCTTGTACATATGTTTATATTTATACAGGGTGTCCCATAAATGTCACGCCACAGTGACACTGGAGCTAGGGCAGCCTAAGAGGAACCAAACCAGCCTAATATGACCTCAGTAAAAGTTGCACGGTTTTCGAGATATTGCCAAATTAAAGCTTTTTCAAAAATTTCACTTTTTTTACATTTCTAGTCCCAGAATTCAATCGGATAATTTAACGTTCTCATTAGAGCCGCTCTTTTAATCTTCCAACTGTGACTCATGTGCCGACTTCTACCTGGAACAGAGGCCCGAGAGGGGTCATGGGGTCCGAACAAACAAAAGAAACGCGAAAGCCGCTATACCTGTCTAACTTTATCGGCTTTCAAAAAATGGGATGGATAGAGTACTTTGTTTGTTAATTTGTGGCAGTAGCCCCATCAGAGAGCCAAATTGAGAGCTATTCAAGTGAATTCTGTGACTAGAAATGTAAAAAAATTGAAATTTTTGAAAAAGCTTTAATGTGGCAATATCTCGAAAGCCGTGCAACTTTTACTGAGGTCATATTAGGCTGTTTCGGTTCCTCTTAGGCTGCCCTAGCTCCAGTGTCACTGTGGCGTGACATATATGGGACACCCTGTATAGGTATGTAAATATTTTCTCGAAAACTACCAAACCAATTCTCCTGAAAGTCAATATACAATTGGTTTTCGGGGACGTTGATTCCATTGGACTAAAATTCTCATAACTGCAAATGCTCCCAAAATGGGCCCCTACTTTAATCGGAGTCAATGTAAAGGTTTATTTTTTTCCTTGTTTTAATTGCTTGCAAGATACAGCGTCTAAATCTTCACTATTGGATGCCAAAAAGAACTAAGTATTTAATGCTTGCAATCGATTTTGTTGTAAATTTCATTTTCGCTAAACAATTACATTTTCAACAACAAAATTGTAACATTTTCACTTATTTCAACAATATATCACATGAGACTATTATGATAAGACTGTTCAGTACACGACTCTAACTATAATATCAGCATTAATAACGAAATGATAAAAGAAGTATCTTACTCATGTGGAGGTTTTCCTCATCAGTTCTTCAATAATAAAGAATTGCGTAGGCCTGCAAGAAAAAAAAATTTTTTGGTCCCTATGATTTTAGAACTGATTTCAGCTATATTTGGGGCGCTGAATCTAAATATGAAATCAGTTTTTCTCTAATAGCTCTACTTTTTTTTAGATACATCCACTTATCTATAATTTTTTTCTATTCAGGTATAGGTGATTTAATCCAACTAAAGGAGAAGTCTGAAATTCGGTTCCTAACTGATAGTTATAGGAGAGAATCCAAAAACCACTTCCATGATCGTTATTTATTCCAAGTAAATATTAGTGGAACCAATCGAAACAATCTTAGCAAGTGGACTCAGCCTGATTTGGTCTCTGCAAGACTCAAGAGTAAGTCACTCTCAGAGTTAGTGCCCATCCCAACGTTCCACCAGCTACGAAGAGCTACGTGAGGACGAATACTGTCCCTTGGATCACCCTGAAAGTGACAGTGATTTTGAGGAGATGTCATCAATTCTTAACAGTTTCTACCAGGATGAATTAAATAACCTCACCAGAGATCTCAACCTGTCAAAAGAAGCTTCAGAATTACTTGCCTCCCGGTTGAACCACAAATATTTACTGGAACAAGGAACCAAAATTACCTCATATCGTACTACACATAAGGATCTGCTACCCTTCTTCTCTCAAGATGACAAACTTGTATTTTGTCATGATCTTACAGGACTTCTGGGAAAAATGGGTCTGCCTGAATATTTTCCAGGTGATTGGCGAATATTAGGTAATTGTTGACAGCTTAAAGCAAAGTGTGAAATGTGTCCTACACAATGGGAACTAATGTGGTTCAATACTAATTGCTAACTAAACAAAAATGAAAGAAGAATATGACACCAGAGCATTAGTTTTGGAGAAAATAAAGTCTCATGAACATCAGTGGACTTAATTCAAATATTAATTTGACAAAATAATATTCATGATCTTTCTCCTTGGACAGCAAAGTGGCTACACCAAATATCCTTGCTTCGTGTGCCTCTAGGACAGGAGAGACAAAACACTCCACTGGGATAGAAAAGAGTGGCTTGAGAGAGAAAACATGGACGTTGGGGAAAAGAATTTCATTGAAGACCCCTTAGATGGACGAGATAATAACATCTTTCCTCTACTGCATATCAAGCTAGGCTTACTGAAGCAGTTTGTAAAGATAAGAACGGATAATGTGTAGTATATATATATGGTAAAAAATACCTAAGTTGAGTACGGAAAAAATTAATGAAAGAATATTTGATGGCCCACAAATAAAACAACTCATAACCTGCATTCGTAAATTCCATGCGTGAGGCTGAGCAAAAAGCCTGGACTAGAGATGGGCGCTGTCTAGATTTTGGTCGGCGGCGGTGTGGGGGGGGAGAGAGGGGGAATAAAGCCGGCGGCGGCGGCGTGACGGCGCGAACGCCGAGCGTTTGATCGGCGGCGACGGCATGGCGTAGTCGGCGCGGCATTTTGACGTCATATCGTATACGAGAGGAAAATAGTGAATAACTGGAAAATCTCAGAGCATTTTATTACAACCGGCAAAAATGTAAAGGGCTATCTTAAATACAGCGTCGTCGAGGGGTTAATTTACAACCATAGCCACAGAATGATTTTATGTGTTACGTAGTAACTCGAAGTATGAAATCCAAAATGTTAATTTCTCTCGTAATTTATGGAACCATCTCGTAAAAATGCATTCATCTTTTCTGCAAAATGGGAAGGTGCACAAATTGTTTTTGTGCATTGCCAATTTTCCTATTGATTGACGCTACATTGACTCTTTTCGTGTTTTGCCGACATAGAATATGATAAGCGAAGAATCTGCAGACGAGAGAGAGGGTGGCAATAAGGAACAGCATGACTCAGTGTATTAAACCAAGAGACTTTGGCCAAAAGATGTGTGTTTTGCTAATGAGAGAGAATGGGATAAGCAGAAAAATCAGCGAATTATCTGGTAAATGTATTTGCAGAGAGCACACCGTTAAAACTTATCTTGGTTTCGCTGAAGCTGGAGACAGTGACAAGGACGATGAGGAAGAACAACAAGGTTGGGAGAATGATAAATTATTTCTACAGCCCGTGTCCCACGGTAAATTTTTTTCGTATATTTATTCATGAATAATTCACGAATACTCGCAGAGTTACACTGCGCAAGCGCACCGAAATATTCGGTAAATATCTGTAAATACGAAAACTATGTACATTCTTCATGAAAATCGGTCACTGAAATGCTTTTCTGCGCGCATACACTACGACACCACCATCACGTTTTCGCAGTATCTCGCACCGCGAAAATTGTACTATTATTTAGTAAATAGGTAGGTAATTGTTTGACGTTGGAACTGCGCTTTTCGACATATTCTTGCCGTTTTGCTTTAAATTAAGAAAGGGATTTGTAGACTATGCGAGGTATATTATGGTTAATATTAACAGAAAAAGATTTTTTTATCGACGAGAGGGAAATCCCTTACTTCGCATTTTCTAAATAACTTTATTTGGGGTTACTTTGACGTAGATTGATGATTTATGTATTAATACACAAAATTAGTAATAAACTTGATATTTATCAAGCGTCAATTGTTCGCTCAGTGCATTCGTTGCTTTACTCAGAGACTTTCAGAGCGAGAGGATTACACCTGATTTCTTTATAATTTACGATATCTGTACGAACTACCTCCAAAAATACGAAGCTCGACCGGATCCAACTAAATTACAATAGTTTTCGCGTATAAATACGACCATTAGGTGTAATATAAAGAATAATACGCGTAAAAATAACTATAATCTGAGGAAAGTATCAGTAGGCCATATCATTAGTTAAGAACCCCCACGCCATGTTTTCCAAAATCTTTCTTAATGAATGGTAGTCTGGTGAGGAGCGCGCTCGCCTTGAGTGAAAAGGATCGTGGTCTCGATTCTCCATTGGAGAACTTTCAGGTGGACGAATTTTTTTGAGTCGCTACATTTTTTTTTAAATTTCATTAATTGTAAATTTTTTTACAAAGTGATGGGTAGTCTTATCAGATCGTTATTTCTACTTCTCGTTTCGTACGTTTTCTACGGTTAAGATAGATTCGGCGACTCTGGGCAGGGGAACTGCTACATAAGGATTCTGACGTGTTCCAACGTGAGCAAGCATGCTTGTTCTTGCAATTCCTTCGGTTTATACGCATGGCAAAAGTAAATCTCGGGTAATTACAGCAATAGATGTGTGCTATTTCATTTCATGCCTCGTAGGTCTCACAAAAGTATCTTCTCTGCTTGTTCTTTTCGTACAGAGAATACAATACTGATGGCAGCAGAAAAAGTTCACTTCTCGGCCGCCAGCCGATTAGCGCCAAAGTCATGAATTTTTCCCGCTCGTGAAACATGGTGTCCAACTGTTCACGAAAATCTATTCATGAATATGGAATTTATGGATAAATTTACGAAAAAATTACCGAGGGACACCGGCTTAATGCATTTTACATAATGAAAATTTTGCCCTTTCTACTTTTAATGTTCAACTATTTTAAGAGCGTAAGTTATCATGAATTTTTCCAGCTCGGGTGACAATGGGTTCATAAAGAGGTGTGCCATACTGTTCCTTTTGGTGAACAGTTCATTTAGATCCAGTTCAGGTATCAGAGCAGTTCGAAAGAACAGATCCAAAAGAACGTACATTACGTTCTAACTGTGGGGGTAGGGCGGGCTTTATGAAGTTTTAGTTATTAGAATAGAATATGTCGGTCATGTATACACTTCTAAAATGAAGCAAAATGGAGATTTTCATCCACTCCTACTGCTTCAGGTTCTATGAGATCACTCAAAGTGTGCAAATTAAAATAGGAAACGATAATAAAATCAAAAATGTCACAACATAGTTGTAAAGTAAAATAATATTTCATGAACACCATCTCCATATGCTTTTATAATCAATGTATTCTTAATCAACCTCATCGTATTAGATGGTTGAACTTCAAAATAGAAAAATATTGAAAATAATGACTCCAAGTAAGTAAAAATAATCAGTTAAAAAGTAAATGACATAAAAAATGAGAAAAAATATGAAAACTGCCTTCTACCACAAAGCTACAGATTTTAATGTGTAGAAATGACACTTGCGGCAGATTTATCTCCACTGAAATTTCTTGATGGAATACATAGGGATCCGGCTGTAAGGGCAATTATAACTGAGAAAATACATATACTTGAACGCTCGCCGTGCAAACTCCTGGCAGATATCACTCCGAGTAATAATACTCAGTCTCTTGGTTTCGAGTTTTAGTGTCACCGCCATTTAGCAAACTCATATTACTAAAATGCAAAAGAATTAATTCATTGACAGCTTCATTTAGCTAAGTAAACGATGGTAAATGGCTTCTCGTTATTTGTTGTTCAGGATGGATGATACTTTCGATTAATGGTAAAGCATAAGAATGCTGAAAATACGTGTAGCATGGAATAATTTAGTTTCCGCTGTCTTACTCAATATTCGACTCTACACTTAAGAATGAATTTCCCATATCGAACTAAATTTTCACTACATTGAACGTACGTGTCCATAGAAATGCATGTGAATAAAACAGATTGGCATTTTTATTATCCATAGAATCGTAACCCATCCCACGAATTGGCAAAGAATGCATGAATAATACCCTCTTCACAACATCAGAAGGACTGTTGCTGAGCGAATACGGTCCATCGGGTTGCTTTCCAGTATACATTTCTAAGTTTAGAGCATAAAAAATCCTAATCCAGAACTTTTTTTGGCTTACTTGGGATGTATTGTCGGAATATGCAACGACCTCTAAAACCCTCAAGTTTCTCATCAACAGTAGTGTATTCACCAAGAGTGTAAGCACTTTTGCAATTGCTGACAAATTTCTAAAATATCTCACGAATCGGAGCTAGTTGATTAATTTTTTCCGGCCTTCCCTGGTGTACCTCTCGTCAAAACGTAAGCATTTTAGCGAAAAATGAAAACTGTTTCTTGAAATAACAACTGGCAACATCTCTATCCCTGTCTTATCAGCACCCTAAATGTCAGCAGAGTTTAGACGATTCATTTTACAAACACCAGCTAAATATAGAAGGCCAAATATGCCCTAATTTCAACAACATCTGTCTCCTTGGCATCTCGATTTCGACTATAGCAATCCCTAACGGATTGAATTTGAACATTCGTATTTTCTACAACGGTTCTCAGAATTTCACTATCAAAAAACTATTTCCAACATAACAGAATCGGCATTTTTAGCTTGACCTCTTACCCCGGTAAGACGTAAATAGACGCAGTGATATTATCTCAAATGAAAATTTTCCAAATGAATTCACAGTTTATCGAAGAGACCGTGAAACGAGAGGAGAGAGTGTTTTCATTTGTGTTAAAAAAGGCATGCGTAGTTAATTAGAATGGTCAAGATGCGACTGCGAAATGTTATAACGTAAAAATATTCAGCAATAACAACAGGCACGTCTTAAATACCATCGCTGTCTACAGAAAGCCCAGCGACTACCTTCGGGTAGTAAAGGCGCTTGTTGATTCATGCGCGGAAAATCCATGCAGCCAATGCCTCCTAAAGCTAATAAGCCGTGATGCTTGAAATTTGGCAACACAGGCGGTAGTCCGGTTCGCAGTCCTAGCCAGACCGCGTTGAGCGAGTTGCGATTGTCAGTTGGTCAGTAGCTTTGGAAAAGGTAAGTCAAGTGGTTGTAGGTGAATGTTAGATATTCGTGGAAAAATTGAGGTATTTTAATAATCATTATTAATGAGCAATTTCATTTACTAGATGCCGACAAGGGGCTGTGTTCCAGGGAGTGATTCGAACTACAACAGCACTTTAAAAGACAGTGATCCTGTTTCCCTGTTAGGGTTTCCCAAGGATGAAAGAAGAAGAGAGGCATGGCTGCGGGCTATTCCTCTCCGTACGAAATTCCTCTTGCCAGAGAAGGCCTTCTTCACGTCACACACTGTGACTGAAAGATGTCTATCCACTTCATGTAGGTGGCGGACACAAGACATTTTAAAGAGGTCTATGGCCGGAGTGTCTCTGTTGAATGGCTTCGACGTTTCATAGATATCCTTCCAGAAACGTTCCACCTCTTGGACGGGTGGCGGAGATTCGACAACAGACTGAGGTGGTCAAAAGAGATGGGACGGGTGAAGGAGGAAGGTTGAGTTCTCCCTCAAGGCCTTACTACTCTTGAGGAACTTTTCTGGGCTGTGGTGAGTGTCCGAACTCTATCAACCACGTGCTGCTTTATGGTAAGCAGCATGTTCTTGTTCAGTGTGTGATGGTGAAATCTGAGGCTGCGTGCTGTGCGTCGGACTTAGGGTGTGAAAGCCCACCCAGATGTGATGTATTCCATCACACACTGAATCCTCGAAGCCTGCCGTCTCGCCAGCGTGATCTTGGCCCCCAATTGTTCCAGCCGTTTTGCCCCTTTGTCCTCCCAAAATTTGGGCTTTTGGGAGTGAGCTATTATTTTGGCAGCAGCGTAGACCATGCAGTTGACCGTCCAGAGGTTCGACGTCTCCGCAAGGATTTCGTCGATAAAGCAATTCAACCTGGTCAGGACGATACTCCGCAGAGAGATCTTACGATGGATGTGTCTCTGTCTGGCTTGTCCTACATCATAGGTGATTTCGTTTAACAACCGGGTTCGGAGTTGAGAGTCGGCCTGATCGACTTCCTCCCTACTTGTCAGCGGTACCGACGGTGCAGTGGCTGTCAAAACAGCCGGTGAAGAGACTGCTTGCTGCGGGGAGGGTGGTCTGGCCGGTGGTGTATTTCTCTTATATACAGTGTGGTGTCAAACGCCTTTCTGCAGTCCACCCAAGCCATTGATAGTTTACGCTGGATGGCATCCTGGCATATGCATCTATCAATGAGCAGGTTGTCCTTACATCCCGCCATTCCACGCTTTGAACCCCTCTGCTCATACACCTCCTCCCAAACCGGCTGGACGTGGTGGAGGATAAGGTCGCTCAAGATGGAGGTGAACGCCTTATATACAGTGTTGAGGCAGGTTATTTACTATTATTATTATTTCTTTCTGTCTCGGCTAGAACCTCGGAAGCTTTTGGGGCAGTGGAGTTAGTTCTCAAGCTGCACCAAGCCTATTTAGTATTTTCCCCTAGAAATTGACGGACTATTGTCGTAGTGTTTATTAATAATAATAATTATTATAATTACAGCCCATTGAAAATTTTGACGCGTAATTTGTACTTATATTCTCGACATTCTTACACTGCAGATGTCCGCGAATTAAAGTCACACGAGCTATAAATTAGTGCACGATATTTGTGACTTTAGTTGCTCTTATCACCCGACGCTAATTGCCGTGTAATTATGAACCACTTAAGTCAATAGTATCATAATCTTATACTATAAAACGAGCAAGTCTTGTATATATGTGTTATCCACTCAAAAGGGAAAACTCGCACAACAAAAAACATTCAACTTCTTCCTTTCAAAACACCTTATTTAACGCACTACAGAAAACACCGTCCGCCCGTTCCCTCGGTCGGAACCAGCCCAGTGCAACTCCCCCACCCCTCGGCAACGCTAGCCGATGTCGCCATTATTGTCGCCAAGCGATAATTCCAAGGGGTAGATGGCAGCACTGAAGCTCGCCCTTGTGACTTTAGTGTGTTCATGGTGAAAACGCTGTCTAAGAGGCTTTAAATGGAAAGTTAGAGCTATTTAATTTAAAATCAATGAATGAAGCAATACGTTATCAATTCCCCAATTATTTTCTGTGACTGGAATGCGTGGAAAAATAAATTGTTGATCTACAAACTTCAAAACAACTGTCTCATCATGAGTCGTCTGCTAGGCTTTCAGTTGATCAATAAGCAATGTTAATTTAGTAAAAGAAAAACGGAACTCAGTCATATATCCTGCGGATCACTTCTTTCAGTGGTATATCGTTAAAAGGGTAATAATTTTGTATATTTAAACACTTTTATTACTAAAGTGTTATAACTTCATATCGGTGGAATTCAGTTCACAAGAGTTGTAAACACCTTTTAACTCGAATTGAAAAGAGAAGTTTTCGATTCAATTAAATTTAAAGTTAGACTATAACCAATAGCGTTTTATGAAATACTATTACGGGAGTCAACGAAGCCGGATATTGCACTTTTAAATCCCTCTGGTTTCAACTATCTGACGGCTACGTATATGTAAAATAAAATGTGACGATTTCAAGCGATGCCGCAGCGACAGTAAAATTGGTTTCAGAGGATACATTTTGGAAAGCGATTAACTCGCAATGAAAGAAAATGCTTCCCTAAAGTTTCATCCTTTCTCGAATTCGGTAATATATATTTCCCAGCGGACGACGCAAATCGTATTAACGCCTCAAGTGCATGACCAATCATTTCTTCCCCGTTTATCCGGATGATTTCTTTCAATTCTGTCTCAAAAGGAAGCACAAATATCACAATAATTGGAATTAAATTAGCATGCACAAATATACCTGAATTCCTTTTTATTATATTTATATTTTTCTATGCTGAGGAGAGCTTAGATAATTTCTCTATTCTCCTATTCTCCTTATCCGCCTCTTTATTTTCAAAGGCAGTGAATTTCCTCATTCTCATGCGAGTGTGATAGTGCATCACATAAGTTGCTACAAAATTCCCATGCTCCAGACGTGGAAACGTAATTGTGGACAGCAAAGTATTCAGCATAAGAGCCCCTGGTTGGCAATCAATTGTACTTGGAGTGCGCTTCAGCATTTGCCGGCTCAAGTACCTACCCTGCAACGTAGTACGGCACACATTTAAGTGTTCCAAAAAGCACCTATGTAGTATGCCCTTATTTTCCCCAGCCGACAATGTTGCTGGCCCGTGGAGTAAAAACAATCACGGGCCCAAAATGCCCATTTTGAACAACGAATATGGCATTTTTAAGATTTAAGAAGGCTTATTTATTGATTTTTTTAAGGAAATTGAAGGCGAGGACTAGACCATTTTTGAGTAAGCTTTATGTTAGGAATTCATGTTTTTTCAGTAAAATATCCCTCGAGTAAGTTGATGATTGCAAGCGTTAATGTTGTAGCCTTGGCAAGGTAAGAACATATATTTCTCAAAAAAAAATCCCTCGAGTGAGTTAATTTTTACAAGCCAATTTGTTTTACCGACGGCAATATAGGAACGTACATTTAAAAAAATATCCCTCGAATAATTTGGTGATTACAAGCGTAAATTATGTACCGACGACCGTGTAGGAAAGTGTACGGTTGTATAAAGGCAGCAACAATATTTAAGATTATAATGACCAAATTACTCGATGTATATTTCTTTTTTTATTTAAAATAGTGGATGCTAGTGGGCAGCGGATGGATAAGAGGATAAGTTGTAATCGCAGACCGGGAAAAATGCACTTCTTAGGTTTGAATGCTTCCTATTTCTGGTAAAATTTATATATCAGCATAGTAAAAATATTTGACAAATGCGCAAGGTTTGCTTGTAATGTGATGTAAACGATAAACCCACGGCGGTGGTGAAACGATTAAAAGTGGGCGAGAAGTTTTTTTCGCTGGTGTGCAGGAAGCCGCACTTTACCTAAAGCCAAATATTTCTCGTCTGGTGTGGTATTTTCAGGGATGAACATTTCCTTCATCTCCTTCAAGACGACCGGAGATAAACCTCGCTATCGTAGTGGTTTTCTCTTATTATTTGGGGTACCTGAAAAATGGTTGGGGCAATTTGGAAATTGTGATGGCTCAGGATCCGCCAGTAGTTGTAGCTGCTAATATAATTGCTGCAAAATTATGCGTCAAACGTTGGTTGGTGGCTTGACATGCTGATGAATAAGGTAAATTTTACGATTTACGAGCATTCAATCTACCCGAGCCAATGATATAAAATTAAAACTGTGAATAATTTCATAATAATAGGACAGAGAATTGACATTAGTAAACGAGCGAACTGCTGTGAAACAATACTGAAACGGTACGAACCTCAGATATCACTTTCCCATTATAATCGTATAAGGTCTTCTTTCACATAATGTCTTCGGGCAATAAATGCTCCAGGCACACCCTCTGCCCTGGCTTATTGTCAAAATCTCTCCTGGGAATTGCATTTACCCACGTCTTTAGCTTGTCCAAATCCTAGGGGGATTTTAAAAAATCGCACCTTCTCTGGGTTACTTTCGTAACCAAAAGTGCATATCGGTGCAATGCAACGATGACCAGGCATCCTTCTACTATCCTCTTAACCCTTGAACTAAAACTTACCCTTAGAAACTGCTAATATTCGCAATGAAAAACGGAACACCGATCGCTCACGCGTCTTCACCATGCAAAATCCAAGGTTTCTAGGGCGAGCTATGGTACTGCCATCTATGCGGAGAGTTTCCTCGAGGCGACAATAACGGCAACACATCCGAGCGGGGAGTGCCCAGTAGGGTGCCTCGTTTTGCCACTTTTTTCTAGGAGCGAATCGTAATACCCGGCAAAAGTTGCGTACCCGGATGGGTATTAGAAATATGATTTTTTTCCCAAATCGGTTAATATCTTCTGGTCGCATTTTTGCCTTAAAATTTCGAAATTTTGGACGAAAAATGTGAAAATTGTAAATTATTTAAACGTGTTTTGAGCGAGCACTCTTTTTTTGCAATCGGGTATGACTTAAGACTTAAATTGATATTTTAGACCAAATACGTCAGCTATATTGCTTTTAATTATCGAGAAAATGACCTTTTATGGTGTCCCCGAAAGCACTTTTGTGGGGTAGGCAACCCGCAACACGCAGCCTCATTTTACGCTATGCATGCAATAAATGACGCGAAAAAGAGATTTTTTTCAATCAAATCAAAAGTTGCGTACCCACCCGGGTACGCAACTTTTGCCGGGTATTACGATTCGCTCCTAGAAAAAAGTGGCAAAACGAGGCACCCTAGTGCCCAGTCCTGTATATTTTAAGTCCGTGGTCGGGACCCACACTGCCCTCCCCTCCTTCCCCTCTCACCCCCCTTCTATATTACACCACCTCCCCTCTCCTGCTTCGTTGCCCTCCCCTCCCCTCACACAAACACACTGGCTCCACTGCTGTCTCGGCATGCCATGTTGAGTGTTACCCGGCGCCCTTCGCTTTCGTCTAACATACGTGTGTAGTTATGCTTATATTTACATAGTTATGTACAGGTATCCCTCGTCAACCGCGGCCCTTGAGTATCCGCGGCTTGTTATTTGAGGACCAGCCTTCTCAACCGCGGTGGTTTCCCTCGTTAACCGCGGTCTAAGAGTTGCCCAACGCGGCTGCCCGCAACACAGAACCAATTTTCACGGTATCCAAATTTTTACCACGCTTTGCCAGTTCGCAGAATTTAATATAATTTTGCACTGTTGTTTTCTGCGGCTATTTAAAACTATTTTACTTCAAAAATCAAAGTCTTTTACGAAAAGCTCACAAATTTCAAGCCATGATTTTCCCACGCTACGGAAATATAACACGCTTGTAATAAGGTTTATTACACCGAGAGAGAATTTACCCATGAACACTATCGCTTAAATACAGTTATTCCTTGGGATAAAGCAATTGTATCCAGGATTAAACATTATGAAATTTTCTTCACTGTTTCAAAACTGGACCCCCATCGAACACATGCCTTGCGCCAAACGTTGCAATATGGTAATGCGCCACTACATTATTAACGTTTATATACGTCGTATCATATTGTATTAATAGTAGAATATGTGAAAGGAATCGTGTTTTAGGAATCATATATAGAGTTCAGTTTTATAATATCATATTATGTAATAATAGATACTTGAAAGCGAATTTAATCGAAATACATGATAAACAAATGGAATAATTTAGAAGTTGAGATTCGCATCGACTGCTAATCCAACGCTGCGGCTTTGTCATATTTGCCTCACCGAAAGGCCTATTATCCCAACTGAGCCATTTACTTTTGTATCTCCAGAGGGTAAAACCTAACTCATGCTCAGGCTAATTCGGTTGAAACTTGAGTGTTCGTACTGAAGTCCCAGTTGTTTTCTGAGCGACTCCTTTACGTTTTACATGAGATGTGATGGAATCGAAGCGTTAATCAAGTGAGGAGAAAAGCAGTTTCGTAAAACGGACGAGACATGTAAATGACACTGCATTAAAAATCGAAAGTGCTCAACTCGTGGAGAATCCTGCGCTTCTGTTGACAGGTCGCTGAGAGTGAACGAATCCACTATTAGAACAATTAAAAAATGTGAGTCATCAATCCGAACTATGCTGAAAGTGGAATGAGTGCAAATGTAAAAGTGTCCTACATGCCACGAGATTGTAATGAGGAAAAAACAGAAAAAGCATGGATTATTTGGATTGAGTCTCACACACAAAACAGAGTGCCATTAAGCACACCAATAATCCGTGAAAAATCCCTTCAATTACATAAATATTTCGTGTAATCTGGAGAACACAGTGATAACAGAGAATTTACTGCAAGTAAAGGTTGGTTCGAGAATTTTAATAAGGAATATAATCTCCATAATGTAAATATTTCTGGTGAAGTCGCCTCGGAAGACCACATTACTGCAAATTAGTATCCTGATAATTTTAGGAATCTCATTGATTACTCAAGGGAGCACGTCTTCAATGTCGATGAAACGGGAATTTTTTGGAAGAGAATGCCTTCGCAGACTTTTATCTCAAAGTCCGAAAAAACTGCTCCAGGATTCAAGATCAGCAAAGAGCGCATTACCCTTCTTATATGCTCTAATGCAGCTGGCGATTTTTGTGTGAAACCTATGCTGATTTACAGAACCCACGCTCTGTCAGAAGGTAGAAATGATACCCTTATCGCTGCTACCACTACTCGCAGGACCCACGAGCTGTCAGGGAAATATAAAAATCACCTGCATGTGTTTTGGCGGTCCAACCGAAAGGCGTGGGTAAGTCGCAATACATATTTTCATGGACTGGTTTCATAACTGTTTTGTTGTCTAAGTCAAAAAGTACTCAGCCTCAAAAAAATTGACTTTCAAAGTGCTTCTCGTTTTAGACAATCCTACAGATCATCCTCGGGAACTCAAATCTCCTCATCGAAACGTAGAAGTTTTATTCCTCCCGCCAAACACGCTGAAATGAAAAGTACAGAAGGACTTTCGTCAACGGAAACCTTTGGATACCCCAGTGATTCCGACACATTTACTGCTGTTACTAACTCAACAGACGCAGATCATTAATAATCAAAGCAAATCCGAATAAGTGAAATGATATTTTCATTAATTAATTCTTTATTAACGAATTCCCACAACTTTAAAAATATTATTAGGTTATAATATACAACGTAGAAGTATTTATGTTGGGAAATAACTTAGACCCTTCACCCGGTATAATTTACGTTACAGGACAGCGATGGAGCGACTCCATTTAGTACAAAAGTTGTAGTACAGAGGGCTCTATTCTCTCTGCTCATCATTTTCGAAGCAGTTATCGGCGCTATCGGGATACCGTACGAGAGATCGCGTCCAAAGGTGGGGGTAAATATGTCTACGTAAATTTATACGTGCATTATTTTAGTGAAAATAAAGTTGTAAATTTTACACACGGTATGGCTGCTCATGAAACCTAACCCCTGACTCCCCATATACGTAATGGTTTGCCAACCGCGGGGTTTTTCAAAAACCTAACCCCCGCGGTTGACAAGGGATACCTGTAAATATTGCCTCGAAAATAACCAAACCGATTCTCCTGAAAGTCGGTATTTATGGGATTTCGAGTACGAGGAATCAATTGGACTGAGGATCATAAGGCTTCAAAGGCCCCAAGGCCCCCATAATGGGCCACAATTTTACTTGGAATCAATGCAGAGGTTCTTTTTTTGCTTTTTTACATTAGTCGCATTCAAGATGTAGGGTTTCAATTTTCACTCTCACATGGGAAATAGAGTGAAGTAATCAATTCTTGATTCAATTCGATTTTGCCATACACTTTGTTTTCCCTTAAACGTTACATTTTCAATGACAAAATTATAAATTTTTCCCCAATTAATTAAAGCATATTTCTTTGGCAACCAGAGCAATGGCTACAAATAGGACATTTGTCCTGGGTGTTTTATGTCTTATACATGAGAACAAAATAAATACGGAACCTGAGAGACAATAGTTAGGGGTTCATAGCACAAGGAATCCATTGAGCCAATTTTACTACCGTAAAAGCCTGTTGGCTTAGAAATTACAGTTTATGTAGGGATTCATTAGCAAAGAACACATAAGCTATTAATATTAAAATCATTAATATCACAAAGAAACTATTATGGTAATGGGCTGTAATGTAAACAACTATGATAATGATACCAGCGTTTTGCACGAAAGTATCTTGGTTAAGTTGAGGCTTTCCTCGTCAGTTCTTCATAAAGTAAGAACTAACCTTATAAGATTGTAATACTGTTATAAGGATTAACCTATATCTCACATTTAATATATCAAGGAAAGCTCGGTCTCCCGGTACTGTACTAATAATGAGGAAAATTGTACCGTGTAAAATAACAAATTGTATAATCGTCTAAATGACTGAATGGGAAAAGAACCTGCTCTAATTCCAATCATTCTCTTATACAATCTATAAAAAATTCGTTTCTGGAATAAAATGTGCTGTTTGCAGCGGTCTGAAGGCTCTGACACTGCAAATTTTATGCCATTAGCAAGGTTGGCTTAATTTTTGAACGGAATACATGTCACTTTGGAAAGTACCAGATGTAATTTTTTTAATACCATATCATTTGTACATGCAATAAACGCAGTATTCCATTAATGTTCTCATGTTCTTTTGCATGCCAAATCCTCTGAATAAAGACGCAAGTTTTTCCACCATTCCAAAGCCGATACAAGATTCGGAAAAATAATAGGAAGCGGAACGTGGACGAGACGAACCTTGGACTTTGAGGAGGATGAGGCCCTATCCAAGTCCTCCGGGCATTGGGATTCCTCGTCAGCTTCTTCTGCTTCCCGTTTGATGGGCGACGACATGAAGGACACCTCGGCCGCATCCACTGTCCCGTCTCCCTCTCTTGATGTGCCCTGGAAAGCAAAGCAGGAGAAGTTCAAAACCAGTTTATCTGATAACAAGGGATCTGGCCCTGGCTTTGGCTGGGAGTCGGTGTTGGAGTTGGCTCAACGGGGATGTAATATGTAATGTTAATGTAATATTTATTTTTACTATATGTAAAAGAAATACATGATCGATCGCGGTATCCTGAGGAAACCGACTCAGTATGGAAACCACGCTAGACAGACGACAGATCGCGTGGGCGGATTGCCGTCACGCAAGTGGGTGTACCTCATTGGCCTCATTGGATGGGCTCTGCTCGAATGGCGGTCGCCCCAGGGAAGCGTTGGACGGCCGCCCGACGTAGCGCCGCTTACGCTCCTCTCAGGGCTCTCCTCACCCGGGGAGGACACGTACGCATCATTAATTTCCTCCACGGAGGCGAATTTGCACTTCTTAGGCGCCAAGACACCTCCGGGGAAGATGGCAGGAAGCGAATTGGCTCTGGAAGGCCCAGGGTACCAGCAAGAAATTACAACAACAGAAACCTCTCAGAACCGTTATTCAAGTCAAATGATGTCTTTTCATGGTGAATTTCAACCCTTGGTGTATAAGCATCCATGCGAGTGACCTCATACTGTATCATTTTTCAATGCAATGATTGGAAATTCGTCAATTCGCCGCTATATATAACGACAATGTTGGGTTTATACTCCGCGACAGTGGCTTTGTAAGCACGACTATCGCCTCATGTGCTACAATGAAGACTGTAGAGGAGTGAATATCTAGAATCCTTTTCAAATATCCACGGAGTCAGCCGAGTCTCACCTTCCATTCCCAATGAGCCACGTGCGGAATGAATGCAAAGAGGCGGTCTTTCGTTTCCATTTGCATACAAAGTAGTCTCAAGAGAAAACATGGCATCGTCGTCCACCTCTCTCTCTCTACCCCACCCCACCTCCCTTCTGGTGTCAAATGGCCCCCCACCTCCTCCTCCTCCTGCCGCGACGCCGCAATATCACCCAATGAAATCGCCCAAATAGTGAGGCATTGCCAATGGACGGACAGAGCACTTTGGGTGCGTTCCAGTGGACGCTCCAGACGCTCCTGAACGCACCCACTCCAAACGCTCCCAAACAGCGTTCCACTGATGCCTCAGACGCTCCAAACTTGGATTCAGTGGAACGGTTTTGGAGCGTTCGAGGCGAAGTTTAATGGCAGCGAAGTTTGTTATTGTGGATCGGAAATAAGAAATCGTCAGCTATTGGCATCAAAATCCAGTTATTTTGTGACCAAGTCTAGTTTCCCCATATGATTAATCATTCTGTAAATAATAAGGTATCATTGCTGGACCCTGTACATTTAGACTGAGACAATGTCTAATATTTTTACGATAACGAGAGAAAATCGGGAACCTGGCCACTGGAGCTCGAATTTTTGCAAAGGAAATAATACACTTGTTTCTCAACTTACAACTTGTGCCTACATTACTTTAAAAACCAATTATAAATTATGCTAAAAACCTAGCACTCTTATTCAAAGTCCCTATAGTTGGCCGGCAACATGATCTATTTTGCTCAAATGACCATACCCTCAATATAATTAGCTGCTATATGCTGTTGATAACCGTGCCTGATAGTAGAGAATCGGCCTGAAATTTTGACTATGATTATTGAGAAAATACTTTTTTACCTATTTAGAAAGATTCAAGGAATGTAATTGGCCTGGAATAATTCGAATTTCACTCAGCCTGTTCATGAAGTACGGTAATTATATACAAACCAAAACGCACGCTTTCACTGCGGAGAATCTAAAAAAGGCTAACTTACTGCTTTATCACCAAATAAAAAAGTAATTACATTATTAAATTTTCATCCCTTATTGCTCCCTCATTCGTTCAAGTATTGACTCCTAGTACTTGAGTGAAATTCGAGAACATGGGAAATATTTACAACATTTAACAATTCAATAATTGGAAACACATTTAAGTGACTGAATAAATTGAAACCACGATTATAAATATAGTCAAAGAGAAAGTACAATTTACATTTATTAATAAAGATCGCGCGGATCACTGCACTCCAACCAGCGCAATATTTCTCTCGTTCTTACATTTGAGGATGTAGAGCTTGTCAACTTCACATTACCATGAAAAATAACTCAATAAACAAGATTCAGAAATATCTTACCTTGCGGTAGGCTTATCTCTATAGTAAATAATGAAAGAACTCATTACATCAAGTGGACCCAGCCCGAATACACATCCACAAACAACTTGCTGAACTGTCCAGTTTGAAATTCCGCCATATCTTGCTCCTTCGCTCCAGCAGACCCTAGTTTTCAGGGGAGCCTCTGGAGCGTGGCGGGAAAGAAAGCGATGACGCCATGTGTGACGTCTTCACTTCTACGGGAGCGCTCCAGAGCCCTTCGTGGAACGCTCAGAAGCTCCATCCAAACGCTCCGGGGCGTTTGGAGCGTTCACTGGAATGCAATTCTTTATATATATATGATGGTGTTGTTCATAATACCGGGCGCTTTCCATTACCATTTCACTTACAATTATAAGGACGAAGTTGTAAGCATTTCCTTATAAATCTCCACACGGACGTCACTGGAATTGCCAATTCAAGACTAACCTTCCGAACAGATCTCTTGGGACTACGTACGAAAGACTCTCACTCGTTCAACACAATCTTCAGTCAGGCTTGGTCGTCCCATACTCTTCCCTTTACAAAGACAGCCGGAGTCTTCAAACAGATGATAACATCAACGGATGATATTATCACTACATCTACATACTACCCCGCAAGCCGCCTCAAAAGGCGTGTGGCGGGGGGTGTTAGGACACCAGCCGTCAAAAAAAAATCATAGTTCTGCCGAGCATTTATTCAAGTCCTTAATTGTTCGGGGGAAAAACGAATTCCCATACCTATCCGTTCGGCAAAATATCTCTCTTAATTTATCGATTCTGTCGGATCTGGAAATATAATGTGGTTCTAATATGATGTTCTCCGTGTCGCTCTGAAAGATATCCATTCTCAATTGCTCAAGCAATCTAAGCCTAGCGCGTAGCCTCCGAGTCTCTAGCGGTTCCCACCCTAAATCGTTCAAAATCTGTGTAACGCTTTCTGTACGGCCGTAGCAGTTTTTGACGAATCGCGCAGCATTCCTTTGTATTTTATTAAGTTCATGGACTAGGTCTTTCTCCGCCGGATCCCATATGCTCGCTGCATATTCAAGGACGTGGCCGGACGAATGCGAAATAGCACCTCTCTTTCACTTTCTCATCCGAAGATCTTCCCACAACACGCTTGACAAATCCTAGCTTCTTCAGGGCTCTGCCACAAATATTTCTTATATGTGTCCCCCACGATAGGTTTGAAGTTATCGTAACTCCCAGGTATTTCACTTCATCTGTCGCATTTATGCTAACGCCATCCACAACATATACATGGGGATACTTGGACGACCTACGCAAGAAATGCACCGCCGTGCATTTGCTCAGATTAAGTTCTAGTCCCTACTCTTTGCTCCACGCATGAACGTTGTTTAAGTCCGATGACAGAATTTCAAAGTCAGATTGATCACTAGGAGGATAACAATGGAACTTAATATGGAACGCACGTTGAAGTGTAACCACAGATTCACTCCTTGCGAACGGTAAAACACAAAAAGTTTTCTATTTGGTAACCATCTTTACTACTAGCGCTTTCAAAAGGAAGCAAAAAAGCACACTACATGCGTACAAGAGTAAAAAAAAACTGTTTGAATAGCTCTTTCATATGGCGCATAATTTATAATTATAAGTTATATGGTTTACATACATATATACCAATCACGCCGTTCCCTTCCGGGGTAGGCAGATTCACTAAGATTTACTCATAAATATATATCTGTACACCTAACTCTGCTTCAATAATCTCTTCCCTACTGACCTATCCTTGCAAACCTCATTCGCTTCATTTACCCCCATACACTGCTTCATACATGCCCTCCTGTTTTTAAGACTCCTGATATTGTCCTTCCCATAGTATCATATTGTTCCCCAATTTGGTCTATGTCAGCCCAACAAATCTAAAATCCCTCGATTGCATCTCTCACTTCTTTGCCAAAATAGTCAAGCACAGAGTCCCACATTTCCGTAATATGTCCTCAAATGCTGTGCTATCCTCTCTTTCCATTTCTAACCTTGAAAACCACAGACTTAAAATGGATTTAAAACTCCTCCACAACACCCTTAACTCGACCATCGATTGCCCTGAACTGCTTTCCCTCTTCAACTTTAGGATACCAACTCGATCCACCCGCACCCATACTCTACTCCATCTGCCTATTCCAAGGATATCTCTCACCAAGCGCTCACCTTTATTTCGCCTCCCATCACTTCTGAATTCACTCCCCCACACTATCGATCCTTTTTATTTACCATGTAACTATTTCACCACCCAAGCGATATCCCACCTATCAACAAATTAAATATTTTCCCCTTTCCATGTTGGGCTCTCGCTGCTTATTGTTATGCTGTTATTGTGTTTTTGCCCTCTTTCTTGTTTTTTGTTAATGTTTACTATACATTGGCGCTATTGCTGTATGTGAACAATTTTTTTTAAATAAATAAATAAATATTTCTCCTTCTAAGAATTTCCTCAGCCACATTCAACCACGACTTTCTCGGCCTACCTCTCCCTCTCGCACCATTCATTTCACTCATATATCTGTTTCGTTATTCGACTCTCATCCATTCTCTCAACATGGCCAACCAACGAAGCACACTCCTTTCATATATGTCCATTACTGGAGCATCTACCCCACATTCATTTACTACCCACTCATTCCTGACCCTATCCATCCTAATTATACCGCATACACTCCTGAGATAACTCACACCACAGCGTTTAGTCTACTCTTATGTTTATTCTGACATACCCATGTTTCACTACCATTCAACAAAGTGGGGAGAAGTACACTTTTGTACACAGCGATTTTAGCTTCCTTAGAAAGGCACTCATTCCTTGATATTTCCACATGCTACCTACTACTTTCCATCCAGCATTCGCACGTCTCTTTATCTCCTCATCTATCCGTCCATCTTTCACAAACATTTTACCTGCTTCTACATCTACGTAATATCCTCCGAGCCACCACGAGGGTGTGTAGCAGGGGGGAAAGATCACCAAACATGCACTATTGACATGCAACTAGGATATTTAATGGAGACATGCTAGATAATAGGGTCACATGCAGCTAAATGGTTAGTATCTACATAATAAGGAAGGGATTATTGGTTGTTATTATATGCATCATTCTCTACAGACTACTCCAACTATATTTCACCTACCTATCCCTTTGCTACGCTGCCTTTTGTTCTCTCTTATGGTACGCGGAAAAAATGACATTTTAAATCTATTGGTACGACAACCTATCTCTCTAATCTTGTTAATACGATCAAACCTAGCATAATACGCAGAGGTTCTCAATATATATCTAACGTCATCTGTGAACAAATCGGTTTCGAATATACTTAAAAGGCTTAACCTAAAGTTTAACCTGCTTTCTGATAGTAATTCCCTTCCTTGTTCTTCTATTAAATTCGTAACACTTATACCATTATCATAACGGCCTTTAACAAATCTAGCGGATCTCCTTTGCACACGCTCTAATTCTTCTATCACACCTTCCTCGTACGGATTGTATATACTAGCGGCATATTCCAAATGAGGCCTGTCAAGTGTAAAATAGCTTCTTTCACGTACTCTTTCATCGCATATGCCTAGAACCCTTTTTACGAATCCTAATCTACGGATTGCTACACTAGTTATTTCCCTGATGTGTTTCCCCCATGACATGTCTTCAGTGATGGTGACGCCTAAGTATTAAATAGATTTCCACGTTAGATATTTTCTTATCTTTCATGCAATATATATTCCGGGGAAAGCCATCTTTTTTCCAAAAGTTCATTATCGCGCATTTCTTCAAATTTAATTCTATCTGCCAACTATCACACCAACCATCAATCGCATCTAAATCCTTACACCACTGCATCATCGGCAAAAATACGGAGCTTGCTATTTTTTACTACTGTATTCACGTCATTTACGTACAGAAGAAATCAAATTGGACCTATCCCGCTTCAATGGGGAAATCCCGATGAAACTTTTACTTCGCCTGAGCTGACACCATCTTATTCCACCCTTTGAACGCGTTCATGTAAGAAGTATCCTATCCAGCCTACTACATTACTATCTATCCCGCATGATGCTAACTTCGCGAGTATCTTACAGTGGGGAACCTTATCAAACGCTTTCCAAAGTCAAGAAACGCTGCATCAACCTGTACGTTACCTTCTCCGGAAACTTAAATATCATGAACAAAAAGACCTAATTGAGTTTCGGAAGACCTTACCTTTCTGAACCCATGCTGGTTTGTTATTAATAAATCCTGGCTGTCGAGGTGTCCCATTATTGATGTAACTATTATATGCTCTATAAATTTACATGATAGTGACGTTAATGATATTGGTCTAGAATTACATGGCTGTTCCCTATAGCCGCTTTTTAAAATTGGGGTCACGTTTGCCATTTTCCAGTCCTTGGGAACAGCGTGTTCTTCGAGGGATTTGTTAAATACTATTTTAAGATACGGAGCCATTTCGAGAGCTAATTCTTTATACACACGAGCTGGAATTTCATCAGGACCTGAGAACTTGGTCGGGCTAATGTTATTTAGTAAGGATATGATTCCTAAGTACACAAAATCATCCACTGGTTCAATTACTTCACCATTCGTCCTCATCATACAGTTATTCTCCCCATTCTCCTTATCAATAACTACTACTTTAGTCTAGCACGCATTTACCCTCAATTCCATTCTCTCTCCGTTGTCTCAGGCGTAACTTTATGGAATTTGCTTCTCATTCAATATCCATTCTCTCCGTTGATTCACAAAACTTATCTAGGAGCTTCTGTAATCCCTGTTGACTGTCTGAGATCAAAACACCGTCGTTTTCACTACATGCATCTCTAACACATTTATCCATAAATACATTAAACAGCAATGGTGACATTACACATCCTTACTTTACGCCCTGTTTTATTGCAAACCAGTCACTCAGAACCCCGTTAACTCTCACACTTCCCTAACTTATATCATACATCGCCATCATAACATTCAATAACTGCCCACTCACTCCATAGTCCTTCAAAACCTTCCACAACTTCTTTCTATTTACCTTATCATAGGCCTTCTCTAAATCAACAAATGCACAATACACTCTCTTTCGGACGCCCATATATTTTTCTACCACTTGCTGAAGCGCAAAAAGCTGGACACTACATCCTCTCCCAGGCATAAACCCACACTGCACACCCCATATACTGTCAGAAGTAATATTCCTCATTCTTTCGATTAAAATTTTGCGGAACACTTTTCTCGGAATGCTCAATAAACTAATAGCCCGATAATTATTATATTCGGTCTTTCCTCCTTAAAAGACAAACTTAAAGAAAGGACTTAAAGAAAATATCGGAAACTTATGCTGGAAAAAACATTGAATTAGCTCTCATAAATTTATTGAATATTGAAGAAAAAATTTAATATAATTTTTCTAAAATTTTTTCTTCTGAGTAAACGCGCGGTAACTTGGTTCGAAGACTAGTGTGTGAAGATTGTGTGCAATCGCTCGTTAACGGATTCTCAGCAAACTGTATTAGTTCATGAGAAGGATCTTCAGTTATGTATTATGCAATCGTAACTGCGTATAGTGGGTGGGATTTTGTAGGGGGTGGTAGAGAAGCGCAACACTTTTAGGGAAATGAATATAGCTTAACTATCATTCTTTATAATCTAAGATCATGTATCGATAAATGCTTCCTCTTTGATATTATTTTTTTTTAATTTCTCGCTTCTTTACAGAGAAGGGATTGGCTGCTTTTCAGAATACCTCTACTAATCCGGAGGAACTTCTGAAAAATCTGGGGAATTCTACAGTCTCTACGCTTTAAGTAAATCGTTAGGACAGGCTCTGTACAGATTCCTCACCCCAATTCCATCATACACCCCTCATGGTAATCGTCTGTTTTGGGGTACTTTGTGTTAATTGCGTTTGTGTGTGTGTGTGTTGACTATGACCCCGTCAGCGACTTTAAGGCTGGTTTGCAATTTATCCACGTGCATAAGTGTCGTTGTTTTACATGTTGATTGGCCTGGTATTCTGAAGTAAGAAAAGCTAGTATACGATTATTTTTTTCAGCGATATAAAAGGTTCGCTCTCCTCGCGCTCGTTAACTTTTACACACTTTTTTCGGTAAAAAGTACATTACATTTTGTAGTTCCGGGGAGTTTGGTTAACTTAAACGTTGAGGAATGGTGCTGTCTCATTAAGCTCTCGAATTTAGATACTCTGTCTCTCCGCAGGCTGTAGCGCGAAAGTGATATCGCGAAGCAATTTCTCACCGCCATTAGCAATTCTACCTATTCAACCATCCGGTAGTAGTGTCGATTTTGAGAGGTGGAGATTCGAAGTGTCACTTATCGAGTGAATGGTACGTGCAAGTCCTTTGCGCGTGCGTGACTGTATGTTTAACCGTTGATGTGGAATTAATTTCCTCGTTAGTTGGATATTGATGATCTCTCAACCCCTGACATCGGGAGTTTAAAACTAAAGTTGGGAAATCATCGTGAGATGAGTGCCATTATCGAATTCCAAGGGTTTACCACTAATGATAAAAGCTACATGGTCAAGGAATTGACCATTAGTGATGTTCAGCGTACTTGTTGCAATGCCTGGCTATTCAAATTCCTGTTTGGGATACTTTCCACGAGAGAGGCTTCTTGGTTAAAAAAATGACTATCACAGCTTGTCATAATATGAAAGAGATATTGATTATTTGCAATTGGAGAGCATTGTGAGACAATACACCCAACGTTTCAAGTTTCTCTCCACAAAGGGTGCGGAAAAGGCTGCTTCTCTTAGAAAACTATTGTCCGTGGGCATTTGCGTAGCAAATCTGGAATTGAATGGAGGCCCCCATCCTTAAAGACATTGTCAACAAATGAGTGCTGTTTCATTGACGCTCATTCTCAAAGTAATTTACAATGTGCCAGGAAAAATGCTCACAAGCTGGCTGACTGGTGTTCTTGTAATAAAATTTTGAAAAAAAAAATAAATTTTTGAAAACTTGTATTCCCTGTTTTATTTCATCTCAACACCTTTATTTAGATTTAATATCAGATGGTATAACGCTCATGGGCGGGAGCGTCCCCCATAGCTGGTTTGTTATCCTTTCGCTTATTATTGACAACAGCATAATGCGACCTCGAAGAAAGAGGAGGGGGAAGAGGAGGGATTATGCGTCAGACGCGGTGGTCGGGAATGATGTAATGGTGAAAAAAAAATTACGTTGCAGCTGAGCAAGTTGAAACTTGAGGCCGGAGTGGAGCTCAAGTTTGTCGATGCAGTATAGGCCATGCACCTAACAATCTATGCGAATGTTGTGAACTATTCCATCAATGAATACCACGCACGGACGTTTTCCTGGGTTGCGAGATATTATACATTTCAGTCTGCTGCGGTCCTATTATACATTCAATCGTAGAAAAAATGATTGCACGAATGTCACGTACGAACGTTGTCCTGGGTTGCGAGATATTATACATTTCGGTCTGCTGCGGGCCTATTGATTACTTTGTCATAAAGACGAGGAAATCATTTGATTCGGGTTAATTATGGCTATCCAACGGGGTCGTTATATTTTATCTAAGTTAATTAGTATGCTGGATATTTAATATTAAAATGTTTTTCGGCTGTTGTGGGTTGAATATTCACTTTGTCGTAAAGACGAAGATATCATTTGATGTGGGTTGATTTGGACTATCAGACGGTGTCGTTATATTTTATCTAAGTTAATTAGTATGCTAGATAATCGCGTTTGTTTATAAGTCACGCGATGCGCTAGTTTTCGGCAATGGGGTTACAGTCAGAATGTGCTCTGGAAGACGTCTCAGAAGGATGTGTCATGCAACCTAGAAGGAAGGGGAGGGGGAATGATGAAACGCGGAAGCATTTGTGCGTCGCAGCTGAATTGAAACTTGAGAGTGGAGCTCAAGGTTATCGAGGCGGAATTGCAGTCAACACTCTGAATGACGGTGACTATTTCATCAACGAATGCCATGCATGAGTGTTTTCCTGGGATGCTAGATATTATTCATTTCGGACTGGTGGTATCATTTTGACATAAAGATGAGAAAATCATTTGATTCGGGTTAATTAGAGCTATCCAACGGTGTCGATATATTTTATCTAAGTTAATTATTATGCTAGATATTTAATATTGTTTATATTAAAATGTTTTTCGGCTGTTGTGGGTTGAATATTCACTTTGTCATAAAGACGAGTACATCATTGGATGCGGGTTAATTTGGACTATCAGACGGTGTCGTTATATTTTATCTGAGTTAATTAGTATGCTAGTTATTCGAGGTTGTTTATAAGTCACGTGACGCGCCAGAACGATAATTTTCCCTCTACTATCGTTCTCCACGACGGACTCAATATCTCCAGGGGCATACGGCAGCACAGGAGTAACGTCGATCCCAAAATGGTGTCGTAGATGAAAATATAAAACCCGCAGGGCCACGTTGTGTCTAGTAATAAACGCAGACATGGCGTAAAAGCTACAGCCGGAGAGAAGGTGACTCAAAGTCTCCGGCTGGGCTCCGCACGCCCTGCATCTCGTGTCCGCAACCTCCAACTTGAATATAATGTGGCGGTACACGAGTGTTCTTATAACACCATCCTGGCATGTGAGGACGAACCCCTAGGTCTCTGACTTTAGACCAGCGGAGTGGAGGAAGGCAAACGTCAGTTCATACGATAGCCCAAGCTTCTCCATCTATCGATAGAAACATCCATGAATAGGCTTATCTGTATGCGCCTTGAGCAAGGTTTTCTGCTCGGCCTTTTTAATTAGGAGCTTAAGGACGTCTGTCTTCAACGACAAGAGGGACTTGCCGTCGTCGCTACCGTCTGATTTCGGGTCAAAGTCCATACCGGTTTCGTCCGCTGCCCTCTTGGCCGCCTGGAAGAGAAATGTCCCTACTCTGGCACCTTCGTGGTCTCTTACGATACTGAGCAGGGGGTCTCTGCTTTTGTGTACTTGGCATGCTGTTCCAAGGACATCTCTGTTGTGGAAACACTCCATGCTCAACATAACTCTACCACCTACACTGCGAGGGAGAAACAGTCTGGCGACGGAAGACTTCGGATGAAGACTTCGATAGATGGTCATAATCTTCCTCGTCCCTCTGTCGAGGTTTTGCAAGTCGTTGACGTTTCATTTCATGCATCCGAAGGTGTACAGAAGTGTGGGAACCGCGAACATTTTCGTGGCAAGAACCTTGTTCTTGCCAGATAGCTCAGAATTCCAGATTTTCCTGAGACACTGTTTGTGCTTGGTGGTGAGTCTCTCCTTCACTGCTGCAACCTCCTGTATTCGGCTTTGGGGGACGCCGAGATATTCATAGCTGTTATCGCACTCGAGGTGGCGAATGACGCTCCCGCCAACGAAGTGCACGTCTTCCTTGTTCTTCGAAAATCTTCCTCTTGTCAGGTGGATGGATGCACACTGTATCCAATCCGAACTCCATCCCTATAGCCTCACTGTGTTCCAGTACGGTGTCCAGGGCCACACGAAGGTCTTTTGCGTTGGAAGCGTAGAGCTTCAGGTCATCCATAAAAATAAATGTTGACTTTGTGCTTCCTGTCACCTGGCACACCGCACATGTATCCTTTCCCTTGTCTTAGCCTTAGCGAAAGAGGTAGGAGGGAAATGCATAACAGCAAGGGGCTCAAGCTATCGCCTTGGAAAACGCCACGGTGGTATGATACCAACTCTGTCGAGATACACCGCTTGCCTGCATCAGGACAAAGCTTATTCTCCAGAGTGGTATCAGGCGTTGGACGCAGGACACTACCTCTGGGTGGACTTTCATCAACTTCAACATGGCTACAATGAGCTCATGTGAAGTGGTGTCAAACGCCTTTCTGTAGTCCACCCAGGCCATTGATAGATTGCGCTTACGCTGAATGGCATCCTGGCATATGCATCTATCAATGAGCAGGTTGTCCTTACATCCCGCGATCCTTTTTTCCGGAAAAAAGAGAGAGATTTTGTGGGATGAGAGCAATATCAGGGACTGCTGGAGGGAGTATTTTGAAGAATAATACAATAATGTTGCAGAATGAAACCCGATGCTTGCCGAGGACTCGGAGGGAAATGTTACGAAAGTAACTTTAATAATAATATAACCCCGTGTGGGGTTTTTCCGCACCCTATCGGGCGCGTCCCCAGGTTGCGGATAGGGGAATGCCCGGCAGATATGCAGGGTAGGTGGAAAATAAAATACCACCCGTGGACCAAAACGGGAAATGAAATCCAGGTGCGTCTGCACTCATAGTGAGCAGCACCATGGTCAGCGTCTGAATCCCAGGTTAGGTGTGGCTGTATATAGTGGACTTGACAGTAGGTATAAAATGTAATAGGTACCCAGGCCCGCAGGCTTGCTTGGGGCTTTCGGTGTGTGAAACCGGCCGATGGGGACACCGGGGAAGAATAGATTTCTTTCTTCCTCCCTGTATCGGTATATACCGGAGGATATAAATCATGAGAAGAAGTCAAAGGATTTTAGACACGGGCGACCGGCCTTTGCAGGGCCGCGCTTCGGGTTCTGGCACTGGGCCTGGAGTGTCAAATTTGCTACCCGTGCCAGTGGGCCACAGTAGAGCCTCCTCAGCCCATCAAGAGGGTTGCGCTGCTGTCCCACTCAGAGCTACCGCAAACCTGTCAGAAACTAGTGGCTTGGGAGAGCCCAGAGCCCCCCCCCCACAGTTCCCAATGTACGCTCGCGCATGAAATGGACTAAGGAGATGAATATCTCAGTAATGCATGCGCACAATATAGCAAAGAACCTGGGGAACGGTGTTGGTGGCTACCGGAAAAGGATGCACACTGAATGGATGAAACTTATACCCGATATCCAGGTAACGGAGCAACGATTGTGTGACCAACAGTGTGTGATTATAAAAAATAAATTCCTCACTGAAGTTTACCTTAGGACAATAAAAAGCAGAGCCTTGAATGAACTATGTGTCGAGGATGAAGAAGGCAGATCACAGCCAATGGAGGAAGAGTTAGCGGCGGTTGACCCTGCCGCGGACGTGACAGCAGCCTCAATTGAAAACGCTGAGGTGAGCACTGATGAGCAATTACCAGCAGAGAGTGCAGATACGCGATGGCTGGACATATATGAAGGAATGAAGGCAAAATACCATGGTATACCGATAAATCGGCAGTCGAGAATCCCAAGGGTGGAATACTCGCCTCACACTTTAAATGCCACTAGGATAGTAAATGTCCTACTTGCCCCGAACCTGGATCAAGCAATATCACTGGAAGAGGTGATTAGCCTGGTACACTGTGCTGCATTGGCTGTCTCATCAGGACTCGGAAGAACTATTCACGATGAGCCAATCCAGCCGCAGCATATTTTGGAACCTGAAGTTGCAAGTCAGAAGGTGCGACGGGCGATTAAGACAATTGCCAGAAGAATGAAAGTAGGAAGGAATGATAAGGAGTTCATCCGGAAACTGCGGGAAAAAGAGGAACAAATGAAGCAATAAGTAGCAGCTCTTGGCAGTCGTATAAGGAGATACACCGAGTCTCTGAAGCGGCGAGAACAAAATGCCCTTTTTTCTGTCGACCAGAAGAAATTTTATCGCGAGCTAGAGCGGGGTGGGCAAGTACAGCAGGGAGAACCACCCGATCCAAGCGCTATGACGGACTTTTGGTCTGAGATATGATCTCGGCCAAAGAAGTATAATAGTGAGGCGTACTGGCTCCAAGATAAAGAGAATGTCTGCAATGAAACTGTGCCTATGCCAGCTGCCAACATCACGCTGGATGACGTGCTGAGTGCAGTTAGAAGGACACAAAACTGGAAAACGCCTGGTGCTGATGGCATCCAAAATTTCTGATGGAAATATTTCCCTGCTACACATGCCATCCTTTCCACTTGTTTTCAGCGATCCTTGCAGGATCCTACGATCATCCCATCTTCCCTAAATCAGGGAATAATCTACATGCTGGCGAAGTCGGGTGATACGCGGAACCAACGGATCGTCCAATAACCTGTCTTCCCACCATCTACAAGCTTCTAACCTCTATTGTTGCAAATCTTATCGTCGCCTACCTTGACGTCAATCGACTCCTTGCATTTGAACAGAACGGATGTCGAAAAAAATCACAAGGGTGCAAGGAACTCCTTATTATAGACGGCGTAATTACCAACCAGGCGCTAAAGAGGAAGCGCAACCTTTTAGTGGGATGGGTTGATTACAAGAAGGCATTTGACTCAGTACCTCACTCCTGGCTTCTAAGAGTCCGGAAGGTCTATAGGGTTCACCCTACAATCTATGATCTCCTATCTACATGTATGGCCTTATGGCGTACCACACTAATGGTCAACGGAATACGAGTTGGTGCCCTTCCCATACTGAGAGGTATTTTCCAAGGAGACAGTCTTAGCCCCCTTTGGTTTTGCTTGGCTCTTAAAACATTAAGCAGCATAATCAGAACATCGGGTATGGGCTATGAAGTGGGTAAAACACCAAAAAACCTTGTTACACATCAATTCTACATGGACGACATGAAACTATATGCTAAAAATGAAGATCAGTTGCAAAGCTTGTTCGAGTTGGTGAAATGCTTCAGCGATGACATCTGCATGGAGTTTGGCTTGGACAAGTGTGCAGCTGTGCATGTGAGGAGGGGAGTCCCACAGGAACCCTACCTGTTGTCTTGACGTGTGACATAAATATTCAATGTCTGGGAAAGGGAGGAATGTAAAAATACCTTGGCCTTCAACAGCTGCTCACGACGCGTAATGACGATATCAGAAGTCTGGTGGAAAAAAAATTCTTGGTAGGATTAATAAAATAGCAAGGACGCACCTAACGGGAAAGAACAAGATTATGGATATTAACACATGAGCCATCCCCATAGCCACTTACACATTTGGTGTGGTTCGATGGAGTACTACTCTCTTGTAGGCCTTCGATCTAAAAAAATACGTACGACTCTTACCAAACACCCACTTCACCATCCGAAAAGGTCCATTGCCCGGCTTTACCTCTCAAGGAGGGATGGAGGATGGGGCCTGTTAAGCCTAGAGACGTTATGCGGAAAACAGGTGCAGCTACTCCGCACCTTTTTCCTGAGTCAGCAAGGGGCTCTGCACCGAACGATATGTGCTGAGGACGCTAGATATTCTCCGCTTAATCTATCCACAGAAGACTTTGTGGCGAATGACACCAACCAAGAGGCAAGAATGCTGGAATGGAAGCAAAAATCTTTGGATGGCCGATACGCAGCTGACCTGTCGTCTGCGGATGTTGAACAGAAGGCGAGTGCACTCTAGCTTACCGAAAGTGGTTTCTTTGGCGAGACAGAAGGTTTCATTATTGCCATCCAAGATGAAGTGATGTCCACACGCAACTACGTACGCCATATCATGGGGAAAAAAAATCAAAGATGTTTGTCGACTGTGCCAGTCACCAGGTGAAAGTATTCAACATGTCTCAGGGGCATGTGGTGCGCTTTCGCAACGTGATTACTTAGCACGTCACAATGTTGTTGCCAAAATAGTGTACCTTGCTGTTGCCATGAGGGATGGTTTAGTCCAAGAAGAGGTGCCATACTATAAATGCAAGCCCGATTCTGTATTGCAAAATGACCGCTACAAGTTATTGTGGGATATAGAGATGATAACGGATAGAGCTGTGGAAGCTAATTAACCAGACATTGTTTGGTTTGATAAAAGCGCCCACAATATCATGATCATAGAAATCACTACTCCCCTAGACAAGAATATAAGCCATGCAGTAGCCGAAAAAAGAAGACAGTACCAGCCCCTTGCTGTGGAAATGACGAGCATGTACAAAGCCAAATCAGTGGAAGTAATACCTATTGTGATATCCACCAACTTTTTTCAAGTCTCTAAAGAAGTAATCAATGCAATGGACAAGCTAGGCCTGCGTAGAAAACACTTAATAAACATGCAGAAAGCAGCACTTCTTGGTACCGCTCGGATAGTAAGAAGATTCCTGGCAGTCTGAAAGGCAAGTAACATCAAGCCAAATAACAAGGGATATTGATCTGTTGGTGCAGCCACATCCGAGCCATTGGACTACCACCCAGTTCAATATTTGTATGCTGCGGCCTTGGTTAATACAACCCGGAGGCAACATAATGGCACCTTGCAGTGGCAAGAGAGAAAAATGAGAATAATAATAATAAAACACACACACATACATATACATATGTTTTGTATGTGTTACCCCACGATAAATCAGCAGTAAAGGTAATTCCAACTATTTAACTGTATCTGAAGATTTTAACAATATAAATAAGAATAGGGCACCTAAAAATAATGAAGCCATGAATATGAAACAATATCAATGCGTTCACATTTGCATTGGGGTATGGCATGACGTTACAGACTATGTAAGTGGTCCTCCATTACACAGGTACACATGATTAATAGACAAAAAAGTTCTTACATCGATCAACTGGGACGTTTTTCCCCCAAAGTCGTCCATGCTTGGGGATTCCTGGTCAAACAACTCCCCTATGGGGGAAGATGACGTAAACTTCATCTCACTCATCTCGAGCTGCAAGCTGGACTCTTTCATGGAGATCTGGAATTTGAAACAAACCAGTCAGTAAAATTTCATTTCCTCCTGGCGAATGACTGAAGTTGAATCTGAAACAGATGAATTAGATCAGACCAGCATCAACGGTAGGTAGAGAAGCAAGCACTATACAAATACCATACCGGTCATAAAAAAGGATTTTGGCAATTTTACCATATTTTTAATAACTCGCTTTTTGTCTGTCTGTCTGCATATCTGTTGGGTACAAATTAATTGCAATCGATTTTAAACTAACTTCACGATGAACTAGAGACTTGAAACTTTCAACATGGCTCATAACTGGATGATAATGTAATAATATCCTATAATAATATGTAAATAACATAATACTAAATAATTATAATAAATATTGATATAATTTAGCACCAGATTTTATTTGGGGCACAAAAAGGGGAAAAAGAGAAGCACAAAAGGGAAAAGCCTGTGCCATAAAATGTGATGCTATAATCAAATTCATTCGCTGAGCTGTACAATTCTATTGGTAGATAGGCATAACAATTTTCCATTATAGATATGATAACAAAAGACTAAGGCAGCTATTCTGAATGAAATAGCGTGAACGCTATATGCCATAAATAGCTTTTGTTACGCTTTTATTTCAAGAATAACACACTATTTTTCGAAAAACAAGCATAACGAAAGCAATTTCATTCATAGTAGTAGCCTAAAATGCAGAAAATAACTATTTATATAAGAGCAATTTTTTATACAACAACGTTTTCAAAACGGACTAAGGAGTATAAAATAATTTCTCCCATCGCCCCTTACTGATTTCTAACCCCAAACAGATTATATAAATGACAATTTTAGGTTTGTCCATATCAAAAAACTACTGAGAAGTATGCTAGGTGTATACATATCTGCTTTATCCACTCCTCCCATGTACATCTTGAACTCAAAAATGAAGATAGGCCTTTTCAGTTTCTCTCCCATCCACCTGTTTTGTTATCCTTTGGCCATAATCGAGTCGTGAATTGCAGAAATCACTTCACTCATATCTTTCCATAAGACCAGCAGCAAAAATTCCCCCTTTCCGATCGAAAAAAAAAATATCCTTGACCGGTTGTCAAGGTGTTTAGTCCGTATTGGTAAACTAGGCGGTCGGAGTCGGCTCGCTTCCTTACTAACTTACATTAAGCCCAAAGAACGCACCAGGTCCTGAAGAAATTCCAGCTCGTGTGTACCAAAAATTAGCTCTCGAAATGCCTCCGTATCTATTTAATAAATCCCTCGAAGAACACGCTGTTCCCAAGGACTGGAAAATGGCAAACGTGACCCCAATTTTAAAAAGCGGCGATAGGGAACAGCCATGTAAATAGCTCTAGAAATGGCTCCGTATCTTAAAGTAACATTTAACAAATCCCTCGAAGAACACGCTGTTCCCAAGGTCTGGAAAATGGCAAACGTGACCCCAATTTTAAAAAGCGGCGATAGGGAATAGCCATGTAAATAGCTCTAGAAATGGCTCCGTATATTAAAGTAACATTTAACAAATCCCTCGAAGAACACATTGTTCCCAAGGACTGGAAAATGGCAAACGTGACCCCAATTTTAAAAAGCGGCGATAGGGAATAGCCATGTAAATAGCTCTAGAAATGGCTCCGTATCTTAAAGTAACATTTAACAAATCCCTCGAAGAACACGCTGTTCCCAAAGACTGGAAAATGGCAAACGTGACCCCAATTTAAAAAAGCGGCGATAGGGAATAGCCATGTAAATAGCTCTAGAAATGGCTCCGTATCTTAAAGTAACATTTAACAAATCCCTCGAAGAACACGCTTTTCCCAAGGACTGGAAAATGGCAAACGTTACAACAATTTTAAAAAGCGGCGATAGGGAATAGCCATGTAAATAGCTCTAGAAATGGCTCCGTATCTTAAAGTAACATTTAACAAATCCCTCGAAGAACACGCTGTTCCCAAGGACTGGAAAATGGCAAACGTGACCCCAATTTTAAAAAGCGGCGATAGGGAATAGCCATGTAAATAGCTCTAGAAATGGCTCCGTATCTTAAAGTAACATTTAACAAATCCCTCGAAGAACACGCTGTTCCCAAGGACTGGAAGATGGAAAACGTGACCCCAATTTTAAAAAGCGGCGATAGGGAATAGCCATGTAAATAGCTCTAGAAATGGCTCCGTATCTTAAAGTAACATTTAACAAATCCCACGAAGAACACGCTGTTACCAAGGACTGGAAAATGGCAAACGTGACCCCAATTTTAAAAAGCGGCGATAGGGAATAGCCATGTAAATAGCTCTAGAAATGGCTCCGTATCTTAAAGTAACATTTAACAAATCCCTGGAAGAACACGCTGTTCCCAAGGACTGGAAAATGGCAAACGTGACCCCAATTTTAAAAAGCGGCGATAGGGAATAGCCATGTAAATAGCTCTAGAAATGGCTCCGTATCTTAAGGTAACATTTAAAAAATCCCTCGAAGAACACATTGTTCCCAAGGACTGGAAAATGGAAAACGTGACCCCAATTTTAGAAAGCGGCGATAGGGAATAGCCATGTAAATAGCTCTAGAAATGGCTCCGTATCTTAAAGTAACATTTAACAAATCCCTCGAAGAACACGCTGTTCCCAAGGACTGGAAGATGGCAAACGTGACCCCAATTTTAAAAAGCGGCGAAAGGGAATAGCCATGTAAATAGCAATAGAAATGGCTCCGTATCTTAAAGTAACATTTAACAAATCCCTGGAAGAACACGCTGTTCCCAAGGACTGGAAAATGGCAAACGTGACCCCAATTTTAAAAAGCGGCGATAGGGAATAGCCATGTAAATAGCTCTAGAAATGCCTCCGTATCTATTTAATAAATCCCTCGAAGAACACGCTGTTCCCAAGGACTGGAAGATGGAAAAACGTGACCCCAATTTTAAAAAGCGGCGATAGGGAATAGCCATGTAAATAGCTCTAGAAATGGCTCCGTATCTTAAAGTAACATTTAACAAATCCCTCGAAGAACACGCTGTTCCCAAGGACTGGAAAATGGCAAACGTGACCCCAATTTTAAAAAGCGGCGATAGGGAATAGCCATGTAAATAGCTCTAGAAATGGCTCCGTATCTTAAAGTAACATTTAACAAATCCCTCGAAGAACACGCTGTTCCCAAGGACTGGAAGATGGAAAACGTGACCCCAATTTTAAAAAGCGGCGATAGGGAATAGCCATGTAAATAGCTCTAGAAATGGCTCCGTATCTTAAAGTAACATTTAACAAATCCCACGAAGAACACGCTGTTACCAAGGACTGGAAAATGGCAAACGTGACCCCAATTTTAAAAAGCGGCGATAGGGAATAGCCATGTAAATAGCTCTAGAAATGGCTCCGTATCTTAAAGTAACATTTAACAAATCCCTGGAAGAACACGCTGTTCCCAAGGACTGGAAAATGGCAAACGTGACCCCAATTTTAAAAAGCGGCGATAGGGAATAGCCATGGATATAGCTCTAGAAATGGCTCCGTATCTTAAGGTAACATTTAAAAAATCCCTCGAAGAACACATTGTTCCCAAGGACTGGAAAATGGAAAACGTGACCCCAATTTTAGAAAGCGGCGATAGGGAATAGCCATGTAAATAGCTCTAGAAATGGCTCCGTATCTTAAAGTAACATTTAACAAATCCCTCGAAGAACACGCTGTTCCCAAGGACTGGAAAATGGCAAACGTGACCCCAATTTTAAAAAGCGGCGATAGGGATTAGCTATGTAAATAGCTCTCAAAATGGCTCCGTATCTTAAAGTAACATTTACCAAATCCCTCGAAGAACACGCTGTTCCCAAGGACTGGAAAATGGCAAACGTGACACCAATTTTAAAAAGCGGCGATAGGGAATAGCCATGTAAATAGCTCTAGAAATGGCTCCGTATCTTAAAGTAACATTTAACAAATCCCTCGAAGAACACGCTGTTCCCAAGGACTGGAAAATGGCAAACGTGACCCCAATTTTAAAAAGCGGCGATAGGGAATAGCCATGTAAATAGCTCTAGAAATGGCTCCGTATCTTAAAGTAACATTTAAAAAATCCCTCGAAGAACACGCTGTTCCCAAGGACTGGAAAATGGCAAACGTGACCCCAATTTTAAAAAGCGGCGATAGGGAAGAACCATGTAAATAGGTCTAGAAATGGCTCCATATCTTAAAGTAACATTTAACAAATCCCTCGAAGAACACGCTGTTCCCAAGGACTGGAAAATGGAAAACGAGACCCCAATTTTAAAAAGCGGCGATAGGGAATAGCCATGTAAATAGCTCTATAAATGGTTCCGTATCTTAAAGTAACATTTAACAAATCCCTCGAAGAACACGCTGTTCCCAAGGACTGGAAAATGTCAAACGTGACCCCAATTTTAAAAAGCAGCGATAGGGAATAGCCATGTAAATAGCTCTCGAAATCCTCCGTATCTATTTAATAAATCCCTCGAAGAACACGCTGTTCCCAAGGACTGGAAAATGGCAAACGTGACCCCAATTTTAAAAAGCGGCGATATGGAATAGCCATGTAAATAGCTCTAGAAATGGCTCCGTATCTTAAAGTAACATTTAACAAATCCCTCGAAGAACACGCTGTTCCCAAGGACTGGAAGATGGCAAACGTGACCCCAATTTTAAAAAGCGGCGATAGGGAATAGCCATGTAAATAGCTCTAGAAATGGCTCCGTATCTTAAAGTAACATTTAACAAATCCCTCGAAGAACACGCTGTTCCCAAGGACTGGAAAATGGCAAACATGACCCCAATTTTAAAAAGCGGCGATAGGGAATAGCCATGTAAATATCTCTATAAATGGTTCCGTATCTATTTAATAAATCCCTCGAAGAACACGCTGTTCCCAAGGACTGGAAAATGACAAACGTGACCCTAATTTTAAAAAGGGGCGATAGGAAATAACCATGTAAATAGCTCTAGAAATGGCTCCGTATCTTAAAGTAACATTTAACAAATCCCCCGAAGAACACGCTGTTCCCAAGGACTGGAAGATGGCAAACGTGACCCCAATTTTAAAAAGCGGCGATAGGGAATAGCCATGTAAATAGCTCTCGAAATGCCTCCGTATCTATTTAATAAATCCCTCGAAGAACACGCTGTTCCCAAGGACTTGAAAATGGCAAACGTGACCCCAATTTTAAAAAGCGGCGATAGGGAATAGCCATGTAAATAGCTCTCGAAATGCCTCCGTATCTATTTAATAAATCCCTCGAAGAACACGCTGTTCCCAAGGACTGGAAGATGGCAAACGTGACCCCAATTTTTAAAAGCGGCGATAGGGAATAGCCATGTAAATAGCTCTAGAAATGGCTCCGTATCTTAAAGTAACATTTAACAAATCCCTCGAAGAACACGCTTTTCCCAAGGACTGGAAAATGGCAAACGTTACAACAATTTTAAAAAGCGGCGATAGGGAATAGCCATGTAAATAGCTCTAGAAATGGCTCCGTATCTTAAAGTAACATTTAACAAATCCCTCGAAGAACACGCTGTTCCCAAGGACTGGAAAATGGCAAACGTGACCCCAATTTTAAAAAGCGGCGATAGGGAATAGCCATGTAAATAGCTCTAGAAATGGCTCCGTATCTTAAAGTAACATTTAACAAATCCCTCGAAGAACACGCTGTTCCCAAGGACTGGAAGATGGAAAACGTGACCCCAATTTTAAAAAGCGGCGATAGGGAATAGCCATGTAAATAGCTCTAGAAATGGCTCCGTATCTTAAAGTAACATTTAACAAATCCCACGAAGAACAAGCTGTTACCAAGGACTAGAAAATGGCAAACGTGACCCCAATTTTAAAAAGCGGCGATAGGGAATAGCCATGTAAATAGCTCTAGAAATGGCTCCGTATCTTAAAGTAACATTTAACAAATCCCTGGAAGAACACGCTGTTCCCAAGGACTGGAAAATGGCAAACGTGACCCCAATTTTAAAAAGCGGCGATAGGGAATAGCCATGTAAATAGCTCTAGAAATGGCTCCGTATCTTAAGGTAACATTTAAAAAATCCCTCGAAGAACACATTGTTCCCAAGGACTGGAAAATGGAAAACGTGACCCCAATTTTAGAAAGCGGCGATAGGGAATAGCCATGTAAATAGCTCTAGAAATGGCTCCGTATCTTAAAGTAACATTTAACAAATCCATCGAAGAACACGCTGTTCCCAAGGACTGGAAAATGGCAAAGGTGACCCCAATTTTAAAAAGCGGCGATAGGGAATAGCCATGTAAATAGCTCTAGAAATGGCTCCGTATCTTAAAGTAACATTTAACAAATCCCTCGAAGAACACGCTGTTCCCAAGGACTGGAAGATGGCAAACGTGACCCCAATTTTAAAAAGCGGCGATAGGGAATAGCCATGTAAATAGCTCTCGAAATGCCTCCGTAACTATTTAATAAATCCCTCGAAGAACATGCTGTTCCCAAGGACTGGAAAATGGCAAACGTGACCCCCATTTTAAAAAGCGGCGATAGGGAATAGCCATGTAAATAGCTCTAGAAATGGCTCCGTATCTTAACGTAACATTTAACAAATCCCTCGAAGAACACGCTGTTCCCAAGGACTGGAAGATGGAAACGTGACCCCAATTTTAAAAAGCGGCGATAGGGAATAGCCATGTAAATAGCTCTAGAAATGGCTCCGTATCTTAAAGTAACATTTAACAAATCCCTCGAAGAACACGCTGTTCCCAAGGACTAGAAGATGGCAAACGTGACCCCAATTTTAAAAAGCGGCGATAGGGAATAGCCATGTAAATAGCTCTAGAAATGGCTCCGTATCTTAAAGTAACATATAACAAATCCCTCGAAGAACACGCTGTTCCCAAGGACTGGAAACTGGCAAACGTGACCCCAATTTTAAAAAGCGGCGATAGGGAATAGCCATGTAAATAGCTCTAGAAATGGCTCCGTATCTTAAAGTAACATTTAACAAATCCCTCGAAGAACACGCTGTTCCCAAGGACTGGAAAATGGCAAACGTGACCCCAATTTTAAAAAGCGGCGATAGGGAATAGCCATGTAAATAGGTCTAAAAATGGCTCCATATCTTAAAGTAACATTTAACAAATCCCTCGAAGAACACGCTGTTCCCAAGGACTGGAAAATGGCACACGTGACCCCAATTTTAAAAAGCAGCGATAGGGAATAGCCATGTAAATAGCTCTCGAAATGCCTCCGTATCTATTTAATAAATCCCTCGAAGAACACGCTGTTCCCAAGGACTGGAAAATGGCAAACGTGACCCCAATTTTAAAAAGCGGCGATAGGGAACAGCCATGTAAATAGCTCTAGAAATGGCTCCGTATCTTAAAGTAACATTTAACAAATCCCTCGAAGAACACATTGTTCCCAAGGACTGGAAAATGGCAAACGTGACCCCAATTTTAAAAAGCGGCGATAGGGAATAGCCATGTAAATAGCTCTAGAAATGGCTCCGTATCTTAAAGTAACATTTAACAAATCCCTCGAAGAACACGCTGTTCCCAAGGACTGGAAAATGGCAAACGTGACCCCAATTTAAAAAAGCGGCGATAGGGAATAGCCATGTAAATAGCTCTAGAAATGGCTCCGTATCATAAAGTAACATTTAACAAATCCCTCGAAGAACACGCTTTTCCCAAGGACTGGAAAATGGCAAACGTTACAACAATTTTAAAAAGCGGCGATAGGGAATAGCCATGTAAATAGCTCTAGAAATGGCTCCGTATCTTAAAGTAACATTTAACAAATCCCTCGAAGAACACGCTGTTCCCAAGGACTGGAAAATGGCAAACGTGACCCCAATTTTAAAAAGCGGCGATAGGGAATAGCCATGTAAATAGCTCTAGAAATGGCTCCGTATCTTATAGTAACATTTAACAAATCCCTCGAAGAACACGCTGTTCCCAAGGACTGGAAGATGGAAAACGTGACCCCAATTTTAAAAAGCGGCGATAGGGAATAGCCATGTAAATAGCTCTAGAAATGGCTCCGTATCTTAAAGTAACATTTAACAAATCCCACGAAGAACACGCTGTTACCAAGGACTGGAAAATGGCAAACGTGACCCCAATTTTAAAAAGCGGCGATAGGGAATAGCCATGTAAATAGCTCTAGAAATGGCTCCGTATCTTAAAGTAACATTTAACAAATCCCTCGAAGAACACGCTGTTCCCAAGGACTGGAAAATGGCAAACGTGACCCCAATTTTAAAAAGCGGCGATAGGGAATAGCCATGTAAATAGCTCTAGAAATGGCTCCGTATCTTAAAGTAACATTTAACAAATCCCTCGAAGAACACGCTTTTCCCAAGGACTGGAAAATGGCAAACGTTACAACAATTTTAAAAAGCGGCGATAGGGAATAGCCATGTAAATAGCTCTAGAAATGGCTCCGTATCTTAAAGTAACATTTAAAAAATCCCTCGAAGAACACGCTGTTCCCAAGGACTGGAAAATGGCAAACGTGACCCCAATTTTAAAAAGCGGCGATAGGGAAGAACCATGTAAATAGGTCTAGAAATGGCTCCATATCTTAAAGTAACATTTAACAAATCCCTCGAAGAACACGCTGTTCCCAAGGACTGGAAAATGGAAAACGAGACCCCAATTTTAAAAAGCGGCGATAGGGAATAGCCATGTAAATAGCTCTATAAATGGTTCCGTATCTTAAAGTAACATTTAACAAATCCCTCGAAGAACACGCTGTTCCCAAGGACTGGAAAATGTCAAACGTGACCCCAATTTTAAAAAGCAGCGATAGGGAATAGCCATGTAAATAGCTCTCGAAATCCTCCGTATCTATTTAATAAATCCCTCGAAGAACACGCTGTTCCCAAGGACTGGAAAATGGCAAACGTGACCCCAATTTTAAAAAGCGGCGATATGGAATAGCCATGTAAATAGCTCTAGAAATGGCTCCGTATCTTAAAGTAACATTTAACAAATCCCTCGAAGAACACGCTGTTCCCAAGGACTGGAAGATGGCAAACGTGACCCCAATTTTAAAAAGCGGCGATAGGGAATAGCCATGTAAATAGCTCTAGAAATGGCTCCGTATCTTAAAGTAACATTTAACAAATCCCTCGAAGAACACGCTGTTCCCAAGGACTGGAAAATGGCAAACATGACCCCAATTTTAAAAAGCGGCGATAGGGAATAGCCATGTAAATATCTCTATAAATGGTTCCGTATCTATTTAATAAATCCCTCGAAGAACACGCTGTTCCCAAGGACTGGAAAATGACAAACGTGACCCTAATTTTAAAAAGGGGCGATAGGAAATAACCATGTAAATAGCTCTAGAAATGGCTCCGTATCTTAAAGTAACATTTAACAAATCCCCCGAAGAACACGCTGTTCCCAAGGACTGGAAGATGGCAAACGTGACCCCAATTTTAAAAAGCGGCGATAGGGAATAGCCATGTAAATAGCTCTCGAAATGCCTCCGTATCTATTTAATAAATCCCTCGAAGAACACGCTGTTCCCAAGGACTTGAAAATGGCAAACGTGACCCCAATTTTAAAAAGCGGCGATAGGGAATAGCCATGTAAATAGCTCTCGAAATGCCTCCGTATCTATTTAATAAATCCCTCGAAGAACACGCTGTTCCCAAGGACTGGAAGATGGCAAACGTGACCCCAATTTTTAAAAGCGGCGATAGGGAATAGCCATGTAAATAGCTCTAGAAATGGCTCCGTATCTTAAAGTAACATTTAACAAATCCCTCGAAGAACACGATGTTCCCAAGGACTGGAAAATGGCAAACGTGACCCCAATTTTAAAAAGCGGCGATAGGGAATAGCCATGTAAATAGCTCTAGAAGTAGCTCCGTATCTTAAAGTAACATTTATCAAATCCCTCGAAGAACACGCTGTTCCCAAGGACTGGAAGATGGCAAACGTGACCCCAATTTTAAAAAGCGGCGATAGGGTATAGCCATGTAAATAGGTCTAGAAATGGCTCCATATCTTAAAGTAACATTTAACAAATCCCTCGAAGAACACGCTGTTCCCAAGGACTGGAAAATGGAAAACGAGACCCCAATTTTAAAAAGCGGCGATAGGGAATAGCCATGTAAATAGCTCTAGAAATGGCTCCGTATCTTAAAGTAACATTTAACAAATCCCTCGAAGAACACGCTGTTCCCAAGGACTGGAAAATGGCAAACGTGACCCCAATTTTAAAAAGCAGCGATAGGGAATAGCCATGTAAATAGCTCTCGAAATGCCTCCGTATCTATTTAATAAATCCCTCGAAGAACACGCTGTTCCCAAGGACTGGATAATGGCAAACGTGACCCCAATTTTAAAAAGCGGCGATAGGGAATAGCCATGTAAATAGCTCTAGAAATGGCTCCGTATCTTAAAGTAACATTTAGCAAATCCCTTTAAGAACACGCTGTTCCCAAGGACTGGAAAATGGCAAACGTGACCCCAATTTTAAAAAGCGGCGATAGGAAATAGCCATGTAAATAGCTCTAGAAATGGCTCCGTATCTTAAAGTAACATTTAACAAATCCCTCGAAGAACACGCTGTTCCCAAGGACTGGAAAATGGCAAAGGTGACCCCAATTTTAAAAAGCGGCGATAGGGAATAGCCATGTAAATAGCTCTAGAAATGGCTCCGTATCTTAAAGTAACATTTAACAAATCCCTCGAAGAACACGCTGTTCCCAAGGACTGGAAGATGGCAAACGTGACCCCAATTTTAAAAAGCGGCGATAGGGAATAGCCATGTAAATAGCTCTCGAAATGCCTCCGTAACTATTTAATAAATCCCTCGAAGAACATGCTGTTCCCAAGGACTGGAAAATGGCAAACGTGACCCCATTTTAAAAAGCGGCGATAGGGAATAGCCATGTAAATAGCTCTAGAAATGGCTCCGTATCTTAACGTAACATTTAACAAATCCCTCGAAGAACACGCTGTTCCCAAGGACTGGAAGATGGAAACGTGACCCCAATTTTAAAAAGCGGCGATAGGGAATAGCCATGTAAATAGCTCTAGAAATGGCTCCGTATCTTAAAGTAACATTTAACAAATCCCTCGAAGAACACGCTGTTCCCAAGGACTAGAAGATGGCAAACGTGACCCCAATTTTAAAAAGCGGCGATAGGGAATAGCCATATAAATAGCTCTAGAAATGGCTCCGTATCTTAAAGTAACATATAACAAATCCCTCGAAGAACACGCTGTTCCCAAGGACTGGAAACTGGCAAACGTGACCCCAATTTTAAAAAGCGGCGATAGGGAATAGCCATGTAAATAGCTCTAGAAATGGCTCCGTATCTTAAAGTAACATTTAACAAATCCCTCGAAGAACACGCTGTTCCCAAGGACTGGAAAATGGCAAACGTGACCCCAATTTTAAAAAGCGGCGATAGGGAATAGCCATGTAAATAGGTCTAAAAATGGCTCCATATCTTAAAGTAACATTTAACAAATCCCTCGAAGAACACGCTGTTCCCAAGGACTGGAAAATGGCACACGTGACCCCAATTTTAAAAAGCAGCGATAGGGAATAGCCATGTAAATAGCTCTCGAAATGCCTCCGTATCTATTTAATAAATCCCTCGAAGAACACGCTGTTCCCAAGGACTGGAAAATGGCAAACGTGACCCCAATTTTAAAAAGCGGCGATAGGGAACAGCCATGTAAATAGCTCTAGAAATGGCTCCGTATCTTAAAGTAACATTTAACAAATCCCTCGAAGAACACATTGTTCCCAAGGACTGGAAAATGGCAAACGTGACACCAATTTTAAAAAGCGGCGATAGGGAATAGCCATGTAAATAGCTCTAGAAATGGCTCCGTATCTTAAAGTAACATTTAACAAATCCCTCGAAGAACACGCTGTTCCCAAGGACTGGAAAATGGCAAACGTGACCCCAATTTAAAAAAGCGGCGATAGGGAATAGCCATGTAAATAGCTCTAGAAATGGCTCCGTATCATAAAGTAACATTTAACAAATCCCTCGAAGAACACGCTTTTCCCAAGGACTGGAAAATGGCAAACGTTACAACAATTTTAAAAAGCGGCGATAGGGAATAGCCATGTAAATAGCTCTAGAAATGGCTCCGTATCTTAAAGTAACATTTAACAAATCCCTCGAAGAACACGCTGTTCCCAAGGACTGGAAAATGGCAAACGTGACCCCAATTTTAAAAAGCGGCGATAGGGAATAGCCATGTAAATAGCTCTAGAAATGGCTCCGTATCTTATAGTAACATTTAACAAATCCCTCGAAGAACACGCTGTTCCCAAGGACTGGAAGATGGAAAACGTGACCCCAATTTTAAAAAGCGGCGATAGGGAATAGCCATGTAAATAGCTCTAGAAATGGCTCCGTATCTTAAAGTAACATTTAACAAATCCCACGAAGAACACGCCGTTACCAAGGACTGGAAAATGGCAAACGTGACCCCAATTTTAAAAAGCGGCGATAGGGAATAGCCATGTAAATAGCTCTAGAAATGGCTCCGTATCTTAAAGTAACATTTAACAAATCCCTCGAAGAACACGCTGTTCCCAAGGACTGGAAAATGGCAAACGTGACCCCAATTTTAAAAAGCGGCGATAGGGAATAGCCATGTAAATAGCTCTAGAAATGGCTCCGTATCTTAAGGTAACATTTAAAAAATCCCTCGAAGAACACATTGTTCCCAAGGACTGGAAAATGGAAAACGTGACCCCAATTTTAGAAAGCGGCGATAGGGAATAGCCATGTAAATAGCTCTAGAAATGGCTCCGTATCTTAATTTAACATTTAACAAATCCCTCGAAGAACACGCTGTTCCCAAGGACTGGAAGATGGCAAACGTGACCCCAATTTTAAAAAGCGGCGATAGGGAATAGCCATGTAAATAGCTCTAGAAATGGCTCCGTATCTTAAAGTAACATTTAACAAATCCCTGGAAGAACACGCTGTTCCCAAGGACTGGAAAATGGCAAACGTGACCCAAATTTTAAAAAGCGGCGATAGGGAATAGCCATGTAAATAGCTATAGAAATGCCTCCGTATCTATTTAATAAATCCCTCGAAGAACACGCTGTTCCCAAGGACTGGAAAATGGCAAAGGTGACCCCAATTTTAAAAAGCGGCGATAGGGAATAGCCATGTAAATAGCTCTAGAAATGGCTCCGTATCTTAAAGTAACATTTAACAAATCCCTCGAAGAACACGCTGTTCCCAAGGACTGGAAAATGGCAAACGTTACCCCAATTTTAAAAAGCGGCGACAGGGAATAGTCATGTAAATAGCTCTAGAAATGGCTCCGTATCTTAAAGTAACATTTAACAAATCCCTTGAAGAACACGCTGTTCCCAAGGACTGGAAAATGGCAAACGTGACCCCAATTTTAAAAAGCGGCGATAGGGAATAGCCATGTAAATAGCTCTAGAAATGGCTCCGTATCTTAAAGTAACATTTAACAAATCCCTGGAAGAACACGCTGTTCCCAAGGACTGGAAGATGGCAAACGTGACACCAATTTTAAAAAGCGGCGATAGGGAATAGCCATGTAAATAGCTCTAGATATGGCTCCGTATCTTAAAGTAACATTTAACAAATCCCTCGAAGAACACGCTGTTCCCAAGGACTGGAAAATGGCAAACGTGACCCCAATTTTAAAAAGCGGCGATAGGGAATAGCCATGTAAATAGCTCTAGAAATGGCTCCGTATCTTAAAGTAACATTTAACAAATCCCTCGAAGAACACGCTGTTCCCAAGGACTGGAAAATGGCAAACGTGACCCCAATTTTAAAAAGCGGCGATAGGGAATAGCCATGTAAATAGCTCTAGAAATGGCTCCGTATCTTAAAGTAACATTTAACAAATCCCTCGAAGAACACGCTGTTCCCAAGGACTGGAAGATGGCAAACGTGACCCCAATTTTAAAAAGCGGCGATAGGGAATAGCCATGTAAATAGCTCTAGAAATGGCTCCGCATCTTAAAGTAACATTTAACAAATCCCTCGAAGAACACGCTGTTCCCAAGGACTGGAAAATGGCAAACGTGACCCCAATTTTAGAAAGCGGCGATAGGGAATAGCCATGTAAATAGCTCTAGAAATGGCTCCGTATCTTAAAGTAACATTTAACAAATCCCTCGAAGAACACGCTGTTCCCAAGGACTGGAAAATGGCAAACGTGACCCCAATTTTAAAAAGCGGCGATAGGGATTAGCTATGTAAATAGCTCTCAAAATGGCTCCGTATCTTAAAGTTACATTTACCAAATCCCTCGAAGAACACGCTGTTCCCAAGGACTGGAAAATGGCAAACGTGACACCAATTTTAAAAAGCGGCGATAGGGAATAGCCATGTAAATAGCTCTAGAAATGGCTCCGTATCTTAAAGTAACATTTAAAAAATCCCTCGAAGAACACGCTGTTCCCAAGGACTGGAAAATGGCAAACGTGACCCCAATTTTAAAAAGCGGCGATAGGGAAGAGCCATGTAAATAGGTCTAGAAATGGCTCCATATCTTAAAGTAACATTTAACAAATCCCTCGAAGAACACGCTGTTCCCAAGGACTGGAAAATGGAAAACGAGACCCCAATTTTAAAAAGCGGCGATAGGGAATAGCCATGTAAATAGCTCTATAAATGGTTCCGTATCTTAAAGTAACATTTAACAAATCCCTCGAAGAACACGCTGTTCTCAAGGACTGGAAAATGTCAAACGTGACCCCAATTTTAAAAAGCAGCGATAGGGAATAGCCATGTAAATAGCTCTCGAAATCCTCCGTATCTATTTAATAAATCCCTCGAAGAACACGCTGTTCCCAAGGACTGGAAAATGGCAAACGTGACGCCAATTTTAAAAAGCGGCGATATGGAATAGCCATGTAAATAGCTCTAGAAATGGCTCCGTATCTTAAAGTAACATTTAACAAATCCCTCGAAGAACACGCTGTTCCCAAGGACTGGAAGATGGCAAACGTGACCCCAATTTTAAAAAGCGGCGATAGGGAATAGCCATGTAAATAGCTCTAAAAATGGCTCCGTATCTTAAAGTAACATTTAACAAATCCCTCGAAGAACACGCTGTTCCCAAGGACTGGAAAATGGCAAACATGACCCCAATTTTAAAAAGCGGCGATAGGGAATAGCCATGTAAATATCTCTATAAATGGCTCCGTATCTATTTAATAAATCCCTCGAAGAACACGCTGTTCCCAAGGACTGGAAAATGACAAACGTGACCCCAATTTTAAAAAGGGGCGATAGGAAATAACCATGTAAATAGCTCTAGAAATGGCTCCGTATCTTAAAGTAACATTTAACAAATCCCCCGAAGAACACGCTGTTCCCAAGGACTGGAAGATGGCAAACGTGACCCCAATTTTAAAAAGCGGCGATAGGGAATAGCCATGTAAATAGCTCTCGAAATGCCTCCGTATCTATTTAATAAATCCCTCGAAGAACACGCTGTTCCCAAGGACTTGAAAATGGCAAACGTGACCCCAATTTTAAAAAGCGGCGATAGGGAATAGCCATGTAAATAGCTCTCGAAATGCCCCCGTATCTATTTAATAAATCCCTCGAAGAACACGCTGTTCCCAAGGACTGGAAAATGGCAAACGTGACCCCAATTTTAAAAAGCGGCGATAGGGAATAGCCATGTAAATAGCTCTAGAAATGGCTCCGTATCTTAAAGTAACAATTAACAAATCCCTCGAAGAACACACTGTTCCCAAGGACTGGAAGATGGCAAACGTGACCCCAATTTTAAAAAGCGGCGATAGGGAATAGCCATGTAAATAGCTCTAGAAATGGCTCCGTATCTTAAAGTAACATTTAACAAATCCCTGGAAGAACACGCTGTTCCCAAGGACTGGAAGATGGCAAACGTGACACCAATTTTAAAAAGCGGCGATAGGGAATAGCCATGTAAATAGCTCTAGAAATGGCTCCGTATCTTAAAGTAACATTTAACAAATCCCTCGAAGAACACGCTGTTCCCAAGGACTGGAAAATGGCAAACGTGACCCCAATTTTAAAAAGCGGCGATAGGGAATAGCCATGTAAATAGCTCTAGAAATGGCTCCGTATCTTAAAGTAACATTTAACAAATCCCTCGAAGAACACGCTGTTCCCAAGGACTGGAAGATGGCAAACGTGACCCCAATTTTAAAAAGCGTCGAAAGGGAATAGCCATGTAAATAGCTCTAGAAATGGCTCCGTATCTTAAAGTAACATTTAACAAATCCCTGGAAGAACACGCTGTTCCCAAGGACTTGAAAATGGCAAACGTGACCCCAATTTTAAAAAGCGGCGATAGGGAATAGCCATGTAAATAGCTCTAGAAATGCCTCCGTATCTATTTAATAAATCCCTCGAAGAACACGCTGTTCCCAAGGACTGGAAGATGGAAAAACGTGACCCCAATTTTAAAAAGCGGCGATAGGGAATAGCCATGTAAATAGCTCTAGAAATGGCTCCGTATCTTAAAGTAACATTTAACAAATCCCTCGAAGAACACGCTGTTCCCAAGGACTGGAAAATGGCAAACGTGACCCCAATTTTAAAAAGCGGCGATAGGGATTAGCTATGTAAATAGCTCTCAAAATGGCTCCGTATCTTAAAGTAACATTTACCAAATCCCTCGAAGAACACGCTGTTCCCAAGGACTGGAAAATGGCAAACGTGACACCAATTTTAAAAATCGGCGATAGGGAATAGCCATGTAAATAGCTCTAGAAATGGCTCCGTATCTTAAAGTAACATTTAAAAAATCCCTCGAAGAACACGCTGTTCCCAAGGACTGGAAAATGGCAAACGTGACCCCAATTTTAAAAAGCGGCGATAGGGAAGAGCCATGTAAATAGGTCTAGAAATGGCTCCATATCTTAAAGTAACATTTAACAAATCCCTCGAAGAACACGCTGTTCCCAAGGACTGGAAAATGGCACACGTGACCCCAATTTTAAAAAGCAGCGATAGGGAATAGCCATGTAAATAGCTCTCGAAATGCCTCCGTATCTATTTAATAAATCCCTCGAAGAACACGCTGTTCCCAAGGACTGGAAAATGGTAAACGTGACCCCAATTTTAAAAAGCGGCGATAGGGAACAGCCATGTAAATAGCTCTAGAAATGGCTCCGTATCTTAAAGTAACATTTAACAAATCCCTCGAAGAACACATTGTTCCCAAGGACTGGAAAATGGCAAACGTGACCCCAATTTTAAAAAGCGGCGATAGGGAATAGCCATGTAAATAGCTCTAGAAATGGCTCCGTATCTTAAAGTAACATTTAACAAATCCCTCGAAGAACACGCTGTTCCCAAGGACTGGAAAATGGCAAACGTGACCCCAATTTAAAAAAGCGGCGATAGGGAATAGCCATGTAAATAGCTCTAGAAATGGCTCCGTATCATAAAGTAACATTTAACAAATCCCTCGAAGAACACGCTTTTCCCAAGGACTGGAAAATGGCAAACGTTACAACAATTTTAAAAAGCGGCGATAGGGAATAGCCATGTAAATAGCTCTAGAAATGGCTCTGTATCTTAAAGTAACATTTAACAAATCCCTCGAAGAACACGCTGTTCCCAAGGACTGGAAAATGGCAAACGTGACCCCAATTTTAAAAAGCGGCGATAGGGAATAGCCATGTAAATAGCTCTAGAAATGGCTCCGCATCTTAAAGTAACATTTAACAAATCCCTCGAAGAACACGCTGTTCCCAAGGACTGGAAAATGGCAAACGTGACCCCAATTTTAGAAAGCGGCGATAGGGAATAGCCATGTAAATAGCTCTAGAAATGGCTCCGTATCTTAAAGTAACATTTAACAAATCCCACGAAGAACACGCTGTTACCAAGGACTGGAAAATGGCAAACGTGACCCCAATTTTAAAAAGCGGCGATAGGGAATAGCCATGTAAATAGCTCTAGAAATGGCTCCGTATCTTAAAGTAACATTTAACAAATCCCTCGAAGAACACGCTGTTCCCAAGGACTGGAAAATGGCAAACGTGACCCCAATTTTAAAAAGCGGCGATAGGGAATAGCCATGTAAATAGCTCTAGAAATGGCTCCGTATCTTAAGGTAACATTTAAAAAATCCCTCGAAGAACACATTGTTCCCAAGGACTGGAAAATGGAAAACGTGACCCCAATTTTAGAAAGTGGCGATAGGGAATAGCCATGTAAATAGCTCTAGAAATGGCTCCGTATCTTAATTTAACATTTAACAAATCCCTCGAAGAACACGCTCTTCCCAAGGACTGGAAGATGGCAAACGTGACCCCAATTTTAAAAAGCGGCGATAGGGAATAGCCATGTAAATAGCTCTAGAAATGGCTCCGTATCTTAAAGTAACATTTAACAAATCCCTCGAAGAACACGCTGTTCCCAAGGACTGGAAAATGGCAAACGTGACCCAAATTTTAAAAAGCGGCGATAGGGAATAGCCATGTAAATAGCTCTAGAAATGCCTCCGTATCTATTTAATAAATCCCTCGAAGAACACGCTGTTCCCAAGGACTGGAAAATGGCAAAGGTTACCCCAATTTTAAAAAGCGGCGACAGGGAATAGTCATGTAAATAGCTCTAGAAATGGCTCCGTATCTTAAAGTAACATTTAACAAATCCCTTGAAGAACACGCTGTTCCCAAGGACTGGAAAATGGCAAACGTGACCCCAATTTTAAAAAGCGGCGATAGGGAATAGCCATGTAAATAGCTCTAGAAATGGCTCCGTATCTTAAAGTAACATTTAACAAATCCCTGGAAGAACACGCTGTTCCCAAGGACTGGAAGATGGCAAACGTGACACCAATTTTAAAAAGCGGCGATAGGGAATAGCCATGTAAATAGCTCTAGAAATGGCTCCGTATCTTAAAGTAACATTTAACAAATCCCTCGAAGAACACGCTGTTCCCAAGGACTGGAAAATGGCAAACGTGACCCCAATTTTAAAAAGCGGCGATAGGGAATAGCCATGTAAATAGCTCTAGAAATGGCTCCGTATCTTAAAGTAACATTTAACAAATCCCTCGAAGAACACGCTGTTCCCAAGGACTGGAAAATGGCAAACGTGACCCCAATTTTAGAAAGCGGCGATAGGGAATAGCCATGTAAATAGCTCTAGAAATGGCTCCGTATCTTAAAGTAACATTTAACAAATCCCTCGAAGAACACGCTGTTCCCAAGGACTGGAAAATGGCAAACGTGACCCCAATTTTAAAAAGCGGCGATAGGGATTAGCTATGTAAATAGCTCTCAAAATGGCTCCGTATCTTAAAGTAACATTTACCAAATCCCTCGAAGAACACGCTGTTCCCAAGGACTGGAAAATGGCAAACGTGACACCAATTTTAAAAAGCGGCGATAGGGAATAGCCATGTAAATAGCTCTAGAAATGGCTCCGTATCTTAAAGTAACATTTAAAAAATCCCTCGAAGAACACGCTGTTCCCAAGGACTGGAAAATGGCAAACGTGACCCCAATTTTAAAAAGCGGCGATAGGGAAGAGCCATGTAAATAGGTCTAGAAATGGCTCCATATCTTAAAGTAACATTTAACAAATCCCTCGAACAACACGCTGTTCCCAAGGACTGGAAAATGGAAAACGAGACCCCAATTTTAAAAAGCGGCGATAGGGAATAGCCATGTAAATAGCTCTATAAATGGTTCCGTATCTTAAAGTAACATTTAACAAATCCCTCGAAGAACACGCTGTTCCCAAGGACTGGAAAATGTCAAACGTGACCCCAATTTTAAAAAGCAGCGATAGGGAATAGCCATGTAAAGAGCTCTCGAAATCCTCCGTATCTATTTAATAAATCCCTCGAAGAACACGCTGTTCCCAAGGACTGGAAAATGGCAAACGTGACGCCAATTTTAAAAAGCGGCGATATGGAATAGCCATGTAAATAGCTCTAGAAATGGCTCCGTATCTTAAAGTAACATTTAACAAATCCCTCGAAGAACACGCTGTTCCCAAGGACTGGAAGATGGCAAACGTGACCCCAATTTTAAAAAGCGGCGATAGGGAATAGCCATGTAAATAGCTCTAAAAATGGCTCCGTATCTTAAAGTAACATTTAACAAATCCCTCGAAGAACAGGCTGTTCCCAAGGACTGGAAAATGGCAAACATGACCCCAATTTTAAAAAGCGGCGATAGGGAATAGCCATGTAAATATCTCTATAAATGGCTCCGTATCTATTTAATAAATCCCTCGAAGAACACGCTGTTCCCAAGGACTGGAAAATGACAAACGTGACCCCAATTTTAAAAAGGGGCGATAGGAAATAACCATGTAAATAGCTCTAGAAATGGCTCCGTATCTTAAAGTAACATTTAACAAATCCCCCGAAGAACACGCTGTTCCCAAGGACTGGAAGATGGCAAACGTGACCCCAATTTTAAAAAGCGGCGATAGGGAATAGCCATGTAAATAGCTCTCGAAATGCCTCCGTATCTATTTAATAAATCCCTCGAAGAACACGCTGTTCCCAAGGACTTGAAAATGGCAAACGTGACCCCAATTTTAAAAAGCGGCGATAGGGAATAGCCATGTAAATAGCTCTCGAAATGCCCCCGTATCTATTTAATAAATCCCTCGAAGAACACGCTGTTCCCAAGGACTGGAAAATGGCAAACGTGACCCCAATTTTAAAAAGCGGCGATAGGGAATAGCCATGTAAATAGCTCTAGAAATGGCTCCGTATCTTAAAGTAACATTTAACAAATCCCTCGAAGAACACACTGTTCCCAAGGACTGGAAGATGGCAAACGTGACCCCAATTTTAAAAAGCGGCGATAGGGAATAGCCATGTAAATAGCTCTAGAAATGGCTCCGTATCTTAAAGTAACATTTAACAAATCCCTGGAAGAACACGCTGTTCCCAAGGACTGGAAGATGGCAAACGTGACACCAATTTTAAAAAGCGGCGATAGGGAATAGCCATGTAAATAGCTCTAGAAATGGCTCCGTATCTTAAAGTAACATTTAACAAATCCCTCGAAGAACACGCTGTTCCCAAGGACTGGAAAATGGCAAACGTGACCCCAATTTTAAAAAGCGGCGATAGGGAATAGCCATGTAAATAGCTCTAGAAATGGCTCCGTATCTTAAAGTAACATTTAACAAATCCCTCGAAGAACACGCTGTTCCCAAGGACTGGAAAATGGTGAACGTGACCCCAATTTTTAAAAAAGGCGATAGGGAATAGCCATGTTAATAGCTCTAGAAATGGCTCCGTATCTTAAAGTAACATTTAACAAATCCCTCGAAGAACACGCTGTTCCCAAGGACTGGAAGATGGCAAACGTGACCCCAATTTTAAAAAGCGGCGATAGGGAATAGCCATGTAAATAGCTCTAGAAATGGCTCCGCATCTTAAAGTAACATTTAACAAATCCCTCGAAGAACACGCTGTTCCCAAGGACTGGAAAATGGCAAACGTGACCCCAATTTTAGAAAGCGGCGATAGGGAATAGCCATGTAAATAGCTCTAGAAATGGCTCCGTATCTTAAAGTAACATTTAACAAATCCCTCGAAGAACACGCTGTTCCCAAGGACTGGAAAATGGCAAACGTGACCCCAATTTTAAAAAGCGGCGATAGGGATTAGCTATGTAAATAGCTCTCAAAATGGCTCCGTATCTTAAAGTAACATTTACCAAATCCCTCGAAGAACACGCTGTTCCCAAGGACTGGAAAATGGCAAACGTGACACCAATTTTAAAAATCGGCGATAGGGAATAGCCATGTAAATAGCTCTAGAAATGGCTCCGCATCTTAAAGTAACATTTAAAAAATCCCTCGAAGAACACGCTGTTCCCAAGGACTGGAAAATGGCAAACGTGACCCCAATTTTAAAAAGCGGCGATAGGGAAGAGCCATGTAAATAGGTCTAGAAATGGCTCCATATCTTAAAGTAACATTTAACAAATCCCTCGAAGAACACGCTGTTCCCAAGGACTGGAAAATCGAAAACGAGACCCCAATTTTAAAAAGCGGCGATAGGGAATAGCCATGTAAATAGCTCTATAAATGGTTCCGTATCTTAAAGTAACATTTAACAAATCCCTCGAAGAACACGCTGTTCCCAAGGACTGGAAAATGTCAAACGTGACCCCAATTTTAAAAAGCAGCGATAGGGAATAGCCATGTAAATAGCTCTCGAAATCCTCCGTATCTATTTAATAAATCCCTCGAAGAACACGCTGTTCCCAAGGACTGGAAAATGGCAAACGTGACGCCAATTTTAAAAAGCGGCGATATGGAATAGCCATGTAAATAGCTCTAGAAATGGCTCCGTATCTTAAAGTAACATTTAACAAATCCCTCGAAGAACACGCTGTTCCCAAGGACTGGAAGATGGCAAACGTGACCCCAATTTTAAAAAGCGGCGATAGGGAATAGCCATGTAAATAGCTCTAAAAATGGCTCCGTAACTTAAAGTAACATTTAACAAATCCCTCGAAGAACACGCTGTTCCCAAGGACTGGAAAATGGCAAACATGACCCCAATTTTCAAAAGCGGCGATAGGGAATAGCCATGTAAATATCTCTATAAATGGCTCCGTATCTATTTAATAAATCCCTCGAAGAACACGCTGTTCCCAAGGACTGGAAAATGACAAACGTGACCCCAATTTTAAAAAGGGGCGATAGGAAATAACCATGTAAATAGCTCTAGAAATGGCTCCGTATCTTAAAGTAACATTTAACAAATCCCCCGAAGAACACACTGTTCCCAAGGACTGGAAGATGGCAAACGTGACCCCAATTTTAAAAAGCGGCGATAGGGAATAGCCATGTAAATAGCTCTCGAAATGCCTCCGTATCTATTTAATAAATCCCTCGAAGAACACGCTGTTCCCAAGGACTTGAAAATGGCAAACGTGACCCCAATTTTAAAAAGCGGCGATAGGGAATAGCCATGTAAATAGCTCTCGAAATGCCCCCGTATCTATTTAATAAATCCCTCGAAGAACACGCTGTTCCCAAGGACTGGAAGATGGCAAACGTGACACCAATTTTAAAAGCGACGATAGGGAATAGCCATGTAAATAGCTCTAGAAATGGCTCCGTATCTTAAAGTAACATTTAATAAATCCCTCGAAGAACACGCTGTTCCCAAGGACTGGAAAATGGCAAACGTGACCCCAATTTTAAAAAGCGGCGATAGGGAATAGCCATGTAAATAGCTCTAGAAATGGCTCCGTATCTTAAAGTAACATTTAACAAATCCCTCGAAGAACACACTGTTCCCAAGGACTGGAAGATGGCAAACGTGACCCCAATTTTAAAAAGCGGCGATAGGGAATAGCCATGTAAATAGGTCTAGAAATGGCGCCATATCTTAAAGTAACATTTAACAAATCCCTCGAAGAACACGCTGTTCCCAAGGACTGGAAAATGGAAAACGAGACCCCAATTTTAAAAAGCGGCGATAGGGAATAGCCATGTAAATAGCTCTAGAAATGGCTCCGTATCTTAAAGTAACATTTAACAAATCCCTCGAAGAACACGAAGTTCCCAAGGACTGGAAAATGGCAAACGTGACCCCAATTTTAAAAAGCAGCGATAGGGAATAGCCATGTAAATAGCTCTCGAAATGCCTCCGTATCTATTTAATAAATCCCTCGAAGAACACGCTGTTCCCAAGGACTGGAAAATGGCAAACGTGACCCCAATTTTAAAAAGCGGCGATAGGGAATAGCCATGTAAATAGCTCTAGAAATGGCTCCGTATCTTAAAGTAACATTTAGCAAATCCCTCTAAGAACACACTGTTCCCAAGGACTGGAAAATGGCAAACGTGACCCCAATTTTAAAAAGCGGCGATAGGAAATAGCCATGTAAATAGCTCTAGAAATGGCTCCGTATCTTAAAGTAACAGTTAACAAATCCCTCGAAGAACACGCTGTTCCCAAGGACTGGAAAATGGAAAACGAGACCCCAATTTTAAAAAGCGGCGATAGGGAATAGCCATGTAAATAGCTCTAGAAATGGCTCCGTATCTTAAAGTAACATTTAACAAATCCCTCGAAGAACACGCCGTTCCCAAGGACTGGAAGATGGAAAACGTGACCCCAATTTTAAAAAGCGGCGATAGGGAATAGCCATGTAAATAGCTCTAGAAATGGCTCCGTATCTTAAAGTAACATTTAACAAATCCCACGAAGAACACGCTATTACCAAGGACTGGAAAATGGCAAACGTGACCCCAATTTTAAAAAGCGGCGATAGGGAATAGCCATGTAAATAGCTCTAGAAATGGCTCCGTAACTTAAAGTAACATTTAACAAATCCCTCGAAGAACACGCTGTTCCCAAGGACTGGAAAATGGCAAACGTGACCCCAATTTGAAAAAGCGGCGATAGGGAATAGCCATGTAAATAGCTCTAGAAATGGCTCCGTATCTTAAGGTAACATTTAAAAAATCCCTCGAAGAACACATTGTTCCCAAGGACTGGAAAATGGAAAACGTGACCCCAATTTTAGAAAGCGGCGATAGGGAATAGCCATGTAAATAGCTCTAGAAATGGCTCCGTATCTTAAAGTAACATTTAACAAATCCCTCGAAGAACACGCTGTTCCCAAGGACTGGAAGATGGCAAACGTGACCCCAATTTTAAAAAGCGGCGATAGGGAATAGCCATGTAAATAGCTCTAGAAATGGCTCCGTATCTTAAAGTAACATTTAACAAATCCCCCGAAGAACACGCTGTTCCCAAGGACTGGAAAATGGCAAACGTGACCCCAATTTTAAAAAGCGGCGATAGGGAATAGCCATGTAAATAGCTCTAGAAATACCTCCGTATCTATTTAATAAATCCCTCGAAGAACACGCTGTTCCCAAGGACTGGAGGATGGCAAACGTGACCCCAATTTTAAAAAGCGGCGATAGGGAATAGCCATGTAAATAGCTCTAGAAATGGCTCCGTATCTTAAAGTAACATTTAACAAATCCCTCGAAGAACACGCTGTTCCCAAGGACTGGAAAATGGCAAACGTTACCCCAATTTTAAAAAGCGGCGACAGGGAATAGTCATGTAAATAGCTCTAGAAATGGCTCCGTATCTTAAAGTAACATTTAACAAATCCCTCGAAGAACACGCTGTTCCCAAGGACTGGAAAATGGCAAACGTGACCCCAATTTTAAAAAGCGGCGTTAGGGAATAGCCATGTAAATAGCTCTAGAAATGGCTCCGTATCTTAAAGTAACATTTAACAAATCCCTGTAAGAACACGCTGTTCCCAAGGACTGGAAGATGGCAAACGTGACCCCAATTTTAAAAAGCGGCGATAGGGAATAGCCATGTAAATAGCTCTAGAAATGGCTCCGTATCTTAAAGTAACATTTAATAAATCCCTCGAAGAACACGCTGTTCCCAAGGACTGGAAAATGGCAAACGTGACCCCAATTTTAAAAAGCGGCGATAGGGAATAGCCATGTAAATAGCTCTAGAAATGGCTCCGTATCTTAAAGTAACATTTAACAAATCCCTCGAAGAACACGCTGTTCCCAAGGACTGGAAGATGGCAAACGTGACCCCAATTTTAAAAAGCAGCGATAGGGAATAGCCATGTAAATAGCTCTAGAAATGGCTCCGTATCTTAAAGTAACATTTAGCAAATCCCTCTAAGAACACACTGTTCCCAAGGACTGGAAAATGGCAAACGTGACCCCAATTTTAAAAAGCGGCGATAGGAAATAGCCATGTAAATAGCTCTAGAAATGGCTCCGTATCTTAAAGTAACAGTTAACAAATCCCTCGAAGAACACGCTGTTCCCAAGGACTGGAAAATGGAAAACGAGACCCCAATTTTAAAAAGCGGCGATAGGGAATAGCAATGTAAATAGCTCTAGAAATGGCTCCGTATCTTAAAGTAACATTTAACAAATCCCTCGAAGAACACGCCGTTCCCAAGGACTGGAAGATGGAAAACGTGACCCCAATTTTAAAAAGCGGCGATAGGGAATAGCCATGTAAATAGCTCTAGAAATGGCTCCGTATCTTAAAGTAACATTTAACAAATCCCACGAAGAACACGCTGTTACCAAGGACTGGAAAATGGCAAACGTGACCCCAATTTTAAAAAGCGGCGATAGGGAATAGCCATGTAAATAGCTCTAGAAATGGCTCCGTAACTTAAAGTAACATTTAACAAATCCCTCGAAGAACACGCTGTTCCCAAGGACTGGAAAATGGCAAACGTGACCCCAATTTGAAAAAGCGGCGATAGGGAATAGCCATGTAAATAGCTCTAGAAATGGCTCCGTATCTTAAGGTAACATTTAAAAAATCCCTCGAAGAACACATTGTTCCCAAGGACTGGAAAATGGAAAACGTGACCCCAATTTTAAAAAGCGGCGATAGGGAATAGCCATGTAAATAGCTCTAGAAATACCTCCGTATCTATTTAATAAATCCCTCGAAGAACACGCTGTTCCCAAGGACTGGAGGATGGCAAACGTGACCCCAATTTTAAAAAGCGGCGATAGGGAATAGCCATGTAAATAGCTCTAGAAATGGCTCCGTATCTTAAAGTAACATTTAACACATCCCTCGAAGAACACGCTGTTCCCAAGGACTGGAAAATGGCAAACGTTACCCCAATTTTAAAAAGCGGCGACAGGGAATAGTCATGTAAATAGCTCTAGAAATGGCTCCGTATCTTAAAGTAACATTTAACAAATCCCTCGAAGAACACGCTGTTCCCAAGGACTGGAAAATGGCAAACGTGACCCCAATTTTAAAAAGCGGCGATAGGGAATAGCCATGTAAATAGCTCTAGAAATGGCTCCGTATCTTAAAGTAACATTTAACAAATCCCTGTAAGAACACGCTGTTCCCAAGGACTGGAAGATGGCAAACGTGACCCCAATTTTAAAAAGCGGCGATAGGGAATAGCCATGTAAATAGCTCTAGAAATGGCTCCGTATCTTAAAGTAACATTTAATAAATCCCTCGAAGAACACGCTGTTCCCAAGGACTGGAAAATGGCAAACGTGACCCCAATTTTAAAAAGCGGCGATAGGGAATAGCCATGTAAATAGCTCTAGAAATGGCTCCGTATCTTAAAGTAACATTTAACAAATCCCTCGAAGAACACGCTGTTCCCAAGGACTGGAAGATGGCAAACGTGACCCCAATTTTAAAAACCGGCGATAGGGAATAGCCATGTAAATAGCTCTAGAAATGGCTCCGCATCTTAAAGTAACATTTAACAAATCCCTCGAAGAACACGCTGTTCCCAAGGACTGGAAAATGGCAAACGTGACCCCAATTTTAAAAAGCGGCGATAGGGAATAGCCATGTAAATAGCTCTAGAAATGGCTCCGTATCGTAAAGTAACATTTAACAAATCCCTCGAAGAACACGCTGTTCCCAAGGACTGGAAAATGGCAAACGTGACCCCAATTTTAAAAAGCGGCGATAGGGATTAGCTATGTAAATAGCTCTCAAAATGGCTCCGAATCTTAAAGTAACATTTACCAAATCCCTCGAAGAACACGCTGTTCCCAAGGACTGGAAAATGGCAAACGTGACCCCAATTTTAAAAAGCGGCGATAGGGAATAGCCATGTAAATAGCTCTAGAAATGGCTCCGTATCTTAAAGTAACATTTAATAAATCCCTCGAAGAACACGCTGTTCCCAAGGACTGTAAAATGGCAAACGTGACCCCAATTTTAAAAAGCGGCGATAGGGAATAGCCATGTAAATAGCTCTAGAAATGGCTCCGTATCTTAAAGTAACATTTAACAAATCCCTCGAAGAACACGCTGTTCCCAAGGACTGGAAGATGGCAAACGTGACCCCAATTTTAAAAACCGGCGATAGGGAATAGCCATGTAAATAGCTCTAGAAATGGCTCCACATCTTTAAGTAACATTTAACAAATCCCTCGAAGAACACGCTGTTCCCAAGGACTGGAAAATGGCAAACGTGACCCCAATTTTAAAAAGCGGCGATAGGGAATAGCCATGTAAATAGCTCTAGAAATGGCTCCGTATCTTAAAGTAACATTTAACAAATCCCTCGAAGAACACGCTGTTCCCAAGGACTGGAAAATGGCAAACGTGACCCCAATTTTAAAAAGCGGCGATAGGGATTAGCTATGTAAATAGCTCTCAAAATGGCTCCGAATCTTAAAGTAACATTTACCAAATCCCTCGAAGAACACGCTGTTCCCAAGGACTGGAAAATGGCAAACGTGACACCAATTTTAAAAAGCGGCGATAGGGAATAGCCATGTAAATAGCTCTAGAAATGGCTCCGTATCTTAAAGTAACATTTAAAAAATCCCTCGAAGAACACGCTGTTCCCACGGACTGGAAAATGGCAAACGTGACCCCAATTTTAAAAAGCGGCGATAGGGAAGAACCATGTAAATAGGTCTAGAAATGGCTCCATATCTTAAAGTAACATTTAACAAATCCCTCGAAGAACACGCTGTTCCCAAGGACTGGAAAATGGAAAACGAGACCCCAATTTTAAAAAGCGGCGATAGGGAATAGCCATGTAAATAGCTCTATAAATGGTTCCGTATCTTAAAGTAAAATTTAACAAATCCCTCGAAGAACACGCTGTTCCCAAGGACTGGAAAATGTCAAACGTGACCCCAATTTTAAAAAGCAGCGATAGGGAATAGCCATGTAAATAGCTCTCGAAATCCTCCGTATCTATTTAATAAATCCCTCGAAGAACATGCTGTTCCCAAGGACTGGAAAATGGCAAACGTGACCCCAATTTTAAAAAGCGGCGATATGGAATAGCCATGTAAATAGCTCTAGAAATGGCTCCGTATCTTAAAGTAACATTTAACAAATCCCTCGAAGAACACGCTGTTCCCAAGGACTGGAAGATGGCAAACGTGACCCCAATTTTAAAAAGCGGCGATAGGGAATAGCCATGTAAATATCTCTATAAATGGCTCCGTATCTATTTAATAAATCCCTCGAAGAACACGCTGTTCCCAAGGACTGGAAAATGACAAACGTGACCCCAATTTTAAAAAGGGGCGATAGGAAATAACCATGTAAATAGCTCTAGAAATGGCTCCGTATCTTAAAGTAACATTTAACAAATCCCCCGAAGAACACGCTGTTCCCAAGGACTGGAAGATGGCAAACGTGACCCCAATTTTAAAAAGCGGCGATAGGGAATAGCCATGTAAATAGCTCTCGAAATGCCTCCGTATCTATTTAATAAATCCCTCGAAGAACACGCTGTTCCCAAGGACTGGAAGATGGCAAACGTGACCCCAATTTTAAAAAGCGGCGATAGGGAATAGCCATGTAAAAAGCTCTAGAAATGGCTCCGTATCTTAAAGTAACATTTAACAAATCCCTCGAAGAACACGCTGTTCCCAAGGACTGGAAAATGGCAAACGTGACCCCAATTTTAAAAAGCGGCGATAGGGAATAGCCATGTAAATAGCTCTAGAAATGGCTCCGTATCTTAAAGTAACATTTAACAAATCCCTCGAAGAACACGCTGTTCCCAAGGACTGGAAGATGGCAAACGTGACCCCAATTTTAAAAAGCGGCGATAGGGTATAGCCATGTAAATAGGTCTAGAAATGGCTCCATATCTTAAAGTAACATTTAACAAATCCCTCGAAGAACACGCTGTTCCCAAGGACTGGAAGATGGCAAACGTGACCCCAATTTTAAAAAGCGGCGATAGGGAATAGCCATGTAAATAGCTCTAAAAATGGCTCCGTATCTTAAAGTAACATTTAACAAATCCCTCGAAGAACAGGCTGTTCCCAAGGACTGGAAAATGGCAAACATGACCCCAATTTTAAAAAGCGGCGATAGGGAATAGCCATGTAAATATCTCTATAAATGGCTCCGTATCTATTTAATAAATCCCTCGAAGAACACGCTGTTCCCAAGGACTGGAAAATGACAAACGTGACCCCAATTTTAAAAAGGGGCGATAGGAAATAACCATGTAAATAGCTCTAGAAATGGCTCCGTATCTTAAAGTAACATTTAACAAATCCCCCGAAGAACACGCTGTTCCCAAGGACTGGAAGATGGCAAACGTGACCCCAATTTTAAAAAGCGGCGATAGGGAATAGCCATGTAAATAGCTCTCGAAATGCCTCCGTATCTATTTAATAAATCCCTCGAAGAACACGCTGTTCCCAAGGACTTGAAAATGGCAAACGTGACCCCAATTTTAAAAAGCGGCGATAGGGAATAGCCATGTAAATAGCTCTCGAAATGCCCCCGTATCTATTTAATAAATCCCTCGAAGAACACGCTGTTCCCAAGGACTGGAAAATGGCAAACGTGACCCCAATTTTAAAAAGCGGCGATAGGGAATAGCCATGTAAATAGCTCTAGAAATGGCTCCGTATCTTAAAGTAACATTTAACAAATCCCTCGAAGAACACACTGTTCCCAAGGACTGGAAGATGGCAAACGTGACCCCAATTTTAAAAAGCGGCGATAGGGAATAGCCATGTAAATAGCTCTAGAAATGGCTCCGTATCTTAAAGTAACATTTAACAAATCCCTGGAAGAACACGCTGTTCCCAAGGACTGGAAGATGGCAAACGTGACACCAATTTTAAAAAGCGGCGATAGGGAATAGCCATGTAAATAGCTCTAGAAATGGCTCCGTATCTTAAAGTAACATTTAACAAATCCCTCGAAGAACACGCTGTTCCCAAGGACTGGAAAATGGCAAACGTGACCCCAATTTTAAAAAGCGGCGATAGGGAATAGCCATGTAAATAGCTCTAGAAATGGCTCCGTATCTTAAAGTAACATTTAACAAATCCCTCGAAGAACACGCTGTTCCCAAGGACTGGAAAATGGTGAACGTGACCCCAATTTTTAAAAAAGGCGATAGGGAATAGCCATGTTAATAGCTCTAGAAATGGCTCCGTATCTTAAAGTAACATTTAACAAATCCCTCGAAGAACACGCTGTTCCCAAGGACTGGAAGATGGCAAACGTGACCCCAATTTTAAAAAGCGGCGATAGGGAATAGCCATGTAAATAGCTCTAGAAATGGCTCCGCATCTTAAAGTAACATTTAACAAATCCCTCGAAGAACACGCTGTTCCCAAGGACTGGAAAATGGCAAACGTGACCCCAATTTTAGAAAGCGGCGATAGGGAATAGCCATGTAAATAGCTCTAGAAATGGCTCCGTATCTTAAAGTAACATTTAACAAATCCCTCGAAGAACACGCTGTTCCCAAGGACTGGAAAATGGCAAACGTGACCCCAATTTTAAAAAGCGGCGATAGGGATTAGCTATGTAAATAGCTCTCAAAATGGCTCCGTATCTTAAAGTAACATTTACCAAATCCCTCGAAGAACACGCTGTTCCCAAGGACTGGAAAATGGCAAACGTGACACCAATTTTAAAAATCGGCGATAGGGAATAGCCATGTAAATAGCTCTAGAAATGGCTCCGTATCTTAAAGTAACATTTAAAAAATCCCTCGAAGAACACGCTGTTCCCAAGGACTGGAAAATGGCAAACGTGACCCCAATTTTAAAAAGCGGCGATAGGGAAGAGCCATGTAAATAGGTCTAGAAATGGCTCCATATCTTAAAGTAACATTTAACAAATCCCTCGAAGAACACGCTGTTCCCAAGGACTGGAAAATCGAAAACGAGACCCCAATTTTAAAAAGCGGCGATAGGGAATAGCCATGTAAATAGCTCTATAAATGGTTCCGTATCTTAAAGTAACATTTAACAAATCCCTCGAAGAACACGCTGTTCCCAAGGACTGGAAAATGTCAAACGTGACCCCAATTTTAAAAAGCAGCGATAGGGAATAGCCATGTAAATAGCTCTCGAAATCCTCCGTATCTATTTAATAAATCCCTCGAAGAACACGCTGTTCCCAAGGACTGGAAAATGGCAAACGTGACGCCAATTTTAAAAAGCGGCGATATGGAATAGCCATGTAAATAGCTCTAGAAATGGCTCCGTATCTTAAAGTAACATTTAACAAATCCCTCGAAGAACACGCTGTTCCCAAGGACTGGAAGATGGCAAACGTGACCCCGATTTTAAAAAGCGGCGATAGGGAATAGCCATGTAAATAGCTCTAAAAATGGCTCCGTAACTTAAAGTAACATTTAACAAATCCCTCGAAGAACACGCTGTTCCCAAGGACTGGAAAATGGCAAACATGACCCCAATTTTAAAAAGCGGCGATAGGGAATAGCCATGTAAATATCTCTATAAATGGCTCCGTATCTATTTAATAAATCCCTCGAAGAACACGCTGTTCCCAAGGACTGGAAAATGACAAACGTGACCCCAATTTTAAAAAGGGGCGATAGGAAATAACCATGTAAATAGCTCTAGAAATGGCTCCGTATCTTAAAGTAACATTTAACAAATCCCCCGAAGAACACACTGTTCCCAAGGACTGGAAGATGGCAAACGTGACCCCAATTTTAAAAAGCGGCGATAGGGAATAGCCATGTAAATAGCTCTCGAAATGCCTCCGTATCTATTTAATAAATCCCTCGAAGAACACGCTGTTCCCAAGGACTTGAAAATGGCAAACGTGACCCCAATTTTAAAAAGCGGCGATAGGGAATAGCCATGTAAATAGCTCTCGAAATGCCCCCGTATCTATTTAATAAATCCCTCGAAGAACACGCTGTTCCCAAGGACTGGAAGATGGCAAACGTGACCCCAATTTTAAAAGCGACGATAGGGAATAGCCATGTAAATAGCTCTAGAAATGGCTCCGTATCTTAAAGTAACATTTAATAAATCCCTCGAAGAACACGCTGTTCCCAAGGACTGGAAAATGGCAAACGTGACCCCAATTTTAAAAAGCGGCGATAGGGAATAGCCATGTAAATAGCTCTAGAAATGGCTCCGTATCTTAAAGTAACATTTAACAAATCCCTCGAAGAACACACTGTTCCCAAGGACTGGAAGATGGCAAACGTGACCCCAATTTTAAAAAGCGGCGATAGGGAATAGCCATGTAAATAGGTCTAGAAATGGCGCCATATCTTAAAGTAACATTTAACAAATCCCTCGAAGAACACGCTGTTCCCAAGGACTGGAAAATGGAAAACGAGACCCCAATTTTAAAAAGCGGCGATAGGGAATAGCCATGTAAATAGCTCTAGAAATGGCTCCGTATCTTAAAGTAACATTTAACAAATCCCTCGAAGAACACGAAGTTCCCAAGGACTGGAAAATGGCAAACGTGACCCCAATTTTAAAAAGCAGCGATAGGGAATAGCCATGTAAATAGCTCTCGAAATGCCTCCGTATCTATTTAATAAATCCCTCGAAGAACACGCTGTTCCCAAGGACTGGAAAATGGCAAACGTGACCCCAATTTTAAAAAGCGGCGATAGGGAATAGCCATGTAAATAGCTCTAGAAATGGCTCCGTATCTTAAAGTAACATTTAGCAAATCCCTCTAAGAACACACTGTTCCCAAGGACTGGAAAATGGCAAACGTGACCCCAATTTTAAAAAGCGGCGATAGGAAATAGCCATGTAAATAGCTCTAGAAATGGCTCCGTATCTTAAAGTAACAGTTAACAAATCCCTCGAAGAACACGCTGTTCCCAAGGACTGGAAAATGGAAAACGAGACCCCAATTTTAAAAAGCGGCGATAGGGAATAGCCATGTAAATAGCTCTAGAAATGGCTCCGTATCTTAAAGTAACATTTAACAAATCCCTCGAAGAACACGCCGTTCCCAAGGACTGGAAGATGGAAAACGTGACCCCAATTTTAAAAAGCGGCGATAGGGAATAGCCATGTAAATAGCTCTAGAAATGGCTCCGTATCTTAAAGTAACATTTAACAAATCCCACGAAGAACACGCTATTACCAAGGACTGGAAAATGGCAAACGTGACCCCAATTTTAAAAAGCGGCGATAGGGAATAGCCATGTAAATAGCTCTAGAAATGGCTCCGTAACTTAAAGTAACATTTAACAAATCCCTCGAAGAACACGCTGTTCCCAAGGACTGGAAAATGGCAAACGTGACCCCAATTTGAAAAAGCGGCGATAGGGAATAGCCATGTAAATAGCTCTAGAAATGGCTCCGTATCTTAAGGTAACATTTAAAAAATCCCTCGAAGAACACATTGTTCCCAAGGACTGGAAAATGGAAAACGTGACCCCAATTTTAGAAAGCGGCGATAGGGAATAGCCATGTAAATAGCTCTAGAAATGGCTCCGTATCTTAAAGTAACATTTAACAAATCCCTCGAAGAACACGCTGTTCCCAAGGACTGGAAGATGGCAAACGTGACCCCAATTTTAAAAAGCGGCGATAGGGAATAGCCATGTAAATAGCTCTAGAAATGGCTCCGTATCTTAAAGTAACATTTAACAAATCCCCCGAAGAACACGCTGTTCCCAAGGACTGGAAAATGGCAAACGTGACCCCAATTTTAAAAAGCGGCGATAGGGAATAGCCATGTAAATAGCTCTAGAAATACCTCCGTATCTATTTAATAAATCCCTCGAAGAACACGCTGTTCCCAAGGACTGGAGGATGGCAAACGTGACCCCAATTTTAAAAAGCGGCGATAGGGAATAGCCATGTAAATAGCTCTAGAAATGGCTCCGTATCTTAAAGTAACATTTAACAAATCCCTCGAAGAACACGCTGTTCCCAAGGACTGGAAAATGGCAAACGTTACCCCAATTTTAAAAAGCGGCGACAGGGAATAGTCATGTAAATAGCTCTAGAAATGGCTCCGTATCTTAAAGTAACATTTAACAAATCCCTCGAAGAACACGCTGTTCCCAAGGACTGGAAAATGGCAAACGTGACCCCAATTTTAAAAAGCGGCGTTAGGGAATAGCCATGTAAATAGCTCTAGAAATGGCTCCGTATCTTAAAGTAACATTTAACAAATCCCTGTAAGAACACGCTGTTCCCAAGGACTGGAAGATGGCAAACGTGACCCCAATTTTAAAAAGCGGCGATAGGGAATAGCCATGTAAATAGCTCTAGAAATGGCTCCGTATCTTAAAGTAACATTTAATAAATCCCTCGAAGAACACGCTGTTCCCAAGGACTGGAAAATGGCAAACGTGACCCCAATTTTAAAAAGCGGCGATAGGGAATAGCCATGTAAATAGCTCTAGAAATGGCTCCGTATCTTAAAGTAACATTTAACAAATCCCTCGAAGAACACGCTGTTCCCAAGGACTGGAAGATGGCAAACGTGACCCCAATTTTAAAAAGCAGCGATAGGGAATAGCCATGTAAATAGCTCTAGAAATGGCTCCGTATCTTAAAGTAACATTTAGCAAATCCCTCTAAGAACACACTGTTCCCAAGGACTGGAAAATGGCAAACGTGACCCCAATTTTAAAAAGCGGCGATAGGAAATAGCCATGTAAATAGCTCTAGAAATGGCTCCGTATCTTAAAGTAACAGTTAACAAATCCCTCGAAGAACACGCTGTTCCCAAGGACTGGAAAATGGAAAACGAGACCCCAATTTTAAAAAGCGGCGATAGGGAATAGCAATGTAAATAGCTCTAGAAATGGCTCCGTATCTTAAAGTAACATTTAACAAATCCCTCGAAGAACACGCCGTTCCCAAGGACTGGAAGATGGAAAACGTGACCCCAATTTTAAAAAGCGGCGATAGGGAATAGCCATGTAAATAGCTCTAGAAATGGCTCCGTATCTTAAAGTAACATTTAACAAATCCCACGAAGAACACGCTGTTACCAAGGACTGGAAAATGGCAAACGTGACCCCAATTTTAAAAAGCGGCGATAGGGAATAGCCATGTAAATAGCTCTAGAAATGGCTCCGTAACTTAAAGTAACATTTAACAAATCCCTCGAAGAACACGCTGTTCCCAAGGACTGGAAAATGGCAAACGTGACCCCAATTTGAAAAAGCGGCGATAGGGAATAGCCATGTAAATAGCTCTAGAAATGGCTCCGTATCTTAAGGTAACATTTAAAAAATCCCTCGAAGAACACATTGTTCCCAAGGACTGGAAAATGGAAAACGTGACCCCAATTTTAGAAAGCGGCGATAGGGAATAGCCATGTAAATAGCTCTAGAAATGGCTCCGTATCTTAAAGTAACATTTAACAAATCCCTCGAAGAACACGCTGTTCCCAAGGACTGGAAGATGGCAAACGTGACCCCAATTTTAAAAAGCGGCGATAGGGAATAGCCATGTAAATAGCTCTAGAAATGGCTCCGTATCTTAAAGTAACATTTAACAAATCCCCCGAAGAACACGCTGTTCCCAAGGACTGGAAAATGGCAAACGTGACCCCAATTTTAAAAAGCGGCGATAGGGAATAGCCATGTAAATAGCTCTAGAAATACCTCCGTATCTATTTAATAAATCCCTCGAAGAACACGCTGTTCCCAAGGACTGGAGGATGGCAAACGTGACCCCAATTTTAAAAAGCGGCGATAGGGAATAGCCATGTAAATAGCTCTAGAAATGGCTCCGTATCTTAAAGTAACATTTAACACATCCCTCGAAGAACACGCTGTTCCCAAGGACTGGAAAATGGCAAACGTTACCCCAATTTTAAAAAGCGGCGACAGGGAATAGTCATGTAAATAGCTCTAGAAATGGCTCCGTATCTTAAAGTAACATTTAACAAATCCCTCGAAGAACACGCTGTTCCCAAGGACTGGAAAATGGCAAACGTGACCCCAATTTTAAAAAGCGGCGATAGGGAATAGCCATGTAAATAGCTCTAGAAATGGCTCCGTATCTTAAAGTAACATTTAACAAATCCCTGTAAGAACACGCTGTTCCCAAGGACTGGAAGATGGCAAACGTGACCCCAATTTTAAAAAGCGGCGATAGGGAATAGCCATGTAAATAGCTCTAGAAATGGCTCCGTATCTTAAAGTAACATTTAATAAATCCCTCGAAGAACACGCTGTTCCCAAGGACTGGAAAATGGCAAACGTGACCCCAATTTTAAAAAGCGGCGATAGGGAATAGCCATGTAAATAGCTCTAGAAATGGCTCCGTATCTTAAAGTAACATTTAACAAATCCCTCGAAGAACACGCTGTTCCCAAGGACTGGAAGATGGCAAACGTGACCCCAATTTTAAAAACCGGCGATAGGGAATAGCCATGTAAATAGCTCTAGAAATGGCTCCGCATCTTAAAGTAACATTTAACAAATCCCTCGAAGAACACGCTGTTCCCAAGGACTGGAAAATGGCAAACGTGACCCCAATTTTAAAAAGCGGCGATAGGGAATAGCCATGTAAATAGCTCTAGAAATGGCTCCGTATCGTAAAGTAACATTTAACAAATCCCTCGAAGAACACGCTGTTCCCAAGGACTGGAAAATGGCAAACGTGACCCCAATTTTAAAAAGCGGCGATAGGGATTAGCTATGTAAATAGCTCTCAAAATGGCTCCGAATCTTAAAGTAACATTTACCAAATCCCTCGAAGAACACGCTGTTCCCAAGGACTGGAAAATGGCAAACGTGACCCCAATTTTAAAAAGCGGCGATAGGGAATAGCCATGTAAATAGCTCTAGAAATGGCTCCGTATCTTAAAGTAACATTTAATAAATCCCTCGAAGAACACGCTGTTCCCAAGGACTGGAAAATGGCAAACGTGACCCCAATTTTAAAAAGCGGCGATAGGGAATAGCCATGTAAATAGCTCTAGAAATGGCTCCGTATCTTAAAGTAACATTTAACAAATCCCTCGAAGAACACGCTGTTCCCAAGGACTGGAAGATGGCAAACGTGACCCCAATTTTAAAAACCGGCGATAGGGAATAGCCATGTAAATAGCTCTAGAAATGGCTCCACATCTTTAAGTAACATTTAACAAATCCCTCGAAGAACACGCTGTTCCCAAGGACTGGAAAATGGCAAACGTGACCCCAATTTTAAAAAGCGGCGATAGGGAATAGCCATGTAAATAGCTCTAGAAATGGCTCCGTATCTTAAAGTAACATTTAACAAATCCCTCGAAGAACACGCTGTTCCCAAGGACTGGAAAATGGCAAACGTGACCCCAATTTTAAAAAGCGGCGATAGGGATTAGCTATGTAAATAGCTCTCAAAATGGCTCCGAATCTTAAAGTAACATTTACCAAATCCCTCGAAGAACACGCTGTTCCCAAGGACTGGAAAATGGCAAACGTGACACCAATTTTAAAAAGCGGCGATAGGGAATAGCCATGTAAATAGCTCTAGAAATGGCTCCGTATCTTAAAGTAACATTTAAAAAATCCCTCGAAGAACACGCTGTTCCCACGGACTGGAAAATGGCAAACGTGACCCCAATTTTAAAAAGCGGCGATAGGGAAGAACCATGTAAATAGGTCTAGAAATGGCTCCATATCTTAAAGTAACATTTAACAAATCCCTCGAAGAACACGCTGTTCCCAAGGACTGGAAAATGGAAAACGAGACCCCAATTTTAAAAAGCGGCGATAGGGAATAGCCATGTAAATAGCTCTATAAATGGTTCCGTATCTTAAAGTAAAATTTAACAAATCCCTCGAAGAACACGCTGTTCCCAAGGACTGGAAAATGTCAAACGTGACCCCAATTTTAAAAAGCAGCGATAGGGAATAGCCATGTAAATAGCTCTCGAAATCCTCCGTATCTATTTAATAAATCCCTCGAAGAACATGCTGTTCCCAAGGACTGGAAAATGGCAAACGTGACCCCAATTTTAAAAAGCGGCGATATGGAATAGCCATGTAAATAGCTCTAGAAATGGCTCCGTATCTTAAAGTAACATTTAACAAATCCCTCGAAGAACACGCTGTTCCCAAGGACTGGAAGATGGCAAACGTGACCCCAATTTTAAAAAGCGGCGATAGGGAATAGCCATGTAAATATCTCTATAAATGGCTCCGTATCTATTTAATAAATCCCTCGAAGAACACGCTGTTCCCAAGGACTGGAAAATGACAAACGTGACCCCAATTTTAAAAAGGGGCGATAGGAAATAACCATGTAAATAGCTCTAGAAATGGCTCCGTATCTTAAAGTAACATTTAACAAATCCCCCGAAGAACACGCTGTTCCCAAGGACTGGAAGATGGCAAACGTGACCCCAATTTTAAAAAGCGGCGATAGGGAATAGCCATGTAAATAGCTCTCGAAATGCCTCCGTATCTATTTAATAAATCCCTCGAAGAACACGCTGTTCCCAAGGACTGGAAGATGGCAAACGTGACCCCAATTTTAAAAAGCGGCGATAGGGAATAGCCATGTAAAAAGCTCTAGAAATGGCTCCGTATCTTAAAGTAACATTTAACAAATCCCTCGAAGAACACGCTGTTCCCAAGGACTGGAAAATGGCAAACGTGACCCCAATTTTAAAAAGCGGCGATAGGGAATAGCCATGTAAATAGCTCTAGAAATGGCTCCGTATCTTAAAGTAACATTTAACAAATCCCTCGAAGAACACGCTGTTCCCAAGGACTGGAAGATGGCAAACGTGACCCCAATTTTAAAAAGCGGCGATAGGGTATAGCCATGTAAATAGGTCTAGAAATGGCTCCATATCTTAAAGTAACATTTAACAAATCCCTCGAAGAACACGCTGTTCCCAAGGACTGGAAAATGGAAAACGAGACCCCAATTATAAAAAGAGGCGATAGGGAATAGCCATGTAAATAGCTCTAGAAATGGCTCCGTATCTTAAAGTAACATTTAACAAATCCCTCGAAGAACACGCTGTTCCCAAGGACTGGAAAATGGCAAACGTGACACCAATTTTAAAAAGCAGCGATAGGGAATAGCCATGTAAATAGCTCTCGAAATGCCTCCGTATCTATTTAATAAATCCCTCGAAGAACACGCTGTTCCCAAGGACTGGAAAATGGCAAACGTGACCCCAATTTTAAAAAGCGGCGATAGGGATTAGCTATGTAAATAGCTCTCAAAATGGCTCCGAATCTTAAAGTAACATTTACCAAATCCCTCGAAGAACACGCTGTTCCCAAGGACTGGAAAATGGCAAACGTGACCCCAATTTTAAAAAGCGGCGATAGGAAATAGCCATGTAAATAGCTCTAGAAATGGCTCCGTATCTTAAAGTAACATTTAACAAATCCCTCGAAGAACACGCTGTTCCCAAGGACTGGAAAATGGCAAAGGTGACCCCAATTTTAAAAAGCGGCGATAGGGAATAGCCATGTAAATAGCTCTAGAAATGGCTCCGTATCTTAAAGTAACATTTAACAAATCCCTCGAAGAACACGCTGTTCCCAAGGACTGGAAGATGGCAAACGTGACCCCAATTTTAAAAAGCGGCGATAGGGAATAGCCATTTAAATAGCTCTCGAAATGCCTCCGTATCTATTTAATAAATCCCTCGAAGAACACGCTGTTCCCAAGGACTGGAAAATGGCAAACGTGACCCCCATTTTAAAAAGCGGCGATAGGGAATAGCCATGTAAATAGCTCTAGAAATGGCTCCGTATCTAAACGTAACATTTAACAAATCCCTCGAAGAACACGCTGTTCCCAAGGACTGGAAGATGGAAACGTGACCCCAATTTTAAAAAGCGGCGATAGGGAATAGCCATGTAAATACCTCTAGAAATGGCTCCGTATCTTAAAGTAACATTTAACAAATCCCTCGAAGAACACGCTGTTCCCAAGGACTAGAAGATGGCAAACGTGACCCCAATTTTAAAAAGCGGCGATAGGGAATAGCCATGTAAATAGCTCTAGAAATGGCTCCGTATCTTAAAGTAACATGTAACAAATCCCTCGAAGAACACGCTGTTCCCAAGGACTGGAAAATGGCAAACGTGACCCCAATTTTAAAAAGCGGCGATAGGGAATAGCCATGTAAATAGCTCTAGAAATGGCTCCGTATCTTAAAGTAACATTTAACAAATCCCTCGAAGAACACGCTGTTCCCAAGGACTGGAAAATGGCAAACGTGACCCCAATTTTAAAAAGCGGCGATAGGGTATAGCCATGTAAATAGGTCTAGAAATGGCTCCATATCTTAGTAACATTTAACAAATCCCTCGAAGAACACGCTGTTCCCAAGGACTGGAAAATGGAAAAAGAGACCCCAATTATAAAAAGCGGCGATAGGGAATAGCCATGTAAATAGCTCTAGAAATGGCTCCGTATCTTAAAGTAACATTTAACAAATCCCTCGAAAAACACGCTGTTCCCAAGGACTGGAAAATGGCAAACGTGACACCAATTTTAAAAAGCAGCGATAGGGAAAAGCCATGTAAATAGCTCTCGAAATGCCTCCGTATCTATTTAATAAATCCCTCGAAGAACACGCTGTTCCCAAGGACTGGAAAATGGCAAACGTGACCCCAATTTTAAAAAGCGGCGATAGGGAATAGCCATGTAAATAGCTCTAGAAATGGCTCCGTATCTTAAAGTAACATTTAGCAAATCCCTCTAAGAACACGCTGTTCCCAAGGACTGGAAAATGGCAAACGTGACCCCAATTTTAAAAAGCGGCGATAGGAAATAGCCATGTAAATAGCTCTAGAAATGGCTCCGTATCTTAAAGTAACATTTAACAAATCCCTCGAAGAACACGCTGTTCCCAAGGACTGGAAAATGGCAAAGGTGACCCCAATTTTAAAAAGCGGCGATAGGGAATAGCCATGTAAATAGCTCTAGAAATGGCTCCGTATCTTAAAGTAACATTTAACAAATCCCTCGAAGAACACGCTGTTCCCAAGGACTGGAAGATGGCAAACGTGACCCCAATTTTAAAAAGCGGCGATAAGGAATAGCCATGTAAATAGCTCTCGAAATGCCTCCGTATCTATTTAATAAATCCCTCGAAGAACACGCTGTTCCCAAGGACTGGAAAATGGCAAACGTGACCCCCATTTTAAAAAGCGGCGATAGGGAATAGCCATGTAAATAGCTCTAGAAATGGCTCCGTATCTTAACGTAACATTTAACAAATCCCTCGAAGAACACGCTGTTCCCAAGGACTGGAAGATGGAAACGTGACCCCAATTTTAAAAAGCGGCTATAGGGAATAGCCATGTAAATAGCTCTAGAAATGGCTCCGTATCTTAAAGTAACATTTAACAAATCCCTCGAAGAACACGCTGTTCCCAAGGACTAGAAGATGGCAAACGTGACCCCAATTTTAAAAAGCGGCGATAGGGAATAGCCATATAAATAGCTCTAGAAATGGCTCCGTATTTTAAAGTAACATGTATCAAATCCCTCGAAGAACACGCTGTTCCCAAGGACTGGAAAATGGCAAACGTGACCCCAATTTTAAAAAGCGGCGATAGGGAATAGCCATGTAAATAGCTCTAGAAATGGTTCCGTATCTTAAAGTAACATTTAACAAATCCCTAGAAGAACACGCTGTTCCCAAGGACTGGAAAATGGCAAACGTGACCCCAATTGAAAAAAGCGGCGATAGGGAATAGCCATGTAAATAGCTCTAGAAATGGCTCTGTATCTTAAAGTAACATTTAACAAATCCCTCGAAGAACACGCTTTTCCCAAGGACTGGAAAATGGCAAACGTTACAACAATTTTAAAAAGCGGCGATAGGGAATAGCCATGTAAATAGCTCTAGAAATGGCTCCGTATCTTAAAGTAACATTTAACAAATCCCTCGAAGAACACGCTGTTCCCAAGGACTGGAAAATGGCAAACGTGACCCCAATTTTAAAAAGCGGCGATAGGGAATAGCCATGTAAATAGCTCTAGAAATGGCTCCGTATCTTAAAGTAACATTTAACAAATCCCTCGAAGAACACGCTGTTCCCAAGGACTGGAAGATGGAAAACGTGACCCCAATTTTAAAAAGCGGCGATAGGGAATAGCCATGTAAATAGCTCTAGAAATGGCTCCGTATCTTAAAGTAACATTTAACAAATCCCTCGAAGAACACGCTGTTCCCAAGGACTGGAAAATGGCAAACGTGACCCCAATTTTAAAAAGCGGCGATAGGGAATAGCCATGTAAATAGCTCTAGAAATGGCTCCGTATCTTAAGGTAACATTTAAAAAATCCCTCGAAGAACACATTGCTCCCAAGGACTGGAAAATGGAAAACGTGACCCCAATTTTAGAAAGCGGCGATAGGGAATAGCCATGTAAATAGCTCTAGAAATGGCTCCGTATCTTAAAGTAACATTTAACAAATCCCTCGAAGAACACGCTGTTCCCAAGGACTGGAAGATGGCAAACGTGACCCCAATTTTAAAAAGCGGCGATAGGGAATAGCCATGTAAATAGCTCTAGAAATGGCTCCGTATCTTAAAGTAACATTTAACAAATCCCTGGAAGAACACGCTGTTCCCAAGGACTGGAAAATGGCAAACGTGACCCCAATTTTAAAAAGCGGCGATAGGGAATAGCCATGTAAATAGCTCTAGAAATGCCTCCGTATCTATTTAATAAATCCCTCGAAGAACACGCTGTTCCCAAGGACTGGAAGATGGCAAACGTGACCCCAATTTTAAAAAGCGGCGATAGGGAATAGCCATGTAAATAGCTCTAGAAATGGTCCCGTATCTTAAAGTAACATTTAACAAATCCCTCGAAGAACACGCTGTTCCCAAGGACTGGAAAATGGCAAACGTTACCCCAATTTTAAAAAGCGGCGACAGGGAATAGTCATGTAAATAGCTCTAGAAATGGCTCCGTATCTTAAAGTAACATTTAACAAATCCCGCGAAGAACACGCTGTTCCCAAGGACTGGAAAATGGCAAACGTGACCCCAATTTTAAAAAGCGGCGATAGGGAATAGCCATGTAAATAGCTCTAAAAATGGTTCCGTATCTTAAAGTAACATTTAACAAATCCCTGGAAGAACACGCTGTTCCCAAGGACTGGAAGATGGCAAACGTGACCCCAATTTTAAAAAGCGGCGATAGGGAATAGCCATGTAAATAGCTTTAGAAATGGCTCCGAATCTTAAAGTAACATTTAACAAATCCCTCGAAGAACACGCTGTTCCCAAGGACTGGAAAATGGCAAACGTGACCCCAATTTTAAAAAGCGGCGATAGGGAATAGCCATGTAAATAGCTCTAGAAATGGCTCCGTATCTTAAAGTAACATTTAACAAATCCCTCGAAGAACACGCTGTTCCCAAGGACTGGAAAATGGAAAACGTGACCCCAATTTTAAAAAGCGGCGATAGGGAATAGCCATGTAAATAGCTCTAGAAATGGCTCCGTATATTAAAGTAACATTTAACAAAACCCTCGAAGAACACGCTGTTCCCAAGGACTGGAAAATGGCAAACGTGACCCCAATATTAAAAAGCGGCGATAGGGAATAGCCATGTAAATAGCTCTAGAAATGGCTCCGTATCTTAAAGTAACATTTAACAAATCCCTCGAAGAACACGCTGTTCCCAAGGACTGGAAGATGGCAAACGTGACCCCAATTTTAAAAAGCGGCGATAGGGAATAGCCATGTAAATAGCTCTAGAAATGGCTCCGCATCTTAAAGTAACATTTAACAAATCCCTCGAAGAACACGCTGTTCCCAAGGACTGGAAAATGGCAAACGTGACCCCAATTTTAAAAAGCGGCGATAGGGAATAGCCATGTAAATAGCTCTAGAAATGGCTCCGTATCTTAAAGTAACATTTAACAAATCCCTCGAAGAACACGCTGTTCCCAAGGACTGGAAAATGGAAAACGTGACCCCAATATTAAAAAGCGGCGATAGGGATTAGCTATGTAAATAGCTCTCAAAATGGCTCCGTATCTTAAAGTAACATTTACCAAATCCCTCGAAGAACACGCTGTTCCCAAGGACTGGAAAATGGCAAACGTGACACCAATTTTAAAAAGCGGCGATAGGGAATAGCCATGTAAATAGCTCTAGAAATGGCTCCGTATATTAAAGTAACATTTAACAAATCCCTCGAAGAACACGCTGTTCCCAAGGACTGGAAAATGGCAAACGTGACCCCAATTTTAAAAAGCGGCGATAGGGAATAGCCATGTAAATAGCTCTAGAAATGGCTCCGTATCTTAAAGTAACATTTAAAAAATCCCTCGAAGAACACGCTGTTCCCAAGGACTGGAAAATGGCAAACGTGACCACAATTTTAAAAAGCGGCGATAGGGAAGAGCCATGTAAATAGGTCTAGAAATGGCTCCATATCTTAAAGTAACATTTAACAAATCCCTCGAAGAACACGCTGTTCCCAAGGACTGGAAAATGGAAATCCGAGACCCCAATTTTAAAAAGCGGCGATAGGGAATAGCCATGTAAATAGCTCTATAAATGGTTCCGTATCTTAAAGTAACATTTAACAAATCCCTCGAAGAACACGCTGTTCCCAAGGACTGGAAAATGTCAAACGTGACCCCAATTTTAAAAAGCAGCGATAGGGAATAGCCATGTAAATAGCTCTCGAAATCCTCCGTATCTATTTAATAAATCCCTCGAAGAACACGCTGTTCCCAAGGACTGGAAAATGGCAAACGTGACCCCAATTTTAAAAAGCGGCGATATGGAATAGCCATGTAAATAGCTCTAGAAATGGCTCCGTATCTTAAAGTAACATTTAACAAATCCCTCGAAGAACACGCTGTTCCCAAGGACTGGAAGATGGCAAACGTGACCCCAATTTAAAAAAGCGGCGATAGGGAATAGCCATGTAAATAGCTCTAGAAATGGCTCCGTATCTTAAAGTAACATTTAACAAATCCCTCGAAGAACACGCTGTTCCCAAGGACATGAAAATGGCAAACATGACCCCAATTTTAAAAAGCGGCGATAGGGAATAGCCATGTAAATATCTCTATAAATGGCTCCGTATCTATTTAATAAATCCCTCGAAGAACACGCTGTTCCCAAGGACTGGAAAATGACAAACGTGACCCCAATTTTAAAAAGGGGCGATAGGAAATAACCATATAAATAGCTCTAGAAATGGCTCCGTATCTTAAAGTAACATTTAACAAATCCCCCGAAGAACACGCTGTTCCCAAGGACTGGAAGATGGCAAACGTGACCCCAATTTTAAAAAGCGGCGATGAGGAATAGCCATGTAAATAGCTCTCGAAATGCCTCCGTATCTATTTAATAAATCCCTCGAAGAACACGCTGTTCCCAAGGACTTGAAAATGGAAAACGTGACCCCAATTTTAAAAAGCGGCGATAGGGAATAGCCATGTAAATAGCTCTCGATATGCCTCCGTATCTATTTAATAAATCCCTCGAAGAACACGCTGTTCCCAAGGACTGGAAGATGGCAAACGTGACCCCAATTTTAAAAAGCGGCGATAGGGAATAGCCATGTAAATAGCTCTAGAAATGGCTCCGTATCTTAAAGTAACATTTAACAAATCCCTCGAAGAACACGCTGTTCCCAAGGACTGGAAGATGGCAAACGTGACCCCAATTTTAAAAAGCGGCGATAGGGAATAGCCATTTAAATAGCTCTCGAAATGCCTCCGTATCTATTTAATAAATCCCTCGAAGAACACGCTGTTCCCAAGGACTGGAAAATGGCAAACGTGACCCCCATTTTAAAAAGCGGCGATAGGGAATAGCCATGTAAATAGCTCTAGAAATGGCTCCGTATCTAAACGTAACATTTAACAAATCCCTCGAAGAACACGCTGTTCCCAAGGACTGGAAGATGGAAACGTGACCCCAATTTTAAAAAGCGGCGATAGGGAATAGCCATGTAAATACCTCTAGAAATGGCTCCGTATCTTAAAGTAACATTTAACAAATCCCTCGAAGAACACGCTGTTCCCAAGGACTAGAAGATGGCAAACGTGACCCCAATTTTAAAAAGCGGCGATAGGGAATAGCCATGTAAATAGCTCTAGAAATGGCTCCGTATCTTAAAGTAACATGTAACAAATCCCTCGAAGAACACGCTGTTCCCAAGGACTGGAAAATGGCAAACGTGACCCCAATTTTAAAAAGCGGCGATAGGGAATAGCCATGTAAATAGCTCTAGAAATGGCTCCGTATCTTAAAGTAACATTTAACAAATCCCTCGAAGAACACGCTGTTCCCAAGGACTGGAAAATGGCAAACGTGACCCCAATTTTAAAAAGCGGCGATAGGGTATAGCCATGTAAATAGGTCTAGAAATGGCTCCATATCTTAGTAACATTTAACAAATCCCTCGAAGAACACGCTGTTCCCAAGGACTGGAAAATGGAAAAAGAGACCCCAATTATAAAAAGCGGCGATAGGGAATAGCCATGTAAATAGCTCTAGAAATGGCTCCGTATCTTAAAGTAACATTTAACAAATCCCTCGAAAAACACGCTGTTCCCAAGGACTGGAAAATGGCAAACGTGACACCAATTTTAAAAAGCAGCGATAGGGAAAAGCCATGTAAATAGCTCTCGAAATGCCTCCGTATCTATTTAATAAATCCCTCGAAGAACACGCTGTTCCCAAGGACTGGAAAATGGCAAACGTGACCCCAATTTTAAAAAGCGGCGATAGGGAATAGCCATGTAAATAGCTCTAGAAATGGCTCCGTATCTTAAAGTAACATTTAGCAAATCCCTCTAAGAACACGCTGTTCCCAAGGACTGGAAAATGGCAAACGTGACCCCAATTTTAAAAAGCGGCGATAGGAAATAGCCATGTAAATAGCTCTAGAAATGGCTCCGTATCTTAAAGTAACATTTAACAAATCCCTCGAAGAACACGCTGTTCCCAAGGACTGGAAAATGGCAAAGGTGACCCCAATTTTAAAAAGCGGCGATAGGGAATAGCCATGTAAATAGCTCTAGAAATGGCTCCGTATCTTAAAGTAACATTTAACAAATCCCTCGAAGAACACGCTGTTCCCAAGGACTGGAAGATGGCAAACGTGACCCCAATTTTAAAAAGCGGCGATAAGGAATAGCCATGTAAATAGCTCTCGAAATGCCTCCGTATCTATTTAATAAATCCCTCGAAGAACACGCTGTTCCCAAGGACTGGAAAATGGCAAACGTGACCCCCATTTTAAAAAGCGGCGATAGGGAATAGCCATGTAAATAGCTCTAGAAATGGCTCCGTATCTTAACGTAACATTTAACAAATCCCTCGAAGAACACGCTGTTCCCAAGGACTGGAAGATGGAAACGTGACCCCAATTTTAAAAAGCGGCTATAGGGAATAGCCATGTAAATAGCTCTAGAAATGGCTCCGTATCTTAAAGTAACATTTAACAAATCCCTCGAAGAACACGCTGTTCCCAAGGACTAGAAGATGGCAAACGTGACCCCAATTTTAAAAAGCGGCGATAGGGAATAGCCATATAAATAGCTCTAGAAATGGCTCCGTATTTTAAAGTAACATGTATCAAATCCCTCGAAGAACACGCTGTTCCCAAGGACTGGAAAATGGCAAACGTGACCCCAATTTTAAAAAGCGGCGATAGGGAATAGCCATGTAAATAGCTCTAGAAATGGTTCCGTATCTTAAAGTAACATTTAACAAATCCCTAGAAGAACACGCTGTTCCCAAGGACTGGAAAATGGCAAACGTGACCCCAATTGAAAAAAGCGGCGATAGGGAATAGCCATGTAAATAGCTCTAGAAATGGCTCTGTATCTTAAAGTAACATTTAACAAATCCCTCGAAGAACACGCTTTTCCCAAGGACTGGAAAATGGCAAACGTTACAACAATTTTAAAAAGCGGCGATAGGGAATAGCCATGTAAATAGCTCTAGAAATGGCTCCGTATCTTAAAGTAACATTTAACAAATCCCTCGAAGAACACGCTGTTCCCAAGGACTGGAAAATGGCAAACGTGACCCCAATTTTAAAAAGCGGCGATAGGGAATAGCCATGTAAATAGCTCTAGAAATGGCTCCGTATCTTAAAGTAACATTTAACAAATCCCTCGAAGAACACGCTGTTCCCAAGGACTGGAAGATGGAAAACGTGACCCCAATTTTAAAAAGCGGCGATAGGGAATAGCCATGTAAATAGCTCTAGAAATGGCTCCGTATCTTAAAGTAACATTTAACAAATCCCTCGAAGAACACGCTGTTCCCAAGGACTGGAAAATGGCAAACGTGACCCCAATTTTAAAAAGCGGCGATAGGGAATAGCCATGTAAATAGCTCTAGAAATGGCTCCGTATCTTAAGGTAACATTTAAAAAATCCCTCGAAGAACACATTGCTCCCAAGGACTGGAAAATGGAAAACGTGACCCCAATTTTAGAAAGCGGCGATAGGGAATAGCCATGTAAATAGCTCTAGAAATGGCTCCGTATCTTAAAGTAACATTTAACAAATCCCTCGAAGAACACGCTGTTCCCAAGGACTGGAAGATGGCAAACGTGACCCCAATTTTAAAAAGCGGCGATAGGGAATAGCCATGTAAATAGCTCTAGAAATGGCTCCGTATCTTAAAGTAACATTTAACAAATCCCTGGAAGAACACGCTGTTCCCAAGGACTGGAAAATGGCAAACGTGACCCCAATTTTAAAAAGCGGCGATAGGGAATAGCCATGTAAATAGCTCTAGAAATGCCTCCGTATCTATTTAATAAATCCCTCGAAGAACACGCTGTTCCCAAGGACTGGAAGATGGCAAACGTGACCCCAATTTTAAAAAGCGGCGATAGGGAATAGCCATGTAAATAGCTCTAGAAATGGTCCCGTATCTTAAAGTAACATTTAACAAATCCCTCGAAGAACACGCTGTTCCCAAGGACTGGAAAATGGCAAACGTTACCCCAATTTTAAAAAGCGGCGACAGGGAATAGTCATGTAAATAGCTCTAGAAATGGCTCCGTATCTTAAAGTAACATTTAACAAATCCCGCGAAGAACACGCTGTTCCCAAGGACTGGAAAATGGCAAACGTGACCCCAATTTTAAAAAGCGGCGATAGGGAATAGCCATGTAAATAGCTCTAAAAATGGTTCCGTATCTTAAAGTAACATTTAACAAATCCCTGGAAGAACACGCTGTTCCCAAGGACTGGAAGATGGCAAACGTGACCCCAATTTTAAAAAGCGGCGATAGGGAATAGCCATGTAAATAGCTTTAGAAATGGCTCCGAATCTTAAAGTAACATTTAACAAATCCCTCGAAGAACACGCTGTTCCCAAGGACTGGAAAATGGCAAACGTGACCCCAATTTTAAAAAGCGGCGATAGGGAATAGCCATGTAAATAGCTCTAGAAATGGCTCCGTATCTTAAAGTAACATTTAACAAATCCCTCGAAGAACACGCTGTTCCCAAGGACTGGAAAATGGAAAACGTGACCCCAATTTTAAAAAGCGGCGATAGGGAATAGCCATGTAAATAGCTCTAGAAATGGCTCCGTATATTAAAGTAACATTTAACAAAACCCTCGAAGAACACGCTGTTCCCAAGGACTGGAAAATGGCAAACGTGACCCCAATATTAAAAAGCGGCGATAGGGAATAGCCATGTAAATAGCTCTAGAAATGGCTCCGTATCTTAAAGTAACATTTAACAAATCCCTCGAAGAACACGCTGTTCCCAAGGACTGGAAGATGGCAAACGTGACCCCAATTTTAAAAAGCGGCGATAGGGAATAGCCATGTAAATAGCTCTAGAAATGGCTCCGCATCTTAAAGTAACATTTAACAAATCCCTCGAAGAACACGCTGTTCCCAAGGACTGGAAAATGGCAAACGTGACCCCAATTTTAAAAAGCGGCGATAGGGAATAGCCATGTAAATAGCTCTAGAAATGGCTCCGTATCTTAAAGTAACATTTAACAAATCCCTCGAAGAACACGCTGTTCCCAAGGACTGGAAAATGGAAAACGTGACCCCAATATTAAAAAGCGGCGATAGGGATTAGCTATGTAAATAGCTCTCAAAATGGCTCCGTATCTTAAAGTAACATTTACCAAATCCCTCGAAGAACACGCTGTTCCCAAGGACTGGAAAATGGCAAACGTGACACCAATTTTAAAAAGCGGCGATAGGGAATAGCCATGTAAATAGCTCTAGAAATGGCTCCGTATATTAAAGTAACATTTAACAAATCCCTCGAAGAACACGCTGTTCCCAAGGACTGGAAAATGGCAAACGTGACCCCAATTTTAAAAAGCGGCGATAGGGAATAGCCATGTAAATAGCTCTAGAAATGGCTCCGTATCTTAAAGTAACATTTAAAAAATCCCTCGAAGAACACGCTGTTCCCAAGGACTGGAAAATGGCAAACGTGACCACAATTTTAAAAAGCGGCGATAGGGAAGAGCCATGTAAATAGGTCTAGAAATGGCTCCATATCTTAAAGTAACATTTAACAAATCCCTCGAAGAACACGCTGTTCCCAAGGACTGGAAAATGGAAATCCGAGACCCCAATTTTAAAAAGCGGCGATAGGGAATAGCCATGTAAATAGCTCTATAAATGGTTCCGTATCTTAAAGTAACATTTAACAAATCCCTCGAAGAACACGCTGTTCCCAAGGACTGGAAAATGTCAAACGTGACCCCAATTTTAAAAAGCAGCGATAGGGAATAGCCATGTAAATAGCTCTCGAAATCCTCCGTATCTATTTAATAAATCCCTCGAAGAACACGCTGTTCCCAAGGACTGGAAAATGGCAAACGTGACCCCAATTTTAAAAAGCGGCGATATGGAATAGCCATGTAAATAGCTCTAGAAATGGCTCCGTATCTTAAAGTAACATTTAACAAATCCCTCGAAGAACACGCTGTTCCCAAGGACTGGAAGATGGCAAACGTGACCCCAATTTAAAAAAGCGGCGATAGGGAATAGCCATGTAAATAGCTCTAGAAATGGCTCCGTATCTTAAAGTAACATTTAACAAATCCCTCGAAGAACACGCTGTTCCCAAGGACATGAAAATGGCAAACATGACCCCAATTTTAAAAAGCGGCGATAGGGAATAGCCATGTAAATATCTCTATAAATGGCTCCGTATCTATTTAATAAATCCCTCGAAGAACACGCTGTTCCCAAGGACTGGAAAATGACAAACGTGACCCCAATTTTAAAAAGGGGCGATAGGAAATAACCATATAAATAGCTCTAGAAATGGCTCCGTATCTTAAAGTAACATTTAACAAATCCCCCGAAGAACACGCTGTTCCCAAGGACTGGAAGATGGCAAACGTGACCCCAATTTTAAAAAGCGGCGATGAGGAATAGCCATGTAAATAGCTCTCGAAATGCCTCCGTATCTATTTAATAAATCCCTCGAAGAACACGCTGTTCCCAAGGACTTGAAAATGGAAAACGTGACCCCAATTTTAAAAAGCGGCGATAGGGAATAGCCATGTAAATAGCTCTCGATATGCCTCCGTATCTATTTAATAAATCCCTCGAAGAACACGCTGTTCCCAAGGACTGGAAGATGGCAAACGTGACCCCAATTTTAAAAAGCGGCGATAGGGAATAGCCATGTAAATAGCTCTAGAAATGGCTCCGTATCTTAAAGTAACATTTAAAAAATCCCTCGAAGAACACGCTGTTCCCAAGGACTGGAAAATGGCAAACGTGACCCCAATTTTAAAAAGCGGCGATAGGGAATAGCCATGTAAATAGCTCTAGAAATGGCTCCGTATCTTAAAGTAACATTTAACAAATCCCTCGAAGAACACGCTGTTCCCAAGGACTGGAAGATGGCAAACGTGACCCCAATTTTAAAAAGCGGCGATAGGGTATAGCCATGTAAATAGGTCTAGAAATGGCTCCATATCTTAAAGTAACATTTAACAAATCCCTCGAAGAACACGCTGTTCCCAAGGACTGGAAAATGGAAAACGAGACCCCAATTTTAAAAAGCGGCGATAGGGAATAGCCATGTAAATAGCTCTAGAAATGGCTCCGTATCTTAAAGTAACATTTTACAAATCCCTCGAAGAACACGCTGTTCCCAAGGACTGGAAAATGGCAAACGTGACCCCAATTTTAAAAAGCAGCAATAGGGAATAGCCATGTAAATAGCTCTCGAAATGCCTCCGTATCTATTTAACAAATCCCTCGAAGAACACGCTGTTCCCAAGGACTGGAAAATGGCAAACGTGACCCCAATTTTAAAAAGCGGCGATAGGGAATAGCCATGTAAATAGCTCTAGAAATGGCTCCGTATCTTAAAGTAACATTTAGCAAATCCCTCTAAGAACACGCTGTTCCCAAGGACTGGAAAATGGCAAACATGATTCCAATTTTAAAAAGCGGCGATAGGAAATAGCCATGTAAATAGCTCTAGAAATGGCTCCGTATCTTAAAGTAACATTTAACAAATCCCTCGAAGAACACGCTGTTCCCAAGGACTGGAAAATGGAAAGGGGACCCCAATTTTAAAAAGCGGCGATAGGGAATAGCCATGTAAATAGCTCTAGAAATGGCTCCGAATCTTAATGTAACATTTAATAAATCCCTCGAAGAACACGCTGTTCCCAAGGACTGGAAGATGGCAAACGTGACCCCAATTTTAAAAAGCGGCGATAGGGAATAGCCATGTAAATAGCTCTCGAAATGCCTCCGTATCTATTTAATAAATCCCTCGAAGAACACGCTGTTCCCAAGGACTGGAAAATGGCAAACGTGACCCAAATTTTAAAAAGCGGCGATAGGGAATAGCCATGTAAATAGCTCTAGAAATGGCTCCGAATCTTAACGTAACATTTAACAAATCCCTCGAAGAACACATTGTTCCCAAGGACTGGAAAATGGCAAACGTGACCCCAATTTTAAAAAGCGGCGATAGGGAATAACCATGTAATGAGCTCTAGAAATGGCTCCGTATCTTAAAGTAACATTTAATAAATCCCTCGAAGAACACGCTGTTCCCAAGGACTGGAAAATGGCAAACGTGACCCCAATTTTAAAAAGCGGCGATAGGGAATAGCCATGTAAATAGCTCTAGAAATGGCTCCGTATCTTAAAGTAACATGTAACAAATCCCTCGAAGAACACGCTGTTCCCAAGGACTGGAAAATGGAAAACGTGACCCCAATTTTAAAAAGCGGCGATAGGGAATAGCCATGTAAATAGCTCTAGAAATGGCTCCGTATCTTAAAGTAACATTTAACAAATCCCTCGAAGAACACGCTGTTCCCAAGGACTGGAAAATGGCAAACGTGACCCCAATTTTAAAAAGCGGCGATAGGGAATAGCCATGTAAATAGGTCTAGAAATGGCTCCATAACTTAAAGTAACATTTAACAAATCCCTCGAAGAACACGCTGTTCCCAAGGACTGGAAAATGGAAAACGAGACCCCAATTTTAAAAAGCGGCGATAGGGAATAGCCATGTAAATAGCTCTAGAAATGGTTCCGTATCTTAAAGTAACATTTAACAAATCCCTCGAAGAACACGCTGTTCCCAAGGACTGGAAAATGGAACACGTGACCCCAATTTTAAACAGCAGCGATAGGGAATAGCCATGTAAATAGCTCTCGAAATGCCTCCGTATCTATTTAATAAATCCCTCGAAGAACACGCTGTTCCCAAGGACTGGAAAATGGCAAACGTGACCCCAATTTTAAAAAGCGGCGATATGGAATAGCCATGTAAATAGCTCTAGAAATGGCTCCGTATCTAAAAGTATCATTTAACAAATCCCTCGAAGAACACGCTGTTCCCAAGGCTTGGAAGATGGCAAACGTGACCCCAATTTTAAAAAGCGGCGATAGGGAATAGCCATGTAAATAGCTCTAGAAATGGCTCCACATCTTAAAGTAACATTTAACAAATCCCTCGAAGAACACGCTGTTCCCAAGGACTGGAAAATGGCAAACGTGACCCCAATTTTAAAAAGCGGCGATAGGGAATAGCCATGTAAATATCTCTATAAATGGCTCCGTATCTATTTAATAACTCCCTCGAAGAACACGCTGTTCCCAAGGACTGGAAAATGACAAACGTGACCCCAATTTTAAAAAGCGGCGATAGGGAATAGCCATGTAAATAGCTCTATAAATGGTTCCGTATCTTAAAGTAACATTTAACAAATCCCTCGAAGAACACGCTGTTCCCAAGGACTGGAAAATGTCAAACGTGACCCCAATTTTAAAAAGCAGCGATAGGGAATAGCCATGTAAATAGCTCTCGAAATCCTCCGTATCTATTTAATAAATCCCTCGAAGAACACGCTGTTCCCAAGGACTGGAAAATGGCAAACGTGACCACAATTTTAAAAAGCGGCGATATGGAATAGCCATGTAAATAGCTCTAGAAATAGCTCCGTATCTTAAAGTAACATTTAACAAATCCCTCGAAGAACACGCTGTTCCCAAGGACTGGAAGATGGCAAACGTGACCCCAATTTTAAAAAGCGGCGATAGGGAATAGCCATGTAAATAGCTCTAGAAATGGCTCCGTATCTTAAAGTAACATTTAACAAATCCCTCGAAGAACAAGCTGTTCCCAAGGACTGGAAAATGGCAAACATGACCCCAATTTTAAAAAGCGGCGATAGGGAATAGCCATGTAAATATCTCTATAAATGGCTCCGTATCAATTTAATAAATCCCTCGAAGAACACGCTGTTCCCAAGGACTAGAAAATGACAAACGTGACCCCAATTTTAAAAAGGGGCGATAGGAAATAACCATGTAAATAGCTCTAGAAATGGCTCCGTATCTTAAAGTAACATTTAACAAATCCCCCGAAGAACACGCTGTTCCCAAGGACTGGAAGATGGCAAACGTGACCCCAATTTTAAAAAGAGGCGATAGGGAATAGCCATGTAAATAGCTCTCGAAATGACTCCGTATCTATTTAATAAATCCCTCGAAGAACACGCTGTTCCCAAGGACTGGAAAATGGCAAACGTGACCCCAATTTTAAAAAGCGGCGATAGGGAATAGCCATGTAAATAGCTCTCGAAATGCCTCCGTAACTATTTAATAAATCCCTCGAAGAACACGCTGTTCCCAAGGACTTGAAAATGGCAAACGTGACCCCAATTTTAAAAAGCGGCGATAGGGAATAGCCATGTAAATAGCTCTCGAAATGCCTCCGTATCTATTTAATAAATCCCTCGAAGAACACGCTGTTCCCAAGGACTGGAAGATGGCAAACGCGACCCCAATTTTAAAAAGCGGCGATAGGGAATAGCCATGTAAATAGCTCTCGAAATGCCTCCGTATCTATTTAATAAATCCCTCGAAGAACACGCTGTTCCCAAGGACTGGTAAATGGCAAACGTGACCCCAATTTAAAAAAGCGGCGATAGGGAATAGCCATGTAAATAGCTCTAGAAATGGCTCCGTATCTTAAAGTAACATTTAACAATTCCCTCGCAGAACACGCTTTTCCCTAGGACTGGAAAATGGCAAACGTTACAACAATTTTAAAAAGCGGCGATAGGGAATAGCCATGTAAATAGCTCTAGAAATGGCTCCGTATCTTAAAGTAACATTTAACAAATCCCTCGAAGAACACGCTGTTCCCAAGGACTGGAAAATGGCAAACGTGACCCCAATTTTAAAAAGCGGCGATATGGAATAGCCATGTAAATAGCTCTAGAAATGGCTCCGTATCTAAAAGTATCATTTAACAAATCCCTCGAAGAACACGCTGTTCCCAAGGACTGGAAGATGGCAAACGTGACCCCAATTTTAAAAAGCGGCGATAGGGAATAGCCATGTAAATAGCTCTAGAAATGGCTCCGTATCTTAAAGTAACATTTAACAAATCCCTCGAAGAACACGCTGTTCCCAAGGACTGGAAAATGGCAAACGTGACCCCAATTTTAAAAAGCGGCGATAGGGAATAGCCATGTAAATAGCTCTAGAAATGGCTCCGTATCTTAAAGTAACATTTAACAAATCCCTCGAAGAACACGCTGTTCCCAAGGACTGGAAGATGGCAAACGTGACCCCAATTTTAAAAAGCGGCGATAGGGAATAGCCATGTAAATAGGTCTAGAAATGGCTCCATATCTTAAAGTAACATTTAACAAATCCCTCGAAGAACACGCTGTTCCCAAGGACTGGAAAATGGCAAACGTGACCCCAATTTTAAAAAGCAGCGATAGGGAATAGCCATGTAAATAGCTCTCGAAATGCCTCCGTATCTATTTAATAAATCCCTCGAAGAACACGCTGTTCCCAAGGACTGGAAGATGGCAAACGTGACCCCAATTTTAAAAAGCGGCGATAGGGAATAGCCATGTAAATAGCTCTAGAAATGGTCCCGTATCTTAAAGTAACATTTAACAAATCCCTCGAAGAACACGCTGTTCCCAAGGACTGGAAAATGGCAAACGTTACCCCAATTTTAAAAAGCGGCGACAGGGAATAGTCATGTAAATAGCTCTAGAAATGGCTCCGTATCTTAAAGTAACATTTAACAAATCCCTCGAAGAACACGCTGTTCCCAAGGACTGGAAAATGGCAAACGTGACCCCAATTTTAAAAAGCGGCGATAGGGAATAGCCATGTAAATAGCTCTAAAAATGGCTCCGTATCTTAAAGTAACATTTAACAAATCCCTGGAAGAACACGCTGTTCCCAAGGACTGGAAGATGGCAAACGTGACCCCAATTTTAAAAAGCGGCGATAGGGAATAGCCATGTAAATAGCTCTAGAAATGGCTCCGAATCTTAAAGTAACATTTAACAAATCCCTCGAAGAACACGCTGTTCCCAAGGACTGGAAAATGGCAAACGTGACCCCAATTTTAAAAAGCGGCGATAGGGAATAGCCATGTAAATAGCTCTAGAAATGGCTCCGTATCTTAAAGTAACATCTAACAAATCCCTCGAAGAACACGCTGTTCCCAAGGACTGGAAAATGGAAAACGTGACCCCAATTTTAAAAAGCGGCGATAGGGAAGAGCCATGTAAATAGCTCTAGAAATGGCTCCGTATCTTAAAGTAACATTTAACAAATCCCTCGAAGAACACGCTGTTCCCAAGGACTGGAAAATGGCAAACGTGACCCCAATTTTAAAAAGCGGCGATAGGGAATAGCCATGTAAATAGCTCTAGAAATGGCTCCGTATCTTAAAGTAACATTTAACAAATCCCTCGAAGAAAACGCTGTTCCCAAGGACTGGAAGATGGCAAACGTGACCCCAATTTTAAAAAGCGGCGATAGGGAATAGCCATGTAAATAGCTCTAGAAATGGCTCCGCATCTTAAAGTAACATTTAACAAATCCCTCGAAGAACACGCTGTTCCCAAGGACTGGAAAATGGAAAACGAGACCCCAATTTTAAAAAGCGGCGATAGGGAATAGCCATGTAAATAGCTCTAGAAATGGCTCCGTATCTTAAAGTAACATTTAACAAATCCCTCGAAGAACACGCTGTTCCCAAGGACTGGAAAATGGCAAACGTGACCCCAATTTTAATAAGCAGCGATAGGGAATAGCCATGTAAATAGCTCTCGAAATGCCTCCGTATCTATTTAATAAATCCCTCGAAGAACACGCTGTTCCCAAGGACTGGAAAATGGCAAACGTGACACCAATTTTAAAAAGCGGCGATAGGGAATAGCCATGTAAATAGCTCTAGAAATGGCTCAGTATATTAAAGTAACATTTAACAAATCCCTCGAAGAACACGCTGTTCCCAAGGACTGGAAAATGGCAAACGTGACCCCAATTTTAAAAAGCGGCGATAGGGAATAGCCATGTAAATAGCTCTAGAAATGGCTCCGTATCTTAAAGTAACATTTAAAAAATCCCTCGAAGAACACGCTGTTCCCAAGGACTGGAAAATGGCAAACGTGACCCCAATTTTAAAAAGCGGCGATAGGGAAGAGCCATGTAAATAGGTCTAGAAATGGCTCCATATCTTAAAGTAACATTTAACAAATCCCTCGAAGAACACGCTGTTCCCAAGGACTGGAAAATGGAAATCCGAGACCCCAATTTTAAAAAGCGGCGATAGGGAATAGCCATGTAAATAGCTCTAGAAATGGCTCCGTATCTTAAAGTAACATTTAACAAATCCCTCGAAGAAAACGCTGTTCCCAAGGACTGGAAGATGGCAAACGTGACCCCAATTTTAAAAAGCGGCGATAGGGAATAGCCATGTAAATAGCTCTAGAAATGGCTCCGCATCTTAAAGTAACATTTAACAAATCCCTCGAAGAACACGCTGTTCCCAAGGACTGGAAAATGGAAAACGAGACCCCAATTTTAAAAAGCGGCGATAGGGAATAGCCATGTAAATAGCTCTAGAAATGGCTCCGTATCTTAAAGTAACATTTACCAACTCCCTCGAAGAACACGCTGTTCCCAAGGACTGGAAAATGGCAAACGTGACCCCAATTTTAATAAGCAGCGATAGGGAATAGCCATGTAAATAGCTCTCGAAATGCCTCCGTATCTATTTAATAAATCCCTCGAAGAACACGCTGTTCCCAAGGACTGGAAAATGGCAAACGTGACACCAATTTTAAAAAGCGGCGATAGGGAATAGCCATGTAAATAGCTCTAGAAATGGCTCAGTATATTAAAGTAACATTTAACAAATCCCTCGAAGAACACGCTGTTCCCAAGGACTGGAAAATGGCAAACGTGACCCCAATTTTAAAAAGCGGCGATAGGGAATAGCCATGTAAATAGCTCTAGAAATGGCTCCGTATCTTAAAGTAACATTTAAAAAATCCCTCGAAGAACACGCTGTTCCCAAGGACTGGAAAATGGCAAACGTGACCCCAATTTTAAAAAGCGGCGATAGGGAAGAGCCATGTAAATATGTCTAGAAATGGCTCCATATCTTAAAGTAACATTTAACAAATCCCTCGAAGAACACGCTGTTCCCAAGGACTGGAAAATGGAAATCCGAGACCCCAATTTTAAAAAGCGGCGATAGGGAATAGCCATGTAAATAGCTCTATAAATGGTTCCGTATCTTAAAGTAACATTTAACAAATCCCTCGAAGAACACGCTGTTCCCAAGGACTGGAAAATGGCAAACGTGACCCCAATTTTAAAAAGCGGCGATAGGGAATAGCCATGTAAATAGCTCTAGAAATGGCTCCGTATCTTAAAGTAACATTTAAAAAATCCCTCGAAGAACACGCTGTTCCCAAGGACTGGAAAATGGCAAACGTGACCCCAATTTTAAAAAGCGGCGATAGGGAAGAGCCATGTAAATATGTCTAGAAATGGCTCCATATCTTAAAGTAACATTTAACAAATCCCTCGAAGAACACGCTGTTCCCAAGGACTGGAAAATGGAAATCCGAGACCCCAATTTTAAAAAGCGGCGATAGGGAATAGCCATGTAAATAGCTCTCGAAATCCTCCGTATCTATTTAATAAATCCCTCGAAGAACACGCTGTTCCCAAGGACTGGAAAATGGCAAACGTGACCCCAATTTTAAAAAGCGGCGATATGGAATAGCCATGTAAATAGCTCTAGAAATGGCTCCGTATCTTAAAGTAACATTTAACAAATCCCTCGAAGAACACGCTGTTCCCAAGGACTGGAAGATGGCAAACGTGACCCCAATTTTAAAAAGCGGCGATAGGGAATAGCCATGTAAATAGCTCTAGAAATGGCTCCGTATCTTAAAGTAACATATAACAAATCCCTCGAAGAACACGCTGTTCCCAAGGACTGGAAAATGGCAAACATGACCCCAATTTTAAAAAGCGGCGATAGGGAATAGCCATGTAAATATCTCTATAAATGGCTCCGTATCTATTTAATAAATCCCTCGAAGAACACGCTGTTCCCAAGGACTGGAAAATGACAAACGTGACCCCAATTTTAAAAAGGGGCGATAGGAAATAACCATGTAAATAGCTCTAGAAATGGCTCCGTATCTTAAAGTAACATTTAACAAATCCCCCGAAGAACACGCTGTTCCCAAGGACTGGAAGATGGCAAACGTGACCCCAATTTTAAAAAGCGGCGATGAGTAATAGCCATGTAAATAGCTCTCGAAATGCCTCCGTATCTATTTAATAAATCCCTCGAAGAACACGCTGTTCCCAAGGACTTGAAAATGGCAAACGTGACCCCAATTTTAAAAAGCGGCGATAGGGAATAGCCATGTAAATAGCTCTCGAAATGCCTCCGTATCTATTTAATAAATCCCTCGAAGAACACGCTGTTCCCAAGGACTGGAAGATGGCAAACGTGACCCCAATTTTAAAAAGCGGCGATAGGGAATAGCCATGTAAATAGCTCTAGAAATGGCTCCGTATCTTAAAGTAACATTTAAAAAATCCCTCGAAGAACACGCTGCTCCCAAGGACTGGAAAATGGCAAACGTGACCCCAATTTTAAAAAGCGGCGATAGGGAATAGCCATGTAAATAGCTCTAGAAATGGCTCCGTATCTTAAAGTAACATTTAACAAATCCCTCGAAGAACACGCTGTTCCCAAGGACTGGAAGATGGCAAACGTGACCCCAATTTTAAAAAGCGGCGATAGGGTATAGCCATGTAAATAGGTCTAGAAATAGCTCCATATCTTAAAGTAACATTTAACCAATCCCTCGAAGAACACGCTGTTCCCAAGGACTGGAAAATGGAAAACGAGACCCCAATTTTAAAAAGCGGCGATAGGGAATAGCCATGTAAATAGCTCTAGAAATGGCTCCATATCTTAAAGTAACATTTTACAAATCCCTCGAAGAACACGCTGTTCCCAAGGACTGGAAAATGGCAAACGTGACCCCAATTTTAAAAAGCAGCAATAGGGAATAGCCATGTAAATAGCTCTCGAAATGCCTCCGTATCTATTTAACAAATCCCTCGAAGAACACGCTGTTCCCAAGGACTGGAAAATGGCAAACGTGAACCCAATTTTAAAAAGCGGCGATAGGGAATAGCCATGTAAATAGCTCTAGAAATGGCTCCGTATCTTAAAGTAACATTTAGCAAATCCCTCTAAGAACACGCTGTTCCCAAGGACTGGAAAATGGCAAACGTGATTCCAATTTTAAAAAGCGGCGATAGGAAATAGCCATGTAAATAGCTCTAGAAATGGCTCCGTATCTTAAAGTAACATTTAACAAATCCCTCGAAGAACACGCTGTTCCCAAGGACTGGAAAATGGAAAAGGGACCCCAATTTTAAAAAGCGGCGATAGGGAATAGCCATGTAAATAGCTCTAGAAATGGCTCCGTATCTTAAAGTAACATTTAATAAATCCCTCGAAGAACACGCTGTTCCCAAGGACTGGAAGATGGAAACGTGACCCCAATTTTAAAAAGCGGCGATAGGGAATAGCCATGTAAATAGCTCTCGAAATGCCTCCGTATCTATTTAATAAATCCCTCGAAGAACACGCTGTTCCCAAGGACTGGAAAATGGCAAACGTTACCCCAATTTTAAAAAGCGGCGATAGGGAATAGCCATGTAAATAGCTCTAGAAATGGCTCCGTATCTTAACGTAACATTTAACAAATCCCTCGAAGAACACATTGTTCCCAAGGGCTGGAAAATGGCAAACGTGACCCCAATTTTAAAAAGCGGCGATAGGGAATAACCATGTAATGAGCTCTAGAAATGGCTCCGTATCTTAAAGTAACATTTATCAAATCCCTCGAAGAACACGCTGTTCCCAAGGACTAGAAGATGGAAAACGTGACCCCAATTTTAAAAAGCGGCGATAGGGAATAGCCATGTAAATAGCTCTAGAAATGGCTCCGTATCTTAAAGTAACATGTAACAAATCCCTCGAAGAACACGCTGTTCCCAAGGACTGGAAAATGGCAAACGTGACCCCAATTTTAAAAAGCGGCGATAGGGAATAGCCATGTAAATAGCTCTAGAAATGGCTCCGTATCTTAAAGTAACATTTAACAAATCCCTCGAAGAACACGCTGTTCCCAAGGACTGGAAAATGGCAAACGTGACCCCAATTTTAAAAAGCGGCGATAGGGAATAGCCATGTAAATAGCTCTAGAAATGGCTCCGTATCTTAAAGTAACATTTAACAAATCCCTCGAAGAACACGCTGTTCCCAAGGACTGGAAAATGGCAAACGTGACCCCAATTTTAGAAAGCGGCGATAGGGAATAGCCATGTAAATAGCTCTAGAAATGGCTCCGTATCTTAAAGTAACATTTAACAAATCCCTCGAAGAACACGCTGTTCCCAAGGACTGGAAAATGGCAAACGTGACCCCAATTTTAAAAAGCGGCGAAATGGAATAGCCATGTAAATAGCTCTAGAAATGGCTCCGTATCTAAAAGTATCATTTAACAAATCCCTCGAAGAACACGCTGTTCCCAAGGCCTGGAAGATGGCAAACGTGACCCCAATTTTAAAAAGCGGCGATAGGGAATAGCCATGTAAATAGCTCTAGAAATGGCTCCACATCTTAAAGTAACATTTAACAAATCCCTCGAAGAACACGCTGTTCCCAAGGACTGGAAAATGGCAAACGTGACCCCAATTTTAAAAAGCGGCGATAGGGAATAGCCATGTAAATATCTCTATAAATGGCTCCGTATCTATTTAATAACTCCCTCGAAGAACACGCTGTTCCCAAGGACTGGAAAATGACAAACGTGACCCCAATTTTAAAAAGCGGCGATAGGGAATAGCCATGTAAATAGCTCTATAAATGGTTCCGTATCTTAAAGTAACATTTAACAAATCCCTCGAAGAACACGCTGTTCCCAAGGACTGGAAAATGTCAAACGTGACCCCAATTTTAAAAAGCAGCGATAGGGAATAGCCATGTAAATAGCTCTCGAAATCCTCCGTATCTATTTAATAAATCCCTCGAAGAACACGCTGTTCCCAAGGACTGGAAAATGGCAAACGTGACCCCAATTTTAAAAAGCGGCGATATGGAATAGCCATGTAAATAGCTCTAGAAATAGCTCCGTATCTTAAAGTAACATTTAACAAATCCCTCGAAGAACACGCTGTTCCCAAGGACTGGAAGATGGCAAACGTGACCCCAATTTTAAAAAGCGGCGATAGGGAATAGCCATGTAAATAGCTCTAGAAATGGCTCCGTATCTTAAAGTAACATTTAACAAATCCCTCGAAGAACACGCTGTTCCCAAGGACTGGAAAATGGCAAACATGACCCCAATTTTAAAAAGCGGCGATAGGGAATAGCCATGTAAATATCTCTATAAATGGCTCCGTATCTATTTAATAAATCCCTCGAAGAACACGCTGTTCCCAAGGACTAGAAAATGACAAACGTGACCCCAATTTTAAAAAGGGGCGATAGGAAATAACCATGTAAATAGCTCTAGAAATGGCTCCGTATCTTAAAGTAACATTTAACAAATCCCCCGAAGAACACGCTGTTCCCAAGGACTGGAAGATGGCAAACGTGACCCCAATTTTAAAAAGCGGCGATAGGGAATAGCCATGTAAATAGCTCTCGAAATGCCTCCGTAACTATTTAATAAATCCCTCGAAGAACACGCTGTTCCCAAGGACTTGAAAATAGCAAACGTGACCCCAATTTTAAAAAGCGGCGATAGGGAATAGCCATGTAAATAGCTCTCGAAATGCCTCCGTATCTATTTAATAAATCCCTCGAAGAACACGCTGTTCCCAAGGACTGGTAAATGGCAAACCTGACCCCAATTTAAAAAAGCGGCGATACGGAATAGCCATGTAAATAGCTCTAGAAATGGCTCCGTATCTTAAAGTAACATTTATCAAATCCCTCGAAGAACACGCTGTTCCCAAGGACTAGAAGATGGAAAACGTGACCCCAATTTTAAAAAGCGGCGATAGGGAATAGCCATGTAAATAGCTCTAGAAATGGCTCCGTATCTTAAAGTAACATGTAACAAATCCCTCGAAGAACACGCTGTTCCCAAGGACTGGAAAATGGCAAACGTGACCCCAATTTTAAAAAGCGGCGATAGGGAATAGCCATGTAAATAGCTCTAGAAATGGCTCCGTATCTTAAAGTAACATTTAACAAATCCCTCGAAGAACACGCTGTTCCCAAGGACTGGAAAATGGCAACGTGACCCCAATTTTAAAAAGCGGCGATAGGGAATAGCTATGTAAATAGGTCTAGAAATGGCTCCATATCTTAAAGTAACATTTAACAAATCCCTCGAAGAACACGCTGTTCCCAAGGACTGGAAAATGGCACACGTGACCACAATTTTAAAAAGCAGCGATAGGGAATAGCCATGTAAATAGCTCTCGAAATGCCTCCGTATCTATTTAATAAATCCCTCGAAGAACACGCTGTTCCCAAGGACTGGAAAATGGCAAACGTGACCCCAATTTTAAAAAGCGGCGAAATGGAATAGCCATGTAAATAGCTCTAGAAATGGCTCCGTATCTAAAAGTATCATTTAACAAATCCCTCGAAGAACACGCTGTTCCCAAGGCCTGGAAGATGGCAAACGTGACCCCAATTTTAAAAAGCGGCGATAGGGAATAGCCATGTAAATAGCTCTAGAAATGGCTCCACATCTTAAAGTAACATTTAACAAATCCCTCGAAGAACACGCTGTTCCCAAGGACTGGAAAATGGCAAACGTGACCCCAATTTTAAAAAGCGGCGATAGGGAATAGCCATGTAAATATCTCTATAAATGGCTCCGTATCTATTTAATAACTCCCTCGAAGAACACGCTGTTCCCAAGGACTGGAAAATGACAAACGTGACCCCAATTTTAAAAAGCGGCGATAGGGAATAGCCATGTAAATAGCTCTATAAATGGTTCCGTATCTTAAAGTAACATTTAACAAATCCCTCGAAGAACACGCTGTTCCCAAGGACTGGAAAATGTCAAACGTGACCCCAATTTTAAAAAGCAGCGATAGGGAATAGCCATGTAAATAGCTCTCGAAATCCTCCGTATCTATTTAATAAATCCCTCGAAGAACACGCTGTTCCCAAGGACTGGAAAATGGCAAACGTGACCCCAATTTTAAAAAGCGGCGATATGGAATAGCCATGTAAATAGCTCTAGAAATAGCTCCGTATCTTAAAGTAACATTTAACAAATCCCTCGAAGAACACGCTGTTCCCAAGGACTGGAAGATGGCAAACGTGACCCCAATTTTAAAAAGCGGCGATAGGGAATAGCCATGTAAATAGCTCTAGAAATGGCTCCGTATCTTAAAGTAACATTTAACAAATCCCTCGAAGAACACGCTGTTCCCAAGGACTGGAAAATGGCAAACATGACCCCAATTTTAAAAAGGGGCGATAGGAAATAACCATGTAAATAGCTCTAGAAATGGCTCCGTATCTTAAAGTAACATTTAACAAATCCCCCGAAGAACACGCTGTTCCCAAGGACTGGAAGATGGCAAACGTGACCCCAATTTTAAAAAGCGGCGATAGGGAATAGCCATGTAAATAGCTCTCGAAATGCCTCCGTAACTATTTAATAAATCCCTCGAAGAACACGCTGTTCCCAAGGACTTGAAAATAGCAAACGTGACCCCAATTTTAAAAAGCGGCGATAGGGAATAGCCATGTAAATAGCTCTCGAAATGCCTCCGTATCTATTTAATAAATCCCTCGAAGAACACGCTGTTCCCAAGGACTGGTAAATGGCAAACCTGACCCCAATTTAAAAAAGCGGCGATAGGGAATAGCCATGTAAATAGCTCTAGAAATGGCTCCGTATCTTAAAGTAACATTTAACAAATCCCTCGCAGAACACGCTTTTCCCAAGGACTGGAAAATGGCAAACGTTACAACAATTTTAAAAAGCGGCGATAGGGAATAGCCATGTAAATAGCTCTAGAAATGACTCCGTATCTTAAAGTAACATTTAACAAATCCCTCGAAGAACACGCTGTTCCCAAGGACTGGAAAATGGCAAACGTGACCCCAATTTTAAAAAGCGGCGATATGGAATAGCCATGTAAATAGCTCTAGAAATGGCTCCGTATCTAAAAGTATCATTTAACAAATACCTCGAAGAACACGCTGTTCCCAAGGACTGGAAGATGGCAAACGTGAACCCAATTTTAAAAAGCGGCGATAGGGAATAGCCATGTAAATAGCTCTAGAAATGGCTCCGTATCTTAAAGTAACATGTAACAAATCCCTCGAAGAACACGCTGTTCCCAAGGACTGGAAAATGGCAAACGTGACCCCAATTTTAAAAAGCGGCGATAGGGAATAGCCATGTAAATATCTCTATAAATGGCTCCGTATCTATTTAATAACTCCCTCGAAGAACACGCTGTTCCCAAGGACTGGAAGATGGCAAACGTGACCCCAATTTTAAAAAGACGCGATAGGGAATAGCCATGTAAATAGGTCTAGAAATGGCTCCATATCTTAAAGTAACATTTAACAAATCCCTCGAAGAACACGCTGTTCCCAAGGACTGGAAAATGGCAAACGTGACCCCAATTTTAAAAAGCGGCGATAGGAAATAGCCATGTAAATAGCTCTAGAAATGGCTCCGTATCTTAAAGTAACATTTAACAAATCCCTCGAAGAACACGCTGTTCCCAAGGACTGGAAAATGGCAAAGGTGACCCCAATTTTAAAAAGCGGCGATAGGGAATAGCCATGTAAATAGCTCTAGAAATGGCTCCGTATCTTAAAGTAACATTTAACAAATCCCTCGAAGAACACGCTGTTCCCAAGGACTGGAAGATGGCAAACGTGACCCCAATTTTAAAAAGCGGCGATAGGGAATAGCCATGTAAATGGCTCTCGAAATGCCTCCGTATCTATTTAATAAATCCCTCGAAGAACACGCTGTTCCCAAGGACTAGAAAATGCCAAACGTGACCCCCATTTTAAAAAGCGGCGATAGGGAATAGCCATGTAAATAGATCTAGAAATGGCTCCGTATCTTAACGTAACATTTAACAAATCCCTCGAAGAACACGCTGTTTCCAAGGACTGGAAGATGGAAACGTGACCCCAATTTTAAAAAGCGGCGATAGGGAATAGCCATGTAAATAGCTCTAGAAATGGCTCCGTATCTTAAAGTAACATTTAACAAATCCCTCGAAGAACACGCTGTTCCCAAGGACTAGAAGATGGCAAACGTGACCCCAATTTTAAAAAGCGGCGATAGGGAATAGCCATGTAAATAGCTCTAGAAATGGCTCCGTATCTTAAAGTAACATGTAACAAATCCCTCGAAGAACACGCTGTTCCCAAGGACTGGAAAATGGCAAACGTGACCCCAATTTTAAAAAGCGGCGATAGGGAATAGCCATGTAAATAGCTCTAGAAATGGCTCCGTATCTTAAAGTAACATTTAACAAATCCCTCGAAGAACACGCTGTTCCCAAGGACTGGAAAATGGCAAACGTGACCCCAATTTTAAAAAGCGGCGATAGGGAATAGCCATGTAAATAGGTCTAGAAATGGCTCCATATCTTAAAGTAACATTTAACAAATCCCTCGAAGAACACGCTGTTCCCAAGGACTGGAAAATGGAAAACGAGACCCCAATTTTAAAAAGCGGCGATAGGGAATAGCCATGTAAATAGCTCTAGAAATGGTTCCGTATCTTAAAGTAACATTTAACAAATCCCTCGAAGAACACGCTGTTCCCAAGGACTGGAAAATGGCAAACGTGACCCCAATTTTAAAAAGCAGCGATAGGAAATAGCCATGTAAATAGCTCTCGAAATGCCTCCGTATCTATTTAATAAATCCCTCGAAGAACACGCTGTTCCCAAGGACTGGAAAATGGCAAACGTGACCCCAATTTTAAAAAGCGGCGATATGGAATAGCCATGTAAATAGCTCTAGAAATGGCTCCGTATCTAAAAGTATCATTTAACAAATCCCTCGAAGAACACGCTGTTCCCAAGGACTGGAAGATGGCAAACGTGACCCCAATTTTAAAAAGCGGCGATAGGGAATAGCCATGAAAATAGCTCTAGAAATGGCTCCGTATCTTAAAGTAACATTTAACAAATCCCTCGAAGAACACGCTGTTCCCAAGGACTGGAAAATGGCAAAAGTGACCCCAATTTTAAAAAGCGGCGATAGGGAATAGCCATGAAAATATCTCTATAAATGGCTCCGTATCTATTTAATAACTCCCTCGAAGAACACGCTGTTCCCAAGGACTGGAAAATGACAAACGTGACCCCAATTTTAAAAAGCGGCGATATGGAATAGCCATGTAAATAGCTCTAGAAATAGCTCCGTATCTTAAAGTAACATTTAACAAATCCCTCGAAGAACACGCTGTTCCCAAGGACTGGAAGATGGCAAACGTGACCCCAATTTTAAAAAGCGGCGATAGGGAATAGCCATGTAAATAGCTCTAGAAATGGCTCCGTATCTTAAAGTAACATTTAACAAATCCCTCGAAGAACACGCTGTTCCCAAGGACTGGAAAATGGCAAACATGACCCCAATTTTAAAAAGGGGCGAAAGGAAATAACCATGTAAATAGCTCTAGAAATGGCTCCGTATCTTAAAGTAACATTTAACAAATCCCCCGAAGAACACGCTGTTCCCAAGGACTGGAAGATGGCAAACGTGACCCCAATTTTAAAAAGCGGCGATAGGGAATAGCCATGTAAATAGCTCTCGAAATGCCTCCGTAACTATTTAATAAATCCCTCGAAGAACACGCTGTTCCCAAGGACTTGAAAATAGCAAACGTGACCCCAATTTTAAAAAGCGGCGATAGGGAATAGCCATGTAAATAGCTCTCGAAATGCCTCCGTATCTATTTAATAAATCCCTCGAAGAACACGCTGTTCCCAAGGACTGGTAAATGGCAAACCTGACCCCAATTTAAAAAAGCGGCGATAGGGAATAGCCATGTAAATAGCTCTAGAAATGGCTCCGTATCTTAAAGTAACATTTAACAAATCCCTCGCAGAACACGCTTTTCCCAAGGACTGGAAAATGGCAAACGTTACAACAATTTTAAAAAGCGGCGATAGGGAATAGCCATGTAAATAGCTCTAGAAATGACTCCGTATCTTAAAGTAACATTTAACAAATCCCTCGAAGAACACGCTGTTCCCAAGGACTGGAAAATGGCAAACGTGACCCCAATTTTAAAAAGCGGCGATATGGAATAGCCATGTAAATAGCTCTAGAAATGGCTCCGTATCTAAAAGTATCATTTAACAAATACCTCGAAGAACACGCTGTTCCCAAGGACTGGAAGATGGCAAACGTGAACCCAATTTTAAAAAGCAGCGATAGGGAATAGCCATGTAAATAGCTCTAGAAATGGCTCCGTATCTTAAAGTAACATGTAACAAATCCCTCGAAGAACACGCTGTTCCCAAGGACTGGAAAATGGCAAACGTGACCCCAATTTTAAAAAGCGGCGATAGGGAATAGCCATGTAAATATCTCTATAAATGGCTCCGTATCTATTTAATAACTCCCTCGAAGAACACGCTGTTCCCAAGGACTGGAAGATGGCAAACGTGACCCCAATTTTAAAAAGACGCGATAGGGAATAGCCATGTAAATAGGTCTAGAAATGGCTCCATATATTAAAGTAACATTTAACAAATCCCTCGAAGAACACGCTGTTCCCAAGGACTGGAAAATGGCAAACGTGACCCCAATTTTAAAAAGCGGCGATAGGAAATAGCCATGTAAATAGCTCTAGAAATGGCTCCGTATCTTAAAGTAACATTTAACAAATCCCTCGAAGAACACGCTGTTCCCAAGGACTGGAAAATGGCAAAGGTGACCCCAATTTTAAAAAGCGGCGATAGGGAATAGCCATGTAAATAGCTCTAGAAATGGCTCCGTATCTTAAAGTAACATTTAACAAATCCCTCGAAGAACACGCTGTTCCCAAGGACTGGAAGATGGCAAACGTGACCCCAATTTTAAAAAGCGGCGATAGGGAATAGCCATGTAAATAGCTCTCGAAATGCCTCCGTATCTATTTAATAAATCCCTCGAAGAACACGCTGTTCCCAAGGACTAGAAAATGCCAAACGTGACCCCCATTTTAAAAAGCGGCGATAGGGAATAGCCATGTAAATAGATCTAGAAATGGCTCCGTATCTTAACGTAACATTTAACAAATCCCTCGAAGAACACGCTGTTTCCAAGGACTGGAAGATGGAAACGTGACCCCAATTTTAAAAAGCGGCGATAGGGAATAGCCATGTAAATAGCTCTAGAAATGGCTCCGTATCTTAAAGTAACATTTAACAAATCCCTCGAAGAACACGCTGTTCCCAAGGACTAGAAGATGGCAAACGTGACCCCAATTTTAAAAAGCGGCGATAGGGAATAGCCATGTAAATAGCTCTAGAAATGGCTCCGTATCTTAAAGTAACATGTAACAAATCCCTCGAAGAACACGCTGTTCCCAAGGACTGGAAAATGGCAAACGTGACCCCAATTTTAAAAAGCGGCGATAGGGAATAGCCATGTAAATAGCTCTAGAAATGGCTCCGTATCTTAAAGTAACATTTAACAAATCCCTCGAAGAACACGCTGTTCCCAAGGACTGGAAAATGGCAAACGTGACCCCAATTTTAAAAAGCGGCGATAGGGAATAGCCATGTAAATAGGTCTAGAAATGGCTCCATATCTTAAAGTAACATTTAACAAATCCCTCGAAGAACACGCTGTTCCCAAGGACTGGAAAATGGAAAACGAGACCCCAATTTTAAAAAGCGGCGATAGGGAATAGCCATGTAAATAGCTCTAGAAATGGTTCCGTATCTTAAAGTAACATTTAACAAATCCCTCGAAGAACACGCTGTTCCCAAGGACTGGAAAATGGCAAACGTGACCCCAATTTTAAAAAGCAGCGATAGGAAATAGCCATGTAAATAGCTCTCGAAATGCCTCCGTATCTATTTAATAAATCCCTCGAAGAACACGCTGTTCCCAAGGACTGGAAAATGGCAAACGTGACCCCAATTTTAAAAAGCGGCGATATGGAATAGCCATGTAAATAGCTCTAGAAATGGCTCCGTATCTAAAAGTATCATTTAACAAATCCCTCGAAGAACACGCTGTTCCCAAGGACTGGAAGATGGCAAACGTGACCCCAATTTTAAAAAGCGGCGATAGGGAATAGCCATGAAAATAGCTCTAGAAATGGCTCCGTATCTTAAAGTAACATTTAACAAATCCCTCGAAGAACACGCTGTTCCCAAGGACTGGAAAATGGCAAAAGTGACCCCAATTTTAAAAAGCGGCGATAGGGAATAGCCATGAAAATATCTCTATAAATGGCTCCGTATCTATTTAATAACTCCCTCGAAGAACACGCTGTTCCCAAGGACTGGAAAATGACAAACGTGACCCCAATTTTAAAAAGCGGCGATAGGGAATAACCATGTAAATAGCTCTAGAAATGGCTCCGTATCTTAAAGTAACATTTAACAAATCCCCCGAAGAACACGCTGTTCCCAAGGACTGGAAGATGGCAAACGTGACCCCAATTTTAAAAAGCGGCGATAGGGAATAGCCATGTAAATAGCTCTCGAAATGCCTCCGTATCTATTTAATAAATCCCTCGAAGAACACGCTGTTCCCAAGGACTTGAAAATGGAACACGTGACCCCAATTTTAAAAAGCGGCGATAGGGAATAGCCATGTAAATAGCTCTCGAAATGCCTCCGTATCTATTTAATAAATCCCTCGAAGAACACGCTGTTCCCAAGGACTGGAAGATGGCAAACGTGACCCCAATTTTAAAAAGCGGCGATAGGGAATAGCCATGTAAATAGCTCTCGAAATGCCTCCGTATCTATTTAATAAATCCCTCGAAGAACACGCTGTTCCCAAGGACTGGAAAATGGCAAACGTGACCCCAATTTTAAAAAGCGGCGATAGGGAATAGACATGTAAATAGCTCTAGAAATGGACCCGTATCTTAACGTAACATTTAACAAATCCCTCGAAGAACACGCTGTTCCCAAGGACTGGAAGATGGCAAACGTGACCCCAATTTTAAAAAGCGGCGATAGGGAATAGCCATGTAAATAGCTCTAGAAATGGCTCCGTATCTTAAAGTAACATTTAACAAATCCCTCGAAGAACACGCTGTTCCCAAGGACTGGAAAATGGCAAACGTGACCCCAATTTTAAAAAGCGGCGATAGGGAATAGCCATGTAAATATCTCTATAAATGGCTCCGTATCTATTTAATAAATCCCTCGAAGAACACGCTGTTCCCAAGGACTGGAAAATTACAAACGTGACCCCAATTTTAAAATGCGGCGATAGGGAATAACCATGTAAATAGCTCTAGAAATGGCTCCGTATCTTAAAGTAACATTTAACAAATCCCCCGAAGAACACGATGTTCCCAAGGACTGGAAGATGGCAAACGTGACCCCAATTTTAAAAAGCGGCGATAGGGAATAGCCATATAAATAGCTCTCGAAATGCCTCCGTATCTATTTAATAAATCCCTCGAAGAACACGCTGTTCCCAAGGACTTGAAAATGGCAAACGTGACCCCAATTTTTAAAAGCGGCGATAGGGCATAGCCATGTAAATAGCTCTCGAAATGCCTCCGTATCTATTTAATAAATCCCTCGAAGAACACGCTGTTCCCAAGGAATGGAAGATGGCAAACGTGACCCCAATTTTAAAAAGCGGCGATAGGGAATCGCCATGTAAATAGCTCTCGAAATGCCTCCATATCTATTTAATAAATCCCTCGAAGAACACGCTGTTCCCAAGGACTGGAAAATGGCAAACGTGACCCCAAATTTAAAAAGCGGCGATAGGGAATAGCCATGTAAATAGCTCTAGAAATGGCTCCGTATCTTAACGTAACATTTAACAAATCCCTCAAAGAACACATTGTTCCCAAGGACTGGTAAATGGCAAACGTGACCCCTATTTTAAAAAGCGGCGATAGGGAATAGCCATGTAAATAGCTCTATAAATGGCTCCGTATCTTAAAGTAACATTTAACAAATCCCTCGAAGAACACGCTGTTCCCAAGGACTGGAAAATGGCAAACGTGACCCCAATTTTAAAAAGCGGCGATAGGGAATAACCATGTAAATAGCTCTGGAAATGGCTCCGTATCTTAAAGTAACATTTGACAAATCCCTCGAAGAACACGCTGTTCCCAAGGACTGGAAAATGGCAAACGTGACCCCCATTTTAAAAAGCGGCGATAGGGAATAGCCATGTAAATAGGTGTAGAAATGGCTCCATATCATAAAGTAACATTTAACAAATCCCTCGAAGAACACGCTGTTCCCAAGGACTGGAAAATGGAAAACGAGACCCCAATTTTAAAAAGCGGCGATAGGGAATAGCCATGTAAATAGCTCTAGAAATGGCTCCGTATCTTAAAGTAACATTTAACAAATCCTTCGAAGAACACGCTGTTCCCAAGGACTGGAAAATGGCAAACGTGACCCCAATTTTAAAAAGCGGCGATAGGGAATAGCCATGTAAATAGCTCTAGAAATGGCACCGTATCTTAAAGAAACATTTAATAAATCCCTCGAAGAACACGCTGTTCCCAAGGACTGGTAAATGGCAAACGTGACCCCAATTTTAAAAAGCGGCGATAGGGAATAGCCATGTAAATAGCTCTAGAAATGGCTCCGTATCTTAAAGTAACATTTAACAAATCCCTCGAAGAACACGCTATTCCCAAGGACTGGAAAATGGAAACGTGACCCCAATTTTAAAAAGCGGCGATAGGGAATAGCCATGTAAATAGCTCTAGAAATGGCTCCGTATCTTAAAGTAACATTTAGCAAATCCCTCTAAGAACACGCTGTTCCCAAGGACTGGAAAATGGCAAACGTGACCCCAATTTTAAAAAGCGGCGATAGGAAATAGCCATGTAAATAGCTCTAGAAATGGCTCCGTATCTTAACGTAACATTTAACAAATCCCTCGAAGAACACATTGTTCCCAAGGACTGGAAAATGGCAAACGTGACCCCAATTTTAAAAAGCGGCGATAGGGAATAGCCATGTAAATAGCTCTAGAAATGGCTCCGTATCTTAAAGTAACATTTAACAAATCCCTCGAAGAACACGCTGTTCCCAAGGACTGGAAAATGGCAAACGTGACCCCAATTTTAAAAAGCGGCGATAGGGAATAGCCATGTAAATAGCTCTAGAAATGGCTCCGTATCTTAAAGTAACATTTAACAAATCCCTCGAAGAACACGCTGTTCCCAAGGACTGGAAAATGGCAAACGTGACCCCAATTTTAAAAAGCGGCGATAGGGAATAGCCATGTAAATAGCTCTAGAAATGGCTCCGTATCTTAAAGAAACATTTAATAAATCCCTCGAAGAACACGCTGTTCCCAAGGACTGGAAGATGGCAAACGTGACCCCAATTTTAAAAAGCGGCGATAGGGAATAGCCATGTAAATAGCTCTCGAAATGCCTCCGTGTCTATTTAATAAATCCCTCGAAGAACACGCTGTTCCCAAGGACTGGAAAATGGCAAACGTGACCCCAATTTTAAAAAGCGGCGATAGGGAATAGCCATGTAAATAGCTCTAGAAATGGCTCCGTATCTTAACGTAACATTTAACAAATCCCTCGAAGAACACGCTGTTCCCAAGGACTGGTAAATGGCAAACGTGACCCCAATTTTAAAAAGCGGCGATAGGGAATAGCCATGTAAATAATTCTAGATATGGCTCCGTATCTTAAAGTAACATTTAACAAATCCCTCGAAGAACACGCTGTTCCCAAGGACTAGAAGATGGCAAACGTGACCCCAATTTTAAAAAGCGGCGATAGGAAATAGCCAGGTAAATAGCTCTAGAAATGGCTCCGTATCTTAAAGTAACATTTAACAAATCCCTCGAAGAACACGCTGTTCCCAAGGACTGGAAAATGGAAAACGTGACCCCAATTTTAATAAGCGGCGATAGGGAATAGCCATGTAAATAGCTCTAGAAATGGCTCCGTATCTTAAAGTAACATTTAACAAATCCCTCGAAGAACACGCTGTTCCCAAGGACTGGAAAATGGAAAACGTGACCCCAATTTTAAAAAGCGGCGATAGGGAATAGCCATGTAAATAGGTCTAGAAATGGCTCCATATCTTAAAGTAACATTTAACAAATCCCTCGAAGAACACGCTGTTCCCAAGGACTGGAAAATGGAAAACGAGACCCCAATTTTAAAAAGCGGCGTTAGGGAATGGCCATGTAAATAGCTCTAGAAATGGTTCCGTATCTTAAAGTAACATTTAACAAATCCCTCGAAGAACACGCTGTTCCCAAGGACTGGAAAATGGCAAACGTCACCCCAATTTTAAAAAGCAGCGATAGGGAATAGCCATGTAAATAGCTCTCGAAATGCCTCCGTATCTATTTAATAAATCCCTTGAAGAACACGCTGTTCCCAAGGACTGGAAAATGGCAAACGTGACCCCAATTTTAAAAAGCGGCGATATGGAATAGCCATGTAAATAGCTCTAGAAATGGCTCCGTATCTTAAAGTAACATTTAACAAATCCCTCGAAGAACACGCTGTTCCCAAGGACTGGAAAATGGCAAACGTGACCCCAATTTTAAAAAGCGGGGATAGGGAATAGCCATGTAAATAGCTCTAGAAATGGCTCCGTATCTTAAAGTAACATTTAACAAATCCCTCGAAGAACACGCTGTTCCCAAGGACTGGAAAATGGCAAACGTGACCCCAATTTTAAAAAGCGACGATAGGGAATAGCCATGTAAATATCTCTATAAATGGCTCCGTATCTATTTAATAACTCCCTCGAAGAACACGCTGTTCCCAAGGACTGGAAGATGGCAAACGTGACCCCAATTTTAAAAAGCGGCGATAGGGAATAGCCATGTAAATAGCTCTAGAAATGGCTCCGTATCTTAAAGTAACATTTAAAAAATCCCTCGAAGAACACGCTGTTCCCAAGGACTGGAAAATGGCAAACGTGACCCCAATTTTAAAAAGCGGCGATAGGGAATAGCCATGTAAATAGCTCTAGAAATGGCTCCGTATCTTAAAGTAACATTTAACAAATCCCTCGAAGAACACGCTGTTCCCAAGGACTGGAAGATGGCAAACGTGACCCCAATTTTAAAAAGCGGCGATAGGGAATAGCCATATAAATAGCTCTCGAAATGCCTCCGTATCTATTTAATAAATCCCTCGAAGAACACGCTGTTCCCAAGGACTTGAAAATGGCAAACGTGACCCCAATTTTTAAAAGCGGCGATAGGGCATAGCCATGTAAATAGCTCTCGAAATGCCTCCGTATCTATTTAATAAATCCCTCGAAGAACACGCTGTTCCCAAGGAATGGAAGATGGCAAACGTGACCCCAATTTTAAAAAGCGGCGATAGGGAATCGCCATGTAAATAGCTCTCGAAATGCCTCCATATCTATTTAATAAATCCCTCGAAGAACACGCTGTTCCCAAGGACTGGAAAATGGCAAACGTGACCCCAAATTTAAAAAGCGGCGATAGGGAATAGCCATGTAAATAGCTCTAGAAATGGCTCCGTATCTTAACGTAACATTTAACAAATCCCTCAAAGAACACATTGTTCCCAAGGACTGGTAAATGGCAAACGTGACCCCTATTTTAAAAAGCGGCGATAGGGAATAGCCATGTAAATAGCTCTATAAATGGCTCCGTATCTTAAAGTAACATTTAACAAATCCCTCGAAGAACACGCTGTTCCCAAGGACTGGAAAATGGCAAACGTGACCCCAATTTTAAAAAGCGGCGATAGGGAATAACCATGTAAATAGCTCTGGAAATGGCTCCGTATCTTAAAGTAACATTTGACAAATCCCTCGAAGAACACGCTGTTCCCAAGGACTGGAAAATGGCAAACGTGACCCCCATTTTAAAAAGCGGCGATAGGGAATAGCCATGTAAATAGGTGTAGAAATGGCTCCATATCATAAAGTAACATTTAACAAATCCCTCGAAGAACACGCTGTTCCCAAGGACTGGAAAATGGAAAACGAGACCCCAATTTTAAAAAGCGGCGATAGGGAATAGCCATGTAAATAGCTCTAGAAATGGCTCCGTATCTTAAAGTAACATTTAACAAATCCTTCGAAGAACACGCTGTTCCCAAGGACTGGAAAATGGCAAACGTGACCCCAATTTTAAAAAGCGGCGATAGGGAATAGCCATGTAAATAGCTCTAGAAATGGCTCCGTATCTTAAAGAAACATTTAATAAATCCCTCGAAGAACACGCTGTTCCCAAGGACTGGTAAATGGCAAACGTGACCCCAATTTTAAAAAGCGGCGATAGGGAATAGCCATGTAAATAGCTCTAGAAATGGCTCCGTATCTTAAAGTAACATTTAACAAATCCCTCGAAGAACACGCTATTCCCAAGGACTGGAAAATGGAAACGTGACCCCAATTTTAAAAAGCGGCGATAGGGAATAGCCATGTAAATAGCTCTAGAAATGGCTCCGTATCTTAAAGTAACATTTAGCAAATCCCTCTAAGAACACGCTGTTCCCAAGGACTGGAAAATGGCAAACGTGACCCCAATTTTAAAAAGCGGCGATAGGAAATAGCCATGTAAATAGCTCTAGAAATGGCTCCGTATCTTAACGTAACATTTAACAAATCCCTCGAAGAACACATTGTTCCCAAGGACTGGAAAATGGCAAACGTGACCCCAATTTTAAAAAGCGGCGATAGGGAATAGCCATGTAAATAGCTCTAGAAATGGCTCCGTATCTTAAAGTAACATTTAACAAATCCCTCGAAGAACACGCTGTTCCCAAGGACTGGAAAATGGCAAACGTGACCCCAATTTTAAAAAGCGGCGATAGGGAATAGCCATGTAAATAGCTCTAGAAATGGCTCCGTATCTTAAAGTAACATTTAACAAATCCCTCGAAGAACACGCTGTTCCCAAGGACTGGAAAATGGCAAACGTGACCCCAATTTTAAAAAGCGGCGATAGGGAATAGCCATGTAAATAGCTCTAGAAATGGCTCCGTATCTTAAAGAAACATTTAATAAATCCCTCGAAGAACACGCTGTTCCCAAGGACTGGAAGATGGCAAACGTGACCCCAATTTTAAAAAGCGGCGATAGGGAATAGCCATGTAAATAGCTCTCGAAATGCCTCCGTGTCTATTTAATAAATCCCTCGAAGAACACGCTGTTCCCAAGGACTGGAAAATGGCAAACGTGACCCCAATTTTAAAAAGCGGCGATAGGGAATAGCCATGTAAATAGCTCTAGAAATGGCTCCGTATCTTAACGTAACATTTAACAAATCCCTCGAAGAACACGCTGTTCCCAAGGACTGGTAAATGGCAAACGTGACCCCAATTTTAAAAAGCGGCGATAGGGAATAGCCATGTAAATAATTCTAGATATGGCTCCGTATCTTAAAGTAACATTTAACAAATCCCTCGAAGAACACGCTGTTCCCAAGGACTAGAAGATGGCAAACGTGACCCCAATTTTAAAAAGCGGCGATAGGAAATAGCCAGGTAAATAGCTCTAGAAATGGCTCCGTATCTTAAAGTAACATTTAACAAATCCCTCGAAGAACACGCTGTTCCCAAGGACTGGAAAATGGAAAACGTGACCCCAATTTTAATAAGCGGCGATAGGGAATAGCCATGTAAATAGCTCTAGAAATGGCTCCGTATCTTAAAGTAACATTTAACAAATCCCTCGAAGAACACGCTGTTCCCAAGGACTGGAAAATGGAAAACGTGACCCCAATTTTAAAAAGCGGCGATAGGGAATAGCCATGTAAATAGGTCTAGAAATGGCTCCATATCTTAAAGTAACATTTAACAAATCCCTCGAAGAACACGCTGTTCCCAAGGACTGGAAAATGGAAAACGAGACCCCAATTTTAAAAAGCGGCGTTAGGGAATGGCCATGTAAATAGCTCTAGAAATGGTTCCGTATCTTAAAGTAACATTTAACAAATCCCTCGAAGAACACGCTGTTCCCAAGGACTGGAAAATGGCAAACGTCACCCCAATTTTAAAAAGCAGCGATAGGGAATAGCCATGTAAATAGCTCTCGAAATGCCTCCGTATCTATTTAATAAATCCCTTGAAGAACACGCTGTTCCCAAGGACTGGAAAATGGCAAACGTGACCCCAATTTTAAAAAGCGGCGATATGGAATAGCCATGTAAATAGCTCTAGAAATGGCTCCGTATCTTAAAGTAACATTTAACAAATCCCTCGAAGAACACGCTGTTCCCAAGGACTGGAAAATGGCAAACGTGACCCCAATTTTAAAAAGCGGGGATAGGGAATAGCCATGTAAATAGCTCTAGAAATGGCTCCGTATCTTAAAGTAACATTTAACAAATCCCTCGAAGAACACGCTGTTCCCAAGGACTGGAAAATGGCAAACGTGACCCCAATTTTAAAAAGCGACGATAGGGAATAGCCATGTAAATATCTCTATAAATGGCTCCGTATCTATTTAATAACTCCCTCGAAGAACACGCTGTTCCCAAGGACTGGAAGATGGCAAACGTGACCCCAATTTTAAAAAGCGGCGATAGGGAATAGCCATGTAAATAGCTCTAGAAATGGCTCCGTATCTTAAAGTAACATTTAAAAAATCCCTCGAAGAACACGCTGTTCCCAAGGACTGGAAAATGGCAAACGTGACCCCAATTTTAAAAAGCGGCGATAGGGAATAGCCATGTAAATAGCTCTAGAAATGGCTCCGTATCTTAAAGTAACATTTAACAAATCCCTCGAAGAACACGCTGTTCCCAAGGACTGGAAGATGGCAAACGTGACCCCAATTTTAAAAAGCGGCGATAGGGTATAGCCATGTAAATAGGTCTAGAAATGGCTCCATATCTTAAAGTAACATTTAACAAATCCCTCGAAGAACACGCTGTTCCCAAGGACTGGAAAATGGAAAACGAGACCCCAATTTTAAAAAGCGGCGATAGGGAATAGCCATGTAAATAGCTCTAGAAATGGCTCCGTATCTTAAAGTAACATTTTACAAATCCCTCGAAGAACACGCTGTTCCCAAGGACTGGAAAATGGCAAACGTGACCCCAATTTTAAAAAGCAGCAATAGGGAATAGCCATGTAAATAGCTCTCGAAATGCCTCCGTATCTATTTAACAAATCCCTCGAAGAACACGCTGTTCCCAAGGACTGGAAAATGGCAAACGTGACCCCAATTTTAAAAAGCGGCGATAGGGAATAGCCATGTAAATAGCTCTAGAAATGGCTCCGTATCTTAAAGTAACATTTAGCAAATCCCTCTAAGAACACGCTGTTCCCAAGGACTGGAAAATGGCAAACGTGATTCCAATTTTAAAAAGCGGCGATAGGAAATAGCCATGTAAATAGCTCTAGAAATGGCTCCGTATCTTAAAGTAACATTTAACAAATCCCTCGAAGAACACGCTGTTCCCAAGGACTGGAAAATGGAAAGGGGACCCCAATTTTAAAAAGCGGCGATAGGGAATAGCCATGTAAATAGCTCTAGAAATGGCTCCGTATCTTAAAGTAACATTTAATAAATCCCTCGAAGAACACGCTGTTCCCAAGGACTGGAAGATGGCAAACGTGACCCCAATTTTAAAAAGAGGCGATAGGGAATAGCCATGTAAATAGCTCTCGAAATGCCTCCGTATCTATTTAATAAATCCCTCGAAGAACACGCTGTTCCCAAGGACTGGAAAATGGCAAACGTGACCCCAATTTTAAAAAGCGGCGATAGGGAATAGCCATGTAAATAGCTCTAGAAATGGCTCCGAATCTTAACGTAACATTTAACAAATCCCTCGAAGAACACATTGTTCCCAAGGACTGGAAAATGGCAAACGTGACCCCAATTTTAAAAAGCGGCGATAGGGAATAACCATGTAATGAGCTCTAGAAATGGCTCCGTATCTTAAAGTAACATTTAACAAATCCCTCGAAGAACACGCTGTTCCCAAGGACTGGAAGATGGAAAACGTGACCCCAATTTTAAAAAGCGGCGATAGGGAATAGCCATGTAAATAGGTCTAGAAATGGCTCCGTATCTAAAAGTATCATTTAACAAATCCCTCGAAGAACACGCTGTTCCCAAGGCTTGGAAGATGGCAAACGTGACCCCAATTTTAAAAAGCGGCGATAGGGAATAGCCATGTAAATAGCTCTAGAAATGGCTCCGTATCTTAAAGTAACATTTAACAAATCCCTCGAAGAACACGCTGTTCCCAAGGACTGGAAAATGGCAAACGTGACCCCAATTTTAAAAAGCGGCGATAGGGAATAGCCATGTAAATAGGTCTAGAAATGGCTCCATATCTTAAAGTAACATTTAACAAATCCCTCGAAGAACACGCTGTTCCCAAGGACTGGAAAATGGAAAACGAGACCCCAATTTTAAAAAGCGGCGATAGGGAATAGCCATGTAAATAGCTCTAGAAATGGTTCCGTATCTTAAAGTAACATTTAACAAATCCCTCGAAGAACACGCTGTTCCCAAGGACTGGAAAATGGCACACGTGACCCCAATTTTAAAAAGCAGCGATAGGGAATAGCCATGTAAATAGCTCTCGAAATGCCTCCGTATCTATTTAATAAATCCCTCGAAGAACACGCTGTTCCCAAGGACTGGAAAATGGCAAACGTGACCCCAATTTTAAAAAGCGGCGATATGGAATAGCCATGTAAATAGCTCTAGAAATGGCTCCGTATCTAAAAGTATCATTTAACAAATCCCTCGAAGAACACGCTGTTCCCAAGGCTTGGAAGATGGCAAACGTGACCCCAATTTTAAAAAGCGGCGATAGGGAATAGCCATGTAAATAGCTCTAGAAATGGCTCCACATCTTAAAGTAACATTTAACAAATCCCTCGAAGAACACGCTGTTCCCAAGGACTGGAAAATGGCAAACGTGACCCCAATTTTAAAAAGCGGCGATAGGGAATAGCCATGTAAATATCTCTATAAATGGCTCCGTATCTATTTAATAACTCCCTCGAAGAACACGCTGTTCCCAAGGACTGGAAAATGACAAACGTGACCCCAATTTTAAAAAGCGGCGATAGGGAATAGCCATGTAAATAGCTCTATAAATGGTTCCGTATCTTAAAGTAACATTTAACAAATCCCTCGAAGAACACGCTGTTCCCAAGGACTGGAAAATGTCAAACGTGACCCCAATTTTAAAAAGCAGCGATAGGGAATAGCCATGTAAATAGCTCTCGAAATCCTCCGTATCTATTTAATAAATCCCTCGAAGAACACGCTGTTCCCAAGGACTGGAAAATGGCAAACGTGACCCCAATTTTAAAAAGCGGCGATATGGAATAGCCATGTAAATAGCTCTAGAAATAGCTCCGTATCTTAAAGTAACATTTAACAAATCCCTCGAAGAACACGCTGTTCCCAAGGACTGGAAGATGGCAAACGTGACCCCAATTTTAAAAAGCGGCGATAGGGAATAGCCATGTAAATAGCTCTAGAAATGGCTCCGTATCTTAAAGTAACATTTAACAAATTCCTCGAAGAACAAGCTGTTCCCAAGGACTGGAAAATGGCAAACATGACCCCAATTTTAAAAAGCGGCGATAGGGAATAGCCATGTAAATATCTCTATAAATGGCTCCGTATCTATTTAATAAATCCCTCGAAGAACACGCTGTTCCCAAGGACTAGAAAATGACAAACGTGACCCCAATTTTAAAAAGGGGCGATAGGAAATAACCATGTAAATAGCTCTAGAAATGGCTCCGTATCTTAAAGTAACATTTAACAAATCCCCCGAAGAACACGCTGTTCCCAAGGACTGGAAGATGGCAAACGTGACCCCAATTTTAAAAAGCGGCGATAGGGAATAGCCATGTAAATAGCTCTCGAAATGCCTCCGTAACTATTTAATAAATCCCTCGAAGAACACGCTGTTCCCAAGGACTTGAAAATGGCAAACGTGACCCCAATTTTAAAAAGCGGCGATAGGGAATAGCCATGTAAATAGCTCTCGAAATGCCTCCGTATCTATTTAATAAATCCCTCGAAGAACACGCTGTTCCCAAGGACTGGAAGATGGCAAACGCGACCCCAATTTTAAAAAGCGGCGATAGGGAATAGCCATGTAAATAGCTCTCGAAATGCCTCCGTATCTATTTAATAAATCCCTCGAAGAACACGCTGTTCCCAAGGACTGGTAAATGGCAAACGTGACCCCAATTTAAAAAAGCGGCGATAGGGAATAGCCATGTAAATAGCTCTAGAAATGGCTCCGTATCTTAAAGTAACATTTAACAAATCCCTCGCAGAACACGCTTTTCCCAAGGACTGGAAAATGGCAAACGTTACAACAATTTTAAAAAGCGGCGATAGGGAATAGCCATGTAAATAGCTCTAGAAATGGCTCCGTATCTTAAAGTAACATTTAACAAATCCCTCGAAGAACACGCTGTTCCCAAGGACTGGAAAATGGCAAACGTGACCCCAATTTTAAAAAGCGGCGATATGGAATAGCCATGTAAATAGCTCTAGAAATGGCTCCGTATCTAAAAGTATCATTTAACAAATCCCTCGAAGAACACGCTGTTCCCAAGGACTGGAAGATGGCAAACGTGACCCCAATTTTAAAAAGCGGCGATAGGGAATAGCCATGTAAATAGCTCTAGAAATGGCTCCGTATCTTAAAGTAACATTTAACAAATCCCTCGAAGAACACGCTGTTCCCAAGGACTGGAAAATGGCAAACGTGACCCCAATTTTAAAAAGCGGCGATAGGGAATAGCCATGTAAATAGCTCTAGAAATGGCTCCGTATCTTAAAGTAACATTTAACAAATCCCTCGAAGAACACGCTGTTCCCAAGGACTGGAAGATGGAAAACGTGACCCCAATTTTAAAAAGCGGCGATAGGGAATAGCCATGTAAATAGGTCTAGAAATGGCTCCATATCTTAAAGTAACATTTAACAAATCCCTCGAAGAACACGCTGTTCCCAAGGACTGGAAAATGGCAAACGTGACCCCAATTTTAAAAAGCAGCGATAGGGAATAGCCATGTAAATAGCTCTCGAAATGCCTCCGTATCTATTTAATAAATCCCTCGAAGAACACGCTGTTCCCAAGGACTGGAAGATGGCAAACGTGACCCCAATTTTAAAAAGCGGCGATAGGGAATAGCCATGTAAATAGCTCTAGAAATGGTCCCGTATCTTAAAGTAACATTTAACAAATCCCTCGAAGAACACGCTGTTCCCAAGGACTGGAAAATGGCAAACGTTACCCCAATTTTAAAAAGCGGCGACAGGGAATAGTCATGTAAATAGCTCTAGAAATGGCTCCGTATCTTAAAGTAACATTTAACAAATCCCTCGAAGAACACGCTGTTCCCAAGGACTGGAAAATGGCAAACGTGACCCCAATTTTAAAAAGCGGCGATAGGGAATAGCCATGTAAATAGCTCTAGAAATGGCTCCGAATCTTAAAGTAACATTTAACAAATCCCTCGAAGAACACGCTGTTCCCAAGGACTGGAAAATGGCAAACGTGACCCCAATTTTAAAAAGCGGCGATAGGGAATAGCCATGTAAATAGCTCTAGAAATGGCTCCGTATCTTAAAGTAACATTTAACAAATCCCTCGAAGAACACGCTGTTCCCAAGGACTGGAAAATGGAAAACGTGACCCCAATTTTAAAAAGCGGCGATAGGGAAGAGCCATGTAAATAGCTCTAGAAATGGCTCCGTATCTTAAAGTAACATTTAACAAATCCCTCGAAGAACACGCTGTTCCCAAGGACTGGAAAATGGCAAACGTGACCCCAATTTTAAAAAGCGGCGATAGGGAATAGCCATGTAAATAGCTCTAGAAATGGCTCCGTATCTTAAAGTAACATTTAACAAATCCCTCGAAGAAAACGCTGTTCCCAAGGACTGGAAGATGGCAAACGTGACCCCAATTTTAAAAAGCGGCGATAGGGAATAGCCATGTAAATAGCTCTAGAAATGGCTCCGCATCTTAAAGTAACATTTAACAAATCCCTCGAAGAACACGCTGTTCCCAAGGACTGGAAAATGGAAAACGAGACCCCAATTTTAAAAAGCGGCGATAGGGAATAGCCATGTAAATAGCTCTAGAAATGGCTCCGTATCTTAAAGTAACATTTAACAAATCCCTCGAAGAACACGCTGTTCCCAAGGACTGGAAAATGGCAAACGTGACCCCAATTTTAATAAGCAGCGATAGGGAATAGCCATGTAAATAGCTCTCGAAATGCCTCCGTATCTATTTAATAAATCCCTCGAAGAACACGCTGTTCCCAAGGACTGGAAAATGGCAAACGTGACACCAATTTTAAAAAGCGGCGATAGGGAATAGCCATGTAAATAGCTCTAGAAATGGCTCAGTATATTAAAGTAACATTTAACAAATCCCTCGAAGAACACGCTGTTCCCAAGGACTGGAAAATGGCAAACGTGACCCCAATTTTAAAAAGCGGCGATAGGGAATAGCCATGTAAATAGCTCTAGAAATGGCTCCGTATCTTAAAGTAACATTTAAAAAATCCCTCGAAGAACACGCTGTTCCCAAGGACTGGAAAATGGCAAACGTGACCCCAATTTTAAAAAGCGGCGATAGGGAAGAGCCATGTAAATAGGTCTAGAAATGGCTCCATATCTTAAAGTAACATTTAACAAATCCCTCGAAGAACACGCTGTTCCCAAGGACTGGAAAATGGAAATCCGAGACCCCAATTTTAAAAAGCGGCGATAGGGAATAGCCATGTAAATAGCTCTAGAAATGGCTCCGTATCTTAAAGTAACATTTAACAAATCCCTCGAAGAAAACGCTGTTCCCAAGGACTGGAAGATGGCAAACGTGACCCCAATTTTAAAAAGCGGCGATAGGGAATAGCCATGTAAATAGCTCTAGAAATGGCTCCGCATCTTAAAGTAACATTTAACAAATCCCTCGAAGAACACGCTGTTCCCAAGGACTGGAAAATGGAAAACGAGACCCCAATTTTAAAAAGCGGCGATAGGGAATAGCCATGTAAATAGCTCTAGAAATGGCTCCGTATCTTAAAGTAACATTTACCAAATCCCTCGAAGAACACGCTGTTCCCAAGGACTGGAAAATGGCAAACGTGACCCCAATTTTAATAAGCAGCGATAGGGAATAGCCATGTAAATAGCTCTCGAAATGCCTCCGTATCTATTTAATAAATCCCTCGAAGAACACGCTGTTCCCAAGGACTGGAAAATGGCAAACGTGACACCAATTTTAAAAAGCGGCGATAGGGAATAGCCATGTAAATAGCTCTAGAAATGGCTCAGTATATTAAAGTAACATTTAACAAATCCCTCGAAGAACACGCTGTTCCCAAGGACTGGAAAATGGCAAACGTGACCCCAATTTTAAAAAGCGGCGATAGGGAATAGCCATGTAAATAGCTCTAGAAATGGCTCCGTATCTTAAAGTAACATTTAACAAATCCCTCGAAGAACACGCTGTTCCCAAGGACTGGAAAATGGCAAACGTGACCCCAATTTTAAAAAGCGGCGATAGGGAATAGCCATGTAAATAGCTCTAGAAATGGCTCCGTATCTTAAAGTAACATTTAACAAATCCCTCGAAGAACACGCTGTTCCCAAGGACTGGAAGATGGAAAACGTGACCCCAATTTTAAAAAGCGGCGATAGGGAATAGCCATGTAAATAGGTCTAGAAATGGCTCCATATCTTAAAGTAACATTTAACAAATCCCTCGAAGAACACGCTGTTCCCAAGGACTGGAAAATGGCAAACGTGACCCCAATTTTAAAAAGCAGCGATAGGGAATAGCCATGTAAATAGCTCTCGAAATGCCTCCGTATCTATTTAATAAATCCCTCGAAGAACACGCTGTTCCCAAGGACTGGAAGATGGCAAACGTGACCCCAATTTTAAAAAGCGGCGATAGGGAATAGCCATGTAAATAGCTCTAGAAATGGTCCCGTATCTTAAAGTAACATTTAACAAATCCCTCGAAGAACACGCTGTTCCCAAGGACTGGAAAATGGCAAACGTTACCCCAATTTTAAAAAGCGGCGACAGGGAATAGTCATGTAAATAGCTCTAGAAATGGCTCCGTATCTTAAAGTAACATTTAACAAATCCCTCGAAGAACACGCTGTTCCCAAGGACTGGAAAATGGCAAACGTGACCCCAATTTTAAAAAGCGGCGATAGGGAATAGCCATGTAAATAGCTCTAGAAATGGCTCCGAATCTTAAAGTAACATTTAACAAATCCCTCGAAGAACACGCTGTTCCCAAGGACTGGAAAATGGCAAACGTGACCCCAATTTTAAAAAGCGGCGATAGGGAATAGCCATGTAAATAGCTCTAGAAATGGCTCCGTATCTTAAAGTAACATTTAACAAATCCCTCGAAGAACACGCTGTTCCCAAGGACTGGAAAATGGAAAACGTGACCCCAATTTTAAAAAGCGGCGATAGGGAAGAGCCATGTAAATAGCTCTAGAAATGGCTCCGTATCTTAAAGTAACATTTAACAAATCCCTCGAAGAACACGCTGTTCCCAAGGACTGGAAAATGGCAAACGTGACCCCAATTTTAAAAAGCGGCGATAGGGAATAGCCATGTAAATAGCTCTAGAAATGGCTCCGTATCTTAAAGTAACATTTAACAAATCCCTCGAAGAAAACGCTGTTCCCAAGGACTGGAAGATGGCAAACGTGACCCCAATTTTAAAAAGCGGCGATAGGGAATAGCCATGTAAATAGCTCTAGAAATGGCTCCGCATCTTAAAGTAACATTTAACAAATCCCTCGAAGAACACGCTGTTCCCAAGGACTGGAAAATGGAAAACGAGACCCCAATTTTAAAAAGCGGCGATAGGGAATAGCCATGTAAATAGCTCTAGAAATGGCTCCGTATCTTAAAGTAACATTTAACAAATCCCTCGAAGAACACGCTGTTCCCAAGGACTGGAAAATGGCAAACGTGACCCCAATTTTAATAAGCAGCGATAGGGAATAGCCATGTAAATAGCTCTCGAAATGCCTCCGTATCTATTTAATAAATCCCTCGAAGAACACGCTGTTCCCAAGGACTGGAAAATGGCAAACGTGACACCAATTTTAAAAAGCGGCGATAGGGAATAGCCATGTAAATAGCTCTAGAAATGGCTCAGTATATTAAAGTAACATTTAACAAATCCCTCGAAGAACACGCTGTTCCCAAGGACTGGAAAATGGCAAACGTGACCCCAATTTTAAAAAGCGGCGATAGGGAATAGCCATGTAAATAGCTCTAGAAATGGCTCCGTATCTTAAAGTAACATTTAAAAAATCCCTCGAAGAACACGCTGTTCCCAAGGACTGGAAAATGGCAAACGTGACCCCAATTTTAAAAAGCGGCGATAGGGAAGAGCCATGTAAATAGGTCTAGAAATGGCTCCATATCTTAAAGTAACATTTAACAAATCCCTCGAAGAACACGCTGTTCCCAAGGACTGGAAAATGGAAATCCGAGACCCCAATTTTAAAAAGCGGCGATAGGGAATAGCCATGTAAATAGCTCTAGAAATGGCTCCGTATCTTAAAGTAACATTTAACAAATCCCTCGAAGAAAACGCTGTTCCCAAGGACTGGAAGATGGCAAACGTGACCCCAATTTTAAAAAGCGGCGATAGGGAATAGCCATGTAAATAGCTCTAGAAATGGCTCCGCATCTTAAAGTAACATTTAACAAATCCCTCGAAGAACACGCTGTTCCCAAGGACTGGAAAATGGAAAACGAGACCCCAATTTTAAAAAGCGGCGATAGGGAATAGCCATGTAAATAGCTCTAGAAATGGCTCCGTATCTTAAAGTAACATTTACCAAATCCCTCGAAGAACACGCTGTTCCCAAGGACTGGAAAATGGCAAACGTGACCCCAATTTTAATAAGCAGCGATAGGGAATAGCCATGTAAATAGCTCTCGAAATGCCTCCGTATCTATTTAATAAATCCCTCGAAGAACACGCTGTTCCCAAGGACTGGAAAATGGCAAACGTGACACCAATTTTAAAAAGCGGCGATAGGGAATAGCCATGTAAATAGCTCTAGAAATGGCTCAGTATATTAAAGTAACATTTAACAAATCCCTCGAAGAACACGCTGTTCCCAAGGACTGGAAAATGGCAAACGTGACCCCAATTTTAAAAAGCGGCGATAGGGAATAGCCATGTAAATAGCTCTAGAAATGGCTCCGTATCTTAAAGTAACATTTAAAAAATCCCTCGAAGAACACGCTGTTCCCAAGGACTGGAAAATGGCAAACGTGACCCCAATTTTAAAAAGCGGCGATAGGGAAGAGCCATGTAAATATGTCTAGAAATGGCTCCATATCTTAAAGTAACATTTAACAAATCCCTCGAAGAACACGCTGTTCCCAAGGACTGGAAAATGGAAATCCGAGACCCCAATTTTAAAAAGCGGCGATAGGGAATAGCCATGTAAATAGCTCTATAAATGGTTCCGTATCTTAAAGTAACATTTAACAAATCCCTCGAAGAACACGCTGTTCCCAAGGACTGGAAAATGTCAAACGTGACCCCAATTTTAAAAAGCAGCGATAGGGAATAGCCATGTAAATAGCTCTCGAAATCCTCCGTATCTATTTAATAAATCCCTCGAAGAACACGCTGTTCCCAAGGACTGGAAAATGGCAAACGTGACCCCAATTTTAAAAAGCGGCGATATGGAATAGCCATGTAAATAGCTCTAGAAATGGCTCCGTATCTTAAAGTAACATTTAACAAATCCCTCGAAGAACACGCTGTTCCCAAGGACTGGAAGATGGCAAACGTGACCCCAATTTTAAAAAGCGGCGATAGGGAATAGCCATGTAAATAGCTCTAGAAATGGCTCCGTATCTTAAAGTAACATTTAACAAATCCCTCGAAGAACACGCTGTTCCCAAGGACTGGAAAATGGCAAACATGACCCCAATTTTAAAAAGCGGCGATAGGGAATAGCCATGTAAATATCTCTATAAATGGCTCCGTATCTATTTAATAAATCCCTCGAAGAACACGCTGTTCCCAAGGACTGGAAAATGACAAACGTGACCCCAATTTTAAAAAGGGGCGATAGGAAATAACCATGTAAATAGCTCTAGAAATGGCTCCGTATCTTAAAGTAACATTTAACAAATCCCCCGAAGAACACGCTGTTCCCAAGGACTGGAAGATGGCAAACGTGACCCCAATTTTAAAAAGCGGCGATGAGGAATAGCCATGTAAATAGCTCTCGAAATGCCTCCGTATCTATTTAATAAATCCCTCGAAGAACACGCTGTTCCCAAGGACTTGAAAATGGCAAACGTGACCCCAATTTTAAAAAGCGGCGATAGGGAATAGCCATGTAAATAGCTCTCGAAATGCCTCCGTATCTATTTAATAAATCCCTCGAAGAACACGCTGTTCCCAAGGACTGGAAGATGGCAAACGTGACCCCAATTTTAAAAAGCGGCGATAGGGAATAGCCATGTAAATAGCTCTAGAAATGGCTCCGTATCTTAAAGTAACATTTAAAAAATCCCTCGAAGAACACACTGCTCCCAAGGACTGGAAAATGGCAAACGTGACCCCAATTTTAAAAAGCGGCGATAGGGAAGAGCCATGTAAATAGCTCTAGAAATGGCTCCGTATCTTAAAGTAACATTTAACAAATCCCTCGAAGAACACGCTGTTCCCAAGGACTGGAAAATGGCAAACGTGACCCCAATTTTAAAAAGCGGCGATAGGGAATAGCCATGTAAATAGCTCTAGAAATGGCTCCGTATCTTAAAGTAACATTTAACAAATCCCTCGAAGAAAACGCTGTTCCCAAGGACTGGAAGATGGCAAACGTGACCCCAATTTTAAAAAGCGGCGATAGGGAATAGCCATGTAAATAGCTCTAGAAATGGCTCCGCATCTTAAAGTAACATTTAACAAATCCCTCGAAGAACACGCTGTTCCCAAGGACTGGAAAATGGAAAACGAGACCCCAATTTTAAAAAGCGGCGATAGGGAATAGCCATGTAAATAGCTCTAGAAATGGCTCCGTATCTTAAAGTAACATTTAACAAATCCCTCGAAGAACACGCTGTTCCCAAGGACTGGAAAATGGCAAACGTGACCCCAATTTTAATAAGCAGCGATAGGGAATAGCCATGTAAATAGCTCTCGAAATGCCTCCGTATCTATTTAATAAATCCCTCGAAGAACACGCTGTTCCCAAGGACTGGAAAATGGCAAACGTGACACCAATTTTAAAAAGCGGCGATACGGAATAGCCATGTAAATAGCTCTAGAAATGGCTCAGTATATTAAAGTAACATTTAACAAATCCCTCGAAGAACACGCTGTTCCCAAGGACTGGAAAATGGCAAACGTGACCCCAATTTTAAAAAGCGGCGATAGGGAATAGCCATGTAAATAGCTCTAGAAATGGCTCCGTATCTTAAAGTAACATTTAAAAAATCCCTCGAAGAACACGCTGTTCCCAAGGACTGGAAAATGGCAAACGTGACCCCAATTTTAAAAAGCGGCGATAGGGAAGAGCCATGTAAATAGGTCTAGAAATGGCTCCATATCTTAAAGTAACATTTAACAAATCCCTCGAAGAACACGCTGTTCCCAAGGACTGGAAAATGGAAATCCGAGACCCCAATTTTAAAAAGCGGCGATAGGGAATAGCCATGTAAATAGCTCTAGAAATGGCTCCGTATCTTAAAGTAACATTTAACAAATCCCTCGAAGAAAACCCTGTTCCCAAGGACTGGAAGATGGCAAACGTGACCCCAATTTTAAAAAGCGGCGATAGGGAATAGCCATGTAAATAGCTCTAGAAATGGCTCCGCATCTTAAAGTAACATTTATCAAATCCCTCGAAGAACACGCTGTTCCCAAGGACTGGAAAATGGAAAACGAGACCCCAATTTTAAAAAGCGGCGATAGGGAATAGCCATGTAAATAGCTCTAGAAATGGCTCCGTATCTTAAAGTAACATTTACCAAATCCCTCGAAGAACACGCTGTTCCCAAGGACTGGAAAATGGCAAACGTGACCCCAATTTTAATAAGCAGCGATAGGGAATAGCCATGTAAATAGCTCTCGAAATGCCTCCGTATCTATTTAATAAATCCCTCGAAGAACACGCTGTTCCCAAGGACTGGAAAATGGCAAACGTGACACCAATTTTAAAAAGCGGCGATAGGGAATAGCCATGTAAATAGCTCTAGAAATGGCTCAGTATATTAAAGTAACATTTAACAAATCCCTCGAAGAACACGCTGTTCCCAAGGACTGGAAAATGGCAAACGTGACCCCAATTTTAAAAAGCGGCGATAGGGAATAGCCATGTAAATAGCTCTAGAAATGGCTCCGTATCTTAAAGTAACATTTAAATATCCCTCGAAGAACACGCTGTTCCCAAGGACTGGAAAATGGCAAACGTGACCCCAATTTTAAAAAGCGGCGATAGGGAAGAGCCATGTAAATATGTCTAGAAATGGCTCCATATCTTAAAGTAACATTTAACAAATCCCTCGAAGAACACGCTGTTCCCAAGGACTGGAAAATGGAAATCCGAGACCCCAATTTTAAAAAGCGGCGATAGGGAATAGCCATGTAAATAGCTCTATAAATGGTTCCGTATCTTAAAGTAACATTTAACAAATCCCTCGAAGAACACGCTGTTCCCAAGGACTGGAAAATGTCAAACGTGACCCCAATTTTAAAAAGCAGCGATAGGGAATAGCCATGTAAATAGCTCTCGAAATCCTCCGTATCTATTTAATAAATCCCTCGAAGAACACGCTGTTCCCAAGGACTGGAAAATGGCAAACATGACCCCAATTTTAAAAAGCGGCGATAGGGAATAGCCATGTAAATATCTCTATAAATGGCTCCGTATCTATTTAATAAATCCCTCGAAGAACACGCTGTTCCCAAGGACTGGAAAATGACAAACGTGACCCCAATTTTAAAAAGGGGCGATAGGAAATAACCATGTAAATAGCTCTAGAAATGGCTCCGTATCTTAAAGTAACATTTAACAAATCCCCCGAAGAACACGCTGTTCCCAAGGACTGGAAGATGGCAAACGTGACCCCAATTTTAAAAAGCGGCGATGAGGAATAGCCATGTAAATAGCTCTCGAAATGCCTCCGTATCTATTTAATAAATCCCTCGAAGAACACGCTGTTCCCAAGGACTTGAAAATGGCAAACGTGACCCCAATTTTAAAAAGCGGCGATAGGGAATAGCCATGTAAATAGCTCTCGAAATGCCTCCGTATCTATTTAATAAATCCCTCGAAGAACACGCTGTTCCCAAGGACTGGAAGATGGCAAACGTGACCCCAATTTTAAAAAGCGGCGATAGGGAATAGCCATGTAAATAGCTCTAGAAATGGCTCCGTATCTTAAAGTAACATTTAAAAAATCCCTCGAAGAACACGCTGCTCCCAAGGACTGGAAAATGGCAAACGTGACCCCAATTTTAAAAAGCGGCGATAGGGAATAGCCATGTAAATAGCTCTAGAAATGGCTCCGTATCTTAAAGTAACATTTAACAAATCCCTCGAAGAACACGCTGTTCCCAAGGACTGGAAGATGGCAAACGTGACCCCAATTTTAAAAAGCGGCGATAGGGTATAGCCATGTAAATAGGTCTAGAAATGGCTCCATATCTTAAAGTAACATTTAACCAATCCCTCGAAGAACACGCTGTTCCCAAGGACTGGAAAATGGAAAACGAGACCCCAATTTTAAAAAGCGGCGATAGGGAATAGCCATGTAAATAGCTCTAGAAATGGCTCCGTATCTTAAAGTAACATTTTACAAATCCCTCGAAGAACACGCTGTTCCCAAGGACTGGAAAATGGCAAACGTGACCCCAATTTTAAAAAGCAGCAATAGGGAATAGCCATGTAAATAGCTCTCGAAATGCCTCCGTATCTATTTAACAAATCCCTCGAAGAACACGCTGTTCCCAAGGACTGGAAAATGGCAAACGTGAACCCAATTTTAAAAAGCGGCGATAGGGAATAGCCATGTAAATAGCTCTAGAAATGGCTCCGTATCTTAAAGTAACATTTAGCAAATCCCTCTAAGAACACGCTGTTCCCAAGGACTGGAAAATGGCAAACGTGATTCCAATTTTAAAAAGCGGCGATAGGAAATAGCCATGTAAATAGCTCTAGAAATGGCTCCGTATCTTAAAGTAACATTTAACAAATCCCTCGAAGAACACGCTGTTCCCAAGGACTGGAAAATGGAAAGGGGACCCCAATTTTAAAAAGCGGCGATAGGGAATAGCCATGTAAATAGCTCTAGAAATGGCTCCGTATCTTAAAGTAACATTTAATAAATCCCTCGAAGAACACGCTGTTCCCAAGGACTGGAAGATGGAAACGTGACCCCAATTTTAAAAAGCGGCGATAGGGAATAGCCATGTAAATAGCTCTCGAAATGCCTCCGTATCTATTTAATAAATCCCTCGAAGAACACGCTGTTCCCAAGGACTGGAAAATGGCAAACGTTACCCCAATTTTAAAAAGCGGCTATAGGGAATAGCCATGTAAATAGCTCTAGAAATGGCTCCGTATCTTAACGTAACATTTAACAAATCCCTCGAAGAACACATTGTTCCCAAGGACTGGAAAATGGCAAACGTGACCCCAATTTTAAAAAGCGGCGATAGGGAATAACCATGTAATGAGCTCTAGAAATGGCTCCGTATCTTAAAGTAACATTTATCAAATCCCTCGAAGAACACGCTGTTCCCAAGGACTAGAAGATGGAAAACGTGACCCCAATTTTAAAAAGCGGCGATAGGGAATAGCCATGTAAATAGCTCTAGAAATGGCTCCGTATCTTAAAGTAACATGTAACAAATCCCTCGAAGAACACGCTGTTCCCAAGGACTGGAAAATGGCAAACGTGACCCCAATTTTAAAAAGCGGCGATAGGGAATAGCCATGTAAATAGCTCTAGAAATGGCTCCGTATCTTAAAGTAACATTTAACAAATCCCTCGAAGAACACGCTGTTCCCAAGGACTGGAAAATGGCAAACGTGACCCCAATTTTAAAAAGCGGCGATAGGGAATAGCCATGTAAATAGGTCTAGAAATGGCTCCATATCTTAAAGTAACATTTAACAAATCCCTCGAAGAACACGCTGTTCCCAAGGACTGGAAAATGGCACACGTGACCACAATTTTAAAAAGCAGCGATAGGGAATAGCCATGTAAATAGCTCTCGAAATGCCTCCGTATCTATTTAATAAATCCCTCGAAGAACACGCTGTTCCCAAGGACTGGAAAATGGCAAACGTGACCCCAATTTTAAAAAGCGGCGAAACGGAATAGCCATGTAAATAGCTCTAGAAATGGCTCCGTATCTAAAAGTATCATTTAACAAATCCCTCGAAGAACACGCTGTTCCCAAGGCCTGGAAGATGGCAAACGTGACCCCAATTTTAAAAAGCGGCGATAGGGAATAGCCATGTAAATAGCTCTAGAAATGGCTCCACATCTTAAAGTAACATTTAACAAATCCCTCGAAGAACACGCTGTTCCCAAGGACTAGAAGATGGCAAACGTGACCCCAATTTTAAAAAGCGGCGATAGGGAATAGCCATGTAAATAGCTCTAGAAATGGCTCCGTATCTTAAAGTAACATGTAACAAATCCCTCGAAGAACACGCTGTTCCCAAGGACTGGAAAATGGCAAACGTGACCCCAATTTTAAAAAGCGGCGATAGGGAATAGCCATGTAAATAGCTCTAGAAATGGCTCCGTATCTTAAAGTAACATTTAACAAATCCCTCGAAGAACACGCTGTTCCCAAGGACTGGAAAATGGCAAACGTGACCCCAATTTTAAAAAGCGGCGATAGGGAATAGCCATGTAAATAGGTCTAGAAATGGCTCCATATCTTAAAGTAACATTTAACAAATCCCTCGAAGAACACGCTGTTCCCAAGGACTGGAAAATGGAAAACGAGACCCCAATTTTAAAAAGCGGCGATAGGGAATAGCCATGTAAATAGCTCTAAAAATGGTTCCGTATCTTAAAGTAACATTTAACAAATCCCTCGAAGAACACGCTGTTCCCAAGGACTGGAAAATGGCAAACGTGACCCCAATTTTAAAAAGCAGCGATAGGAAATAGCCATGTAAATAGCTCTCGAAATGCCTCCGTATCTATTTAATAAATCCCTCGAAGAACACGCTGTTCCCAAGGACTGGAAAATGGCAAACGTGACCCCAATTTTAAAAAGCGGCGATATGGAATAGCCATGTAAATAGCTCTAGAAATGGCTCCGTATCTAAAAGTATCATTTAACAAATCCCTCGAAGAACACGCTGTTCCCAAGGACTGGAAGATGGCAAACGTGACCCCAATTTTAAAAAGCGGCGATAGGGAATAGCCATGAAAATAGCTCTAGAAATGGCTCCGTATCTTAAAGTAACATTTAACAAATCCCTCGAAGAACACGCTGTTCCCAAGGACTGGAAAATGGCAAAAGTGACCCCAATTTTAAAAAGCGGCGATAGGGAATAGCCATGAAAATATCTCTATAAATGGCTCCGTATCTATTTAATAACTCCCTCGAAGAACACGCTGTTCCCAAGGACTGGAAAATGACAAACGTGACCCCAATTTTAAAAAGCGGCGATAGGGAATAACCATGTAAATAGCTCTAGAAATGGCTCCGTATCTTAAAGTAACATTTAACAAATCCCCCGAAGAACACGCTGTTCCCAAGGACTGGAAGATGGCAAACGTGACCCCAATTTTAAAAAGCGGCGATAGGGAATAGCCATGTAAATAGCTCTCGAAATGCCTCCGTATCTATTTAATAAATCCCTCGAAGAACACGCTGTTCCCAAGGACTGGAAAATGGCAAACGTGACCCCAATTTTAAAAAGCGGCGATAGGGAATAGACATGTAAATAGCTCTAGAAATGGACCCGTATCTTAACGTAACATTTAACAAATCCCTCGAAGAACACGCTGTTCCCAAGGACTGGAAGATGGCAAACGTGACCCCAATTTTAAAAAGCGGCGATAGGGAATAGCCATGTAAATAGCTCTAGAAATGGCTCCGTATCTTAAAGTAACATTTAACAAATCCCTCGAAGAACACGCTGTTCCCAAGGACTGGAAAATGGCAAACGTGACCCCAATTTTAAAAAGCGGCGATAGGGAATAGCCATGTAAATATCTCTATAAATGGCTCCGTATCTATTTAATAAATCCCTCGAAGAACACGCTGTTCCCAAGGACTGGAAAATTACAAACGTGACCCCAATTTTAAAAAGCGGCGATAGGGAATAACCATGTAAATAGCTCTAGAAATGGCTCCGTATCTTAAAGTAACATTTAACAAATCCCCCGAAGAACACGATGTTCCCAAGGACTGGAAGATGGCAAACGTGACCCCAATTTTAAAAAGCGGCGATAGGGAATAGCCATATAAATAGCTCTCGAAATGCCTCCGTATCTATTTAATAAATCCCTCGAAGAACACGCTGTTCCCAAGGACTTGAAAATGGCAAACGTGACCCCAATTTTTAAAAGCGGCGATAGGGCATAGCCATGTAAATAGCTCTCGAAATGCCTCCGTATCTATTTAATAAATCCCTCGAAGAACACGCTGTTCCCAAGGAATGGAAGATGGCAAACGTGACCCCAATTTTAAAAAGCGGCGATAGGGAATCGCCATGTAAATAGCTCTCGAAATGCCTCCATATCTATTTAATAAATCCCTCGAAGAACACGCTGTTCCCAAGGACTGGAAAATGGCAAACGTGACCCCAAATTTAAAAAGCGGCGATAGGGAATAGCCATGTAAATAGCTCTAGAAATGGCTCCGTATCTTAACGTAACATTTAACAAATCCCTCAAAGAACACATTGTTCCCAAGGACTGGTAAATGGCAAACGTGACCCCTATTTTAAAAAGCGGCGATAGGGAATAGCCATGTAAATAGCTCTAGAAATGGCTCCGTATCTTAAAGTAACATTTAACAAATCCCTCGAAGAACACGCTGTTCCCAAGGACTGGAAAATGGCAAACGTGACCCCAATTTTAAAAAGCGGCGATAGGGAATAACCATGTAAATAGCTCTGGAAATGGCTCCGTATCTTAAAGTAACATTTGACAAATCCCTCGAAGAACACGCTGTTCCCAAGGACTGGAAAATGGCAAACGTGACCCCGATTTTAAAAAGCGGCGATAGGGAATAGCCATGTAAATAGGTGTAGAAATGGCTCCATATCATAAAGTAACATTTAACAAATCCCTCGAAGAACACGCTGTTCCCAAGGACTGGAAAATGGAAAACGAGACCCCAATTTTAAAAAGCGGCGATAGGGAATAGCCATGTAAATAGCTCTAGAAATGGCTTCTTATCTTAAAGTAACATTTAACAAATCCTTCGAAGAACACGCTGTTCCCAAGGACTGGAAAATGGCAAACGTGACCCCAATTTTAAAAAGCGGCGATAGGGAATAGCCATGTAAATAGCTCTAGAAATGGCTCCGTATCTTAAAGAAACATTTAATAAATCCCTCGAAGAACACGCTGTTCCCAAGGACTGGTAAATGGCAAACGTGACCCCAATTTTAAAAAGCGGCGATAGGGAATAGCCATGTAAATAGCTCTAGAAATGGCTCCGTATCTTAAAGTAACATTTAACAAATCCCTCGAAGAACACGCTATTCCCAAGGACTGGAAAATGGAAACGTGACCCCAATTTTAAAAAGCGGCGATAGGGAATAGCCATGTAAATAGCTCTAGAAATGGCTCCGTATCTTAAAGTAACATTTAGCAAATCCCTCTAAGAACACGCTGTTCCCAAGGACTGGAAAATGGCAAACGTGACCCCAATTTTAAAAAGCGGCGATAGGAAATAGCCATGTAAATAGCTCTAGAAATGGCTCCGTATCTTAACGTAACATTTAACAAATCCCTCGAAGAACACATTGTTCCCAAGGACTGGAAAATGGCAAACGTGACCCCAATTTTAAAAAGCGGCGATAGGGAATAGCCATGTAAATAGCTCTAGAAATGGCTCCGTATCTTAAAGTAACATTTAACAAATCCCTCGAAGAACACGCTGTTCCCAAGGACTGGAAAATGGCAAACGTGACCCCAATTTTAAAAAGCGGCGATAGGGAATAGCCATGTAAATAGCTCTAGAAATGGCTCCGTATCTTAAAGTAACATTTAACAAATCCCTCGAAGAACACGCTGTTCCCAAGGACTGGAAAATGGCAAACGTGACCCCAATTTTAAAAAGCGGCGATAGGGAATAGCCATGTAAATAGCTCTAGAAATGGCTCCGTATCTTAAAGAAACATTTAATAAATCCCTCGAAGAACACGCTGTTCCCAAGGACTGGAAGATGGCAAACGTGACCCCAATTTTAAAAAGCGGCGATAGGGAATAGCCATGTAAATAGCTCTCGAAATGCCTCCGTGTCTATTTAATAAATCCCTCGAAGAACACGCTGTTCCCAAGGACTGGAAAATGGCAAACGTGACCCCAATTTTAAAAAGCGGCGATAGGGAATAGCCATGTAAATAGCTCTAGAAATGGCTCCGTATCTTAACGTAACATTTAACAAATCCCTCGAAGAACACGCTGTTCCCAAGGACTGGTAAATGGCAAACGTGACCCCAATTTTAAAAAGCGGCGATAGGGAATAGCCATGTAAATAATTCTAGATATGGCTCCGTATCTTAAAGTAACATTTAACAAATCCCTCGAAGAACACGCTGTTCCCAAGGACTAGAAGATGGCAAACGTGACCCCAATTTTAAAAAGCGGCGATAGGAAATAGCCATGTAAATAGCTCTAGAAATGGCTCCGTATCTTAAAGTAACATTTAACAAATCCCTCGAAGAACACGCTGTTCCCAAGGACTGGAAAATGGAAAACGTTACCCCAATTTTAATAAGCGGCGATAGGGAATAGCCATGTAAATAGCTCTAGAAATGGCTCCGTATCTTAAAGTAACATTTAACAAATCCCTCGAAGAACACGCTGTTCCCAAGGACTGGAAAATGGCAAACGTGACCCCAATTTTAAAAAGCGGCGATAGGGAATAGCCATGTAAATAGGTCTAGAAATGGCTCCATATCTTAAAGTAACATTTAACAAATCCCTCGAAGAACACGCTGTTCCCAAGGACTGGAAAATGGAAAACGAGACCCCAATTTTAAAAAGCGGCGTTAGGGAATGGCCATGTAAATAGCTCTAGAAATGGTTCCGTATCTTAAAGTAACATTTAACAAATCCCTCGAAGAACACGCTGTTCCCAAGGACTGGAAAATGGCAAACGTGACCCCAATTTTAAAAAGCAGCGATAGGGAATAGCCATGTAAATAGCTCTCGAAATGCCTCCGTATCTATTTAATAAATCCCTTGAAGAACACGCTGTTCCCAAGGACTGGAAAATGGCAAACGTGACCCCAATTTTAAAAAGCGGCGATATGGAATAGCCATGTAAATAGCTCTAGAAATGGCTCCGTATCTTAAAGTAACATTTAACAAATCCCTGGAAGAACACGCTGTTCCCAAGGACTGGAAAATGGCAAACGTGACCCCAATTTTAAAAAGCGGGGATAGGGAATAGCCATGTAAATAGCTCTAGAAATGGCTCCGTATCTTAAAGTAACATTTAACAAATCCCTCGAAGAACACGCTGTTCCCAAGGACTGGAAAATGGCAAACGTGACCCCAATTTTAAAAAGCGACGATAGGGAATAGCCATGTAAATATCTCTATAAATGGCTCCGTATCTATTTAATAACTCCCTCGAAGAACACGCTGTTCCCAAGGACTGGAAGATGGCAAACGTGACCCCAATTTTAAAAAGCGGCGATAGGGAATAGCCATGTAAATAGCTCTAGAAATGGCTCCGTATCTTAAAGTAACATTTAAAAAATCCCTCGAAGAACACGCTGTTCCCAAGGACTGGAAAATGGCAAACGTGACCCCAATTTTAAAAAGCGGCGATAGGGAATAGCCATGTAAATAGCTCTAGAAATGGCTCCGTATCTTAAAGTAACATTTAACAAATCCCTCGAAGAACACGCTGTTCCCAAGGACTGGAAGATGGCAAACGTGACCCCAATTTTAAAAAGCGGCGATAGGGTATAGCCATGTAAATAGGTCTAGAAATGGCTCCATATCTTAAAGTAACATTTAACAAATCCCTCGAAGAACACGCTGTTCCCAAGGACTGGAAAATGGAAAACGAGACCCCAATTTTAAAAAGCGGCGATAGGGAATAGCCATGTAAATAGCTCTAGAAATGGCTCCGTATCTTAAAGTAACATTTTACAAATCCCTCGAAGAACACGCTGTTCCCAAGGACTGGAAAATGGCAAACGTGACCCCAATTTTAAAAAGCAGCAATAGGGAATAGCCATGTAAATAGCTCTCGAAATGCCTCCGTATCTATTTAACAAATCCCTCGAAGAACACGCTGTTCCCAAGGACTGGAAAATGGCAAACGTGACCCCAATTTTAAAAAGCGGCGATAGGGAATAGCCATGTAAATAGCTCTAGAAATGGCTCCGTATCTTAAAGTAACATTTAGCAAATCCCTCTAAGAACACGCTGTTCCCAAGGACTGGAAAATGGCAAACGTGATTCCAATTTTAAAAAGCGGCGATAGGAAATAGCCATGTAAATAGCTCTAGAAATGGCTCCGTATCTTAAAGTAACATTTAACAAATCCCTCGAAGAACACGCTGTTCCCAAGGACTGGAAAATGGAAAGGGGACCCCAATTTTAAAAAGCGGCGATAGGGAATAGCCATGTAAATAGCTCTAGAAATGGCTCCGTATCTTAAAGTAACATTTAATAAATCCCTCGAAGAACACGCTGTTCCCAAGGACTGGAAGATGGCAAACGTGACCCCAATTTTAAAAAGAGGCGATAGGGAATAGCCATGTAAATAGCTCTCGAAATGCCTCCGTATCTATTTAATAAATCCCTCGAAGAACACGCTGTTCCCAAGGACTGGAAAATGGCAAACGTGACCCCAATTTTAAAAAGCGGCGATAGGGAATAGCCATGTAAATAGCTCTAGAAATGGCTCCGAATCTTAACGTAACATTTAACAAATCCCTCGAAGAACACATTGTTCCCAAGGACTGGAAAATGGCAAACGTGACCCCAATTTTAAAAAGCGGCGATAGGGAATAACCATGTAATGAGCTCTAGAAATGGCTCCGTATCTTAAAGTAACATTTAACAAATCCCTCGAAGAACACGCTGTTCCCAAGGACTGGAAGATGGAAAACGTGACCCCAATTTTAAAAAGCGGCGATAGGGAATAGCCATGTAAATAGGTCTAGAAATGGCTCCGTATCTAAAAGTATCATTTAACAAATCCCTCGAAGAACACGCTGTTCCCAAGGCTTGGAAGATGGCAAACGTGACCCCAATTTTAAAAAGCGGCGATAGGGAATAGCCATGTAAATAGCTCTAAAAATGGCTCCGTATCTTAAAGTAACATTTAACAAATCCCTCGAAGAACACGCTGTTCCCAAGGACTGGAAAATGGCAAACGTGACCCCAATTTTAAAAAGCGGCGATAGGGAATAGCCATGTAAATAGGTCTAGAAATGGCTCCATATCTTAAAGTAACATTTAACAAATCCCTCGAAGAACACGCTGTTCCCAAGGACTGGAAAATGGAAAACGAGACCCCAATTTTAAAAAGCGGCGATAGGGAATAGCCATGTAAATAGCTCTAGAAATGGTTCCGTATCTTAAAGTAACATTTAACAAATCCCTCGAAGAACACGCTGTTCCCAAGGACTGGAAAATGGCACACGTGACCCCAATTTTAAAAAGCAGCGATAGGGAATAGCCATGTAAATAGCTCTCGAAATGCCTCCGTATCTATTTAATAAATCCCTCGAAGAACACGCTGTTCCCAAGGACTGGAAAATGGCAAACGTGACCCCAATTTTAAAAAGCGGCGATATGGAATAGCCATGTAAATAGCTCTAGAAATGGCTCCGTATCTAAAAGTATCATTTAACAAATCCCTCGAAGAACACGCTGTTCCCAAGGCTTGGAAGATGGCAAACGTGACCCCAATTTTAAAAAGCGGCGATAGGGAATAGCCATGTAAATAGCTCTAGAAATGGCTCCACATCTTAAAGTAACATTTAACAAATCCCTCGAAGAACACGCTGTTCCCAAGGACTGGAAAATGGCAAACGTGACCCCAATTTTAAAAAGCGGCGATAGGGAATAGCCATGTAAATATCTCTATAAATGGCTCCGTATCTATTTAATAACTCCCTCGAAGAACACGCTGTTCCCAAGGACTGGAAAATGACAAACGTGACCCCAATTTTAAAAAGCGGCGATAGGGAATAGCCATGTAAATAGCTCTATAAATGGTTCCGTATCTTAAAGTAACATTTAACAAATCCCTCGAAGAACACGCTGTTCCCAAGGACTGGAAAATGTCAAACGTGACCCCAATTTTAAAAAGCAGCGATAGGGAATAGCCATGTAAATAGCTCTCGAAATCCTCCGTATCTATTTAATAAATCCCTCGAAGAACACGCTGTTCCCAAGGACTGGAAAATGGCAAACGTGACCCCAATTTTAAAAAGCGGCGATATGGAATAGCCATGTAAATAGCTCTAGAAATAGCTCCGTATCTTAAAGTAACATTTAACAAATCCCTCGAAGAACACGCTGTTCCCAAGGACTGGAAGATGGCAAACGTGACCCCAATTTTAAAAAGCGGCGATAGGGAATAGCCATGTAAATAGCTCTAGAAATGGCTCCGTATCTTAAAGTAACATTTAACAAATCCCTCGAAGAACACGCTGTTCCCAAGGACTGGAAAATGACAAACGTGACCCCAATTTTAAAAAGCGGCGATAGGGAATAGCCATGTAAATAGCTCTATAAATGGTTCCGTATCTTAAAGTAACATTTAACAAATCCCTCGAAGAACACGCTGTTCCCAAGGACTGGAAAATGTCAAACGTGACCCCAATTTTAAAAAGCAGCGATAGGGAATAGCCATGTAAATAGCTCTCGAAATCCTCCGTATCTATTTAATAAATCCCTCGAAGAACACGCTGTTCCCAAGGACTGGAAAATGGCAAACGTGACCCCAATTTTAAAAAGCGGCGATATGGAATAGCCATGTAAATAGCTCTAGAAATAGCTCCGTATCTTAAAGTAACATTTAACAAATCCCTCGAAGAACACGCTGTTCCCAAGGACTGGAAGATGGCAAACGTGACCCCAATTTTAAAAAGCGGCGATAGGGAATAGCCATGTAAATATCTCTATAAATGGCTCCGTATCTATTTAATAAATCCCTCGAAGAACACGCTGTTCCCAAGGACTAGAAAATGACAAACGTGACCCCAATTTTAAAAAGGGGCGATAGGAAATAACCATGTAAATAGCTCTAGAAATGGCTCCGTATCTTAAAGTAACATTTAACAAATCCCCCGAAGAACACGCTGTTCCCAAGGACTGGAAGATGGCAAACGTGACCCCAATTTTAAAAAGCGGCGATAGGGAATAGCCATGTAAATAGCTCTCGAAATGCCTCCGTAACTATTTAATAAATCCCTCGAAGAACACGCTGTTCCCAAGGACTTGAAAATGGCAAACGTGACCCCAATTTTAAAAAGCGGCGATAGGGAATAGCCATGTAAATAGCTCTCGAAATGCCTCCGTATCTATTTAATAAATCCCTCGAAGAACACGCTGTTCCCAAGGACTGGAAGATGGCAAACGCGACCCCAATTTTAAAAAGCGGCGATAGGGAATAGCCATGTAAATAGCTCTCGAAATGCCTCCGTATCTATTTAATAAATCCCTCGAAGAACACGCTGTTCCCAAGGACTGGTAAATGGCAAACGTGACCCCAATTTAAAAAAGCGGCGATAGGGAATAGCCATGTAAATAGCTCTAGAAATGGCTCCGTATCTTAAAGTAACATTTAACAAATCCCTCGCAGAACACGCTTTTCCCAAGGACTGGAAAATGGCAAACGTTACAACAATTTTAAAAAGCGGCGATAGGGAATAGCCATGTAAATAGCTCTAGAAATGGCTCCGTATCTTAAAGTAACATTTAACAAATCCCTCGAAGAACACGCTGTTCCCAAGGACTGGAAAATGGAAAACGTGACCCCAATTTTAAAAAGCGGCGATATGGAATTGCCATGTAAATAGCTCTAGAAATGGCTCCGTATCTAAAAGTATCATTTAACAAATCCCTCGAAGAACACGCTGTTCCCAAGGACTGGAAGATGGCAAACGTGACCCCAATTTTAAAAAGCGGCGATAGGGAATAGCCATGTAAATAGCTCTAGAAATGGCTCCGTATCTTAAAGTAACATTTAACAAATCCCTCGAAGAACACGCTGTTCCCAAGGACTGGAAAATGGCAAACGTGACCCCAATTTTAAAAAGCGGCGATAGGGAATAGCCATGTAAATAGCTCTAGAAATGGCTCCGTATCTTAAAGTAACATTTAACAAATCCCTCGAAGAACACGCTGTTCCCAAGGACTGGAAGATGGAAAACGTGACCCCAATTTTAAAAAGCGGCGATAGGGAATAGCCATGTAAATAGGTCTAGAAATGGCTCCGTATCTTAAAGTAACATTTAACAAATCCCTCGAAGAACACGCTGTTCCCAAGGACTGGAAAATGTCAAACGTGACCCCAATTTTAAAAAGCAGCGATAGGGAATAGCCATGTAAATAGCTCTCGAAATCCTCCGTATCTATTTAATAAATCCCTCGAAGAACACGCTGTTCCCAAGGACTGGAAAATGGCAAACGTGACCCCAATTTTAAAAAGCGGCGATATGGAATAGCCATGTAAATAGCTCTAGAAATAGCTCCGTATCTTAAAGTAACATTTAACAAATCCCTCGAAGAACACGCTGTTCCCAAGGACTGGAAGATGGCAAACGTGACCCCAATTTTAAAAAGCGGCGATATGGAATAGCCATGTAAATAGCTCTAGAAATAGCTCCGTATCTTAAAGTAACATTTAACAAATCCCTCGAAGAACACGCTGTTCCCAAGGACTGGAAGATGGCAAACGTGACCCCAATTTTAAAAAGCGGCGATAGGGAATAGCCATGTAAATAGCTCTAGAAATGGCTCCGTATCTTAAAGTAACATTTAACAAATCCCTCGAAGAACAAGCTGTTCCCAAGGACTGGAAAATGGCAAACATGACCCCAATTTTAAAAAGCGGCGATAGGGAATAGCCATGTAAATATCTCTATAAATGGCTCCGTATCTATTTAATAAATCCCTCGAAGAACACGCTGTTCCCAAGGACTAGAAAATGACAAACGTGACCCCAATTTTAAAAAGGGGCGATAGGAAATAACCATGTAAATAGCTCTAGAAATGGCTCCGTATCTTAAAGTAACATTTAACAAATCCCCCGAAGAACACGCTGTTCCCAAGGACTGGAAGATGGCAAACGTGACCCCAATTTTAAAAAGCGGCGATAGGGAATAGCCATGTAAATAGCTCTCGAAATGCCTCCGTAACTATTTAATAAATCCCTCGAAGAACACGCTGTTCCCAAGGACTTGAAAATGGCAAACGTGACCCCAATTTTAAAAAGCGGCGATAGGGAATAGCCATGTAAATAGCTCTCGAAATGCCTCCGTATCTATTTAATAAATCCCTCGAAGAACACGCTGTTCCCAAGGACTGGAAGATGGCAAACGCGACCCCAATTTTAAAAAGCGGCGATAGGGAATAGCCATGTAAATAGCTCTCGAAATGCCTCCGTATCTATTTAATAAATCCCTCGAAGAACACGCTGTTCCCAAGGACTGGTAAATGGCAAACGTGACCCCAATTTAAAAAAGCGGCGATAGGGAATAGCCATGTAAATAGCTCTAGAAATGGCTCCGTATCTTAAAGTAACATTTAACAAATCCCTCGCAGAACACGCTTTTCCCAAGGACTGGAAAATGGCAAACGTTACAACAATTTTAAAAAGCGGCGATAGGGAATAGCCATGTAAATAGCTCTAGAAATGGCTCCGTATCTTAAAGTAACATTTAACAAATCCCTCGAAGAACACGCTGTTCCCAAGGACTGGAAAATGGAAAACGTGACCCCAATTTTAAAAAGCGGCGATATGGAATTGCCATGTAAATAGCTCTAGAAATGGCTCCGTATCTAAAAGTATCATTTAACAAATCCCTCGAAGAACACGCTGTTCCCAAGGACTGGAAGATGGCAAACGTGACCCCAATTTTAAAAAGCGGCGATAGGGAATAGCCATGTAAATAGCTCTAGAAATGGCTCCGTATCTTAAAGTAACATTTAACAAATCCCTCGAAGAACACGCTGTTCCCAAGGACTGGAAAATGGCAAACGTGACCCCAATTTTAAAAAGCGGCGATAGGGAATAGCCATGTAAATAGCTCTAGAAATGGCTCCGTATCTTAAAGTAACATTTAACAAATCCCTCGAAGAACACGCTGTTCCCAAGGACTGGAAGATGGAAAACGTGACCCCAATTTTAAAAAGCGGCGATAGGGAATAGCCATGTAAATAGGTCTAGAAATGGCTCCATATCTTAAAGTAACATTTAACAAATCCCTCGAAGAACACGCTGTTCCCAAGGACTGGAAAATGGCAAACGTGACCCCAATTTTAAAAAGCAGCGATAGGGAATAGCCATGTAAATAGCTCTCGAAATGCCTCCGTATCTATTTAATAAATCCCTCGAAGAACACGCTGTTCCCAAGGACTGGAAGATGGCAAACGTGACCCCAATTTTAAAAAGCGGCGATAGGGAATAGCCATGTAAATAGCTCTAGAAATGGTCCCGTATCTTAAAGTAACATTTAACAAATCCCTCGAAGAACACGCTGTTCCCAAGGACTGGAAAATGGCAAACGTTACCCCAATTTTAAAAAGCGGCGACAGGGAATAGTCATGTAAATAGCTCTAGAAATGGCTCCGTATCTTAAAGTAACATTTAACAAATCCCTCGAAGAACACGCTGTTCCCAAGGACTGGAAAATGGCAAACGTGACCCCAATTTTAAAAAGCGGCGATAGGGAATAGCCATGTAAATAGCTCTAAAAATGGCTCCGTATCTTAAAGTAACATTTAACAAATCCCTGGAAGAACACGCTGTTCCCAAGGACTGGAAGATGGCAAACGTGACCCCAATTTTAAAAAGCGGCGATAGGGAATAGCCATGTAAATAGCTCTAGAAATGGCTCCGAATCTTAAAGTAACATTTAACAAATCCCTCGAAGAACACGCTGTTCCCAAGGACTGGAAAATGGCAAACGTGACCCCAATTTTAAAAAGCGGCGATAGGGAATAGCCATGTAAATAGCTCTAGAAATGGCTCCGTATCTTAAAGTAACATTTAACAAATCCCTCGAAGAACACGCTGTTCCCAAGGACTGGAAAATGGAAAACGTGACCCCAATTTTAAAAAGCGGCGATAGGGAAGAGCCATGTAAATAGCTCTAGAAATGGCTCCGTATCTTAAAGTAACATTTAACAAATCCCTCGAAGAACACGCTGTTCCCAAGGACTGGAAAATGGCAAACGTGACCCCAATTTTAAAAAGCGGCGATAGGGAATAGCCATGTAAATAGCTCTAGAAATGGCTCCGTATCTTAAAGTAACATTTAACAAATCCCTCGAAGAAAACGCTGTTCCCAAGGACTGGAAGATGGCAAACGTGACCCCAATTTTAAAAAGCGGCGATAGGGAATAGCCATGTAAATAGCTCTAGAAATGGCTCCGCATCTTAAAGTAACATTTAACAAATCCCTCGAAGAACACGCTGTTCCCAAGGACTGGAAAATGGAAAACGAGACCCCAATTTTAAAAAGCGGCGATAGGGAATAGCCATGTAAATAGCTCTAGAAATGGCTCCGTATCTTAAAGTAACATTTAACAAATCCCTCGAAGAATACGCTGTTCCCAAGGACTGGAAAATGGCAAACGTGACCCCAATTTTAATAAGCAGCGATAGGGAATAGCCATGTAAATAGCTCTCGAAATGCCTCCGTATCTATTTAATAAATCCCTCGAAGAACACGCTGTTCCCAAGGACTGGAAAATGGCAAACGTGACACCAATTTTAAAAAGCGGCGATAGGGAATAGCCATGTAAATAGCTCTAGAAATGGCTCAGTATATTAAAGTAACATTTAACAAATCCCTCGAAGAACACGCTGTTCCCAAGGACTGGAAAATGGCAAACGTGACCCCAATTTTAAAAAGCGGCGATAGGGAATAGCCATGTAAATAGCTCTAGAAATGGCTCCGTATCTTAAAGTAACATTTAAAAAATCCCTCGAAGAACACGCTGTTCCCAAGGACTGGAAAATGGCAAACGTGACCCCAATTTTAAAAAGCGGCGATAGGGAAGAGCCATGTAAATAGGTCTAGAAATGGCTCCATATCTTAAAGTAACATTTAACAAATCCCTCGAAGAACACGCTGTTCCCAAGGACTGGAAAATGGAAATCCGAGACCCCAATTTTAAAAAGCGGCGATAGGGAATAGCCATGTAAATAGCTCTAGAAATGGCTCCGTATCTTAAAGTAACATTTAACAAATCCCTCGAAGAAAACGCTGTTCCCAAGGACTGGAAGATGGCAAACGTGACCCCAATTTTAAAAAGCGGCGATAGGGAATAGCCATGTAAATAGCTCTAGAAATGGCTCCGCATCTTAAAGTAACATTTAACAAATCCCTCGAAGAACACGCTGTTCCCAAGGACTGGAAAATGGAAAACGAGACCCCAATTTTAAAAAGCGGCGATAGGGAATAGCCATGTAAATAGCTCTAGAAATGGCTCCGTATCTTAAAGTAACATTTACCAAATCCCTCGAAGAACACGCTGTTCCCAAGGACTGGAAAATGGCAAACGTGACCCCAATTTTAATAAGCAGCGATAGGGAATAGCCATGTAAATAGCTCTCGAAATGCCTCCGTATCTATTTAATAAATCCCTCGAAGAACACGCTGTTCCCAAGGACTGGAAAATGGCAAACGTGACACCAATTTTAAAAAGCGGCGATAGGGAATAGCCATGTAAATAGCTCTAGAAATGGCTCAGTATATTAAAGTAACATTTAACAAATCCCTCGAAGAACACGCTGTTCCCAAGGACTGGAAAATGGCAAACGTGACCCCAATTTTAAAAAGCGGCGATAGGGAATAGCCATGTAAATAGCTCTAGAAATGGCTCCGTATCTTAAAGTAACATTTAAAAAATCCCTCGAAGAACACGCTGTTCCCAAGGACTGGAAAATGGCAAACGTGACCCCAATTTTAAAAAGCGGCGATAGGGAAGAGCCATGTAAATATGTCTAGAAATGGCTCCATATCTTAAAGTAACATTTAACAAATCCCTCGAAGAACACGCTGTTCCCAAGGACTGGAAAATGGAAATCCGAGACCCCAATTTTAAAAAGCGGCGATAGGGAATAGCCATGTAAATAGCTCTATAAATGGTTCCGTATCTTAAAGTAACATTTAACAAATCCCTCGAAGAACACGCTGTTCCCAAGGACTGGAAAATGTTAAACGTGACCCCAATTTTAAAAAGCAGCGATAGGGAATAGCCATGTAAATAGCTCTCGAAATCCTCCGTATCTATTTAATAAATCCCTCGAAGAACACGCTGTTCCCAAGGACTGGAAAATGGCAAACGTGACCCCAATTTTAAAAAGCGGCGATATGGAATAGCCATGTAAATAGCTCTAGAAATGGCTCCGTATCTTAAAGTAACATTTAACAAATCCCTCGAAGAACACGCTGTTCCCAAGGACTGGAAGATGGCAAACGTGACCCCAATTTTAAAAAGCGGCGATAGGGAATAGCCATGTAAATAGCTCTAGAAATGGCTCCGTATCTTAAAGTAACATTTAACAAATCCCTCGAAGAACACGCTGTTCCCAAGGACTGGAAAATGGCAAACATGACCCCAATTTTAAAAAGCGGCGATAGGGAATAGCCATGTAAATATCTCTATAAATGGCTCCGTATCTATTTAATAAATCCCTCGAAGAACACGCTGTTCCCAAGGACTGGAAAATGACAAACGTGACCCCAATTTTAAAAAGGGGCGATAGGAAATAACCATGTAAATAGCTCTAGAAATGGCTCCGTATCTTAAAGTAACATTTAACAAATCCCCCGAAGAACACGCTGTTCCCAAGGACTGGAAGATGGCAAACGTGACCCCAATTTTAAAAAGCGGCGATGAGGAATAGCCATGTAAATAGCTCTCGAAATGCCTCCGTATCTATTTAATAAATCCCTCGAAGAACACGCTGTTCCCAAGGACTTGAAAATGGCAAACGTGACCCCAATTTTAAAAAGCGGCGATAGGGAATAGCCATGTAAATAGCTCTCCAAATGCCTCCGTATCTATTTAATAAATCCCTCGAAGAACACGCTGTTCCCAAGGACTGGAAGATGGCAAACGTGACCCCAATTTTAAAAAGCGGCGATAGGGAATAGCCATGTAAATAGCTCTAGAAATGGCTCCGTATCTTAAAGTAACATTTAAAAAATCCCTCGAAGAACACGCTGCTCCCAAGGACTGGAAAATGGCAAACGTGACCCCAATTTTAAAAAGCGGCGATAGGGAAGAGCCATGTAAATAGCTCTAGAAATGGCTCCGTATCTTAAAGTAACATTTAACAAATCCCTCGAAGAACACCCTGTTCCCAAGGACTGGAAAATGGCAAACGTGACCCCAATTTTAAAAAGCGGCGATAGGGAATAGCCATGTAAATAGCTCTAGAAATGGCTCCGTATCTTAAAGTAACATTTAACAAATCCCTCGAAGAAAACGCTGTTCCCAAGGACTGGAAGATGGCAAACGTGACCCCAATTTTAAAAAGCGGCGATAGGGAATAGCCATGTAAATAGCTCTAGAAATGGCTCCGCATCTTAAAGTAACATTTAACAAATCCCTCGAAGAACACGCTGTTCCCAAGGACTGGAAAATGGAAAACGAGACCCCAATTTTAAAAAGCGGCGATAGGGAATAGCCATGTAAATAGCTCTAGAAATGGCTCCGTATCTTAAAGTAACATTTAACAAATCCCTCGAAGAACACGCTGTTCCCAAGGACTGGAAAATGGCAAACGTGACCCCAATTTTAATAAGCAGCGATAGGGAATAGCCATGTAAATAGCTCTCGAAATGCCTCCGTATCTATTTAATAAATCCCTCGAAGAACACGCTGTTCCCAAGGACTGGAAAATGGCAAACGTGACACCAATTTTAAAAAGCGGCGATACGGAATAGCCATGTAAATAGCTCTAGAAATGGCTCAGTATATTAAAGTAACATTTAACAAATCCCTCGAAGAACACGCTGTTCCCAAGGACTGGAAAATGGCAAACGTGACCCCAATTTTAAAAAGCGGCGATAGGGAATAGCCATGTAAATAGCTCTAGAAATGGCTCCGTATCTTAAAGTAACATATAAAAAAACCCTCGAAGAACACGCTGTTCCCAAGGACTGGAAAATGGCAAACGTGACCCCAATTTTAAAAAGCGGCGATAGGGAAGAGCCATGTAAATAGGTCTAGAAATGGCTCCATATCTTAAAGTAACATTTAACAAATCCCTCGAAGAACACGCTGTTCCCAAGGACTGGAAAATGGAAATCCGAGACCCCAATTTTAAAAAGCGGCGATAGGGAATAGCCATGTAAATAGCTCTAGAAATGGCTCCGTATCTTAAAGTAACATTTAACAAATCCCTCGAAGAAAACGCTGTTCCCAAGGACTGGAAGATGGCAAACGTGACCCCAATTTTAAAAAGCGGCGATAGGGAATAGCCATGTAAATAGCTCTAGAAATGGCTCCGCATCTTAAAGTAACATTTAACAAATCCCTCGAAGAACACGCTGTTCCCAAGGACTGGAAAATGGAAAACGAGACCCCAATTTTAAAAAGCGGCGATAGGGAATAGCCATGTAAATAGCTCTAGAAATGGCTCCGTATCTTAAAGTAACATTTACCAAATCCCTCGAAGAACACGCTGTTCCCAAGGACTGGAAAATGGCAAACGTGACCCCAATTTTAATAAGCAGCGATAGGGAATAGCCATGTAAATAGCTCTCGAAATGCCTCCGTATCTATTTAATAAATCCCTCGAAGAACACGCTGTTCCCAAGGACTGGAAAATGGCAAACGTGACACCAATTTTAAAAAGCGGCGATAGGGAATAGCCATGTAAATAGCTCTAGAAATGGCTCAGTATATTAAAGTAACATTTAACAAATCCCTCGAAGAACACGCTGTTCCCAAGGACTGGAAAATGGCAAACGTGACCCCAATTTTAAAAAGCGGCGATAGGGAATAGCCATGTAAATAGCTCTAGAAATGGCTCCGTATCTTAAAGTAACATTTAAAAAATCCCTCGAAGAACACGCTGTTCCCAAGGACTGGAAAATGGCAAACGTGACCCCAATTTTAAAAAGCGGCGATAGGGAAGAGCCATGTAAATATGTCTAGAAATGGCTCCATATCTTAAAGTAACATTTAACAAATCCCTCGAAGAACACGCTGTTCCCAAGGACTGGAAAATGGAAATCCGAGACCCCAATTTTAAAAAGCGGCGATAGGGAATAGCCATGTAAATAGCTCTATAAATGGTTCCGTATCTTAAAGTTACATTTAACAAATCCCTCGAAGAACACGCTGTTCCCAAGGACTGGAAAATGTCAAACGTGACCCCAATTTTAAAAAGCAGCGATAGGGAATAGCCATGTAAATAGCTCTCGAAATCCTCCGTATCTATTTAATAAATCCCTCGAAGAACACGCTGTTCCCAAGGACTGGAAAATGGCAAACGTGACCCCAATTTTAAAAAGCGGCGATATGGAATAGCCATGTAAATAGCTCTAGAAATGGCTCCGTATCTTAAAGTAACATTTAACAAATCCCTCGAAGAACACGCTGTTCCCAAGGACTGGAAGATGGCAAACGTGACCCCAATTTTAAAAAGCGGCGATAGGGAATAGCCATGTAAATAGCTCTAGAAATGGCTCCGTATCTTAAAGTAACATTTAACAAATCCCTCGAAGAACACGCTGTTCCCAAGGACTGGAAAATGGCAAACATGACCCCAATTTTAAAAAGCGGCGATAGGGAATAGCCATGTAAATATCTCTATAAATGGCTCCGTATCTATTTAATAAATCCCTCGAAGAACACGCTGTTCCCAAGGACTGGAAAATGACAAACGTGACCCCAATTTTAAAAAGGGGCGATAGGAAATAACCATGTAAATAGCTCTAGAAATGGCTCCGTATCTTAAAGTAACATTTAACAAATCCCCCGAAGAACACGCTGTTCCCAAGGACTGGAAGATGGCAAACGTGACCCCAATTTTAAAAAGCGGCGATGAGGAATAGCCATGTAAATAGCTCTCGAAATGCCTCCGTATCTATTTAATAAATCCCTCGAAGAACACGCTGTTCCCAAGGACTTGAAAATGGCAAACGTGACCCCAATTTTAAAAAGCGGCGATAGGGAATAGCCATGTAAATAGCTCTCGAAATGCCTCCGTATCTATTTAATAAATCCCTCGAAGAACACGCTGTTCCCAAGGACTGGAAGATGGCAAACGTGACTCCAATTTTAAAAAGCGGCGATAGGGAATAGCCATGTAAATAGCTCTAGAAATGGCTCCGTATCTTAAAGTAACATTTAAAAAATCCCTCGAAGAACACGCTGCTCCCAAGGACTGGAAAATGGCAAACGTGACCCCAATTTTAAAAAGCGGCGATAGGGAATAGCCATGTAAATAGCTCTAGAAATGGCTCCGTATCTTAAAGTAACATTTAACAAATCCCTCGAAGAACACGCTGTTCCCAAGGACTGGAAGATGGCAAACGTGACCCCAATTTTAAAAAGCGGCGATAGGGTATAGCCATGTAAATAGGTCTAGAAATGGCTCCATATCTTAAAGTAACATTTAACCAATCCCTCGAAGAACACGCTGTTCCCAAGGACTGGAAAATGGAAAACGAGACCCCAATTTTAAAAAGCGGCGATAGGGAATAGCCATGTAAATAGCTCTAGAAATGGCTCCGTATCTTAAAGTAACATTTTACAAATCCCTCGAGGAACACGCTGTTCCCAAGGACTGGAAAATGGCAAACGTGACCCCAATTTTAAAAAGCAGCAATAGGGAATAGCCATGTAAATAGCTCTCGAAATGCCTCCGTATCTATTTAACAAATCCCTCGAAGAACACGCTGTTCCCAAGGACTGGAAAATGGCAAACGTGAACCCAATTTTAAAAAGCGGCGATAGGGAATAGCCATGTAAATAGCTCTAGAAATGGCTCCGTATCTTAAAGTAACATTTAGCAAATCCCTCTAAGAACACGCTGTTCCCAAGGACTGGAAAATGGCAAACGTGATTCCAATTTTAAAAAGCGGCGATAGGAAATAGCCATGTAAATAGCTCTAGAAATGGCTCCGTATCTTAAAGTAACATTTAACAAATCCCTCGAAGAACACGCTGTTCCCAAGGACTGGAAAATGGAAAGGGGACCCCAATTTTAAAAAGCGGCGATAGGGAATAGCCATGTAAATAGCTCTAGAAATGGCTCCGTATCTTAAAGTAACATTTAATAAATCCCTCGAAGAACACGCTGTTCCCAAGGACTGGAAGATGGAAACGTGACCCCAATTTTAAAAAGCGGCGATAGGGAATAGCCATGTAAATAGCTCTCGAAATGCCTCCGTATCTATTTAATAAATCCCTCGAAGAACACGCTGTTCCCAAGGACTGGAAAATGGCAAACGTTACCCCAATTTTAAAAAGCGGCTATAGGGAATAGCCATGTAAATAGCTCTAGAAATGGCTCCGTATCTTAACGTAACATTTAACAAATCCCTCGAAGAACACATTGTTCCCAAGGACTGGAAAATGGCAAACGTGACCCCAATTTTAAAAAGCGGCGATAGGGAATAACCATGTAATGAGCTCTAGAAATGGCTCCGTATCTTAAAGTAACATTTATCAAATCCCTCGAAGAACACGCTGTTCCCAAGGACTAGAAGATGGAAAACGTGACCCCAATTTTAAAAAGCGGCGATAGGGAATAGCCATGTAAATAGCTCTAGAAATGGCTCCGTATCTTAAAGTAACATGTAACAAATCCCTCGAAGAACACGCTGTTCCCAAGGACTGGAAAATGGCAAACGTGACCCCAATTTTAAAAAGCGGCGATAGGGAATAGCCATGTAAATAGCTCTAGAAATGGCTCCGTATCTTAAAGTAACATTTAACAAATCCCTCGAAGAACACGCTGTTCCCAAGGACTGGAAAATGGCAAACGTGACCCCAATTTTAAAAAGCGGCGATAGGGAATAGCCATGTAAATAGGTCTAGAAATGGCTCCATATCTTAAAGTAACATTTAACAAATCCCTCGAAGAACACGCTGTTCCCAAGGACTGGAAAATGGCACACGTGACCACAATTTTAAAAAGCAGCGATAGGGAATAGCCATGTAAATAGCTCTCGAAATGCCTCCGTATCTATTTAATAAATCCCTCGAAGAACACGCTGTTCCCAAGGACTGGAAAATGGCAAACGTGACCCCAATTTTAAAAAGCGGCGAAACGGAATAGCCATGTAAATAGCTCTAGAAATGGCTCCGTATCTAAAAGTATCATTTAACAAATCCCTCGAAGAACACGCTGTTCCCAAGGCCTGGAAGATGGCAAACGTGACCCCAATTTTAAAAAGCGGCGATAGGGAATAGCCATGTAAATAGCTCTAGAAATGGCTCCACATCTTAAAGTAACATTTAACAAATCCCTCGAAGAACACGCTGTTCCCAAGGACTGGAAAATGGCAAACGTGACCCCAATTTTAAAAAGCGGCGATAGGGAATAGCCATGTAAATATCTCTATAAATGGCTCCGTATCTATTTAATAACTCCCTCGAAGAACACGCTGTTCCCAAGGACTGGAAAATGACAAACGTGACCCCAATTTTAAAAAGCGGCGATAGGGAATAGCCATGTAAATAGCTCTATAAATGGTTCCGTATCTTAAAGTAACATTTAACAAATCCCTCGAAGAACACGCTGTTCCCAAGGACTGGAAAATGTCAAACGTGACCCCAATTTTAAAAAGCAGCGATAGGGAATAGCCATGTAAAAAGCTCTCGAAATCCTCCGTATCTATTTAATAAATCCCTCGAAGAACACGCTGTTCCCAAGGACTGGAAAATGGCAAACGTGACCCCAATTTTAAAAAGCGGCGATATGGAATAGCCATGTAAATAGCTCTAGAAATAGCTCCGTATCTTAAAGTAACATTTAACAAATCCCTCGAAGAACACGCTGTTCCCAAGGACTGGAAGATGGCAAACGTGACCCCAATTTTAAAAAGCGGCGATAGGGAATAGCCATGTAAATAGCTCTAGAAATGGCTCCGTATCTTAAAGTAACATTTAACAAATCCCTCGAAGAACACGCTTTTCCCAAGGACTGGAAAATGGCAAACATGACCCCAATTTTAAAAAGCGGCGATAGGGAATAGCCATGTAAATATCTCTATAAATGGCTCCGTATCTATTTAATAAATCCCTCGAAGAACACGCTGTTCCCAAGGACTAGAAAATGACAAACGTGACCCCAATTTTAAAAAGGGGCGATAGGAAATAACCATGTAAATAGCTCTAGAAATGGCTCCGTATCTTAAAGTAACATTTAACAAATCCCCCGAAGAACACGCTGTTCCCAAGGACTGGAAGATGGCAAACGTGACCCCAATTTTAAAAAGCGGCGATGAGGAATAGCCATGTAAATAGCTCTCGAAATGCCTCCGTATCTATTTAATAAATCCCTCGAAGAACACGCTGTTCCCAAGGACTTGAAAATGGCAAACGTGACCCCAATTTTAAAAAGCGGCGATAGGGAATAGCCATGTAAATAGCTCTCGAAATGCCTCCGTATCTATTTAATAAATCCCTCGAAGAACACGCTGTTCCCAAGGACTGGTAAATGGCAAACCTGACCCCAATTTAAAAAAGCGGCGATAGGGAATAGCCATGTAAATAGCTCTAGAAATGGCTCCGTATCTTAAAGTAACATTTAACAAATCCCTCGCAGAACACGCTTTTCCCAAGGACTGGAAAATGGCAAACGTTACAACAATTTTAAAAAGCGGCGATAGGGAATAGCCATGTAAATAGCTCTAGAAATGGCTCCGTATCTTAAAGTAACATTTAACAAATCCCTCGAAGAACACGCTGTTCCCAAGGACTGGAAAATGGCAAACGTGACCCCAATTTTAAAAAGCGGCGATATGGAATAGCCATGTAAATAGCTCTAGAAATGGCTCCGTATCTAAAAGTATCATTTAACAAATACCTCGAAGAACACGCTGTTCCCAAGGACTGGAAGATGGCAAACGTGACCCCAATTTTAAAAAGCGGCGATAGGGAATAGCCATGTAAATAGCTCTAGAAATGGCTCCGTATCTTAAAGTAACATGTAACAAATCCCTCGAAGAACACGCTGTTCCCAAGGACTGGAAAATGGCAAACGTGACCCCAATTTTAAAAAGCGGCGATAGGGAATAGCAATGTAAATATCTCTATAAATGGCTCCGTATCTATTTAATAACTCCCTCGAAGAACACGCTGTTCCCAAGGACTGGAAGATGGCAAACGTGACCCCAATTTTAAAAAGCGGCGATAGGGAATAGCCATGTAAATAGGTCTAGAAATGGCTCCATATCTTAAAGTAACATTTAACAAATCCCTCGAAGAACACGCTGTTCCCAAGGACTGGAAAATGGAAAAAGAGACCCCAATTTTAAAAAGCGGCGATAGGGAATAGCCATGTAAATAGCTCTAGAAATGGCTCCGTAGCTTAAAGTAACATTTAACAAATCCCTCGAAGAACACGCTGTTCCCAAGGACTGGAAAATGGCAAACGTGACCCCAATTTTAATAAGCAGCGATAGGGAATAGCCATGTAAATAGCTCTCGAAATGCCTCCGTATCTATTTAATAAATCCCTCGAAGAACACGCTGTTCCCAGGGACTGGAAAATGGCAAACGTGACCCCAATTTTAAAAAGCGGCGATAGGGAATAGCCATGTAAATAGCTCTAGAAATAGCTCCGTATCTATTTAATAAATCCCTCGAAGAACACGCTGTTCCCAAGGACTAGAAAATGCCAAACGTGACCCCCATTTTAAAAAGCGGCGATAGGGAATAGCCATGTAAATAGATCTAGAAATGGCTCCGTATCTTAACGTAACATTTAACAAATCCCTCGAAGAACACGCTGTTTCCAAGGACTGGAAGATGGAAACGTGACCCCGATTTTAAAAAGCGGCGATAGGGAATAGCCATGTAAATAGGTGTAGAAATGGCTCCATATCTTAAAGTAACATTTAACAAATCCCTCGAAGAACACGCTGTTCCCAAGGACTGGAAAATGGAAAACGAGACCCCAATTTTAAAAAGCGGCGATAGGGAATAGCCATGTAAATAGCTCTAGAAATGGCTCCGTATCTTAAAGTAACATTTAACAAATCCTTCGAAGAACACGCTGTTCCCAAGGACTGGAAAATGGCAAACGTGACCCCAATTTTAAAAAGCGGCGATAGGGAATAGCCATGTAAATAGCTCTAGAAATGGCTCCGTATCTTAAAGTAACATTTAACAAATCCCTCGAAGAACACGCTGTTCCCAAGGACTGGAAAATGGCAAACGTGACCCCAATTTTAAAAAGCGGCGATAGGGAATAGCCATGTAAATAGGTCTAGAAATGGCTCCATATCTTAAAGTAACATTTAACAAATCCCTCGAAGAACACGCTGTTCCCAAGGACTGGAAAATGGAAAACGAGACCCCAATTTTAAAAAGCGGCGATAGGGAATAGCCATGTAAATAGCTCTAGAAATGGTTCCGTATCTTAAAGTAACATTTAACAAATCCCTCGAAGAACACGCTGTTCCCAAGGACTGGAAAATGGCAAACGTGACCCCAATTTTAAAAAGCAGCGATAGGAAATAGCCATGTAAATAGCTCTCGAAATGCCTCCGTATCTATTTAATAAATCCCTCGAAGAACACGCTGTTCCCAAGGACTGGAAAATGGCAAACGTGACCCCAATTTTAAAAAGCGGCGATATGGAATAGCCATGTAAATAGCTCTAGAAATGGCTCCGTATCTAAAAGTATCATTTAACAAATCCCTCGAAGAACACGCTGTTCCCAAGGACTGGAAGATGGCAAACGTGACCCCAATTTTAAAAAGCGGCGATATGGAATAGCCATGAAAATAGCTCTAGAAATGGCTCCGTATCTTAAAGTAACATTTAACAAATCCCTCGAAGAACACGCTGTTCCCAAGGACTGGAAAATGGCAAAAGTGACCCCAATTTTAAAAAGCGGCGATAGGGAATAGCCATGAAAATATCTCTATAAATGGCTCCGTATCTATTTAATAACTCCCTCGAAGAACACGCTGTTCCCAAGGACTGGAAAATGACAAACGTGAACCCAATTTTAAAAAGCGGCGATAGGGAATAACCATGTAAATAGCTCTAGAAATGGCTCCGTATCTTAAAGTAACATTTAACAAATCCCCCGAAGAACACGCTGTTCCCAAGGACTGGAAGATGGCAAACGTGACCCCAATTTTAAAAAGCGGCGATAGGGAATAGCCATGTAAATAGCTCTCGAAATGCCTCCGTATCTATTTAATAAATCCCTCGAAGAACACGCTGTTCCCAAGGACTTGAAAATGGAACACGTGACCCCAATTTTAAAAAGCGGCGATAGGGAATAGCCATGTAAATAGCTCTCGAAATGCCTCCGTATCTATTTAATAAATCCCTCGAAGAACACGCTGTTCCCAAGGACTGGAAGATGGCAAACGTGACCCCAATTTTAAAAAGCGGCGATAGGGAATAGCCATGTAAATAGCTCTCGAAATGCCTCCGTATCTATTTAATAAATCCCTCGAAGAACACGCTGTTCCCATGGACTGGAAAATGGCAAACGTGACCCCAATTTTAAAAAGCGGCGATAGGGAATAGACATGTAAATAGCTCTAGAAATGGACCCGTATCTTAACGTAACATTTAACAAATCCCTCGAAGAACACGCTGTTCCCAAGGACTGGAAGATGGCAAACGTGACCCCAATTTTAAAAAGCGGCGATAGGGAATAGCCATGTAAATAGCTCTAGAAATGGCTCCGTATCTTAAAGTAACATTTAACAAATCCCTCGAAGAACACGCTGTTCCCAAGGACTGGAAAATGGCAAACGTGACCCCAATTTTAAAAAGCGGCGATAGGGAATAGCCATGTAAATATCTCTATAAATGGCTCCGTATCTATTTAATAAATCCCTCGAAGAACACGCTGTTCCCAAGGACTGGAAAATTACAAACGTGACCCCAATTTTAAAAAGCGGCGATAGGGAATAACCATGTAAATAGCTCTAGAAATGGCTCCGTATCTTAAAGTAACATTTAACAAATCCCCCGAAGAACACGATGTTCCCAAGGACTGGAAGATGGCAAACGTGACCCCAATTTTAAAAAGCGGCGATAGGGAATAGCCATATAAATAGCTCTCGAAATGCCTCCGTATCTATTTAATAAATCCCTCGAAGAACACGCTGTTCCCAAGGACTTGAAAATGGCAAACGTGACCCCAATTTTTAAAAGCGGCGATAGGGCATAGCCATGTAAATAGCTCTCGAAATGCCTCCGTATCTATTTAATAAATCCCTCGAAGAACACGCTGTTCCCAAGGACTGGAAGATGGCAAACGTGACCCCAATTTTAAAAAGCGGCGATAGGGAATCGCCATGTAAATAGCTCTCGAAATGCCTCCATATCTATTTAATAAATCCCTCGAAGAACACGCTGTTCCCAAGGACTGGAAAATGGCAAACGTGACCCCAAATTTAAAAAGCGGCGATAGGGAATAGCCATGTAAATAGCTCTAGAAATGGCTCCGTATCTTAACGTAACATTTAACAAATCCCTCAAAGAACACATTGTTCCCAAGGACTGGTAAATGGCAAACGTGACCCCTATTTTAAAAAGCGGCGATAGGGAATAGCCATGTAAATAGCTCTAGAAATGGCTCCGTATCTTAAAGTAACATTTAACAAATCCCTCGAAGAACACGCTGTTCCCAAGGACTGGAAAATGGCAAACGTGACCCCAATTTTAAAAAGCGGCGATAGGGAATAACCATGTAAATAGCTCTGGAAATGGCTCCGTATCTTAAAGTAACATTTAACAAATCCCTCGAAGAACACGCTGTTCCCAAGGACTGGAAAATGGCAAACGTGACCCCGATTTTAAAAAGCGGCGATAGGGAATAGCCATGTAAATAGGTGTAGAAATGGCTCCATATCTTAAAGTAACATTTAACAAATCCCTCGAAGAACACGCTGTTCCCAAGGACTGGAAAATGGAAAACGAGACCCCAATTTTAAAAAGCGGCGATAGGGAATAGCCATGTAAATAGCTCTAGAAATGGCTCCGTATCTTAAAGTAACATTTAACAAATCCTTCGAAGAACACGCTGTTCCCAAGGACTGGAAAATGGCAAACGTGACCCCAATTTTAAAAAGCGGCGATAGGGAATAGCCATGTAAATAGCTCTAGAAATGGCTCCGTATCTTAAAGAAACATTTAATAAATCCCTCGAAGAACACGCTGTTCCCAAGGACTGGTAAATGGCAAACGTGACCCCAATTTTAAAAAGCGGCGATAGGGAATAGCCATGTAAATAGCTCTAGAAATGGCTCCGTATCTTAAAGTAACATTTAACAAATCCCTCGAAGAACACGCTATTCCCAAGGACTGGAATATGGAAACGTGACCCCAATTTTAAAAAGCGGCGATAGGGAATAGCCATGTAAATAGCTCTAGAAATGGCTCCGTATCTTAAAGTAACATTTAGCAAATCCCTCTAAGAACACGCTGTTCCCAAGGACTGGAAAATGGCAAACGTGACCCCAATTTTAAAAAGCGGCGATAGGAAATAGCCATGTAAATAGCTCTAGAAATGGCTCCGTATCTTAACGTAACATTTAACAAATCCCTCGAAGAACACATTGTTCCCAAGGACTGGAAAATGGCAAACGTGACCCCAATTTTAAAAAGCGGCGATAGGGAATAGCCATGTAAATAGCTCTAGAAATGGCTCCGTATCTTAAAGTAACATTTAACAAATCCCTCGAAGAACACGCTGTTCCCAAGGACTGGAAAATGGCAAACGTGACCCCAATTTTAAAAAGCGGCGATAGGGAATAGCCATGTAAATAGCTCTAGAAATGGCTCCGTATCTTAAAGTAACATTTAACAAATCCCTGGAAGAACACGCTGTTCCCAAGGACTGGAAAATGGCAAACGTGACCCCAATTTTAAAAAGCGGCGATAGGGAATAGCCATGTAAATAGCTCTAGAAATGGCTCCGTATCTTAAAGAAACATTTAATAAATCCCTCGAAGAACACGCTGTTCCCAAGGACTGGAAGATGGCAAACGTGACCCCAATTTTAAAAAGCGGCGATAGGGAATAGCCATGTAAATAGCTCTCGAAATGCCTCCGTGTCTATTTAATAAATCCCTCGAAGAACACGCTGTTCCCAAGGACTGGAAAATGGCAAACGTGACCCCAATTTTAAAAAGCGGCGATAGGGAATAGCCATGTAAATAGCTCTAGAAATGGCTCCGTATCTTAACGTAACATTTAACAAATCCCTCGAAGAACACGCTGTTCCCAAGGACTGGTAAATGGCAAACGTGACCCCAATTTTAAAAAGCGGCGATAGGGAATAGCCATGTAAATAATTCTAGATATGGCTCCGTATCTTAAAGTAACATTTAACAAATCCCTCGAAGAACACGCTGTTCCCAAGGACTAGAAGATGGCAAACGTGACCCCAATTTTAAAAAGCGGCGATAGGAAATAGCCATGTAAATAGCTCTAGAAATGGCTCCGTATCTTAAAGTAACATTTAACAAATCCCTCGAAGAACACGCTGTTCCCAAGGACTGGAAAATGGAAAACGTGACCCCAATTTTAATAAGCGGCGATAGGGAATAGCCATGTAAATAGCTCTAGAAATGGCTCCGTATCTTAAAGTAACATTTAACAAATCCCTCGAAGAACACGCTGTTCCCAAGGACTGGAAAATGGCAAACGTGACCCCAATTTTAAAAAGCGGCGATAGGGAATAGCCATGTAAATAGGTCTAGAAATGGCTCCATATCTTAAAGTAACATTTAACAAATCCCTCGAAGAACACGCTGTTCCCAAGGACTGGAAAATGGAAAACGAGACCCCAATTTTAAAAAGCGGCGTTAGGGAATGGCCATGTAAATAGCTCTAGAAATGGTTCCGTATCTTAAAGTAACATTTAACAAATCCCTCGAAGAACACGCTGTTCCCAAGGACTGGAAAATGGCAAACGTGACCCCAATTTTAAAAAGCAGCGATAGGGAATAGCCATGTAAATAGCTCTCGAAATGCCTCCGTATCTATTTAATAAATCCCTTGAAGAACACGCTGTTCCCAAGGACTGGAAAATGGCAAACGTGACCCCAATTTTAAAAAGCGGCGATATGGAATAGCCATGTAAATAGCTCTAGAAATGGCTCCGTATCTTAAAGTAACATTTAACAAATCCCTCGAAGAACACGCTGTTCCCAAGGACTGGAAGATGGCAAACGTGACCCCAATTTTAAAAAGCGGCGATAGGGAATAGCCATGTAAATAGCTCTAGAAATGGCTCCGTATCTTAAAGTAACATTTAACAAATCCCTCGAAGAACACGCTGTTCCCAAGGACTGGAAAATGGCAAACGTGACCCCAATTTTAAAAAGCGACGATAGGGAATAGCCATGTAAATATCTCTATAAATGGCTCCGTATCTATTTAATAACTCCCTCGAAGAACACGCTGTTCCCAAGGACTGGAAAATGACTAACGTGACCCCAATTTTAAAAAGCGGCGATAGGGAATAACCATGTAAATAGCTCTAGAAATGGCTCCGTATCTTAAAGTAACATTTAACAAATCCCCCGAAGAACACGATGTTCCCAAGGACTGGAAGATGGCAAACGTGACCCCAATTTTAAAAAGCGGCGATAGGGAATAGCCATGTAAATAGCTCTCGAAATGCCTCCGTATCTATTTAATAAATCCCTCGAAGAACACGCTGTTCCCAAGGACTTGAAATGGCAAACGTGACCCCAATTTTAAAAAGCGGCGATAGGGAATAGCCATGTAAATAGCTCTCGAAATGCCTCCGTATCTATTTAATAAATCCCTCGAAGAACACGCTGTTCCCAAGGACTGGAAGATGGATAACGTGACCCCAATTTTAAAAAGCGGCGATAGGGAATAGCCATGTAAATAGCTCTCGAAATGCCTCCGTATCTATTTAATAAATCCCTCGAAGAACACGCTGTTCCCAAGGACTGGAAGATGGCAAACGTGACCCCAATTTTAAAAAGCGGCGATAGGGAATAGACATGTAAATAGCTCTAGAAATGGCTCCGTATCTTAACGTAACATTTAACATATCCCTCGAAGAACACGCTGTTCCCAAGGACTGGAAGATAGCAAACGTGACCCCAATTTTAAAAAGCGGCGATAGGGAATAGCCATGTAAATAGCTCTAGAAATGGCTCCGTATCTTAAAGTAACATTTAACAAATCCCTCGAAGAACACGCTGTTCCCAAGGACTGGAAAATGGCAAATGTGACCCCAATTTTAAAAAGCGGCGATAGGGAATAGCCATGTAAATAGCTCTAGAAATGGCTCCGTATCTTAAAGTAACATTTAACAAATCCCTTGAAGAACACGCTGTTCCCAAGGACTGGAAAATGGCAAACGTGACCCCAATTTTAAAAAGCGACGATAGGGAATAGCCATGTTAATAGGTCTAGAAATGGCTCCATATCTTAAAGTAACATTTAACAAATCCCTCGAAGAACACGCTGCTCCCAAGGACTGGAAAATGGAAAACGAGACAACAATTTTAAAAAGCGGCGATAGGGAATAGCCATGTAAATAGCTCTAGAAATGGCTCCGTATCTTAAAGTAACATTTAACAAATCCCTCGAAGAACACGCTGTTCCCAAGGACTGGAAAATGGCAAACGTGACCCCAATTTTAAAAAGCAGCGATAGGGAATAGCCATGTAAATAGCTCTCGAAATGCCTCCGTATCTATTTAATAAATACCTCGAAGAACACGCTGTTCCCAAAAACTGGAGAATGGCAAACGTTACCCCAATTTTAAAAAGCGGCGATATGGAATAGCCATGTAAATAGCTCTAGAAATGGCTCCGTATCTTAAAGTAACATTTAACAAATCCCTGAAAGAACACCCTGTTCCCAAGGACTGGAAGATGGTAAACGTGACCCCAATTTTAAAAAGCGGCGATAGGGAAGAGCCATGTAAATAGCTCTAGAAATGGCTCCGTATCTTAAAGTAACATTTAACAAATCCCTCGAAGAACACGCTGTTCCCAAGGACTGGAAAATGGCAAACGTGACCCCAATTTTAAAAAGCGGCGATAGGGAATAGCCATGTAAATATCTCTATAAATGGCTCCGTATCTATTTAATAAATCCCTCGAAGAACACGCTGTTCCCAAGGACTGGAAAATGACAAACGTGACCCCAATTTTAAAAAGCGGCGATAGGGAATAACCATGTAAATAGCTCTAGAAATGGCTCCGTATCTTAAAGTAACATTTAACAAATCCCTCGAAGAACACGCTGTTCCCAAGGACTGGAAGATGGCAAGCGTGACCCCAATTTTAAAAAGCGGAGATAGGGAATAGCCATCTAAATAGCTCTCGAAATGCCTCCGTATCTATTTAATAAATCCCTCGAAGAACACGCTGTTCCCAAGGACTTGAAAATGGCAACGTGACCCCAATTTTAAAAAGCGGTGATAGGGAATAGCCATGTAAATAGCTCTAGAAATGGCTCCGTATCTTAACGTAACATTTAACAAATCCCTCGAAGAACACGCTGTTCCCGAGGACTGGAAGATGGCAAACGTGACCCCAATTTTAAAAAGCGGCGATAGGGAATAGCCATGTAAATAGCTCTAGAAATGGCTCCGTATCTTAAAGTAACATTTAACAAATCCCTGGAAGAACACGCTGTTCCCAAGGACTGGAAAATGGCAAACGTGACCCCAATTTTAAAAAGCGGCGATAGGGAATAGCCATGTAAATAGCTCTAGAAATGGCTCCGTATCTTAATGTAACATTTAACAAATCCCTCGAAGAACACGCTGTTCCCAAGGACTGGAAAATGGCAAACGTGACCCCAATTTTAAAAATCAGCGATAGGGAATAGCCATGTAAATAGCTCTCGAAATGCCTCCGTATCTTAAAGTAACATTTAACAAATCCCCCGAAGAACACGATGTTCCCAAGGACTGGAAGATGGCAAACGTGACCCCAATTTTAAAAAGCGGCGACAGGGAATAGCCATGTAAATAGCTCTCGAAATGCCTCCGTATCTATTTAATAAATCCCTCGAAGAACACGCTGTTCCCAAGGACTTGAAAATGTCAAACGTGACCCCAATTTTAAAAAGCGGCGATAGGGCATAGCCATGTAAATAGCTCTCGAAATGCCTCCGTATCTATTTAATAAATCCCTCGAAGAACACGCTGTTCCCAAGGACTGGAAGATGGCAAACGTGACCCCAATTTGAAAAAGCGGCGATAGGGAATCGCCATGTAAATAGCTCTCGAAATGCCTCCGTATCTATTTAATAAATCCCTCGAAGAACACGCTGTTCCCAAGGACTGGAAAATGGCAAACGTGACCCCAATTTTAAAAAGCGGCGATAGGGAATAGCCATGTAAATAGCTCTAGAAATGGCTCCGTATCTTAACGTAACATTTAACAAATCCCTCGAAGAACACATTGTTCCCAAGGACTGGAAAATGGCAAACGTGACCCCAATTTTAAAAAGCGGCGATACGGAATAGCCATGTAAATAGCTCTAGAAATGGCTCCGTATCTTAAAGTAACATTTAATTTATCCCTCGAAGAACACGCTGTTCCCAAGGACTGGAAAATGGCAAACGTGACCCCAATTTTAAAAAGCGGCGTTAGGGAATGGCCATGTAAATAGCTCTAGAAATGGTTCCGTATCTTAAAGTAACATTTAACAAATCCCTCGAAGAACACGCTGTTCCCAAGGACTGGAAGATGGCAAACGTGACCCCAATTTTAAAAAGCGGCGATAGGGAATAGCCATGTAAATAGCTCTAGAAATGGCTCCGTATCTTAAAGTAACATTTAACAAATCCCTCGAAGAACACGCTGTTCCCAAGGACTGGAAAATGGCAAACGTGACCCCAATTTTAAAAAGCGGCGATAGGGAATAGCCATGTAAATATCTCTATAAATGGCTCCGTATCTATTTAATAAATCCCTCGAAGAACACGCTGTTCCCAAGGACTGGAAAATGACAAACGTGACCCCAATTTTAAAAAGCGGCGATAGGGAATAACCATGTAAATAGCTCTAGAAATGGCTCCGTATCTTAAAGTAACATTTAACAAATCCCCCGAAGAACACGATGTTCCCAAGGACTGGAAGATGGCAAACGTGACCCCAATTTTAAAAAGCGGCGATAGGGAATAGCCATATAAATAGCTCTCGAAATGCCTCCGTATCTATTTAATAAATCCCTCGAAGAACACGCTGTTCCCAAGGACTTGAAAATGGCAAACGTGACCCCAATTTTTAAAAGCGGCGATAGGGCATAGCCATGTAAATAGCTCTCGAAATGCCTCCGTATCTATTTAATAAATCCCTCGAAGAACACGCTGTTCCCAAGGACTGGAAGATGGCAAACGTGACCCCAATTTTAAAAAGCGGCGATAGGGAATCGCCATGTAAATAGCTCTCGAAATGCCTCCGTATCTATTTAATAAATCCCTCGAAGAACACGCTGTTCCCAAGGACTGGAAAATGGCAAACGTGACCCCAAATTTAAAAAGCGGCGATAGGGAATAGCCATGTAAATAGCTCTAGAAATGGCTCCGTATCTTAACGTAACATTTAACAAATCCCTCAAAGAACACATTGTTCCCAAGGACTGGAAAATGGCAAACGTGACCCCAATTTTAAAAAGCGGCGATAGGGAATAGCCATGTAAATAGCTCTAGAAATGGCTCCGTATCTTAAAGTAACATTTAACAAATCCCTCGAAGAACACGCTGTTCCCAAGGACTGGAAAATGGCAAACGTGACCCCAATTTTAAAAAGCGGCGATAGGGAATAACCATGTAAATAGCTCTGGAAATGGCTCCGTATCTTAAAGTAACATTTAACAAATCCCTCGAAGAACACGCTGTTCCCAAGGACTGGAAAATGGCAAACGTGACCCCGATTTTAAAAAGCGGCGATAGGGAATAGCCATGTAAATAGGTGTAGAAATGGCTCCATATCTTAAAGTAACATTTAACAAATCCCTCGAAGAACACGCTGTTCCCAAGGACTGGAAAATGGAAAACGAGACCCCAATTTTAAAAAGCGGCGATAGGGAATAGCCATGTAAATAGTTCTAGAAATGGCTCCGTATCTTAAAGTAACATTTAACAAATCCCTCGAAGAACACGCTGTTCCCAAGGACTGGAAAATGGCAAACGTGACCCCAATTTTAAAAAGCGGCGATAGGGAATAGCCATGTAAATAGCTCTAGAAATGGCTCCGTATCTTAAAGAAACATTTAATAAATCCCTCGAAGAACACGCTGTTCCCAAGGACTGGTAAATGGCAAACGTGACCCCAATTTTAAAAAGCGGCGATAGGGAATAGCCATGTAAATAGCTCTAGAAATGGCTCCGTATCTTAAAGTAACATTTAACAAATCCCTCGAAGAACACGCTGTTCCCAAGGACTGGAAGATGGCAAACGTGACCCCAATTTTAAAAAGCGTCGAAAGGGAATAGCCATGTAAATAGCTCTAGAAATGGCTCCGTATCTTAAAGTAACATTTAACAAATCCCTGGAAGAACACGCTGTTCCCAAGGACTTGAAAATGGCAAACGTGACCCCAATTTTAAAAAGCGGCGATAGGGAATAGCCATGTAAATAGCTCTAGAAATGCCTCCGTATCTATTTAATAAATCCCTCGAAGAACACGCTGTTCCCAAGGACTGGAAGATGGAAAAACGTGACCCCAATTTTAAAAAGCGGCGATAGGGAATAGCCATGTAAATAGCTCTAGAAATGGCTCCGTATCTTAAAGTAACATTTAACAAATCCCTCGAAGAACACGCTGTTCCCAAGGACTGGAAAATGGCAAACGTGACCCCAATTTTAAAAAGCGGCGATAGGGAATAGCCATGTAAATAGCTCTAGAAATGGCTCCGTATCTTAAAGTAACATTTGACAAATCCCTCGAAGAACACGCTGTTCCCAAGGACTGGAAAATGGCAAACGTGACCCCAATTTTAAAAAGTGGCGATAGGGAATAGCCATGTAAATAGCTCTAGAAATGGCTCCGTATCTTAAAGTAACATTTAACAAATCCCTCGAAGAACACGCTGTTCCCAAGGACTGGAAGATGGCAAACGTGACCCCAATTTTAAAAAGCGGCGATAGGGAATAGCCATGTAAATAGCTCTCGAAATGCCTCCGTGTCTATTTAATAAATCCCTCAAAGAACACGCTGTTCCCAAGGACTGGAAAATGGCAAACGTGACCCCAATTTTAAAAAGCGGCGACAGGGAATAGCCATGTAAATAGCTCTAGAAATGGCTCCGTATCTTAACGTAACATTTAACAAATCCCTCGAAAAACACGCTGTTCCCAAGGACTGGTAAATGGCAAACGTGACCCCAATTTTAAAAAGCGGCGATAGGGAATAGCCATGTAAATAATTCTAGATATGGCTCCGTATCTTAAAGTAACATTTAACAAATCCCTCGAAGAACACGCTGTTCCCAAGGACTAGAAGATGGCAAACGTGACCCCAATTTTAAAAAGCGGCGATAGGAAATAGCCATGTAAATAGCTCTAGAAATGGCTCCGTATCTTAAAGTAACATTTAACAAATCCCTCGAAGAACACGCTGTTCCCAAGGACTGGAAAATGGAAAACGTGACCCCAATTTTAATAAGCGGCGATAGGGAATAGCCATGTAAATAGCTCTAGAAATGGCTCCGTATCTTAAAGTAACATTTAACAAATCCCTCGAAGAACACGCTGTTCCCAAGGACTGGAAAATGGCAAACGTGACCCCAATTTTAAAAAGCGGCGATAGGGAATAGCCATGTAAATAGGTCTAGAAATGGCTCCATATCTTAAAGTAACATTTAACAAATCCCTCGAAGAACACGCTGTTCCCAAGGACTGGAAAATGGAAAACGAGACCCCAATTTTAAAAAGCGGCGTTAGGGAATGGCCATGTAAATAGCTCTAGAAATGGTTCCGTATCTTAAAGTAACATTTAACAAATCCCTCGAAGAACACGCTGTTCCCAAGGACTGGAAAATGGCAAACGTGACCCCAATTTTAAAAAGCAGCGATAGGGAATAGCCATGTAAATAGCTCTCGAAATGCCTCCGTATCTATTTAATAAATCCCTTGAAGAACACGCTGTTCCCAAGGACTGGAAAATGGCAAACGTGACCCCAATTTTAAAAAGCGGCGATATGGAATAGCCATGTAAATAGCTCTAGAAATGGCTCCGTATCTTAAAGTAACATTTAACAAATCCCTCGAAGAACACGCTGTTCCCAAGGACTGGAAAATGGCAAACGTGACCCCAATTTTAAAAAGCGGCGATAGGGAATAGCCATGTAAATAGCTCTAGAAATGGCTCCGTATCTTAAAGTAACATTTAACAAATCCCTCGAAGAACACGCTGTTCCCAAGGACTGGAAAATGGCAAACGTGACCCCAATTTTAAAAAGCGACGATAGGGAATAGCCATGTAAATATCTCTATAAATGGCTCCGTATCTATTTAATAACTCCCTCGAAGAACACGCTGTTCCCAAGGACTGGAAAATGACAAACGTGACCCCAATTTTAAAAAGCGGCGATAGGGAATAACCATGTAAATAGCTCTAGAAATGGCTCCGTATCTTAAAGTAACATTTAACAAATCCCCCGAAGAACACGCTGTTCCCAAGGACTGGAAGATGGCAAACGTGACCCCAATTTTAAAAAGCGGCGATAGGGAATAGCCATGTAAATAGCTCTCGAAATGCCTCCGTATCTATTTAATAAATCCCTCGAAGAACACGCTGTTCCCAAGGACTTGAAATGGCAAACGTGACCCCAATTTTAAAAAGCGGCGATAGGGAATAGCCATGTAAATAGCTCTCGAAATGCCTCCGTATCTATTTAATAAATCCCTCGAAGAACACGCTGTTCCCAAGGACTGGAAGATGGATAACGTGACCCCAATTTTAAAAAGCGGCGATAGGGAATAGCCATGTAAATAGCTCTCGAAATGCCTCCGTATCTATTTAATAAATCCCTCGAAGAACACGCTGTTCCCAAGGACTGGAAGATGGCAAACGTGACCCCAATTTTAAAAAGCGGCGATAGGGAATAGACATGTAAATAGCTCTAAAAATGGCTCCGTATCTTAACGTAACATTTAACATATCCCTCGAAGAACACGCTGTTCCCAAGGACTGGAAGATGGCAAACGTGACCCCAATTTTAAAAAGCGGCGATAGGGAATAGCCATGTAAATAGCTCTAGAAATGGCTCCGTATCTTAAAGTAACATTTAACAAATCCCTCGAAGAACACGCTGTTCCCAAGGACTGGAAAATGGCAAATGTGACCCCAATTTTAAAAAGCGGCGATAGGGAATAGCCATGTAAATAGCTCTAGAAATGGCTCCGTATCTTAAAGTAACATTTAACAAATCCCTTGAAGAACACGCTGTTCCCAAGGACTGGAAAATGGTAAACGTGACCCCAATTTTAAAAAGCGACGATAGGGAATAGCCATGTAAATAGGTCTAGAAATGGCTCCATATCTTAAAGTAACATTTAACAAATCCCTCGAAGAACACGCTGCTCCCAAGGACTGGAAAATGGAAAACGAGACAACAATTTTAAAAAGCGGCGATAGGGAATAGCCATGTAAATAGCTCTAGAAATGGCTCCGTATCTTAAAGTAACATTTAACAAATCCCTCGAAGAACACGCTGTTCCCAAGGACTGGAAAATGGCAAACGTGACCCCAATTTTAAAAAGCAGCGATAGGGAATAGCCATGTAAATAGCTCTCGAAATGCCTCCGTATCTATTTAATAAATACCTCGAAGAACACGCTGTTCCCAAAAACTGGAGAATGGCAAACGTTACCCCAATTTTAAAAAGCGGCGATATGGAATAGCCATGTAAATAGCTCTAGAAATGGCTCCGTATCTTAAAGTAACATTTAACAAATCCCTGAAAGAACACCCTGTTCCCAAGGACTGGAAGATGGTAAACGTGACCCCAATTTTAAAAAGCGGCGATAGGGAAGAGCCATGTAAATAGCTCTAGAAATGGCTCCGTATCTTAAAGTAACATTTAACAAATCCCTCGAAGAACACGCTGTTCCCAAGGACTGGAAAATGGCAAACGTGACCCCAATTTTAAAAAGCGGCGATAGGGAATAGCCATGTAAATATCTCTATAAATGGCTCCGTATCTATTTAATAAATCCCTCGAAGAACACGCTGTTCCCAAGGACTGGAAAATGACAAACTTGACCCCAATTTTAAAAAGCGGCGATAGGGAATAACCATGTAAATAGCTCTAGAAATGGCTCCGTATCTTAAAGTAACATTTAACAAATCCCTCGAAGAACACGCTGTTCCCAAGGACTGAAAGATGGCAAGCGTGACCCCAATTTTAAAAAGCGGAGATAGGGAATAGCCATCTAAATAGCTCTCGAAATGCCTCCGTATCTATTTAATAAATCCCTCGAAGAACACGCTGTTCCCAAGGACTTGAAAATGGCAAACGTGACCCCAATTTTAAAAAGCGGTGATAGGGAATAGCCATGTAAATAGCTCTAGAAATGGCTCCGTATCTTAACGTAACATTTAACAAATCCCTCGAAGAACACGCTGTTCCCAAGGACTGGAAGATGGCAAACGTGACCCCAATTTTAAAAAGCGGCGATAGGGAATAGCCATGTAAATAGCTCTAGAAATGGCTCCGTATCTTAAAGTAACATTTAACAAATCCCTCGAAGAACACGCTGTTCCCAAGGACTGGAAAATGGCAAACGTGACCCCAATTTTAAAAATCAGCGATAGGGAATAGCCATGTAAATAGCTCTCGAAATGCCTCCGTATCTTAAAGTAACATTTAACAAATCCCCCGAAGAACACGATGTTCCCAAGGACTTGAAAATGGCAAACGTGACCCCAATTTTAAAAAGCGGTGATAGGGAATAGCCATGTAAATAGCTCTAGAAATGGCTCCGTATCTTAACGTAACATTTAACAAATCCCTCGAAGAACACGCTGTTCCCAAGGACTGGAAGATGGCAAACGTGACCCCAATTTTAAAAAGCGGCGATAGGGAATAGCCATGTAAATAGCTCTAGAAATGGCTCCGTATCTTAATGTAACATTTAACAAATCCCTCGAAGAACACGCTGTTCCCAAGGACTGGAAAATGGCAAACGTGACCCCAATTTTAAAAATCAGCGATAGGGAATAGCCATGTAAATAGCTCTCGAAATGCCTCCGAATCTTAAAGTAACATTTAACAAATCCCCCGAAGAACACGATGTTCCCAAGGACTGGAAGATGGCAAACGTGACCCCAATTTTAAAAAGCGGCGAAAGGGAATAGCCATGTAAATAGCTCTCGAAATGCCTCCGTATCTATTTAATAAATCCCTCGAAGAACACGCTGTTCCCAAGGACTTGAAAATGTCAAACGTGACCCCAATTTTAAAAAGCGGCGATAGGGCATAGCCATGTAAATAGCTCTCGAAATGCCTCCGTATCTATTTAATAAATCCCTCGAAGAACACGCTGTTCCCAAGGACTGGAAGATGGCAAACGTGACCCCAATTTTAAAAAGCGGCGATAGGGAATCGCCATGTAAATAGCTCTCGAAATGCCTCCGTATCTATTTAATAAATCCCTCGAAGAACACGCTGTTCCCAAGGACTGGAAAATGGCAAACGTGACCCCAATTTTAAAAAGCGGCGATAGGGAATAGCCATGTAAATAGCTCTAGAAATGGCTCCGTATCTTAACGTAACATTTAACAAATCCCTCGAAGAACACATTGTTCCCAAGGACTGGAAAATGGCAAACGTGACCCCAATTTTAAAAAGCGGCGATACGGAATAGCCATGTAAATAGCTCTAGAAATGGCTCCGTATCTTAAAGTAACATTTAATTTATCCCTCGAAGAACACGCTGTTCCCAAGGACTGGAAAATGGCAAACGTGACCCCAATTTTAAAAAGCGTCGATAGGGAATAGCCATGTAAATAGCTCTAGAAATGGTTCCGTATCTCAAAGTAACATTTAACAAATCCCTCGAAGAACACGCTGTTCCCAAGGACTGGAAAATGGCAAACGTGACCCCAATTTTAAAAAGCGGCGATAGGGAATAGCCATGTAAATAGGTGTAGAAATGGCTCCATATCTTAAAGTAACATTTAACAAATCCCTCGAAGAACACGCTGTTCCCAAGGACTGGAAAATGGAAAACGAGACCCCAATTTTAAAAAGCGGCGATAGGGAATAGCCATGTAAATAGCTCTAGAAATGGCTCCGTATCTTAAAGAAACATTTAATAAATCCCTCGAAGAACACGCTGTTCCCAAGGACTGGTAAATGGCAAACGTGACCCCAATTTTAAAAAGCGGCGATAGGGAATAGCCATGTAAATAGCTCTAGAAATGGCTCCGTATCTTAAAGTAACATTTAACAAATCCCTCGAAGAACACGCTATTCCCAAGGACTGGAAAATGGCAAACGTGACCCCAATTTTAAAAAGCGGCGATAGGAAATAGCCATGTAAATAGCTCTAGAAATGGCTCCGTATCTTAAAGTAACATTTAACAAATCCCTCGAAGAAAACGCTGTTCCCAAGGACTGGAAAATGGCAAACGTGACCCCATTTTTAAAAAGCGGCGATAGGGAATAGCCATGTAAATAGCTCTAGAAATGGCTCCGTATCTTAAAGTAACATTTAACAAATCCCTCGAAGAACACGCTGTTCCCAAGGACTGGAAAATGGCAAACGTGACCCCAATTTTAAAAAGCGGCGATAGGGAATAGCCATGTAAATAGCTCTCGAAATGCCTCCGTGTCTATTTAATAAATCCCTCGAAGAACACGCTGTTCCCAAGGACTGGAAAATGGCAAACGTGACCCCAATTTTAAAAAGCGGCGATAGGGAATAGCCATGTAAATAGCTCTAGAAATGGCTCCGTATCTTAACGTAACATTTAACAAATCCCTCGAAGAACACGCTGTTCCCAAGGACTGGAAGATGGCAAACGTGACCCCAATTTTAAAAAGCGGCGTTAGGGAATAGCCATGTAAATAATTCTAGATATGGCTCCGTATCTTAAAGTGACATTTAACAAATCCCTCGAAGAACACGCTGTTCCCAAGGACTAGAAGATGGCAAACGTGACCCCAATTTTAAAAAGCGGCGATAGGGAATAGCCATGTAAATAGCTCTAGAAATGGCTCCGTATCTTAAAGTAACATTTAACAAATCCCTCGAAGAACACGCTGTTCCCAAGGACTGGAAAATGGAAAACGTGACCCCAAATTTAATAAGCGGCGATAGGGAATAGCCATGTAAATAGCTCTAGAAATGGCTCCGTATCTTAAAGTAACATTTAACAAATCCCTCGAAGAACACGCTGTTCCCAAGGACTGGAAAATGGCAAACGTGACCCCAATTTTAAAAAGCGGCGATAGGGAATAGCCATGTAAATAGGTCTAGAAATGGCTCCATATCTTAAAGTAACATTTAACAAATCCCTCGAAGAACACGCTGTTCCCAAGGACTGGAAAATGGAAAACGAGACCCCAATTTTAAAAAGCGGCGTTAGGGAATAGCCATGTAAATAGCTCTAGAAATGGTTCCGTATCTTAAAGTAACATTTAACAAATCCCTCGAAGAACACGCTGTTCCCAAGGACTGGAAAATGGCAAACGTGACCCCAATTTTAAAAATCAGCGATAGGGAATAGCCATGTAAATAGCTCTCGAAATGCCTCCGTATCTATTTAATAAATCCCCTGAAGAACACGCTGTTCCCAAGGACTGGAAAATGGCAAACGTGACCCAAATTTTAAAAAGCGGCGATATGGAATAGCCATGTAAATAGCTCTAGAAATGGCTCCGTATCTTAAAGTAACATTTAACAAATCCCTCGAAGAACACGCTGTTCCCAAGGACTGGAACATGGCAAACGTGACCCCAATTTTAAAAAGCGGCGATAGGGAATAGCCATGTAAATAGCTCTAGAAATGGCTCCGTATCTTAAAGTAACATTTAACAAATCCCTCGAAGAACACGCTGTTCACAAGGACTGGAAAATGGCAAACGTGACCCCAATTTTAAAAAGCGACGATAGGGAATAGCCATGTAAATATCTCTATAAATGGCTCCGTATCTATTTAATAACTCCCTCGAAGAACACGCTGTTCCCAAGGACTGGAAAATGACAAACGTGACCCCAATTTTAAAAAGCGGCGATAGGGAATAACCATGTAAATAGCTCTAGAAATGGCTCCGTATCTTAAAGTAACATTTAACAAATCCCCCGAAGAATACGCTGTTCCCAAGGACTGGAAGATGGCAAACGTGACCCCAATTTTAAAAAGCGGCGATAGGGAATAGCCATGTAAATAGCTCTCGAAATGCCTCCGTATCTATTTAATAAATCCCTCGAAGAACACGCTTTTCCCAAGGACTTGAAATGGCAAACGTGACCCTAATTTTAAAAAGCGGCGATAGGGAATAGCCATGTAAATAGCTCTCGAAATGCCTCCGTATCTATTTAATAAATCCCTCGAAGAACACGCTGTTCCCAAGGACTGGAAGATGGCAAATGTGACCCCAATTTTAAAAAGCGGCGATAGGGAATAGCCATGTAAATAGCTCTCGAAATGCCTCCGTATCTATTTAACAAATACCTCGAAGAACACGCTGTTCCCAAGGACTGGAAGATGGCAAACGTGACCCCAATTTTAAAAAGCGGCGATAGGGAATAGACATGTAAATAGCTCTAGAAATGGCTCCGTAATTTAACGTAACATTTAACAAATCCCTCGAAGAACACGCTGTTCCCAAGGACTGGAAGATGGCAAACGTGACCCCAATTTTAAAAAGCGGCGATAGGGAATAGCCATGTAAATAGCTCTAGAAATGGCTCCGTATCTTAAAGTAACATTTAACAAATCCCTCGAAGAACACGCTGTTCCCAAGGACTGGAAAATGGCAAATGTGACCCCAATTTTAAAAAGCGGCGATAGGGAATAGCCATGTAAATAGCTCTAGAAATGGCTCCGTATCTTAAAGTAACATTTAACAAATCCCTTGAAGAACACGCTGTTCCCAAAGACTGGAAAATGGCAAACGTGACCCCAATTTTAAAAAGCGACGATAGGGAATAGCCATGTAAATAGGTCTAGAAATGGCTCCATATCTTAAAGTAACATTTAACAAATCCCTCGAAGAACACGCTGTTCCCAAGGACTGGAAAATGGAAAACGAGACCACAATTTTAAAAAGCGGCGATAGGGAATAGCCATGTAAATAGCTCTAGAAATAGCTCCGTATCTTAAAGTAACATTTAACAAATCCCTCGAAGAACACGCTGTTCCCAAGGACTGGAAAATGGCAAACGTGACCCCAATTTTAAAAAGCAGCGATAGGGAATAGCCATGTAAATAGCTCTCGAAATGCCTCCGTATCTATTTAATAAATACCTCGAAGAACACGCTGTTCCCAAAAACTGGAAAATGGCAAACGTTACCCCAATTTTAAAAAGCGGCGTAATGGAATAGCCATGTAAATAGCTCTAGAAATGGCTCCGTATCTTAAAGTAACATTTAACAAATCCCTTGAAGAACACGCTGTTCCCAAGGACTGGAAGATGGTAAACGTGACCCCAATTTTAAAAAGCGGCGATAGGGAAGAGCCATGTAAATAGCTCTAGAAATGGCTCCGTATCTTAAAGTAACATTTAACAAATCCCTCGAAGAACACGCTGTTCCCAAGGACTGGAAAATGGAAACGTGACCCCAATTTTAAAAAGCGGCGATAGGGAATAGCCATGTAAATATCTCTATAAATGGCTCCGTATCTATTTAATAAATCCCTCGAGGAACACGCTGTTCCCAAGGACTGGAAAATGACAAACGTGACCCCAATTTTAAAAAGCGGCGATAGGGAATAACCATGTAAATAGCTCTAGAAATGGCTCCGTATCTTAAAGTAACATTTAACAAATCCCTCGAAGAACACGCTGTTCCCAAGGACTGGAAGATGGCAAGCGTGACCCCAATTTTAAAAAGCGGAGATAGGGAATAGCCATGTAAATACCTCTCGAAATGCCTCCGTATCTATTTAATAAATCCCTCGAAGAACACGCTGTTCCCAAGGACTTGAAAATGGCAAACGTGACCCCAATTTTAAAAAGCGGCGATAGGGAATAGCCATGTAAATAGCTCTAGAAATGGCTCCGTATCTTAACGTAACATTTAACAAATCCCTCGAAGAACACGTTGTTCCCAAGGACTGGAAGATGGCAAACGTGACCCCAATTTTAAAAAGCGGCGATAGGGAATAGCCATGTAAATAGCTCTAGAAATGGCTCCGTATCTTAATGTAACATTTAACAAATCCCTGGAAGAACACGCTGTTCCCAAGGACTGGAAAATGGCAAACGTGACCCCAATTTTAAAAAGCGGCGATAGGGAATAGCCATGTAAATAGCTCTAGAAATGGCTCCGTATCTTAAAGTAACATTTAACAAATCCCTCGAAGAACACGCTGTTCCCAAGGACTGGAAAATGGCAAACGTGACCCCAATTTTAAAAAGCGGCGATAGGGAATAGCCATGTAAATAGGTCTAGAAATGGCTCCGTATCTTAAAGTAACATTTAACAAATCCCTCGAAGAAGACGCTGTTCTCAAGGACTGGAAGATGGCAAGCGTGACCCCAATTTTAAAAAGCGGCGATAGGGAATAGCCATGTAAATAGCTCTAGAAATGGCTCCGTATCTTAAAGTAACATTTAACAAATCCCTCGAAGAACACGCTGTTCCCAAGGACTGGAAAATGGCAAACGTGACCCCAATTTTAAAAAGCAGCGATAGGGAATAGCCATGTAAATAGCTCTCGAAATGCCTCCGTATCTATTTAATAAATCCCTGGAAGAACACGCTGTGCCCAAGGACTGGAAAATGGCAAACGTGACACCAATTTTAAAAAGCAGCGATACGGAATAGCCATGTAAATAGCTCTAGAAATGGCTCCGTATCTTAAAGTAACATTTAACAAATCCCTCGAAGAACACGCTGTTCCATGGACTGGAAAATGGCAAACGTGACCCCAATTTTAAAAAGCGGCTATATGGAATAGCCATGTAAATAGCTCTCGAAATGGCTCCGTATCTTAAAGTAACAATTAACAAATCCCTCGAAGAACACGCTGTTCTCAAGGACTGGAAAATGGCAAACGTGACCCCAATTTTAAAAAGCGGCGATAGGGAATAGCCATGTAAATAGCTCTAGAAATGGCTCCGTATCTTAAAGTAACATTTAACAAATCCCTCGAAGAACAAGCTGTTCCCAAGGACTGGAAAATGGCAAACGTGACCCCAATTTTAAAAAGCGGCGATAGGGAATAGCCATGTAAATAGCTCTAGAAATGGCTCCGTATCTTAAAGTAACATTTAACAAATCCCTCGAAGAACACGCTGTTCCCAAGGACTGGAAAATGGCAAACGTGACCCCAATTTTAAAAAGCGGCGATAGGGAATAGCCATGTAAATAGGTCTAGAAATGGCTCCATATCTTAAAGTAACATTTAACAAATCCCTCGAAGAACACGCTGTTCCCAAGGACTGGAAAATGGAAAACGAGACCCCAATTTTAAAAAGCGGCGATAGGGAATAGCCATGTAAATAGCTCTAGAAATGGCTCCGTATCTTAAAGTAACATTTAACAAATCCCTCGAAGAACACGCTGTTCCCAAGGACTGGAAAATGGCAAACGTGACCCCAATTTTAAAAAGCAGCGATAGGGAATAGCCATGTAAATAGCTCTCGAAATGCCTCCGTATCTATTTAATAAATCCCTCGAAGAACACGCTGTTCCCAAGGACTGGAAAATGGCAAACGTGACCCCAATTTTAAAAAGCGGCGATATGGAATAGCCATGTAAATAGCTCTAGAAATGGCTCCGTATCTTAAAGTAACATTTAACAAATCCCTTGAAGAACACGCTGTTCCCAAGGACTGGAAGATGGTAAACGTGATCCCAATTTTAAAAAACGGCGATAGGGAATAGCCATGTAAATAGCTCTAGAAATGGCTCCGTATCTTAAGGTAACATTTAACAAATCCCTCGAAGAACACTCTGTTCCCAAGGACTGGAAAATGGCAAACGTGACCCCAATTTTAAAAAGCGGCGATAGGAAATAGCCATGTAAATAGCTCTCGAAATGCCTCCGTATCTATTTAATAAATCCCTCGAAGAACACGCTGTTCCCACGGACTGGAAAATGACAAACGTGACCCCAATTTTAAAAAGCGGCGATAGGGAATAACCATGTAAATAGCTCTAGAAATGACTCCGTATCTCAAAGTAACATTTAACAAATCCCTCGAAGAACACGCTGTTCCCAAGGACTGGAAAATGGCAAACGTGACCCCAATTTTAAAAAGCGGCGATAGGGAATAGCCATGTAAATAGGTCTAGAAATGGCTCCATATCTTAAAGTAACATTTAACAAATCCCTCGAAGAACACGCTGTTCCCAAGGACTGGAATATGGAAAACGAGACCCAAATTTTAAAAAGCGGCGATAGGGAATAGCCATGTAAATAGCTCTAGAAATGGCTCCGTATCTTAAAGTAACATTTAACAAATCCCTCGAAGAACACGCTGTTCCCAAGGACTGGAAAATGGCAAACGTGACCCCAATTTTAAAAAGCAGCGATAGGGAATAGCCATGTAAATAGCTCTCGAAATGCCTCCGTATCTATTTAATAAATCCCTCGAAGAACACGCTGTTCCCAAGGACAGGAAAATGGCAAACGTGACACCAATTTTAAAAAGCGGCGATACGGAATAGCCATGTAAATAGCTCTAGAAATGGCTCCGTATCTTAAAGTAACATTTAACAAATCCCTCGAAGAACACGCTGTTCCCAAGGACTGGAAAATGGCAAACGTGACCCCAATTTTAAAAAGCGGCGATAGGGAATAGCCATGTAAATAGCTCTAGAAATGGCTCCGAATCTTAAAGAAACATTTAACAAATCCCTCGAAGAACACGCTATTCCCAAGGACAGGTAAATGGCAAACGTGACCCCAATTTTAAAAAGCGGCGATAGGGAATAGCCATGTAAATAGCTCTAGAAATGGCTCCGTATCTTAAAGTAACATTTAACAAATCCCTCGAAGAACACGCTGTTCCCAAGGACTGGAAAATGGCAAACGTGACCCCAATTTTAAAAAGCGGCGATAGGGAATAGCCATGTAAATAGCTCTAGAAATGGCTCCGTATCTTAAAGTAACATTTAACAAATCCCTCGAAGAAGACGCTGTTCTCAAGGACTGGAAGATGGCAAACGTGACCCCAATTTTAAAAAGCGGCGATAGGGAATAGCCATGTAAATAGCTGTAGAAATGGCTCCGTATCTTAAAGTAACATTTAACAAATCCCTCGAAGAACACGCTGTTCCCAAGGACTGGAAAATGGCAAACGTGACCCCAATTTTAAAAAGCTGCGATAGGGAATAGCCAAGTAAATAGCTCTCGAAATGCCTCCGTATCTATTTAATAAATCCCTCGAAGAACACGATGTTCCCAAGGACTGGAAAATGGCAAACGTGACACCAATTTTTAAAAGCGGCGATACGGAATAGCCATGTAAATAGCTCTAGAAATGGCTCCGTATCTTAAAGTAACATTTAACAAATCCCTCGAAGAACACGCTGTTCCCAAGGACTGGAAAATGGCAAACGTGACCCCAATTTTAAAAAGCGGCGATAAGGAATAGCCATGTAAATAGCTCTCGAAATGGCTCCGTATGTTAAAGTAACATTTAACAAATCCCTCGAAGAACACGCTGTTCCCAAGGACTGGAATATGGCAAACGTGACACCAATTTTAAAAAGCGGCGATACGGAATAGCCATGTAAATAGCTCTAGAAATGGCTCCGTATCTTAAAGTAACATTTAACAAATCCCTTGAAGAACACGCTGTTCCCAAGGACTGGAAGATGGTAAACGTGACCCCAATTTTAAAAAGCGGCGATAGGGAATAGCCATGTAAATAGCTCTAGAAATGGCTCCGTATCTTAAGGTAACATTTAACAAATCCCTCGAAGAACACGCTGTTCCCAAGGACTGGAAAATGGCAAACGTGACCCCAATTTTAAAAAGCGGCGATAGGGAATAGCCATGTAAATATCTCTATAAATGGCTCCGTATCTATTTAATAAATCCCTCGAAGAACACGCTGTTCCCAAGGACTGGAAAATGACAAACGTGACCCCAATTTTAAAAAGCGGCGATAGGGAATAGCCATGTAAATAGCTCTCGAAATGCCTCCGTATCTATTTAATAAATCCCTCGAAGAACACTCTGTTCCCAAGGACTTGAAAATGGCAAACGTGGCCCCAATTTTAAAAGCGGCGATACGGAATAGCCATGTAAATAGCTCTAGAAATGCCTCCGTATCTATTTAATAAATCCCTCGAAGAACACGCTGTTCCCAAGGACTGGAAGATGGCAAACGTGACCCCAATTTTAAAAAGCGGCGATAGGGAATAGCCATGTAAATAGCTCTAGAAATGGCTCCGTATCTTAAAGTAACATTTAACAAATCCCTCGAAGAACACGCTGTTCCCAAGGACTGGAAAATGGAAACGTGACCCCAATTTTAAAAAGCGGCGATAGGGAATAGCCATGTAAATATCTCTATAAATGGCTCCGTATCTATTTAATAAATCCCTCGAAGAACACGCTGTTCCCAAGGACTGGAAAATGACAAACGTGACCCCAATTTTAAAAAGCGGCGATAGGGAATAACCATGTAAATAGCTCTAGAAATGGCTCCGTATCTTAAAGTAACATTTAACAAATCCCTCGAAGAACACGCTGTTCCCAAGGACTGGAAGATGGCAAGCGTGACCCCAATTTTAAAAAGCGGAGATAGGGAATAGCCATGTAAATACCTCTCGAAATGCCTCCGTATCTATTTAATAAATCCCTCGAAGAACACGCTGTTCCCAAGGACTTGAAAATGGCAAACGTGACCCCAATTTTAAAAAGCGGCGATAGGGAATAGCCTTGTAAATAGCTCTAGAAATGGCTCCGTATCTTAACGTAACATTTAACAAATCCCTCGAAGAACACGCTGTTCCCAAGGACTGGAAGATGGCAAACGTGACCCCAATTTTAAAAAGCGGCGATAGGGAATAGCCATGTAAATAGCTCTAGAAATGGCTCCGTATCTTAATGTAACATTTAACAAATCCCTGGAAGAACACGCTGTTCCCAAGGACTGGAAAATGGCAAACGTGACCCCAATTTTAAAAAGCGGCGATAGGGAATAGCCATGTAAATAGCTCTAGAAATGGCTCCGTATCTTAAAGTAACATTTAACAAATCCCTCGAAGAACACGCTGTTCCCAAGGACTGGAAAATGGCAAACGTGACCCCAATTTTAAAAAGCGGCGATAGGGAATAGCCATGTAAATAGCTCTAGAAATGGCTCTGTATCTTAAAGTAACATTTAACAAATCCCTCGAAGAAGACGCTGTTCTCAAGGACTGGAAGATGGCAAGCGTGACCCCAATTTTAAAAAGCGGCGATAGGGAATAGCCATGTAAATAGCTCTAGAAATGGCTCCGTATCTTAAAGTAACATATAACAAATCCCTCGAAGAACACGCTGTTCCCAAGGACTGGAAAATGGCAAACGTGACCCCAATTTTAAAAAGCAGCGATAGGGAATAGCCATGTAAATAGCTCTCGAAATGCCTCCGTATCTATTTAATAAATCCCTGGAAGAACACGCTGTTCCCAAGGACTGGAAAATGGCAAACGTGACACCAATTTTAAAAAGCAGCGATACGGAATAGCCATGTAAATAGCTCTAGAAATGGCTCCGTATCTTAAAGTAACATTTAACAAATCCCTCGAAGAACACGCTGTTCCATGGACTGGAAAATGGCAAACGTGACCCCAATTTTAAAAAGCGGCTATATGGAATAGCCATGTAAATAGCTCTCGAAATGGCTCCGTATCTTAAAGTAACAATTAACAAATCCCTCGAAGAACACGCTGTTCTCAAGGACTGGAAAATGGCAAACGTGACCCCAATTTTAAAAAGCGGCGATAGGGAATAGCCATGTAAATAGCTCTAGAAATGGCTCCGTATCTTAAAGTAACATTTAACAAATCCCTCGAAGAACAAGCTGTTCCCAAGGACTGGAAAATGGCAAACGTGACCCCAATTTTAAAAAGCGGCGATAGGGAATAGCCATGTAAATAGGTCTAGAAATGGCTCCATATCTTAAAGTAACATTTAACAAATCCCTCGAAGAACACGCTGTTCCCAAGGACTGGAAAATGGAAAACGAGACCCCAATTTTAAAAAGCGGCGATAGGGAATAGCCATGTAAATAGCTCTAGAAATGGCTCCGTATCTTAAAGTAACATTTAACAAATCCCTCGAAGAACACGCTGTTCCCAAGGACTGGAAAATGGCAAACGTGACCCCAATTTTAAAAAGCAGCGATAGGGAATAGCCATGTAAATAGCTCTCGAAATGCCTCCGTATCTATTTAATAAATCCCTCGAAGAACACGCTGTTCCCAAGGACTGGAAAATGGCAAACGTGACCCCAATTTTAAAAAGCGGCGATATGGAATAGCCATGTAAATAGCTCTAGAAATGGCTCCGTATCTTAAAGTAACATTTAACAAATCCCTTGAAGAACACGCTGTTCCCAAGGACTGGAAGATGGTAAACGTGTCCCAATTTTAAAAAGCGGCGATAGGGAATAGCCATGTAAATAGCTCTAGAAATGGCTCCGTATCTTAAGGTAACATTTAACAAATCCCTCGAAGAACACTCTGTTCCCAAGGACTGGAAAATGGCAAACGTGACCCCAATTTTAAAAAGCGGGTATTGGAAATAGCCATGTAAATAGCTCTCGAAATGCCTCCGTATCTATTTAATAAATCCCTCGAAGAACACGCTGTTCCCAAGGACTGGAAAATGACAAACGTGACCCCAATTTTAAAAAGCGGCGATAGGGAATAACCATGTAAATAGCTCTAGAAATGACTCCGTATCTTAAAGTAACATTTAACAAATCACTCGAAGAACACGCTGTTCCCAAGGACTGGAAAATGGCAAACGTGACCCCAATTTTAAAAAGCGGCGATAGGGAATAGCCATGTAAATAGGTCTAGAAATGGCTCCATATCTTAAAGTAACATTTAACAAATCCCTCGAAGAACACGCTGTTCCCAAGGACTGGAAAATGGAAAACGAGACCCAAATTTTAAAAAGCGGCGATAGGGAATAGCCATGTAAATAGCTCTAGAAATGGCTCCGTATCTTAAAGTAACATTTAACAAATCCCTCGAAGAACACGCTGTTCCCAAGGACTGGAAAATGGCAAACGTGACCCCAATTTTAAAAAGCAGCGATAGGGAATAGCCATGTAAATAGCTCTCGAAATGCCTCCGTATCTATTTAATAAATCCCTCGAAGAACGCGCTGTTCCCAAGGACAGGAAAATGGCAAACGTGACACCAATTTTAAAAAGCGGATATACGGAATAGCCATGTAAATAGCTCTAGAAATGGCTCCGTATCTTAAAGTAACATTTAACAAATCCCTCGAAGAACACGCTGTTCCCAAGGACTGGAAAATGGCAAACGTGACCCCAATTTTAAAAAGCGGCGATAGGGAATAGCCATGTAAATAGCTCTAGAAATGGCTCCGAATCTTAAAGAAACATTTAACAAATCCCTCGAAGAACACGCTATTCCCAAGGACAGGTAAATGGCAAACGTGACCCCAATTTTAAAAAGCGGCGATAGGGAATAGCCATGTAAATAGCTCTAGAAATGGCTCCGTATCTTAAAGTAACATTTAACAAATCCCTCGAAGAACACGCTGTTCCCAAGGACTGGAAAATGGCAAACGTGACCCCAATTTTAAAAAGCACCGATAGGGAATAGCCATGTAAATAGCTCTAGTGATGGCTCCGTATCTTAAAGTAACATTTAACAAATCCCTCGAAGAAGACGCTGTTCTCAAGGACTGGAAGATGGCAAACGTGACCCCAATTTTAAAAAGCGGCGATAGGGAATAGCCATGTAAATAGCTGTAGAAATGGCTCCGTATCTTAAAGTAACATTTAACAAATCCCTCGAAGAACACGCTGTTCCCAAGGACTGGAAAATGGCAAACGTGACCCCAATTTTAAAAAGCTGCGATAGGGAATAGCCAAGTAAATAGCTCTCGAAATGCCTGCGTATCTATTTAATAAATCCCTCGAAGAACACGCTGTTCCCAAGGACTGGAAAATGGCAAACGTGACACCAATTTTTAAAAGCGGCGATACGGAATAGCCATGTAAATAGCTCTAGAAATGGCTCCGTATCTTAAAGTAACATTTAACAAATCCCTCGAAGAACACGCTGTTCCCAAGGACTGGAAAATGGCAAACGTGACCCCAATTTTAAAAAGCGGCGATAAGGAATAGCCATGTAAATAGCTCTCGAAATGGCTCCGTATGTTAAAGTAACATTTAACAAATCCCTCGAAGAACACGCTGTTCCCAAGGACTGGAATATGGCAAACGTGACACCAATTTTAAAAAGCGGCGATACGGAATAGCCATGTAAATAGCTCTAGAAATGGCTCCGTATCTTAAAGTAACATTTAACAAATCCCTTGAAGAACACGCTGTTCCCAAGGACTGGAAGATGGTAAACGTGACCCCAATTTTAAAAAGCGGCGATAGGGAATAGCCATGTAAATAGCTCTAGAAATGGCTCCGTATCTTAAGGTAACATTTAACAAATCCCTCGAAGAACACGCTGTTCCCAAGGACTGGAAAATGGCAAACGTGACCCCAATTTTAAAAAGCGGCGATAGGGAATAGCCATGTAAATATCTCTATAAATGGCTCCGTATCTATTTAATAAATCCCTCGAAGAACACGCTGTTCCCAAGGACTGGAAAATGACAAACGTGACCCCAATTTTAAAAAGCGGCGATAGGGAATAGCCATGTAAATAGCTCTCGAAATGCCTCCGTATCTATTTAATAAATCCCTCGAAGAACACGCTGTTCCCAAGGACTTGAAAATGGCAAACGTGGCCCCAATTTTAAAAGCGGCGATAGGGAATAGCCATGTAAATAGCTCTAGAAATGCCTCCGTATCTATTTAATAAATCCCTCGAAGAACACGCTGTTCCCAAGGACTGGAAGATGGCAAACGTGACCCCAATTTTAAAAAGCGGCGATAGGGAATAGCCATGTAAATAACTCTCGAAATGCCTCCGTTTCTATTTAATAAATCCCTCGAACAACACGCTGTTCCCAAGGACTGGAAAATGGCAAACGTGACCCCAATTTTAAAAAGCGGCGATAGGGAATAGCCATGTAAATAGCTCTAGAAATGGCTCCGTATCTTAACGTAACATTTAACAAATCCCTCGAAGAACACGCTGTTCCCAAGGACTGGAAGATGGCAAACGTGACCCCAATTTTAAAAAGCGGCGATAGGGAATAGCCATGTAAATAGCTCTAGAAATGGCTCCGTATCTAAACGTAACATTTAACAAATCCCTCGAAGAACACGCTGTTCCCAAGGACTGGAAGATGGCAAACGTGACCCCAATTTTAAAAAGCGGCGATAGGGAATAGCCATGTAAATAGCTCTAGAAATGGCTCCGTATCTTAAAGTAACATTTAACAAATCCCTCGAAGAACACGCTGTTCCCAAGGACTGGAATATGGCAAACGTGGCCCCAATTTTAAAAAGCGGCGATAGGGAATAGCCATGTAAATAGCTCTCGAAATGCCTCCGTATCTATTTAATAAATCCCTCGAAGAACACGCTATTCCCAAGGACTGGAAAATGGCAAACGTGACCCCAATTTTAAAAAGCGGCGATATGGAATAGCCATGTAAATAGCTCTCGAAATGGCTCCGTATCTTAAAGTAACATTTAACAAATCCCTCGAAGAACACGCTGTTCCCAAGGACTGGAATATGGCAAACGTGACACCAATTTTAAAAAGCGGCGATACGGAATAGCCATGTAAATAGCTCTAGAAATGGCTCCGTATCTTAAAGTAACGTTTAACAAATCCCTTGAAGAACACGCTGTTCCCAAGGACTGGAAGATGGTAAACGTGACCCCAATTTTAAAAAGCGGCGATAGGGAATAGCCATGTAAATAACTCTAGAAATGGCTCCGTATGTTAAGGTAACATTTAACAAATCCCTCGAAGAACACGCTGTTCCCAAGGACTGGAAAATGGCAAACGTGACCCCAATATTAAAAAGCGGCGATAGGGAATAGCCATGTAAATATCTCTATAAATGGCTCCGTATCTATTTAATAAATCCCTCGAAGACCACGCTGTTCCCAAGGACTGGAAAATGACAAACGTGACCCCAATTTTAAAAAGCGGCGATAGGGAATAACCATGTAAATAGCTCTAGAAATGGCTCCGTATCTTAAAGTAACATTTAACAAATCCCTCGAAGAACACGCTGTTCCCAAGGACTGGAAGATGGAAGCGTGACCCCAATTTTAAAAAGCGGCGATAGGGAATAGCCATGTAAATAGCTCTCGAAATGCCTCCGTATCTATTTAATAAATCCCTCGAAGAACACGCTGTTCCCAAGGACTTGAAATGGCAAACGTGGCCCCAATTTTAAAAGCGGCGATAGGGAATAGCCATGTAAATAGCTCTCGAAATGCCTCCGTATCTATTTAATAAATCCCTCGAAGAACACGCTGTTCCCAAGGACTGGAAAATGGCAAACATGACCCCAATTTTAAAAAGCGGCGATACGGAATAGCCATGTAAATAGCTCTCGAAATGCCTCCGTATCTATTTAAAAAATCCCTCGAAGAACACGCTGTTCCCAAGGACTGGAAAATGGCAAACGTGACACCAATTTTAAAAAGCGGCGATACGGAATAGCCATGTAAATAGCTCTAGAAATGGCTCCGTATCTTAAAGTAACATTTAACAAATCCCTCGAAAAACACGCTGTTCCCTAGGACTGGAAAATGGCAAACGTGACCCCAATTTTAAAAAGCGGCGATAGGGAATAGCTATGTAAATAGCTCTAGAAATGGCTCCGTATCTTAAAGAAACATTTAACAAATCCCTCGAAGAACACGCTGTTCCCAAGGACTGGTAAATGGCAAACGTGACCCCAATTTTAAAAAGCGGCGATAGGGAATAGCCATGTAAATAGCTCTAGAAATGGCTCCGTATCTTAAAGTAACATTTAACAAATCCCTCGAAGAACACGCTGTTCCCAAGGACTGGAAAATGGCAAACGTGACCCCAATTTTAAAAAGCGGCGATAGGGAATAGCCATGTAAATAGCTCTAGAAATGGCTCCATATCTTAAAGTAACATTTAACAAATCCCTCGAAGAACACGCTGTTCCCAAGGACTGGAAAATGGAAAACGAGACCCCAATTTTAAAAAGCGGCGATAGGGAATAGCCATGTAAATAGCTCTAGAAATGGCTCCGTATCTTAAAGTAACATTTAACAAATCCCTCGAAGAACACGCTGTTCCCAAGGACTGGAAAATGGCAAACGTGACCCCAATTTTAAAAAGCAGCGATAGGGAATAGCCATGTAAATAGCTCTCGAAATGCCTCCGTATCTATTTAATAAATCCCTCGAAGAACACGCTGTTCCCAAGGACTGGAAAATGGCAAACGTGACCCCAATTTTAAAAAGCGGCGATATGGAATAGCCATGTAAATAGCTCTAGAAATGGCTCCGTATCTTAAAGTAACATTTAACAAATCCCTTGAAGAACACGCTGTTCCCAAGGACTGGAAGATGGCAAACGTGACCCCAATTTTAAAAAGCGGCGATAGGGAATAGCCACGTAAATAGCTCTAGAAATGGCTCCGTATCTTAAAGTAACATTTAACAAATCCCTCGAAGAAGACGCTGTTCTCAAGGACTGGAAGATGGCAAACGTGACCCCACTTTTAAAAAGCGGCGATAGGGAATAGCCATGTAAATAGCTCTAGAAATGGCTCCGTATCTTAAAGTAACATTTAACAAATCCCTCGAAGAACACGCTGTTCCCAAGGACTGGAAAATGGCAAACGTGACCCCAATTTTAAAAAGCAGCGATAGGGAATAGCCATGTAAATAGCTCTCGAAATGCCTCCGTATCTATTTAATAAATCCCTCGAAGAACACGCTGTTCCCAAGGACTGGAAAATGGCAAACGTGACCCCAATTTTAAAAAGCGGCGATATGGAATAGCCATGTAAATAGCTCTAGAAATGGCTCTGTATCTTAAAGTAACATTTAACAAATCCCTCGAAGAAGACGCTGTTCTCAAGGACTGGAAGATGGCAAACGTGACCCCAATTTTAAAAAGCGGCGATAGGGAATAGCCATGTAAATAGCTCTAGAAATGGCTCCGTATCTTAAAGTAACATTTAACAAATCCCTCGAAGAACACGCTGTTCCCAAGGACTGGAAAATGGCAAACGTGACCCCAATTTTAAAAAGCAGCGATAGGGAATAGCCATGTAAATAGCTCTCGAAATGCCTCCGTATCTATTTAATAAATCCCTCGAAGAACACGCTGTTCCCAAGGACTGGAAAATGGCAAACGTGACACCAATTTTAAAAAGCAGCGATACGGAATAGCCATGTAAATAGCTCTAGAAATGGCTCCGTATCTTAAAGTAACATTTAACAAATCCCTCGAAGAACACGCTGTTCCATGGACTGGAAAATGGCAAACGTGACCCCAATTTTAAAAAGCGGCGATATGGAATAGCCATGTAAATAGCTCTCGAAATCGCTCCGTATCTTAAAGTAACATTTAACAAATCCCTCGAAGAACACGCTGTTCCCAAGGACTGGAAAATGGCAAACGTGACCCCAATTTTAAAAAGCACCGATAGGGAATAGCCATGTAAATAGCTCTAGTGATGGCTCCGTATCTTAAAGTAACATTTAACAAATCCCTCGAAGAAGACGCTGTTCTCAAGGACTGGAAGATGGCAAACGTGACCCCAATTTTAAAAAGCGGCGATAGGGAATAGCCATGTAAATAGCTGTAGAAATGGCTCCGTATCTTAAAGTAACATTTAACAAATCCCTCGAAGAACACGCTGTTCCCAAGGACTGGAAAATGGCAAACGTGACCCCAATTTTAAAAAGCTGCGATAGGGAATAGCCAAGTAAATAGCTCTCGAAATGCCTGCGTATCTATTTAATAAATCCCTCGAAGAACACGCTGTTCCCAAGGACTGGAAAATGGCAAACGTGACACCAATTTTTAAAAGCGGCGATACGGAATAGCCATGTAAATAGCTCTAGAAATGGCTCCGTATCTTAAAGTAACATTTAACAAATCCCTCGAAGAACACGCTGTTCCCAAGGACTGGAAAATGGCAAACGTGACCCCAATTTTAAAAAGCGGCGATAAGGAATAGCCATGTAAATAGCTCTCGAAATGGCTCCGTATGTTAAAGTAACATTTAACAAATCCCTCGAAGAACACGCTGTTCCCAAGGACTGGAATATGGCAAACGTGACACCAATTTTAAAAAGCGGCGATACGGAATAGCCATGTAAATAGCTCTAGAAATGGCTCCGTATCTTAAAGTAACATTTAACAAATCCCTTGAAGAACACGCTGTTCCCAAGGACTGGAAGATGGTAAACGTGACCCCAATTTTAAAAAGCGGCGATAGGGAATAGCCATGTAAATAGCTCTAGAAATGGCTCCGTATCTTAAGGTAACATTTAACAAATCCCTCGAAGAACACGCTGTTCCCAAGGACTGGAAAATGGCAAACGTGACCCCAATTTTAAAAAGCGGCGATAGGGAATAGCCATGTAAATATCTCTATAAATGGCTCCGTATCTATTTAATAAATCCCTCGAAGAACACGCTGTTCCCAAGGACTGGAAAATGACAAACGTGACCCCAATTTTAAAAAGCGGCGATAGGGAATAGCCATGTAAATAGCTCTCGAAATGCCTCCGTATCTATTTAATAAATCCCTCGAAGAACACGCTGTTCCCAAGGACTTGAAAATGGCAAACGTGGCCCCAATTTTAAAAGCGGCGATAGGGAATAGCCATGTAAATAGCTCTAGAAATGCCTCCGTATCTATTTAATAAATCCCTCGAAGAACACGCTGTTCCCAAGGACTGGAAGATGGCAAACGTGACCCCAATTTTAAAAAGCGGCGATAGGGAATAGCCATGTAAATAACTCTCGAAATGCCTCCGTTTCTATTTAATAAATCCCTCGAACAACACGCTGTTCCCAAGGACTGGAAAATGGCAAACGTGACCCCAATTTTAAAAAGCGGCGATAGGGAATAGCCATGTAAATAGCTCTAGAAATGGCTCCGTATCTTAACGTAACATTTAACAAATCCCTCGAAGAACACGCTGTTCCCAAGGACTGGAAGATGGCAAACGTGACCCCAATTTTAAAAAGCGGCGATAGGGAATAGCCATGTAAATAGCTCTAGAAATGGCTCCGTATCTAAACGTAACATTTAACAAATCCCTCGAAGAACACGCTGTTCCCAAGGACTGGAAGATGGCAAACGTGACCCCAATTTTAAAAAGCGGCGATAGGGAATAGCCATGTAAATAGCTCTAGAAATGGCTCCGTATCTTAAAGTAACATTTAACAAATCCCTCGAAGAACACGCTGTTCCCAAGGACTGGAATATGGCAAACGTGGCCCCAATTTTAAAAAGCGGCGATAGGGAATAGCCATGTAAATAGCTCTCGAAATGCCTCCGTATCTATTTAATAAATCCCTCGAAGAACACGCTATTCCCAAGGACTGGAAAATGGCAAACGTGACCCCAATTTTAAAAAGCGGCGATATGGAATAGCCATGTAAATAGCTCTCGAAATGGCTCCGTATCTTAAAGTAACATTTAACAAATCCCTCGAAGAACACGCTGTTCCCAAGGACTGGAATATGGCAAACGTGACACCAATTTTAAAAAGCGGCGATACGGAATAGCCATGTAAATAGCTCTAGAAATGGCTCCGTATCTTAAAGTAACGTTTAACAAATCCCTTGAAGAACACGCTGTTCCCAAGGACTGGAAGATGGTAAACGTGACCCCAATTTTAAAAAGCGGCGATAGGGAATAGCCATGTAAATAACTCTAGAAATGGCTCCGTATGTTAAGGTAACATTTAACAAATCCCTCGAAGAACACGCTGTTCCCAAGGACTGGAAAATGGCAAACGTGACCCCAATATTAAAAAGCGGCGATAGGGAATAGCCATGTAAATATCTCTATAAATGGCTCCGTATCTATTTAATAAATCCCTCGAAGACCACGCTGTTCCCAAGGACTGGAAAATGACAAACGTGACCCCAATTTTAAAAAGCGGCGATAGGGAATAACCATGTAAATAGCTCTAGAAATGGCTCCGTATCTTAAAGTAACATTTAACAAATCCCTCGAAGAACACGCTGTTCCCAAGGACTGGAAGATGGAAGCGTGACCCCAATTTTAAAAAGCGGCGATAGGGAATAGCCATGTAAATAGCTCTCGAAATGCCTCCGTATCTATTTAATAAATCCCTCGAAGAACACGCTGTTCCCAAGGACTTGAAATGGCAAACGTGGCCCCAATTTTAAAAGCGGCGATAGGGAATAGCCATGTAAATAGCTCTCGAAATGCCTCCGTATCTATTTAATAAATCCCTCGAAGAACACGCTGTTCCCAAGGACTGGAAAATGGCAAACATGACCCCAATTTTAAAAAGCGGCGATACGGAATAGCCATGTAAATAGCTCTCGAAATGCCTCCGTATCTATTTAAAAAATCCCTCGAAGAACACGCTGTTCCCAAGGACTGGAAAATGGCAAACGTGACACCAATTTTAAAAAGCGGCGATACGGAATAGCCATGTAAATAGCTCTAGAAATGGCTCCGTATCTTAAAGTAACATTTAACAAATCCCTCGAAAAACACGCTGTTCCCTAGGACTGGAAAATGGCAAACGTGACCCCAATTTTAAAAAGCGGCGATAGGGAATAGCTATGTAAATAGCTCTAGAAATGGCTCCGTATCTTAAAGAAACATTTAACAAATCCCTCGAAGAACACGCTGTTCCCAAGGACTGGTAAATGGCAAACGTGACCCCAATTTTAAAAAGCGGCGATAGGGAATAGCCATGTAAATAGCTCTAGAAATGGCTCCGTATCTTAAAGTAACATTTAACAAATCCCTCGAAGAACACGCTGTTCCCAAGGACTGGAAAATGGCAAACGTGACCCCAATTTTAAAAAGCGGCGATAGGGAATAGCCATGTAAATAGCTCTAGAAATGGCTCCATATCTTAAAGTAACATTTAACAAATCCCTCGAAGAACACGCTGTTCCCAAGGACTGGAAAATGGAAAACGAGACCCCAATTTTAAAAAGCGGCGATAGGGAATAGCCATGTAAATAGCTCTAGAAATGGCTCCGTATCTTAAAGTAACATTTAACAAATCCCTCGAAGAACACGCTGTTCCCAAGGACTGGAAAATGGCAAACGTGACCCCAATTTTAAAAAGCAGCGATAGGGAATAGCCATGTAAATAGCTCTCGAAATGCCTCCGTATCTATTTAATAAATCCCTCGAAGAACACGCTGTTCCCAAGGACTGGAAAATGGCAAACGTGACCCCAATTTTAAAAAGCGGCGATATGGAATAGCCATGTAAATAGCTCTAGAAATGGCTCCGTATCTTAAAGTAACATTTAACAAATCCCTTGAAGAACACGCTGTTCCCAAGGACTGGAAGATGGCAAACGTGACCCCAATTTTAAAAAGCGGCGATAGGGAATAGCCACGTAAATAGCTCTAGAAATGGCTCCGTATCTTAAAGTAACATTTAACAAATCCCTCGAAGAAGACGCTGTTCTCAAGGACTGGAAGATGGCAAACGTGACCCCACTTTTAAAAAGCGGCGATAGGGAATAGCCATGTAAATAGCTCTAGAAATGGCTCCGTATCTTAAAGTAACATTTAACAAATCCCTCGAAGAACACGCTGTTCCCAAGGACTGGAAAATGGCAAACGTGACCCCAATTTTAAAAAGCAGCGATAGGGAATAGCCATGTAAATAGCTCTCGAAATGCCTCCGTATCTATTTAATAAATCCCTCGAAGAACACGCTGTTCCCAAGGACTGGAAAATGGCAAACGTGACCCCAATTTTAAAAAGCGGCGATATGGAATAGCCATGTAAATAGCTCTAGAAATGGCTCTGTATCTTAAAGTAACATTTAACAAATCCCTCGAAGAAGACGCTGTTCTCAAGGACTGGAAGATGGCAAACGTGACCCCAATTTTAAAAAGCGGCGATAGGGAATAGCCATGTAAATAGCTCTAGAAATGGCTCCGTATCTTAAAGTAACATTTAACAAATCCCTCGAAGAACACGCTGTTCCCAAGGACTGGAAAATGGCAAACGTGACCCCAATTTTAAAAAGCAGCGATAGGGAATAGCCATGTAAATAGCTCTCGAAATGCCTCCGTATCTATTTAATAAATCCCTCGAAGAACACGCTGTTCCCAAGGACTGGAAAATGGCAAACGTGACACCAATTTTAAAAAGCAGCGATACGGAATAGCCATGTAAATAGCTCTAGAAATGGCTCCGTATCTTAAAGTAACATTTAACAAATCCCTCGAAGAACACGCTGTTCCATGGACTGGAAAATGGCAAACGTGACCCCAATTTTAAAAAGCGGCGATATGGAATAGCCATGTAAATAGCTCTCGAAATCGCTCCGTATCTTAAAGTAACATTTAACAAATCCCTCGAAGAAAAGGTGTTCTCAAGGACTGGAAAATGGCAAACGTGACCCCAATTTTAAAAAGCGGCGATAGGGAATAGCCATGTAAATAGCTCTAGAAATGGCTCCGTATCTTAAAGTAACATTTAACAAATCCCTCGAAGAACAAGCTGTTCCCAAGGACTGGAAAATGGCAAACGTGACCCCAATTTTAAAAAGCGGCGATAGGGAATAGCCATGTAAATAGCTCTAGAAATGGCTCCGTATCTTAAAGTAACATTTAACAAATCCCTCGAAGAACACGCTGTTCCCAAGGACTGGAAAATGGCAAACGTGACCCCAATTTTAAAAAGCGGCGATAGGGAATAGCCATGTAAATAGGTCTAGAAATGGCTCCATATCTTAAAGTAACATTTAAATAATCCCTCGATGAACACGCTGTTCCCAAGGACTGGAAAATGGAAAACGAGACCCCAATTTTAAAAAGCGGCGATAGGGAATAGCCATGTAAATAGCTCAAGAAATGGCTCCGTATCTTAAAGTAACATTTAACAAATCCCTCGAAGAACACGCTGTTCCCAAGGACTGGAAAATGGCAAACGTGACCCCAATTTTAAAAAGCAGCGATAGGGAATAGCCATGTAAATAGCTCTCGAAATGCCTCCGTATCTATTTAATAAATCCCTCGAAGAACACGCTGTTCCCAAGGACTGGAAAATGGCAAACGTGACCCCAATTTTAAAAAGCGGCGATATGGAATAGCCATGTAAATAGCTCTAGAAATGGCTCCGTATCTTAAAGTAACATTTAACAAATCCCTTGAAGAACACGCTGTTCCCAAGGACTGGAAGATGGTAAACGTGACCCCAATTTTAAAAAGCGGCGATAGGGAATAGCCATGTAAATAGCTCTACAAATGGCTCCGTATCTTAAGGTAACATTTAACAAATCCCTCGAAGAACACGCTGTTCCAAAGGACTGGAAAATGGCAAACGTGACCCCAATTTTAAAAAGTGGCGATAGGGAATAGCCATGTAAATAGCTCTCGAAATGCCTCCGTATCTATTTAATAAATCCCTCGAAGAACACGCTGTTCCCAAGGACTGGAAAATGACAAACGTGACCCCAATTTTAAAAAGCGGCGATAGGGAATAACCATGTAAATAGCTCTAGAAATGGCTCCGTATCTTAAAGTAACATTTAAATAATCCCTCGAAGAACACGCTGTTCCCAAGGACTGGAAAATGGCAAACGTGACCCCAATTTTAAAAAGCGGCGATAAGGAATAGCCATGTAAATAGGTCTAGAAATGGCTCCATATCTTAAAATAACATTTAACAAATCCCTCGAAGAACACGCTGTTCCCAAGGACTGGAAAATGGAAAACGAGACCCAAATTTTAAAAAGCAGCGTTAGGGAATAGCCATGTAAATAGCTCTAGAAATGGCTCCGTATCTTAAAGTAACATTTAACAAATCCCTCGAAGAACACGCTGTTCCCAAGGACTGGAAAATGGCAAACGTGACCCCAATTTTAAAAAGCAGCGATAGGGAATAGCCATGTAAATAGCTCTCGAAATGCCTCCGTATCTATTTAATAAATCCCTCGAAGAACACGCTGTTCCCAAGGACAGGAAAATGGCAAACGTGACACCAATTTTAAAAAGCGGCGATACGGAATAGCCATGTAAATAGCTCTAGAAATGGCTCCGTATCTTACAGTAACATTTAACAAATCCCTCGAAGAACACGCTGTTCCCAAGGACTGGAAAATGGCAAACGTGACCCCAATTTTAAAAAGCGGCGATAAGGAATAGCTATGTAAATAGCTCTAGAAATGGCTCCGTATCTTAAAGAAACATTTAACAAATCCCTCGAAGAACACGCTGTTGCCAAGGACTGGTAAATGGCAAACGTGACCCCAATTTTAAAAAGCGGCGATAGGGAATAGCCATGTAAATAGCTCTAGAAATGGCTCCGTATCTTAAAGTAACATTTAACAAATCCCTCGAAGAACACGCTGTTCCCAAGGACTGGAAAATGGCAAACGTGACCCCAATTTTAAAAAGCGGCGATAGGGAATAGCCATGTAAATAGCTCTAGAAATGGCTCTGTATCTTAAAGTAACATTTAACAAATCCCTCGAAGAAGACGCTGTTCTCAAGGACTGGAAGATGGCAAACGTGACCCCAATTTTAAAAAGCGGCGATAGGGAATAGCCATGTAAATAGCTCTAGAAATGGCTCCGTATCTTAAAGTAACATTTAACAAATCCCTCGAAGAACACGCTGTTCCCAAGGACTGGAAAATGGCAAACGTGACCCCAATTTTAAAAAGCAGCGATAGGGAATAGCCATGTAAATAGCTCTCGAAATGCCTCCGTATCTATTTAATAAATCCCTCGAAGAACACGCTGTTCCCAAGGACTGGAAAATGGCAAACGTGACAAATATTTTAAAAAGCAGCGATACGGAATAGCCATGTAAATAGCTCTAGAAATGGCTCCGTATCTTAAAGTAACATTTAACAAATCCCTCGAAGAACACGCTGTTCCATGGACTGGAAAATGGCAAACGTGACCCCAATTTTAAAAAGCGGCGATATGGAATAGCCATGTAAATAGCTCTCGAAATGGCTCCGTATCTTAAAGTAACATTTAACAAATCCCTCGAAGAACACGCTGTTCTCAAGGACTGGAAAATGGCAAACGTGACCCCAATTTTAAAAAGCGGCGATAGGGAATAGCCATGTAAATAGCTCTAGAAATGGCTCCGTATCTTAAAGTAACATTTAACAAATCCCTCGAAGAACAAGCTGTTCCCAAGGACTGGAAAATGGCAAACGTGACCCCAATTTTAAAAAGCGGCGATAGGGAATAGCCATGTAAATAGCTCTAGAAATGGCTCCGTATCTTAAAGTAACATTTAACAAATCCCTCGAAGAACACGCTGTTCCCAAGGACTGGAAAATGGATAACGTGACCCCAATTTTAAAAAGCGGCGATAGGGAATAGCCATGTAAATAGGTCTAGAAATGGCTCCATTTCTTAAAGTAACATTTAACAAATCCCTCGATGAACACGCGGTTCCCAAGGACTGGAAAATGGAAAACGAGACCCCAATTTTAAAAAGCGGCGATAGGGAATAGCCATGTAAATAGCTCTAGAAATGGCTCCGTATCTTAAAGTAACATTTAACAAATCCCTCGAAGAACACGCTGTTCCCAAGGACTGGAAAATGGCAAACGTGACCCCAATTTTAAAAAGCAGCGATAGGGAATAGCCATGTAAATAGCTCTCGAAATGCCTCCGTATCTATTTAATAAATCCCTCGAAGAACACGCTGTTTCCAAGGACTGGAAAATGGCAAACGTGACCCCAATTTTAAAAAGCGGCGATATGGAATAGCCATGTAAATAGCTCTAGAAATGGCTCCGTATCATAAAGTAACTTTTTACAAATCCCTTGAAGAACACGCTGTTCCCAAGGACTGGAAGATGGTAAACGTGACCCCAATTTTAAAAAGCGGCGATAGGGAATAGCCATGTAAATAGCTCTAGAAATGGCTCCGTATCTTAAGGTAACATTTAACAAATCCCTCGAAGAACACGCTGTTCCCAAGGACTGGAAAATGGCAAACGTGACCCCAATTTTAAAAAGCGGCGATAGGGAATAGCCATGTAAATAGCTCTCGAAATGCCTCCGTATCTATTTAATAAATCCCTCGAAGAACACGCTGTTCCCAAGGACTGGAAAATGACAAACGTGACCCCAATTTTAAAAAGCGGCGATAGGGAATAACCATGTAAATAGCTCTAGAAATGGCTCCGTATCTTAAAGTAACATTTAACAAATCCCTCGAAGAACACGCTGTTCCCAAGGACTGGAAAATGGCAAACGTGACCCCAATTTTAAAAAGCGGCGATAGGGAATAGCCATGTAAATAGGTCTAGAAATGGCTCCATATCTTAAAGTAACATTTAACAAATCCCTCGAAGAACACGCTGTTCCCAAGGACTGGAAAATGGAAAACGAGACCCAAATTTTAAAAAGCGGCGATAGGGAATAGCCATGTAAATAGCTCTAGAAATGGCTCCGTATCTTAAAGTAACATTTAACAAATCCCTCGAAGAACACGCTGTTCCCAAGGACTGGAAAATGGCAAACGTGACCCCAATTTTAAAAAGCAGCGATAGGGAATAGCCATGTAAATAGCTCTCGAAATGCCTCCGTATCTATTTAATAAATCCCTCGAAGAACACGCTGTTCCCAAGGACAGGAAAATGGCAAACGTGACACCAATTTTAAAAAGCGGCGATACGGAATAGCCATGTAAATAGCTCTAGAAATGGCTCCGTATCTTAAAGTAACATTTAACAAATCCCTCGAAGAACACGCTGTTCCCAAGGACTGGAAAATGGCAAACGTGACCCCAATTTTAAAAAGCGGCGATAGGGAATAGCCATGTAAATAGCTCTAGAAATGGCTCCGTATCTTAAAGAAACATTTAACAAATCCCTCGAAGAACACGCTATTCCCAAGGACAGGTAAATGGCAAACGTGACCCCAATTTTAAAAAGCGGCGATAGGGAATAGCCATGTAAATAGCTCTAGAAATGGCTCCGTATCTTAAAGTAACATTTAACAAATCCCTCGAAGAACACGCTGTTCCCAAGGACTGGAAAATGGCAAACGTGACCCCAATTTTAAAAAGCGGCGATAGGGAACAGCCATGTAAATAGCTCTAGAGATGGCTCCGTATCTTAAAGTAACATTTAACAAATCCCTCGAAGAAGACGCTGTTCTCAAGGACTGGAAGATGGCAAACGTGACCCCAATTTTAAAAAGCGGCGATAGGGAATAGCCATGTAAATAGCTGTAGAAATGGCTCCGTATCTTAAAGTAACATTTAACAAATCCCTCGAAGAACACGCTGTTCCCAAGGACTGGAAAATGGCAAACGTGACCCCAATTTTAAAAAGCTGCGATAGGGAATAGGCAAGTAAATAGCTCTCGAAATGCCTCCGTATCTATTTAATAAATCCCTCGAAGAACACGCTGTTCCCAAGGACTGGAAAATGGCAAACGTGACACCAATTTTAAAAAGCGGCGATAGGGAATAGCCATGTAAATAGCTCTAGAAATGGCTCCGTATCTTAAAGTAACATTTAACAAATCCCTCGAAGAACACGCTGTTCCCAAGGACTGGAAAATGGCAAACGTGACCCATTTTTAAAAAGCGGCGATAAGGAATAGCCATGTAAATAGCTCTCGAAATGGCTCCGTATCTTAAAGTAACATTTAACAAATCCCTCGAAGAACACGCTGTTCCCAAGGACTGGAATATGGCAAACGTGACACCAATTTTAAAAAGCGGCGATACGGAATAGCCATGTAAATAGCTCTAGAAATGGCTCCGTATCTTAAAGTAACATTTAACAAATCCCTTGAAGAACACGCTGTTCCCAAGGACTGGAAGATGGTAAACGTGACCCCAATTTTAAAAAGCGGCGATAGGGAATAGCCATGTAAATAGCTCTAGAAATGGCTCCGTATCTTAAGGTAACATTTAACAAATCCCTCGGAGAACACGCTGTTCCCAAGGACTGGAAAATGGCAAACGTGACCCCAATTTTAAAAAGCGGCGATAGGGAATAGCCATGTAAATATCTCTATATATGGCTCCGTATCTATTTAATAAATCCCTCGAAGAACACGCTGTTCCCAAGGACTAGAAAATGACAAACGTGACCCCAATTTTAAAAAGCGGCGATAGGGAATAACCATGTAAATAGCTCTAGAAATGGCTCCGTATCTTAAAGTAACATTTAACAAATCCCTCGAAGAACACGCTGTTCCCAAGGACTAGAAGATGGAAGCGTGACCCCAATTTTAAAAAGCGGCGATAGGGAATAGCCATGTAAATAATTCTCGAAATGCCTCCGTATCTATTTAATAAATCCCTCGAAGAACACGCTGTTCCCAAGGACTTGAAAATGGCAAACGTGGCCCCAATTTTAAAAGCGGCGATAGGGAATAGCCATGTAAATAGCTCTCGAAATGCCTCCGTATCTATTTAATAAATCCCTCGAAGAACACGCTGTTCCCAAGGACTTGAAGATGGCAAACGTGACCCCAATTTTAAAAAGCGGCGATAGGGAATAGCCATGTAAATAGCTCTCGAAATGCCTCCGTATCTATTTAATAAATCCCTCGAAGAACACGCTGTTCCCAAGGACTGGAAAATGGCAAACGTGACCCCAATTTTAAAAAGCGGCGATAGGGAATAGCCATGTAAATAGCTCTAGAAATGGCTCCGTATCTTAACGTAACATTTAACAAATCCCTCGAAGAACACGCTGTTCCCAAGGACTGGAAGATGGCAAACGTGACCCCAATTTTAAAAAGCGGCGATAGGGAATAGCCATGTAAATAGCTCTAGAAATGGCTCCGTATCTTAACGTAACATTTAACAAATCCCTCGAAGAACACGCTGTTCCCAAGGACTGGAAGATGGCAAACGTGACCCCAATTTTAAAAAGCGGCGATAGGGAATAGCCATGTAAATAGCTCTAGAAATGGCTCCGTATCTTAAAGTAACATTTAACAAATCCCTCGAAGAACACGCTGTTCCCAAGGACTGGAAAATGGTAACGTGACCCCAATTTTAAAAAGCGGCGATAGGGAAGAGCCATGTAAATAGCTGACGAAATGCCTCCGTATCTATTTAATAAATCCCTCGAAGAACACGCTGTTCCCAAGGACTGGAAAATGGCAAACGTGAACCCAATTTTAAAAAGGGGCGATAGGGAATAGCCATGTAAATAGCTCTAGAAATGGCTCCGTATCTTAAAGTAACATTTAACAAATCCCTCGAAGAACACGCTGTTCCCAAGGACTGGAATATGGCAAACGTGGCCCCAATTTTAAAAAGCGGCGATAGGGAATAGCCATGTAAATAGCTCTCGAAATGCCTCCGTATCTATTTAATAAATCCCTCGAAGAACACGCTGTTCCCAAGGACTGGAAAATGGCAAACGTGACCCCAATTTTAAAAAGCGGCGATAGGGAATAACCATGTAAATAGCTCTAGAAATGGCTCCGTATCTTAAAGTAACATTTAACAAATCCCTCGAAGAACACGCTGTTCCCAAGGACTGGTATATGGCAAACGTGACACCAATTTTAAAAAGCGGCGATAGGGAATAGCCATGTAAATAGCTCTAGAAATGGCTCCGTATCTTAAAGTAACATTTAACAAATCCCTTGAAGAACACGCTGTTCCCAAGGACTGGAAAATGGTAAAACGTGACCCCAATTTTAAAAAGCGGCGATAGGGAATAGCCATGTAAATATCTCTATAAATGGCTCCGTATCTATTTAATAAATCCCTCGAAGAATACGCTGTTCCCAAGGACTGGAAAATGACAAACGTGACCCCAATTTTAAAAAGCGGCGATAGGGAATAACCATGTAAATAGCTCTAGAAATGGCTCCGTATCTTAAAGTAACATTTAACAAATCCCTCGAAGAACACGCTGTTCCCAAGGACTGGAAGATGGAAGCGTGACCCCAATTTTAAAAAGCGGCGATAGGGAATAGCCATGTAAATAGCTCTCGAAATGCCTCCGTATCTATTTAATAAATCCCTCGAAGAACACGCTGTTCCCAAGGACTTGAAAATGGCAAACGTGGCCCCAATTTTAAAAGCGGCGATAGGGAATAGCCATGTAAATAGCTCTCGAAATGCCTCCGTATCTATTTAATAAATCCCTCGAAGAACACGCTGTTCCCAAGGACTGGAAAATGGCAAACATGACCCCAATTTTAAAAAGCGGCGATAGGAAATAGCCATGTAAATAGCTCTAGAAATGGCTCCGTATCTTAACGTAACATTTAACAAATCCCTCGAAGAACACGCTGTTCCCAAGGACTGGAAGATGGCAAACGTGACCCCAATTTTAAAAAGCGGCGATAGGGAATAGCCATGTAAATAGCTCTAGAAATGGCTCCGTATCTTAACGTAACATTTAACAAATCCCTCGAAGAACACGCTGTTCCCAAGGACTGGAAGATGGCAAACGTGACCCCAATTTTAAAAAGCGGCGATAGGGAATAGCCATGTAAATAGCTCTAGAAATGGCTCCGTATCTTAAAGTAACATTTAACAAATCCCTCGAAGAACACGCTGTTCCCAAGGACTGGAAAATGGCAAACGTGACCCCAATTTTAAAAAGCGGCGATAGGGAAGAGCCATGTAAATAGCTGACGAAATGCCTCCGTATCTATTTAATAAATCCCTCGAAGAACACGCTGTTCCCAAGGACTGGAAAATGGCAAACGTGACCCCAATTTTAAAAAGCGGCGATAGGGAATAGCCATGTAAATAGCTCTAGAAATGGCTCCGTATCTTAAAGTAACATTTAACAAATCCCTCGAAGAACACGCTGTTCCCAAGGACTGGAATATGGCAAAAGTGACCCCAATTTTAAAAAGCGGCGATAGGGAATGGCCATGTAAATAGCTCTAGAAATGGCTCAGTATCTTAAAGTAACATTTAACAAATCCCTCGAAGAACACGCTGTTCCCAAGGACTGGAAAATGTTTAACATGACCCCAATTTTAAAAAGCGGCGATAGGGAATAGCCATGTAAATATCTCTATAAATGGCTCCGTATCTATTTAATAAATCCCTCGTAGAACACGCTGTTCCCAAGGACTGGAAAATGACAAACGTGACCCCAATTATAAAAAGGGGCGATAGGAAATAACCATGTAAATAGCTCTAGAAATGGCTCCGTATCTTAAAGTAACATTTAACAAATCCCCCGAAGAACACGCTGTTCCCAAGGACTGGAAGATGGCAAACGTGACCCCAATTTTAAAAAGCGGCGATAGGGAATAGCCATGTAAATAGCTCTCGAAATGCCTCCGTATCTATTTAATAAATCCCTCGAAGAACACGCTGTTCCCAAGGACTTGAAAATGGCAAACGTGACCCCAATTTTAAAAAGCGGCGATAGGGAATAGCCATGTAAATAGCTCTAGAAATGGCTCCGTATCTAAAAGTATCATTTAACAAATCCCTCGAAGAACACGCTGTTCCCAAGGACTGGAAGATGGCAAACGTGACCCCAATTTTAAAAAGCGGCGATAGGGAATAGCCATGTAAATAGCTCTAGAAATGGCTCCGTATCTTAAAGTAACATTTAAAAAATCCCACGAAGAACACGCTGTTCCCAAGGACTGGAAAATGGCAAACGTGACCCCAATTTTAAAAAGCGGCGATAGGGAATAGCCATGTAAATAGCTCTAGAAATGGCTCCGTATCTTAAAGTAACATTTAACAAATCCCTCGAAGAACACGCTGTTCCCAAGGACTGGAAGATGGCAAACGTGACCCCAATTTTAAAAAGCGGCGATAGGGAATAGCCATGTAAATAGGTCTAGAAATGGCTCCATATCTTAAAGTAACATTTAACAAATCCCTCGAAGAACACGCTATTCCCAAGGACTGGAAAATGGAAAACGAGACCCCAATTTTAAAAAGCGGCGATAGGGAATAGCCATGTAAATAGCTCTAGAAATGGCTCCGTATCTTAAAGTAACATTTAACAAATCCCTCGAAGAACACGCTGTTCCCAAGGACTGGAAGATGGCAAACGTGACCCCAATTTTAAAAAGCGGCGATAGGGAATAGCCATGTAAATAGCTCTCGAAATGCCTCCGTATCTATTTAATAAATCCCTCGAAGAACACGCTGTTCCCAAGGACTGGAAGATGGAAACGTGACCCCAATTTTAAAAAGCGGCGATAGGGAATAGCCATGTAAATAGCTCTAAAAATGGCTCCGTATCTTAAAGTAACATTTAACAAATCCCTCGAAGAACACGCTGTTCCCAAGGACTAGAAGATGGCAAACGTGACCCCAATTTAAATAAGCGGCGATAGGGAATAGCCATGTAAATAGCTCTAGAAATGGCTCCGTATCTTAAAGTAACATGTAATAAATCCCTCGAAGAACACGCTGTTCCCAAGGACTGGAAAATGGCAAACGTGACCCCAATTTTAAAAAGCGGCGATAGGGAATAGCCATGTAAATAGCTCTAGAAATGGCTCCGTATCTTAAAGTAACATTTAACAAATCCCTCGAAGAACACGCTGTTCCCAAGGACTGGAAAATGGCAAACGTGACCCCAATTTTAAAAAGCGGCGATAGGGAATAGCCATGTAAATAGGTCTAGAAATGGCTCCATATCTTAAAGTAACATTTAACAAATCCCTCGAAGAACACGCTGTTCCCAAGGACTGAAAAATGGAAAACGAGACCCCAATTTTAAAAAGCGGCGATAGGGAATAGCCATGTAAATAGCTCTAGAAATGGTTCCGTATCTTAAAGTAACATTTAACAAATCCCTCGAAGAACACGCTGTTCCCAAGGACTGGAAAATGGCAAACGTGACCCCAATTTTAAAAATCAGCGATAGGGAATAGCCATGTAAATAGCTCTCGAAATGCCTCCGTATCTATTTAATAAATCCCTCGAAGAACACGCTGATCCCAAGGACTGGAAAATGGCAAACGTGACCCCAATTTTAAAAAGCGGCGATATGGAATAGCCATGTAAATAGCTCTAGAAATGGCTCCGTATCTAAAAGTATCATTTAACAAATCCCTCGAAGAACACGCTGTTCCCAAGGACTGGAAGATGGTAAACGTGACCCCAATTTTAAAAAGCGGCGATAGGGAATAGCCATGTAAATAGCTCTAGAAATGGCTCCGTATCTTAAAGTAACATTTAACAAATCCCTCGAAGAACACGCTGTTCCCAAGGACTGGAAAATGGCAAAGGTGACCCCAATTTTAAAAAGCGGCGATAGGGAATAGCCATGTAAATAGCTCTAGAAATGGCTCCGTATCTTAAAGTAACATTTAACAAATCCCTCGAAGAACACGCTGTTCCCAAGGACTGGAAGATGGCAAACGTGACCCCAATTTTAAAAAGCGGCGATAGGGAATAGCCATGTAAATAGCTCTCGAAATGCCTCCCTATGTATTTAATAAATCCCTCGAAGAACACGCTGTTCCCAAGGACTGGAAAATGGCAAACGTGACCCCCATTTTAAAAAGCGGCGATAGGGAATAGCCATGTAAATAGCTCTAGAAATGGCTCCGTATCTTAACGTAACATTTAACAAATCCCTCGAAGAACACGCTGTTCCCAAGGACTGGAAGATGGAAACGTGACCCCAATTTTAAAAAGCGGCGATAGGGAATAGCCATGTAAATAGCTCTAGAAATGGCTCCGTATCTTAAAGTAACATTTAACAAATCCCTCGAAGAACACGCTGTTCCCAAGGACTAGAAGATGGCAAACCATACCCCAATTTTAAAAAGCGGCGATAGGGAATAGCCATGTAAATAGCTCTAGAAATGGCTCCGTATCTTAAAGTAACATGTAACAAATCCCTCGAAGAACACGCTGTTCCCAAGGACTGGAAAATGGCAAACGTGACCCCAATTTTAAAAAGCGGCGATAGGGAATAGCCATGTAAATAGCTCTAGAAATGGCTCCGTATCTTAAAGTAACATTTAACAAATCCCTCGAAGAACACGCTGTTCCCAAGGACTGGAAAATGGCAAACGTGACCCCAATTTTAAAAAGCGACGATAGGGAATAGCCATGTAAATAGGTCTAGAAATGGCTCCATATCTTAAAGTAACATTTAACAAATCCCTCGAAGAACACGCTGTTCCCAAGGACTGGAAAATGGAAAACGAGACCCCAATTTTAAAAAGCGGCTATAGGGAATAGCCATGTAAATAGCTCTAGAAATGGTTCCGTATCTTAAAGTAACATTTAACAAATCCCTCGAAGAACACGCTGTTCCCAAGGACTGGAAAATGGCAAACGTGACCCCAATTTTAAAAAGCGGCGATAGGGAATAGCCATGTAAATATCTCTATAAATGGCTCCGTATCTATTTAATAAATCCCTCGAAGAACACGGTGATCCCAAGGACTGGAAAATGGCAAACGTGACCCCAATTTTAAAAAGCGGCGATATGGAATAGCCATGTAAAAAGCTCTAGAAATGGCTCCGTATCTAAAAGTATCATTTAACAAATCCCTCGAAGAACACGCTGTTCCCAAGGACTGGAAGATGGAAACGTGACCCCAATTTTAAAAAGCGGCGATAGGGAATAGCCATGTAAATAGCTCTAGAAATGGCTCCGTATCTTAAAGTAACATTTAACAAATCCCTCGAAGAACACGCTGTTCCCAAGGACTAGAAGATGGCAAACGTGACCCCAATTTTAAAAAGCGGCGATAGGGAATAGCCATGTAAATAGCTCTAGAAATGGCTCCGTATCTTAAAGTAACATGTAACAAATCCCTCGAAGAACACGCTGTTCCCAAGGACTGGAAAATGGCAAACGTGACCCCAATTTTAAAAAGCGGCGATAGGGAATAGCCATGTAAATATCTCTATAAATGGCTCCGTATCTATTTAATAACTCCCTCGAAGAACACGCTGTTCCCAAGGACTGGAAAATGGCAAACGTGACCCCAATTTTAAAAAGCGGCGATAGGGAATAGCCATGTAAATAGGTCTAGAAATGGCTCCATATCTTAAAGTAACATTTAACAAATCCCTCGAAGAACACGCTGTTCCCAAGGACTGGAAAATGGAAAACGAGACCCCAATTTTAAAAAGCGGCGATAGGGAATAGCCATGTAAATAGCTCTAGAAATGGTTCCGTATCTTAAAGTAACATTTAACAAATCCCTCGAAGAACACGCTGTTCCCAAGGACTGGAAAATGACAAACGTGACCCCAATTTTAAAAAGCAGCGATAGGGAATAGCCATGTAAATAGCTCTCGAAATGCCTCCGTATCTATTTAATAAATCCCTCGAAGAACACGCTGATCCCAAGGACTGGAAAATGGCAAACGTGACCCCAATTTTAAAAAGCGGCGATATGGAATAGCCATGTAAATAGCTCTAGAAATGGCTCCGTATCTAAAAGTATCATTTAACAAATCCCTCGAAGAACACGCTGTTCCCAAGGACTGGAAAATGGCAAACGTGACCCCAATTTTAAAAAGCGGCGATAGGGAATAGCCATGTAAATAGCTCTAGAAATGGCTCCGTATCTTAAAGTCACATTTAACAAATCCCTCGAAGAACACGCTGTTCCCAAGGACTGGAAAATGGCAAAGGTGACCCCAATTTTAAAAAGCGGCGATAGGGAATAGCCATGTAAATAGCTCTAGAAATGGCTCCGTATCTTAAAGTAACATTTAACAAATCCCTCGAAGAACACGCTGTTCCCAAGGACTGGAAGATGGCAAACGTGACCCCAATTTTAAAAAGCGGCGATAGGGAATAGCCATGTAAATAGCTCTCGAAATGCCTCCGTATCTATTTAATAAATCCCTCGAAGAACACGCTGTTCCCAAGGACTGGAAAATGGCAAACGTGACCCCCATTTTAAAAAGCGGCGATAGGGAATAGCCATGTAAATAGCTCTAGAAATGGCTCCGTATCTTAACGTAACATTTAACAAATCCCTCGAAGAACACGCTGTTCCCAAGGACTGGAAGATGGAAACGTGACCCCAATTTTAAAAAGCGGCGATAGGGAATAGCCATGTAAATAGCTCTAGAAATGGCTCCGTATCTTAAAGTAACATTTAATAAATCCCTCGAAGAACACGCTGTTCCCAAGGACTAGAAGATGGCAAACGTGACCCCAATTTTAAAAAGCGGCGATAGGGAATAGCCATGTAAATAGCTCTAGAAATGGCTCCGTATCTTAAAGTAACATGTAACAAATCCCTCGAAGAACACGCTGTTCCCAAGGACTGGAAGATGGTAACGTGACCCCAATTTTAAAAAGCGGCGATAGGGAATAGCCATGTAAATAACTCTAGAAATGGCTCCGTATCTTAAGGTAACATTTAACTAATCCCTCGAAGAACACGCTGTTCCCAAGGACTGGAAAATGGCAAACGTGACCCCAATTTTAAAAAGCGGCGATAGGGAATAGCCATGTAAATATCTCTATAAATGGCTCCGTATCTATTTAATAAATCCCTCGAAGAACACGCTGTTCCCAAGGACTGGAAAAATGACAAACCTGACCCCAATTTTAAAAAGCGGCGATAGGGAATAACCATGTAAATAGCTCTAGAAATGGCTCCGTATCTTAAAGTAACATTTAACAAATCCCTCGAAGAACACGCTGTTCCCAAGGACTGGAAGATGGAAGCGTGACCCCAATTTTAAAAAGCGGCGATAGGGAATAGCCATGTAAATAGCTCTCGAAATGCCTCCGTATCTATTTAATAAATCCCTCGAAGAACACGCTGTTCCCAAGGACTTGAAAATGGCAAACGTGGCCCCAATTTTAAAAGCGGCGATAGGGAATAGCCATGTAAATAGCTCTCGAAATGCCTCCGTATCTATTTAATAAATCCCTCGAAGAACACGCTGTTCCCAAGGACTGGAAAATGGCAAACATGACCCCAATTTTAAAAAGCGGCGATAGGGAATAGCCATGTAAATAGCTCTAGAAATGGCTCCGTATCTTAACGTAACATTTAACAAATCCCTCGAAGAACACGCTGTTCCCAAGGACTGGAAGATGGCAAACGTGACCCCAATTTTAAAAAGCGGCGATAGGGAATAGCCATGTAAATAGCTCTAGAAATGGCTCCGTATCTTAACGTAACATTTAACAAATCCCTCGAAGAACACGCTGTTCCCAAGGACTGGAAGATGGCAAACGTGACCCCAATTTTAAAAAGCGGCGATAGGGAATAGCCATGTAAATAGCTCTAGAAATGGCTCCGTATCTTAAAGTAACATTTAACAAATCCCTCGAAGAACACGCTGTTCCCAAGGACTGGAAAATGGCAAACGTGACCCCAATTTTAAAAAGCGGCGATAGGGAAGAGCCATGTAAATAGCTGACGAAATGCCTCCGTATCTATTTAATAAATCCCTCGAAGAACACGCTGTTCCCAAGGACTGGAAAATGGCAAACGTGACCCCAATTTTAAAAAGCGGCGATAGGGAATAGCCATGTAAATAGCTCTAGAAATGGCTCCGTATCTTAAAGTAACATTTAACAAATCCCTCGAAGAACACGCTGTTCCCAAGGACTGGAAAATGGCAAAGGTGACCCCAATTTTAAAAAGCGGCGATAGGGAATAGCCATGTAAATAGCTCTAGAAATGGCTCCATATCTTAAAGTAACATTTAACAAATCCCTCGAAGAACACGCTGTTCCCAAGGACTGGAAAATGGAAAACGAGACCCCAATTTTAAAAAGCGGCGATAGGGAATAGCCATGTAAATAGCTCTAGAAATGGTTCCGTATCTTAAAGTAACATTTAACAAATCCCTCGAAGAACACGGTGTTCCCAAGGACTGGAAAATGGCAAACGTGACCCCAATTTTAAAAAGCGGCGATAGGGAATAGCCATGTAAATATCTCTATAAATGGCTCCGTATCTATTTAATAAATCCCTCGAAGAACACGGTGATCCCAAGGACTGGAAAATGGCAAACGTGACCCCAATTTTAAAAAGCGGCGATATGGAATAGCCATGTAAATAGCTCTAGAAATGGCTCCATATCTTAAAGTAACATTTAACAAATCCCTCGATGAACACGCTATTCCCAAGGACTGGAAAATGGAAAACGAGACCCCAATTTTAAAAAGCGGCGATAGGGAATAGCCATGTAAATAGCTCTAGAAATGGCTCCGTATCTTAAAGTAACATTTAACAAATCCCTCGAAGAACACGCTGTTCCCAAGGACTGGAAGATGGCAAACGTGACCCCAATTTTAAAAAGCGGCGATAGGGAATAGCCATGTAAATAGCTCTCGAAATGCCTCCGTATCTATTTAATAAATCCCTCGAAGAACACGCTGTTCCCAAGGACTGGAAGATGGAAACGTGACCCCAATTTTAAAAAGCGGCGATAGGGAATAGCCATGTAAATAGCTCTAGAAATGGCTCCGTATCTTAAAGTAATATTTAACAAATCCCTCGAAGAACACGCTGTTCCCAAGGACTAGAAGATGGCAAACGTGACCCCAATTTTAAAAAGCGGCGATAGGGAATAGCCATGTAAATAGCTCTAGAAATGGCTCCGTATCTTAAAGTAACATGTAATAAATCCCTCGAAGAACACGCTGTTCCCAAGGACTGTAAAATGGCAAACGTGACCCCAATTTTAAAAAGCGGCGATAGGGAATAGCCATGTAAATAGCTCTAGAAATGGCTCCGTATCTTAAAGTAATATTTAACAAATCCCTCGAAGAACACGCTGTTCCCAAGGACTGGAAAATGGCAAACGTGACCCCAATTTTAAAAAGCGGCGATAGGGAATAGCCATGTAAATAGGTCTAGAAATGGCTCCATATCTTAAAGTAACATTTAACAAATCCCTCGAAGAACACGCTGTTCCCAAGGACTGGAAAATGGAAAACGAGACCCCAATTTTAAAAAGCGGCGATAGGGAATAGCCATGTAAATAGCTCTAGAAATGGTTCCGTATCTTAAAGTAACATTTAACAAATCCCTCGAAGAACACGCTGTTCCCAAGGACTGGAAGATGGAACACGTGACCCCAATTTTAAAAAGCGGCGATAGGGAATAGCCATGTAAATAGCTCTCGAAATGCCTCCCTATGTATTTAATAAATCCCTCGAAGAACACGCTGTTCCCAAGGACTGGAAAATGGCAAACGTGACCCCCATTTTAAAAAGCGGCGATAGGGAATAGCCATGTAAATAGCTCTAGAAATGGCTCCGTATCTTAACGTAACATTTAACAAATCCCTCGAAGAACACGCTGTTCCCAAGGACTGGAAGATGGAAACGTGACCCCAATTTTAAAAAGCGGCGATAGGGAATAGCCATGTAAATAGCTCTAGAAATGGCTCCGTATCTTAAAGTAACATTTAACAAATCCCTCGAAGAACACGCTGTTCCCAAGGACTAGAAGATGGCAAACCATACCCCAATTTTAAAAAGCGGAGATAGGGAATAGCCATGTAAATAGCTCTAGAAATGGCTCCGTATCTTAAAGTAACATGTAACAAATCCCTCGAAGAACACGATGTTCCCAAGGACTGGAAAATGGCAAACGTGACCCCAATTTTAAAAAGCGGCGATAGGGAATAGCCATGTAAATAGCTCTAGAAATGGCTCCGTATCTTAAAGTAACATTTAACAAATCCCTCGAAGAACACGCTGTTCCCAAGGACTGGAAAATGGCAAACGTGACCCCAATTTTAAAAAGCGACGATAGGGAATAGCCATGTAAATAGGTCTAGAAATGGCTCCATATCTTAAAGTAACATTTAACAAATCCCTCGAAGAACACGCTGTTCCCAAGGACTGGAAAATGGAAAACGAGACCCCAATTTTAAAAAGCGGCGATAGGGAATAGCCATGTAAATAGCTCTAGAAATGGTTCCGTATCTTAAAGTAACATATAACAAATCCCTCGAAGAACACGCTGTTCCCAAGGACTGGAAAATGGCAAACGTGACCCCAATTTTAAAAAGAGGCGATAGGGAATAGCCATGTAAATATCTCTATAAATGGCTCCGTATCTATTTAATAAATCCCTCGAAGAACACGGTGATCCCAAGGACTGGAAAATGGCAAACGTGACCCCAATTTTAAAAAGCGGCGATATGGAATAGCCATGTAAAAAGCTCTAGAAATGGCTCCGTATCTAAAAGTATCATTTAACAAATCCCTCGAAGAACACGCTGTTCCCAAGGACTGGAAGATGGAAACATGACCCCAATTTTAAAAAGCGGCGATAGGGAATAGCCATGTAAATAGCTCTAGAAATGGCTCCGTATCTTAAAGTAACATTTAACAAATCCCTCGAAGAACACGCTGTTCCCAAGGACTAGAAGATGGCAAACGTGACCCCAATTTTAAAAAGCGGCGATAGGGAATAGCCATGTAAATAGCTCTAGAAATGGCTCCGTATCTTAAAGTAACATGTAACAAATCCCTCGAAGAACACGCTGTTCCCAAGGACTGGAAAATGGCAAACGTGACCCCAATTTTAAAAAGCGGCGATAGGGAATAGCCATGTAAATATCTCTATAAATGGCTCCGTATCTATTTAATAACTCCCTCGAAGAACACGCTGTTCCCAAGGACTGGAAAATGGCAAACGTGACCCCAATTTTAAAAAGCGGCGATAGGGAATAGCCATGTAAATAGGTCTAGAAATGGCTCCATATCTTAAAGTAACATTTAACAAATCCCTCGAAGAACACGCTGTTCCCAAGGACTGGAAAATGGAAAACGAGACCCCAATTTTAAAAAGCGGCGATAGGGAATAGCCATGTAAATAGCTCTAGAAATGGTTCCGTATCTTAAAGTAACATTTAACAAATCCCTCGAAGAACACGCTGTTCCCAAGGACTGGAAAATGACAAACGTGACCCCAATTTTAAAAAGCAGCGATAGGGAATAGCCATGTAAATAGCTCTCGAAATGCCTCCGTATCTATTTAATAAATCCCTCGAAGAACACGCTGATCCCAAGGACTGGAAAATGGCAAACGTGACCCCAATTTTAAAAAGCGGCGATATGGAATAGCCATGTAAATAGCTCTAGAAATGGCTCCGTATCTAAAAGTATCATTTAAAAAATCCCTCGAAGAACACGCTGTTCCCAAGGACTGGAAAATGGCAAACGTGACCCCAATTTTAAAAAGCGGCGATAGGGAATAGCCATGTAAATAGCTCTAGAAATGGCTCCGTATCTTAAAGTCACATTTAACAAATCCCTCGAAGAACACGCTGTTCCCAAGGACTGGAAAATGGCAAAGGTGACCCCAATTTTAAAAAGCGGCGATAGGGAATAGCCATGTAAATAGCTCTAGAAATGGCTCCGTATCTTAAAGTAACATTTAACAAATCCCTCGAAGAACACGCTGTTCCCAAGGACTGGAAGATGGCAAACGTGACCCCAATTTTAAAAAGCGGCGATAGGGAATAGCCATGTAAATAGCTCTCGAAATGCCTCCGTATCTATTTAATAAATCCCTCGAAGAACACGCTGTTCCCAAGGACTGGAAAATGGCAAACGTGACCCCCATTTTAAAAAGCGGCGATAGGGAATAGCCATGTAAATAGCTCTAGAAATGGCTCCGTATCTTAACGTAACATTTAACAAATCCCTCGAAGAACACGCTGTTCCCAAGGACTGGAAGATGGAAACGTGACCCCAATTTTAAAAAGCGGCGATAGGGAATAGCCATGTAAATAGCTCTAGAAATGGCTCCGTATCTTAAAGTAACATTTAACAAATCCCTCGAAGAACACGCTGTTCCCAAGGACTAGAAGATGGCAAACGTGACCCCAATTTTAAAAAGCGGCGATAGGGAATAGCCATGTAAATAGCTCTAGAAATGGCTCCGTATCTTAAAGTAACATGTAACAAATCCCTCGAAGAACACGCTGTTCCCAAGGACTGGAAGATGGTAACGTGACCCCAATTTTAAAAAGCGGCGATAGAGAATAGCCATGTAAATAACTCTAGAAATGGCTCCGTATCTTAAGGTAACATTTAACTAATCCCTCGAAGAACACGCTGTTCCCAAGGACTGGAAAATGGCAAACGTGACCCCAATTTTAAAAAGCGGCGATAGGGAATAGCCATGTAAATATCTCTATAAATGGCTCCGTATCTATTTAATAAATCCCTCGAAGAACACGCTGTTCCCAAGGACTGGAAAATGACAAACGTGACCCCAATTTTAAAAAGCGGCGATAGGGAATAACCATGTAAATAACTCTAGAAATGTCTCCGTATCTTAAAGTAACATTTAACAAATCCCTCGAAGAACACGCTGTTCCCAAGGACTGGAAGATGGAAGCGTGACCCCAATTTTAAAAAGCGGCGATAGGGAATAGCCATGTAAATAGCTCTCGAAATGCCTCCGTATCTATTTAATAAATCCCTCGAAGAACACGCTGTTCCCAAGGACTTGAAAATGGCAAACGTGGCCCCAATTTTAAAAGCGGCGATAGGGAATAGCCATGTAAATAGCTCTCGAAATGCCTCCGTATCTATTTAATAAATCCCTCGAAGAATACGCTGTTCCCAAGGACTGGAAAATGGCAAACATGACCCCAATTTTAAAAAGCGGCGATAGGGAATAGCCATGTAAATAGCTCTAGAAATGGCTCCGTATCTTAACGTAACATTTAACAAATCCCTCGAAGAACACGCTGTTCCCAAGGACTGGAAGATGGCAAACGTGACCCCAATTTTAAAAAGCGGCGATAGGGAATAGCCATGTAAATAGCTCTAGAAATGGCTCCGTATCTTAACGTAACATTTAACAAATCCCTCGAAGAACACGCTGTTCCCAAGGACTGGAAGATGGCAAACGTGACCCCAATTTTAAAAAGCGGCGATAGGGAAGAGCCATGTAAATAGCTGACGAAATGCCTCCGTATCTATTTAATAAATCCCTCGAAGAACACGCTGTTCCCAAGGACTGGAAAATGGCAAACGTGACCCCAATTTTAAAAAGCGGCGATAGGGAATAGCCATGTAAATAGCTCTAGAAATGGCTCCGTATCTTAAAGTAACATTTAACAAATCCCTCGAAGAACACGCTGTTCCCAAGGACTGGAAAATGGCAAAGGTGACCCCAATTTTAAAAAGCGGCGATAGGGAATAGCCATGTAAATAGCTCTAGAAATGGCTCCATATCTTAAAGTAACATTTAACAAATCCCTCGAAGAACACGCTGTTCCCAAGGACTGGAAAATGGAAAACGAGACCCCAATTTTAAAAAGCGGCGATAGGGAATAGCCATGTAAATAGCTCTAGAAATGGTTCCGTATCTTAAAGTAACATTTAACAAATCCCTCGAAGAACACGGTGTTCCCAAGGACTGGAAAATGGCAAACGTGACCCCAATTTTAAAAAGCGGCGATAGGGAATAGCCATGTAAATATCTCTATAAATGGCTCCGTATCTATTTAATAAATCCCTCGAAGAACACGGTGATCCCAAGGACTGGAAAATGGCAAACGTGACCCCAATTTTAAAAAGCGGCGATATGGAATAGCCATGTAAAAAGCTCTAGAAATGGCTCCGTATCTAAAAGTATCATTTAACAAATCCCTCGAAGAACACGCTGTTCCCAAGGACTGGAAGATGGAAACGTGACCCCAATTTTAAAAAGCGGCGATAGGGAATAGCCATGAAAATAGCTCTGGAAATGGCTCCGTATCTTAAAGTAACATTTAACAAATCCCTCGAAGAACACGCTGTTCCCAAGGACTAGAAGATGGCAAACGTGACCCCAATTTTAAAAAGCGGCGATAGGGAATAGCCATGTAAATAGCTCTAGAAATGGCTCCGTATCTTAAAGTAACATGTAACAAATCCCTCGAAGAACACGCTGTTCCCAAGGACTGGAAAATGGCAAACGTGACCCCAATTTTAAAAAGCGGCGATAGGGAATAGCCATGTAAATATCTCTATAAATGGCTCCGTATCTATTTAATAACTCCCTCGAAGAACACGCTGTTCCCAAGGACTGGAAAATGGCAAACGTGACCCCAATTTTAAAAAGCGGCGATAGGGAATAGCCATGTAAATAGGTCTAGAAATGGCTCCATATCTTAAAGTAACATTTAACAAATCCCTCGAAGAACACGCTGTTCCCAAGGACTGGAAAATGGAAAACGAGACCCCAATTTTAAAAAGCGGCGATAGGGAATAGCCATGTAAATAGCTCTAGAAATGGTTCCGTATCTTAAAGTAACATTTAACAAATCCCTCGAAGAACACGCTGTTCCCAAGGACTGGAAAATGACAAACGTGACCCCAATTTTAAAAAGCAGCGATAGGGAATAGCCATGTAAATAGCTCTCGAAATGCCTCCGTATCTATTTAATAAATCCCTCGAAGAACACACTGATCCCAAGGACTGGAAAATGGCAAACGTGACCCCAATTTTAAAAAGCGGCGATATGGAATAGCCATGTAAATAGCTCTAGAAATGGCTCCGTATCTAAAAGTATCATTTAACAAATCCCTCGAAGAACACGCTGTTCCCAAGGACTGGAAAATGGCAAACGTGACCCCAATTTTAAAAAGCGGCGATAGGGAATAGCCATGTAAATAGCTCTAGAAATGGCTCCGTATCTTAAAGTCACATTTAACAAATCCCTCGAAGAACACGCTGTTCCCAAGGACTGGAAAATGGCAAAGGTGACCCCAATTTTAAAAAGCGGCGATAGGGAATAGCCATGTAAATAGCTCTAGAAATGGCTCCGTATCTTAAAGTAACATTTAACAAATCCCTCGAAGAACACGCTGTTCCCAAGGACTGGAAGATGGCAAACGTGACCCCAATTTTAAAAAGCGGCGATAGGGAATAGCCATGTAAATAGCTCTCGAAATGCCTCCGTATCTATTTAATAAATCCCTCGAAGAACACGCTGTTCCCAAGGACTGGAAAATGGCAAACGTGACCCCCATTTTAAAAAGCGGCGATAGGGAATAGACATGTAAATAGCTCTAGAAATGGCTCCGTATCTTAACGTAACATTTAACAAATCCCTCGAAGAACACGCTGTTCCCAAGGACTGGACGATGGAAACGTGACCCCAATTTTAAAAAGCGGCGATAGGGAATAGCCATGTAAATAGCTCTAGAAATGGCTCCGTATCTTAAAGTAACATTTAACAAATCCCTCGAAGAACACGCTGTTCCCAAGGACTAGAAGATGGCAAACGTGACCCCAATTTTAAAAAGCGGCGATAGGGAATAGCCATGTAAATAGCTCTAGAAATGGCTCCGTATCTTAAAGTAACATGTAACAAATCCCTCGAAGAACACGCTGTTCCCAAGGACTGGAAGATGGTAACGTGACCCCAATTTTAAAAAGCGGCGATAGGGAATAGCCATGTAAATAACTCTAGAAATGGCTCCGTATCTTAAGGTAACATTTAACTAATCCCTCGAAGAACACGCTGTTCCCAAGGACTGGAAAATGGCAAACGTGACCCCAATTTTAAAAAGCGGCGATAGGGAATAGCCATGTAAATATCTCTATAAATGGCTCCGTATCTATTTAATAAATCCCTCGAAGAACACGCTGTTCCCAAGGACTGGAAAATGACAAACGTGACCCCAATTTTAAAAAGCGGCGATAGGGAATAACCATGTAAATAGCTCTAGAAATGGCTCCGTATCTTAAAGTAACATTTAACAAATACCTCGAAGAACACGCTGTTCCCAAGAACTGGAAGATGGAAGCGTGACCCCAATTTTAAAAAGCGGCGATAGGGAATAGCCATGTAAATAGCTCTCGAAATGCCTCCGTATCTATTTAATAAATCCCTCGAAGAACACGCTGTTCCCAAGGACTTGAAAATGGCAAACGTGGCCCCAATTTTAAAAGCGGCGATAGGGAATAGCCATGTAAATAGCTCTCGAAATGCCTCCGTATCTATTTAATAAATCCCTCGAAGAACACGCTGTTCCCAAGGACTGGAAAATGGCAAACATGACCCCAATTTTAAAAAGCGGCGATAGGGAATAGCCATGTAAATAGCTCTAGAAATGGCTCCGTATCTTAACGTAACATTTAACAAATCCCTCGAAGAACACGCTGTTCCCAAGGACTGGAAGATGGCAAACGTGACCCCAATTATAAAAAGCGGCGATAGGGAATAGCCATGTAAATAGCTCTAGAAATGGCTCCGTATCTTAACGTAACATTTAACAAATCCCTCGAAGAACACGCTGTTCCCAAGGACTGGAAGATGGCAAACGTGACCCTAATTTTAAAAAGCGGCGATAGGGAATAGCCATGTAAATAGCTCTAGAAATGGCTCCGTATCTTAAAGTAACATTTAACAAATCCCTCGAAGAACACGCTGTTCCCAAGGACTGGAAAATGGCAAACGTGACCCCAATTTTAAAAAGCGGCGATAGGGAAGAGCCATGTAAATAGCTGACGAAATGCCTCCGTATCTATTTAATAAATCCCTCGAAGAACACGCTGTTCCCAAGGACTGGAAAATGGCAAACGTGACCCCAATTTTAAAAAGCGGCGATAGGGAATAGCCATGTAAATAGCTCTAGAAATGGCTCCGTATCTTAACGTAACATTTAACAAATCCCTCGAAGAACACGCTGTTCCCAAGGACTGGAAGATGGCAAACGTGACCCCAATTTTAAAAAGCGGCGATAGGGAATAGCCATGTAAATAGCTCTAGAAATGGCTCCGTATCTTAACGTAACATTTAACAAATCCCTCGAAGAACACGCTGTTCCCAAGGACTGGAAGATGGCAAACGTGACCCCAATTTTAAAAAGCGGCGATAGGGAAGAGCCATGTAAATAGCTGACGAAATGCCTCCGTATCTATTTAATAAATCCCTCGAAGAACACGCTGTTCCCAAGGACTGGAAAATGGCAAACGTGACCCCAATTTTAAAAAGCGGCGATAGGGAATAGCCATGTAAATAGCTCTAGAAATGGCTCCGTATCTTAAAGTAACATTTAACAAATCCCTCGAAGAACACGCTGTTCCCAAGGACTGGAAAATGGCAAAGGTGACCCCAATTTTAAAAAGCGGCGATAGGGAATAGCCATGTAAATAGCTCTAGAAATGGCTCCATATCTTAAAGTAACATTTAACAAATCCCTCGAAGAACACGCTGTTCCCAAGGACTGGAAAATGGAAAACGAGACCCCAATTTTAAAAAGCGGCGATAGGGAATAGCCATGTAAATAGCTCTAGAAATGGTTCCGTATCTTAAAGTAACATTTAACAAATCCCTCGAAGAACACGGTGTTCCTAAGGACTGGAAAATGGCAAACGTGACCCCAATTTTAAAAAGCGGCGATAGGGAATAGCCATGTAAATATCTCTATAAATGGCTCCGTATCTATTTAATAAATCCCTCGAAGAACACGGTGATCCCAAGGACTGGAAAATGGCAAACGTGACCCCAATTTTAAAAAGCGGCGATATGGAATAGCCATGTAAAAAGCTCTAGAAATGGCTCCGTATCTAAAAGTATCATTTAACAAATCCCTCGAAGAACACGCTGTTCCCAAGGACTGGAAGATGGAAACGTGACCCCAATTTTAAAAAGCGGCGATAGGGAATAGCCATGAAAATAGCTCTGGAAATGGCTCCGTATCTTAAAGTAACATTTAACAAATCCCTCGAAGAACACGCTGTTCCCAAGGACTAGAAGATGGCAAACGTGACCCCAATTTTAAAAAGCGGCGATAGGGAATAGCCATGTAAATAGCTCTAGAAATGGCTCCGTATCTTAAAGTAACATGTAACAAATCCCTCGAAGAACACGCTGTTCCCAAGGACTGGAAAATGGCAAACGTGACCCCAATTTTAAAAAGCGGCGATAGGGAATAGCCATGTAAATATCTCTATAAATGGCTCCGTATCTATTTAATAACTCCCTCGAAGAACACGCTGTTCCCAAGGACTGGAAAATGGCAAACGTGACCCCAATTTTAAAAAGCGGCGATAGGGAATAGCCATGTAAATAGGTCTAGAAATGGCTCCATATCTTAAAGTAACATTTAACAAATCCCTCGAAGAACACGCTGTTCCCAAGGACTGGAAAATGGAAAACGAGACCCCAATTTTAAAAAGCGGCGATAGGGAATAGCCATGTAAATAGCTCTAGAAATGGTTCCGTATCTTAAAGTAACATTTAACAAATCCCTCGAAGAACACGCTGTTCCCAAGGACTGGAAAATGACAAACGTGACCCCAATTTTAAAAAGCAGCGATAGGGAATAGCCATGTAAATAGCTCTCGAAATGCCTCCGTATCTATTTAATAAATCCCTCGAAGAACACACTGATCCCAAGGACTGGAAAATGGCAAACGTGACCCCAATTTTAAAAAGCGGCGATATGGAATAGCCATGTAAATAGCTCTAGAAATGGCTCCGTATCTAAAAGTATCATTTAACAAATCCCTCGAAGAACACGCTGTTCCCAAGGACTGGAAAATGGCAAACGTGACCCCAATTTTAAAAAGCGGCGATAGGGAATAGCCATGTAAATAGCTCTAGAAATGGCTCCGTATCTTAAAGTCACATTTAACAAATCCCTCGAAGAACACGCTGTTCCCAAGGACTGGAAAATGGCAAAGGTGACCCCAATTTTAAAAAGCGGCGATAGGGAATAGCCATGTAAATAGCTCTAGAAATGGCTCCGTATCTTAAAGTAACATTTAACAAATCCCTCGAAGAACACGCTGTTCCCAAGGACTGGAAGATGGCAAACGTGACCCCAATTTTAAAAAGCGGCGATAGGGAATAGCCATGTAAATAGCTCTCGAAATGCCTCCGTATCTATTTAATAAATCCCTCGAAGAACACGCTGTTCCCAAGGACTGGAAAATGGCAAACGTGACCCCCATTTTAAAAAGCGGCGATAGGGAATAGACATGTAAATAGCTCTAGAAATGGCTCCGTATCTTAACGTAACATTTAACAAATCCCTCGAAGAACACGCTGTTCCCAAGGACTGGACGATGGAAACGTGACCCCAATTTTAAAAAGCGGCGATAGGGAATAGCCATGTAAATAGCTCTAGAAATGGCTCCGTATCTTAAAGTAACATTTAACAAATCCCTCGAAGAACACGCTGTTCCCAAGGACTAGAAGATGGCAAACGTGACCCCAATTTTAAAAAGCGGCGATAGGGAATAGCCATGTAAATAGCTCTAGAAATGGCTCCGTATCTTAAAGTAACATGTAACAAATCCCTCGAAGAACACGCTGTTCCCAAGGACTGGAAGATGGTAACGTGACCCCAATTTTAAAAAGCGGCGATAGGGAATAGCCATGTAAATAACTCTAGAAATGGCTCCGTATCTTAAGGTAACATTTAACTAATCCCTCGAAGAACACGCTGTTCCCAAGGACTGGAAAATGGCAAACGTGACCCCAATTTTAAAAAGCGGCGATAGGGAATAGCCATGTAAATATCTCTATAAATGGCTCCGTATCTATTTAATAAATCCCTCGAAGAACACGCTGTTCCCAAGGACTGGAAAATGACAAACGTGACCCCAATTTTAAAAAGCGGCGATAGGGAATAACCATGTAAATAGCTCTAGAAATGGCTCCGTATCTTAAAGTAACATTTAACAAATACCTCGAAGAACACGCTGTTCCCAAGAACTGGAAGATGGAAGCGTGACCCCAATTTTAAAAAGCGGCGATAGGGAATAGCCATGTAAATAGCTCTCGAAATGCCTCCGTATCTATTTAATAAATCCCTCGAAGAACACGCTGTTCCCAAGGACTTGAAAATGGCAAACGTGGCCCCAATTTTAAAAGCGGCGATAGGGAATAGCCATGTAAATAGCTCTCGAAATGCCTCCGTATCTATTTAATAAATCCCTCGAAGAACACGCTGTTCCCAAGGACTGGAAAATGGCAAACATGACCCCAATTTTAAAAAGCGGCGATAGGGAATAGCCATGTAAATAGCTCTAGAAATGGCTCCGTATCTTAACGTAACATTTAACAAATCCCTCGAAGAACACGCTGTTCCCAAGGACTGGAAGATGGCAAACGTGACCCCAATTATAAAAAGCGGCGATAGGGAATAGCCATGTAAATAGCTCTAGAAATGGCTCCGTATCTTAACGTAACATTTAACAAATCCCTCGAAGAACACGCTGTTCCCAAGGACTGGAAGATGGCAAACGTGACCCTAATTTTAAAAAGCGGCGATAGGGAATAGCCATGTAAATAGCTCTAGAAATGGCTCCGTATCTTAAAGTAACATTTAACAAATCCCTCGAAGAACACGCTGTTCCCAAGGACTGGAAAATGGCAAACGTGACCCCAATTTTAAAAAGCGGCGATAGGGAAGAGCCATGTAAATAGCTGACGAAATGCCTCCGTATCTATTTAATAAATCCCTCGAAGAACACGCTGTTCCCAAGGACTGGAAAATGGCAAACGTGACCCCAATTTTAAAAAGCGGCGATAGGGAATAGCCATGTAAATAGCTCTAGAAATGGCTCCGTATCTTAAAGTAACATTTAACAAATCCCTCGAAGAACACGCTGTTCCCAAGGACTGGAATATGGCAAAAGTGACCCCAATTTTAAAAAGCGGTGATAGGGAATAGCCATGTAAATAGCTCTAGAAATGGCTCAGTATCTTAAAGTAACATTTAACAAATCCCTCGAAGAACACGCTGTTCCCATGGACTGGAAAATGGCAAACATGACCCCAATTTTAAAAAGCGGCGATAGGGAATAGCCATGTAAATATCTGTATAAATGGCTCCGTATCTATTTAATAAATCCCTCGAAGAACACGCTGTTCCCAAGGACTGGAAAATGACAAACGTGACCCCAATTTTAAAAAGGGGCGATAGGAAATAACCATGTAAATAGCTCTAGAAATGGCTCCGTATCTTAAAGTAACATTTAACAAATCCCCCGAAGAACACGCTGTTCCCAAGGACTGGAAGATGGCAAACGTGACCCCAATTTTAAAAAGCGGCGATAGGGAATAGCCATGTAAATAGCTCTCGAAATGCCTACGTATCTATTTAATAAATCCCTCGAAGAACACGCTGTTCCCAAGGACTTGAAAATGGCAAACGTGACCCCAATTTTAAAAAGCGGCGATAGGGAATAGCCATGTAAATAGCTCTCGAAATGCCTCCGTATCTATTTAATAAATCCCTCGAAGAACACGCTGTTCCCAAGGACTGGAAAATGGCAAACGTGACCCCAATTTTAAAAAGCGGCGATATGGAATAGCCATGTAAATAGCTCTAGAAATGGCTCCGTATCTAAAAGTATCATTTAACAAATCCCTCGAAGAACACGCTGTTCCCAAGGACTGGAAAATGGCAAAGGTGACCCCAATTTTCAAAAGCGGCGATAGGGAATAGCCATGTAAATAGCTCTAGAAATGGCTCCGTATCTTAAAGTAACATTTAACAAATCCCTCGAAGAACACGCTGTTCCCAAGGACTAGAAGATGGCAAACGTGACCCCAATTTTAAAAAGCGGCGATAGGGAATAGCCATGTAAATAGCTCTAGAAATGGCTCCGTATCTTAAAGTAACATGTAATAAATCCCTCGAAGAACACGCTGTTCCCAAGGACTGGAAAATGGCAAACGTGACCCCAATTTCAAAAAGCGGCGATAGGGAATAGCCATGTAAATAGCTCTAGAAATGGCTCCGTATCTTAAAGTAACATTTAACAAATCCCTCGAAGAACACGCTGTTCCCAAGGACTGGAAAATGGCAAACGTGACCCCAATTTTAAAAAGCGGCGATAGGGAATAGCCATGTAAATAGGTCTAGAAATGGCTCCATATCTTAAAGTAACATTTAACAAATCCCTCGAAGAACACGCTGTTCCCAAGGACTGGAAAATGGAAAACGAGACCCCAATTTTAAAAAGCGGCGATAGGGAATAGCCATGTAAATAGCTCTAGAAATGGTTCCGTATCTTAAAGTAACATTTAACAAATCCCTCGAAGAACACGCTGTTCCCAAGGACTGGAAAATGGCAAACGTGACCCCAATTTTAAAAATCAGCGATAGGGAATAGCCATGTAAATAGCTCTCGAAATGCCTCCGTATCTATTTAATAAATCCCTCGAAGAACACGCTGATCCCAAGGACTGGAAAATGGCAAACGTGACCCCAATTTTAAAAAGCGGCGATATGGAATAGCCATGTAAATAGCTCTAGAAATGGCTCCGTATCTAAAAGTATCATTTAACAAATCCCTCGAAGAACACGCTGTTCCCAAGGACTGGAAGATGGTAAACGTGACCCCAATTTTAAAAAGCGGCGATAGGGAATAGCCATGTAAATAGCTCTAGAAATGGCTCCGTATCTTAAAGTAACATTTAACAAATCCCTCGAAGAACACGCTGTTCCCAGGGACTGGAAAATGGCAAAGGTGACCCCAATTTTAAAAAGCGGCGATAGGGAATAGCCATGTAAATAGCTCTAGAAATGGCTCCGTATCTTAAAGTAACATTTAACAAATCCCTCGAAGAACACGCTGTTCCCAAGGACTGGAAGATGGCAAACGTGACCCCAATTTTAAAAAGCGGCGATAGGGAATAGCCATGTAAATAGCTCTCGAAATGCCTCCCTATGTATTTAATAAATCCCTCGAAGAACACGCTGTTCCCAAGGACTGGAAAATGGCAAACGTGACCCCCATTTTAAAAAGCGGCGATAGGGAATAGCCATGTAAATAGCTCTAGAAATGGCTCCGTATCTTAACGTAACATTTAACAAATCCCTCGAAGAACACGCTGTTCCCAAGGACTGGAAGATGGAAACGTGACCCCAATTTTAAAAAGCGGCGATAGGGAATAGCCATGTAAATAGCTCTAGAAATGGCTCCGTATCTTAAAGTAACATTTAACAAATCCCTCGAAGAACACGCTGTTCCCAAGGACTAGAAGATGGCAAACGTGACCCCAATTTTAAAAAGCGGCGATAGGGAATAGCCATGTAAATAGCTCTAGAAATGGCTCCGTATCTTAAAGTAACATGTAACAAATCCCTCGAAGAACACGCTGTTCCCAAGGACTGGAAAATGGCAAACGTGACCCCAATTTTAAAAAGCGGCGATAGGGAATAGCCATGTAAATATCTCTATAAATGGCTCCGTATCTATTTAATAACTCCCTCGAAGAACACGCTGTTCCCAAGGACTGGAAAATGGCAAACGTGACCCCAATTTTAAAAAGCGGCGATAGGGAATAGCCATGTAAATAGGTCTAGAAATGGCTCCATATCTTAAAGTAACATTTAACAAATCCCTCGAAGAACACGCTGTTCCCAAGGACTGGAAAATGGAAAACGAGACCCCAATTTTAAAAAGCGGCGATAGGGAATAGCCATGTAAATAGCTCTAGAAATGGCTCCGTATCTTAAAGTAACATTTAACAAATCCCCCGAAGAACACGCTGTTCCCAAGGACTGGAAGATGGCAAACGTGACCCCAATTTTAAAAAGCGGCGATAGGGAATAGCCATGTAAATATCTCTATAAATGGCTCCGTATCTATTTAATAAATCCCTCGAAGAACACGGTGATCCCAAGGACTGGAAAATGGCAAACGTGACCCCAATTTTAAAAAGCGGCGATATGGAATAGCCATGTAAATAGCTCTAGAAATGGCTCCGTATCTAAAAGTATCATTTAACAAATCCCTCGAAGAACATGCTGTTCCCAAGGACTGGAAGATGGTAAACGTGACCCCAATTTTAAAAAGCGGCGATAGGGAATAGCCATATAAATAGCTCTAGAAATGGCTCCGTATCTTAAAGTAACATTTAACAAATCCCTCGAAGAACACGCTGTTCCCAAGGACTGGAAAATGGCAAAGGTGACCCCAATTTTAAAAAGCGGCGATAGGGAATAGCCATGTAAATAGCTCTAGAAATGGCTCCGTATCTTAAAGTAACATTTAACAAATCCCTCGAAGAACACGCTGTTCCCAAGGACTGGAAGATGGCAAACGTGACCCCAATTTTAAAAAGCGGCGATAGGGAATAGCCATGTAAATAGCTCTCGAAATGCCTCCCTATGTATTTAATAAATCCCTCGAAGAACACGCTGTTCCCAAGGACTGGAAAATGGCAAACGTGACCCCCATTTTAAAAAGCGGCGATAGGGAATAGCCATGTAAATAGCTCTAGAAATGGCTCCGTATCTTAACGTAACATTTAACAAATCCCTCGAAGAACACGCTGTTCCCAAGGACTGGAAGATGGAAACGTGACCCCAATTTTGAAAAGCGGCGATAGGGAATAGCCATGTAAATAGCTCTAGAAATGGCTCCGTATCTTAAAGTAACATTTAACAAATCCCTCGAAGAACACGCTGTTCCCAAGGACTAGAAGATGGCAAACGTGACCCCAATTTTAAAAAGCGGCGATAGGGAATAGCCATGTAAATAGCTCTAGAAATGGCTCCGTATCTTAAAGTAACATGTAACAAATCCCTCGAAGAACACGCTGTTCCCAAGGACTGGAAAATGGCAAACGTGACCCCAATTTTAAAAAGCGGCGATAGGGAATAGCCATGTAAATATCTCTATAAATGGCTCCGTATCTATTTAATAACTCCCTAGAAGAACACGCTGTTCCCAAGGACTGGAAAATGGCAAACGTGACCCCAATTTTAAAAAGCTGCGATAGGGAATAGCCATGTAAATAGGTCTAGAAATGGCTCCATATCTTAAAGTAACATTTAACAAATCCCTCGAAGAACACGCTGTTCCCAAGGACTGGAAAATGGAAAACGAGACCCCAATTTTAAAAAGCGGCGATAGGGAAGAGCCATGTAAATAGCTCTAGAAATGGTTCCGTATCTTAAAGTAACATTTAACAAATCCCTCGAAGAACACGCTGTTCCCAAGGACTGGAAAATGGCAAACGTGACCCCAATTTTAAAAAGCGGCGATAGGGAATAGCCATGTAAATATCTCTATAAATGGCTCCGTATCTATTTAATAAATCCCTCGAAGAACACGGTGATCCCAAGGACTGGAAAATGGCAAACGTGACCCCAATTTTAAAAAGCGGCGATATGGAATAGCCATGTAAATAGCTCTAGAAATGGCTCCGTATCTAAAAGTATCATTTAACAAATCCCTCGAAGAACACGATGTTCCCAAGGACTGGAAGATGGAAACGTGACCCCAATTTTAAAAAGCGGCGATAGGGAATAGCCATGTAAATAGCTCTAGAAATGGCTCCGTATCTTAAAGTAACATTTAACAAATCCCTCGAAGAACACGCTGTTCCCAAGGACTAGAAGATGGCAAACGTGACCCCAATTTTAAAAAGCGGCGATAGGGAATAGCCATGTAAATAGCTCTAGAAATGGCTCCGTATCTTAAAGTAACATGTAACAAATCCCTCGAAGAACACGCTGTTCCCAAGGACTGGAAAATGGCAAACGTGACCCCAATTTTAAAAAGCGGCGATAGGGAATAGCCATGTAAATATCTCTATAAATGGCTCCGTATCTATTTAATAACTCCCTCGAAGAACACGCTGTTCCCAAGGACTGGAAAATGGCAAACGTGACCCCAATTTTAAAAAGCGGCGATAGGGAATAGCCATGTAAATAGGTCTAGAAATGGCTCCATATCTTAAGTAACATTTAACAAATCCCTCGAAGAACACGCTGTTCCCAAGGACTGGAAAATGGAAAACGAGACCCCAATTTTAAAAAGCGGCGATAGGGAATAGCCATGTAAATAGCTCTAGAAATGGTTCCGTATCTTAAAGTAACATTTAACAAATCCCTCGAAGAACACGCTGTTCCCAAGGACTGGAAAATGACAAACGTGACCCCAATTTTAAAAAGCAGCGATAGGGAATAGCCATGCAAATAGCTCTCGAAATGGCTCCGTATCTTAAAGTAACATTTAACAAATCCCTCGAAGAACACGCTGTTCCCAAGGACTGGAAGATGGCAAACCTGACCCCAATTTTAAAAAGCGGCGATAGGGAATAGCCATGTAAATAGCTCTCGAAATGCCTCCGTATCTATTTAATAAATCCCTCGAAGAACACGCTGTTCCCAAGGACTGGAAAATGGCAAACGTGACCCCCATTTTAAAAAGCGGCGATAGGGAATAGCCATGTAAATAGCTCTAGAAATGGCTCCGTATCTTAACGTAACATTTAACAAATCCCTCGAAGAACACGCTGTTCCCAAGGAATGGAAGATGGAAACGTGACCCCAATTTTAAAAAGCGGCGATAGGGAATAGCCATGTAAAAAGCTCTAGAAATGGCTCCGTATCTTAAAGTAACATTTAACAAATCCCTCGAAGAACACGCTGTTCCCAAGGACTAGAAGATGGCAAACGTGACCCCAATTTTAAAAAGCGGCGATAGGGAATAGCCATGTAAATAGCTCTAGAAATGGCTCCGTATCTTAAAGTAACATGTAACAAATCCCTCGAAGAACACGCTGTTCCCAAGGACTGGAAGATGGTAACGTGACCCCAATTTTAAAAAGCGGCGATAGGGAATAGCCATGTAAATAGCTCTAGAAATGGCTCCGTATCTTAAGGTAACATTTAACTAATCCCTCGAAGAACACGCTGTTCCCAAGGACTGGAAAATGGCAAACGTGACCCCAATTTTAAAAAGCGGCGATAGGGAATAGCCATGTAAATATCTCTATAAATGGCTCCGTATCTATTTAATAAATCCCTCGAAGAACACGCTGTTCCCAAGGACTGGAAAATGACAAACGTGACCCCAATTTTAAAAAGCGGCGATAGGGAATAACCATGTAAATAGCTCTAGAAATGGCTCCGTATCTTAAAGTAACATTTAACAAATCCCTCGAAGAACACGCTGTTCCCAAGGACTGGAAGATGGAAGCGTGACCCCAATTTTAAAAAGCGGCGATAGGGAATAGCCATGTAAATAGCTCTCGAAATGCCTCCGTATCTATTTAATCAATCCCTCGAAGAACACGCTGTTCCCAAGGACTTGAAAATGGCAAACGTGGCCCAAATTTTAAAAGCGGCGATAGGGAATAGCCATGTAAATAGCTCTCGAAATGCCTCCGTATCTATTTAATAAATCCCTCGAAGAACACGCTGTTCCCAAGGACTGGAAAATGGCAAACATGACCCCAATTTTAAAAAGCGGCGATAGGGAATAGCCATGTAAATAGCTCTAGAAATGGCTGCGTATCTTAACGTAACATTTAAAAAATCCCTCGAAGAACACGCTGTTCCCAAGGACTGGAAGATGGCAAACGTGACCCCAATTTTAAAAAGCGGCGATAGAAAATAGCCATGTAAATAGCTCTAGAAATGGCTCCGTATCTTAACGTAACATTTAACAAATCCCTCGAAGAACACGCTGTTCCCAAGGACTGGAAGATGGCAAACGTGACCCCAATTTTAAAAAGCGGCGATAGGGAATAGCCATGTAAATAGCTCTAGAAATGGCTCCGTATCTTAAAGTAACATTTAACAAATCCCTCGAAGAACACGCTGTTCCCAAGGACTGGAAAATGGCAAACGTGACCCCAATTTTAAAAAGCGGCGATAGGGAAGAGCCATGTAAATAGCTGACGAAATGCCTCCGTATCTATTTAATAAATCCCTCGAAGAACACGCTGTTCCCAAGGACTGGAAAATGGCAAACGTGACCCCAATTTTAAAAAGCGGCGATAGGGAATAGCCATGTAAATAGCTCTAGAAATGGCTCTGTATCTTAAAGTAACATTTAACAAATCCCTCGAAGAACACGCTGTTCCCAAGGACTGGAAAATGGCAAACATGACCCCAATTTTAAAAAGCGGCGATAGGGAATAGCCATGTAAATATCTCTATAAATGGCTCCGTATCTATTTAATAAATCCCTCGAAGAACACGCTGTTCCCAAGGACTGGAAAATGACAAACGTGACCCCAATTTTAAAAAGGGGCGATAGGAAATAACCATGTAAATAGCTCAAGAAATGGCTCCGTATCTTAAAGTAACATTTAACAAATCCCCCGAAGAACACGCTGTTCCCAAGGACTGGAAGATGGCAAACGTGACCCCAATTTTAAAAAGCGGCGAAAGGGAATAGCCATGTAAATAGCTCTCGAAATGCCTCCGTATCTATTTAATAAATCCCTCCCAGAACACACTGTTCCCAAGGACTTGAAAATGGAAACGTGACCCCAATTTTAAAAAGCGGCGATAGGGAATAGCCATGTAAATAGCTCTCGAAATGCCTCCGTATCTATTTAATAAATCCCTCGAAGAACACGCTGTTCCCAAGGACTGGAAAATGGCAAACGTGACCCCAATTTAAAAAAGCGGCGATATGGAATAGCCATGTAAATAGCTCTAGAAATGGCTCCGTATCTAAAAGTATCATTTAACAAATCCCTCGAAGAACACGCTGTTCCCAAGGACTGGAAGATGGAAACGTGACCCCAATTTTAAAAAGCGGCGATAGGGAATAGCCTTGTAAATAGCTCTAGAAATGGCTCCGTATCTTAAAGTAACATTTAACAAATCCCTCGAAGAACACGCTGTTCCCAAGGACTGGAAGATGGCAAACGTGACCCCAATTTTAAAAAGCGGCGATAGGGAATAGCCATGTAAATAGGTCTAGAAATGGCTCCATATCTTAAAGTAACATTTAACAAATCCCTCGAAGAACACGCTATTCCCAAGGACTGGAAAATGGAAAACGAGACCCCAATTTTAAAAAGCGGCGATAGGGAATAGCCATGTAAATAGCTCTAGAAATGGCTCCGTATCTTAAAGTAACATTTAACAAATCCCACCAAGAACACGCTGTTCCCAAGGACTGGAAAATGGCAAACGTGACCCCAATTTTAAAAAGCAGCGATAGGGAATAGCCATGTAAATAGCTCTCGAAATGCCTCCGTATCTATTTAATAAATCCCTCGAAGAACACGCTGTTCCCAAGGACTGGAAAATGGCAAACGTGACCCCAATTTTAAAAAGCGGCGATAGGGAATAGCCATGTAAATAGCTCTAAAAATGGCTCCGTATCTTAAAGTAACATTTAGCAAATCCCTCTAAGAACACGCTGTTCCCAAGGACTGGAAAATGGCAAACGTGACCCCAATTTTAAAAAGCGGCGATAGGAAATAGCCATGTAAATAGCTCTAGAAATGGCTCCGTATCTTAAAGTAACATTTAACAAATCCCTCGAAGAACACGCTGTTCCCAAGGACTGGAAAATGGCAAAGGTGACCCCAATTTTAAAAAGCGGCGATAGGGAATAGCCATGTAAATAGCTCTAGAAATGGCTCCGTATCTTAAAGTAACATTTAACAAATCCCTCGAAGAACACGCTGTTCCCAAGGACTGGAAGATGGCAAACGTGACCCCAATTTTAAAAAGCGGCGATAGGGAATAGCCATGTAAATAGCTCTCGAAATGCCTCCGTATCTATTTAATAAATCCCTCGAAGAACACGCTGTTCCCAAGGACTGGAAAATGGCAAACGTGACCCCCATTTTAAAAAGCGGCGATAGGAAATAGCCATGTAAATAGCTCTAGAAATGGCTCCGTATCTTAACGTAAATATAACAAATCCCTCGAAGAACACGCTGTTCCCAAGGACTGGAAGATGGAAACGTGACCCCAATTTTAAAAAGCGGCGATAGGGAATAGCCATGTAAATAGCTCTAGAAATGGCTCCGTATCTTAAAGTAACATTTAACAAATCCCTCGAAGAACACGCTGTTCCCAAGGACTAGAAGATGGCAAACGTGACCCCAATTTTAAAAAGCGGCGATAGGGAATAGCCATGTAAATAGCTCTAGAAATGGATCCGTATCTTAAAGTAACATGTAATAAATCCCTCGAAGAACACGCTGTTCCCAAGGACTGGAAAATGGCAAACGTGACCCCAATTTTAAAAAGCGGCGATAGGGAATAGCCATGTAAATAGCTCTAGAAATGGCTCCGTATCTTAAAGTAACATTTAACAAATCCCTCGAAGAACACGCTGTTCCCAAGGACTGGAAAATGGCAAACGTGACCCCAATTTTAAAAAGCGGCGATAGGGAATAGCCATGTAAATAGGTCTAGAAATGGCTCCATATCTTAAAGTAACATTTAACAAATCCCTCGAAGAACACGCTGTTCCCAAGGACTGGAAAATGGAAAACGAGATCCCAATTTTAAAAAGCGGCGATAGGGAATAGCCATGTAAATAGCTCTAGAAATGGTTCCGTATCTTAAAGTAACATTTAACAAATCCCTCGAAGAACACGCTGTTCCCAAGGACTGGAAAATGGCAAACGTGACCCCAATTTTAAAAATCAGCGATAGGGAATAGCCATGTAAATAGCTCTCGAAATGCCTCCGTATCTATTTAATAAATCCCTCGAAGAACACGCTGATCCCAAGGACTGGAAAATGGAACACGTGACCCCAATTTTAAAAAGCGGCGATATGGAATAGCCATGTAAATAGCTCTAGAAATGGCTCCGTATCTAAAAGTATCATTTAACAAATCCCTCGAAGAACACGCTGTTCCCCGGACTGGAAGATGGTAAACGTGACCCCAATTTTAAAAAGCGGCGATAGGGAATAGCCATGTAAATAGCTCTAGAAATGGCTCCGTATCTTAAAGTAACATTTAACAAATCCCTCGAAGAACACGCTGTTCCCAAGGACTGGAAAATGGCAAAGGTGACCCCAATTTTAAAAAGCGGCGATAGGGAATAGCCATGTAAATAGCTCTAGAAATGGCTCCGTATCTTAAAGTAACATTTAACAAATCCCTCGAAGAACACGCTGTTCCCAAGGACTAGAAGATGGCAAACGTGACCCCAATTTTAAAAAGCGGCGATAGGGAATAGCCATGTAAATAGCTCTAGAAATGGCTCCGTATCTTAAAGTAACATGTAAAAAATCCCTCGAAGAACACGCTGTTCCCAAGGACTGGAAAATGGCAAACGTGACACCAATTTTAAAAAGCGGCGATAAGGAATAGCCATGTAAATAGCTCTAGAAATGGCTCCGTATCTTAAAGTAACATTTAACAAATCCCTCGAAGAACACGCTGTTCCCAAGGACTGGAAAATGGCAAACGTGACCCCAATTTTAAAAAGCGGCGATAGGGAATAGCCATGTAAATAGGTCTAGAAATGGCTCCATATCTTAAAGTAACATTTAACAAATCCCTCGAAGAACACGCTGTTCCCAAGGACTGGAAAATGGAAAACGAGACCCCAATTTTAAAAAGCGGCGATAGGGAATAGCCATGTAAATAGCTCTAGAAATGGTTCCGTATCTTAAAGTAACATTTAACAAATCCCTCGAAGAACACGCTGTTCCCAAGGACTGGAAAATGACAAACGTGACCCCAATTTTAAAAAGCAGCGATAGGGAATAGCCATGTAAATAGCTCTAGAAATGCCTCCGTATCTATTTAATAAATACCTCGAAGAACACGCTGATCCCAAGGACTGGAAAATGGCAAACGTGACCCCAATTTTAAAAAGCGGCGATATGGAATAGCCATGTAAATAGCTCTAGAAATGGCTCCGTATCTAAAAGTATCATTTAACAAATCCCTCGAAGAACACGCTGTTCCCAAGGACTGGAAAATGGCAAACGTGACCCCAATTTTAAAAAGCGGCGATAGGGAATAGCCATGTAAATAGCTCTAGAAATGGCTCCGTATCTTAAAGTCACATTTAACAAATCCCTCGAAGAACACGCTGTTCCCAAGGACTGGAAAATGGCAAAGGTGACCCCAATTTTAAAAAGCGGCGATAGGGAATAGCCATGTAAATAGCTCTAGAAATGGCTCCGTATCTTAAAGTAACATTTAACAAATCCCTCGAAGAACACGCTGTTCCCAAGGACTGGAAAATGGCAAACGTGACCCCAATTTTAAAAAGCGGCGATAGGGAATAGCCATGTAAATAGCTCTCGAAATGCCTCCGTATCTATTTAATAAATCCCTCGAAGAACACGCTGTTCCCAAGGACTGGAAAATGGCAAACGTGACCCCCATTTTAAAAAGCGGCGATAGGGAATAGCCATGTAAATAGCTCTAGAAATGGCTCCGTATCTTAACGTAACATTTAACAAATCCCTCGAAGAACACGCTGTTCCCAAGGACTGGAAGATGGCAAACGTGACCCCAATTTTAAAAAGCGGCGATAGGGAATAGCCATGTAAATAGCTCTAGAAATGGCTCCGTATCTTAAAGTAACATTTAACAAATCCCTCGAAGAACACGCTGTTCCCAAGGACTAGAAGATGGCAAACGTGACCCCAATTTTAAAAAGCGGCGATAGGGAATAGCCATGTAAATAGCTCTAGAAATGGCTCCGTATCTTAAAGTAACATGTAACAAATCCCTCGAAGAACACGCTGTTCCCAAGGACTGGAAAATGGCAAACGTGACCCCAATTTTAAAAAGCGGCGATAGGGAATAGCCATGTAAATAGCTCTAGAAATGGCTCCGTATCTTAAAGTATCATTTAACAAATCCCTTGAAGAACACGCTGTTCCCAAGGACTGGAAAATGGCAAACGTGACCCCATTTTAAAAAGCGGCGATAGGGAATAGCCATGTAAATAGGTCTAGAAATGGCTCCATATCCTAAAGTAACATTTAACAAATCCCTCGAAGAACACGCTGTTCCCAAGGACTGGAAAATGGAAAATGAGACCCCAATTTTAAAAAGCGGCGATAGGGAATAGCCATGTAAATAGCTCTAGAAATGGTTCCGTATCTTAAAGTAACATTTAACAAATCCCTCGAAGAACACGCTGTTCCCAAGGACTGGAAAATGGCAAACGTGACCCCAATTTTAAAAAGCGGCGATAGGGAATAGCCATGTAAATATCTCTATAAATGGCTCCGTATCTATTTAATAAATCCCTCGAAGAACAAGGTGATGCCAAGGACTGGAAAATGGCAAACGTGACCCCAATTTTAAAAAGCGGCGATATGGAATAGCCATGTAAATAGCTCTAGAAATGGCTCCGTATCTAAAAGTATCATTTAACAAATCCCTCGAAGAACACGCTGTTCCCAAGGACTGGAAGATGGCAAACGTGACCCCAATTTTAAAAAGCGGCGATAGGGAATAGCCATGTAAATAGCTCTAGAAATGGCTCCGTATGTTAAAGTAACATTTAACAAATCCCTCGAAGAACACGCTGTTCCCAAGGACTGGAAAATGGCAAACGTGATCCCAATTTTAAAAAGCGGCGATAGGGAATAGCCATGTAAATATCTCTATAAATGGCTCCGTATCTATTTAATAACTCCCTCGAAGAACACGCTGTTCCCAAGGACTGGAAAATGACAAACGTGACCCCAATTTTAAAAAGCGGCGATAGCGAATAGCCATGTAAATAGCTCTATAAATGGTTCCGTATCTTAAAGTAACATTTAACAAATCCCTCGAAGAACACGCTGTTCCCAAGGACTGGAAAATGGCAAACGTGACCCCAATTTTAAAAAGCAGCGATAGGGAATAGCCATGTAAATAGCTCTCGAAATCCTCCGTATCTATTTAATAAATCCCTCGAAGAACACGCTGTTCCCAAGGACTGGAAAATGACAAACGTGACCCCAATTTTAAAAAGGGGCGATATGGAATAGCCATGTAAATAGCTCTAGAAATGGCTCCGTATCTAAAAGTATCATTTAACAAATCCCTCGAAGAACACGCTGTTCCCAAGGACTGGAAGATGGCAAACGTGACCCCAATTTTAAAAAGCGGCGATAGGGAATAGCCATGTAAATAGCTCTAGAAATGGCTCCGTATCTTAAAGTAACATTTAACAAATCCCTCGAAGAACACGCTGTTCCCAAGGACTGGAAAATGGCAAACGTGACCCCAATTTTAAAAAGCGGCGATAGGGAATAGCCATGTAAATAGCTCTAGAAATGGCTCCGTATCTTAAAGTAACATTTAACAAATCCCTCGAAGAACACGCTGTTCCCAAGGACTGGAAGATGGCAAACGTGACCCCAATTTTAAAAAGCGGCGATAGGGAATAGCCATGTAAATAGGTCTAGAAATGGCTCCATATCTTAAAGTAACATTTAACAAATCCCTCGAAGAACACGCTGTTCCCAAGGACTGGAAAATGGAAAACGAGACCCCAATTTTAAAAAGCGGCGATAGGGAATAGCCATGTAAATAGCTCTAGAAATGGCTCCGTATCTTAAAGTAACATTTAACAAATCCCTCGAAGAACACGCTGTTCCCAAGGACTGGAAAATGGCAAACGTGACCCCAATTTTAAAAAGCAGCGATAGGGAATAGCCATGTAAATAGCTCTCGAAATGCCTCCGTATCTATTTAATAAATCCCTCGAAGAACACGCTGTTCCCAAGGACTGGAAAATGGCAAACGTGACCCCAATTTTAAAAAGCGGCGATAGGGAATAGCCATGTAAATAGCTCTAGAAATGGCTCCGTATCTTAAAGTAACATTTAACAAATCCCTCGAAGAACACGCTGTTCCCAAGGACTGGAAGATGACAAACGTGACCCCAATTTTAAAAAGCGGCGATAGGGAATAGCCATGTAAATAGCTCTCGAAATGCCTCCGTATCTATTTAATAAATCCCTCGAAGAACACGCTGTTCCCAAGGACTGGAAAATGGCAAACGTGACCCCAATTTTAAAAAGCGGCGATAGGGAATAGACATGTAAATAGCTCTAGAAATGGCTCCGTATCTTAACGTAACATTTAACAAATCCCTCGAAGAACACGCTGTTCCCAAGGACTGGAAGATGGCAAACGTGACCCCAATTTTAAAAAGCGGCGATAGGGAATAGCCATGTAAATAGCTCTAGAAATGGCTCCGTATCTTAAAGTAACATTTAACAAATCCCTCGAAGAACACGCTGTTCCCAAGGACTGGAAAATGGCAAACGTGACCCCAATTTTAAAAAGCGGCGATAGGGAATAGCCATGTAAATATCTCTATAAATGGCTCCGTATCTATTTAATAAATCCCTCGAAGAACACGCTGTTCCCAAGGACTGGAAAATGACAAACGTGACCCCAATTTTAAAAAGCGGCGATAGGGAATAACCATGTAAATAGCTCTAGAAATGGCTCCGTATCTTAAAGTAACATTTAACAAATCCCCCGAAGAACACGATGTTCCCAAGGACTGGAAGATGGCAAACGTGACCCCAATTTTAAGAAGCGGCGATAGGGAATAGCCATGTAAATAGCTCTCGAAATGCCTCCGTATCTATTTAATAAATCCCTCGAAGAACACGCTGTTCCCAAGGACTTGAAAATGGCAAACGTGACCCCAATTTTAAAAAGCGGCGATAGGGCATAGCCATGTAAATAGCTCTCGAAATGCCTCCGTATCTATTTAATATATCCCTCGAAGAACACGCTGTTCCCAAGGACTGGAAGATGGCAAACATGACCCCAATTTTAAAAAGCGGCGATAGGGAATCGCCATGTAAATAGCTCTCGAAATGCCTCCGTATCCATTTAACAAATCCCTCGAAGAACACGCTGTTCCCAAGGACTGGAAAATGGCAAACGTGACCCCAATTTTAAAAAGCGGCGATAGGGAATAGCCATGTAAATAGCTCTAGAAATGGCTCCGTATCTTAACGTAACATTTAACAAATCCCTCGAAGAACACATTGTTCCCAAGGACTGGAAAATGGCAAACGTGACCCCAATTTTAAAAAGCGGCGATAGGGAATAGCCATGTAAATAATTCTAGATATGGCTCCGTATATTAAAGTAACATTTAACAAATCCCTCGAAGAACACGCTGTTCCCAAGGACTAGAAGATGGCAAACGTGACCCCAATTTTAAAAAGCGGCGATAGGGAATAGCCATGTAAATAGCTCTAGAAATGGCTCCGTATCTTAAAGTAACATTTAACAAATCCCTCGAAGAACACGCTGTTCCCAAGGACTGGAAAATGGCAAACGTGACCCCAATTTTAATAAGCGGCGATAGGGAATAGCCATGTAAATAGCTCTAGAAAAGGCTCCGTATCTTAAAGTAACATTTAACAAATCCCTCGAAGAACACGCTGTTCCCAAGGACTGGAAAATGGCAAACGTGACCCCAATTTTAAAAAGCGGCGATAGGGAATAGCCATGTAAATAGGTCTAGAAATGGCTCCATATCTTAAAGTAACATTTAACAAATCCCTCGAAGAACACGCTGTTCCCAAGGACTGGAAAATGGAAAACGAGACCCCAATTTTAAAAAGCGGCGTTAGGGAATAGCCATGTAAATAGCTCTAGATATGGTTCCGTATCTTAAAGTAACATTTAACAAATCCCTCGAAGAACACGCTGTTCCCAAGGACTGGAAAATGGGTAACGTGACCCCAATTTTAAAAAGCAGCGATAGGGAATAGCCATGTAAATAGCTCTCGAAATGCCTCCGTATCTATTTAATAAATCCCTCGAAGAACACGCTGTTCCCAAGGACTGGAAAATGGCAAACGTGACCCCAATTTTAAAAAGCGGCGATATGGAATAGCCATGTAAATAGCTCTAGAAATGGCTCCGTATCTTAAAGTAACATTTAACAAATCCCTCGAAGAACACGCTGCTCCCAAGGACTGGAAAATGCCAAACGTGACCCCAATTTTAAAAAGCGGCGATAGGGAATAGCCATGTAAATAGCTCTCGAAATGCCTCCGTATCTTAAAGTAACATTTAACAAATACCTCGAAGAACACGCTGTTCCCAAGGACTGGAAAATGGCAAACGTGACCCCAATTTTAAAAAGCGACGATAGGGAATAGCCATGTAAATATCTCTATAAATGGCTCCGTATCTATTTAATAACTCCCTCGAAGAACACGCTGTTCCCAAGGACTGGAAAATGACAAACGTGACCCCAATTTTAAAAAGCGGCGATAGGGAATAACCATGTAAATAGCTCTAGAAATGGCTCCGTATCTTAAAGTAACATTTAACAAATCCCCCGAAGAACACGCTGTTCCCAAGGACTGGAAGATGGCAAACGTGACCCCAATTTTAAAAAGCGGCGAAAGGGAATAGCCATGTAAATAGCTCTCGAAATGCCTCCGTATCTATTTAATAAATCCCTCGAAGAACACGCTGTTCCCAAGGACTTGAAATGGCAAACGTGACCCCAATTTTAAAAAGCGGCGATAGGGAATAGCCATGTAAATAGCTCTCGAAATGCCTCCGTATCTATTTAATAAATCCCTCGAAGAACACGCTGTTCCCAAGGACTGGAAGATGGCAAACGTGACCCCAATTTTAAAAAGCGGCGATAGGGAATAGCCATGTAAATAGCTCTCGAAATGCCTCCGTATCTATTTAATAAATCCCTCGAAGAACACGCTGTTCCCAAGGACTGGAAGATGGCAAACGTGACCCCAATTTTAAAAAGCGGCGATAGGGAATCGCCATGTAAATAGCTCTCGAAATGCCTCCGTATCTATTTAACAAATCCCTCGAAGAACACGCTGTTCCCAAGGACTGGAAAATGGCAAACGTGACCCCAATTTTAAAAAGCGGCGATAGGGAATAGCCATGTAAATAGCTCTAGAAATGGCTCCGTATCTTAACGTAACATTTAACAAATCCCTCGAAGAACACATTGTTCCCAAGGACTGGAAAATGGCAAACGTGACCCCAATTTTAAAAAGCGGCGATAGGGAATAGCCATGTAAATAATTCTAGATATGGCTCCGTATATTAAAGTAACATTTAACAAATCCCTCGAAGAACACGCTGTTCCCAAGGACTAGAAGATGGCAAACGTGACCCCAATTTTAAAAAGCGGCGATAGGGAATAGCCATGTAAATAGCTCTAGAAATGGCTCCGTATCTTAAAGTAACATTTAACAAATCCCTCGAAGAACACGCTGTTCCCAAGGACTGGAAAATGGCAAACGTGACCCCAATTTTAATAAGCGGCGATAGGGAATAGCCATGTAAATAGCTCTAGAAAAGGCTCCGTATCTTAAAGTAACATTTAACAAATCCCTCGAAGAACACGCTGTTCCCAAGGACTGGAAAATGGCAAACGTGACCCCAATTTTAAAAAGCGGCGATAGGGAATAGCCATGTAAATAGGTCTAGAAATGGCTCCATATCTTAAAGTAACATTTAACAAATCCCTCGAAGAACACGCTGTTCCCAAGGACTGGAAAATGGAAAACGAGACCCCAATTTTAAAAAGCGGCGTTAGGGAATAGCCATGTAAATAGCTCTAGATATGGTTCCGTATCTTAAAGTAACATTTAACAAATCCCTCGAAGAACACGCTGTTCCCAAGGACTGGAAAATGGGTAACGTGACCCCAATTTTAAAAAGCAGCGATAGGGAATAGCCATGTAAATAGCTCTCGAAATGCCTCCGTATCTATTTAATAAATCCCTCGAAGAACACGCTGTTCCCAAGGACTGGAAAATGGCAAACGTGACCCCAATTTTAAAAAGCGGCGATATGGAATAGCCATGTAAATAGCTCTAGAAATGGCTCCGTATCTTAAAGTAACATTTAACAAATCCCTCGAAGAACACGCTGCTCCCAAGGACTGGAAAATGCCAAACGTGACCCCAATTTTAAAAAGCGGCGATAGGGAATAGCCATGTAAATAGCTCTCGAAATGCCTCCGTATCTTAAAGTAACATTTAACAAATACCTCGAAGAACACGCTGTTCCCAAGGACTGGAAAATGGCAAACGTGACCCCAATTTTAAAAAGCGACGATAGGGAATAGCCATGTAAATATCTCTATAAATGGCTCCGTATCTATTTAATAACTCCCTCGAAGAACACGCTGTTCCCAAGGACTGGAAAATGACAAACGTGACCCCAATTTTAAAAAGCGGCGATAGGGAATAACCATGTAAATAGCTCTAGAAATGGCTCCGTATCTTAAAGTAACATTTAACAAATCCCCCGAAGAACACGCTGTTCCCAAGGACTGGAAGATGGCAAACGTGACCCCAATTTTAAAAAGCGGCGAAAGGGAATAGCCATGTAAATAGCTCTCGAAATGCCTCCGTATCTATTTAATAAATCCCTCGAAGAACACGCTGTTCCCAAGGACTTGAAATGGCAAACGTGACCCCAATTTTAAAAAGCGGCGATAGGGAATAGCCATGTAAATAGCTCTCGAAATGCCTCCGTATCTATTTAATAAATCCCTCGAAGAACACGCTGTTCCCAAGGACTGGAAGATGGCAAACGTGACCCCAATTTTAAAAAGCGGCGATAGGGAATAGCCATGTAAATAGCTCTCGAAATGCCTCCGTATCTATTTAATAAATCCCTCGAAGAACACGCTGTTCCCAAGGACTGGAAGATGGCAAACGTGACCCCAATTTTAAAAAGCGGCGATAGGGAATAGACATGTAAATAGCTCTAGAAATGGCTCCGTATCTTAACGTAACATTTAACAAATCCCTCGAAGAACACGCTGTTCCCAAGGACTGGAAGATGGCAAACGTGACCCCAATTTTAAAAAGCGGCGTTAGGGAATAGCCATGTAAATAGCTCTAGAAATGGCTCCGTATCTTAAAGTAACATTTAACAAATCCCTTGAAGAACACGCTGTTCCCAAGGACTGGAAAATGGCAAACGTGACCACAATTTTAAAAAGCGACGATAGGGAATAGCCATGTAAATAGGTCTAGATGTGGCTCCATATCTTAAAGTAACATTTAACAAATCCCTCGAAGAACACGCTGTTCCCAAGGACTGGAAAATGGAAAACGAGACCCCAATTTTAAAAAGCGGCGATAGGGAATAGCCATGTAAATAGCTCTAGAAATGGCTCCGTATCTTAAAGTAACATTTAACAAATCCCTCGAAGAACACGCTGTTCCCAAGGACTGGAAAATGGCAAACGTGACCCCAATTTTAAAAAGCAGCGATAGGGAATAGCCATGTAAATAGCTCTCGAAATGCCTCCGTTTCTATTTAATAAATACCTCGAAGAACACGCTGTTCCCAAGGACTGGAAAATGGCAAACGTTACCCCAATTTTAAAAAGCGGCGATATGGAATAGCCATGTAAATAGCTCTAGAAATGGCTCCGTATCTTAAAGTAACATTTAACAAATCCCTTGAAGAACACGCTGTTCCCAAGGACTGGAAGATGGTAAACGTGACCCCAATTTTAAAAAGCGGCGATAGGGAATAGCCATGTAAATAGCTCTAGAAATGGCTCCGTATCTTAAAGTAACATTTAACAAATCCCTCGAAGAACACGCTGTTCCCAAGGACTGGAAAATGGCAAACGTGACCCCAATTTTAAAAAGCGGCGATAGGGAATAGCCATGTAAATATCTCTATAAATGGCTCCGTATCTATTTAATAAATCCCTCGAAGAACACGCTGTTCCCAAGGACTGGAAAATGACAAACGTGACCCCAATTTTAAAAAGCGGCGATAGGGAATAACCATGTAAATAGCTCTAGAAATGGCTCCGTATCTTAAAGTAACATTTAACAAATCCCTCGAAGAACACGCTGTTCCCAAGGACTGGAAGATGGCAAGCGTGACCCCAATTTTAAAAAGCGGAGATAGGGAATAGCCATGTAAATAGCTCTCGAAATGCCTCCGTATCTATTTAATAAATCCCTCGAAGAACACGCTGTTCCCAAGGACTTGAAAATGGCAAACGTGACCCCAATTTTAAAAAGCGGCGATAGGGAATAGCCATGTAAATAGCTCTAGAAATGGCTCCATATCTTAACGTAACATTTAACAAATCCCTCGAAGAACACGCTGTTCTCAAGGACTGGAAGATGGCAAACGTGACCCCAATTTTAAAAAGCGGCGATAGGGAATAGCCATGTAAATAGCTCTAGAAATGGCTCCGTATCTTAAAGTAACATTTAACAAATCCCTGGAAGAACACGCTGTTCCCAAGGACTGGAAAATGGCAAACGTGACCCCAATTTTAAAAAGCGGCGATAGGGAATAGCCATGTAAATAGCTCTAGAAATGGCTCCGTATCTTAAAGTAACATTTAACAAATCCCTCGAAGAACACGCTGTTCCCAAGGACTGGAAAATGGCAAACGTGACCCCAATTTTAAAAAGCGGCGATAGGGAATAGCCATGTAAATAGGTCTAGAAATGGCTCCATATCTTAAAGTAACATTTAACAAATCCCTCGAAGAACACGCTGTTCCCAAGGACTGAAAAATGGAAAACGAGACCCCAATTTTAAAAAGCGGCGATAGGGAATAGCCATGTAAATAGCTCTAGAAATGGCTCCGTATCTTAAAGTAACATTTAAAAAATCCCTCGAAGAACACGCTGTTCCCAAGGACTGGAAAATCGCAAACGTGACCCCAATTTTAAAAAGCAGCGATAGGGAATAGCCATGTAAATAGCTCTCGAAATGCCTCCGTATCTATTTAATAAATCCCTCGAAGAACACGCTGTTCCCAAGGACTGGAAAATGGCAAACGTGACACCAATTTTAAAAAGCGGCGATACGGAATATCCATGTAAATAGCTCTAGAAATGGCTCCGTATCTTAAAGTAACATTTAACAAATCCCTCGAAGAACACGCTGTTCCCAAGGACTGGAAAATGGCAAACGTGACCCCAATTTTAAAAAGCGGCGATAGGGAATAGCTATGTAAATAGCTCTAGAAATGGCTCCGTATCTTAAAGAAACATTTAACAAATCCCTCGAAGAACACGCTGTTCCCAAGGACTGGTAAATGGCAAACGTGACCCCAATTTTAAAAAGCGGCGATAGGGAATAGCCATGTAAATAGCTCTAGAAATGGCTCCGTATCTTAAAGTAACATTTAACAAATCCCTCGAAGAACACGCTGTTCCCAAGGACTGGAAAATGGCAAACGTGACCCCAATTTTAAAAAGCGGCGATAGGGAATAGCCATGTAAATAGCTCTAGAAATGGCTCCGTATCTTAAAGTAACATTTAACAAATCCCTCGAAGAAGACGCTGTTCTCAAGGACTGGAAGATGGCAAACGTGACCCCAATTTTAAAAAGCGGCGATAGGGAATAGCCATGTAAATAGCTCTAGAAATGGCTCCGTATCTTAAAGTAACATGTAACAAATCCCTCGAAGAACACGCTGTTCCCAAGGACTGGAAAATGGTAAACGTGACCCCAATTTTAAAAAGCAGCGATAGGGAATAGCCATGTAAATAGCTCTCGAAATGCCTCCGTATCTATTTAATAAATCCCTCGAAGAACACGCTGTTCCCAAAGACTGGAAAATGGCAAACGTGACACCAATTTTAAAAAGCAGCGATACGGAATAGCCATGTAAATAGCTCTAGAAATGGCTCCGTTTCTTAAAGTAACATTTAACAAATCCCTCGAAGAACACGCTGTTCCATGGACTGGAAAATGGCAAACGTGACCCCAATTTTAAAAAGCGGCGATATGGAATAGCCATGTAAATAGCTCTCGAAATGGCTCCGTATCTTAAAGTAACATTTAACAAATCCCTCGAAGAACACGCTGTTCCCAAGGACTGGAAAATGGCAAACGTGACCCCAATTTTAAAAAGCGGCGATAGGGAATAGCCATGTAAATAGCTCTAGAAATGGCTCCGTATCTTAAAGTAACATTTAACAAATCCCTCGAAGAACACGCTGTTCCCAAGGACTGGAAAATGGCAAACGTGACCCCAATTTTAAAAAGCGGCGATAGGGAATAGCCATGTAAATAGCTCTAGAAATGGCTCCATATCTTAAAGTAACATTTAACAAATCCCTCGAAGAACACGCTGTTCCCAAGGACTGGAAAATGGAAAACGAGACCCCAATTTTAAAAAGCGGCGATAGGGAATAGCCATGTAAATAGCTCTAGAAATGGCTCCGTATCTTAAAGTAACATTTAACAAATCCCTCGAAGAACACGCTGTTCCCAAGGACTGGAAAATGGCAAACGTGACCCCAATTTTAAAAAGCAGCGATAGGGAATAGCCATGTAAATAGCTCTCGAAATGCCTCCGTATCTATTTAATAAATCCCTCGAAGAACACGCTGTTCCCAAGGACTGGAAAATGGCAAACGTGACCCCAATTTTAAAAAGCGGCGATATGGAATAGCCATGTAAATAGCTCTAGAAATGGCTCCGTATCTTAAAGTAACATTTAACAAATCCCTTGAAGAACACGCTGTTCCCAAGGACTGGAAGATGGCAAACGTGACCCCAATTTTAAAAAGCGGCGATAGGGAATAGCCACGTAAATAGCTCTAGAAATGGCTCCGTATCTTAAGGTAACATTTAACAAATCCCTCGAAGAACACGCTGTTCCCAAGGACTGGAAAATGGCAAACGTGAACCCAATTTTAAAAAGCGGCGATAGGGAATAGCCATGTAAATAGCTCTCGAAATGCCTCCGTATCTATTTAATAAATCCCTCGAAGAACACGCTGTTCCCAAGGACTGGAAAATGACAAACGTGACCCCAATTTTAAAAAGCGGCGATAGGGAATAACCATGTAAATAGCTCTAGAAATGGCTCCGTATCTTAAATTAACATTTAACAAATCCCTCGAAGAACACGCTGTTCCCAAGGACTGGAAAATGGCAAACGTGACCCCAATTTTAAAAAGCGGCGATAGGGAATAGCCATGTAAATAGGTCTAGAAATGGCTCCATATCTTAAAGTAACATTTAACAAATCCCTCGAAGAACACGCTGTTCCCAAGGACTGGAAAATGGAAAACGAGACCCAAATTTTAAAAAGCGGCGATAGGGAATAGCCATGTAAATAGCTCTAGAAATGGCTCCGTATCTTAAAGTAACATTTAACAAATCCCTCGAAGAACACGCTGTTCCCAAGGACTGGAAGATGGCAAACGTGACCCCAATTTTAAAAAGCAGCGATAGGGAATAGCCATGTAAATAGCTCTCGAAATGCCTCCGTATCTATTTAATAAATCCCTCGAAGAACACGCTGTTCCCAAGGACAGGAAAATGGCAAACGTGACACCAATTTTAAAAAGCGGCGATAGGGAATAGCCATGTAAATAGCTCTAGAAATGGCTCCGTATCTTAAAGTAACATTTAACAAATCCCTCGAAGAACACGCTGTTCCCAAGGACTGGAAAATGGCAAACGTGACCCCAATTTTAAAAAGCGGCGATAGGGAATAGCCATGTAAATAGCTCTAGAAATGGCTCCGTATCTTAAAGAAACATTTAACAAATCCCTCGAAGAACACGCTATTCCCAAGGACTGGTAAATGGCACACGTGACCCCAATTTTAAAAAGCGGCGATAGGGAATAGCCATGTAAATAGCTCTAGAAATGGCTCCGTATCTTGAAGTAACATTTAACAAATCCCTCGAAGAAGACGCTGTTCTCAAGGACTGGAAGATGGCAAACGTGACCCCAATTTTAAAAAGCGGCGATAGGGAATAGCCATGTAAATAGCTGTAGAAATGGCTCCGTATCTTAAAGTAACATTTAACAAATCCCTCGAAGAACACGCTGTTCCCAAGGACTGGAAAATGGTAAACGTGACCCCAATTTTAAAAAGCTGCGATAGGGAATAGCCATGTAAATAGCTCTCGAAATGCCTCCGTATCTATTTAATAAATCCCTCGAAGAACACGCTGTTCCCAAGGACTGGAAAATGGTAACGTGACACCAATTTTAAAAAGCGGCGATACGGAATAGCCATGTAAATAGCTCTAGAAATGGCTCCGTATCTTAAAGTAACATTTAACAAATCCCTCGAAGAACACGCTGTTCCCAAGGACTGGAAAATGGCAAACGTGACCCCAATTTTAAAAAGCGGCGATATGGAATAGCCATGTAAATAGCTCTCGAAATGGCTCCGTATCTTAAAGTAACATTTAACAATTCCCTCGAAGAACACGCTGTTCCCAAGGACTGGAATATGGCAAACGTGACACCAATTTTAAAAAGCGGCGATACGGAATAGCCATGTAAATAGCTCTAGAAATGGCTCCGTATCTTAAAGTAACATTTAACAAATCCCCTGAAGAACACGCTGTTCCCAAGGACTGGAAGATGGTAAACGTGACCCCAATTTTAAAAAGCGGCGATACGGAATAGCCATGTAAATAGCTCTAGAAATGGCTCCGTATCTTAAGGTAACATTTAACAAATCCCTCGAAGAACACGCTGTTCCCAAGGACTGGAAAATGGCAAACGTGACCCCAATTTTAAAAAGCGGCGATAGGGAATAGCCATGTAAATATCTCTATAAATGGCTCCGTATCTATTTAATAAATCCCTCGAAGAACACGCTGTTCCCAAGGACTGGAAAATGACAAACGTGACCCCAATTTTAAAAAGCGGCGATAGGGAATAACCATGTAAATAGCTCTAGAAATGGCTCCGTATCTTAAAGTAACATTTAACAAATCCCTCGAAGAACACGCTGTTCCCAAGGACTGGAAGATGGAAGCGTGACCCCAATTTTAAAAAGCGGCGATAGGGAATAGCCATGTAAATAGCTCTCGAAATGCCTCCGTATCTATTTAATAAATCCCTCGAAGAACACGCTGTTCCCAAGGACTTGAAAATGGCAAACGTGGCCCCAATTTTAAAAGCGGCGATAGGGAATAGCCATGTAAATAGCTCTTGAAATGCCTCCGTATCTATTTAATAAATCCCTCGAAGAACACGCTGTTCCCAAGGACTGGAAGATGGCAAACGTGACCCCAATTTTAAAAAGCGGCGATAGGGAATAGCCATGTAAATAGCTCTCGAAATGCCTCCGTATCTATTTAATAAATCCCTCGAAGAACACGCTGTTCCCAAGGACTGGAAAATGGCAAACGTGACCCCAATTTTAAAAAGCAGCGATAGGGAATAGCCATGTAAATAGCTCTCGAAATGCCTCCGTATCTATTTAATAAATCCCTCGAAGAACACGCTGTTCCCAAGGACTGGAAGATGGCAAACGTGACCCCAATTTTAAAAAGCGGCGATAGGGAATAGCCATGTAAATAGCTCTAGAAATGGCTCCGTATATTAACGTAACATTTAAAAAAATCCCTCGAAGAACACGCTGTTCCCAAGGACTGGAAGATGGCCAACGTGACCCCAATTTTAAAAAGCGGCGATAGGGAATAGCCATGTAAATAGCTCTAGAAATGGCTCCGTATCTTAAAGTAACATTTAACAAATCCCTCGAAGAACACGCTGTTCCCAAGGACTGGAAAATGGCAAACGTGACCCCAATTTTAAAAAGCGGCGATAGGGAAGAGCCATGTAAATAGCTCTCGAAATGCCTCCGTATCTATTTAATAAATCCCTCGAAGAACACGCTGTTCCCAAGGACTGGAAAATGGCAAACGTGACCCCAATTTTCAAAAGCGGCGATAGGGAATAGCCATGTAAATAGCTCTAGAAATGGCTCCGTATCTTAAAGTAACATTTAACAAATCCCTCGAAGAACACGCTGTTCCCAAGGACTGGAATATGGCAAACGTGTCCCCAATTTTAAAAAGCGGCGATAGGGAATAGCCATGTAAATAGCTCTCGAAATGCCTCCGTATCTATTTAATAAATACCTCGAAGAACACGCTGTTCCCAAGGACTGGAAAATGGCAAACGTGACCCTAATTTTAAAAAGCGGCGATAGGGAATAGCCAAGTAAATAGCTCTAGAAATGGCTCCGTATCTTAAAGTAACATTTAACAAATCCCTCGAAGAACACGCTGTTCCCAAGGACTGGAAACGGAAAACGTGACCCCAATTTTAAAAGCGGCGATAGGGAATATCCATGTAAATAGCTCTAGAAATGGCTCCGTTTCTTAAAGTAACATTTAACAAATCCCTCGAAAAACACGCTGTTCCCAAGGACTGGAAAATGGCAAACGTGACCCCAATTTTAAAAGCGGCGATACGGAATAGCCATGTAAATAGCTCTAGAAATGGCTCCGTATCTTAAAGTAACATTTAACAAATCCCTCGAAGAACACGCTGTTCCCAAGGACTGGAAAATGGCAAACGTGACCCCAATTTTAAAAAGCGGCGATAGGGAATAGCCATGTAAATAGCTCTAGAAATGGCTCCGTATCTTAAAGAAACATTTAACAAATTACTCGAAGAACACGCTGTTCCCAAGGACTGGTAAATGGCAAACGTGACCCCAATTTTAAAAAGCGGCGATAGGGAATAGCCATGTAAATAGCTCTAGAAATGGCTCCGTATCTTAAAGTAACATTTAACAAATCCCTCGAAGAACACGCTGTTCCCAAGGACTGGAAAATGGCAAACGTGACCCCAATTTTAAAAAGCGGCGATAGGGAAGAGCCATGTAAATAGCTGACGAAATGCCTCCGTATCTATTTAATAAATCCCTCGAAGAACACGCTGTTCCCAAGGACTGGAAAATGGCAAACGTGACCCCAATTTTAAAAAGCGGCGATAGGGAATAGCCATGTAAATACCTCTAGAAATGTCTCCGTATCTTAAAGTAACATTTAACAAATCCCTCGAAGAACACGCTGTTCCCAAGGACTGGACTATGGCAAACGTGGCCCCAATTTTAAAAAGCGGCGATAGGGAATAGCCATGTAAATAGCTCTCGAAATGCCTCCGTATCTATTTAATAAATACCTCTAAGAACACGCTGTTCCCAAGGACTGGAAAATGGCAAACGTGACCCCAATTTTAAAAAGCGGCGATAGGGAATAGCCACGTAAATAGCTCTAGAAATGGCTCCGTATCTTAAAGTAACATTTAACAAATCCCTCGAAGAACACGCTGTTCCCAAGGACTGGAAATGGCAAACGTGACCCCAATTTTAAAAAGCGGCGATACGGAATAGCCATGTAAATAGCTCTAGAAATGGCTCCGTATCTTAAAGTAACATTTAACAAATCCCTCGAAGAACACGCTGTTCCCAAGGACTGGAAAATGGCAAACGTGACCCCAATTTTAAAAAGCGGCGATAGGGAATAGCCATGTAAATAGCTCTAGAAATGGCTCCGTATCTTAAAGAAACATTTAACAAATCCCTCGAAGAACACGCTGTTCCCAAGGACTGGTAAATGGCAAACGTGACCCCAATTTTTAAAGCGGCGATAGGAAATAGCCATGTAAATAGCTCTAGAAATGGCTCCGTATCTTAAAGTAACATTTAACAAATCCCTCGAAGAACACGCTGTTCCCAAGGACTGGAAAATGGCAAACGTGACCCCAATTTTAAAAAGCGGCGATACGGAATAGCCATGTAAATAGCTCTAGAAATGGCTCCGTATCTTAAAGTAACATTTAACAAATCCCTCGAAGAACACGCTGTTCCCAAGGACTGGAAAATGGCAAACGTGACCCCAATTTTAAAAAGCGGCGATAGGGAATAGCCATGTAAATAGCTCTAGAAATGGCTCCGTATCTTAAAGAAACATTTAACAAATCCCTCGAAGAACACGCTATTCCCAAGGACTGGTAAATGGCAAACGTGACCCCAATTTTAAAAAGCGGCGATAGGGAATAGCCATGTAAATAGCTCTAGAAATGGCTCCGTATCTTGAAGTAACATTTAACAAATCCCTCGAAGAAGACGCTGTTCTCAAGGACTGGAAGATGGCAAACGTGACCCCAATTTTAAAAAGCGGCGATAGGGAATAGCCATGTAAATAGCTGTAGAAATGGCTCCGTATCTTAAAGTAACATTTAACAAATCCCTCGAAGAACACGCTGTTCCCAAGGACTGGAAAATGGTAAACGTGACCCCAATTTTAAAAAGCTGCGATAGGGAATAGCCATGTAAATAGCTCTCGAAATGCCTCCGTATCTATTTAATAAATCCCTCGAAGAACACGCTGTTCCCAAGGACTGGAAAATGGTAACGTGACACCAATTTTAAAAAGCGGCGATACGGAATAGCCATGTAAATAGCTCTAGAAATGGCTCCGTATCTTAAAGTAACATTTAACAAATCCCTCGAAGAACACGCTGTTCCCAAGGACTGGAAAATGGCAAACGTGACCCCAATTTTAAAAAGCGGCGATATGGAATAGCCATGTAAATAGCTCTCGAAATGGCTCCGTATCTTAAAGTAACATTTAACAATTCCCTCGAAGAACACGCTGTTCCCAAGGACTGGAATATGGCAAACGTGACACCAATTTTAAAAAGCGGCGATACGGAATAGCCATGTAAATAGCTCTAGAAATGGCTCCGTATCTTAAAGTAACATTTAACAAATCCCTCGAAGAACACGCTGTTCCCAAGGACTGGAAAATGGCAAACGTGACCCCAATTTTAAAAAGCGGCGATAGGGAATAGCCATGTAAATAGCTCTCGAAATGCCTCCGTATCTATTTAATAAATCCCTCGAAGAACACGCTGTTCCCAAGGACTGAAAAATGGAAAACGAGACCCCAATTTTAAAAAGCGGCGATAGGGAATAGCCATGTAAATAGCTCTAGAAATGGCTCCGTATCTTAAAGTAACATTTAAAAAATCCCTCGAAGAACACGCTGTTCCCAAGGACTGGAAAATCGCAAACGTGACCCCAATTTTAAAAAGCAGCGATAGGGAATAGCCATGTAAATAGCTCTCGAAATGCCTCCGTATCTATTTAATAAATCCCTCGAAGAACACGCTGTTCCCAAGGACTGGAAAATGGCAAACGTGACACCAATTTTAAAAAGCGGCGATACGGAATATCCATGTAAATAGCTCTAGAAATGGCTCCGTATCTTAAAGTAACATTTAACAAATCCCTCGAAGAACACGCTGTTCCCAAGGACTGGAAAATGGCAAACGTGACCCCAATTTTAAAAAGCGGCGATAGGGAATAGCTATGTAAATAGCTCTAGAAATGGCTCCGTATCTTAAAGAAACATTTAACAAATCCCTCGAAGAACACGCTGTTCCCAAGGACTGGTAAATGGCAAACGTGACCCCAATTTTAAAAAGCGGCGATAGGGAATAGCCATGTAAATAGCTCTAGAAATGGCTCCGTATCTTAAAGTAACATTTAACAAATCCCTCGAAGAACACGCTGTTCCCAAGGACTGGAAAATGGCAAACGTGACCCCAATTTTAAAAAGCGGCGATAGGGAATAGCCATGTAAATAGCTCTAGAAATGGCTCCGTATCTTAAAGTAACATTTAACAAATCCCTCGAAGAAGACGCTGTTCTCAAGGACTGGAAGATGGCAAACGTGACCCCAATTTTAAAAAGCGGCGATAGGGAATAGCCATGTAAATAGCTCTAGAAATGGCTCCGTATCTTAAAGTAACATGTAACAAATCCCTCGAAGAACACGCTGTTCCCAAGGACTGGAAAATGGTAAACGTGACCCCAATTTTAAAAAGCAGCGATAGGGAATAGCCATGTAAATAGCTCTCGAAATGCCTCCGTATCTATTTAATAAATCCCTCGAAGAACACGCTGTTCCCAAGGACTGGAAAATGGCAAACGTGACACCAATTTTAAAAAGCAGCGATACGGAATAGCCATGTAAATAGCTCTAGAAATGGCTCCGTTTCTTAAAGTAACATTTAACAAATCCCTCGAAGAACACGCTGTTCCATGGACTGGAAAATGGCAAACGTGACCCCAATTTTAAAAAGCGGCGATATGGAATAGCCATGTAAATAGCTCTCGAAATGGCTCCGTATCTTAAAGTAACATTTAACAAATCCCTCGAAGAACACGCTGTTCCCAAGGACTGGAAAATGGCAAACGTGACCCCAATTTTAAAAAGCGGCGATAGGGAATAGCCATGTAAATAGCTCTAGAAATGGCTCCGTATCTTAAAGTAACATTTAACAAATCCCTCGAAGAACACGCTGTTCCCAAGGACTGGAAAATGGCAAACGTGACCCCAATTTTAAAAAGCGGCGATAGGGAATAGCCATGTAAATAGCTCTAGAAATGGCTCCATATCTTAAAGTAACATTTAACAAATCCCTCGAAGAACACGCTGTTCCCAAGGACTGGAAAATGGAAAACGAGACCCCAATTTTAAAAAGCGGCGATAGGGAATAGCCATGTAAATAGCTCTAGAAATGGCTCCGTATCTTAAAGTAACATTTAACAAATCCCTCGAAGAACACGCTGTTCCCAAGGACTGGAAAATGGCAAACGTGACCCCAATTTTAAAAAGCAGCGATAGGGAATAGCCATGTAAATAGCTCTCGAAATGCCTCCGTATCTATTTAATAAATCCCTCGAAGAACACGCTGTTCCCAAGGACTGGAAAATGGCAAACGTGACCCCAATTTTAAAAAGCGGCGATATGGAATAGCCATGTAAATAGCTCTAGAAATGGCTCCGTATCTTAAAGTAACATTTAACAAATCCCTTGAAGAACACGCTGTTCCCAAGGACTGGAAGATGGCAAACGTGACCCCAATTTTAAAAAGCGGCGATAGGGAATAGCCACGTAAATAGCTCTAGAAATGGCTCCGTATCTTAAGGTAACATTTAACAAATCCCTCGAAGAACACGCTGTTCCCAAGGACTGGAAAATGGCAAACGTGAACCCAATTTTAAAAAGCGGCGATAGGGAATAGCCATGTAAATAGCTCTCGAAATGCCTCCGTATCTATTTAATAAATCCCTCGAAGAACACGCTGTTCCCAAGGACTGGAAAATGACAAACGTGACCCCAATTTTAAAAAGCGGCGATAGGGAATAACCATGTAAATAGCTCTAGAAATGGCTCCGTATCTTAAATTAACATTTAACAAATCCCTCGAAGAACACGCTGTTCCCAAGGACTGGAAAATGGCAAACGTGACCCCAATTTTAAAAAGCGGCGATAGGGAATAGCCATGTAAATAGGTCTAGAAATGGCTCCATATCTTAAAGTAACATTTAACAAATCCCTCGAAGAACACGCTGTTCCCAAGGACTGGAAAATGGAAAACGAGACCCAAATTTTAAAAAGCGGCGATAGGGAATAGCCATGTAAATAGCTCTAGAAATGGCTCCGTATCTTAAAGTAACATTTAACAAATCCCTCGAAGAACACGCTGTTCCCAAGGACTGGAAGATGGCAAACGTGACCCCAATTTTAAAAAGCAGCGATAGGGAATAGCCATGTAAATAGCTCTCGAAATGCCTCCGTATCTATTTAATAAATCCCTCGAAGAACACGCTGTTCCCAAGGACAGGAAAATGGCAAACGTGACACCAATTTTAAAAAGCGGCGATAGGGAATAGCCATGTAAATAGCTCTAGAAATGGCTCCGTATCTTAAAGTAACATTTAACAAATCCCTCGAAGAACACGCTGTTCCCAAGGACTGGAAAATGGCATACGTGACCCCAATTTTAAAAAGCGGCGATAGGGAATAGCCATGTAAATAGCTCTAGAAATGGCTCCGTATCTTAAAGAAACATTTAACAAATCCCTCGAAGAACACGCTATTCCCAAGGACTGGTAAATGGCACACGTGACCCCAATTTTAAAAAGCGGCGATAGGGAATAGCCATGTAAATAGCTCTAGAAATGGCTCCGTATCTTGAAGTAACATTTAACAAATCCCTCGAAGAAGACGCTGTTCTCAAGGACTGGAAGATGGCAAACGTGACCCCAATTTTAAAAAGCGGCGATAGGGAATAGCCATGTAAATAGCTGTAGAAATGGCTCCGTATCTTAAAGTAACATTTAACAAATCCCTCGAAGAACACGCTGTTCCCAAGGACTGGAAAATGGTAAACGTGACCCCAATTTTAAAAAGCTGCGATAGGGAATAGCCATGTAAATAGCTCTCGAAATGCCTCCGTATCTATTTAATAAATCCCTCGAAGAACACGCTGTTCCCAAGGACTGGAAAATGGTAACGTGACACCAATTTTAAAAAGCGGCGATACGGAATAGCCATGTAAATAGCTCTAGAAATGGCTCCGTATCTTAAAGTAACATTTAACAAATCCCTCGAAGAACACGCTGTTCCCAAGGACTGGAAAATGGCAAACGTGACCCCAATTTTAAAAAGCGGCGATATGGAATAGCCATGTAAATAGCTCTCGAAATGGCTCCGTATCTTAAAGTAACATTTAACAATTCCCTCGAAGAACACGCTGTTCCCAAGGACTGGAATATGGCAAACGTGACACCAATTTTAAAAAGCGGCGATACGGAATAGCCATGTAAATAGCTCTAGAAATGGCTCCGTATCTTAAAGTAACATTTAACAAATCCCCTGAAGAACACGCTGTTCCCAAGGACTGGAAGATGGTAAACGTGACCCCAATTTTAAAAAGCGGCGATACGGAATAGCCATGTAAATAGCTCTAGAAATGGCTCCGTATCTTAAGGTAACATTTAACAAATCCCTCGAAGAACACGCTGTTCCCAAGGACTGGAAAATGGCAAACGTGACCCCAATTTTAAAAAGCGGCGATAGGGAATAGCCATGTAAATATCTCTATAAATGGCTCCGTATCTATTTAATAAATCCCTCGAAGAACACGCTGTTCCCAAGGACTGGAAAATGACAAACGTGACCCCAATTTTAAAAAGCGGCGATAGGGAATAACCATGTAAATAGCTCTAGAAATGGCTCCGTATCTTAAAGTAACATTTAACAAATCCCTCGAAGAACACGCTGTTCCCAAGGACTGGAAGATGGAAGCGTGACCCCAATTTTAAAAAGCGGCGATAGGGAATAGCCATGTAAATAGCTCTCGAAATGCCTCCGTATCTATTTAATAAATCCCTCGAAGAACACGCTGTTCCCAAGGACTTGAAAATGGCAAACGTGGCCCCAATTTTAAAAGCGGCGATAGGGAATAGCCATGTAAATAGCTCTCGAAATGCCTCCGTATCTATTTAATAAATCCCTCGAAGAACACGCTGTTCCCAAGGACTGGAAGATGGCAAACGTGACCCCAATTTTAAAAAGCGGCGATAGGGAATAGCCATGTAAATAGCTCTCGAAATGCCTCCGTATCTATTTAATAAATCCCTCGAAGAACACGCTGTTCCCAAGGACTGGAAAATGGCAAACGTGACCCCAATTTTAAAAAGCAGCGATAGGGAATAGCCATGTAAATAGCTCTCGAAATGCCTCCGTATCTATTTAATAAATCCCTCGAAGAACACGCTGTTCCCAAGGACTGGAAGATGGCAAACGTGACCCCAATTTTAAAAAGCGGCGATAGGGAATAGCCATGTAAATAGCTCTAGAAATGGCTCCGTATATTAACGTAACATTTAAAAAAATCCCTCGAAGAACACGCTGTTCCCAAGGACTGGAAGATGGCCAACGTGACCCCAATTTTAAAAAGCGGCGATAGGGAATAGCCATGTAAATAGCTCTAGAAATGGCTCCGTATCTTAAAGTAACATTTAACAAATCCCTCGAAGAACACGCTGTTCCCAAGGACTGGAAAATGGCAAACGTGACCCCAATTTTAAAAAGCGGCGATAGGGAAGAGCCATGTAAATAGCTCTCGAAATGCCTCCGTATCTATTTAATAAATCCCTCGAAGAACACGCTGTTCCCAAGGACTGGAAAATGGCAAACGTGACCCCAATTTTCAAAAGCGGCGATAGGGAATAGCCATGTAAATAGCTCTAGAAATGGCTCCGTATCTTAAAGTAACATTTAACAAATCCCTCGAAGAACACGCTGTTCCCAAGGACTGGAATATGGCAAACGTGTCCCCAATTTTAAAAAGCGGCGATAGGGAATAGCCATGTAAATAGCTCTCGAAATGCCTCCGTATCTATTTAATAAATACCTCGAAGAACACGCTGTTCCCAAGGACTGGAAAATGGCAAACGTGACCCTAATTTTAAAAAGCGGCGATAGGGAATAGCCACGTAAATAGCTCTAGAAATGGCTCCGTATCTTAAAGTAACATTTAACAAATCCCTCGAAGAACACGCTGTTCCCAAGGACTGGAAACGGAAAACGTGACCCCAATTTTAAAAGCGGCGATAGGGAATATCCATGTAAATAGCTCTAGAAATGGCTCCGTTTCTTAAAGTAACATTTAACAAATCCCTCGAAAAACACGCTGTTCCCAAGGACTGGAAAATGGCAAACGTGACCCCAATTTTAAAAGCGGCGATACGGAATAGCCATGTAAATAGCTCTAGAAATGGCTCCGTATCTTAAAGTAACATTTAACAAATCCCTCGAAGAACACGCTGTTCCCAAGGACTGGAAAATGGCAAACGTGACCCCAATTTTAAAAAGCGGCGATAGGGAATAGCCATGTAAATAGCTCTAGAAATGGCTCCGTATCTTAAAGAAACATTTAACAAATTACTCGAAGAACACGCTGTTCCCAAGGACTGGTAAATGGCAAACGTGACCCCAATTTTAAAAAGCGGCGATAGGGAATAGCCATGTAAATAGCTCTAGAAATGGCTCCGTATCTTAAAGTAACATTTAACAAATCCCTCGAAGAACACGCTGTTCCCAAGGACTGGAAAATGGCAAACGTGACCCCAATTTTAAAAAGCGGCGATAGGGAAGAGCCATGTAAATAGCTGACGAAATGCCTCCGTATCTATTTAATAAATCCCTCGAAGAACACGCTGTTCCCAAGGACTGGAAAATGGCAAACGTGACCCCAATTTTAAAAAGCGGCGATAGGGAATAGCCATGTAAATACCTCTAGAAATGTCTCCGTATCTTAAAGTAACATTTAACAAATCCCTCGAAGAACACGCTGTTCCCAAGGACTGGACTATGGCAAACGTGGCCCCAATTTTAAAAAGCGGCGATAGGGAATAGCCATGTAAATAGCTCTCGAAATGCCTCCGTATCTATTTAATAAATACCTCGAAGAACACGCTGTTCCCAAGGACTGGAAAATGGCAAACGTGACCCCAATTTTAAAAAGCGGCGATAGGGAATAGCCACGTAAATAGCTCTAGAAATGGCTCCGTATCTTAAAGTAACATTTAACAAATCCCTCGAAGAACACGCTGTTCCCAAGGACTGGAAATGGCAAACGTGACCCCAATTTTAAAAAGCGGCGATACGGAATAGCCATGTAAATAGCTCTAGAAATGGCTCCGTATCTTAAAGTAACATTTAACAAATCCCTCGAAGAACACGCTGTTCCCAAGGACTGGAAAATGGCAAACGTGACCCCAATTTTAAAAAGCGGCGATAGGGAATAGCCATGTAAATAGCTCTAGAAATGGCTCCGTATCTTAAAGAAACATTTAACAAATCCCTCGAAGAACACGCTGTTCCCAAGGACTGGTAAATGGCAAACGTGACCCCAATTTTTAAAGCGGCGATAGGAAATAGCCATGTAAATAGCTCTAGAAATGGCTCCGTATCTTAAAGTAACATTTAACAAATCCCTCGAAGAACACGCTGTTCCCAAGGACTGGAAAATGGCAAACGTGACCCCAATTTTAAAAAGCGGCGATACGGAATAGCCATGTAAATAGCTCTAGAAATGGCTCCGTATCTTAAAGTAACATTTAACAAATCCCTCGAAGAACACGCTGTTCCCAAGGACTGGAAAATGGCAAACGTGACCCCAATTTTAAAAAGCGGCGATAGGGAATAGCCATGTAAATAGCTCTAGAAATGGCTCCGTATCTTAAAGAAACATTTAACAAATCCCTCGAAGAACACGCTATTCCCAAGGACTGGTAAATGGCAAACGTGACCCCAATTTTAAAAAGCGGCGATAGGGAATAGCCATGTAAATAGCTCTAGAAATGGCTCCGTATCTTGAAGTAACATTTAACAAATCCCTCGAAGAAGACGCTGTTCTCAAGGACTGGAAGATGGCAAACGTGACCCCAATTTTAAAAAGCGGCGATAGGGAATAGCCATGTAAATAGCTGTAGAAATGGCTCCGTATCTTAAAGTAACATTTAACAAATCCCTCGAAGAACACGCTGTTCCCAAGGACTGGAAAATGGTAAACGTGACCCCAATTTTAAAAAGCTGCGATAGGGAATAGCCATGTAAATAGCTCTCGAAATGCCTCCGTATCTATTTAATAAATCCCTCGAAGAACACGCTGTTCCCAAGGACTGGAAAATGGTAACGTGACACCAATTTTAAAAAGCGGCGATACGGAATAGCCATGTAAATAGCTCTAGAAATGGCTCCGTATCTTAAAGTAACATTTAACAAATCCCTCGAAGAACACGCTGTTCCCAAGGACTGGAAAATGGCAAACGTGACCCCAATTTTAAAAAGCGGCGATATGGAATAGCCATGTAAATAGCTCTCGAAATGGCTCCGTATCTTAAAGTAACATTTAACAATTCCCTCGAAGAACACGCTGTTCCCAAGGACTGGAATATGGCAAACGTGACACCAATTTTAAAAAGCGGCGATACGGAATAGCCATGTAAATAGCTCTAGAAATGGCTCCGTATCTTAAAGTAACATTTAACAAATCCCCTGAAGAACACGCTGTTCCCAAGGACTGGAAGATGGTAAACGTGACCCCAATTTTAAAAAGCGGCGATACGGAATAGCCATGTAAATAGCTCTAGAAATGGCTCCGTATCTTAAGGTAACATTTAACAAATCCCTCGAAGAACACGCTGTTCCCAAGGACTGGAAAATGGCAAACGTGACCCCAATTTTAAAAAGCGGCGATAGGGAATAGCCATGTAAATATCTCTATAAATGGCTCCGTATCTATTTAATAAATCCCTCGAAGAACACGCTGTTCCCAAGGACTGGAAAATGACAAACGTGACCCCAATTTTAAAAAGCGGCGATAGGGAATAACCATGTAAATAGCTCTAGAAATGGCTCCGTATCTTAATGTAACATTTAACAAATCCCTCGAAGAACACGCTGTTCCCAAGGACTGGAAGATGGAAGCGTGACCCCAATTTTAAAAAGCGGCGATAGGGAATAGCCATGTAAATAGCTCTCGAAATGCCTCCGTATCTATTTAACAAATCCCTCGAAGAACACGCTGTTCCCAAGGACTTGAAAATGGCAAACGTGGCCCCAATTTTAAAAGCGGCGATAGGGAATAGCCATGTAAATAGCTCTCGAAATGCCTCCGTATCTATTTAATAAATCCCTCGAAGAACACGCTGTTCCCAAGGACTGGAAGATGGCAAACGTGACCCCAATTTTAAAAAGCGGCGATAGGGAATAGCCATGTAAATAGCTCTCGAAATGCCTCCGTATCTATTTAATAAATCCCTCGAAGAACACGCTGTTCCCAAGGACTGGAAAATGGCAAACGTGACCCCAATTTTAAAAAGCAGCGATAGGGAATAGCCATGTAAATAGCTCTCGAAATGCCTCCGTATCTATTTAATAAATCCCTCGAAGAACACGCTGTTCCCAAGGACTGGAAGATGGCAAACGTGACCCCAATTTAAAAAAGCGGCGATAGGGAATAGCCATGTAAATAGCTCTAGAAATGGCTCCGTATATTAACGTAACATTTAAAAAAATCCCTCGAAGAACACACTGTTCCCAAGGACTGGAAGATGGCCAACGTGACCCCAATTTTAAAAAGCGGCGATAGGGAATAGCCATGTAAATAGCTCTAGAAATGGCTCCGTATCTTAAAGTAACATTTAACAAATCCCTCGAAGAACACGCTGTTCCCAAGGACTGGAAAATGGCAAACGTGACCCCAATTTTAAAAAGCGGCGATAGGGAAGAGCCATGTAAATAGCTCTCGAAATGCCTCCGTATCTATTTAATAAATCCCTCGAAGAACACGCTGTTCCCAAGGAATGGAAAATGGCAAACGTGACCCCAATTTTAAAAAGCGGCGATAGGGAATAGCCATGTAAATAGCTCTAGAAATGGCTCCGTATCTTAAAGTAACATTTAACAAATCCCTCGAAGAACACGCTGTTCCCAAGGACTGGAATATGGCAAACGTGTCCCCAATTTTAAAAAGCGGCGATAGGGAATAGCCATGTAAATAGCTCTCGAAATGCCTCCGTATCTATTTAATAAATACCTCGAAGAAAACGCTGTTCCCAAGGACTGGAAAATGGCAAACGTGACCCTAATTTTAAAAAGCGGCGATAGGGAATAGCCACGTAAATAGCTCTAGAAATGGCTCCGTATCTTAAAGTAACATTTAACAAATCCCTCGAAGAACACGCTGTTCCCAAGGACTGGAAACGGCAAACGTGACCCCAATTTTAAAAAGCGGCGATAGGGAATATCCATGTAAATAGCTCTAGAAATGGCTCCGTTTCTTAAAGTAACATTTAACAAATCCCTCGAAAAACACGCTGTTCCCAAGGACTGGAAAATGGCAAACGTGACCCCAATTTTAAAAGCGGCGATACGGAATAGCCATGTAAATAGCTCTAGAAATGGCTCCGTATCTTAAAGTAACATTTAACAAATCCCTCGAAGAACACGCTGTTCCCAAGGACTGGAAAATGGCAAACGTGACCCCAATTTTAAAAAGCGGCGATAGGGAATAGCCATGTAAATAGCTCTAGAAATGGCTCCGTATCTTAAAGAAACATTTAACAAATTACTCGAAGAACACGCTGTTCCCAAGGACTGGTAAATGGCAAACGTGACCCCAATTTTAAAAAGCGGCGATAGGGAATAGCCATGTAAATAGCTCTAGAAATGGCTCCGTATCTTAAAGTAACATTTAACAAATCCCTCGAAGAACACGCTGTTCCCAAGGACTGGAAAATGGCAAACGTGACCCCAATTTTAAAAAGCGGCGATAGGGAAGAGCCATGTAAATAGCTGACGAAATGCCTCCGTATCTATTTAATAAATCCCTCGAAGAACACGCTGTTCCCAAGGACTGGAAAATGGCAAACGTGACCCCAATTTTAAAAAGCGGCGATAGGGAATAGCCATGTAAATAGCTCTAGAAATGGCTCCGTATCTTAAAGTAACATTTAACAAATCCCTCGAAGAACACGCTGTTCCCAAGGACTGGACTATGGCAAACGTGGCCCCAATTTTAAAAAGCGGCGATAGGGAATAGCCATGTAAATAGCTCTCGAAATGCCTCCGTATCTATTTAATAAATACCTCGAAGAACACGCTGTTCCCAAGGACTGGAAAATGGCAAACGTGACCCCAATTTTAAAAAGCGGCGATAGGGAATAGCCACGTAAATAGCTCTAGAAATGGCTCCGTATCTTAAAGTAACATTTAACAAATCCCTCGAAGAACACGCTGTTCCCAAGGACTGGAAATGGCAAACGTGACCCCAATTTTAAAAAGCGGCGATACGGAATAGCCATGTAAATAGCTCTAGAAATGGCTCCGTATCTTAAAGTAACATTTAACAAATCCCTCGAAGAACACGCTGTTCCCAAGGACTGGAAAATGGCAAACGTGACCCCAATTTTAAAAAGCGGCGATAGGGAATAGCCATGTAAATAGCTCTAGAAATGGCTCCGTATCTTAAAGAAACATTTAACAAATCCCTCGAAGAACACGCTGTTCCCAAGGACTGGTAAATGGCAAACGTGACCCCAATTTTTAAAGCGGCGATAGGAAATAGCCATGTAAATAGCTCTAGAAATGGCTCCGTATCTTAAAGTAACATTTAACAAATCCCTCGAAGAACACGCTGTTCCCAAGGACTGGAAAATGGCAAACGTGACCCCAATTTTAAAAAGCGGCGATACGGAATAGCCATGTAAATAGCTCTAGAAATGGCTCCGTATCTTAAAGTAACATTTAACAAATCCCTCGAAGAACACGCTGTTCCCAAGGACTGGAAAATGGCAAACGTGACCCCAATTTTAAAAAGCGGCGATAGGGAATAGCCATGTAAATAGCTCTAGAAATGGCTCCGTATCTTAAAGAAACATTTAACAAATCCCTCGAAGAACACGCTGTTCCCAAGGACTGGTAAATGGCAAACGTGACCCCAATTTTAAAAAGCGGCGATAGGGAATAGCCATGTAAATAGCTCTAGAAATGGCTCCGTATCTTAAAGTAACATTTAACAAATCCCTCGAAGAACACGCTGTTCCCAAGGACTGGAAAATGGCAAACGTGACCCCAATTTTAAAAAGCAGCGATAGGGAATAGCCATGTAAATAGCTCTCGAAATGCCTCCGTATCTATTTAATAAATCCCTCGAAGAACACGCTGTTCCCAAGGACTGGAAGATGGCAAACGTGACCCCAATTTTAAAAAGCGGCGATAGGGAATAGCCATGTAAATACCTCTAGAAATGGCTCCGTATCTTAAAGTAACATTTAACAAATCCCTCGAAGAACACGCTGTTCTCAAGGACTGGAAGATGGCAAACGTGACCCCAATTTTAAAAAGCGGCGATAGGGAATAGCCATGTAAATAGCTCCAGTAATGGCTCCGTATCTTAAAGTAACATTTAACAAATCCCTCGAAGAAAACGCTGTTCCCAAGGACTGGAAGATGGCAAACGTGACCCCAATTTTAAAAAGCGGCGATAGGGAATAGCCATGTAAATAGCTCTAGAAATGGCTCCGCATCTTAAAGTAACATTTAACAAATCCCTCGAAGAACACGCCTTTCCCAAGGACTGGAAAATGGAAAACGAGACCCCAATTTTAAAAAGCGGCGATAGGGAATAGCCATGTAAATAGCTCTAGAAATGGCTCCGTATCTTAAAGTAACATTTACCAAATCCCTCGAAGAACACGCTGTTCCCAAGGACTGGAAAATGGCAAACGTGACCCCAATTTTAATAAGCAGCGATAGGGAATAGCCATGTAAATAGCTCTCGAAATGCCTCCGTATCTATTTAATAAATCCCTCGAAGAACACGCTGTTCCCAAGGACTGGAAAATGGCAAACGTGACCCCAATTTTAAAAAGCGGCGATAGGGAACAGCCATGTAAATAGCTCTCGAAATGCCTCCGTATCTATTTAATAAATCCCTCGAAGAACACGCTGTTCCCAAGGACTCGAAAATGACAAACCTGACCCCAATTTTAAAAAGCGGCGATAGGGAATAACCATGTAAATAGCTCTAGAAATGGCTCCGTATCTTAAATTAACATTTAACAAATCCCTCGAAGAACACGCTGTTCCCAAGGACTGGAAAATGGCAAACGTGACCCCAATTTTAAAAAGCGGCGATAGGGAATAGCCATGTAAATAGGTCTAGAAATGGCTCCATATCTTAAAGTAACATTTAACAAATCCCTCGAAGAACACGCTGTTCCCAAGGACTGGAAAATGGAAAACGAGACCCAAATTTTAAAAAGCGGCGATAGGGAATAGCCATGTAAATAGCTCTAGAAATGGCTCCGTATCTTAAAGTAACATTTAACAAATCCCTCGAAGAACACGCTGTTCCCAAGGACTGGAAAATGGCAAACGTGACCCCAATTTTAAAAAGCAGCGATAGGGAATAGCCATGTAAATAGCTCTCGAAATGCCTCCGTATCTATTTAATAAATCCCTCGAAGAACACGCTGTTCCCAAGGACAGGAAAATGGCAAACGTGACACCAATTTTAAAAAGCGGCGATACGGAATAGCCATGTAAATAGCTCTAGAAATGGCTCCGTATCTTAAAGTAACATTTAAAAATCTCTCGAAGAACACGCTGTTCCCAAGGACTGGAAAATGGCAAACGTGACCCCAATTTTAAAAAGCGGCGATAGGGAATAGCCATGTAAATAGCTCTAGAAATGGCTCCGTATCTTAAAGAAACATTTAACAAATCCCTCGAAGAACACGCTATTCCCAAGGACTGGTAAATGGCAAACGTGACCCCAATTTTAAAAAGCGGCGATAGGGAATAGCCATGTAAATAGCTCTAGAAATGGCTCCGTATCTTAAAGTAACATTTAACAAATCCCTCGAAGAACACGCTGTTCCCAAGGACTGGAAAATGGCAAACGTGACCCCAATTTTAAAAAGCGGCGATAGGGAATAGCCATGTAAATAGCTCTAGAAATGGCTCCGTATCTTAAAGTAACATTTAACAAATCCCTCGAAGAAGACGCTGTTCTCAAGGACTGGAAGATGGCAAACGTGACCCCAATTTTAAAAAGCGGCGATAGGGAATAGCCATGTAAATAGCTGTAGATATGGCTCCGTATCTTAAAGTAACATTTAACAAATCCCTCGAAGAACACGCTGTTCCCAAGGACTGGAAAATGGCAAACGTGACCCCAATTTTAAAAAGCTGCGATAGGGAATAGCCATGTAAATAGCTCTCGAAATGCCTCCGTATCTATTTAATAAATCCCTCGAAGAACACGCTGTTCCCAAGGACTGGAAAATGGCAAACGTGACACCAATGTTAAAAAGCGGCGATACGGAATAGCCATGTAAATAGCTCTAGAAATGGCTCTGTATCTTAAAGTAACATTTAACAAATCCCTCGAAGAACACGCTGTTCCCAAGGACTGGAAAATGGCAAACGTGACCCCAATTTTAAAAAGCGGCGATATGGAATAGCCATGTAAATAGCTCTCGAAATGGCTCCGTAACTTAAAGTAACATTTAACAATTCCCTCGAAGAACACGCTGTTCCCAAGGACTGGAATATGGCAAACGTGACACCAATTTTAAAAAGCGGCGATACGGAATAGCCATGTAAATAGCTCTAGAAATGGCTCCGTATCTTAAAGTAACATTTAACAAATCCCTTGAAGAACACGCTGTTCCCAAGGACTGGAAGATGGTAAACGTGACCCCAATTTTAAAAAGCGGCGATACGGAATAGCCATGTAAATAGCTCTAGAAATGGCTCCGTATCTTAAGGTAACATTTAACAAATCCCTCGAAGAACACGCTGTTCCCAAGGACTGGAAAATGGTAAACGTGACCCCAATTTTAAAAAGCTGCGATAGGGAATAGCCATGTAAATAGCTCTCGAAATGCCTCCGTATCTATTTAATAAATCCCTCGAAGAACACGCTGTTCCCAAGGACTGGAAAATGGTAACGTGACACCAATTTTAAAAAGCGGCGATACGGAATAGCCATGTAAATAGCTCTAGAAATGGCTCCGTATCTTAAAGTAACATTTAACAAATCCCTCGAAGAACACGCTGTTCCCAAGGACTGGAAAATGGCAAACGTGACCCCAATTTTAAAAAGCGGCGATATGGAATAGCCATGTAAATAGCTCTCGAAATGGCTCCGTATCTTAAAGTAACATTTAACAATTCCCTCGAAGAACACGCTGTTCCCAAGGACTGGAATATGGCAAACGTGACACCAATTTTAAAAAGCGGCGATACGGAATAGCCATGTAAATAGCTCTAGAAATGGCTCCGTATCTTAAAGTAACATTTAACAAATCCCTCGAAGAACACGCTGTTCCCAAGGACTGGAAAATGGCAAACGTGACCCCAATTTTAAAAAGCGGCGATAGGGAATAGCCATGTAAATAGCTCTCGAAATGCCTCCGTATCTATTTAATAAATCCCTCGAAGAACACGCTGTTCCCAAGGACTGAAAAATGGAAAACGAGACCCCAATTTTAAAAAGCGGCGATAGGGAATAGCCATGTAAATAGCTCTAGAAATGGCTCCGTATCTTAAAGTAACATTTAAAAAATCCCTCGAAGAACACGCTGTTCCCAAGGACTGGAAAATCGCAAACGTGACCCCAATTTTAAAAAGCAGCGATAGGGAATAGCCATGTAAATAGCTCTCGAAATGCCTCCGTATCTATTTAATAAATCCCTCGAAGAACACGCTGTTCCCAAGGACTGGAAAATGGCAAACGTGACACCAATTTTAAAAAGCGGCGATACGGAATATCCATGTAAATAGCTCTAGAAATGGCTCCGTATCTTAAAGTAACATTTAACAAATCCCTCGAAGAACACGCTGTTCCCAAGGACTGGAAAATGGCAAACGTGACCCCAATTTTAAAAAGCGGCGATAGGGAATAGCTATGTAAATAGCTCTAGAAATGGCTCCGTATCTTAAAGAAACATTTAACAAATCCCTCGAAGAACACGCTGTTCCCAAGGACTGGTAAATGGCAAACGTGACCCCAATTTTAAAAAGCGGCGATAGGGAATAGCCATGTAAATAGCTCTAGAAATGGCTCCGTATCTTAAAGTAACATTTAACAAATCCCTCGAAGAACACGCTGTTCCCAAGGACTGGAAAATGGCAAACGTGACCCCAATTTTAAAAAGCGGCGATAGGGAATAGCCATGTAAATAGCTCTAGAAATGGCTCCGTATCTTAAAGTAACATTTAACAAATCCCTCGAAGAAGACGCTGTTCTCAAGGACTGGAAGATGGCAAACGTGACCCCAATTTTAAAAAGCGGCGATAGGGAATAGCCATGTAAATAGCTCTAGAAATGGCTCCGTATCTTAAAGTAACATGTAACAAATCCCTCGAAGAACACGCTGTTCCCAAGGACTGGAAAATGGTAAACGTGACCCCAATTTTAAAAAGCAGCGATAGGGAATAGCCATGTAAATAGCTCTCGAAATGCCTCCGTATCTATTTAATAAATCCCTCGAAGAACACGCTGTTCCCAAGGACTGGAAAATGGCAAACGTGACACCAATTTTAAAAAGCAGCGATACGGAATAGCCATGTAAATAGCTCTAGAAATGGCTCCGTTTCTTAAAGTAACATTTAACAAATCCCTCGAAGAACACGCTGTTCCATGGACTGGAAAATGGCAAACGTGACCCCAATTTTAAAAAGCGGCGATATGGAATAGCCATGTAAATAGCTCTCGAAATGGCTCCGTATCTTAAAGTAACATTTAACAAATCCCTCGAAGAACACGCTGTTCCCAAGGACTGGAAAATGGCAAACGTGACCCCAATTTTAAAAAGCGGCGATAGGGAATAGCCATGTAAATAGCTCTAGAAATGGCTCCGTATCTTAAAGTAACATTTAACAAATCCCTCGAAGAACACGCTGTTCCCAAGGACTGGAAAATGGCAAACGTGACCCCAATTTTAAAAAGCGGCGATAGGGAATAGCCATGTAAATAGCTCTAGAAATGGCTCCATATCTTAAAGTAACATTTAACAAATCCCTCGAAGAACACGCTGTTCCCAAGGACTGGAAAATGGAAAACGAGACCCAAATTTTAAAAAGCGGCGATAGGGAATAGCCATGTAAATAGCTCTAGAAATGGCTCCGTATCTTAAAGTAACATTTAACAAATCCCTCGAAGAACACGCTGTTCCCAAGGACTGGAAAATGGCAAACGTGACCCCAATTTTAAAAAGCGGCGATATGGAATAGCCATGTAAATAGCTCTAGAAATGGCTCCGTATCTTAAAGTAACATTTAACAAATCCCTTGAAGAACACGCTGTTCCCAAGGACTGGAAGATGGCAAACGTGACCCCAATTTTAAAAAGCGGCGATAGGGAATAGCCACGTAAATAGCTCTAGAAATGGCTCCGTATCTTAAGGTAACATTTAACAAATCCCTCGAAGAACACGCTGTTCCCAAGGACTGGAAAATGGCAAACGTGAACCCAATTTTAAAAAGCGGCGATAGGGAATAGCCATGTAAATAGCTCTCGAAATGCCTCCGTATCTATTTAATAAATCCCTCGAAGAACACGCTGTTCCCAAGGACTGGAAAATGACAAACGTGACCCCAATTTTAAAAAGCGGCGATAGGGAATAACCATGTAAATAGCTCTAGAAATGGCTCCGTATCTTAAATTAACATTTAACAAATCCCTCGAAGAACACGCTGTTCCCAAGGACTGGAAAATGGCAAACGTGACCCCAATTTTAAAAAGCGGCGATAGGGAATAGCCATGTAAATAGGTCTAGAAATGGCTCCATATCTTAAAGTAACATTTAACAAATCCCTCGAAGAACACGCTGTTCCCAAGGACTGGAAAATGGAAAACGAGACCCAAATTTTAAAAAGCGGCGATAGGGAATAGCCATGTAAATAGCTCTAGAAATGGCTCCGTATCTTAAAGTAACATTTAACAAATCCCTCGAAGAACACGCTGTTCCCAAGGACTGGAAGATGGCAAACGTGACCCCAATTTTAAAAAGCAGCGATAGGGAATAGCCATGTAAATAGCTCTCGAAATGCCTCCGTATCTATTTAATAAATCCCTCGAAGAACACGCTGTTCCCAAGGACAGGAAAATGGCAAACGTGACACCAATTTTAAAAAGCGGCGATAGGGAATAGCCATGTAAATAGCTCTAGAAATGGCTCCGTATCTTAAAGTAACATTTAACAAATCCCTCGAAGAACACGCTGTTCCCAAGGACTGGAAAATGGCAAACGTGACCCCAATTTTAAAAAGCGGCGATAGGGAATAGCCATGTAAATAGCTCTAGAAATGGCTCCGTATCTTAAAGAAACATTTAACAAATCCCTCGAAGAACACGCTATTCCCAAGGACTGGTAAATGGCACACGTGACCCCAATTTTAAAAAGCGGCGATAGGGAATAGCCATGTAAATAGCTCTAGAAATGGCTCCGTATCTTGAAGTAACATTTAACAAATCCCTCGAAGAAGACGCTGTTCTCAAGGACTGGAAGATGGCAAACGTGACCCCAATTTTAAAAAGCGGCGATAGGGAATAGCCATGTAAATAGCTGTAGAAATGGCTCCGTATCTTAAAGTAACATTTAACAAATCCCTCGAAGAACACGCTGTTCCCAAGGACTGGAAAATGGTAAACGTGACCCCAATTTTAAAAAGCTGCGATAGGGAATAGCCATGTAAATAGCTCTCGAAATGCCTCCGTATCTATTTAATAAATCCCTCGAAGAACACGCTGTTCCCAAGGACTGGAAAATGGTAACGTGACACCAATTTTAAAAAGCGGCGATACGGAATAGCCATGTAAATAGCTCTAGAAATGGCTCCGTATCTTAAAGTAACATTTAACAAATCCCTCGAAGAACACGCTGTTCCCAAGGACTGGAAAATGGCAAACGTGACCCCAATTTTAAAAAGCGGCGATATGGAATAGCCATGTAAATAGCTCTCGAAATGGCTCCGTATCTTAAAGTAACATTTAACAATTCCCTCGAAGAACACGCTGTTCCCAAGGACTGGAATATGGCAAACGTGACACCAATTTTAAAAAGCGGCGATACGGAATAGCCATGTAAATAGCTCTAGAAATGGCTCCGTATCTTAAAGTAACATTTAACAAATCCCCTGAAGAACACGCTGTTCCCAAGGACTGGAAGATGGTAAACGTGACCCCAATTTTAAAAAGCGGCGATACGGAATAGCCATGTAAATAGCTCTAGAAATGGCTCCGTATCTTAAGGTAACATTTAACAAATCCCTCGAAGAACACGCTGTTCCCAAGGACTGGAAAATGGCAAACGTGACCCCAATTTTAAAAAGCGGCGATAGGGAATAGCCATGTAAATATCTCTATAAATGGCTCCGTATCTATTTAATAAATCCCTCGAAGAACACGCTGTTCCCAAGGACTGGAAAATGACAAACGTGACCCCAATTTTAAAAAGCGGCGATAGGGAATAACCATGTAAATAGCTCTAGAAATGGCTCCGTATCTTAAAGTAACATTTAACAAATCCCTCGAAGAACACGCTGTTCCCAAGGACTGGAAGATGGAAGCGTGACCCCAATTTTAAAAAGCGGCGATAGGGAATAGCCATGTAAATAGCTCTCGAAATGCCTCCGTATCTATTTAATAAATCCCTCGAAGAACACGCTGTTCCCAAGGACTTGAAAATGGCAAACGTGGCCCCAATTTTAAAAGCGGCGATAGGGAATAGCCATGTAAATAGCTCTTGAAATGCCTCCGTATCTATTTAATAAATCCCTCGAAGAACACGCTGTTCCCAAGGACTGGAAGATGGCAAACGTGACCCCAATTTTAAAAAGCGGCGATAGGGAATAGCCATGTAAATAGCTCTCGAAATGCCTCCGTATCTATTTAATAAATCCCTCGAAGAACACGCTGTTCCCAAGGACTGGAAAATGGCAAACGTGACCCCAATTTTAAAAAGCAGCGATAGGGAATAGCCATGTAAATAGCTCTCGAAATGCCTCCGTATCTATTTAATAAATCCCTCGAAGAACACGCTGTTCCCAAGGACTGGAAGATGGCAAACGTGACCCCAATTTTAAAAAGCGGCGATAGGGAATAGCCATGTAAATAGCTCTAGAAATGGCTCCGTATATTAACGTAACATTTAAAAAAATCCCTCGAAGAACACGCTGTTCCCAAGGACTGGAAGATGGCCAACGTGACCCCAATTTTAAAAAGCGGCGATAGGGAATAGCCATGTAAATAGCTCTAGAAATGGCTCCGTATCTTAAAGTAACATTTAACAAATCCCTCGAAGAACACGCTGTTCCCAAGGACTGGAAAATGGCAAACGTGACCCCAATTTTAAAAAGCGGCGATAGGGAAGAGCCATGTAAATAGCTCTCGAAATGCCTCCGTATCTATTTAATAAATCCCTCGAAGAACACGCTGTTCCCAAGGACTGGAAAATGGCAAACGTGACCCCAATTTTCAAAAGCGGCGATAGGGAATAGCCATGTAAATAGCTCTAGAAATGGCTCCGTATCTTAAAGTAACATTTAACAAATCCCTCGAAGAACACGCTGTTCCCAAGGACTGGAATATGGCAAACGTGTCCCCAATTTTAAAAAGCGGCGATAGGGAATAGCCATGTAAATAGCTCTCGAAATGCCTCCGTATCTATTTAATAAATACCTCGAAGAACACGCTGTTCCCAAGGACTGGAAAATGGCAAACGTGACCCTAATTTTAAAAAGCGGCGATAGGGAATAGCCACGTAAATAGCTCTAGAAATGGCTCCGTATCTTAAAGTAACATTTAACAAATCCCTCGAAGAACACGCTGTTCCCAAGGACTGGAAACGGAAAACGTGACCCCAATTTTAAAAGCGGCGATAGGGAATATCCATGTAAATAGCTCTAGAAATGGCTCCGTTTCTTAAAGTAACATTTAACAAATCCCTCGAAAAACACGCTGTTCCCAAGGACTGGAAAATGGCAAACGTGACCCCAATTTTAAAAGCGGCGATACGGAATAGCCATGTAAATAGCTCTAGAAATGGCTCCGTATCTTAAAGTAACATTTAACAAATCCCTCGAAGAACACGCTGTTCCCAAGGACTGGAAAATGGCAAACGTGACCCCAATTTTAAAAAGCGGCGATAGGGAATAGCCATGTAAATAGCTCTAGAAATGGCTCCGTATCTTAAAGAAACATTTAACAAATTACTCGAAGAACACGCTGTTCCCAAGGACTGGTAAATGGCAAACGTGACCCCAATTTTAAAAAGCGGCGATAGGGAATAGCCATGTAAATAGCTCTAGAAATGGCTCCGTATCTTAAAGTAACATTTAACAAATCCCTCGAAGAACACGCTGTTCCCAAGGACTGGAAAATGGCAAACGTGACCCCAATTTTAAAAAGCGGCGATAGGGAAGAGCCATGTAAATAGCTGACGAAATGCCTCCGTATCTATTTAATAAATCCCTCGAAGAACACGCTGTTCCCAAGGACTGGAAAATGGCAAACGTGACCCCAATTTTAAAAAGCGGCGATAGGGAATAGCCATGTAAATACCTCTAGAAATGTCTCCGTATCTTAAAGTAACATTTAACAAATCCCTCGAAGAACACGCTGTTCCCAAGGACTGGACTATGGCAAACGTGGCCCCAATTTTAAAAAGCGGCGATAGGGAATAGCCATGTAAATAGCTCTCGAAATGCCTCCGTATCTATTTAATAAATACCTCGAAGAACACGCTGTTCCCAAGGACTGGAAAATGGCAAACGTGACCCCAATTTTAAAAAGCGGCGATAGGGAATAGCCACGTAAATAGCTCTAGAAATGGCTCCGTATCTTAAAGTAACATTTAACAAATCCCTCGAAGAACACGCTGTTCCCAAGGACTGGAAATGGCAAACGTGACCCCAATTTTAAAAAGCGGCGATACGGAATAGCCATGTAAATAGCTCTAGAAATGGCTCCGTATCTTAAAGTAACATTTAACAAATCCCTCGAAGAACACGCTGTTCCCAAGGACTGGAAAATGGCAAACGTGACCCCAATTTTAAAAAGCGGCGATAGGGAATAGCCATGTAAATAGCTCTAGAAATGGCTCCGTATCTTAAAGAAACATTTAACAAATCCCTCGAAGAACACGCTGTTCCCAAGGACTGGTAAATGGCAAACGTGACCCCAATTTTTAAAGCGGCGATAGGAAATAGCCATGTAAATAGCTCTAGAAATGGCTCCGTATCTTAAAGTAACATTTAACAAATCCCTCGAAGAACACGCTGTTCCCAAGGACTGGAAAATGGCAAACGTGACCCCAATTTTAAAAAGCGGCGATACGGAATAGCCATGTAAATAGCTCTAGAAATGGCTCCGTATCTTAAAGTAACATTTAACAAATCCCTCGAAGAACACGCTGTTCCCAAGGACTGGAAAATGGCAAACGTGACCCCAATTTTAAAAAGCGGCGATAGGGAATAGCCATGTAAATAGCTCTAGAAATGGCTCCGTATCTTAAAGAAACATTTAACAAATCCCTCGAAGAACACGCTATTCCCAAGGACTGGTAAATGGCAAACGTGACCCCAATTTTAAAAAGCGGCGATAGGGAATAGCCATGTAAATAGCTCTAGAAATGGCTCCGTATCTTGAAGTAACATTTAACAAATCCCTCGAAGAAGACGCTGTTCTCAAGGACTGGAAGATGGCAAACGTGACCCCAATTTTAAAAAGCGGCGATAGGGAATAGCCATGTAAATAGCTGTAGAAATGGCTCCGTATCTTAAAGTAACATTTAACAAATCCCTCGAAGAACACGCTGTTCCCAAGGACTGGAAAATGGTAAACGTGACCCCAATTTTAAAAAGCTGCGATAGGGAATAGCCATGTAAATAGCTCTCGAAATGCCTCCGTATCTATTTAATAAATCCCTCGAAGAACACGCTGTTCCCAAGGACTGGAAGATGGTAACGTGACACCAATTTTAAAAAGCGGCGATACGGAATAGCCATGTAAATAGCTCTAGAAATGGCTCCGTATCTTAAAGTAACATTTAACAAATCCCTCGAAGAACACGCTGTTCCCAAGGACTGGAAAATGGCAAACGTGACCCCAATTTTAAAAAGCGGCGATATGGAATAGCCATGTAAATAGCTCTCGAAATGGCTCCGTATCTTAAAGTAACATTTAACAATTCCCTCGAAGAACACGCTGTTCCCAAGGACTGGAATATGGCAAACGTGACACCAATTTTAAAAAGCGGCGATACGGAATAGCCATGTAAATAGCTCTAGAAATGGCTCCGTATCTTAAAGTAACATTTAACAAATCCCCTGAAGAACACGCTGTTCCCAAGGACTGGAAGATGGTAAACGTGACCCCAATTTTAAAAAGCGGCGATACGGAATAGCCATGTAAATAGCTCTAGAAATGGCTCCGTATCTTAAGGTAACATTTAACAAATCCCTCGAAGAACACGCTGTTCCCAAGGACTGGAAAATGGCAAACGTGACCCCAATTTTAAAAAGCGGCGATAGGGAATAGCCATGTAAATATCTCTATAAATGGCTCCGTATCTATTTAATAAATCCCTCGAAGAACACGCTGTTCCCAAGGACTGGAAAATGACAAACGTGACCCCAATTTTAAAAAGCGGCGATAGGGAATAACCATGTAAATAGCTCTAGAAATGGCTCCGTATCTTAATGTAACATTTAACAAATCCCTCGAAGAACACGCTGTTCCCAAGGACTGGAAGATGGAAGCGTGACCCCAATTTTAAAAAGCGGCGATAGGGAATAGCCATGTAAATAGCTCTCGAAATGCCTCCGTATCTATTTAACAAATCCCTCGAAGAACACGCTGTTCCCAAGGACTTGAAAATGGCAAACGTGGCCCCAATTTTAAAAGCGGCGATAGGGAATAGCCATGTAAATAGCTCTCGAAATGCCTCCGTATCTATTTAATAAATCCCTCGAAGAACACGCTGTTCCCAAGGACTGGAAGATGGCAAACGTGACCCCAATTTTAAAAAGCGGCGATAGGGAATAGCCATGTAAATAGCTCTCGAAATGCCTCCGTATCTATTTAATAAATCCCTCGAAGAACACGCTGTTCCCAAGGACTGGAAAATGGCAAACGTGACCCCAATTTTAAAAAGCAGCGATAGGGAATAGCCATGTAAATAGCTCTCGAAATGCCTCCGTATCTATTTAATAAATCCCTCGAAGAACACGCTGTTCCCAAGGACTGGAAGATGGCAAACGTGACCCCAATTTTAAAAAGCGGCGATAGGGAATAGCCATGTAAATAGCTCTAGAAATGGCTCCGTATATTAACGTAACATTTAAAAAAATCCCTCGAAGAACACACTGTTCCCAAGGACTGGAAGATGGCCAACGTGACCCCAATTTTAAAAAGCGGCGATAGGGAATAGCCATGTAAATAGCTCTAGAAATGGCTCCGTATCTTAAAGTAACATTTAACAAATCCCTCGAAGAACACGCTGTTCCCAAGGACTGGAAAATGGCAAACGTGACCCCAATTTTAAAAAGCGGCGATAGGGAAGAGCCATGTAAATAGCTCTCGAAATGCCTCCGTATCTATTTAATAAATCCCTCGAAGAACACGCTGTTCCCAAGGACTGGAAAATGGCAAACGTGACCCCAATTTTAAAAAGCGGCGATAGGGAATAGCCATGTAAATAGCTCTAGAAATGGCTCCGTATCTTAAAGTAACATTTAACAAATCCCTCGAAGAACACGCTGTTCCCAAGGACTGGAATATGGCAAACGTGTCCCCAATTTTAAAAAGCGGCGATAGGGAATAGCCATGTAAATAGCTCTCGAAATGCCTCCGTATCTATTTAATAAATACCTCGAAGAACACGCTGTTCCCAAGGACTGGAAAATGGCAAACGTGACCCTAATTTTAAAAAGCGGCGATAGGGAATAGCCACGTAAATAGCTCTAGAAATGGCTCCGTATCTTAAAGTAACATTTAACAAATCCCTCGAAGAACACGCTGTTCCCAAGGACTGGAAACGGCAAACGTGACCCCAATTTTAAAAAGCGGCGATAGGGAATATCCATGTAAATAGCTCTAGAAATGGCTCCGTTTCTTAAAGTAACATTTAACAAATCCCTCGAAAAACACGCTGTTCCCAAGGACTGGAAAATGGCAAACGTGACCCCAATTTTAAAAGCGGCGATACGGAATAGCCATGTAAATAGCTCTAGAAATGGCTCCGTATCTTAAAGTAACATTTAACAAATCCCTCGAAGAACACGCTGTTCCCAAGGACTGGAAAATGGCAAACGTGACCCCAATTTTAAAAAGCGGCGATAGGGAATAGCCATGTAAATAGCTCTAGAAATGGCTCCGTATCTTAAAGAAACATTTAACAAATTACTCGAAGAACACGCTGTTCCCAAGGACTGGTAAATGGCAAACGTGACCCCAATTTTAAAAAGCGGCGATAGGGAATAGCCATGTAAATAGCTCTAGAAATGGCTCCGTATCTTAAAGTAACATTTAACAAATCCCTCGAAGAACACGCTGTTCCCAAGGACTGGAAAATGGCAAACGTGACCCCAATTTTAAAAAGCGGCGATAGGGAAGAGCCATGTAAATAGCTGACGAAATGCCTCCGTATCTATTTAATAAATCCCTCGAAGAACACGCTGTTCCCAAGGACTGGAAAATGGCAAACGTGACCCCAATTTTAAAAAGCGGCGATAGGGAATAGCCATGTAAATAGCTCTAGAAATGGCTCCGTATCTTAAAGTAACATTTAACAAATCCCTCGAAGAACACGCTGTTCCCAAGGACTGGACTATGGCAAACGTGGCCCCAATTTTAAAAAGCGGCGATAGGGAATAGCCATGTAAATAGCTCTCGAAATGCCTCCGTATCTATTTAATAAATACCTCGAAGAACACGCTGTTCCCAAGGACTGGAAAATGGCAAACGTGACCCCAATTTTAAAAAGCGGCGATAGGGAATAGCCACGTAAATAGCTCTAGAAATGGCTCCGTATCTTAAAGTAACATTTAACAAATCCCTCGAAGAACACGCTGTTCCCAAGGACTGGAAATGGCAAACGTGACCCCAATTTTAAAAAGCGGCGATACGGAATAGCCATGTAAATAGCTCTAGAAATGGCTCCGTATCTTAAAGTAACATTTAACAAATCCCTCGAAGAACACGCTGTTCCCAAGGACTGGAAAATGGCAAACGTGACCCCAATTTTAAAAAGCGGCGATAGGGAATAGCCATGTAAATAGCTCTAGAAATGGCTCCGTATCTTAAAGAAACATTTAACAAATCCCTCGAAGAACACGCTGTTCCCAAGGACTGGTAAATGGCAAACGTGACCCCAATTTTTAAAGCGGCGATAGGAAATAGCCATGTAAATAGCTCTAGAAATGGCTCCGTATCTTAAAGTAACATTTAACAAATCCCTCGAAGAACACGCTGTTCCCAAGGACTGGAAAATGGCAAACGTGACCCCAATTTTAAAAAGCGGCGATACGGAATAGCCATGTAAATAGCTCTAGAAATGGCTCCGTATCTTAAAGTAACATTTAACAAATCCCTCGAAGAACACGCTGTTCCCAAGGACTGGAAAATGGCAAACGTGACCCCAATTTTAAAAAGCGGCGATAGGGAATAGCCATGTAAATAGCTCTAGAAATGGCTCCGTATCTTAAAGAAACATTTAACAAATCCCTCGAAGAACACGCTGTTCCCAAGGACTGGTAAATGGCAAACGTGACCCCAATTTTAAAAAGCGGCGATAGGGAATAGCCATGTAAATAGCTCTAGAAATGGCTCCGTATCTTAAAGTAACATTTAACAAATCCCTCGAAGAACACGCTGTTCCCAAGGACTGGAAAATGGCAAACGTGACCCCAATTTTAAAAAGCAGCGATAGGGAATAGCCATGTAAATAGCTCTCGAAATGCCTCCGTATCTATTTAATAAATCCCTCGAAGAACACGCTGTTCCCAAGGACTGGAAGATGGCAAACGTGACCCCAATTTTAAAAAGCGGCGATAGGGAATAGCCATGTAAATACCTCTAGAAATGGCTCCGTATCTTAAAGTAACATTTAACAAATCCCTCGAAGAACACGCTGTTCTCAAGGACTGGAAGATGGCAAACGTGACCCCAATTTTAAAAAGCGGCGATAGGGAATAGCCATGTAAATAGCTCCAGTAATGGCTCCGTATCTTAAAGTAACATTTAACAAATCCCTCGAAGAAAACGCTGTTCCCAAGGACTGGAAGATGGCAAACGTGACCCCAATTTTAAAAAGCGGCGATAGGGAATAGCCATGTAAATAGCTCTAGAAATGGCTCCGAATCTTAAAGTAACATTTAACAAATCCCTCGAAGAACACGCTGTTCCCAAGGACTGGAAAATGGAAAACGAGACCCCAATTTTAAAAAGCGGCGATAGGGAATAGCCATGTAAATAGCTCTAGAAATGGCTCCGTATCTTAAAGTAACATTTACCAAATCCCTCGAAGAACACGCTGTTCCCAAGGACTGGAAAATGGCAAACGTGACCCCAATTTTAATAAGCAGCGATAGGGAATAGCCATGTAAATAGCTCTCGAAATGCCTCCGTATCTATTTAATAAATCCCTCGAAGAACACGCTGTTCCCAAGGACTGGAAAATGGCAAACGTGACCCCAATTTTAAAAAGCGGCGATAGGGAACAGCCATGTAAATAGCTCTCGAAATGCCTCCGTATCTATTTAATAAATCCCTCGAAGAACACGCTGTTCCCAAGGACTCGAAAATGACAAACCTGACCCCAATTTTAAAAAGCGGCGATAGGGAATAACCATGTAAATAGCTCTAGAAATGGCTCCGTATCTTAAATTAACATTTAACAAATCCCTCTAAGAACACGCTGTTCCCAAGGACTGGAAAATGGCAAACGTGACCCCAATTTTAAAAAGCGGCGATAGGGAATAGCCATGTAAATAGGTCTAGAAATGGCTCCATATCTTAAAGTAACATTTAACAAATCCCTCGAAGAACACGCTGTTCCCAAGGACTGGAAAATGGAAAACGAGACCCAAATTTTAAAAAGCGGCGATAGGGAATAGCCATGTAAATAGCTCTAGAAATGGCTCCGTATCTTAAAGTAACATTTAACAAATCCCTCGAAGAACACGCTGTTCCCAAGGACTGGAAAATGGCAAACGTGACCCCAATTTTAAAAAGCAGCGATAGGGAATAGCCATGTAAATAGCTCTCGAAATGCCTCCGTATCTATTTAATAAATCCCTCGAAGAACACGCTGTTCCCAAGGACAGGAAAATGGCAAACGTGACACCAATTTTAAAAAGCGGCGATACGGAATAGCCATGTAAATAGCTCTAGAAATGGCTCCGTATCTTAAAGTAACATTTAAAAATCTCTCGAAGAACACGCTGTTCCCAAGGACTGGAAAATGGCAAACGTGACCCCAATTTTAAAAAGCGGCGATAGGGAATAGCCATGTAAATAGCTCTAGAAATGGCTCCGTATCTTAAAGAAACATTTAACAAATCCCTCGAAGAACACGCTATTCCCAAGGACTGGTAAATGGCAAACGTGACCCCAATTTTAAAAAGCGGCGATAGGGAATAGCCATGTAAATAGCTCTAGAAATGGCTCCGTATCTTAAAGTAACATTTAATAAATCCCTCGAAGAACACGCTGTTCCCAAGGACTGGAAGATGGCAAACGTGACCCCAATTTTAAAAAGCGGCGATAGGGAATAGCCATGTAAATACCTCTAGAAATGGCTCCGTATCTTAAAGTAACATTTAACAAATCCCTCGAAGAACACGCTGTTCTCAAGGACTGGAAGATGGCAAACGTGACCCCAATTTTAAAAAGCGGCGATAGGGAATAGCCATGTAAATAGCTCCAGTAATGGCTCCGTATCTTAAAGTAACATTTAACAAATCCCTCGAAGAAAACGCTGTTCCCAAGGACTGGAAGATGGCAAACGTGACCCCAATTTTAAAAAGCGGCGATAGGGAATAGCCATGTAAATAGCTCTAGAAATGGCTCCGCATCTTAAAGTAACATTTAACAAATCCCTCGAAGAACACGCTGTTCCCAAGGACTGGAAAATGGAAAACGAGACCCCAATTTTAAAAAGCGGCGATAGGGAATAGCCATGTAAATAGCTCTAGAAATGGCTCCGTATCTTAAAGTAACATTTACCAAATCCCTCGAAGAACACGCTGTTCCCAAGGACTGGAAAATGGCAAACGTGACCCCAATTTTAATAAGCAGCGATAGGGAATAGCCATGTAAATAGCTCTCGAAATGCCTCCGTATCTATTTAATAAATCCCTCGAAGAACACGCTGTTCCCAAGGACTGGAAAATGGCAAACGTGACCCCAATTTTAAAAAGCGGCGATAGGGAACAGCCATGTAAATAGCTCTCGAAATGCCTCCGTATCTATTTAATAAATCCCTCGAAGAACACGCTGTTCCCAAGGACTCGAAAATGACAAACCTGACCCCAATTTTAAAAAGCGGCGATAGGGAATAACCATGTAAATAGCTCTAGAAATGGCTCCGTATCTTAAATTAACATTTAACAAATCCCTCTAAGAACACGCTGTTCCCAAGGACTGGAAAATGGCAAACGTGACCCCAATTTTAAAAAGCGGCGATAGGGAATAGCCATGTAAATAGGTCTAGAAATGGCTCCATATCTTAAAGTAACATTTAACAAATCCCTCGAAGAACACGCTGTTCCCAAGGACTGGAAAATGGAAAACGAGACCCAAATTTTAAAAAGCGGCGATAGGGAATAGCCATGTAAATAGCTCTAGAAATGGCTCCGTATCTTAAAGTAACATTTAACAAATCCCTCGAAGAACACGCTGTTCCCAAGGACTGGAAAATGGCAAACGTGACCCCAATTTTAAAAAGCAGCGATAGGGAATAGCCATGTAAATAGCTCTCGAAATGCCTCCGTATCTATTTAATAAATCCCTCGAAGAACACGCTGTTCCCAAGGACAGGAAAATGGCAAACGTGACACCAATTTTAAAAAGCGGCGATACGGAATAGCCATGTAAATAGCTCTAGAAATGGCTCCGTATCTTAAAGTAACATTTAAAAATCTCTCGAAGAACACGCTGTTCCCAAGGACTGGAAAATGGCAAACGTGACCCCAATTTTAAAAAGCGGCGATAGGGAATAGCCATGTAAATAGCTCTAGAAATGGCTCCGTATCTTAAAGAAACATTTAACAAATCCCTCGAAGAACACGCTATTCCCAAGGACTGGTAAATGGCAAACGTGACCCCAATTTTAAAAAGCGGCGATAGGGAATAGCCATGTAAATAGCTCTAGAAATGGCTCCGTATCTTAAAGTAACATTTAACAAATCCCTCGAAGAACACGCTGTTCCCAAGGACTGGAAAATGGCAAACGTGACCCCAATTTTAAAAAGCGGCGATAGGGAATAGCCATGTAAATAGCTCTAGAAATGGCTCCGTATCTTAAAGTAACATTTAACAAATCCCTCGAAGAAGACGCTGTTCTCAAGGACTGGAAGATGGCAAACGTGACCCCAATTTTAAAAAGCGGCGATAGGGAATAGCCATGTAAATAGCTGTAGATATGGCTCCGTATCTTAAAGTAACATTTAACAAATCCCTCGAAGAACACGCTGTTCCCAAGGACTGGAAAATGGCAAACGTGACCCCAATTTTAAAAAGCTGCGATAGGGAATAGCCATGTAAATAGCTCTCGAAATGCCTCCGTATCTATTTAATAAATCCCTCGAAGAACACGCTGTTCCCAAGGACTGGAAAATGGCAAACGTGACACCAATTTTAAAAAGCGGCGATACGGAATAGCCATGTAAATAGCTCTAGAAATGGCTCTGTATCTTAAAGTAACATTTAACAAATCCCTCGAAGAACACGCTGTTCCCAAGGACTGGAAAATGGCAAACGTGACCCCAATTTTAAAAAGCGGCGATATGGAATAGCCATGTAAATAGCTCTCGAAATGGCTCCGTATCTTAAAGAAACATTTAACAAATCCCTCGAAGAACACGCTATTCCCAAGGACTGGTAAATGGCAAACGTGACCCCAATTTTAAAAAGCGGCGATAGGGAATAGCCATGTAAATAGCTCTAGAAATGGCTCCGTATCTTAAAGTAACATTTAACAAATCCCTCGAAGAACACGCTGTTCCCAAGGACTGGAAAATGGCAAACGTGACCCCAATTTTAAAAAGCGGCGATAGGGAATAGCCATGTAAATAGCTCTAGAAATGGCTCCGTATCTTAAAGTAACATTTAACAAATCCCTCGAAGAAGACGCTGTTCTCAAGGACTGGAAGATGGCAAACGTGACCCCAATTTTAAAAAGCGGCGATAGGGTATAGCCATGTAAATAGCTGTAGATATGGCTCCGTATCTTAAAGTAACATTTAACAAATCCCTCGAAGAACACGCTGTTCCCAAGGACTGGAAAATGGCAAACGTGACCCCAATTTTAAAAAGCTGCGATAGGGAATAGCCATGTAAATAGCTCTCGAAATGCCTCCGTATCTATTTAATAAATCCCTCGAAGAACACGCTGTTCCCAAGGACTGGAAAATGGCAAACGTGACACCAATTTTAAAAAGCGGCGATACGGAATAGCCATGTAAATAGCTCTAGAAATGGCTCTGTATCTTAAAGTAACATTTAACAAATCCCTCGAAGAACACGCTGTTCCCAAGGACTGGAAAATGGCAAACGGACCGAAATTTTAAAAAGCGGCGATAGGGAATAGCCATGTTAATGGCTCTAGAAATGGCTCCGTATCTTAAAGTAACATTTAACAAATCCCTCGAAGAACACGCTGTTCCCAAGGACTGGAATATGGCAAACGTGGCCCCAATTTTAAAAAGCGGCGATAGGGAATAGCCATGTAAACAGCTCTCGAAATGCCTCCGTATCTATTTAATAAATACCTCGAAGAACACGCTGTTCCCAAGGACTGGAAAATGGCAAACGTGACCCCAATTTTAAAAAGCGGCGATAGGGAATAGCCACGTAAATAGCTCTAGAAATGGCTCCGTATCTTAAAGTAACATTTAACAAATCCCTCGAAGAACACGCTGTTCCCAGGGACTGGAAACGGCAAACGTGACCCCAATTTTAAAAAGCGGCGATAGGGAATATCCATGTAAATAGCTCTAGAAATGGCTCCGTTTCTTAAAGTAACATTTAACAAATCCCTCGAAAAACACGCTGTTCCCAAGGACTGGAAAATGGCAAACGTGACCCCAATTTTAAAAGCGGCGATACGGAATAGCCATGTAAATAGCTCTAGAAATGGCTCCGTATCTTAAAGTAACATTTAACAAATCCTTCGAAGAACACGCTGTTCCCAAGGACTGGAAAATGGCAAACGTGACCCCAATTTTAAAAAGCGGCGATAGGGAATAGCCATGTAAATAGCTCTAGAAATGGCTCCGTATCTTAAAGAAACATTTAACAAATCCCTCGAAGAACACGCTGTTCCCAAGGACTGGTAAATGGCAAACGTGACCCCAATTTTAAAAGCGGCGATACGGAATAGCCATGTAAATAGCTCTAGAAATGGCTCCGTATCTTAAAGTAACATTTAACAAATCCCTCGAAGAACACGCTGTTCCCAAGGACTGGAAAATGGCAAACGTGACCCCAATTTTAAAAAGCGGCGATAGGGAAGAGCCATGTAAATAGCTGACGAAATGCCTCCGTATCTATTTAATAAATCCCTCGAAGAACACGCTGTTCCCAAGGACTGGAAAATGGCAAACGTGACCCCAATTTTAAAAAGCGGCGATAGGGAATAGCCATGTAAATAGCTCTAGAAATGGCTCCGTATCTTAAAGTAACATTTAACAAATCCCTCGAAGAACACGCTGTTCCCAAGGACTGGAATATGGCAAACGTGGCCCCAATTTTAAAAAGCGGCGATAGGGAATAGCCATGTAAATAGCTCTCGAAATGCCTCCGTATCTATTTAAAAAATACCTCGAAGAACACGCTGTTCCCAAGGACTGGAAAATGGCAAACGTGACCCCAATTTTAAAAAGCGGCGATAGGGAATAGCCACGTAAATAGCTCTAGAAATGGCTCCGTATCTTAAAGTAACATTTAACAAATCCCTCGAAGAACACGCTGTTCCCAAGGACTGGAAACGGCAAACGTGACCCCAATTTTAAAAAGCGGCGATAGGGAATATCCATGTAAATAGCTCTAGAAATGGCTCCGTTTCTTAAAGTAACATTTATCAAATCCCTCGAAAAACACGCTGTTCCCAAGGACTGGAAAATGGCAAACGTGACCGCAATTTTAAAAAGCGGCGATACGGAATAGCCATGTAAATAGCTCTAGAAATGGCTCCGTATCTTAAAGTAACATTTAACAAATCCCTCGAAGAACACGCTGTTCCCAAGGACTGGAAAATGGCAAACGTGACCCCAATTTTAAAAAGCGGCGATAGGGAATAGCCATGTAAATAGCTCTAGAAATGGCTCTGTATCTTAAAGAAACATTTAACAAATCCCTCGAAGAACACGCTGTTCCCAAGGACTGGTAAATGGCAAACGTGACCCCAATTTTAAAAAGCGGCGATAGGGAATAGCCATGTAAATAGCTCTAGAAATGGCTCCGTATCTTAAAGTAACATTTAACAAATCCCTCGAAGAACACGCTGTTCCCAAGGACTGGAAAATGGCAAACGTGACCCCAATTTTAAAAAGCAGCGATAGGGAATAGCCATGTAAATAGCTCTCGAAATGCCTCCGTATCTATTTAATAAATCCCTGGAAGAACACGCTGTTCCCAAGGACTGGAAGATGGCAAACGTGACCCCAATTTTAAAAAGCGGCGATAGGGAATAGCCATGTAAATAGCTCTAGAAATGGCTCCGTATCTTAAAGTAACATGTAACAAATCCCTCGAAGAACACGCTGTTCCCAAGGACTGGAAAATGGCAAACGTGACCCCAATTTTAAAAAGCGGCGATAGGGAATAGCCATGTAAATAGCTCTAGAAATGGCTCCGTATCTTAAAGTAACATTTAACAAATCCCTCGAAGAACACGCTGTTCCCAAGGACTGGAAAATGGCAAACGCGACCCCAATTTTAAAAAGCGGCGATAGGGAATAGCCATGTAAATAGCTCTAGAAATGTCTCCGTATCTTAAAGTAACATTTAACAAATCCCTCGAAGAACACGCTGTTCCCAAGGATTGGAAAATGGCAAACGTGACCCCAATTTTAAAAAGCGGCGATCGGGAATAGCCATGTAATTAGCTCTCGAAATGCCTCCGTATCTATTTAATAAATCCCTCGAAGAACACGCTGTTCCCAAGGACTGGAAAATGGCAAACGTGACCCCAATTTTAAAAAGCGGCGATAGGGAATAGCCATGTAAATAGCTCTCGAAATGCCTCCGTATCTATTTAATAAATCCCTCGAAGAACACGCTGTTCCCAAGGACTGGAAGATGGCAAACGTGACCCCAATTTTAAAAAGCGGCGATAGGGAATAGCCATGTAAATAGCTCTCGATATGCCTCCGTATCTATTTAATAAATCCCTCGAAGAACACGCTGTTCCCAAGGACTGGAAAATGGCAAACGTGACCCCAATTTTAAAAAGCGGCGATAGGGAATAGCCATGTTAATAGCTCTAGAAATGGCTCCGTATCTTAAAGTAACATTTAACAAATCCCTCGAAGAACACGCTGTTCCCAAGGACTGGAAAATGGCAAACGTGACCCCAATTTTAAAAAGCAGCGATAGGGAATAGCCATGTAAATAGCTCTCGAAATGCCTCCGTATCTATTTAATAAATCCCTCGAAGAACACGCTGTTCCCAAGGACTGGAAGATGGCAAACGTGACCCCAATTTTAAAAAGCGGCGATAGGGAATAGCCATGTAAATAGCTCTAGAAATGGCTCCGTATCTTAAAGTAACATTTAACAAATCCCTCGAAGAACACGCTGTTCCCAAGGACTGGAAAATGGCAAACGTGACCCCAATTTTAAAAAGCGGCGATAGGGAATAGCCATGTAAATAGCTCTCGAAATGCCTCCGTATCTATTTAATAAATCCCTCGAAGAACACGCTGTTCCCAAGGACTGGAAAATGGCAAACGTGACCCCAATTTTAAAAAGCGGCGATAGGGAATAGCCATGTAAATAGCTCTAGAAATGGCTCCGTATCTTAAAGTAACATTTAACAAATCCCTCGAAGAACACGCTGTTCCCTAGGACTGGAAAATGGCAAACGTGACCCCAATTTTAAAAAGCGGCGATAGGGAATAGCCATGTAAATAGCTCTAGAAATGGCTCCGTATCTTAAAGTAACATTTAACAAATCCCTCGAAGAACACTTTGTTCTCAAGGACTGGAAGATGGCAAACGTGACCCCAATTTTAAAAAGCGGCGATAGGGAATAGCCATGTAAATAGCTCTAGAAATGGCTCCGTATCTTAAAGTAACATTTAACAAATCCCTCGAAGAACTCGCTGTTCCCAAGGACTGGAAAATGGCAAACGTGACCCCAATTTTAAAAAGCGGCGATAGGGAACAGCCATGTAATTATAGACCAATATCATTAACGTCACTATCATGTAAATTTATAGAGCATATAATAGTTACATCAATAATGGGACACCTCGACAGCCAGGATTTATTGATAACAAACCAGCATGGGTTCAGAAAGGTAAGGTGTTGCTAAACTCAATTAGGTCTTTTTGTTCAAGATATTTTAGTTTCCGGAGAAGGTAACGTACAGGTTGATGCAGCGTTTCTTGACTTTAGAAAAGTGTTTAAGTGTATAAGTGTTACGAGTTTAATAGAAGAACTAGGATGGGAATTACTATCAGAACGCAGGTTAAAATATAGGTTATGCGAATTATGCTAGGTCTGATCATATTAACAAGATTAGAGAGATAGATTGTCGTACCGATAGATTTAAAATGTCATTTTTCCCGCGTACCATAAGAGAGAACAATAGGCAACGAAGAAAAGGGATAGGTAGGTGAAATATAGTTAGAGTAGTTTGTAGTGCGTGATGCATATAATAACAACCAATAATCCCTTTCTTATTATGTAGATACTAACCACGTAGTTCCATGTGACCCTGTTCTCTAGCATTCCTCCCTTAAATATCCTAGTTGCATGTCAACAGTGCATGTTTGGTGATCATCACCCATTGCCACACACCCTCGTGGAGGCTCGCAGGGTATTACGTAGATGTAGATGAATGCAGAGCGTAGGTGGTATAACACGGAGGTTAGGAAAACATTAAAGCACCAGAAAACAAGTCATGCTAGGTTAAAAAAGGCAAAAATAAACAAATCCTCACAAGAACTATACATAGTCACCGAAAATTACAAAATATCTAAACTCTTATAAAAAAAGCGTGCCGAAGGGCGTTAGCTGATTTCAAAAGTAAATTACTGGGAGAACTTTTGAACGATATGCCCAAGGCATTTTGGTCGTATGTTAGGGACACCAAGGAAATAAATCAACAGTACACCCGCTTAAGAATATCAAAAGGGAAAAGATAACCAATAGTCAACAAAAAGCCAATTCGTTAAACTCATTCTTCAAAATCATTTTCATAACTTGTACACCACATCTTTTCTATCCGCGACCTGTTCGTTCCAAAACAATTATGCCTGAAATTATAATTAACTGTCGCGGGATAGAACGTCAGCTAAAAAATATCAACCCCAACATGTCCCCCGGTCCAGATCGAATACCTGCTCTCGTAAATATAACATTGGCATCAGACATAGCGCGTTACTTAGAATTAATATTTACCAAATCTTTAGTAGATCACGTAGTGCCTAAGGACTGGAGAGCAGCAAATGTCACACCTATATTCAAAAGTGGCGACAGGGAAGACCCTAGTAACTATAGGCCTATTTCTCTCACATCCATTTCGTGCAAGGTATTTGAACACATAATCGTAAGCTCCATTATGAGTCATTTAGATAGGGAGGAATAAATAACCAACACGGATTTCGTAAGGGTAGATCTTGCGAAACCCAATTAGCCCTCTTCGTTCATGACATCTTGCTCTCGGGTGAAAATTATGTTCAAGATGACGCGATATTCCTGGATGTTAAGAAAGCTTTCGATAAGGTACCTCACGTTAAGTTGCTCTGAAAACTAGAAGCATATGGAATAGATAAAAACATAATTAGTTGGATTAATCAATTCTTACATGGGCGGGCGCAAAGGGTTGTCATAGATGGTATCATGTCAAACAAAGTTAGCGTTACATCGGGTGTTCCACAGGGAAGTGTCATTGGTCCACTTTCATTTCTCTTATACATAAATGATATTAGCAACGTCGTTAAAAGTAAGCTTAGACGGTTGTGTATTGCAATACTAACAATTCCGAAGATAGCGACTCGTTAACAATCGACCTACTTGCTCTTCATGCTTGGTGCGAAAAGTGGCAGATGGAACTAAACATAAAAAAGTGCGTAGCAGTCAGCTTTTGGAAAAAGAAAAATAGGCCAGGTAGGACTTACAGAATTAATAATACGGAAATTAGTCACGCCGAGTCTGTTAAGTACTTAGGGGTCACAATTACTCACGACATACCTTGGGGAAAATATATTGGGGAAATATGCGGTCAAGCATACCGGAAGCTAGGCTTTGTCAAGAAAGCACTCGGAAAATGTGATGAGAAAGTGAAAGTACGTTGTTATTTTTCAATTGTTAGGCCTCATCTGGAATATGCTGTCTGGGATCCATACGAAGAGGGGTTGACATCAGAGTTAAATCCCGTGAAGCGAAGAGGAGCTAGGTTTCTAAAACGATGCTACGGTAAGTTGGCTAGTGTGTCAGGACTGTTAAAAGAATTAGGATGGGAATCGCCATCACAGCGTAGATTAAATTATAGGCTTAACATCCAAACTAAATTTTAGGAAAATCATTTCTCGGACGACGTAAAAAACATACTATTAACCCCATCGTACTACGGCACAATAGATCGCGACAATAAAATTAGAGAGCTAGATTGTAGAACCGATAGGTATAGAATGTCATTTTTTACGCGTGCCATTTGGGACCATAACAGCTGCGACCGTCATCATGAATAGTTTGAATAGTAACAATAGGCAGACAGCAGATCTTTCTCTTTATATTCTCTATGTTCTAATTTATGCATGATGTAAATATTGATGTTCTTATTTATGCATGATATTTTGAATATGTAGTAGTAGTCTTCGTATCCCTTGCATGTTGGAACGATTGACGATAGAATGTTTCTTGGTTATTAGATTTTTAATTGGCGCTTTGCATGTGTGGTACGGGGGTTTCAATGTAATTTCGGTGTTCTATCGTATCATTCATGCATGCCTGGTGTGGAAGCGCCCCCTGCCACACACCCTTTGGGTGGCTTGCAGAGTATGACGTAGATGTAGATGTATTATAGAGGTGTATAGCATATTTTCCCATCTCTGCTTATCTAAGAATTGCACTTCGGTACGCCAGAGGCAACACTGAGAACCCCTAATCTAGGGTCCCCCGAGGGAACCCTCGCCTTCACGAATCTTGGGTGAAAGAGCCCGACCGACCACTAGACCGCTCCTTCTTCTCCCCCACTACAGTCTGAAAACAGTGTCGCAGCCCCCTTCCCTTCCATTTCTCATGCAGGCCTCGCAAAGAAGACGAGCGAAGGTGGCAAAGGGGCTTTCTTTCTTTCTGGTGTGTTCACAGTTAAGTTGGTGAGTGTGCGATTACAAGCAGCGCGGGCTTTCCACCATCCGAGGGGTGGTCGTGTGTGTTCATTCTTTCTTTAATCAGCAGAGGGTACCCGTTGAAATTCAGCGAGGGGGGATGTAATACTTGATCGTGACTCGAAGGATACAGCCAATATCCTCTCAATTCCCTGCTCAAAGCGTATAAGCAGGCGTGAAGTAATTCAAGGGACTCGGCAAGACAAAATAGATAGCTGATTAGAACTTAAATGATCAATTAATTTATGTGAATTCATAATTGAGTATTTTAAGCTAATTTATTCTAATTTACAAAGAATTTGTCCAGTACGACAAAGAAATACCGTCAAATGATTTCCTTGAGGGCCTCACTGTGTGGTTTACGTCTTTTTAACGTCTCAGATGTCAACGGTGTGTCATATAAAATATTAAACTCAAATATAATTATGTGTCAAAACTCTATAAGTGCAGTAGAATGATTATGTATCCAATACAACACAATTCAAACCTTCCAAGCGATGACAATCTGTGATAAATGCCTAGATAATGAGACCTCTATTGTTTGTTAGTAAACGACTTGTTGCTATTTATTTATGTATTTCTTAAAAACGCCAAAAACAGCAACTAGGGCCTTTAAAATGGGTTTAAATAAACAAAAAATAAGTTAAGAAATAAAACAAAAATATATAGTAAAAACAATAAGAACAATAATCAACAGAAAGAAAAAGAAAAAAAAATCAATTTTGTGGCAGGGAAGGAAGAAGAAGAGGAGGACACAATGCGTTTAAGTTGGGAAGAAAAGGTGTTGCGTGAGGAGAAAAGGTCATGGGTAGGGTGATTGTTGGCAAGGGTATTAAAAAATAAAGGTTTGCGGTAGAAAATGGAACGTTGGGAGGTGGAGAGACGGAATTTGGGTGTGTGAAACAGACTTGCATCGCGAGTGGTGCGGCCAGGGATGCGGAGTGAAAAACAGGAGAGAAGATGATCAGAGCGGAGGGAACCGTTCATGATAGAGTGAAGAAATTTTAGGTCGGAAATCAGCCGGCGATGTGGGAGATGTGAGACACCTAGAGACAAAAGAATTTCAACTAGAGAGCTGTGTCTAAGAGAGGGCACGCGATGCCGGACTACGGCTAAAAAGAAATTAAGGGGGCGGTTGAGTATTTTAGGTGTTGTGGGGGACGCAGTTAACCAGATGGGAGAACAGTACTCAAGGATGGGCAGTACACAACCAAGAAACACAGATTTAAGGGCAAAAGGGTCGGTAATTTCATTAAGTCTGTATAGAATCCCCACTATGGACATAGCTTTTTTAGAAATTGAAGAAATATGCTCACTAAAAAGGAGCTTTTGGTCAAAGGTGACCCCTACATCATTGAAGGAGTGACGGAAGGTACAGGGTGTTTGGAAAGTTGGTAAGTAGAGGAGATAGTTTTGTGTTTTAATGTCAAGGACAATAGCGGATTTACCTGGATTAACACTTAGTAACCATTTTGCGCACCAGCTATCAATTGCATTAAGAGCGGACTGTAACTGAAGTGAGTCAGCCTTACTGTCCACATTTTTAAACACACTGCAATCATCAGCGTATAAGAGAATGTTATAGCCCAAGGGTAAGATGTCATCAACTAGATCATCCACGTAGAGTGCAAAGAGAAGAGGGGCGAGAACGCTGCCCTCACAGAGATCGGAAGAGACAGGGATGAATGCAGAGGAGTGACCATTGATTATCACACACTGGTGACGGTCACGTAAAAAATGTGAAATAACTGAGAAGACCGTACCACGAATGCTATATCGACATTGAAGTTTGTGCAGAAGGAGGGTGTGGTTGACGGAGTCAAAAGCCTTAGAAATGTCAATATAACAGACATCGAGTTGCGACCCATTTTCGAAGGCAGAAATGATATGATGATGCAGAGTAGATAAATTTGTAAGACAGGAGCCGCCACGAATGAAACCATGCTGAAGATGTGAGATGTAAGGAAGGGTAAAGTGAAGAATGCGATCATGGAGAATACGCTCAAAAATAACTAAAAAAGCAGGTAAGATGGAGATAGGGCGATAGTTTTCAATAAGATCTTTCGGTCCAGATTTCAAAATAGGGTTTACATTGGAGTTTTTCCAGTGCGACGGAAAAGTTCCAGATAGGAAATATCTGATGAATAAGATGGAGATGGGGATATTTAGTGCATCAGACGTTAGACGAAGGAACATTGAGGAAATATCATCAGAACCGGTAGCTTTGCTAGTGGGTAGATGGGACAAATAGTTGAGAATTTCCTGAGGAGAGGTAGATGCAAGAGAATGCGTGGAAAACGGGTGAACAGGGGGGAGGGGTTTTTCGCTTGGAATTGATCAGCGACCAGAATCTCTTCGAATTCACCTTAATGTCCCCAGTAATTCTTTTCTCAAAGTCCGTGTAGTCACGACGAAGAAGGTGTCGCGCGTGGCGGCGGAGAACAACAAAGGACTCGCGGGTGCGAGGGTTGGGGTGGGATTTCCAAAGTTTCCAGGCAGCAAGCTTATTTTTCAAGGCCCAAGATGCCTCTGATGAGAGCCACAGGGGCTTACTCTTCGACAAGCGACGAGAAGGGACGAGGTCCGCGATGGCAGCATGGAAAAGGTCGTAAAAGAGTAGGAGTGCGTCTTCGGGTGACCCAAGCTCCAGGAGGTCCCAGGGAAGTAACGAGAGGGTCCGATTAATGGCAGGCCACTCCGCTTAGTTCCAACAACGGAGGGATCTGGGGAGGGGGGGTTAAGAGGCACGGAATTTTGGCGTTGTCGAGGGAAGGGGAATGTTAGAGAACACTCAAGGGATTCGTGGTCAGTTGAGAAAATGTTTCTGCTTGCTGCTAAGGAATGCACTTGTTTGGAGGAAACTATGAAATCCAGTGTTGCCGTATCTCTCGTGGGGAAAGAATTACACTGATGGAGGCCGAGACCGTTCACAAAGTGGTCAAGGAAAAAATCGTCACAATGGTTTGTAGGAGATCCAGATACGGAAGAAGTCCAATCGATGGACAAATTAAAATCACCAAAAAGTGAAACTTCACCATAAGCACGTGCACGGAGAACAGAATCGAAACAGGCCTGCAGAGACGATAAATCACAGTTAGGTGAGCGGTAGAAACAGCCAATAAAAAGTTTAGTAAAATGGTCACTGTTTGGGCAGGAGTTGACGCGAATTTGGGTCCAAATAATTTCACAATTGGTCTCGAGATCAGCCCTTCGAGTGGCAGGGTAATCGAAACTAATGGCCAATAAAACACCACCACCACGGGAACCACGATCACGACGGAAAATTTGATGAGTGGAAGCAAACGCAAGTTCGTCGTCGGAGATCTTATCACTAAGCCATGTTTCAGTTAGGGCGAAGATGTTGAAGGAGGAAAGTTCGGTGATATTGGAAGACAGCACTGAAATCTTGTTTTGTAGACTTCTGACGTTCTGGTAGTAGGCGTTACAGATGGGGCCAGGGTTGACGTGTACGTCCCAGGAGAGTAGAACCAGGAGAGCGAGACGTCTCCATGCCGGGGAGAAGCGACCGCGGTTGCCGGGTGACGTATTGGTGCCGGTGGGAAAGCGTCGGAGGAAGATCGGTAGACCGGCTAAGGAGAGACCCTTCCATGAGATTGGCGGATTTCCGCGGGATATCAGAGAAAACCTCTCGATCCCGAAAGTATTCTTGAAGGGTAGATGTTTACTCTCCGTTGGGTGCAAAAAATAAGTCCATGGGTGTAAAATTACCACTGTTACAACAACTAGAAGCGCAGAGGAGAAAACGCGTTTTACTACACCGACGGCCATATTGGAATGGTCAGAAATTTAATCGTGCAAAATGATTTCTACATTCGATTTGACCCGATACAACGTCTTATCGCGACGGTAATACACTTTCTGTGGCCTAATAAGAGGAAGACTCATCAATTTCAACGAAGGTTTCCTGTGCGCCGATGAAGACATGTAATGGATATTTGAGTTCTGTCTTTCATTCCTGTTGCTTCGGAAAACAAGGTCGATTTTGCAACTTCGTCTTCCGACCGACCTTTCTCTCCATGCCCCCCCACCCCGACACCGACAGAATAGGACCGACAAAATAGACCCAACCCATCCTCCACACACCCCCCACCCACCCGGAAATAATCCCTTGCAAGAGGGTGTTCCCTGAGGGAACTTCCCTCTTGTCAAGTACGTGCCCAGGGCTTCATTTCCGTCCCGTGCGTTTATTGCTTTCCCGCGCAAGGGGGCGTGGTTTGGCGTTGTCACATCGACGTCAATTCGGGACTTCGAAATTTTTCGGCTCTGAGGCGGTAAGTTTTTTTTGGACAGGAGTATAAATAATCATCAGTCAAATATCCTGGGAATTTCAATAACTATTTTTATTTATTTCCCATCTCTGCCCGCCCAAACGGCAAAGTTGAGCGCTAGGAGATAACTTGGGAGGGGAGAGCAGAGAGAGGAGAGGGTGTGCGACGTTGCCACTTGCTAGGCACCCATAGAATTTGAATGCCGGCTATAAGCGAGGTTGAAATCATTACAGATCTGTTTACCCGGAATTGGGACTGAATTCCCTCACCTAGTCTCATCAGTATGAAATATTTGATAACCACTGTCTCTAAGGGCCGTATTACAGAACGATACTCGAGTGCGGATTTTTCCCAAACGTCACTCAAACTCCACTCGGTTGCTACTTTGGTATCACAAGACGACATTCGAGTGACGATGCTCTCTCGGACTCCCCTCAGAAACGAATGACCCCTTTTGGATACTCGAGTGCCCACTCATTTGGAGTGAGCAATTTTCAAGATGTCTGCCACAATCACCTGGCATATTTAAATTGAAATTTTGGTGAATGAACTAATTTTACTAGAATACTTATTTTTCAGTAATACTAGTTATTGGTGATGTGACTGCTTTGAGCGAAATTCGTGGCATCAATCGCCGTAATTTTTGAAATTACATGGCCGTGCAAATTCCTTATACTTCTGTATTACAACACTTCCAATTCAAAGGTATTAGAATATTTAATGACAGAAAATATTATGGTTCTTTGCGTTTAAATGATCTTGGTGAATCAAAGTACAATTTTACGTAGATTTAAAACGATCTAATCGGCCAAAATGCTCTCGAAGCCTCTGATACTATTTGGGAACATGTGATGGTCGCGGTATTTAATGTAATTATTTGATTACCACAGACTTATGGTATGAAAACATTTATGTTATAGTCTCCTAGAGCTTTATTTTTGTTTGTTTAGTAACAAAGAACTTAAATTAATCCGTGTAGTGCATTGAAATCGTTACGTGAAGGGATAAAACTTTCCCGCGTCATGATTCAAATGAAACAATCGCTCAACAACTGCGAATTTCGCTCATAATTGCTCAGCAGTCATTTCTGTCAACAAACAGGACGATGCGGGAAGATTGTGCGACAAATTAATCGATATTCAGACCATTTCGGACTGCGAGGCCGCTAAGAACAACATGAACGTGTATATACAATGTTGCAGCTGTCTCTTGTGACCCAAGTTCTATGGGATTGTTCAAGTTTCTCGAGACCGGGTTGTAAACCTACGTATCATTCCCAATTCGAAAGGTGTACGATCCGTGTGTATAACATTTGTTACTATCGATGTTCTAGCTGAGTTAATCAGATCTCGGATTACGCATTATTATCAATGCCATAAGTTGACAAGATATTTAGTTTCTGGACGTTATGAAAGTTGTCTCAAGTTGTGAAAAGTTGTTAGTTAGTTGTCTTAAGTTGTGAAGTCTCGGTGATGTGTCCAATAACGTTAAACGAACTACACTTTGAATGCAGGAAGTACTCTTTTAAGTAACCGTGTCTGTTCTATATCACTGTATCTTCTCTATACTTTATGATTTTACCTCTCCATCACTACATGTAAGCAAACTTGTTCTTCCCAATACCTTCGTGATGATGTTATACAAGCTTCTTAGCATTGTATTTACTAACGTTCTATGATAACAGTTTTCAAAGACCCATCCTTTAGAGTAGGTTAGCATAGATGTTAAGTAGAGGATGCAAAGAACAGGACATTTCGAAGTCAGTTACTGTTGAACTAACCCCGACAGGTAATGTATGTATTGGTAAATATTATGTTATATTAGTGCATTAGTCAGTGTTGAGGTTTTAGTGATACATTGGAATAGTTTAATTCTGCGATCGCGGTATTTCCCTTTAAGAATGATTCTTTGTTCAGATCAGCTGTTTAATGACGAGATGATGAAACTATTATCAGTGTACATGCCAATTCAAATTATACTTTCCATATATTTGGAGACCATTTCCTATGGTTCTATTACTTATATAGTAGTCCTGTGTAAAATTAATGTTGTTGGCTACCTAGGTTAATTCATTGATACAAAGAATGACTGGAAATATGTATATGTACTAGAATATTGTATACCTCTCACAATATATGGTATTGAATAAGGAACAATTGAAACTGATGTTGTGATAAGTGAGTGTTGTATGACTTTTACAGATCTTGCCTGATTATTTCATTAGAAAATACAGTATGTATTTAAGGAATGAGACTAGAATTAAGTTGACAACTTACGTTATCGTTTTATGATTATTAGTGGTGAATGTTAATGGTAGGAATAGTGATCAAACTTCATTTATGACCTTAATTACTGAAAACTTTTACATAGCAAATGCTTATATTGATAACTCCATGGGGTCCATTTCACTTTCTAATTACATGGGATAAAGTTATCGCATGATGTGCTCCAGTGAAGTTCAAACATTTAAAGCCACAACTTTAGCAAGTCCTTAGATGAATGATAGGTTCTACACATGACTGAATTAAGTTTCAAATATGCATTTCACTTCGGTGATATTACTCAATATTGTCAATATTAAGGACATTTTTACCATATTTCAAAGATAGTGAGAATTGCAAATCATAACATCAACATAAAAGATAAAATACCATACTTGGTGTGTTTTTATTAAAATGTTGTCCTCAACTGTTAATTAATTTGCCTAGACCACTTCAACTAGTCACACGGACCTGTCTCTGATAGACCTCTTCAACTAATCACACAGACCTTCATGATGCCATATTAATTCCGTGAGACCGTAGTAACCAGTGGAGAGGACTGCCGATATATAGAATGTATCCCATTTATGGAGCTCTTCTTGAATGTTATTATATTAAAACTTCCCCTCCCTGGAGTCTTCTTTGACTGATATATCCCTCCCATATTTCATACCATGATAAATCTTTATTTTTTGTAATGTATGATATCATATCTTAGGTAAGATGTCCATAAACCATTGGCTGATTATTTCTTGAAGCCTTATTTTTTGTAATAACTCATTGAATTTCTAATGAAAAATTTTCTCTGTCAGTATACACTCCCCCATATTTTGTTTGTATTCATTTGAAGGTTTATTTAATAAATGTCCTTTCAATTTCCATTTCATACTAATGTTTTTACTCACTCCTTTCTCTTCTCTTCCACCATCCCCTTTAAAGACAATGTATATTCAAGTACAATAGAAGATGTGCCTGAAAAATATCCCTTGATATTCTAATTTCTTATGATTTATGACCTCATTCTGATTCGTACATACATTCATCTAAATTTATTTGAACAGCAGAGGTATTTGTTAAAAAATACTTCAACAAACAGTCATCCTCTATCACTCCTATGATAATTTGTGCTACAATATTTCAGGATATATTGAAGATATTATGTCTACCTGTGATGAAATTGGATTCTAAATTCTGCTTTTACCGCATTACTACATTTATTAATTTAATTGCAAACATGGCTACCATGTTTGGCATAATTAAAGTACAAATCGAGACCATTACCCCTCTACTTAAATTGATACCTTTTCATATAAAATCAGCCTGCTTAGTGTATTTATGGTCATATGTGTTGAATAAAAGGGATTTATAAGGATTTTTGTGCGATTTTCATTAGTTAATTATCCACGATAGATGGATATCCTTGTGTGACGGATTAACTTGCCAGAGTTGTTTTATCAGTACAGATATGCAACTGAATTTATATTTTCAAAAAGCATCTATGCAGTCCTTTTTTGCCCTTAATTTACCCTTCTTGCTAATTTTGTTACAATACCCATCTACAATTGTAGATTGAGGGATACTGCAAGGGGTATATTGAATAAGAGAACTTAAGGCTGATGGTATCAATCAGTAGGATGAATAATTTATGTCCCATGGACGCAATTAGAACTCCTGTCATTATCATATCAAATGGAAAGGGAATCTATATCAATATATCCATCAGATAGATGAATACAATCATATCATCAGAAGGTCAAACTTCATATTACAGCAGCATCTCATTATAACGAAGTGTCTTATAACGAAATTTCCGTGTATCGATAGTCAAAACTCACTCTGGTCTGAGCAAAATTTACTGATAAAGAGAACAGGAAACCTTTATTTGTGCAAACTTTCACTAGTCTAGAAATGTATCATTATGTTTTCATAATATCTCAATATACCACTCAGTGATCAATATCTCTCGGTAATCAATATACCACTCATTATTTTCTACAGAACCTAAGCAACATTTCTAATCTTAAATCTAACACAGGCAGCTAGCTGCTGACCTAGCCTCTGACCATAGACTTGTCTTTTATCAGTTGCATTGGATATGAACTTAAGCTGAGAAAAATTATGAACTTAAGGATAATGAGAAAGCTATAAAAGCCTCTTGAGGATTTATTATGGAAAAGAATAAATGAGAACAGTTGTGTGATAATACGTTTGAGGCTGTTAGAAATTATGGGAGATCTCTGGCATTAGTCATTAACTACAAAGGTTTAGTCGAGTAAACGATGACACCATTCATTGCAATAACACACAACGGAACTCACTTTATTACTATGTGACGACAGAACAAAAAGCAAAACATAATTCTTAAAACACTGCCAACCTTACTATAAAAATGAAACTGGCTGGGTTTAACATATGTTACCAACTTTATCTCATCAGTGGCTAATAGCAGCTTGTCCTCTGAAATTTGTTTTGCTGGTTGACATCCCTCAAAACTAAATTCCTAAAGAAAAGACTATACAGCGAGGGTCACATGCCTAGCCATTATGTGTAGAATTATCCTGATAAGAATACCTCATATTTGTATGCAATGGTCGGGATTGTGACCAGAGGCGATGCTATTAATAAATGAATAGGGTATTAAAGAAAAAATTTTTACTAACGTATATTATTAAAAATAATGCCACAATACTGCAACCTGCCTATGAATAAATGTGTTACATTTTACTTATAGGAGGTGGATGCCACTATTTCTCTTGAATATTTAGTAAAATAAAGGAAATGCTCAGTTAAATCTTCCATTTTAAATGCGGCCTCTTCAATTGCTGTTATTTTACCGAATTGTGAACACGTTTTTACAAGATAAGATAGCATTCTTGTGAGTGCTTCATAAGTTTCAACAGATATTTTGGAAGATATTTCGATGAGGGGTCCCACTTTAGACTTATTACCGGCGATTCTGACGATGTACACGGTTACTTTTTACCTCGTTTTAAAGAGGAAGAATTCGGAATTGTAAATATAACAATGATTGTCAATAAGTTTTACGGTGCCCACGTCAAAAAAACATTGCAATTCGCCGCTATTTATATCTCTTCACTTGCGATTCTAGTTTCTCTTTTGTACAATTTAGTGTTTAATGTATGGTTATATGTATAACTATATTTTTCATTGAATAAATTATAAAATCTGGAAATTTTTCCTAATGAATTCACTTCGTAATCACGTTTCACTACAAAAAATTATTTACTTGCGCGGCTAAATGAAATCGTTCGTCATTTCTTTCACGTAAATACCTCAATGGAACTGGAGTAACGTTAATAAATACTAGTTTATAGATTCGTTACTATCACTCAAATGAGCCGAGTGCGAGTGCGTTGCTATGATACGAATCAACATTCACTCCCAATATGAGTGTGAGTGCTTACTCCACCGAGAGTGAGTGCCCACTCGGATTGAGAAACGTTCTGTAATACGGCCCTAAGATTCTTAACTCTGCGGAGAAAATCATGACGAGAGGCAGCAATTCTCACGGAGTACATCATCACTGGCTTCTTACTTAACTTCTGATACCTAAACCCTACATTTTGCAGCACAGATCGCAGTTTACGTAACGAGATATCCGGGCTATTGGGCAGACACTAACAATTTGACCCTTAAGTTTTGTAGAATTGGAAACATATTCCTGAAATAGAAGTCATGTACCGTTCCTCTTCTAATGGCCCCGAGTGTGAAATCGTCGATAAAATGTTTTGGAGGACCTAGCACCAATTGCCTTTTCCTTGGAGAAGGGTTGTCATCACAAGAATTTTCCTATTCACTAACTTTAGCAGCCGTTCTACGCACGGATTTCACGCTAATCCCAAGGCATTGGGACACAGTTTTATGTTACGGAAAACGCCCGTCCGATTGTTTTTCCGCCTCCGCTTGGAAAAGGCAAATGGCACTCGGTATCAGTCGCACTTCTCCATTCGAGAAACCATTTCTGCGACCAATTTTGCACTCATGAAACGCTCATGTATTATGACTAACAGGAAAAAATGGGTTGTACACATAAGTGAGAAGTGAAAATTTCAGAGGAGCACGAATCACGGGCGATGCACAAATACAATAGGCAGACATATTAAAATAGAGGAATTTTCAGTAGTGGTAGTTAATTGTCGTAGTTTAAGAAGTAAGATACCTGAATTCCATCCCTTTATAGAGAGTACTAATTCTGACATAATTATAGGAACCGAAAGTTGGTTAACAAACGATATTGCTGATAGTGAAATTTTTCCAGTAAATTTTAGGGTGTACAGGAGAGATCGAGAGAGTCGACCGGGAGGCGGAGTATTTATCGCAGTTAAGAACACAATAGTCAGCAAAATAGAAGTCATTCCCGATAATATAATAGAAAGTGTATGGTGTTCCATTCAATGTGCTAATTCGAAAGTAATATATGTTTGTGCCTACTATAGACCACCCCATTCCGATGCACACTCAGTATTAGAACTCGAGAAACAGATCAGGTCCATTAATTCCCATAGTAACGAACGACAGATAATTGTAGGTGGAGATTTCAATACACCATCGATAGATTGGAAAACATGTAGTCATAAGTCTGGGGGTAAGGACAAAGAAATCTGCGAGTCATTGCTTAACCTGTTCGCATCATATGCACTACATCAAAGAGTAAATTTGCCTAATAGAGGAGAGAATGTTGTCGCTTTACTTGCCAAAAACATCCCTAAAAAAGTTATTTAAGTTGAAAATGTCGATGGAATAAGCGATCACAAGGTAGTGCACGTAAAATTTTCCCTCAATACTGAAAAAAATTTTAAATTAAAAAGAAAGATTTACCTTTTTAGTAAAGCAGATTTTAACGGATTTAGGCGTGACTTAAAGACATCATTTGAAAAATTCGTGAACATTAGCAAAAATAGTGATACAGGTAGAACATGGAAAGAGTTACTCCAAATTACACGGTCACTTGTCAACAGATATATACCTCATAAGTATAAGAGCGAGAACAGGGAACCAAGGTGGTACAACGCGGAGGTTAGGTAGAAAATGTTTAAAACGCCAACGAGTTAGCCACGCGAAACTAAGAAAGATGAAGAAAAATGTAGCTAATAGCGACCTAAATAATACTATCGAACATTATAAAATTTGTAAAGCAGCCGCAAAAACAGCCCTTAGAAAAGCGTTTAGTGAATTCAAGAGAAAAGTACTTGGAGAACAACTAGACGAAAATCCGAAAGCATTTTGGTCATATGTTAGGGAAGTACAGGGAACTAAAAAATCAACGGTTAATTCCTTGAAAAACGATAGAGGCGAAAAAGTAACTTCCAGGTTAGATAAGGCAAATTTATTAATTACTTTTTTCAGAGTGTTTTTAATCAAGTTATGCACAGTTTCCGCGAAACCATACCAGACCGATTTCAACAACCAATGCCCCCAATCGATATATCTTGTAGCGGAATCGTATCCTTACTAAGTAACATTAGCCCGAACAAGTCCTCAGGTCCTGATGAAATTCCAGCTCGTGTTTATAACGAATTAGCTCTCGAAATGGCTCCGTATCTTAAAGTAACATTTAAAAAATCCCTCGAAGAACACGCGGTTCCCAAAGACTGGAAGATAGCAAACGTGACCAAAATTTTAAAAAGCGGAGATAGGGAACAGCCATGTAATTACAGACCAATATCATTAACGTCACTATCGTGTAAAATTATAGAGCATATAATAGTTACATCAATAATGGGACACCTCGACAGCCAGGATTTATTGACATAAAACCTGCATGAGTTCAGAAAAGGACGGTCTTGCGAAACTCAATTAGGTCTTTATGTTTATGATATTTTAGTTTCCACAGAAGGTAACGTACAGGTAGAAGCAGCGTTTCTCCACTATAGAAAAGCGTTTGACAAGGTTTCCCACTGTAAGTTACTCGCAAAGTTAGCATCATACGGAATAGACAGTAATATAGTAGGCTGGATAGGATACTTCTTACATGAACGCGTTCTAAGGGTGGTATTAGATGGTGTCAGCTCCGGCGAAGTAAAAGTTACATCGGGTGTTCCCCAGGGAAGCGTGATAGGCCCAATTTTATTTCTTCTGTACGTAAACGACTTGAATACAGTACTAAAAAACAGCAAGCTCCGTCTTTTTACCGATGATGCAGTAGTTTATAATGAAATTAGAAATGAAGAGCACATCCAGTCTTCAGATAAGGATTTAGATTCGATTGATGATTGGTGTCATAGTTGGCAGCTAGAATTAAATTTGAAGAAATGCGCGATTATGAATTTTTGGAAAAAGAATGGCTTTCCCCGGAATAATTATTGCATCAAAGAAAAGAAAATATGTAACGTAGAATCTATTAAATACTTAGCCGTCACCATCACTGAAGACATGTCATGGGGACACATATCAGGGAAATAACTAGTGTAGCAAACCGTAGATTAGGATTTGTAAAAAGGGTTCTAGGCAAATGCGATGAGAGAGTACGAGAAAGAAGCTACTTTACACTTGATAGGCCTCATTTAGAATATGCCGCTGTTATATGGGATCCGTACGAGGAAGGTGTGATAAAAGAATTAGAGCGTGTGCAAAGGAGATCCGCTAGATTTGTTAAAGGCCGTTATGATAATTGTATAAGTGTCACGAGTTTAAGAGAACTAGGATGGGAATTACTATCAGAAAGCAGGTTAAAATTTAGGTTAAACCTTTTAAGTAAATTCGAAACCGATTTGTTCACAGATGACGTTAGATATATATTGAGAACCTCAGCGTATTATGCTAGGTTTGATCATATTAACAAGATTAGAGAGATAGATCGTCGTACCGATAGATTTAAAATGTCATTTTTCCCTCGAACTATAAGAGAGAGCAATAGGCAGCGTAGCAAAGGGATAGGTAGGTGAAATATAGGTAGAGTAGTCTGTAGTGCATAATGCATGTAATGACAACCAATAATCCCTTCCTTATTATGTAGATACTAACCATCTAGCTCCATGTGACCCTATTATCTAGCATATCTCCCTTAAATATCCTACTTGCATGTCAATAGTGCATGTTTGGTGATCTTCACCCCCTGCCACACACCCTCGTGGTGGCTCGCAGGGAATCACGTAGATGTAGATGCACGGAGCGACAACAGCGGACAGTTTTGGGCGATTTCCCCTACCTTCCCCTAGCGATGCCTCGACGTTCTTCACGCATAGAGACTTGCTTTCTCTGTGCGTAAAATACATATAAATAAAATCGTTATTGGAAATCCCAGGATATTTGACTGATGGTTATGAACATATTTATAAATCTGGTGTCATTGTGGTTACAACGGTATAACTAAAACCTCTATCGTATCGTTAGTTTCGGAATTAGCCGAGGTTTACAACTTGTACAACAGCTCATGTAAAACTCAACATAGAAACAATTTTTATCCTTAACTATGTTAAAAACATGTTTGGCTAACTCGTATCTAAATATATTTTATCTCTACAATAAATATTAAGAGAATGGCGATAACATAAAGTCGGGCCATCGGGTTTTGAGCGCCGAAAACACGGCCTTTTTTCAAACCAAATATCGTAAAAGTGTAGATAAGGATATAAAAAATTAATTACACCAATCAGTAAACCTAGAAAAGGCCATTCTATCGTACGCATTTCATTTCGTTAAAATAGGTTGACCCTACTAGAAGATACAGAGTCCTAAACTCAACGGACTCGACTTTTTTAACGGACAGTAGAAGAGGGAAATTCTAGTATTCCCTAGTAGTGCGGTGCGGGAAAGTCACGGTAACGTGCATTTTGTGCTCGTAAATACCCTCGCCATCCACGCCGCTCAGGGACCAAAAGCTTGATCTAAGTGTCCTTCTGAGGACCAATAGGAACACTCCTACCTAAAAAGCGGGAAAACTGAAGAAAGAAGATGGACGCCACCCGGAGGAACAATCCCAGAAGCCGGCAAAGGAGGGCCCAGAGGAGGAAGACAGCGACGGCCACGACCGCGCAATCATCCCACTCCACCCCGGAGAATGAATTGCTAGAGACTTCGGGAGAAATCCTCAACCACTCCTACCGTACTATCCCTCATCCCTTCCCCAGCCCCCGCTCTCATCACCCCAGTCTCCCTCCCCCTCCTCGCCCCGCCAGATACCGTGCAACCTGAGTTCGCTCAGGAATGACACTTATGTCATCCTTTCCCACATCCCTTCTCCCAGAAATATTTTCATCTCGCCCTCATTTCCCTATTCCCGCAACTCTGCGGTTGCGAGTGCTCCGTCTTCTCGTCGGAGGGTACCGCGAGACTCATAATCCCGGAGTCTTCGCGGAACTCTTTGAGGAGGAGGCAAGGAAGCGCAAGCTGGACGACCGTCTCGGTCGGCCATGCATAGCGAACGTCAGACGAGCGAGAACCCCTCCGAATACTAATCCGGTTTTTCTCTCCTTTTCAGTCGTGGTGAGCGGGGTAGACATGCTGACGACAGAGGAAGACATCAAAGACGCCCTCCGATTCGCAAATATCGACCACAAAGGAGTGAGGAGAATTTTGGCGCGAATCACCAAACGATCGACCTCCCTGATGCGGATTCTCCTGAAGGACGCCTCCTCCACCCACCGCCTGCTGCACGACGGACTGATCAACTGTGGCAAAAGATAGCACACCGAGCCCTCCCACCCACCACGTCCCCAGCCTGCTCGATGTCAGCGGTGCCAGGAGTTCACCCACCTTGCAGCAGCGTGCACTAAGTCTCTAAGATGCCCATGCTGTGGCGTTAACCACTCCTCCGCAGAGTGCCGCTCTGACAGTCTTTAGTGCGCCAACTGCGACGGAGAGCACCACGCCGGTGACTGGAAGTGCCCACGGCGCCCAAAGGAACCGGCGGGGCTGGGTTTGACAGTCCCACTCACATCCATCCCTCTCCCCCTCATTCCAGGGACTCCCGCTGATGACGAACCAGTCACCATTTCCGGCCTCCAAAGACTCCAAAGCATGGTGCTGGCGAACCTCCACCCGACCGACCGGCCTACTGTCGCTGAAATTGTGGACACAGCGGCCAGAGAGATCCTGGGGTACTCCGTGAAAACGGCGTACTCCTGGCACTCGCAATTCGCAACGGTCGCCAAAATGAGACGCAGCACCTACTAGAACGGCCTAGTTTCCATAACTCTATTTCATTTTGGAAGCATGATATGAATCTGTAAATAGTATTAACGACTATCATGCTTAACTCTATTCTTTAGTTTTAGTGCTTCCTTCTGGAGAATTGTAAATACAGATTAATTTACATTCATATATTGCATTGAACTTAAAGAGAATTAGCTCGTAGGCTTCCGCGGATGCAGTGTTGACTGTTCCTTATTTTGTATATTCCATTACTCGGGCAGACAAGGGAAACGCGACTGTTGTGATGAAGAGAGAGGGCTACAACGAAAAAATTCGAAGCGTTCTCAACGATGAAGCCTATGAAGAACTGCAAGGTGACCCGACAGCTAATATACAGCGAGAAACTAAGCGCATCATCACCCAGTCATCCATTCCGGAAGAAAAAAGACGTTGGATTCTTCAAACTGCACCTAAACCTCCAAGGTTATACGGCTTACCCCAGGTACACAAAAACGCCATTCCACTGCGAACCATCGTAAGTGCCATTGATTCCCCTACTCAATAGTTAGCAAAATATCTTGCTGATGAACTCTTTCCATTCTCGGGAAGAACGGAAACTTACGTTCAAAACTCCACGCATTTCACTGAAATCATCAAAAGAGCTAAGGTGACCAAGGAAGACATTCTTGTAAGCTTTGATGTGGTTTCCCTTTTTATCAATATACCAACGGATGAAGCAGTATAAATCGTCAAGTCCGTCACATCCAACGGCCTCCCAGAAGACGTCCCAAAAATGGTCGAATTTTGCCGAAACAACTCATATTTCCTGTGGAATAAAATCTTCTACAAACAGAAATTTGGAGCTGCAATGGGTTCACCTCTTTCTCCCGTGATAGCTAACCTATTCATGGAGGTTTTAGAACAAAAATGCACTGCAATCTTACGACAAAAAACCAAAACTATTCGTAAGATACGTGGATGATACTTTCGCTATCTGGCCTCATGGAAGAGAAGAGCTGAAAAAGTTCCTGCAACATCTAAATGAACAAAGCAACTCTATTAAATTCACAATGAGAATAGAGAAGGACAACCGCCTTCCATTCTTAGACGTTATGGTCCAGAAAAAAGAAGATGGAACATTAGGTCATTCTGTGTACCGGAAAAATACCCACACTGATCGCTACCTACATGCCACATCGCACCACCACCCTCAACAGAAAGCCTCAGTCATCAGAACGCTGTATCATCGAGCTTTTATGATCTCTGACGCCGATTCCATCGCCGGCGAAAAGCAACACTTAATAAGGGCATTTGAGAAAAATGGTTTCCGACGTGATTACATCTTAAAAACGGCACGGAAAGAAGAAGTAAATTCTCTCGGGGTCCGAAATAAAAATCCCACGGACCCGACAGAAAACAGAGAGAAACCTAAGGCATATGCCAATCTCCCTTATGTGTCTGGAACGACGGAGAAAATCTCTCGAGTTCTGTCGAGGTACAACGTGACTAGCAGATTCACGTGCACAACGAAGACAGGGGACGTACTTCTGAAAGCCAAAGACCCGCTTCCACGGAACCTCTACGGAGGAATATATGAAGTTTTGTGTAGCTGTGGACAATCATATGTAGGCCAGACATGCAGAGCCCTAAAAATACGCCTCCAAGAACATCAACGGGCAATTAAAAATAATAATTACCGCATTTCTGCAATAGCCGAACACCATCTCAGCGGCCCCACTCATAATTTCAACTTTGAGGAGACAAGATTAATATCTAGGGAAATACGCTATTACCCAAGATTAATAAGGGAGGCTGTAGAAATTGCGAAGAGACCGGAGAACGTCAACCGAGAAGACGGTTACAAGTTGACTAGCAGTCTAAAACGAATTTTTTCAAATTCATATTCCGGCAACAATGGGAGTGCAGACTTATATATAAAGACGAGCGAGACAAATAAAGCAGTTCAGTTAATCTGATGAAGCTGGCAGGAGGACCAGCGAAATATTGTTGTTTAAAAAAACATACATCGCGGAATGAATCCCGAAAAAATAAGGAACAGTCAACTTAAAGAGAAGTTTCATCTTAAACTATGTACACCAAATGCTATGCACGGCTCACCACACACCTAAATAATAGTATATACAGCCACCACTGAGTAATCTAATAATATAAATTTAGCTAATATGTAATGCTTGTAAATAATTTGTGTATATATCTTCCAGAAGTTAACTAAAACCCTGCATGAATATATCCGAGAAGCCAATCTAAACTAATTATTTCTCACTAAATATTAGATAATTATGACAAAGTGCAATGCACAAAACAATTAATGTTAATACTGAGATCTATGTCCATTAATAAATAAATTGCATGCTTGTAATTAATTAGCAAATTGTATATAAAATATGTTTTCATAATTCCAGTACGAGAAAGAGGACACCAAGGAAAGCATCCAACACCCCGTAAACAGCTGCAGAAACCGGTACCACGTTATCTTCAGAAGCACCGACCACCACCGCGTCCACCATCACCACCATCGCGACACCCGCTTATCGCAGGGACCAAACAAGACACCAAGAATACCAAAGCCTACCTACAACCTACAATATTCATTCAAATACGACGCTTGCAATTTGTACTCTTGTCGCGAGGATCGATCGTGGACCCCTGGTTTGGAGCCGAGTGGAAGGCATAAACCAGAGGCTGCATCGCTTCTGCACGGACATTGGAGCCTCCTTCGTCGACCTTCGGCCGGCAATCCGATCATATCGGACCCCTCTGAACCGTTCCGTGTCCATGATACGGTCGAGGCAGCTACCTGTGTATCCAATCATATCGGACCCCTCTGAACCGTTCCGTGTCCATTATACGGTCGAGGCAGCTACCTGTGTAGCGAGTAGCATACTCGATCACTGTAGACCTTTTTTAGGATAGAGGGTAGGGCAGAGAGTGGGTCGGCTAGTGGGTCGAATCGGGTACCATCGCGAAAAAAATATCAAAGAAAGTGTTAAGTGTAACGAGAACACTAAGAGGCCAGATTAAAAACAATAGCAGTAATTTTACTTGGAATATACCTAAGAAAGCTAGTTGTAATGAGAATACACTTTCCGGGAATACGCTCAGTGATACATCCTTTTCTGTCATGGTAGTGAACTGCCGAAGCTTAAGAAATAAAGTAGCTGACTTCTACCATCTAATTGAAACTACTGACGCAGACTTAATTATAGGGACGGAAAGGTGGTTGTGTAACGAAAATGCAGATAATCAAGTATTCCGGAAAAAATTTCAGAGTTTATAGAAAAGATAGTCGAAAGAACCGGGGGAGGAGTTTGTATTGCAGTGAAGGATTGTTATATTAGTAGGAGGGAGTCATTTTCCGACGACCAGGTAGAAAGCGTATGGTGCTCCATTCAAAATCCTAAAGCAAAAACAATCTATGAGTGCGCATATTATAGACCACCAGATACCCATGTAAGCTCAATATTAGGACTCGAAAGTAACTCAAAAAAACGACTGTCATATGTATAATCGGTGGGGATTAAATCTTCCGTCCAAAGACTGGGACACGTATCGTTTTATCACTGGGGGGAAAGACAAAGACCTTTGTGAGTCACTTCTGTATACATTCACACCTCACTCACTGCAGCAATTAGTCACTGCTCCAACTAGAGGGAAAAATACACTTGATCTTTTAGCGACAAATATTCCACACATGGCTGTAAACATAGGTACTGATAAGGGAATAAGCGACCACAAGAAAGTTAAAGCTTATTTTTCCGTGAGCATGATCAAGAAACATAATCCACAAAGAAAAATCTGCTTGTATAATAAGGCTGACTACGAAGGTATGAAACGAGAGTTGCAAAAGTCATTTACTAATTTTAAAAAATGAACAACAGTAATACTGAGGTTTTGTGGAATACTTTCCTCGATGTTACACGATCAATAGTCAGCAAATACATACCGAATAAATGGAAAAGAGCCAATGCAGAGCGTAAGAGGTATAACGCGGAGGTTAGGAAACATTAAAGCACCAGAGAATATGTCATGCTAGGTTAAAAAGGGCAAAAATTAACACATCATCCGAAGAACTATACACAGTCACTGAAAATTACAAAATATCTAAACTTTTGGCAGAAAAGCGTGCCGAGAGGCGTTTACTGATTTCAAGAGTAAAAACTGGGAGAACACTTGAACGATAATCCTAAGGCATTTTGGCCGTATGATAGGGACACTCAAGGAAATAAATTAACAATACACACGCTTAAGAATGTCAAAATCGGTTCTACAATCTATCTCTCTAATTTTATTGGCGCGATCTACATCTACATCTACGTACTACCCTGCGAGCCAACACGAGGGTGTGTGGCAGTGGGTGAAGATCACCAAACATGCACCATTGACATGCGACTAGTATATTTAATGAAGGTATGCTAGATAATAGGGTCACATGGTTAGTAGCTACATAATAAGGAAGGGATTATTGGTTGTTATTACATGCATTATGCACTACAGACTACTCTACCTATATTTCACCTACCTATCCCTTTGCTACGCTGCCTATTGCTCTCTCTTATAGTTCGAGGGAAAAATGACATTTTAAATCTATCGGTACGACGATCTATCTCTCTAATCTTGTTAATATGATCAAACCTAGCATAATACGCTGAGGTTCTCAATATATATCTAACGTCATCTGTGAACAAATCGGTTTCGAATTTACTTAAAAGGTTTAACCTAAATTTTAACCTGCTTTCTGATAGTAATTCCCATCCTAGTTCTCTTAAACTCGTGACACTTATACAATTATCATAACGGCCTTTAACAAATCTAGCGGATCTCCTTTGCACACGCTCTAATTCTTTTATCACACCTTCCTCGTACGGATCCCATATAACAGCGGCATATTCTAAATGAGGCCTATCAAGTGTAAAGTAGCTTCTTTCTCGTACTCTCTCATCGCATTTGCCTAGAACCCTTTTTACAAATCCTAATCTACGGTTTGCTACACTAGTTATTTCCCTGATATGTGTCCCCATGACATGTCTTCAGTGATGGTGACGGCTAAGTATTTAATAGATTCTACGTTACATATTTTCTTTTCTTTGATGCAATAATTATTCCGGGGAAAGCCATTCTTTTTCCAAAAATTCATAATCGCGCATTTCTTCAAATTTAATTCTAGCTGCCAACTATGACACCAATCATCAATCGAATCTAAATCCTTATCTGAAGACTGGATGTGCTCTTCATTTCTAATTTCATTATAAACTACTGCATCATCGGTAAAAAGACGGAGCTTGCTGTTTTTTAGTACTGTATTCAAGTCGTTTACGTACAGAAGAAATAAAATTGGGCCTATCACGCTTCCCTGGGGAACACCCGATGTAACTTTTACTTCGCCGGAGCTGACACCATCTAATACCACCCTTAGAACGCGTTCATGTAAGAAGTATCCTATCCAGCCTACTATATTACTGTCTATTCCGTATGATGCTAACTTCGCGAGTAACTTACAGTGGGGAACCTTGTCAAAAGCTTTCTAAAGTCAAGAAACGCTACATCTACCTGTACGTTACCTTCTCCGGAAACTAAAATATCGTGAACAAAAAGACCTAATTGAGTTTCGCAAGACCGTCCTTTTCTGAACCCATGCTGGTTTGTTATTAATAAATCCTGGCTGTCGAGGTGTCCCATGATTGATGTAACTATTATATAGTATATTATATATCTATACGAATATCGAATATATACTTCATGAAAAGAACTGCTATCTTTGTAATTCTCTAGATAATTGAGGAATTCGAATGGTTCATCAACAAGGAGTTGGTACGCACATGGGGTTAGACGCGTATGAAAATCGAAGTCAGATATTACATTTCTTAATCCACTATACAATTGCGACATCTTATCATCTGGTAAAGTCTTTAACCAAAATCTCCATAGTACCATCCTATTGTATTTAATACAATTTATAATATGTCTGTATGATGCGCGGTAGGGTAAGCTTGTATGTATCCGTTTTCTTTTCTAAGCGCGTTGATAATACTGCAAGACAGAGACGATACAGAGTTGGGAAACCAATACTTGAAGTGCGATCAGTAGGTGATGAAGAAATGTTTAGTTCCTTAAACTGAGTTCCGTTTTTTACGTATTACACCAGACATATTGGAGCTGTAAGGTGAAAAAGATAGTTGAAGACTTAGTACTGAGGCTATATATACGATTGTGCTGACAATTGGGTGAAGGAGTGGTGGTTGATGCGACTCTCAAGGGGTAAAAGGCAGTTCTCGTCTGGGCTCTTGCTATCTCCTCTTCCATCGACTGAGGCAATATCGTAATGTGTTGACGCTTTCAGAGTTAGTTTCTCTTTCAAGCGGATATTTTCACTCCGATGAAGGTGACTTTCCCAACGGTGGGTCTCGTCTGGGCATATGCTATCTCCCCTTCCATCGGCTGATGCAATATCGCAATGTGCTGGCGCTCTGAAGGTGACTTTTATAAGGGTGGGAGGGTGGGTACCACTCCCCATAGTCGGTACTAAAGGGTGTAGTATCCAGACTTTAGTATACAAGGCATGTGATTTGGAGAACACTTCGCTTGCGAAGCAGGACCGCCCGCCGTCAACTCATCACCCGCCAGCTTAACAACCAACCGTCATCACCAAAAACCTCTGCAGACTCAACAACCACCAGCATCTCCAACTCAACAACCACCAGCATATACAACTCAACAACCTCTGCAGACTCAATAACCACAAGCATCTCCAACTCAACAGCCATCAACTCAACAACCCCAATAACCAGTACCATATGAGTATATATAATTTTTATCTCCAGTTCCGTTTCATTTTGATGTCTAATGTAATATGAACTCTATCGTAACGCTAGTTCATGGAGTAGAGAGAGTTAATTTGGTAGATCCAATCTCTCTTCAGGCAGTATGAGAACCTGCGCACTAATTAGTATTTTCTTACACACCTTATATAGTATGAACACCAATACCTCTAACATCGCTGCGACAGCAGCAGCCGCTGAAGCAGTCGCCGAACTTTCCGCCCTCGCTGGACCTTCCGCCCCCGTCGGACCTTCCACCACACCCTGCTCAGTCATAGAAAAGTTGTTGGCTGAACAGAAGGAGGCGTCCTTCTTGAAGGAGGACCTTCAGGTGGGGAGGTGCTACCGCGTGGAGAGGCTCGAGAGGGTCAACACGCGGTACGGGGAGGTGTTGGCGGCGGGAGTAATTATTAATGGGAGGAAGAGGAAACTCTTCCTCTCAAAATATTTTACCTTGTCGGGGGCGGAGGTTGTATTATACAATTACGGTGACAATAAAATATCAGTATATGTAATGGAAAACCTAATAAAAATTGAATGATAACTTTGTCTTTTAAATAGTCTACCAACCCCCAACTAAATTACATGCCAAAACCCTGACTAATTAAGGGTAGTTATATACCCTGACTCTGAACCCTTACGTATTACCTTAAATATTATTCTTGCATCAGATGCGTATTAAATAACTATGTAACTTTGTAATTTAAACTCTTTATCTCTTCAAACAGTGGAGTTATCAGCACATTTGGGACATCTTCCCAACGATGAAATTTATAAGTTTGGAAATTATTTTTGTTATTTTTTCCAAGTGTTAAGCCATGAATGTGGTGGTAAATGTTACAAATTAGTGTTTTAGAGACATAGATCAACAATTTTGGTAATAACCCCCTAATCTTTATCATCAAAATTAAGAGTAATTATGTACCCTAACTCTGAACCCTTACGTAGCATCTTAAATTTTATATTTGCATCAGATGCGTATTAAATAAATAAGCAACTTTGCAATTCTATGTCTCATTGCAAGTCTATGACTCATTCGGAGACTTACTTAAAATATCTTTAGAGGGTTTTTCTAGCGCAGGACAAAAAAAGATAAAAGAGGAATGGAGATTATTATCGTCTTTCCTGATTCGGCTGACGGATGAAGATGATGATGCAAACGTACAAAATATATTCACCAATGTTAAAGCAACTTTCTCAAAATCGAGTCGTTAACGAGGGAGGAGAAGTATAACTCCATCTCCTAAAAACATTTACGTGTACACCGACATTATTAAGCCTCAAATTGTGGGCGATTCCTTGAGTCGCTGTTTACGTATACTCAATACTAGAGTCGGAGGATATCAAGTACTCAATCCGATTTTCTATTACCCCGTCGAGAAGAACAACATTGAAAGCTTAGAGATTTTAATGACAAACTCGGTGAGCATATTCCATTTCACAGTGGGATACAATCTTCAATAGTGGTGTTACATTTTATAAAAAAGAAGTAATTTAAATTAGTTCGTCATTAAGCAACGAGATGGCTCCAGTGGCGGATCGCTATTATGCATACTATGCAAGACAGGTGGGAGGAGAGGTGGGACCAATATATCGAGCGTATTATCGCGTGCATAAAGGGAGTGGTATTGGGAATTATCTCGCGGGCCTGTGGCGATTTGCGAAACATTTATTATTTAGCGGAATTCAGTCTGTGGCGAAAGAGTTCGCGAGTGCGGGAGCTGCTGCCCTCGGCGATCTTGGCACTAAACCGGTTAAGGAGAAATTACGTAATAGATTAAACGAGGTGGGACTAAACTAGAAACGCAAGGCGGAAGAGAAGTTACAGAGCATAAAAGGCGGGAGATTGAAGATTGCAAAACGTCCTCGCTTGATTGAAATCAAACAACGAAGTGGTAAGAAAAAACAGCATTCAACGAGAGGGCGAAGAGCGAAGAAGGTCGCGCCGAGAGATACTTTTTCATAATGTCTCAGCATATGCTGAGTTCGTTGGATTTATTCCAACCTAATCCACCAATACAGGCCAACATTCTATCTAAACGCCTGGTGCCTTACAAACCCATATCTTCGTTGGACAATCGATCGGACATTGAATTTTTAATCAAAGATTCTGGCGACTCGTACAGAATTTAAATAGTATATACCTCAAGCTCAAAGTAAAGATTTGCAAGACAAATTTAAGTGACTATACCGATGGGAATACTAATCAACCGGGTGTAGTGAATAATATTCTCCACTCGCTATTCGAGCAATGTGACGTATATTTCAATGGGACTCTTGTCACACCTTCAGAGGATAATTATCACTATAGAAGTTATTTGGAAAACATTCTAAACTATGGATCTGACGCTATTAGAACACACTTGCGTAATGTCGGTTTGGAATTGGACACGGGGGATGATGTTAACAAGATCGATAGCAGCAATGCTGGGTACATGAAACGAAAATCGTGGTTCAAGAATACTGCCGAAGTGTAGTTGTATGGTGAATTACACGTGGACGCAACTCGCACGACGTGGGTGAATTACTCGACGCAACGCTATACGTGCTGCATCATGATATTAACCCTTCGATATTAGTAGCGCATAGTAAAATGTTAGAACGAGACAAAGCTAAATATCACTACAAGCGAACAGAATTGAAAACGTTCACTGTACCCTCAGGCGGTCAAACTTAAAGTATTGACAACGCGATCAATGGACGAACACCTATCACACTAATATTTGCTATTTTCGATAACGATTCGTACGCCGGTGATGCGAATAATAATCCATTTGGACTCTCTCACTACTCACTCGAGAATTTCTCGCTCTTTGTGAACGGAGTGCAGATTCCTTCCGAGGGACTGGAATGCAATTTCAGCAGCAAAAAGTATTGGGCACGAGCGTATGATACGATTTTCTCCGGCAGTGGAATAAAGCATCACGATAAGGGAAATCAAATCACTTACGATGTGTTTGGACACGGTTATTTTATGTTAGTATTCGATCTCACACCGGACGATTCAGGTAACGAGGACTATGTAAGTTTAAGGGTTATAGGTGTGGTGAGAATAGAGGCGAGATTTACAAACGAATTGGCTAAAACCGTGACATTCTTGGTCTTTGCTGAATAAATTGCTACACTAGAAATTGATAAAAACAGGAAGATTATCGCAAATTTTCAGTCATGGGTAGCGTTCAAATCGATAAGACTATTACGTAATAGAAAAGGTAAATTATTTCGAGGAGAATATCCTTCCGACAAGTTACCACACACACCGAAAAATGGCATATTCGTAGTAAATTTAGATCCGGCTAGTTTTCCAGGTTCTCATTGGGTAGCTATTTACATATATAATCAATTTGCAGAATACTTCGACTTGTACGGATTAAGCCCCTTTGTTCCTAAAATGTTGGATTTTTTAAAGCCTTTCAACTGCACTCACAACCGCTTTAGATACAAAACTTTCATTCCGACATTTGCAGGGAATATTGTTGCTTGTATGCAGTTAGTAAATCTTTTGGTCACTCGCTACACAAATTCCTCATCAAATTCAATCACACTAACCCATACCTCAACGTCTGCCGCATCCTGGAGCTGTTTAGACTCACCTTCGATGGGATGAGGAGTGACGTGAGATGTCATCCCCGAGCCCAGCGTTGCTGTTCCAGAATAAATACAGTGCACGGAGAGAGGAGGTGATTATTAGAGAAGAATCAGTCGCAGAATGCAGATCGTGGCATCCGTGAGTTTCAACCAAAGCGGCGTGACGGCGCTTGCAGCCGTCGACGTCGATTCCAACCGCCTTTTTTGGGGAAGTTTCAAGAAACATGGGAAACTTGTTGCTGGGGGAAAGAAGCTTCGGTTTCAAGACCTTCTGCACTGCGATGAGACTTCCATCAACAGTGGATTCCTCTCTTACGCCGAGCTTCCCACGACTTTGGAGGCCATCATTTAGGGAGCGACCGCTCTCTTCGCATTTAGCGAGAAAGAGTGGGAATTTCTCTCCAATCTCACGCAGCGTACTTTCATCTCTCTTCAAAAGGAATTAAATTGCCCCCCTCCGGAAAAATGCAGCTTTATCTCATTTTCCTGCCTCAATCCCTGTCACAAATTACGCAATAGCACGTGCGCATTGAGAGACGCTCATTCCTTAGCTCAATGGTTTCAATACAACAGTCTTAAGGCAGAAGTTGATCTATGCCCGGATGATTGTTCCCCCGACCCTCTTCCAACATCGTCCTCTTAAGCTATCTTAATTCTCACCGTACATCAGTCGTCATGCTACCGTCGGAGGATGAAGTCCTGCAATCTCCACCCGTCAAGAGGACGAGACCAGGTGGACATCATCCCAGTCCTGCTACATCTTCGCTGTCGAACAATCTGCTGCTTCAATCGGTGTATTATTTAAACAGTGCAAAGTCGAAGAGTGTGTGTTGGTTACGATCCTGGTAGACTTTGAATCGGTCGTGCAATTTAATTGAGTTGGAAAAAAAGTGTGATAGTTTCGCAAGCTGATTGAGCTAATATTCTGAATTCTGAAAAGACTGTGGATTTGTTTTTTATAACGGTGAAAAAGAACAATTAACCTCATCCTGCTTAGCGTATGCAAATTACTTTGGGAAGAGACATTTGCGCATTAAGAACATAAGCTCGTTTAACTTGAACGGTGACGAATGGTATGCTCTGATAAAATTCTCCAAGCTGATAAATCTATTTCTTCGAAGACTTTCGAGCAGTCGTGATAAAGTGAGACAATTTCTCGCTACCTAATTATCTAAAAATACGTTTCATTTGGATTTGGAGAGACTTGAATTGGAGATGGTACTCATCACGCATGATTTGCCTGGTAATCAAAAAGTATAACTTGGTTATGCTCTGATTTTTCCAGCACGTGTGAGTGAAAAGCTTTTTGACCTCTGGCACGAAGTAAAATTCTGTTAGTCAAAAGGTCTTTGATGTGTGTTCAACCCCTGGCATTGGGCGTAAAAACCTTGCAGGTTGGACATACATCGCGAAGAGTGCCATTATCGAATTTCAAGGATTCACTAGTAATGCCGGGAGTTATATAGTCAAGGAATTGGCAATTATCTCTGTTCAGGACAAATGTTGTAATACGTGGTTATTTGAATCACCAGAGAGATTGCAGTGTACAAAAGAGACGACTTGGTTTAAAAAAAACTATCGTGGTTTGACAGAATATTCTGGAGACGTGGATTATTCCGATTTGGAGAGCATACTTTATAATTATACAAAGCAATTTAAATATCTATTCACCAAGGGTGCACAAAAGGCATCTTTCTTGACTAGCATTCTTCCCAAGGGAATTTTCGAGGCTAACCTAGAATTGTATGGTTGTCCCTCGCTTAAGAAATTAACTACGAATGAGGGATGTTTAATTGAAGCTCATATGGAAGGTAATTTACAATGTGCGAGAAAAAACTGTCACAAGTTGGCAAATTGGTGCCTACAAAATAAAATTTGTTAACGTGATTACTATTAAAAAATATTTCTGTAAGTAGTCCTAACTGTAACAATACCATGTTTTCTTTGTTCATTTATTATACCATTCATTTAAATGGACATAACTGTATTGAGAGTTATTTATTTAGTTACTTATAAAAGTGGTACGACTATGGAGGTGCAATTATATGCGATCCGAATTGCAGTGCGTTTATTGCAAGAACAATATAATATTAGTGGAGAATTGAATTATGAGATGATATATTTTGTCAACAATATAACCAACACTTTCATGAGTGGTTGATGTATTTATAATATTGTAAATATTATTATTGTGAAATATAAATATTTTTGGTAAACCTGTATATTCTCTCTTTTATTTCTTTGATACCTTTTTGCATTAGAGGTAAGGTAATAAAAAATGAGAGCAAAAAACATTTTTTAATGTTTTATATTTAGAACACAGTAATATCATTAGGTGCAACATTGAGTACAAAAGTGTAGGATTTTATAAATTCTCCTTTTTCCTCGTTTGTTTGCCCATAGTTAATTCTTGACTTTTGTCCCGTAGTAAATGTCACTGGGCGCACACTATCTGGTTCGTCACAGGTCAATCCTGAGGGTCTTTTTTTTATGCACTAGCAACACCATCGCGTTCCACTAATTGCAATCCTTCTGGTAAAGATAGCGTGAAAGCACCATCACACGCTATGATGTTATCATGATGTATCTCGTACACATTGCACACGATAGATGTTTCTTGATTCATGGCTTTCTCCAACATGTCACCTGTGAGTTTCAACTGTTTCACTGTGGACACGTTGAACCGCTCGATAACTTTAGTAGATGGATTCCGGAAGCCTGAAAAGTTTTTACTCCGCCCCACGAGAGCAGTCATCTTATCCATATATTTCACTTCGACATAGTATCTATTGTCGAACTTCATATGTAGGATAAGATCGTTTTCGTCGTTATTTTCCAGCAGCGGTGAGGGAAGACATACTTCGTACACATTGCTCTATCACCTCCCATACTGGCTCCGCGAGACTGGGAGTATGGGAGGCGAGAGGCGAGAGAGATAGAGGGGTGTGACGGTGGAGTAGAACTATGATGCTGTGAACAATAGCTGACTATTTTTGAAACCTAACAGTTACTTAGTAGATGTTAGAGGGGGGGAAAATCTACTACAGGAAGTGTGTAAGTGGCATATGAGACTTCCATCGTGAGTCTTACCTCTGCTGTGTGGATCTTTTACTGTTAATTTAAGGTACATTTTTTTCGTTCGATACCTGTTGAGAGCCTTAGGAATCAGAAAGTATGATCTAGGTACATTGATGTGTATGTTAACCTACTATTGTAACCTACTATTCATGTGTGACCTTGTAGTAGGTTCAACAATCTCTCCTTTATTTGTAATTCACAAGACATATTCGACATAACAGACTTCGGAAAATAGGAGAAAGAATGGTAGGGTAGGGTGGGGTGTCTATTCTAACTTCTGTAATTTGTTCACAATAACACATGTATTGTCATTTTAATGTTGACTCTCATAAATTGGATGTAATCGGGTTTGAAGTAGTGGAAGTAAACGATATCTATTCCGGATAATGGTTATTATTATCTTTTCATCCTATACTCGTAAAGGAAACCTGTTCCACCTTGATAAGTCATGTTTTGACGAAGCAGGAAGAGAGAAAGTATTGCATTCGACATCGATTTAATTATTGGATGTAGTCGCTCAATTATTTTTTCACAATCAGGGTTGATATTTTTAAGCTGGTCATTTCCAGAGGTCTATCCATAACGAAATATATGGATAATGTTTCTTTAACCTACATATATTCGCATCCGGTGTTTAAGGTCGTACAAAAATACCTTAAATTGGTCAAATTGATTTACGGAACGAACCTCATAGGTGTTTTGGATGTGATATCAATATATATTAATATCTATTAGACCGCAAACTTTACGATGAACGCACAAGTTTATCCATACTGACATTGAGAACTAGAGTTTGCGATTTGAAGTGTAATTTTGAAATCAGTGTATAGGGCGCAAGAATAAAGATTCGAGAGAAATTTAAGATGGACTGTAGCGAGTATCCTGGTGGTCTGCGTATAGAACACCGAAATTTATTCATATGGGAAACAATGAGGTGGTTTCATTTTTTCTTGATTCAGGAATAGCGATTATTTTAAAGAATAAACGCATGTAAATCCAAAATAACTTACCATTGAGCACGATTTTTAAAGCGATCATACTACTGGCTACTTACCTCGCCCATAAAGGCATTTCATATCTATAATAATAAAACTCTTAATGATGGAATTCGAGCATGGAGCTTTCGGCTATCTGCCTCCCGAATATTGGTACTTCCTGGTTCTGTTGAATATATTTTATTACTTTACAATGGAGGAGACAAATGTTTGAAGCCTAAAACTAGGAACCAATGAGGAGGAGGTGGTGGGGTGGGCGGACGGGAGAGAGGGGGTGGGGGATGCCGCCTAGTGATGAAAGACGAAAGTTCAAATGTAAATACAGTCGACAGATTGTAAATAAACACGTCTCACCGGTTTTGTCATGAATATACATGGGTTTTACATACAATTAATCATAATGCAGTGGATAAAAAATGTAGTAGTACACGCGGGACGTAATTATAAACTTTTTTAATATCGTCCGGTCAACAGATATATTTAATTCCTCTCCAAATTTAACTACACAAATGTACAATTCACTTATTAGCACTTCGTGAATATCGCTACACGGAAATTTAATAATAATGCGAGGTGACTTCATGAGTATTCCCAATGGCCATCGTTGCAGTGTATGTAAAAAGGTATGCACCAACCGCCTTGAACAGATTCTTATATTTCAATCCAAGTCCCCAATTTTGAGTCCTCGTAGACGTATACCCGGTTTGCAGCCTGGTACGAGGCAAGTACTGTTTGAAGAAGACATTCTAAATTCTTTATTTAAACCGAACGGGCTTAATGCATCCAAATTAGAATCGGAGTCTGGCAAACATCGTCGTCGGCACACGATGAACGTTTCATAAACCTCTTACACAGTTTCTATAATAGATATCTCCTCTCTAACATTTATAAAGTAACTTTACAATAACAACTGAAAAGACTCTAATCGAGGTGGCGCTAAGGACTGGGCAAAGTAAAAGTGGAAATTTAGGCAACACATAGCCTAGGCAACAATACCAAATATCCAAATCCATAATATATATTCATGGAACTAAATTTGAAAATTGTGACAACACGTTACCTAGGCAACGATTCCAAAAGTTTAAATCTATAATATTTATTCATGGCCATACCTTCGACTTGTGACTTCCCTATCTAAGTTGAGATACTTCTGAGATTTCTAAAGCACTTAAAATTTAGTTAGTAACTGCATTCATCACAAAAAATAAACAAAATATCCTTCAACAAGTCTAAATTACACTTAGAACATGCTATTAATGATACGATCGTTACTCACTCACCACTTGAAAATAGCACAAAGAGCCTAAAAAGTACCTAATTGAATATATTCTCATTTACAAAATTACGAAGGTAGCCAACTATAACTAAGGTAGATTTGTCAATATTAGCGTGATGATAATAGAATAATAACTAATTCTAGAATAGTAAAAATTTATATCACATTCACGATTGTGGGGACATTTTCGTTAGGGAACAAGATTCTTTTGATTCCTTATAATGCGGATGCAATAAAGAATTTTGAGAAATTAGAAAACATTTTTTTTAAATTACTTTTATATTTATTTATTAATTATGATATTTATTATTTCACATATTCAGTGGAATAATTAGGAACCTCAACATGAGAATCTTTGAAAAAAACCTGTTAAAAAGTTAAAACAAGGAATTAGTATAGATAACTTTGTTTAATAGGATACAAAACTCAGCATGAGAATCTTTGAAAAAAACCTGTTAAAAAGTTAAAACAAGGAATTAGTATAGATAACTTTGTTTAATAAGATACAAAGATGAAATATGATAATCACCGCTTCACTATTGACTTAATTAAAGAAAATATCGGAAACGTATGCTGGAAAAAACATTGAATTAGCTCTGATAAATTTATTGAATATTGAAGAAAAAATTTTAGAAAAATTATATTAAATTATTTCAACATTAATTTTTCTTCTGAGTAAACGCGCGGTAACTTGGTTCGAAGACTAGTGTGTGAAGATTGTGTGCAATCGCTCGTTAACGGATTCTCAGCAAACTGTATTAGTTCATGAGAAGGATCTTCAGTTATGTATTATGCAATCGCAACTGCGTGAAGTGGGTGGGATTTTGTAGGGGGTGGTAGAGAAGCGCGATACTTTCAGGAAATGAATATAGCTTAACTATCATTCTTTATTATCTAAGATCATGTATCGATAAATGCTTCCTCTTTGATATTATTTTTTTAATCTTCGCTTCTTTACAGAGAAGGGATTGGCTACTTTTCAGAATACCTCTACTAATCCGGAGAAACTTCTGAAAAATCTGGGGAATTCTACAGTCTCTACGCTTTAAGTAAATCGTTAGGACAGACTGCACAGATTCCTCAACCCAATTCCATCACACACCCCTCATGGGAACGTTTGCCGTACTCTCTAATCGTCTGTTTTGGGGTACTTTGTGTTAATTGCGTGCTTTCCCTTCCCAAATTAAATTATTGTTTAGCCCTGAAAAGGACTGTTTTAGAATTATTATTTAGTACTAAAAAGGGCTGCTTTTTAGACTCTTTAATAATGGTCACGCCACCCGTAGACTTCTAGATAGTAATTCCATTTCTCTTTATTTAAATATCGCAGTCTTTCAATAATAAGTAGTCTCAGCAAGTCATCAGTCAATTTAGGAAAGACGTCAGCCTCATAGAACCCTTCATATTGATTACAGATATTATGCATTGCGATAGGATCTGGATCAGTTTTAGCTCTCTCCAATTGCTTTTCAAAGTTCTCATCATCTTTTGCTTTTATTTTTTTATATACTCCTCCATCTCCTTCCAGAGAGGGATCTCCCCCTCTGTATGCGCTAGAAGGTCCATGATAGCAAATGCGTCGCGATGAATCGCCTTCCTTATTATATACACCCTCGCGCATGCGCAGAAAACACAATGAACAATCTTAAAGAACACACAAGCATTTTAGGCCTGGCAATGAGGTTACGGTCAGAATTCACAACAAACCGTACGTGTGGTGTGGAAGGTCGTCATTTGGATTGCAACAGCCAGCTGCACGTTGATATGCGAAAGTGTTGAAACTTGCAGTCCGATCGTGAGCTAGGCAGGCGGCGACTCGTGCTGACCTTACATTGATGACAAATGGAGAGAGAGTGACTAAGCAAGTTGACCAGTTATTGAACTAATAGAACGCGTCGGTTAAGCTTTATGTTTCGGTTTTCGGTTTGGTTATTACTTGAGCTTTTATTTCATTGTTTAATAATGACTTTAGGTTTGCGTCCGTTTGTCGCAAGAACTTTTCTTTTGCGTTTCACTCGGTGGAACGGATTTCTTCATTTCCCATAACATAAACAGGTATTCTTCTTCATTGCAGGGGAAAGGCCATACACCTCGTCTAAGATCCTGTACGTGCTGTTCATCGGATGTTTGCGTCCATCGATAGAGAAATTGAACAGCACCATATGTCGGTCCTTCTCTTACAAATCGAGTACGGTGCATCCCCGTATTTCACTACCAACTGTGGTGGTCCACTGTCTGCACTTGCGAAATAAATAGTGCTTACTCGGTAATCCCTTAAATATTCAGTTAGAGTTCTCGGCAGCTCCAATTCTTCAAAAATGTCTTTATATCTCTTTAGCCAAACATTCGTTCTCTCTCTCTTTTCGTGCGCTTTACGTAGCTGAACATTAACTGCTATTGCACACAAAGATTTTAAACTGAGCGGATTATAATTCTTCACAGTACAACTCGCATAATATAACAACTCGCTGCTGTGGGGATCCATTGCAGAGTAACCAGTGGGATTGCTTTTCACGCGAGATAAAGGAACTAAGGGGGTGGAGGGAGAGTTGATTGCGTCATTGACTCAAATACACATGCGGGAACATTAGCTTTGTTCCAACAAGAGGAAATAAGGGGAAAGTTTAGGAAAGGAGAGTCGTCATTCCACTCTCGCACCATGAACCCGACGGGTGTCTTGTCATTCGTCCGCAACAGATGTACTCGTTTGTTCTTTTATAGCCCCAACAACCATGACGTGTTAGAACATGTCTAAGCATTATGATCTTTGGGTTGACACGTGCTTTTACTTGAAAGGACTGATGCATTGCATCTCAAAAGGATGCATCATGCAACCTAGAAGGGACGGGAAGGGAAATGTTGAAATGCGGAAGCAATTGTGCGTCGCAGCTGAGTTGAAACTTGGGAGTGGAGCTCAAGGTTATCGACACGGAATTGCATTCAACACTCAGTGCGAATGACGTGGGGGCTATTTCATCAACGAATGCCATGCATGAGCGTTTTCCTGGGATGCTAGATATTATACATTTCGGACTGGTGCAGTCCTATTGATCACTTTGACGGCAAGACGAGGAAATCATTTGATTCGGGTTAATTAGGGCTATCCAACGGAGTCGATATATTTTATCTAAGTTAATTTGTATGCTAGATATTTAATATTAAAATGTTTTTTTCGGCTGTTGTGGGTTGAATATTTGCTTCATCGCAAAGACAAGTACATCATTTGATGCGGGTTAATTTGGACTATCAGACCGTGTCGTTATATTTTGTCTAAGTTAATTAGTATGCTAGATAATCGCGTTTGTTTATAAGTCACGTGAGTGTGCTGAAACGATATTTTCTTACCTACTTACGATTAGATTTTTCTTTGTGGATTATGTTTCTTGATCATGCTCACGGAAAAATAAGCTTTAACTTTCTTGTGGTCGCTTATTCCCTTATCAGTACCTATGTTTACAGCCATGTGTGGAATATTTGTCGCTAAAAGATCAAGTGTATTTTTCCCTCTAGTTGGAGCAGTGACTAATTGCTGCAGTGAGTGAGGTGTGAATGTATACAGAAGTGACTCACAAAGGTCTTTGTCTTTCCCCCCAGTGATAAAACGATACGTGTCCCAGTCTTTGGACGGAAGATTTAATCCCCACCGATTATACATATGACAGTCGTTTTTTTGAGTTACTTTCGAGTCCTAATATTGAGCTTACATGGGTATCTGGTGGTCTATAATATGCGCACTCATAGATTGTTTTTGCTTTAGGATTTTGAATGGAGCACCATACGCTTTCTACCTGGTCGTCGGAAAATGACTCCCTCCTACTAATATAACAATCCTTCACTGCAATACAAACTCCTCCCCCGGTTCTTTCGACTCTATCTTTTCTATAAACTCTGAAATTTTTTCCGGAATACTTGATTATCTGCATTTTCGTTACACAACCACCTTTCCGTCCCTATAATTAAGTCTGCGTCAGTAGTTTCAATTAGATGGTAGAAGTCAGCTACTTTATTTCTTAAGCTTCGGCAGTTCACTACCACGACAGAAAAGGATGTATCACTGAGCGTATTCCCGGAAAGTGTATTCTCATTACAACTAGCTTTCTTAGGTATATTCCAAGTAAAATTACTGCTATTGTTTTTAATCTGGCCTCTTAGTGTTCTCGTTACACTTAACACTTTCTTTGATATTTTTTTCGCGATGGTACCCGATTCGACCCACTAGCCGACCCACTCTCTGCCCTACCCTCTATCCTAAAAAAGGTCTACAGTGATCGAGTATGCTACTCGCTACACAGGTAGCTGCCTCGACCGTATAATGGACACGGAACGGTTCAGAGGGGTCCGATATGATTGGATACACAGGTAGCTGCCTCGACCGTATCATGGACACGGAACGGTTCAGAGGGGTCCGATATGATCGGATTGCCGGCCGAAGGTCGACGAAGGAGGCTCCAATGTCCGTGCAGAAGCGACGCAGCCTCTGGTTTATGCCCTCCATGTTGGTCATAAACCAGAGGCTGCGTCTTATGTTGGAACGATTGACGATAGAATGTTTCTTGGTTATTAGATTTTTAATTGGCGCTTTGCAAGTGTGGTACGCGGGTTTCAATGTAATTTCGGTGTTCTACCGTATCATTCATGCATGCCTGGTGTGGAAGCACCCCCTGCTACACACCCTTTAGGTGGATTACAGGGTATGACGTAGATGTATATGAATACACAACATAATACGGCATCCTGCGTGAGGTTTTACCGGTTCTCCTCACGACTAAGGGCGAATGCCAGGCCATACGCCATTCCGGTTCAAATGTCAAGTATCAATTAATACTTCTACATATTTGTGTTTGTTTTGTTTTTATGCAAATATGCAACAGCACCTTCCACAAATCTTAAAACTTTAAATACGTATCAACCCTGAAGAAGAGAAATCCTAAAACGGGGCCCCATTAATGTTTAATATATAATTTTATGTTTTTGGGAATAAACATTTTAACCAACCAACGCCGCTCATTATTTCGGTAGAAAATTGCCCGGAGAAACTCATTGGCTGTGTCTGTGGGTAATCGTATTCAATGAGTTTCTGTTCTGACAATCTTTAGAGAGGTATTTATAATTCCTTTGAACTGCTCATATTCGGGGATTTCATTCTTCTGTCCAGTAAGTATATTTTTGTAAATACAACTGGAATGTTTCATTTTTTGCAGTCAAGTCATCTTTTGTTTACCAAACTTTCTATCGCTATATACAAATATGCCGATCGGAGATAAATCATCTTTTCACTTTTTTAGATGGCTTCAAAAATGAAGTGGCAGGAGGATAAAATTACGGCAAAAATATGCGCTGATAGTGATTCGGATGCACAGGACGCTAGAGATGAAAGTGGAAGAGAGAAGGAAACGGGGCGTTCGGAAGAAGATATCGAACAATACAATCAACCACTTGGGTGGGAGGGCCGTTTTACAGACGTGCAGCACGTCTGTGTCTTTACTGCTGGTCCTAGCGGAATGGGAGAGAGTGGCACGAGTAAAGATTCATCTCCTTTGGCATTTTTCATGTTCTTCTTCGTCAATGAGATCCAAATTCAGGTGGAGGAGACTAACAGGTATTACAACCAATATCTTCTCACCTTTGACGAAGGACGAAGGCGTGAACTGACAAATTGTCGTATCTATGCAGATTTGAAAAGTTATGAAGTTCATAATTATGCTTGAATCGTTTTATGAACATTAAGTAATTAATAAATATAAACATTTGAGTGTAAACGGTCACATATGAAAAATTACAGTAGTTTTTTATCCCAACTATAACAACAATACTCAGTGTAAACAAAAAAATGTTCTTTGGCGCGCCGCGTGCATGACTAAATTATTATTGTGGCTACAGCCTAACGCTGGTTCACGAAACCTACGTACATCGTCACTCTGATGGATAATATCTTGTTTTCCAACTTAGAGAATGGCCTTGCACTTTTTTAGCTGTTTGAAAAAGTCCAGCAACCTTCGCTAATTTTGTTTGTCGGAAGAATGTACAGCAAGTGTGTGATCATTTCAGTAAATAAACTAAATTTTGTTGAAATTGATTAAATTTTAAACGTTAAATTTTAACAACAAAAATACAGACATTTTTAAAGTTAAATATTTTTCTAGTTTGACACATTAGTCTTTTGCCTCAGAAACAAGTTTGGTCGTGGGCAGTGCACAAACAACCGAGATATTTAACTTTAAAGAATGGACTACGCCCTTGTTCGCCACAACCGAAGGACCCGCCTTCGGCGTCAAAATGATGTGCCGCTGTACTTTGAGAATTTATATCTTGGTCCGTGTAAATGCTAGTGCAATACTTTATACACCACTTTTAAGATAATCTTATTGCAATTTCATTAATATTTTTTATTATATGATACAACCAAAAATAAAGACACTTTAATGCAACAATCGATACCGCGCACCCTAAATTTAGCAGCTTTTTCAACTTCATGAACTTTGTAACTCAGCCTAGGCATAACTGCGTAATCTACAGCATTGACTTGCCACCAAGAGTTGCAAGAGTTAATAAAGATACAAAATGGCAAGAGAAATTTTTTATGACGCATATTTTGTTGTTAATGAGCGACAACGTGTAAACATAATCTATTCCTACAATTTGCATAGAATCAAAAAATTAAAGCCAAGGAAAACCTATTAATTTATTTGTAATTTTTATATGATCCAAAATATACTTGACTTACGCGTACTATAAATCATACTAGATAATACTGAAAATATGCAGGAGCGAACGATTGCTGCGTTGCCACTTCTTGCGCGTGCAACTCAAAACGGATATTTGGACGAGCTTAGTACTTCGACTGCATCATTTCTCATCGAGCATAAGAAACTGATGGTGTTCAATAAAATCCCATTCGCTTGTCAATCGATCATAAAGAGGTACGTATCATGTTAATTCATTTACTATTCTTGGAAAAAGGCTCTCCGTTCATCAGTTTAAGAATTCCACTCACTAATTTTGCTGGACCCGGGAGAGTGAGTGAATCTAAACGACTGAAAATCTCTCTTTAAAATCACATGGGCAGCCTAGACATGCTATCTCTTGCCTGTCTTCGAACCCATGTGCACAGCTTTGATGATTCAGACCCATGAACCCCATCCATGCCTTGCGTCACAAGCGTCGGTACACACCTTGGAACGTCTCGGGTCCCGAGGTGTGAGAAGAAAAACGAGGTTAGCGCGGGCCCGAAAACACTATGTACGTGGACTACGATAGCAAAATTTCCCTGGAAAGACTCTGAAGTGGGTTTTCGTGAAGAAGAAGAAAGTAACCAAAGACAGCGCACCTGACTGAATTGGCGGGAAAATCGGCCCCCTATATAACACCGACAAAAAAACTGCACCTTTACTTCTGACCTGAAGAAAACAGCTGTAATGCTGTCAAAACTGTCGTCTACGACAATGGAAACACGTGGAAGAGAAGCCGAAAAGCCTTTCCTGCCATCAGAACGTCTTCGAACGGAAGCCTTCGAGTTCATATTCTTCACCTCTTCACGGGGAGGACCTCAACAGGAAAGTGAGAAGATTGGAGAAACTTCGAAAGAAGAAAGGGAAACTTCTTTCATCTCTGGCGCTTCTCGATTGATGCAGGGACAACGACACTTCACCATATTTTTTCACCGTGAAACAACATATTCAGTCTGAAGAAGTGAAGAGAATACTTCGTCGTGCTAGCGCTGCGCTTCTGAGATAGCGAATACAACATATAAGAGGAGTGCTTGACCGCTGCTCACTGAAGTGGTATCACATCCACCTGGAATTGAGTTTTTTCCTAAGGCAAGATGACTAGAATACGGTGGAGAGAATAACATTTGAATCTTCTTTGACAATCCGCGCTGCAACGAGGAGCAAACAGATCCACAAGTATGAAAATCTTCACAACAACACCCATTGCTGGACAATGGTCCTGAGAAGGACCGTCATGTAGTCAACCTTACTGACAACAACCTGGACGGAGACACCATCTCACTCCTAGCCAAGGGCGTTAACTTTGCACTAATGCACCGGCAAGAGTTCCGAAAGAAGAGATAGCCACTGGAGTGGAAGACGCCATCCGTAACCTATAAAAAATGTAGGCCGATGACACACGAGAAGAAGTGAGTCGAATCCTTCTTCAGGCAGGACCACCCAAGCCCAATGTCAACAAAAAGGAAATGAGGCCTTAAAACGACCACGGGAATATAGCGACCTGCTCGTCCTATCGGCGGACAAGGGAAATGCGACAGTCGTCATGAACAAAAACGATAACAATGAAACGATCACTAAACTCCTGAAGGTGGAGACGTACAGCAAACTTAAGTCCGATCCCACTAGCAAAATTCAACGGGAGATGAAATGGCTGATACTCTCCTAGTTTCTGGTCTGACTGCGTACCGTTGCCCTGACTGCTTTTGGCATTCGGGGAAAGGTGCGCAGCTCTGATTTGACCTGGGATGAGTGCTGCATGCCTGGTATGGAATCACCCTGTGCCACACACTCTAGTGGAGGTTTTCACGGTATTTCCTAGATGTAGATGTGGACCATTCCTCCATACAAGAGATAGACAGACATCAGCTGATATAACCCGCACCAAAACCACCTCGACTATACGGACTTGCGTAAGTGCACAAAGATGTAGTACCACTGCGCCCCATCGTAAGTGCCATCGGCTCTCCTACCCATAAATAGGCAACTGACACCTGTCACGCGCCTTGTTTCCATACTCCGGGAATACTTCAACCTTCGTCAAGAACTCGGCGCATTTCATCGATAAACTAAAAAACGCCAGAGTGAGCAAGAGCGATTTACTGGTGAGCCTAGGCGTGGAATCCCTGTTCACCTACATACCAATTGATGGAGCAGTCGATGCCATCAACGCACTGGCGAACAAGGACTACCTTAAGATGGTGGAATTCTGCCTCCAAAACTCGTCCTTTCAATGAAATGGAAAAATCTACAAGCAACTGGAAGGAATGGCTATGGGATCCCCACTATCGCCTGTAATCGCCTACCTTTACATGGAGGACTTCGAACGAGAGGCCCAGGCATCCTGCTCGAAACAATCAAAACTCTTCGAGAGATACGTGGATGACATTTGGCATTTCATCATTTGGCAGCACGGGGAAGAGGAGCTAAATAATTTTATAAAGCACATGGGTAATCAAAGACCTTCCATTTGTTTCACCATGAAGATGAAGAAAAACAACTATCTCCCCTTTCTCGACGTTTTTGTCTCCAAAAATGAAGACGGCACGCTAGGGCACTCGGTGTTCCGAACCCAATACTGACCGATACCCGCATTCTGACTCGCACCACCACACGCATCGGAAAGCAGGAGTCATGAAAACCTTATTCCATTGAGCACCAGTAATATTGGAAAAATCTTCCTTCGACCAAGAGAAGTCCCATACATGCCGTCCATTTCAGAAGAACGGTTACCGTCCTGAAGTAATCCGGAATATAGCATAGAAAATGGAAGACGCAATGGCCCTGAAAAGGGCCGCCGTTGACAGGTCAAAACCTGCAGCCTTCGCTGTCATTCCTTATGTTGCAGGCACAAGTGAGAAAGCATCCAGAGTACTTGCTAAACATAACGTCGTCACCCGCTTCAACTGTGTCCAAAAAGCGTCAAACCTCATCTGCAAGGCCAAGGACCGCTTACCAGAGAACATACAAGAAGGTATCTACCAAATAATGTGAGAATGTCAGATATCCTACATCGGACAGACATCGAGAGCTCTCAAATGCGGACTGAGATAGCACCAAAGAGACAAAGAACAGGCAGCTGCGCTAATCAGCACTGGCCGAGCATACCTGGAGTGGACCTTGCCACAATATAAAATTTGAAGAGGCAAAATTGATTGCAAAAGAGAACCGCTACTTCCCCAGACTCATCAGGGAAGTCATTGAAATCTTAAAAACACCGGAAAACATGAACAGAGAAGATGGTTACACCATTTCCAATGCCTGGAAGAGAGTTCCACCAAACATCGAGCACACCCAAGAGCCCAAAGAAAACAGGAAAAGCCGATTAGAATGAAGAACGCCAACCTAAGGGAAGTCCAAGACCGAGACAATCATTCTGCCTTAGATGAGCTATTGATAAAGAAGGAACAAAACGACGGACATGACCTCTCCAATACTATGGAAGTTCAAAATGAAAATGACGCCACATTCGAGACATTTGAAGATTCTCGAAAGAGGAAAAGAAGGAAACAAGACATAGTGACCGTTGCTGAAGAAGTCACAGCAGAAAACATACGAAATTCTTGGAAATCTCGTAACGACGGACAATGGCCGAGACACGGCTGCTCGCCAATTGACAAATAAAGCACCGAGGAACAAATGGCCGCCCTCGATTGTGATCCAAGGGATCAAAAATTTAACCGACTTTATACAGAAAATTAAGTCTATAGCCACAGATACGACTTTTACAATTAAAAAGACTGACGATTGGTCTAGGTTACAATTAAAGACCATGGAAGACCAACGTTACATACGGAAGTTCTTAGACGACCAAGGAGCCCAATCGTTCACAAACCAAAATATAGACTGGGATGACAGGGCTAAATGTCTTGGGGTCACCATTGACAAAAAATTAACATGTAAAGTACACACGGAAAACATTATAAAAAAAGCAATTGAAGTCAAGCAGGTCTCTCGCCCATATTAAAAAGAAGCACTGTATCAGGCACTATCAAAAAATAATATATGAGACGTATATCAGACCCATTGTCCAGTATGCAATGTCCAGTATGCCGGCATGAGCAGGATTACTGACTAAAGCAAACATCAAGAAGATCGAAGTAATGGATAGAAATTCCATTAGATCGATTTTGAAGATAAAATACTCCACAAACCACGACATATACACGAAAACAAATATAGAAGAAATATAACAAGTATGGGGCAAGGGCCTAGCCTCATTGAAACACCAGTTCCCTTAAGATCACTTAAGTTAAGCAATATTAGGCCCGGAAAAGGGTTGATTGGGTGACCATTCATACCTTCACCGTTACGCTCTTGTCCCCTGTCTGCATGTGGCAGGCAGGTTAAAAATGGGGTTGGCACAATTGACCACTCAAGGTCTAGGTGCACGAGCTCCTGTCGAAGGCAGGAGCTCGTGCACCTAACAAACTAACAATCTACAAACCATTGCGCTGGTATCAATAAAATTATATAGAATGCGATTCATATTGAAAACTTAAAAATAAATTCCTCATTTGGAAGTGCAGCTGTCTTTTCAGCCACGATTTATTGATAACAAACCAGCATGGGTTCAGAAAGGGACGGTCTTGCGAAACTCAATTAGGTCTTTTTGTTCATGATATTTTAGTTTCCGGAGACGGTAACGTACAGGCAGACGAAGCGTTTCTTGACTATAGAAAAGTGTTTGACAAGGTTCCCCACTGTATGTTACTCGCGAAGTTAGCTTCATACGGGATATCCATTAATATAGTAGTGTAACACAACGCGGGCCTCCATATTCTTTTCCCACCGCGTGGGAGATATAACAATTAAACACCCACCATGTTTAACTTTTCGCGGTGGAACAATAGGGAAACGGAGGGCAGAGCCATAGCCGACAATGAAGAATTGGGGAAGGGGACGAATAGAAAAGCACGAGCGAGTAGTGACAGGAGAGTTCTTGAAGGGAACGGACGTGTGGTGGGGGTTCTGTGTCATATTCCGGAGGAAGCGGACATTCAGCCGCGATACTGGGGCCAGAGAGAGAGAGAGAGACCCTGATACGGGACTACCATTCGTGCAGATGATGTGATCACATTACGCCAGGAATACGGGTTCCGGAGGCTGTAAAGCTAGAGTATCACCAGCCACGTATCAACCTGTATTGTCAACAAGAGCGTAAATATGGACTTTAATTCTGTATTTTAAATAAGCCATACAACCCAGTTGGGTACAACCCGGATTAGAGGTTGATGCTAGTTTTGTTGTATTTACATTGGAGTAATGAATGTTTAAAGAAGATATATGGCTTAATTCAAAGAAGTTGATTATCATAAAATGTTTAAAGATAAGTAAATCATTTGAAGTGACTGTATGAGGTGCAGAATATTACAATTGTCTGGGTCATGACCTTAAGTTAAAGGTAAAGATATTATATACTTTGTTTTTGTGTATTTTGATTCAATGATATGATTTTGTCTGATAAATTAAATTGCTAGTTATCACGTATCGCATGTTGTTTTGTGTTTCTCATGTTATCTACCGCAGAGAAGGCTGGGGCAATTGAAAAAGGCAGGAGACCGTGGTTAATTTATCTCACATTTATTTTCCATTATGATACTCACCACGTGGGCATTTTCAGTTAACGATAATAGAGATTGTTTCCATTTCCGACCCACAACGTGGGGCTGTCGGGTTGCATTGTTAATATTTTACATTTTTGGCGCCCAACGTGGGGCACGATTGAATCACGTGATCCGATAAAATTTGTGCATGGGTAGATAGATTGTTAGGCCACGGTGATTGTTAAACCACGAGGATAACCTGAGATAAGCGGGATTAGTAAACAATAGCACGCGCAGACTAGCAACAATTAGTGAACTCTCGACCGAGAACACGTGGACTTGGACAAAATGGCGACGATAGAAAAATGTTTTAAGGAATTGAAGAATGCGGACATCCAAGAGGAATTAAGAGAGCTGGGTTTGAATACCGTCGGGGTAAAACAAGAACTGATGGATAGACTGAGAACCGCTTTTGAGAAAAAGGGAATTGATATCGACACGTATCAATTTAAATTAAAAGTAGTACAGACAACAGAACCCGACATAGTTACGTGGCTGAAGGAATTCAAAAGGGAACAAGAAGAGCAGAGAGAAAAGGGAACGAGAGGAACGAAAAAAAAGAGAAGAGGAAAGAGGAGAAGAAGAGAGATTACAAGAAGGATTATTAAGAGAAATAATAAATAAACAAGCAGACGGAATTGCAGAAATTCAACAGGCAATGAAGCAACATATTGAAGAGAAAGTAGAAGAGGTAAGAGAAGAATGGAATCAAAAGCTAACTGCACACAAAGAAGACATGGAGAAGGGGCAGAAGGAGCTTAGTGAAGAAATCAGAGAATTAAAAGAAGACGCACGACAAGAGAAGATTGAAGTTCGCGCAGAATTAAAAGATCTACAAGAAAGAACAATGTGGGAGATTGAAACCATTGATGAAGAAACGAAGAGAAAATTCGATATGGTCAGCGAAACATTACAAGAATGCGACGTAAAAATAGATCAGCAGCCCTATTCTGTAAGCCACGAAAATTTCGTGGCCGCGAAAGATTCGCGGCCGAAATACGAAATGACGTCACAAACTCGAAATGTGCGATCCACTAGCGCTTCACGGAACTTTTCGCCGCGAAAGATTCGTGGCGGAAGTTTGGCGGTGAGTTTGGGCCACGAAAACGGATTTTCGCCGCGTAAACAGCTGACAACGGCTAGGCCTGCGGACACATATATTTCATATATATATATATATATATATATATATATATATATATATATATATATATATATATATATATATATATATATATATATATATATATATATATATATATATATATATATATATATATATATATATATATATATATATATATATATGTTGGTAGTGGGGATTTTGGCCTTATATCTACGTTAAGAGGAATTTCTTTTGGTGCAGATTAGTATGATGTAACATGTTACTGCTTGTTTATTACTTTTATATTATATTGTTTCTTGACTTACAATAAGCCTATCTTCGTGCCGTTGTGGTAGCATCCCGTGCTAATTCTTTACTGTTGCTCTCATAACGTCAGTTAACACTGAGGTATAGTTCTTATAGAGGTAAGTTCGCATTCCTATAATTAGAATTGTGCTAATTTATTGATTGATTTGCTAGTATATTATGTTTTCAAAGTATGTTATCCATGTCGATTGATGCGTACCCTTGTTGCTAATGTATTTCATTTCATGACGTTCTCACAGAAAATTACCGTGGTACCTATGTTTATAGTGTTTTATTTTAATTTCAAATGTACCTCTGGCTCTTATATGGGTACCTACCAGCTGGCCGTTCATGTTCTTGCAAGTATTTCAATCCCTACTAGTTTTGTCGTGGGTGTTATTGAGAATTTAGTTTTTCTACAAATACTGACGCATTTTCTATTTCATTTGATTATCATTGTTACATAATAAACTGTAGGTTGGTATAGTGTAACTTCATCACTCATTCCAATCTGCATTCTTCTAAGCCTGCTTTTTTTAGTATGTAGTAAAGTTATTGAAGGATTTTGAGTGAGTTCTGTGTTTATCCATTAAGTGGATCAATGTCTGCTATTCATGTTTGAAAAATACTTACGCTATAGAGTATTTGTCATGTGTGTACAGTGTCTAGAGAACACTTCCATAGTGTTTATGAGAAAAATTACTATTTTGTCAAAGTTATGTTTGACTTGTAGGCTATTTTAATAACCTTCTAAACTTCAAATAACGGTGGCACTTTTCATAGATATGATACATATCTTCAGATTAGGCAATGAGATTCACATCCTGTTTGAATTTGAGCAAAATTTTGTCCAATGACTGCATTGTGACAACACTGTATCAAAAATGTTGTCTACTGCGGTGGCACTCAATGTATGAATGTCTAACACTCGTCCTTAACTACTTACTTTTGGGCAATTTTGAATAGCAACAATACTAGCAAAGTAACTGATATAACGGTGGACTAAATGTATAATAACTTCCGGGGATGCTATTGACATATAATATTCAACTACACTAAATATGTAGTATCTGCATGACTAGGAACATGTCCTTTGCTAATTAAATTCTTCGCTTTATCACATTGATAATTATGAGATTACATTTTCAAAACTAATGTACATGCAGTAACAGATGTTTTTAGGTAAACATCAATGTGGTCTATTGAATTGGTGATACCATAGGCCGACAACATCTCACTTGTGCGATTTTGATGCATTAAAGTAAATTCATCGTTTTTATCATGTAATTATATCCATCAACCACATACAGTTTTACAAAATATAAATATTAAAAAAATTCAGACGATACTTTTAAGGTAGTTGTCCACCATTTATGAATTAGGAACTTAATACAACCAATTCACTCTCCTACTCATTGCCGATGCATTTTCAGTCTGCTTGAAAAACAATATCCTGCCGAATTTCTCTCATTGGCTCTGAGGCAATGCGTCATACTATTCGTGACGACGTGGAGGTGACCCTCGGCAGTCTTCGGATCTCTTCCCCTCCATGGAGGGGAGGCCGCGAACACGAGTTCGTGGCCGCGTAAATACTTCACGTAATGCTTAGTGGATAGCACTTAGCTGGTTTTCGCGGCTCAACCGCGAAAACGGAACTTTTCGCGTTCGCGCCCGCGTAAACCTTTAGCGAATAGGGCTGCAGATGTCAGAGAGAGCAAGCGCGGAAGCGGCAATGGTTGAGAAACGGTTGCAATTAATCGCCCGAAAGGAGACGGAGTTACTAAGATTGCAGGGTAACAAAGGAATGACAGTATCGCAGGTACCTGCAATCAGCATGAAGATTCCACAGTTTGATGGACGGAAAGGAGCGAGACGGATGAGATATATTCATGAATTGGAGGAATATCAAGAATTATATCAGCTGACGGATGGTGATATGTTGAAAATCATTCGACAAGGCATGGTAGGACTGGCTGGGGAATGGATGACTGCCACGTATCATTTGCACGCTGATATGGGAAATTTCAAACAATTATTCTTGGCGCAGTTTTGGGGAGAGCAACAACAGATGGAGGTGAGGAGGATGCTTGATTCCGGCCAATACAACAGGAGAGGAAATATGAGTAGGGTGGAGTATGCCACGAAAAGGATTAGTGCAGCAAAGGAGTTGCAACCTGCCATGGAGGACGACGAAATCATTTACAGGCTCGAGCATCATTTTGGGCCAGAAGTAAACACAGCCGTTATTACGCAGCATATTACGGCATTACCGCAATTCTTGGCACTGTTCGGACGATATGACAACGCCGTACAAGAGCAACACCGAGAGACCAGACCGGAGGTGGGACAACGAGAGCAACAAGAGGTGGCGAGATATGGAGTATGGAGCGATAACAGAAGGAGAAACGGAATGCCATACCGCCCACAAGAAGACCGACGCCAACCATGGAATGAGGAACGTGACCGCCGACGAGATACAAACAATCCGTATAGGTCGGGAGATATGGATTATCGCCGAACAGCTGATCGCGTGAATACCCTCATTTTTTAGAAGAACGACGGTAAGAATGTTGCGGGAAGAAAACCGGAAAACTAGAGAGGTCTCGTTGTACTCCATGTCCCGACGCATCGAAGACCGAAGAGAAAGGGACGGTCGAGAAGGCGAATACGGAGGAGAAGAGGAGGAAGAAGAAGATAGTTAGGAGTTTAATAAAGTCGCCGCAAGAACTACTGGAAGAGGAGAAAGAAGACGGAACTCCGGAAATCAGATGCCCGGAAATAGAGATAGAAATTAACGGGTTAATAATGAGTGCGCTTATAGACACCGGGTCGGAGATTACCTGTATAAGTGAAGAATATTACGATGAAAACAAAGAATATTTTAAGGAAGTGATGGAGTTACCTGTAAGAGGAATTCAAGTAATGGGAGCCATTGGACGGAAGAGCGGTAGGATTAAAAAACAAATATTTCCCACGATGAAAATCGGAGATATTTGTGTTGATTTGAATTGTACCGTAGTCCCGGGGTTAATACAAACAATTCTGGGTACGGACACTTTAGATATGTGGGAGGCTAAAATTGACTACAGAGATCGCGCTGTAATTATAACGCAAGGAGACAAGACAGTGAGATGTCCGTTCAAAGGGACAGGAATACCTTCACAGCGGCTGGTGATGCACATAGAAGAAAAGCAGATGAAAAAAAGATATGCAACGCGTGAGAGAAAAGAAGAAGTGATTTCTTCAGAGGAGATAAAGAACAGCATTGAGAAGATCCCGGAGCTTTTAAGTAAAGAGAAAGCATTATTAGCGGAAGAAATTACGAAGAGGAAGGAGATAGTTAGGAATAAGCCTGGGAAAATAAAAGGGTATTCATATAAAATTGAAGTAAAAGAAGATGAAGAATTTCATAGTAAATGTTATACTATTCCGCTGAATTTACGAGGAAAAGCAAGGGAAGCAATTAAAGAGCTGTTACTCCAAGGAGTTATCGAGAAGAATGCTTAATTTATCTCACATTTATTTTCCATTTTGATACTCACCACGTGGGCATTTTCAGTTAACGATAATAGAGATTGTTTCCATTTCCGACCCACAACGTGGGGCTGTCGGGTTGCATTGTTAATATTTTACAGTAGGCAGGATAGGAGACTTCTTACATGAACGCCTTCAAAGGGTGGTATTAGATGGTGTCAGCTCCGGCGAAGTAATAGTTACATCGGGTGTTCCCCAGGGAAGCGTGATAGGCCCAATTTTATTTCTTCTGTACGTAGACGACTTGAATACAGTACTAAAAAACAGCAAGCTCCGTCTTTTTGCCGATGATGCAGTAGTGTATAAGGAAATTAGAAATGAAGAGGACATCCAGTCTTCAGATAAGGATTTAGATGCGATTGATGATTGGTGAGATAGTTGGCAGCTAGAATTAAATTTGAAGAAATGCGTGATAATGAACTTTTGGAAAAAGAATGGCTTTCCCCGGAATAATTATTGCATCAAAGAAAAGAAAATATGTAACGTAGACTCTATTAAATACTTAGGCGTCACCATCACTGGATACATGTATTGGGGGAAACACATCAGGGAAATAACTAGTGTAGCAAACCGTAGATTAGGATTCGTAAAAAGGGTTCTAGGCAAATGCGATGAGAGAGTACGAGAAAGAAGCTACTTTACACTTGACAGGCCTCATTTAGAATATGCCGCTGTTATATGGGATCCGTACGAGGAAGGTGTGATAAAAGAATTAGAGCGTGTGCAAAGGAGATCCGCTAGATTTGTTAAAGGCCGTTATGATAATTGAATAAGTGTTACGAATTTAATAGAAGAACTAGGATTGGAATTACTATCAGAACGCAGGTTAAAATTTAGGTTAAACTTTTTAAGTAAATTCGAAACCGATTTGTTCACAGATGACGTTAGATATACATTAAGAACCCCTGCGTATTATGCGAGGTTCGATCAGATTAACAAGATTAGAGAGATAGATTGTCGTACCGATAGATTTCAAATGTCACTTTTCCCACGTACCATAAGAGAGAAGAATAGGCAGCGTAGCAAAGAGTTAGGTAGGTGAAGTATAGTTAGAGTAGTCTGTAGAGAATGATGCATATAATAACAACCAATAATCCCTTTCTTATTATGTAGATACTGACCATTTAGCTGCATGTGACCCTGTTCTCTAGCATCTTTAATATCTCCCTTTAATATCCTACTTGCATGGCAATAGTGCATGTTTGGTCATCTTCACCCCATGCCACACACCCTCATGGTGGCTCGCAGGGTATTACGTAGACGTAGACGTAATCAAAGAACAAGCCAATAAATATTACAATAAATAAATAAAATAATGACGCAAAATTAATAAGGGATCTGGCGAGTGATGAAATAAGCCCGTGGGACTAATATGCGAGAACAGTAAATGTAACTGGCAGGGTGAGCCGAAGATAAAGCCACAGAGCATAGGTCCCCTTCTTTTGGCACATCCTCTGAAAATAAAGCTGCTTGCGTAGCAGGTCACTCTCAGCATCTTCACTTCTGAATTGAAGAAGGAAGTTGCAATCTGTCAAGACTGTCGTCTACCACAATGGAAACACGCGGAAGAGAACCCTGGTACCCTGTTTACATATAAAGCCACGTTCTCTGTACTTGGCATTCTGCCTCAGAAGATTATGTTTTTACATTGAAACCGGTCAGTATCCTTAAACAATAAAATAGTGTGGCAAATTACAAAGTTATAATTATTGTACAGTGTCTAAATTCCACAAAGTCAATTCTTTGACTATCTTGTGTACTGAAATTAAGAGTTCGACCAACATACAGCTTCGAATATACGCGCAACAAGAATAGCTACAAAAATGCCTTCAATTTGTCAATGTAACAACTGCACTGATCATTTCTCAACCTCGTATCAGCAGTGTAATTAAGATTAGCAGTCACACACTCTGAGAATATACGAAAAAATAGATGAGAGAACACGTAAGACGTACTTGCCTTCAATACTCTTCCAATTCTAAATCAAAGGAATACGGATATTACGCTCATGTTCGGGTGCATATGCGACAAAATTATTAAAAACTTAATTTATATATTGTACTTTTTGTACTGCCAAATTAGTAAACATGAATCATCATTGTTACCATGAATCACAATATGTAAAGGCGGCGAAATAAGTACGGCGAGAGCTCAGGAGACAAAGGCAATTACACAACCTATATAAAAATTCTATTAAGTCTTGTAACAAAACAATGGAACTAGCGGTGAGAGAAATTTACGTTGCCCAACGTTCAAAAACGAAGACAATCATGCGCACTAGATTACGAAACTTCAAGAAAAAAGGTGAAAAAAGGTGGTCCTAGGTGAATTACTATATGAAAACCCCAAGTCATTCTGGTCTTGCGCGAGAGAGCTCCAGGGTGAATCTTCGACCGTAGAGTCCTTATTGGATACAAACGGCAAAATGGTCACCAACAGCATCGATAAAGCCATCTTATTAAACCACTATTTCGAAAGTGTATTCACTAAGGATGAAAAAATACACAATTTAGACATTCCTGACTTTAATGCGACGATGGCTGACTTAACAATTCAGCGTGATGGAATAATTAAATAACTGCGTTCGATTATAAGTAACAAGTCCCCAGGTCCAGAAGGAATACCTGCAAGTGTGCTCAATGAGTTAGCGCCACAGATTGCACCATTCTTAGAAATTACATTTAGCAAATCAGACAAGATGCCCCAAGACTGGAAATTAGCCAATGTCACACCGATATTAAAATAAGGGAAAAGAAGTGACCCAGGAAATTATAGGCCTATATCGTTAACATCGCTTTTATGCAAGATCCTCGAACACATTGTCGTTAGCAATATCATGGGATTCCTGGATAATCGTAACCTCTCACACAGCAGTCAGCATGGCTTCCGTAAGGGCAGGTCCAGTGAAACACAGCTTGCGGTCTTCCTTCATGATATGCAAAATCAGGTGAATCTAATAAAGAAATCGACGCGATACTCCTTGATTTTAAGAAGTCATTCGATTAGGTTCCTCACAAAATAATCACTTATAAATGCATTCATGCGGAGTTAATCAAAAAATAGTGAACTGCATACGGGACTTTCTCAGTGATCGAAAACTAATAGTAGTTATTGATGGTTTTAACTCTGATATGGTTAAAGTCACATCCGGTGTTCCTCAAGGAAGCGTGATTGGCCCTCTTTTAGTCATTATTTATATTAATGACCTAAGTTCCCGAGTTAGCAGTAAATTAAGATTATTTGCAGACGATACAGTAATCTACCGTGAAATAAGCGAAGACGCGGACTTTGAAGTTCTGTCATCTGTCCTTAACTACGTTCATTCGTGGTGCCAAGAGTGGGGGTTAAATCTAAATATTAGTAAATGCACCACAGTTCACTTCTTGAGAAAGTCATCACACAAAACCCATACCTAAACCGTGGGTGGAGTAAACATAAAATCTTCAAATACAGTAAAATATCTTGGCATTACCTTAACTTCAGATATATCGTGGAGAACCCACATACAAAATATATGTGGCACAGCATTAAAGAAACTAGGTTTTTTTTAAGCGGAAAATAGGAAGGTTCTCGGATGAAAAAGGAAAAGAGGTATGCTACTTCGCTCTGGTTAGGCCACACGTCGAATACGCCGCGATCATTTGGGACCCTGGTCATACAGAGTTAACAAAAAAATTAACCAAGTACAAAGGAAAGTAGCACTCTTCGTTAAAAACAGCTACGAACGAGCATATAGTGTTACACAACTGTTAGCGGGATTAAGGTGGGAGCCCCTAGAGACTCGGAGGCTGCACGCTAGGCTTAGGCTGCTTGATAAATTCAGAACTGATATTACTCAGGGTGACACAGAGAATATTATCATGACGCCTCACTACATTCCTAGGTCTGATAGATACGATAAAATAAGGGAGATACCCTGCCGAACAGATAGTTACAACAACTCATTCCTTCCGCGCACAATAAGCGACCACAATAGAAACTGAGCTCCTCCAAATACACTCTAACAGGACATGTCGCCATTTCACCTCCAAAACTTTTACCTCTTAACACGGCTGTTGATCTATCACCCCCTGCCACACGCCCAAGCGGCGGCTCGCGGGGTAGTGCGTAGATGTCGATATTTATGCATCTTATGAGTTGTATTAACAACTTAAAAAACATGCTTCGTTAACATAATGGTAATTGATTAAATGTGATATCCATGTGATACAGTATGCATTCTTTTTATGTTAATTGATATAATTAAGAATTTTTATATCATGAAAAAGTGACAAAAGCAGTTAGACTAATATGCAGACCAGTACGATAAAATATTTTTGATGTTTGTCTCTGTCATGGTAATATGTATGTTTAAGGTAGTTTGAGCGAAATATCATTTTACTTTATCATTTAGAAATCAATGAATTCGGTCTCATTTTAAAGAAAAATATATCACTCTTCCAATGACACCAAAAATTCAACACCTTACTACATTACTTTCGGAGATATTTGCCAAAAAATGATACGCGTATGCACTCCAGAGTGACATTATTTAACAAATGAGGCAGTTCCTACACTTAGATCTCGTTCAAAAATCAACAGTGTGTAGTTTGTGTGTTTTCTCAACTATTTTTGAAAATTAATCATATTGTCAATGCAGTAAATTATTCGGAATCACAATAAACCTTCCGTTATGATGGAGTTTCAAACGTGTCGCGTAGTAAAAATGAGTCAAGTTAAAGATGTATTTAGATATTTTCATTAGACTACTTACAATTTCTGTCATGTAAGACTATATTATTGCACCATTAATGATGCAATATTTAATTCGTGTGTCTCACAGCTGGTGAAATTAAAACGTATAATTCGAATATGGTCTCTATTATGATTAGGAAACTATCATAATATATCTCGCTCGCACTACCTTAAATTGTATTCTTACTGGGCAATGTATGAATACATTTAAAAAGGGGAAATCCCGTTTATAAATGATGATGATGAAAAAATTCATATAGACGGAGTATTTGTTGTCCAAACAGAACTAAATCATGGCGAATACTCTACTACCATTGGTCGAAACACTGTCGTAGTGCGTACTTTTCTCCTTGGGAGTCTATTCCTATAGGCCTCGGCAAACCGACGTAAGTTTTCTCCCACCTGAGGTGCCGGAAGGAGCTTCGCCGAGCATAAGGACTTGGGTCGGGCGGCTCGTACTCTCCTTCGCGCTTCGTTCTCCTCCTATGTTCCCAGACAGACTCGTTGCAGACTACAGGATGAGAGAGAACGCTCGCAAGAGCGCCCCGCGAAACTCTTTTCTCCCTTTATCGGGAGAAAACCAAGTTACAGACCTGGGCCCCTGATATCGACAATGTTGCGCAAGAGTTCTATGTGGGAATATTTTACTGAAAACTGAATGTCGGCTAAGTGAAGTGTATGGTTTGTAATTAAGAATTTAGTACAACGGGAGCGCTACAACTCACACCGCTTTATCGAGGACTGAGCATAACACTGTGCTTGAGATAGAACACCGTCAACGGCAAAAATGAACTAGCCTGGGCAGCAAGGGACCCTTTCACCAAATAAAAGAGTATCTTTGTTTACTTGGTGGTATGTCTCAATAGACATATTTATTGATAATTTTTAAAAAACCGCAACAAAACACACGACCCGGGTTTCAATCTTTAGGTGCATAATAAATTCGGGAACTCTCTTATATATGGGGAAAAAGGAAAGAAAGGGGGGTGGGGGTGGAAGAAAGGGCAGGAAAAAGAGGGGAGGGGTTGAGGGGGTGGGAGGGAGAGAGGGAGAGAGGGGGAGAGAGGGAGAGAGGGGGAGAGAGGGGGAGAGATGGAGAGAGAGGGGGAGAGAGGGGGAGAGAGGGGGAGGGAGGGGAGGGAGGGGGAGGGCGGGGAGGGAGGGGGAGGGAGGGGGAGAGAGAGAGAGAGAGAGAGAGGTATCAATGTTCTACTGCTTCAAGGATAGGGGGAGGGGGAAGGGAACGCAAGTTTCATTGACAACATGTCACACATCAGGGTCATTAATTTTCCTCAGAATTTCTAATTGCTCGAGGGCATCGAGCTCACGTGAATTGTTACTTCAGTCCAGTTTCCCCAATTTTGGCAGACATATTTTTAGATAACCTAGAATACGATACTTTTAGTTCTGGTAATTATTTATTAATGTCCATTGTGTACTGGTTTAGATATGTAGACGGCATTATTGTATTATGGAAAGGCACAGATCGTCAGCTAGCTAATTTTGATGAGTTTTTAAATCAAATCCACCCGGACATTTCCTTCTCCTGTGAACTTGATTGAGACAATTATTTGAATTTTCTCGACCTACATATTTCCCTCATAAAAGACCGTCATGTATTTCCCATATACCGCAAGCCCACGTATACCGACCATACCGCTCACGTTATTCCGATCGATTCGAGACACTCTTACTCGTATAAAAGATCCACTTTCAATTCCCTAATACATCGCCTCCTCAAGGTTCCTATGTCTAACGTAAATTTCTCTAAAGAAACCAATATCATCAAACATATAGCCCGAGTCAATGGATATATTCCCAACTTAATTGAAAAATTGATTCTTAAAAAAAACAGAAGAATCTCACTTTGCAACTCATATACTCGGGTGAAGGAGATACAGATCAGAATAAATGTTGTTCCATCAGATTTTTAGGTCATATCACTAACCGTCTTGTTAAATATTTCCCTTGTGATGAATTTTATCTATCTTTTACTACTCCTTATAATTTTAAGAACTCGCTAATTAAGTGTAAGGATCACATAGATCCAAACATGGAAAGTGGCGTATATGCTCTACATTGTAATGACTGCAAAAGTGTGTACGTTGGGCAAACTCAAAGGAATTTTATAATCAGGACCAAAGAACATTGTAGTGCTAAAACACAATAATGAAAATAGATGTAACTTCGCCAAACATCTATTGTGTAACGGTCATAGCAGTGCTTTTGAAACCAAAATCCTACATTGTAGTAACAATTCACGTGAGCTTGATGCCCTCGAGCAATTAGAAATTCTGAGGAAAATTAATGACCCTGATGTGTTTGTTGTCAATGAATACTTGCCTTCCCTTCCCCCTCCCCCTATCCCTGAATCAGTAGCACATTGATACCTCTCTCTCTCCCCCCCTTCACCTCCCTCCCCTCTTTTTCCTCTCCTTTCTTCCACCTCCCCCCTATCATCATCACCCCCGCAACCCCCCTCCCCTTCTTCCCTTTCAAGCAGACCAAGAGACAGGAAATGATACGGATCCACGAGTGCCTCTAATTGATCTCATAATTCTTAATCATTTCGTTTCAGCCATCCATGAGCTAAGAATACACAATTATCCTTACTTCAAGTTTTTTCTTATTCAAGTCCTTCATTCTTTGTCTTGCTCATGTTCGTTCCTCCCCGAAAAAAACTCATCTTATCATTTTTCCTCGTACAGGTTCTTCATCTCCGCTATTATCCTTAGAATATTTCCAGTACTTCTCGATTTCCTATACATTGTTTTTTAGAACAAAAGTATCATTTCACGCACAATTTTTGTGCCGTTTACATTTACCATCACTACTGTGTCACGAAACAATCTCATAATGATCAACTTTAATTAGAATCATAAAATAACATAGTTTCCGTTTCTTTTGCTTTATAGAAGCGTGTTGACTTTGAATTTGGAACTTGAACTGAAGTCGACTACTGTGTCGTCCAGTCGACTTTCAAAGTCGGAGCTCCAATGTCGAAGTCTAAAGTCAACTTTTGCGGAACGATTCCAATTCCTAGGCGTGCCAGGCAACTTGGGTGGCATGCGCTCTCCCGGTTTTATTCTATTCCGAAGAAACTGAAAATATTCAATATAGAACATATAAAATATATAATTAAACGTTTGTAATTACAGGGAAGGAATTAAAAACACCCAAGTGGTCCTTAAAGCTCAGTAATGACTGGAAAACAGGAAAATATGGCACAATTTAATAACTTTAGGTACGATGCGGCACGTCTTCTCCTTCTCCAATGGCAATAGTTTTTGTATGTTATTTGCTAACACAATGGCACCAATCAGGGTATGTTCCAAAAGAAATTCGGGTTTTCGAAAAATAAAGACCATTCCAGTATGTCACGCCACGGCGCCGCCGCCGGAGTTTTTGATGGCGGCGGTGTGACGGTGCGCCGCAAGTTTTGACTCGGCGGCGTGGCCAAATTTGCCGGCGGCGACGAGGCGCCAATCTCTAATGACGAAAAGTTATTCCATCAGCCGTTGCACCTGGAGATGGTAAAAAAAACTGTCTTTCATCGGCTGGATCTAACAATCCTAAATAGTGGGATCCTCATGAAGTCCTACGATGGTAACATTTCTCAAAGTGACCAGCCTGGGACTTATCAGACACGTGAGGGAGGAGCAGGGATGTTAAACGAAAATAAAGCCGGAACGGTTCAGAGTGGGTTCAGATAAAGTTTCGGTTCACGGTACCAAACCGAAAGTCGGAACGAAAATCTCGGAACGAAAGTGGAACGAAAATATTTTGAACGAAAATCTATAGGAAAGAAAGAGGAACAGTTCCGATTTCGGTTCGGGCAAGGAAAAGTTTCGTTTCCACCTTCCCCCCTATGGTTCCGACTTTCGTTCCAAGAAATTTTAAAGTGTACATAGAAATTTCAAAATGACTTGCCATCATGTCATGTATTCCACTTTCGGTAGAGTTTGGGGTGCTAGTCAAGATGTTTGAGCATGTTTGGTAACAATGGAAGACAATAGAAAGAAACCAGCATTATTAATGCAATTAATGACGAAAAATTTTTGTCTGAGGAGGAATTGTAGGTTATATTGTATTCCGCACAGAACAATACAATCTCTCAAACCGTATGGAGGGGATGTACGACGGCTCGCTCGGGGTTGATCTCAAGGTATCGTTGACGAATATCCTTTCACGTACTCGCACAGCAACAGCGTAAACATTGGGAATCCTTATGATATACCAGCAGATTAATCTTGAAATCAGCGAAAAAATGAAAATCTCGAAATCTGAACAGCTCACTCTACTAGTCAGGTCAGTTGCAACAACTAAGTTCAAGGTCAGTAGTAGTGGTTCTAAAAACAGAGACTGATTTGGAACGTGGAAAAAAGATTGACTGGATATTGATTGCAGAAGAGAGCTGAAGAAGCCATCCTTATGATATATTTAAAAAATGATACAAATAGGTCAACTCACGGTCAATGTTTCAGTTTCCCTCGACTTGCAAGCATCGATGCCGCTCGCCTGGGAGTCTTCGGAGGTGACATCTTGGTTTCCAACAGCCGTCTCATGTTGCGAGGATGGTACGCTGGCTTCTTCGGGAACGCCATTACTCTGTCTACCGGCATCCGTTCCGTTGTTGTCACTGCCCGGCACAGGTTTTCTCTTGCCCACATAACTTTTGATGGGCACTCTCTTGAAACTTCGAGGTTCTAACTTCTCCAAGTCTGCTCGCTAAGGATTTTTGAAAGAAAAAATAGGGAAAGCCATTCTGATTTAAAATAATATTAAATTATTGTTATTATTCAATTCTTATGATAATGGCAATTTTTGTTCGACAAATGTTTACTTTCTGCCTATTCCCCTCTCCTATCCGCCATTTAGTCCAGTCTGTGGAGAGAAAAAAGGGTCATTTATGTCGTTGTCTTGATACAGGTTAAGAATAGTCAAAAGTTGTAGGAAAGGGAGAGTTATATATACCTACATATTTTTAAACTTCGAACTAGACGTTATAAACTAATTACAGGGGTTCAAAGTTGGCTAAAAACGGTTTTTTAATTCTACAAGCCAAGGTATTCACTTTAGGAAAAAATGTTTCAAATGTTTTTTGTAGACAATTAAAAAACGCATAATTTGAGCTATGGTAAGTTTATTTTTGATAATTATTTATTGCAAAAACTTTGAAAAACCCCCCAAAATGGCGTTTTTTTGCATATCAATTATTTATTGCAAAAATGACTTTTTAAATACTTTTTTGCTTTATGATTTAGGCCCACATTATGACAAAAAAAATAGGATTTATAAAGCCAATTTGGTTAATTTGTTGCTGAGTTATTCCATTTGTTTATTAAAAACATGTCTAATGTTCAATGCTGTAACTTTTTATTGGACCAACTTACAGGGTCGCATACAGGCTCATTCTCTTCGTAAAGGTCCAAAATTTAATAATATTAAAGAAAAATTGAAAAAAAATTATTTTCAACCCCTCAAATAACGCTTACAAAACAAGGGCGGTTGTTTTTTAATAAATAAATGAAGCTGGGGCCACCCCCATAAGCTGTAGATATTTTTTTCTTCAAGATTTGAGTAGCTGAGGTCAAAACGAAGAATTAAAAAAAAAAGTTTTTTTCCACCAATAGCAACCGAGATAATTTTTTTTTTAAATCACTGCTCCGTTGTTTATAACAATTAATAAATAAATCCGACGGCATTTGGACCTCAAAGACTTACATTTTCAATATCTATTGTCAGATTTACGGTATGTGTGTGATGTGGCATTTACTGAGCATATCACACCGTATTACTATGAATTAAAAATTCTTAAAATTGAACAAAGAAGAAAACTGCAAATGGGTGTGTTTATGCACAAATTATTAAAAACTGAAACTCCTCCTTACATTTATCAGCCATATAAAGATAGTTTGGTCAAAAAAACAAAAAACACCAGAAATAATAACAAATTAATTGTACCCTGCCACAGAACGTCTATGTATCATAACTCTTTTTATGTAAATTCGTGCATTGTATGGAATTCGATTCCGCAAGCGCTGAAAAATATTAAGTCAACAGAAAGATTTAAAAAATGCTTGCTGTCTTATTATCTTAGTGATAGTTAATATTTTGTCAAATATCTTGGATTTAATTCATAAATATGCTACCTTTGTGATTGCTATAATGTTTAAGTATGGAATTGTAATATTTGTTGTAGACAAGTGCTGTGATTGTGATTTTTGTACATAGTGACATGTTTCCTATGAGATTGTTATTATTTTTTTTTCTTTTGCCTGAGTTGTAATTAATTATGCCTGCTCCAAAGGAATTCTTTCCTAGAGCTAATAAATATTATTATTATTATTATTATTATTATTATTATTATTATTATTATTATTTACAAAATATTGACTTGTAAGTGTTAAAAAACATGAATGAAGTATAGCGAAGAAAAACAAGGCCGGCCGGCCTAAATATTGTTGTTTATATTTCCGTTGTTATAAACAACGGAGCAGTGATTTTAAAAAAAAATTTTTATCTCAGTTGCTATTGGCCGAAAAACAACTTTTTTTTTAATTCTTCGTTTTGACCTCAGCTACTCAAATCATGAAGAAAAAAATATCTACAGCTTATGGGGGTGGCCCCAGCTTCATTTATTTATAATAAAAAACAACCGCCCTTTTTTGTAAGCGTTATTTGAGGGGTTGAAAATAATTTTTTCAATTTTTCTTTAATATTATTAAATTTTGGACCTTTACGAAGAGAATGAGCCTTTATGCGACCCTGTAAGTTGATCCATTAAAAAGTTACAGCATTGAACATTAGACATGTTTTTAATAAACAAATGGAATAACTCGGCAACAAATTAACCAAATTGGCTTTATAAATCCTATTTTTTTGTCATAATGTGGGCCTTAATCACAAAGCAAAAAAGTATTTAAAAAGTCATTTTTGCAATAAATAATTGATATGCAAAAAAACGCCATTTTGGGGGGTTTTTCAAAGTTTTTGCAATAAATAATTATCAAAAATAAACTTACCATAGCTCAAATTATGCGTTTTTTAATTGTCTACAAAAAACATTTGAAACATTTTTTCCTAAAGTGAATACCTTGGCTTGTAGAATTAAAAAACCGTTTTTAGCCAACTCTGAACCCCTGTAATTAGTTTATAACGTCTAGTTCGAAGTTTAAAAATATATAGGTATATATAACTCTCCCTTTCCTACAACTTTTGACTATTCTTAACCTGTATCACGAAAAAACCTTCAAATTTCCCTACAGACTGGACTAATTGTATAACCTTCCCGTTATACCAAATTTTCCCCCTCCCACTAATGCCTCCCCCCATTACCTCTACTGGTAGTATTTAAGCGAATGAGATAGCTTTATAATCACCTGAGGATGATGCTTTGTCATCGAAACCCGGGTGGTGTTGACATGTGAATTATTCTGTTGTCTCTAAAGGTTACAAAGTTAATAAACCATATATGAGCTTAAAATACTTTTGAAAACTTATACTATTAAACGAGCAATTCTTGCACTAATGTTTATATTTATGGAGGTGTGTAAATATTTTTTCGAAAACTACCAAACCGATTCTCCTGAAAGTCCATATACAAGGGTTTTCGGGGACGATGACTCCACTGGACTAAAATTCTCATAAAGGAAATGGTTCCAGGCTTGACTTTGTGGAAGTAATTCATAGCAACTTACATAAAACTTTGTATACTCCACTATAGGTTTAATAACACGACCCGGGTTTCGACACTTCGTGTTATCTTCAGGTAGTGGTCGTGTTATTAACCCGGTAACCCGGGTCGTGTTATTAAACCTATAGTGGAGTATAGAAAGTTTTACTTAAGTTACTAAAATTCTCATGGCTGCAAAGGCCCCCAAAATGGGCCACTATTTTAATCGGAGTAAATGTAAAGGTTGATTTCATTCCTTTTGTAAATTACTTATAGTCAAGATATAGGGTCTACATTTTTCACTACCGGATGGCAAAAAGAATGAAGTAAATTAAATTCTTGGGATAGGATAGGATATTTGGGGAGGCGACCGACGGCTAAGGTCATTTGCGCCATAAGGGGTCGATAGAAACCCAGCGTCGACATTAGCCTGCTCCTAACGAAAGGCGCCAGGGAGACCACGGTTTAACGTCTCATCTGACAGACGGAGTACTCTACTTGATGTGCCCTCCACAAGACCCTCAAGTAGGGCTCGGATTCCTCTGAAAAACATCCGCCTCTGCAGGGATTTGAACCCTGTCCGCCCGCGTGATAAGCAGATACTCTAGCCAGCACACCATCCCGACCCCCATTTAATTCATGCAATCGATTTTGTTAAACACATTGTTTTGGCTTACAAATTACGTTTTCAATGACAACATTGTATCTGATTGTCTTATTTCAACAATATATCACAACGAGACAGTTATGGCAACAGGCCGTTACGTAAAAAAACTCTAATAACTATACCAGTGTTTATAACGAAATGATGAAGGTACCTCGCTCACGTGGAGGTACCTCGCTCACGCTCAAGCAAAGCTCGCCACAGCAGTACGAAGTTTTATTTTATGACACGTATATTATAGTTTGATAATAAGAAAAAAATAGTTAGATGATGCATGATGGATGTTCCTCAAAAGAATTCGTGCAAACCACTGATCTACATCTACATCTACGTAATACCCTGCGAGCCAACACGAAAGTGTGTGGCAGGGCGTGAAGATCACCAAACGTGCACTATTGCCATGCAAGTAGGATATTAAAGGGAGACATGCTAGAGAACAGGGTCACATACAGCTATGTGGTTAGTACCTACATAATAAGAAAGGGATTATTGGCTGTTATTACATGCATCATGCACTACAGACTACTCTTTCTATATTTCACCTACCTATTCCTTTGCTACGCTGCCCATTGTTCTCTCTTATGGTACGCGGGAAAAGTGACATTTAAAATCTATCGGTACGTCTTTATGGATCTATCTCTCTAATCTTGTTAACCTGATCGAACCTCGCATAATACGCAGGGGTTCTTAATATATATCTAACGTCATCTGTGAACAAATCGGTTTCCAATTTACTTAAAAGGTTTAACCTAAATTTTAACCTGCGTTCTGATAGTAATTCCAATCCTAGTTCTTCTATTAAATTCGTAACACTTATTCAATTATCATAACGACCTTTAACAAATCTAGCGGATCTCCTTTGCACACGCTCTAATTCTTCTATCACACCTTCCTCGTGCGGATCCCGTATATACTAGCGGCATATTCCAAATGAGGCCTGTCAAGTGTAAAATAGCTTCTTTCTCGTACTCTCTCATCGCATATGCCTAGAACCCTTTTTACGAATCCTAATCTACGGTTTGCTACACTAGTTATTTCCCTGATGTGTTCCCCCAATACATGTATCCAGTGATGGTGACGCCTAAGTATTTAATAGATTCTACGTTACATATTTTCTTTTCTTTGATGCAATAATTATTCCGGGGAAAGCCATTCTTTTTCCAAAAGTTCATTATCACGCATTTCTTCATATTTAATTCTAGCTGCCAACTATCACACCAATCATCAATCGCATCTAAATCCTTATCTGAAGACTGGATGTCCTCTTCATTTCTAATTTCCTTATACACCATCGGCATCATGCATCATCGGCAAAAAGACGGAGCTTGCTATTTTTTTACTACTGTACTCAAGTCATTTACGTAGAGAAGAAATAAAATTGGACCTATCACGCTTCCCTGGGGAACACCCGATGTAACTATTACTTCGCCTGAGCTGTCACCATCTAATACCACCCTTTGAACGCGTTCATGTAAGAAGTCTCCTATCCAGCCTACTACATTACTATCTATCCCGCATGATGCTAACTTCGCGAGTAACTTACAGTGGGGAACCTTATCAAACGCTTTTCTAAAGTCAATAAACGCCGCGGCTACCTGTACGTTTCCTTCTCCGGAAACTAAAATATCATGAACAAAAAGACAATTGAGTTTCGCAAGACCGTCCCATTCTGAACCCATGCTGGTTTGTCATCAATAAATCCTGGCTGTCGAGGTGTCCCATTATCGATATAACTATTATATGCTCTATAATTTTACATGCTAGTGACGTTAATGATATTGGTCTATAATTACATGGCTGTTCCCTATCGCCGCTGTTAAAAATTGGGGTCACGTTTGCTATCTTCCAGTCTTGGAGAACCGCGTATTCTTCGAGGGATTTATTAAATACTAGCTGAATTACCCGGCGTTGCTCGGGATCATACTTCCTTCGAAACTCTTTATATAAGAGCTGAGGAGTTAGTAAGTAGTTGTGATAACAGACTACATTTCAAGTAATTGTTTTATTAAATTAATATTTTCTTCTGCAGAGCATCTATACAATTGTGAGACAATAGTAAGTAAACAATGTGACAATATCTCCCATGAAAAATAATAATTATAAGTCAAATGACTGAAAAATTGACAGAAGGATAAAAAATAACATGGTAAAATAAAAACAATGTAATTTGTAAAACTTGTAATTCTTTATACACACGAGCTGCATTTTCATCTGGCCCTGAGGACTTGTTCGGGCTAATGTTATTTAGTAAGGATACGATTCCGCTACAAGATATATCGATCGGGGGCATTGGTTGCTGAAATCGGTCTGCTATGGTTTCGTGCAAACTACGCTTAGATTGATTAAAAACGCTCCGAAAAAAAAAAATTCAACAAATTAGCCTTATCTGAACTGGAAGTTGCTATTTCGCCTCGATCGTTTTTCAAGGAATTAACTGTTGACTTTTTAGTTCCCTGTACTTTCCTAACATATGACCAAAATACTTTCGAATTTCCCTCTAGTTGTCGAGTACTTTTCTCTTGAATTCATTAAACGCTTATCTAAGGGCTGTTTTAGCGGCTGCTTTACAAGTTTTATAATATTCTATAGTATTTTTTAGATCGCAATTAGCGACATTTCCCTTCATTTTCTTTAGTTTCGCGTGGCTAACTCGTTGGCGTTTTAAACATTTTCTAACCTCCGCGTTGTACCACCTTGGTTCCCTATTCTCACTCTTATACTTATGAGGTATATATCTGTTGACAAGTGACCGCGTAATTTGGAGGACCTCTTTCCATGTACTACCTGTATCACTATTTTTGCTGATGTTCACCAATTTTCGAAAAGAAATTTTTAAGTCACGCCGTTAAAATCTGCTTTATTAAAAAGGTAAATCTTTCTTTTTAATTTAAAATTTTTTTCAGTATTGAGGGAAAATTTTACGTGCACTACCTTGTGATCGCTTATTCCATCGACATTTTCAACTTAAATAACTTTTTTAGGGATGTTTTTGGCAAGTAAAGCGACAACATTCTCTCCTCTATTAGGCAAATTTACTCTTTGATGTAGTGCATATGATGCGAACAGGTTAAGCAATGACTCGCAGATTTCTTTGTCCTTACCCCCAGACTTATGACTACATGTTTTCCAATCTATCGATGGTGCATTGAAATCTCCACCTACAATAATATGTCGTTCGTTACTATGGGAATTAATGGACCTGATCTGTTTCTCGAGTTCTAATACTGAGTGTGCATCGGAATGGGGTGGTCTATAGTAGGCACAAACATATATTACTTTCGAATTAGCACATTGAATGGAACACCATACAATTTCTATTATATTATCGGGAATCACCTCTATTTTGCTGACTATTGTGTTCTTAACTGCGATAAATACTCCGCCTCCCGGTCGACCCTCTCGAACTCTCCTGTATACCCTAAAATTTACTGGCAAAATTTCACTATCAGCAATCTCGCTTGTTAACCAACTTTCCGTTCCTATAATTATGTCAGAATTAGTACTCTCTATAAGGAGATGGAATTCAAGTATCTTGCTTCTTAAACTACGACAATTAACTACCACTACTGAAAATTCCTATATTTTAATATGTCTGCTTTTTGTATTTGTGGGGTTTCTGTTTTCTAAATCATTGGGAAAATTAGTTTGGAAATTCATGGGTGTTGTTTTGATTTGTATGTTTTTCCTTTTTCTGTGCTCTCTTCCGTCCCGCTAAACCTATACTGTGTTGTCTGATAAACTCGTTATTCTTTGCTATCCTGGTGAATGGCAAGTTTTTTAACGGCCCACTATTTGACCTACTCACTACCCTACTCTCTGTCCTAAAGAAGGCCTACGAGTATGCTCCAATATCCTGCTCGCTACCTCCTGCCATGCCTCATACGTATAGTGGACACCTGAACCATTTAGTGGCACCCGACACGAATTCAGCACTGGCCTGAGATCTAAGAACTCCGCTCCCTCCCTCCCACAGACTTCACGGAGTCTCTGGTTTATGCCTTCCACTCGGCTCCAAACCATCGAACCCCGATCCGTCCTAGGTACCAAGCTGCATATGGTAAGCCTCATATTGCGACTCGACCCTCCACGAATAAGGCGGAACTCGGAGCATAGATCTCTCACACAGTCTAAAATCTCCTCTGATCCCATATCCACAGCGATGAAGTAATATTAACGATTCCAGCAATCTAAATTTACTTTGTAGCTGTTCTGGCCGATGCCAGCCGTTCATCCACACCCAGCCTTTCTTTGTTAGTTACCTTTCTTCCTTATTGATTCAACCGTAGCAAAATCAGCCCAAAGGCCTCTCCTGAGTAGATTCCTCCACTCTTCATGGAGACCCACCATACACACCCACCATCGGCCAACTCCCCCTGAGACCAGTGCGTGGTCAATTCACTGAGCCCTTTACCCCATCCCTCGCCCCCTGGATACGACTGCCAGCATCCATAAGCCCTATGACCCCAACTTCTCTCTTCTACATCTGTCTCCTTTCTTCCACTTTTACTTTCCACCCAAAATACTTAGCCAATCACCCATAAACCGATAAATCCATGGATCTGACAATTTATTCCCTTGAAGGCAATTTTTCTCCAGCGTTTTTGCATCGCAATATCTTTATAAAATGTTCGAAGTTACAAAATTGGTGGCTGTATATGTATGTGGATACACAAATGGTATAAAAATTTAGACTTCAAGATTTTTCATTTCTTATCAGTCAACTTCCTCTTCATGAAATCCCATCCCAAAAGCCAGCATAAGCAAAGACGCGGACTTACACGTTCAGTCATCGGACCTTAAAAACGTTTATTCGTGGTGCCCAGGAGAATTAAATATCATTAAATGTACCACAGTGCAGTTCCAGTGAAAGTCATCACAAAAATACTATACCTACACCTGTGGGTGGAGTAAACATAAAATCTTCAGATACAGTAAAATATCTGGGAATTGCCTTAACTTCTGATATACTGTGGGGAACACATACAGAATACATGTGGCACAGTATTAAAGAAACTAGGATTTGTTAAGTGTATAATAACAAGGTCCTCGGATGAAAAAGTATAAGAGAGATGCTACTTCGCTCTTGTTGGGCCACACCTCGAATACGCCACGAGCATTTGGACCCTGGTCACAAAAATTTGACTAAAAAATTAACAAAATACAAAGAAAAGCAGCACGATTCGTTAAAACTGCCGCGAACAAACATATATAGTGTCTCACAACTTTTAGAGGGGTTAAGGAGGGAACCCCAAGAAACTCGGGAGGTTACACGCTAGGCATAGTTTGCTTGAATATAATTCAGGACTGGTGTGTTTCAGAGCGACACAGAGAATATTATCAATATGCCTCATTATATCTCTAGGTCTGACAGAAGCGATAAAATAAGAGAGATACATTGCCAATTGCAGATAGGTGCAAAAACTCATTTTTTCCGCGCGCAATAGGCAACCTTTTTATAAACACTGAGCTCCACTAAATACACTCCCATAGTACGTCACCATTTCACCTCCCAAAACCTTATCCCTTGAATGTTTACAATGCTGGTTTCCTAAAACCCCCTGCCACACGCCCATTCAGTGACTCACAGGGTAGTATGTGGATGTAGACACTATTGCCTCTTCCTCATCAAATCACTATTACATACAGCTCATTCCACTGTTTCCCTTCCTCCCTCTGCTTCCTCCCCTATTCAATCCTCAAGAAATACAGGCTTGTCAAGGCATTTTCCAGAGCAATACCAAGAGTGCTAATAGCGAGGACGGACACTTTCACAAATTGACCAGTTTATGAGAGAAACCCATCATTGTGTGCTTTCCATTGCTTTAAAAATTATCACAGGCACATCAAATGCTGACATCATGTGAATATTACATATGGTTTTTGACAGACTTTTTCCTGGAGCTGTATTTTAATGATAATATTTTTTGTGACTGATTGTAACTTTTACAAATGACAGTAGGGGTTATGCACATTTATGAACACAGTACTTACTATAGCAATTCTTCATTGAAACATAGCTATCAATTCCTACAACTAATATGTACTATTTGATTATCCTACTACAGAGCAGGAAGGCAGCTATACTTCCATAGTAATTTTCTTTCAAAAGTTTTAAAATAATTCAAATGTTACATAATTTTAATAATCAATTGCATAACATTTTGTAAAAGAGAGGATAAAATGAGTGCAATGAGTAAGAAGAGTTTATAAACTGGATAAACCCATGAAATGAGCAATTAAACAGTAAGGAAGGCTTGATATTCATTTATACCACGTAAAAACGACGACGGGGAATTTTCGAGAATGCAAGCTACCCGCACAGCAGTCTGGCCATTGGCGCAGGACGTTCTGGAACGCCAAAAGTTTAAACGATTACTATTACAAAAAAGGGCTTCAAAAATTAACATTTTTTGTAACCTGAGTCTTATTTCATCGTCTCATTGGTTGCTCAATCCTAGGATTAGTTGACTGCAGCCCTCCACCCTTCCCTGTCTAATGCTAACTGCCATTACTTCCTTGTATCTCTTCCTATGTACATACTTTCCTCTTTTTTTGGCCCGTGATCTTATTCCTTGGTCCTCCTCCTCTGGGGACTCTTCCCTCAATTAAATCTTTGATTATGCTCTTCACAAACCCATTGTGTCTCAGGGTGTGTCCAATCCATCTTGTTATTCTTTTCGGATTATAGTGTTCCATATGGTCCTCCCCTCTTCTACTCTTCTGTACACTTCATCGTTTCATATTTTGTCCGTCTATTTTATCTTCAGCATTCTCCTCCAGCACCAAGTTTCGAAGGCTCCTAGTCTATTCTGGTAATCTTTTCCAATGGCCCATGCTTCCGATCCATAGAGTGCTACGCTCCACACAAATATCTTCACATACTGGGGAGGTAGATTTCTCGAGTTTCCATCAGGGTCAAAGGAGTTATTTCCGACATGTTTCGGCAGCTTACTCCGCTACCGTCTTCAGCGACAAAGTCCCTGAACACGGTAGCAGAGTAAGCTGCCGAAACATGTCGAAGATAACTCCCTTGACCCGGATGGAAACCCGAGAAATCTACCTCCATAGCATTCACCGGGAACGCCTAAAATCATTCATTTTCACATACTCTTTCCTGGTTTGTAGTCTTATCTTCATTGCGCACAGTAGTTGTGTTTTATAACCATGAACGCCTTCTTAGCTTGGTCTATTCTCCGCTTGATGTCCGTTGTACTTCTTCCATCCCACGCGATAGTGCTTCCTAGAAAGAGGTGAAGGAATCCACTTGCTCTAATTACTCCCCTCTCAGGGTGACTTCTGCATTCATCTTCTTTCTTTCGTATACTAGGATTTTGGTCTTCGTCTTACTTATTTTCATGTTGTATTCTTGGAGAATTTGGTCCATTACGTTTAGTGACCTTTTTAGATCATCGCGATTTCCACCTATGACTACGATATTATCTGCGAAACGGAGCATGATTATTTCTTCACCGTTTATCTTTATTCCGCTCAGTCCAATTTCTTGCGCTTCTCGTATGGCCTCCTCCAAGTACATGTCGAACAGTTTCAGTTAGAGGTTGCATCATTGTCTTGCTCCTTTGTTAAGTTTAGTATCTATCTCACGTCCATCTCTATTTCGCATCGTGACGACTTGCTTCCTGTATAGTTGGTAGATACAGTAGAAGGTCGTTATTACGAGGGCGGCTTATTTCGAATGATTATTTGGCCAGTTGGTCACAATGTTAAATGAAAACGGAGTTTGTTGGTTATTACGAGTTGCCATTTCTGACGGACCGCCATAACACGTCTGTATCCCCGTGAATGTCGTCCGGGATGCATTATCTGCGGGGGTCATTTGTCGCGAGTGAGACTAGGCCAGGTATAAAAAGTTTCGGCAATTCGCGATAACCTTTTACTCGGACTGGAAAAACAAACTTGAACGGAAGACCTCGTAAGTTTTTGTTAATGGGCTCGCACGTAACATTATAGCGACTCCCGGGTCTTTGAGGGGAATAAGTAGGAGAGCGGGGAGTAGGAGGAGGTATAATAGTGAAGAATAGGGATTTTGCTGCACGCCATTCCAGCGAATAACGCGGCCAGAAGTGCTTCGCAACACTTAATGAGGAAAGCTTGATCCTGATCTACTTCCTGAAGTTTGCTGCTTTTTATTACAAATGCTACAATTGAAAAGAAAAGGCAAATCTGTCACCTACTTATCCCTATCGCACAAATAATTGCCGGAAAAAAAATAAGTAGTCATATTTGTGAATTCGACACTGCTGCTACTTCGGGCCCAACAATTTGACGAGACAAAACACCCCTCCCACTCAAGACAGGAATGTTCTCGCTGCTTATTCGAGTCAGCGACGAAATTCATCGGGGGTTATCACGTGAATTCGAAACAAGTTTCGGGAAAGGATTTGGGAACGAATTCAGATTCGAAACCCTATTCGAAGTCTTACCGAAAGTGCGCTTCCAATGCGACTGCGTAAGCACTTGCGACTCGCCCGAATTCGATTCGAAAGACTTCCCGAAGCGACGCGGTAACTTGCCGAAGAGAGCTGCAGAAAATGATGACGTCACCCTTTACAGCCAATGAAATTTGCGAGTCAACGTGCGGTACCGCCACTTTTGACTTGGGTAATAGACCACAGAACGGTAAGCTACCTGTTCATTTATTGGTATTATGTGTCACTCCCGTAGTTGTTATTTGCTGTTCAATTCGTTGGTTCGTACCTTTGACTTTTATTGAGTTCTTTTCTGCACATGATCGCGAGTATTCGCACGTAATTATGACTAAATATATATTTCAGAAGATGGACGCATCACTGTGAACTAGACCTGTGCGCCGCCGTGCCGCCGATGGTTCTGATGACCCCGCCACCGCCGATGAATTGTGTGCGGCGCGCCGCCGATTGCGCCGCCGGTCCCCGATGTCGGCGGCGCGGCGCCGTCATACGTGGCCATTTACAAAACACTCTTCCAGTGAATGGATAATGTATTTGTGTATTGACTCCGGAATCCAACAATTGCATACTACCCTGTCTGACTCCACTACTAACATAAGAGGCAGCGGTCTCAGCAGAAGCCATTCATCTACATCTACATACTATCCTGCGAGCCGCCGCATGGGCGTGTGGCAGGGGGTGATAGGACACCAGGAGTGTAAAGATATAAAGGATAAGGTTCTGAGAGGTGAAAGTGTGAAGTGTATTATGGGAGTGTATTTAGTGGAGCTCAGTTTTTATTATGGTCGCTTACTGTGTGCGGAAAGAATGAGTTTTTGTTCCTATCTCTTCGGTAATGTATCTTTCTTATTTTATTGCTTCAGTCATTCCTAGAGATATAGTCAGGCGGCATAATAATATTCTCTGTGTCGCTCTGAAACAAACGAGTTCTAAATTTCTCAAGCAAACTAAGCCTAGCGTGTAGCCTCCGAGTCTCGAGGGGGCAACGATGGCGCAGATCAAGAAGATCGGACTGCTTGCTATCAACAGCCACAGCTTCAGGAGACAGAAGTTCACGATGCGGAAGGCAACGGGGAAACCACCGCATTAACTTTCCTAAAAGATTCAGCCTACATCTGCCAACCAGCCTTAGGATTGAAAGACCAATGATGATGAAAATCTTAATGGTACACAGTCTAAAAGTCGTACGTTCTACTCCATGATTCAAAATTAAACCTTGAAACCATGGAACCTTATGAAATGAAACCTTAAACCATGAAAATCTTAATGGTACACAGTCTAAAAGTCGTACGTTCTACTCCATGATTCAAAATTAAACGCCTCTTTAATTCAGGCGAAGTTGAGGCTTCAGGATATTGAACGTGAAGGCCGCAGAAACTCTGTATCTACTACGTGCTCATTACGGTCAATCATTTTGACCGTCCCTGAGGGTGGAGATTTGGACCCTTTGTCGCCCTCAGCAACTCTAGTCCGACCCCTCCCAGCAGGCGGTGGATGACCTCCGCGGGTATACTTCAGCTTAGTGTATGACGTTTTAAAGGTTTTTTGAAAGTATTCTACAGGTATTAGGTAGGTTTTGTTGGAAGATATAGGATCTCCTCCATGATTTCTACACTTTCAGGGTCCTATCTACCTCTAGTGTTTTCTTCTCCACCTCAGCGCACGATCTAACTTTCTTCATCCCGTCCATCAAACCCATTTTCCTTCTACACCTATCCCGCTCGCCTAACCATTATCCCTGTAACAAACTCTTAAATAACCCATCGCCCCGTACTAATTCCACTAGCCACATACGCTGCCTATCCTGGATTTTATTCAGACGTTTTCTTTCCTCGCCCCCATTTCAAGCACTTCCTCGGTCGTCTGCCTTCCCGTCCAACTCAGCTTCTCCGTTCTTCTCCAAACCAATATCACAAATGCCTATTCCCGTCCTCCTTTCTGAGGGTCCACGTTTCTGCTCCATATAACACCACGCTCTCTATCAAGCTCTTTGCTAGCCGCTCTTTACATCCTTATCCAAGGTCCATCAGCTCCCTTTTTTCCTCCTACTAAGCTAATGCTATTCTCCAACTTATGTCTTTGCTACTATGCCCATTTCCGTTTGGCGTACTGCCTAAGTAATTTTATTGTACTACTTTTTCAAGTTTGTACCCTCCAAATTTTAAGACAAGCTTCATTTTCTTTGTCCTAGAAAATCTCACTACCTCTAGTTATTTATCTTCCTTCCGAATTTCTGCACGGAATTTCTTAAGAATTCATTAAACCTTGTAGTCCCATCGATGATCGACTAACCATCGCCTGAACGACCGCGAACCTAACCGACATCATCATTTGCCTTCTTACTTTGGTTCCCACATTAACCTCTTCCAATACCGGTCTTATTATGTCCTCAGCATAAATGTTGAAAATCTAAAGCGACAACGGGCACCCTTGCGTCACCCCGCGATTAATATTTGCCCTCCCGTTTCACCATCAGCCACCCTCAGGTGTATCTTTTGGGCCATATATTTTTTGGATTTGTCTCTTGTCTCGCCAATTTATGCCCATGCCCCCAAGTTTGAAAAAAGCTTGCCAACTTTTTTTCCTAAATACGTAAGCAGCTCCGAAGGTAATTTATCTACTCCTACAGCTTTTCTTACCTTTATCTCTTTCAATGCTTTCTCTATTTCACTGTCGAGTATCATTGGCCCAAGATAATCTTCATATAGTGATCCCTCATTCCCAATATCTAAATTAGTTGCTTTACTATCGCTGTCATACAGCTCCTCCACATATTCGCTCCACCGATCACCTTGATCGATTCATATCCCACCTGTTCTGTTCATAATCTTTGGTACCTTTTGCGCTCTCTTCCCGCGCGATAGCAATTTTATTTTAGTGCATAACGCTCCCACTCCCCCTTCTTCAGCAGCTTTTCCATTTCCTCGCATTGTCTCTTCCACCAGTTTTCCTTCACCCGATTGGTTATTCGCCGGAGTTGATTATTTAACTCATTTGTACTTCTTATTACATTGGTCAGTGTTGATGTTTTTCCATTTTCTTCCCTCCTTTAATAACCTACACATTTCTTCCGTAACTCACTGCCTCTCTACCCTCCTCTTTTCCGCTGCTCCTATTGTTTTCTCAGCCGCTTTTACAATGCCTGTTTTAATATTCTCCCATTTTGCCTCGATTGTGCCCATTTCCTTGGCTTCGCCAATGCACCTTTCCACTATCTCTTGGTATTCCCTCCTTTTTCCTCTTCAAAAGCTTCCAAGTTCTGTATCTTTATCCTCCTCTTTTAATTAAGCCATTAGAATCTAAATCTACATTACATTTAATTATACCTAAACTATGATCCAAGTCTGCATCAACCCCAGAATGGTTCCGCAAGATCTTGAGTAGTAGTAGTAGTATTTAGGTGATAAGGGTGCTTCGACAACTAAGGTCATTCGCACCACGTCAACCTAAAATCACCACGTCAAGTTATTTCAAATAAATAGTTAAATATATAAATAAATAAAAGCGACGCAGTTCACATTAAAATGGGCGTGAGATAAAACACCAAATAATGGTTGGTCACAAACAGTTAAAAAGCCCAGACTCTTTTAAAAATAACATTATCCGACTGACACAATCAGGATCGTCTCCTAGGACGTGTCCTAGGTCTCCCCTTATGTTCAGCCGGGTGCGCAGAGCACGGTACCTATCACACACCGTTAAAAGGTGTCTCACAGTAATGGGAGAGTCGCAATTCTCACAGTAGGGCGGGATCTTCTCTTCGGTGAATAGGTAAGAGTGAGTGAGGGCACAGTGCCCTATCCTCAACCGTGTGGTTGCGACCTCTTCCCTGCGAGTCCTCCCGACTGATGTGGGCCACACTGATACTACCGGCTTTATGGTGCGCAACTTATTCCCTGTCAGGGAATGCCAGGTTTCCTTTCAAAGGCTACGTTCCTCAGCGTAGCCTTTAAGTCTCCGTACGGTACCAATACTGACGAAATGTGTTCGTCTTGAAGAGTCTTCTTCGCTGCCGAGTCGGCCATCTCGTTACCGGCTATTCCCACGTGTCCAGGCACCCACAGAAAACGGATAACGATTCCCTTCTTAGAAAGGGATAAAAGATGACTATGAATCTCCTGGACAAGTGGGTGCATCGGGGAATAACCGGAAATGGCCTGCGGCGCACTCATAGAGTCACTACAGACCATGTATGCGCCGCAATTGCCCCTAATAACACCAAGAGCCATCTTTATGGCGAAAAGCTCCGCCGTGTAGATACTGCACAGCGGGCTTAACTTCACCCCCATGACTCCATGGTGGGACGAGAAAACCGCGCATGCGCATGCCGACTCGGATTTCGAACCATCCGTAAACACGGGAGTGAAATCGGAGTGGCGGCACAGCTCTTCCCTAAAAAGTTGTTGGTACTCCATAGGCGACGTGGAACCTTTCTGGCCAGTTCGTAGGGTAAAACTACACTTCGGAAAGGGCACTCGCCATGGTGGGTGACCGGAATATCCATGGCCGTACACTTCTGGAAGTCTCACATCTGTTCCTTCCATAAAATTTTTAAAACGGACGCTCAGGGGTCTGGTGGCCCTTGTCCGCCTGTTAAAAATGTTAAAAAACCTGGGATTGAAAATTACGTTGAAACTAGGGTGAGTCCTCATGGATAAAATTTTTGCGACGTAGTTAGCCATTAAGATGTTCCTCCGGGTATCCAGCGGGGGCTCTCCGGCATCCGAGTATAAGCTTAAGATGGGAGACGTCCTGAACGCTCCGGTCGCCAAACGTAGCCCCGCGTTGTGAACCGTTGCCAGCGGTTTCAGGTAGCTTTTGCGGCCCGAGGAGTAGACGAAACATCCATAGTCCAACTTGGAACGCACCATTGCCCTGTAAAATGAAAGCATGGTGGTCCTGTCGGCGTCTTTATCTTTTCCGCTGAGAAGCGGAAGTCGTTCTTTTGGGACCAGCCGTCCAGTTTATTAAGACAGAGTTGTATCTGTCTGGACGCGGTTACTAGTTTGGATGACCGGCAGAGAATAGCCAGGTCATCCACAAACAATGATCCCATGACAGGTCCCGTGATGCAGTCGATAGGGTCATTGATCGCAATAGCGAACAATGTCACACTAAGGACTGATCCTTGAGGCACTCCATTTTCCTGCGTATACGGTTCGGAAAGGTGCTTACCTACTCTGATTCTAAAAACTCGGTCCGATAAAAATTTTTTAATAAAAATGGGAAGATTTCCCCTAAAACCCCAGCCATGCAACGTGTTTAAAATCTTCTGACGCCAAACCCTGTCATACGCCTTCTCCAGGTCAAAGAAGACCGAGATGACGTGCTGGCGCAGAAGAAAGGCCTCCTGGATGAAATTGTCGCTCCGAACGAGGTGATCAATGGTTGATCGACCTCGCCGGAAACAACACTGGATAATTGACAGAAGGTTCCGCCGCTCTAACCACCAAACGAGCCGACGGTTTACCATCCTTTCCATTACCTTGCACAGACAGCTGGTAAGGGAGATGGGCCTGTAGTTACTCGGGTCCCTTCTGTCCTTTCCCTGTTTAGGGATCGGAACCACCGCAGATTCCCTCCAGGAAGATGGGAAGCTACCCTCGAACCATAACTGGTTGAGGGTGCTCAGGATCTCCATCAACGCTTCCCCCGAAAGATTTCGAAGGAAGGCGTTGTGGATTCCGTCCAGTCCCGGAGAGGTGTCCTTGTAATCCGCGATGGCTGACCGAAGTTCCCACAGCGAGAACGGGTCGTTGTACTCCGCGATTACGGACGTCTCCGCAAAGCAAAGAGGAGTTCTCTGGAAGCGTTCCTTGATGGCCAAGAACGCTTCCGAGTAACTCCTGCCACTGCTTATACTGGCAAGTGACTCGCCAAAGGCCTCGGCTACGTCGCGAGGGGAGCTCACGATTTGGCCATTTATTCTCAAGCAAGAGACGCCGTACTCCCTGCGGGAACCCGAGATGCATCTCACCTTATTCCACGCCTGTGCAAGTGGTGTCCTGTGGTTAATGCTATTGACGAATTTCATCCAGGAGACCCTTTTTGCCTCCTTCACGACTCGTCGAGCTTTCGCTCGCAGTCTACGGAAGGACGAAAGGTTCGTTGCGGTTGGGTACTTTTTAAAAAGACGCAGAGCACGTTTCCGATTTTCAATTTATTTCTTCAACAAAATTCAACTGCCCTCTCACAGCGATCATTCCTCGTTCCTAATCCATACCCTCCCACTTCATCCCCTTCTCTCATTTCCCCCACTATTGCGTTCCAGTCGCTCATTCCTATTACACTTGTTTTCTTCCCCGAGACTTCTCTGATTATATCCTCCATCTGTTCACAGACCCCATCCACCTTTTCCTCCCTGCGATTGCTTGTTGGCATGTACACCTGGACCAATGCGAAATTTGTTGGGCGTGATTTTATTTGTACCACTGGTATCCTCTCGCTCGCCTGTTCAATATTTACTAACCTCGTCCCCATTTTTGCGTTCAATACTATAGCTACACCACGTTGACTTTCATCTCCACCACTCTAGATTGCCCTATAACTAGTATTTCTGTAGTATCCGCTCTCTTTCAATCTCATTTCCGACCGCTCCAAGGCATCTATGTTCCATTTCTCCATAGCCTGTTTAATATTTTACAGCTTCCCTGCCCTCATAATTATCCTGACGTTCCAAGTCCCTGTTTTCATCGTTACTGTCCTCATCCTATTCTTTTTATTCGTATCTCTCAATTTTCATGTATCCTTTGTTGAGGGGCCGTGCCTCCCCCGATGCAGTTGTAAAAGAAAAGTTTAAAGAGCTCTTTTACGTAACTTTGGAAAGAATGTACTGAATGGTTGAGCCAGGGGAATCCAAGCAGTGATATATGAAAATGCTTTCCTCCAGCGGAGCTTGAAACAAGAAAAATATTTCCTCTTTCTATAAGTGATCTTAAAATTTTTGTTAAACTTTAAGTTGGAACTGTAACTTACAAAAAGAAAACTTAAACTCAGTCTCTCGATATTCATAAAGATTGGCACATCAATTCAAGTACCTAGTATGTTGCGTAATTTTACAGGGTTGGTATACCATACCGATTATCTTTTCAGCCAAAGTTCTCCGAGATGTTTTTACTATAGTGTCCCCTCCGTACTCCCCCTCACCATCTGGAATACCTCGGCTTGGGTTTGGCTATGATATATTAGCTAATGGATAACAAACCGAAAGCATGAGGGATGTTCCTCTGCGGATGAACCGAGTGCTTAGGTACAAGTGATGGACCTTGCTGAAAGAGTTCAGAAGCGTGAATGATGGGAGAGTTACAAAACAGTTTCTGTTTAAAGTTTCTTTCTCCCGAATAGGTCTTTGGCTCCTTCCCTCCCCGCCCTTCCCCACCCCTCCTACCTGCTCCTTCCCCTCACCGCCCCTCCTATACGACTCTTCCTCCTCAATCCTCATTCTATCACTGACGAAGGTGCGGGCGACCCACCGAAAATTTTAAACTCGTGAGTTTGCTTTTTTATGTTTTATGTTTAGCGTCACCCTGTGACGAAGATTTATATTGTTTGCCACGTTCGTGGAATCTTCGCAAGAACTATATATATATATATATATATATATATATAGTTCTTGCGAATATATATATATATATATATATATATATATATATATATATATATATATATATATATATATATATATCTCTCCACCCGAAGAAAAACACGTGTAGTGCACAAATATTGTAAAAAATGTCACAGGCGTGACTGGCAGTTACACAGAAAACACAAAAAAAAACTCACAGATATTTATATATTCGGCGGACACAACCGCCTTCGTCAGAAGTAAGTAGGTACTGACGGGTAAAGGATAGAAGGGAGGGAGAGGTGGGGGGAGAAGGAAGGGGAAGGGAAGGAGAGGGGGATTAGTGAGAGACATTGATGCTGGGGGGGGGGGGAGTAACGCGTGATAGAGCCAAATTAGTGAGAGCTCTACAGAATTAAGATCAATAGTGGAAGCAGATGGTGGAAGGGAGTACAGAACTGAAACATTGTAACAGTTGTCAAAGGATTTCTTGTGATGAGAGGCGTGGCTCGCCAGGGGAATGGAAGCAGATTGAGATGGGTTTTTACAATTGGCTCGGTGATTATTGATCCGTATATTAAGGGGGGTGGAACTTTTTCCGACATAGAAGCTAGGGCATAGCCTACATTGTAGGTGGTAAACGACATTGCTGGTGACGCAAGAGGAGGGAAGAGGGTTGGGGAAGGAGGCGATGGAGGGGTTGGGAGGAACTGAAGATTGGACATAATTTGCACCGGGGACGATAACAAGGGGAGGAGGTAGGTTTTGATACAGCAGGGATTTTGGAAAGAGGCTTCGTGGATTTTAATAAATCGGACAAGTTAGGAGGACGCTTGTATGTGATTGAGGGTGGCTGGGAGAAAATTTTTGAAGTGGAGGAGTGGTTTTTCAGAATGGGAAAGAGATCTTTAAGGATAAAATTGATAGACTGAACACCCGGGAAATACGTAGTGCAAATCGAAAGGATGCGGGAGTCTTTAGTGGGAGGAGGTTTGGTGGAGGGGCAATTTTTCCTGATTTTTTTAACGAGAAAGGATTCTGGGTAGCCACGCTTGAGGAGCGAGTAGTGAAGGTTGGTAAGGAATGTATTGAGGGAATCAGGATTGTTACAAATACGATGGCCTCGGATGGATAGTGAGAAGGGAAGAGAGCGTTTGGTATGGGAGGGGTGGCAGCTACTATAGTGAAGATATTGTTGTTTACTCGTGGGTTTGATGTGAACGGAGGTCTGAAAATTCAGGTCTGATAATTTAATGTCAACATCAAGGAAGGTGATATTCGAATTAGAGATAGTTGACGTGAAAGAGACGGAGTGACAATTGTTGAGATCAGAAAGGAAATTATTTAGAGAATCGGTGCCGTGAGGCCAAAGAAGAAAAATGTCGTCAATGTAGCGGAGCCACAACAGGGGTTTTAAAGGATATCCAGAGAGAAAGGATTGCTCCAGCCGACCAAGATAGAGGTTAGCATAAGAGGGGCTGAACCTACTACCCATGGCACAGCCCTTAGTTTGAAGATAGAATTTTTTATTGAAGGCGAAGGAATTATGAGTGAGGATGATCTCCGTCAATTTTAAGAGGAATTCCGTACTCGGAACCTGAGGATGCGGGCGTTCGGAGAAGAAAAATCGCAGGGAAGACAAACCTTCAGGGTGAGGAATACTAGTATAAAGTGAGGTGACGTCTATTGTGGCCATTAAGATTTGGTTATCAGCAGGGAGAGGGGTAGACATAAGGATTTGAAGGAAATGGTAGGTGTCTTTCACATAAGACGGTAATGCGCACACCATCGGTTAGAGGTAATAGTCGACAAATGCCGAAATTCTTTCAGTGGGGGATTTGCGGGAGGAAACAATAGGTTGACCAGGATTGTTTGGTTTGTGGATTTTGGGGAGAATATAAAAATGAGGAGTTTTCGGATAAGCGGGGGAGAGCAAGGATATGTCCGCAGAAGATAGACCCTCCGAAGGCCCATTTTCTTGGAGGAAGGAGATAATTTCAACTTGAAAACCGGGATTGGGGTCATTGGGGACTACGGAATAGCAGGACGTATCTGAGAGCTGCCGATTGGCTTCTGAAATGTAGTGGGACGTGTCCAGGACAACGACAGTGGCACCTTTGTCAGCTGAGGTGATGACTATATCCGGGTTGCGGATTAACTTTTTGAGCGCCAAGGATTCAGGTTGCGAGAGGTTAGATTTTGGATTAAGGGAATTTAAAAAGGAGCTGGAGATTTTGGACAAAAGGAGGTTAATAAAAACTTCGACCGGATGGTTGGCAGCAAGAGATTTGGGTTCATGGGTAGAGGGTGGCCGGAACTTAAGCAAGGCGCTATGAATGGGCTTGGGAAGTGACTGGGCTTGGGTTTGAGAGTTCCAGAAAACTCGCCATCTCAGGTTCCGGCAAAAGTGCAGGACATCCTTGAGGAGAGTGTCTCTGTTAACGCTTGGGGTGGGAGAGAAAGAGAGGCCTTTACTAAGTAGAGACAATTCTTGAGGGTTTAAGGGGATCGAGGATAGATTAACAACAGCATTCTGAGCTTGGTTTTCCGGGTTATCGGCTCCTAGAGGAGGGTCGCGCGGGAGGTCTCTCTTCTGAGGCACTCGTTTAGGAGGGTTCCAAGATGGTGATGGGGGAGGAAGATTAAAAAATGTGGCCAGGTCAGGTTTGAAAAGGTACAGGGGAGGAGAGGGTGAAGGGGGGGTTGTTAAGCGGAGAGGAAGGGAAAGACCAGCTCGGAAATGGGAGGCACAAAGAGAGGACAGTTTTTTCAACGATTTAAATCGGCGAAGTTCAAGAGATCGATAAGAAGATTTAAGAATTTTGCTGACGGTGGAAAGCGAATTTGGTGCTAAGGCCGAAATGGTGTAGATAAGGGAGTGGATTGATTTTTTATACGAAATGGTCAGCTCATAATATTTGTCTCGGATGAGACAACATAGTAGGAAGGATTGCTGAAAAGAAAAACAATGAAGGGCAGGGTGCAGTTGGGGGGGCCATGTCAGAAAGTGGGACAATGACGCGTAGACCATTAGGGAATATGCCCAAGGATATACAGAAAGTGAGAAACTCCGCGTGACAGTGAAATAAAAAAGAGAAAATCTCCAAAAGCCGTAAACAATTGGCACCCTTCGTCAACAACACCACCACCAACTACATCCACAATCTTTCATTCGACCATGCCAACCATAAACTGGCCGTCTTCCGCTCTCTCGTTCATAGACTTTTTAACGTCCCTCTCGATAGATCGGCCTTCAATAAAGAATTAAATATTATTAAAGATATTGCTAAACGGAATGGTTTTCAAGTTTCAACAGGCGAAAACATTGTGAAGAAGTATAAATTCAAACATTTGATTTCTAACTCCACCACACACAAGAAAGATGAAGCCGTAAAGTACATTAAATTGCCTTAATATCCCCGTTTAACGAAAGGAATCGATAAAATCTATTTCTACTCACAGTTTTTGAGCATTCTCACATCCTGGCCGTATAATTTACTTCTGTAATGAACAAGTAGAACCTTGATATATCATTATATAGTGCATAAATCTTCCAGTGCCTTTTATTTACTTGGTGCGTATACTTAATGTGAGATTTTTGGGAATATCATGTGGTGACGTCGTTATTATTCTTAGCAGATATCATCACTGAAAGACTATGTAGTAATTCAATTGTAGTTAATGTAATTGTACTTGAATGAAGGATCTCTTTGGGAATAATCGTGTTGCAGGTTTGTGAGCTGCAAGTTAATTATAACTTGTGCCTCTATTGACACTGATATCAACCATATCATGTTATTAATTAATATTAAGTCAATGATTTACTTTCAGAAATGGAAATGATGAGAGGAGCCAGTGTAAGGATGTCTCCAAAGCAGCGTATGCTGATGCAGGAGTTCATGGAGGCACACCCTGCACTGGCTCAAAACCAGTGTTGTGGTGGCCAAGGCGCTGCTATATTAGGCAGAGGATGTGGGGGAGAGGTGACAGAGGGCCTCAATTTGTGTGCCACAGGGGCTCACAAAACTATGGAAAAGGGGATTAAGGTAACTAACTTGATAAATATTTTCAACTTATGCTGCACTGTTGTCTGAATGTCCTTGCTGATTTACAAGACTGGCTGCATTAATTTCTTATCATGTGCTGGGCAGACTGGAAGTCCAACACAAAAGGGGAGGGGCAGAGGCTGCGCAAGCACTCTGGTGCCAACGGGAGAGGATCTCCTATCCCATCTCCCCTCACAGAAGGGGAGGAAAGGTTCCTCCAAGTCATGGAGGAGACAGCTTCTGTGGGGCTAAGAGCGGCGAAGGACCCCAAGCTGGTATGTGAAATTTATTTTCAATGGTGCATGTGTCATAACTATCTTTCATTCAGTGAACACATACGTACTACAAGGTATATATATGAATTGAATTATGGTGAATGCATCAGGCATGGTAGGCCAAACAGAAATAAGTTACAAAGTTGAAGGTAGGATGCAACTTTACATAAGTTTACATTATCCATTGTAATGTGCCTTATAGTAGATTCACGCATTTGTTTTCTCTTTCATTACACACTGAATTGTACCACCAAGGCAACTCCCTCCCCTCCCTCAATATTCCTTAGGAAATTACTTTTGTGTTTCCAGAGGAATTAATTGATGTTCCATCCCCTGCCAGCCTCACTACTCCTATCCCTTCATACCACCTCCCACTCCCCCCCAGTGCACATGCATCTTCCCTGACTTCCAACCTCCCGACCCATACATCCGCCCTTCTCCCTTTCCACCCCACCCCCCCCATTCCTTCCGTGGATCTCTTCTCCCTTCCACTTCTCATTCCCTTATTTAGTGTATTTAGTGATTACTTCATTTACTTTGTCAACACAAACTGAAATACGAGGGGCAAGTGTTTGGTAACCAAAACAAGTAGGTTTATTGCATACTTTCTATTTTCTTCCAGATATATATGATGAGGAATTGAAGTTTGAAAATGCTGCCATGGAGGCAAGTGACTCCGATATTCACAAGCCCGATGGTTGAGGCCAAAAAAAAGACAAGTAAACGAATGATTACGGGAGCTAATTGTTATACAAAGCTCAGAGTTTGAGAGAGAGAGAGTGAATGGGAGAGGTATTTCACCTCCTCCAAAATATGGTAAGACCTGAATGAGTTTTGAAAATAAATAATGACTTCAATTCAGGCCCAAGTTAAAGCATTAAGTATTTTCTGGACCTGCTAGAATTGCGTAGCTTTATTCTATTAATTTGCAGTTAACTCCACTGATTCAAATGGGTCATCCATAGTTACATCGGGTGTTCCCCAGGGAAGCGTGATAGGTCCAATTTTATTTCTTCTCTACGTAAATGACTTGAATACAGTAGTATAAAAATAGCAAGCTCAGTCTTTTTGCCGATGATGGAATGGTGTATAAGGAAATTAGAAATGAAGAGGACATCCAGTCTTCAGATAAGGCTTTAGATGCGATTGATGATTGGTGTGATAGTTGGCAGCTAGAATTAAATTTGAAGAAATGCGTGACAATGAACTTTTGGAAAAAGAATGGCTTTCCCCGGAATAATTATTGCATCAAAGAAAAGAAAATATGTAACGTAGAATCTATTAAATACTTAGGCGTCACCATCACTGGATACATGTATTGGGGAAAACACATCAGGGAAATAACTTGTGTAGCAAACCGTAGATTAGGATTCGTAAAAAGGGTTCTAGGCATATGCAATGAGAGAGTACGGGAAAGAAGCTATTTTACACTTGACAGGCCTCATTTGGAATATGCCGCTAGTATATGCAATCCGTACGAGGAAGGTATGCAAAGAGAATTAGAGCGTGTGCAAAGGAGATCCACTAGATTTGTTAAAGACCGTCACGATAATTGTATAAGTGCTACGAGTTTAATAGAAGAACTAGGATGGGAATTACTATCAGAACGCAGGTTAAAATTTAGGTTAAACCTTTTAAGTAAATTCGAAACCGATTTGTTCACAGATGACGTTAGATATACATTAAGAACCCCTGCGTATTATGCTAGGTTCGATCAGATTAACAAGATTAGAGAGATAGATTGTCGTACCGATAGATTTAAAATGTCACTTTTCCCACGTACCATAAGAGAGAAGAATAGGCAGCGTAGCAAAGAGTTAGGTAGGTGAAGTATAGTTAGAGTAGTCTGTAGAGAATGATACATATAATAACAACCAATAATCCCTTTCTTATTATGTAGATACTGACCATTCAGCTGCATGTGACCCTGTTCTCTAGCATGTCTCCCTTTAATATCCTACTTGCATGGCAATAGTGCATGTTTGGTGATCTTCACCCCATGCCACACACCCTCATGGTGGCTCGCAGGGTATTACGTAGATGTAGATGTAACGTAACTGAGAAATGGTCAAGGGGAATGAATTAGTGATAGATTAGATAAATCTAATATCCTTAACATATTTCTTCGAAGTGTCTACACTTCATTCCCTCAGAATAACACCGTTACATTGCCTCGCTCATACAAAAATCCAATGCAGTCTAAAAATATTTCTAGTCGCGGCATTGAAAGTCAATTAAAAAACATTAACCCCAAGACATCATCTGGTCCCGATGAAATTCCCGCCCGAGTGTATAAAGAATTTGTGTCTGAAATAGCACCATACATGAAAATAATATATGAAAAAGCTCAAGCACAACATCATGTACATAACGATTGGAAAATCCTGAACGTTTCTCCTATCTTTAAGGGGCGATAAGTAAGATCACAGTAACTTTTGACCTATCGCCTTCACGTCCATCTAATACAAAGTACTAGAACATAATATCGCCAGCACAATTATGAGGTATTTAGATAGTCAGAACTTGTTAACTCGAAACCAACATGGGCTCCGAAAAAGCAGGTCCTGTGAAACCCAGCTAGCTCTTTTTCTGCACGACGTTCTCTCCTCAGGAGAAATTCTCACCCAGGTAGACGTGATATTTTATCTTTCAAAAAGCTTTCAATAAAGTTCCACAATCAACATTAATTGTTAAGCTAAGAGCCTATGGAACAAATCATGATGTAATATGCTGGATTGCAGATTTCTTAAGTAACCGCGAACAGAGGGTAGTTCTAGATGGCGTTAGTTCAGATACAGTTAAAGTCACATTCGGTGTACCCCAGGGAAGTGTCATTGGTCCATTATTATTCCTTTTGTATATTAATAATATCACAACCATCGTTACCAGTAAAATTCGCCTTTTTGTGGACGACACAGTACTGTATGCGGATATTAACACAGAGTCTGATAGAATTGCGTTGAAGAAAGACCTAGAAGCTACAAGTGGATGGTGCGCCCCTTGGCAGTTAGAAATAAATTTTAATAAGTGCATTATGAATTTTCGGAAGAAGAGCAGCATAACCAACGAGACGTACACAGTAAATCAAGCCGAACTAATAAATGTAGTCAGTAAAGTACTTAATGACCCTCACTCAGGACTTGTTGTGGGGGAAGCATATACTAGAAATTTGTGGACATGCAGTTCGTAAATTAGGATTTATTAAAAGAATACTAGGAAAAAGTGACGAGAAGGTAAAGGAGCGATGTTATTTTTCTCTCGTAAGACCCCACTTGGAGTAAACCGCCAGTATATGGGACCCTTATAAAGCAGGACTAGTTTCAGATAAAGATCGCATACAGCGGAGGGTAGCTAGATTTGCTAAAAATTGTTATGTAAAACATAGTAGAGTTACAAAATTATTATGGGAAATAGGGTGGGAACCTCAATCCTGAGATGAGTCTCCGCCCAAGTCGGGGTTTCCTACTTATTTGTGTTGTGTTTGTGACGGTAGTTCCTAAACGAGGTCGTGCTTAGAGATGCAGTGTATTAGATTTCATTGGTAATATTATTAATTACAAAATGAGGTAGTTTCATAAAAATTGCACATGGGAATTTGGAGAAAATAACGTTTAAACTTTAGTGTTTTCCGTTAAGATTTGGCATATGTTGGTAATAGCACAGTTTCTAAACTACGTCGTGCTTGGAGATGCTGAGTATTGCTTATCATAAGTAATGATAATATTAGCAATTTGCATCAGTTTTAATTAAATCATATTCTTGGATATTGAGATATTAAAGTTTAAAAATTACTCTAAGTGGAGATGAGTGTCCGCCCAAGGCACAGATTCCCACTAATTTGTTCCATTTTTGTAAAGGTACAGTACCTAAACAAGGTCGTGCTTAGGGATGCCTGGTATTACGTGTCATTGGTAATGGTATTATTAACAAAATGGCATAGTTGCATTAAAATTGTACTCGGGAATTTTGAGAAATTAACGTTTAAACTTTAGTGTTTTCCGTTAAGATTTAGCATATGTTCGTAATAGTACAGTTTCTAAACTACGTCGTGCTTAGAGATGTTGAGTATTGCTTATCATTAGTAATGATTATATTAACTATTTTCAGCAGTTTTAATTAAATTATACATTTGGATTTTGAGATATAAACGTTTAAAAATTAGTCTACGCGGAGATGAGTCTCCGCCCAAGGTGCGGTTTCCCACTAATTTGTGTTGTGTTTGTAACGGTACAGTTCCTAAACGAGATCGTGATTAGAGATGCAGGGTATTAGGTTTTATTGATCATAGTTTTATTAATAAAATATGATGGCTGCATAAAAGTCGTACTCGGGAATTTTGAGAAATTAAAGTTTAATCTTTAGAGTTTTCCGTTACGATTTAGCTTATGTTCGTAATAGTACAGTTACTAAACTAAGTCGTGCTTCGAGATGCTGAGTATTGCTTAACATTGGTAATAGTATTTTAAAAAAAACACTTGCAGTGTCATCAAAATCAAATGCAGGGATTTGGAGCTAATAATGCCTAAACTTTAGTGTTTTCGGGGGGAATATTAACCAATGATTTTTATGGTATTGTTTCTAAACACGGTAGTTGTTGATTTTCTTAGGTTTATTAAGACGACAGGATATTCAAGTTGATCAATTTTAATAATACTTACTCAGAAACAAGATGGAGAACGTCCTTCTTAAAGGAAGAGATCAATCAACAACTTCAACAATACGTTAAGAAAAAAATAAACACAACGGAATAACAAAAATAAATACACAAAATACAAACGATTACATTGCACTTAAAGTAAGAGAAATTGCTCTGTACAACACTTTTCCTCAATTTCTCATAGCAAGTCAGTACATAAAGATTTGTTGAATACATACAAACAATTTCATTTTAAACATAGGTAGCTCATGGATCACACTCTAATTATTATATTTTTCTTGTAGACCTAGTTCAGATCTATGCTTTACAAATGCTGCTAGAGGTAAACCTTTAGTGAATATATCAGCAGTTTGACAATCTGTTGGAATATATACAACTTTTAACACACTTTGTTGGACAAGATCTCTTTCAAAATTATATTTAATATCAACATGTTTAAGTCTTCTCTGATCCCATTTAATAAGTGAGTCTATACATGATTGATTATCTTCATAAATAATAATTGGAGTTATTACTTCAATTTTCAACTCATTTAACAACTGTTGCAGCCACAACAATTCGGCAGTTGCGGAAGCTAAAGATAAATACTCTGACTCAGTAGATGAGAGAGCAACAGTTCGTTGTTTCCTAGAAGCCCACACAACAGAATCACCAAAAACTTGAAAAAAATAACCAGAAACAGATTTCCTATCTTCATGATTTGCATAATCAGCATCTGCATACCCAACTAAGACTGTATCATTTAAACCTTTAAATACCAAACATAATGATTTAGTACCTTTGAGATAACATAGAACCAGCTTCAAACCAGCCCACAATGCCTTGGTTGGTTTCGTTTCAAATTGGCTATAAAAGCTGACGGAAGCTGTAATGTCGGGTCTGGTAGCGACACAGGCATACATCAGCCCACCAATCAAAGATCTATACATTGTACGCTCAATGGGTTCAGATGGAATATCACAAAATTTTGTAGTTGCCAAAGAGGTATCTCTAATATTTGCTGTATTCAATTTGAATCTATCTACTAATTTATCTATGTAAGCCTCTTGGCTCAGAAACATTGTATTGCTCTGTCTTTGAATTTTAATACCCAGAAAATAATTTAACTCTCCAAGATCTCTCATTTCAAATTCTTGCATAAAAATATTTTTCAAATTCTTAAGGGACAATTCAACATTACTTACCACAATAAAATCATCTACATATAATAACAAGTAGTCAACTGTAAATCCGGCTGATCTTACATACACACACTTATCCGTAACACATTATACGAACCCTATCTTGATAGTGAATGCATGAAACCTAGCATTCCATTCCATTGGCGCTTGCTTTAATCCGTATAGGGTTTTATTCAACTTACACACTAAACCATCCTTAACTTTCATACCATCTGGAGGGATCATATAAATTTCTTCTTTTAAAATTCCATTTAAAAATGCATTTTTTACATCAAGTTGATGTGCAAACAAATTATTACGATTAATGATACTAAGTAATATTCTTAACGTTGACAGTCTTGCTACGGGAGCATAGGTTTCCGAATAATCTACTCCCTTTTTCTGTGAACAACCTTTTACTACTAACCTCGCCTTGTATCGTATCACTTCTCCTTCACTATTACGCTTTAGAGCAAATACCCATTTACTTTTTATAGGTTTCCTCCCCGTTGGACATTTTACCAAATCCCATGTATTAGTTGAGTTCAAAGCATTCATCTCCTCCTGCATTGCTTTAAGCCATTCCTTTTTATCATATCTACCATCTAACTCATCATATGACTCAGGTACACCATCTTCAAATCCTACAGCATTTAACACCAAATTTGAATTCTCTTTTATTACTTGTATTGAGGGTGATTCTACTTTTTCCCAATCAGAAAGAAGGTAGGTTAACAGACAGAATTCCACTCTATCTTCACTCTCCTCCTTAATTAGACTCTCTCTCACTGCCAGTGTGGCAAATTCAAAGTATTCTGGCCTTTTGGTCACTCGACTACTCCTCCTCGGCTCCTCCTGGATTGGGGTATTTCCTGCAATATTCTCAATCTCATTTTCATTCTTATCACTCTCAATTTCCTCCTCCTTATCACCATCTACATTTCCCAGACACGATTATCTATTTTATTTCTCTCCTCATTGAATATAACATCACAAGCAGAAATAATTTTGTGTTCGGATAGACTCCACAATCTATAACCATTAGAAGAGTAACCTAAGAAAATACATTTTTTAGATCTCTCATCCAATTTACCTTTTATCTCTACTTTATGTTTCTTGCACAAAATGTGCTACTACGTAAGCTTTTCCTCCCAAATTTCGTTACAAAGTTTCACTGAAACTTTGGCTTGCCTAGCCGAAAGCACCCGAGGCTTTGAAAAATAGGATGCTCCTATGTATTCCACTTCCATTCTAAAGTCTGATGACATGATGCTTGCTTCATATCAGTGTAGGGAGAAAAAAATGTACTGTTATTGAGTACAATGCACCCCTATGTTTCCATTTCTGCAGGGCAAAAACACTTCCAGAGACAGTACTATTTTATAATGCTACAAAAAGTGGCGTTGACTGTTGAGAACAAATAGCACGTAAGTACTCTGTGCGAGCTTGTACACACCACTGGCCAGTATTGATGTCTTCCAGTTTGTTGGATCTCTCAGCCATACAGGCAAGTGCGCTTTACCGTTAAATTACAGGGAAATAAATACCTCGGCACAAATTTCTGCTACAATTGGCCTCTGAACTATACAAGGATTACAAACAGTCAAGGGTATCGCACAATATTGTAGATTCCAATCACCCTCATGAAAAAAGAAGATAGTGCCTTATATCTAAATGCAAGGGAAATAAAAACAAGGCAATGGATTTGTCCCAAAGGTGCAAGAGTGCAAGTATGTGGTTAATATATTGCATCGTTGTCAAAGATATGCATTGATTGCGATATCAATTGTTATAATGATGTTCAATAAAAAGTTTAATTAAGTGTTCAATAAAGTTTTCAAAAATGTTGATTGCATTTTAATGTATGTTATAAGCAGTGTTATAACTTCTATTGATGATGTTTAACCATAAATTGGAAAGAAGAACTCCAAATACGGCAAAAGGGATACTTCGGGTCAAAATGACCCGAGCGGACTTCCTAGGAGGAAAAAATTCTGGGCCTCCGTGTGTTAAAAGGATAATTATGAGGAATAGTTGTCCAAATTTTGATTGCGCATTGTTGTACGATGAATTTGCAGAGTTTTAGTAATCGATGTGATTTTTTGTACTTTACCTCCTCGAGTTTAAGGCTGGCAGTGTATGTTTACTTTGCAAAAACAAAATCAATTTGACACCTTTGATACTATAGTGATTTCAAATTTTGTATTGGAAATACTGCCCACTCACATTGTATATATCATGGATGCACCTGTAACACATTTTACTGGAAACTCTCACCTTGGATTGCATATTCAAACAGTTGGGTGTTATATCGGGGAGTAATGGGTACCATCTCTATGTTGAAGGTGGGTTGTTAGTCTTCACAAGAAGTCACAAAACTGTTCTGTCAAAGGCATTGCAGGCTTATTTGTTAAAGGTTTTACGTGAATGTCTCAGTGGTACTGAGAGACATACCTACACAATAGCCAGGGAGCTATTTTACTAGCCTAACATCTATCCTCTACCCATCCCAAATTATCATCAGAGCAATGGCCTTGCAAAGCATGCGTAGCAGTGAAGGTGTGCATACCCTACTAGCACAATTAGTTTTCAGCATATGCGAAGCACATTTTCAACATGTAAGTTTAAGTGTATAAAGCATATTTTGAGCATGTGCTGAGCATATGTAAATGTCCAGGAGGCCATCTGCTGAAAATATGCTCAACATATGTGGAAATAATATGTTCAGCATGTTCTCAAATTATGCTCAACATATGTGTTTAACATATGTTCAGCTTGTTCTCAAAATATGCCCATCATGCTCTCAAAACATGCTTAGCATACGTTTGTGTCCATTTATCCTCCTCATTTAATGCATTCTCATACAATGACTTTGTATATACTTATGATGTAGTACATTTAATCTCCTTCTTTTAACCTTCCTTGCCTTTCACCGCAGACAGGGGACCTTCACGCTGTATACACTGAAGTTATCACACTGGTACTTTTAATTGCTCATGGGTAATCAGAAATTAAATCAGATATTGTCTAGGATTTGAAATAGCTAATTTTAATTGAGTGTATGTTTAGGAATAGTGAGCTTCTACAGAGTAGAGCACTGACGGTAATGATAATCAGAAGGAAATAACCATGATCCTGCCTCTGATCCCAATCACCCTAATAAAGACCAAAGATTAATTAATTACCAGTCTAAGTGGTGTTGTATCTCTCCATTCTATATCTCCTACAGATTTAAGAGCAAATGCTACACAAGAGAGAGTCACTTGGGAGCGCAATGTCCTGAAGCACTGATTTCAATTCAAAAAAGAGTAATCTTCTACTAGAAAGAGCCAAAATACATGACCAGAAAATCAAGTTTTCATAATGAGTGAGGCCTTCCAGAAGAACTCAAATGATTGCCAAAGAAAATTCTTGGTCAGCCAAAAGGACCCATAAGGGGTCTGTGAATCTCTGAAAAATATATCATATATATTATTACAGAAAGGTCTTTTTCTGTCATTCCGTATATGCTCCGTTAATACTGCACATACAGTGATAAAGGAGGTATCATTTTAAACGTTGAACCACCGGCTTCTGACAAAAAATACAATCTCAGTCTCAAATTTCACTATTTCCCCATTAATTTGACTTAAAAGTTTCGATTTTTCCATGTCCGATTACTCGCTCGAGGTATATCGACTCCACACATTTTTTTTATTCTAAACTTCGAAAAAAAGGTTTAAAATGAAAATAGTATGAAATGCACATAGTGATTGTACATGGGTGAATGGTCATCTGGTAAGTCAATGCAATTAAAACTTTTTGATTTCATATTTATATGATATCCGCTTACAAAAATAGTTTGTAAACATTTATGAACATAACTTGCTCATGCATACATCCCGTTCAATGTTATAGAACTATCATCTGCATATATTATTTCTCTAAGGTGTTTTTTTGTGGATAGGCCATATCTCTCTTAATTTTTTATCAAAATTAATTATTCAGAAGTCATTTTAAATCTTATGTTCCCCGCTTTTGACGACATATAAAAAAAGTTTATAATTAATGTATTTGTTTAAAGATTTTAAATAAATGATTAAAATTCAATAGTGGCATTTGTTGACAATATAATCAACTAATATGTTGGCTATGGTTACGTGCTTAAAAGGTTGTGGGAGGCGCCATCTATTAACAGATCGTTTAGTTAGATTGTTTACATTCTACAAGCAATCAGTGTGACCGTTAACCGTTTAAGTTTACGTTATGTATCTTTAACACAAACATAAATAACATATAATTGCCCAAGGGAAGAAACAAGTAGAAGAACAGGGCGAAAGAAGGAAGAAACAGGAATAAGCCACATACTGTGCGAAATGTTCGCACAGGTCAGCTAGTCCTACCATAAGCTGGCAAACTGAATTTTACCCACATTCATTGTTCAGAAAAATGACACGTAAATGAAATATCTGGATTCCATACAATTGCATGTAATTTGATCATAGATAATACGTACATGTTTCTGAAACTACTGCACTGCACACTGCGTGGCTATGACATACGAAAGATTGAACAGACATGGAAAATAGCCCATGGCATGTTTATTGTGATGTTCCTAAAAATGTTGATACAAAGGTTGATATCATAAACCACCAATTCTTTGGTCCCATAAACTCTGTAATGATAAGAGTCCACTGCTATTGGTCACTTTATCCTTTGATGGAGCTACTATGGATTACCACGTTTTTTACCCCGTTAACTCAAACATAAAATGAATTGGTATTCAATTGGTAGAGAATGGAATATGTAGGAATAAATATAAGAATTGAGTATGAAATAGTTGTGGAATTCTGATATTGAAGTAGGTATATTCTTATAAAAAACATTAGCATTAAACATTATTATACCCGCTGCGCTATATATAGCTGAAAACTGATTCACTGACTGACACATTGATACAAATTAGTAGCCCAAACTACTGGGAGCACGAGTTTGAGATTTGGAAATGTTAAAATAAAAAAAAATTCATCAGGAGGAAAAATCCTAAATCGTTGAAAAGTTTCATAGTTTTCGATATATATCGATTTACTTTAACATAGGCTCTTATGGGGAAAACGATTATTATCAGTTTTGAGTGACTTTTGAATGGAGCAGGACATTGACGATCAAATGCAAGTACTTCGATTTTTAGTCAAATTTTTTGGTATGGGAAAGATATTTGAAAATCGAAAAGATTTCGAGTAATCGTCGATTTTCGATTTAACAGGTATCCTTATGGGATTTCGGTTTTGAGGATTTGGATTTAGATATTCGGATTCAGGTTGAAAAAATTTTGTATACACATCTTCGATGTGGCTGCAAGGTCTGCCCATCGAATCCAACATTCTTGTTGGCTCTTTAAAAAAATTGTTTACAAAATTATTCTGCAAAACAAATTTGGCCGTCGCCATTTTTCAGCCAATCAGGTGCATTGCTATATCTCCGTTAATATTTGGCTTAGATGAGTGAAATTGTTGGGGTACATACATAGTATGATACGCCATCTTGGGCAATGTTAAGCAGTACTTATGGTCGGGATCTGTTCGAGATATATCGATTCTGTCTTTTTCGGAAAAGTAATAGTCGTTAATAACTCAATGGTTATCAATGATCTGATAATGAAATTCATACTGGAAAATAATATGGCCATGACAATTCGGAAAAATGTTAAAGTAGTCGCTTCCAGTACTTTTTTTTCAAGATATGATCAATTAATTTTTTCGACAAGTAGTCATTCGATATCATTAATTTGATACATTAATGTTATAATTATGGATTTGAAATTTGCAAAAACTATTTAAGCCCCGTAGCCCCGTAGGGTCAAATGGACCCATACGGGCCTCCGTGTGTTAATAGTTAATAATCAGTTGATTTCAGAGGTCATAGTAAGATGATACCAGCTAAAACTGTGAGAATTAGACTAGAAAATACGTAATTATGGTATATCAACATTTAAAACATCGTATATATACAAAAATGATAATAATCATGATATGTAGATACTTAGGGCAAAATGTATGACGTCCCAGGTAAAAATATTAGGCCAGTAACTGCTCTGATACTTGTCCATCCACTTTGGAAGACTAATATCTGATCTACAAGTGGTCTGTAACTGGACTCAGCCAGTCTGGATTTGAAACAAGTTCAAATCATCACTTTTCATTTCATCATTTCATCACTTAGGGCACACAATTCAGGGTAAGAGGATGCCAGCCGAAACTCTATGAGAATTTGATTAGCAAACAAGCACTATGCATTGTGTGATACAGTCATCTCCTTCTGCATTTGTGAAAATATTAATAAGTAGAGTATGTTATCAATAAAGTCGCCTAAGTATTTCATAATTACAATGACACAAAGGTCCTATCTCAGACAATATGTATGAGAATTGATAGGGACACAAGCATTCGAAGCCTGTGACTCCTTCGGCTGGTTTAACAGTTCTTATAACTAAAAGATACAAGTTATAATGTCACCCGATCAACTCAATTTGCCACTTAAGGCAAAAAAATCACATTGAGAGGATTCCGAACAACACTTCTGCTGCGGATTTGATTCGGAAACTAAGAATTCAAAGCCTCGGGTGCTTTCGGCTAGGCAAGCCAAAGTTTCAGTGAAACTTTGTAACGAAATTTGGGAGGAAAAGCTTACGTAGTAGCACATTTTGTGCATCTCTTCGGATGTGATGTATATTTGACTCAGGCTGTCGAATCCAAAGATTTGAATACAAAGTTTCCCCAGTAATCCCCCAGGTGGACTCGATTGGAGAGGAAAGGGTATGAGCCTCTGGGTGGTGAGGAGGGGGGGACAAAATTTGAGCCAGAGCATTCTCATACCCATATAAATAAGTACTCGGAATGGTTTCGAAAGCAAATGACTCATTCCCTGTTATATAACAGAGCGGGAGGGGTATGAGCCTCTGAGTGGGGAAAAGGGGGGGGGGGGACAAAATTTGAACCACAGCATTATGATACCCATTGAAATATGTATTCGGAATGGTTTCGAAAGCATTTGACTCATTCCTCTATAGTAATGGTGAAACCCTGAGCCCTCCTCGTTTCCCTAAGTATCGGGCGTAATATTTCCGGTTGTCTTCCTGTGATGCCAGTGCCATATTGACGTCAACAAACTTCATTAGTTAGAAACTGCAGTTATCAATTTTACAGTTGTCCGGGCATTCATTCACGCCACGATTTCCGCCAAGAGTCTCAAAGGATGACCTTCCATACAGCGAATGAGGTGAAATTGGCATCCTAAGTACGATGTACCATACAAAACTCTTCCCCCATTGTGTTTTTAGTACAATTAGTTGTGGTTCTATTGGGATATATATGACCACTAGAGGTGCTGTTTTGACCTTTTTCTGCAATACATTCTCAATTCCTGATCAACTTAACCTTATTTCCTACTTTTTATAACGGTAATGATTTAGAACTAATAATAATAATAATAGAAAATATTTATTGTCCAAGGAGCATTTGCTCCTATGGGGCAAGGTTTTACATCTGAACATTAAATTAATATACGTTCATTAGTTACATTTTTCTCATTCACTATAATAATTTATTTATCCATTGCATGAACCTTTCATGCACACATAACACTACAAAGAAAAAGGACAAATTAGGAATCCCCTTTTAGGCATTGCCTGTATTTGGGATACCTCATAAACAAATTAAATTTCGAATAGTTGTAGAATATTACCCTCCTGTATATCAACCACTTCCTTGTGGCACCTTAGACCATTATATACATACATATATATTCGATACCATTTGACCACAATATGCCATATTTTTCTGTGGATAGTTCAATGGGAATTTCCCACTAAATGTCACCATAGATCTTGCAGTGCATGGAAAATTCAGAATACAAATAAATCGGATACTAGTTGACAATTTATCACCAGTAAACTATGAAATTTCGTTAGCGTTTTGATGCATTTACAAAAACATTGCACCAAATGCCCATTGGTTCAGTTTTGCCCGAACTTAATGCAGGGATTCAAGGCGTTAGCATTGCAAAAATACCTGGACGGGTTAAAGAGGGCGTGTAATAACAAGAAATTTTTCAAATTTTTTGTGAACTCGCTATAGCAGCCTTCCACTGTACGTTATAATGTTTATAACTGATTTCAATTCAACAGGAACCTGTTATATCATGACAAAAACTGCTCACCTGCTTCGAGTTGTAATCCTTCTGTAACTGAGTATGTCAAAAGTACTACTTATCTTGGAATAACCCTAGATCAAGGTTTGAAATGGACACAATATATACAGTCTGTAGCTAAAGTGTTGTCGTATACCCTTTCAAAATTTTATCTTCTTCGCACAAATACCCATTAGAAAGTTTGAGGTTGTTTTATAATGCGTTAGTAAATATAAATTGAATTATGGCATAATTGCATGGAGGAGAGCATATTTTAGCGTAATTAACCCCTTAGCTGGGGACGGATTTCCTTAACCTTCAGCTGGTGGGGAGCAAATCCACGGATTTTAATGGGACAAAAACCTATTTTTATGTTTTTACATGGCCCCTAAAACATAAATCAAAGGTTTTTACCTTGAATTTGTTTAACAGTTTTTTTTTTCATTTTTAACGCATTTTTCCTTGTTTAGATATTGGTAAATTGAGAGATATTCATGGAAAACCCCGATGCTACGTCTAACAGGTGCCTAAATATCTATTGATAATACTTTTTTAGTCTCTTTCACACGGCACTGCATGTTACGATGCATTGATCGGACAAATCCACTCCTCCCATCGTATCATTATAATCAACGCACGCCTGCGGTTTTATCTTAGTTCCCTGTCCTCTACTTTGAACATTCACCATTTTGTCGTCATGTAAGCTGCTCAGTATGCACACATCCCTTTTGTCCCACCATTTCATTGCCATTAGTTTCCCACGATAAGCCGCAACTACCTCCCCTTTTTTCAGCTTTTTCTGCATTACACATTGTGGGAGGTTTTTCCTATCCTTTCACACGGTTCCGATTGCATCGCTCTCAAATCTGACTGAAAAGTCAAATAGCTCGGGGCTACTAAAGTAGTTGTTAATCCCAATAGTATAGCCTTGCTTCAGCAAATCTTTGGCAAGACTGAGGACCAATCTCGAAGGTCTAGTGAAACCTGACACATCAACGCCTTCAACTGTTTCAACGAGTTGTGTGTCTCTTCCTGTGTACATGAGCATATTCCATACGTACCCGGTTCTTGAGTCGCATAATTTATATGATTCCATACCAAACCTTGAACGTTTTTTCGGTATGTAGACCTTCCATCCAAGGCACCCTTTCCACAGCAGAAGGCTTTCATCCACAGATAGCAGTCTATCGGGAATATAGCTCTCACGAAATTTTTCCACAAGATGGTCCATAATAGGCTTTATCTTATACAGCTTTGCGAAAACTGGACCTTCTGGGACATAATCCTCATTGTTTGCAAAGTGTAAAAATTTGAGCAGCAGAAAATATCGCTTCTCGCTAATCATCTCGTGAAATATAGGAGTAGCAAGGAGCTTATTTCTCGAAAAGTAATGCCCTAATTTTGGTTTCTGAATAATTCCTTGTAAAAGAAGGATACCAAAAAAATAACTTCAACTCCTCTTTGTCAGTATCCACCCAGTCCTTCTCCCGACTTCTTCTTTTCATCTGTCGCCTCCTAATTTTTGCCTCTATTTGCTGACTTGCGTACAAGTTAGTCTGTGCGGCAATTTCGTCACAGATACTTTCGTCAAAAAAGTGTTCGAAAAGATCAATAGGGTTTTTTTACTCAAAAGTTCACGAGTCAAGCCTGGAGTATACTTTGCCTGGAATCTTGGCCGAGGTCCACCATTTTCAGTCCACTCAGAAATCGACGTCTCCGAATGAAAAAGTTCCTCCTCATCGCTGCTCTCCTCTTGTGACCCACTGCTAGAAGACTCATGCAGCTCCACTGCCTTCCTTCTGATAGCAGGATCGACGGTGCTTGGACCAGCAACTCCTTCGGTGGATACTAAAATCTCCTCCTCACTCGCATCACTGTCTTCACTTCCACCACTCAGATCTAACATTTCCACGATATCAGTTTCTGCTAATCTTTTTTTAGCCATACTCAAAGTTTTTCACCAAAGCTATATGAATAAATTTTCACAGCTAAGGAACGTATCTCATGTGACTGCTCACCACCAAGGAAAAATACAGACTGGCTAAGAAAACGACATAACCAATGAACTTAAAATTTTGGAGAGGGATAAACCGGAAAAACCCTTGCCCACATGTTAGGGTCTTCTGGCCTCCCAAGTGCGAAAGAGTGTTTTACAATCGTGGGCAGGGCCAACGGCAACGGGATAATTCCTAGGTGGCCCAATTGCCCACAAACAAAACCTTGCTTGAAAGCCGAAAGCCTTATTGCCTGTGACAATGTGTGAAAAAATCGGTTACCCTCGCCCTCTAAGAAAAACGCCAAACCTTAGAGAAAATTCTTATTTCTTTATTCTTATTTAGACTACGTCCAAGCAAAGAGAATGGGGACGCAAACCATTGTATTTCCTTTCCTATAATATATTTGGGGATGAGGGGAAGGAATTTCCAAGCAGACACGTGCATAAGTCCTTGCACCAGTTCACACAAGAGACCCGCTAACGGTCGGGAAATCCAAGCTATTCTCGCCCGCCTCTGTTTATTGCCTATACCCGTTATCGCGACCGTCTGCGTGATGACAACCCCCGTTCATGCCCGACCGTGCCCTGCCGATGTTGCCTCTATGGCGACGCACGCCAAAATTCAGGGGAGGGGGTTCAGGGAAACAACAGAGCAAGAGGGTTGAAACCCCTTCGCAGACAAGGGGAAAGGAGAAGCAGAAAGTATTCGTGAGCAAAGCCTGAGAAGCCGAAGCGGCGGTCGACAGGCATGAAGACAGTCATTTGTCCTCCCGTCTAAAGTACTGGCACTAGAGCCCTTAGCACTCCTCTCCCACTGGAATGAAAGAATCTTTATCATTTTCTCTCTCTGATCCTACCCTCGCCTGCAGGTCTCTGCTTCACACCTCCTGAAAGATACCCTTCCTCTCGAAACAAAGAAAGTGAGGGCTATGGTAGTATAGCAGTGGTCACCCAGATAAGAATCAAGGGATGTGGTGGGAGTGGATACCAAAGTCTTTCCATAGCGCTCTCCTTCAAATCTCAGTGCTGTGTAGCTTACATTGACCTTACATTTCGTAGGTAATGTTTTGGGATCTTTTTTGGGTAAATAGAAGTTTCCAGTTGCGAGTTTTTCTTCTATCCATATTTTAAAAAAAGCAGTTAAAATAAAATTGAACATGAGTGTTTATGTGGTTAACGTGGTTTATCATTGTAGAATATACACTCATAGTATTAAAAGCAACAAACTGCACTAAAATATTGAAATATGTGCATTACGAATGTTTACTGGCTTGTTAGCTGAGCTAAATTACGTAGCAACTTATTCCAAGCATGCCAAAGAATGATGGGGCGCTTAAAAATTTATCGTGAGAATATGGTAAGTAAAAGAAGACAAAGTGATAACAAAAAAGCACTAATCAATAAGTGAGCAATGATTATTTTCAAGAATATGTCCAATATCTTACATCTAAACCACTATGCCGTCGAATATGCAAAAAGTAAAGTTAGAAAAACATATTTCTTGAATAGCGAAACTTTTATCATGGCCAAAAAGTCTTTTTTTAATCTTTCATTCGTAAAAAAAACATTAAAAGCAGCTTAAAAAATAGCTCCTTCGTAGATTCAAATTAAGTTTTTAGTGATAAATGAATACTGAACGCATGTGCGGCGAGAAACAACTTCAAACGGGAAAAATTTTAATCGGAAAATTGACTCCAAAATATAAGATGTTCTGAATTTATTCTCCGACAGAAAAATGAAAATAAACGTTGCTAGAGTGAAGAAATATGACAATTGCATTACATAGCACATCATAGAAACATAAAATATCCCAAGAGACGACTATAGTTGCCCTTCCCACCAGGAAACTCATTGGTACGCGGCGCGCGACTATAATCGTGCTCCCCACCTGGAGAGCGAATTTCCTTTGCGACTATAGTCGCTTACCCCACTTAAGGGGTTAAACCAGCTGTCATCCATCAAAAAAGGTTTATCAGGTTGATAGTTGAAAAGAGTAGTTAAGAATCTTCCTTTTTGCTCATTTAACATTTGCCCCCACTTAAGCATTTGTATGCATATAAAGTGCTTACACTTTTCTTCTTGAAGAGTGATGCAAAAATACCAGTTTCAAATAGGCCTCGCTTGGAACTCATGTACAGTTTTGCAACCCTTGCCCAAGCCCAAATTGTCCTGGTTTTTTATACAGTGGAGCCCAATTATAACAAACCCACTTATAACAAAGTCTCGCTTTTAACGAAGTGAAAGCAGCTTCCCGTCAAAAAAGGCCCTTTCGCCATGTAAAAAATCCCACTTTCAACGAAGGTATACTGAAATGAGTCCCGCTTATAACGAAGTTAGTCACATGGCAAGATATCCTTTATATATTAAACCTCTTCTCGGCTGTTGCAAAACATTATAGCTATATCACCTTCGTGTTAAAACCTCGAGAGCTTTATCAATACCTGATAATTTTCGCGCACGAATGCTCGTCCAGAAATCTACCCTAAGCACCTGAACTCCTCTTCTCAGACTACATGAACACGGCAACTCCCACCCCCTCTCGCTAGTCACCCCTCCCCTTCTCTGCCATTGGCTCCTCCCGTGCTCGTCGGTTAGTCTCTGGTGCTTCGCTGCTGCATCAAGTGCCGCGTTACACTTATTTGCGCAATCGTATAGATGGTCTTGCGACATTGATCACTATGGAGAGCGATAAAATAAGAAGAAACGAGTTAAGTTAAAATACTAAATTAGAAATTTTTAAGGATATAGACGACAAAATGACCGATGTCGCAAAAATGTACAATATTTCACTTAGTATTTTGTCAACAATATTAAAAAATCGGGAGAAAATTGAAAATGTGTTTAAAAGGGTTGAAACAACCTAAATTCACGGAAAATTGAAGCGGATTGAAAATTGAAGAAAATTGAAACAGATTCACGGAAAATTGAAGGCCTAGATAATGTTTAAATTTTTCATTAATTAAAAACAAAATATGCATGAAAAATTAAGCGTTTGCTATTTTATGTGTCTTTATTGATTCTTGCAACTTTGTGTGGAAAATAATGCTGAAAGTAGTTTTCCCTAGTGTTCGCGCCTGACATCATTTCACAAGTTTCGTTGTTCTTCTTTCACGTTACTAATGACACGTTATTTATTGTTGAGTTGTTGATACCAATCAATCTTTTTGTAAGACAAAGATGGTCAAGATAAGATAAAGAGATCATTAAAACCAAAGGAAATACAGTCCACTTCATTATAATCAAAACGATTACTCTTCTAATTTCGCTAATATTCTATTAATATACAGGTTCCGTGTTATAGCAATAACAGCCGCAACATTTTGGTCCTTCTATTGCCGGATCATCGTCCTCGACGTCTACTACAAGATAATCTCCAACGCCTGACTTCCTTTCTGGCCCAGAAAAACATCCTCTATTTCAACTGCCGGATTAATTTTCTACATCTACTACCAGAATTATATCACCTACGCCTCCAGTCGGATTTATATCTTCTACTCTATGGTCGGAGTTCCTGTCATCTGCTGCTCCATGGACGACTGAACGGCGCTTGATTGTTCCATATTCACTTTCATGTCAAAGGTCAGATAAACCCATTCTTATACCTAATACCTTTCCTTAATTCATGCTTGCACTGTGCCAATAAAATGGATTCTAAGGCAAAAAATTTGTTAATTAAAAAGAGAGGGACAATTAAGGCAAGTCTAACGAGACTACAAAATTTCGTTAATAATTTTGATGTAGCTTCACAAAGTATATTCGAATTAAAGGTAAGACAAGATAAATTGCCAGAACACTATCAGAATTTCATTGCAATTCAAGAAGAATTAGAATTAGAGGATAGTATTGAAGATGCACCAGAACGGGAAGCGTTTGAAGAGCAGTTTTTTTTCAGTTCAGGCGCTCTGCTTGAAATTACTGGAGTCTAGAAGTGACGCCAATTCCAATCATTCAGCTGCAATTCGTTCATCTGATAACAATCCTAATGGTCATGTTAAACTTCCAATGATTGGTTTACCTAAATTTAAAGGAAAGTTCAATGAGTGGTTGCACTTTAAAGATACGTTCGAAGCATTAATTTGTGATAACCGTCAACTATCGCCAGTGCAAAAGTTCCATTATTTATTGTCACCTGTTGAAGGAGAACCTCACGAGCTCATTCAAAATTTACACGTCACTAACGACAATTTTGAGGTTGCGTGGAATTTGATAAGAAACAGATATCATGATAAGAAGTTGATAGTTTCTACTCACATGAAACAATTACTCCACATCCCAACCGTTAGCAAAAATAACGCTGGTTCGCTGAGGAACTTAATAAATCATGTCCAGTCTAATGTTAATGCCATTGATACACTGAAAATTGATGTACCATTGTTTGAAGTGTTACTTAATCAGATAATTTTGGATAATATTGATCAAGAATCCAGAAAGGAATGGGAATTACTTTCACAAACAGTAACGATGCCCACCTTGAAGATAGTGTTAGACTTTTTAGAAAAAAAGTGCAAGGCTTTGGAGAGTATCAGTGCTACTGCTGATAAGTCATTCTATGGAAATTATTCAAGTTCTAAACCTTATGTCAAATCACAACATTCATTTGTATCTGTTAACGTTAAGTGTGTACACTGCAGGAGTGCACATCGTTTGCACAAATGCCCGGAGTTTTTGCAGATGGAAGTGCATAAACGTAGAATGTTAGTTAAGCAACTAAATTTATGCTTTAATTGCTTGGACAAATATTCACCTAATCACAAGTGCTCATCCTCTACTTGTAGGAAGTGTGATAGGAAACATCATACTTTGTTACATTTTGATGACCCAGCTTCAAATTCTATTAAAGGTGACCATGAGAGAATCTTCACTTCAAAACAAGCGATTTATAATGTTCCACCTAGGATTACCATATCAATACCAACGAGTAATAGTTATTGTGCTTTAAAAGCCAGATGTTGTTCACAAATAATGCTATCTATAGCTATTATTCTAGCTCGAAATCAGCAAGGACAATATGTGCACTGCAGAGCCTTGCTGGATTCCGCCTCTCAAGTTAATTTTATAACTGAAAACTTAGCCCAGAAACTACAATTAAAGAAATTTAAGCATCATATGACATTACATGGGATTCATGGAGTGAAAGCAGAAGCCACGTACAAAGTCTCATTGCATATAAAATCTCGAATCTATAGTTACTCAGCAAATACTGAATTTATAGTACTTCCTCGAATAACAGGTTTACTACCCAATTCATATGTGGACGTTGCTGATTGGGATATTCCACCGGATCTAAGGCTGGCAGATGAACATTTTTATCAACCCAACCATATTGACGTACTGTTAGGCGCACAAGTTTTTTACGATACATTAATGCCCAATAAATTGAAGAAATCAGGTGAATATCCTATTCTTCAGGAAACGCTGTTTGGTTGGACAGTGGCTGGGATTGTACCTACAACACCATCTACTCAGTCACCACAGCTAGTAGCGCATTGTCTTCAATCCGAGCCATCGCTGGAAGAGTTACTACAAAGGTTTTGGAGTGTTAAATCAATTTCACAACGACTTCTAACGTCAGAAGAAAGGCAATGTGAACGACATTTCACTAATAATACCACTCGTCAGACTGACGGAAGATTTGTAGTTAGACTCCCGACAAAGGTGAATCCTAATGAGCTTGGAAATTCCAAACACACTGCACAACGAAGATTGATTCTAATTGAGAATCGCCTCCGTAAGGATCCTAAACTTTTAGAAGGTTATCAGGAATTTTTAACTAAGTATGCAGAACTTGGGCACATGGAACCGAGTAAAAGTAGATTAGATGACATGTATTTTTACCTACCACATCATCCGGTTTTCAAGGCTTCTAGCACATCCACATCTTTACGCGTAGTATTTGATGCTAGTGCTAGAACATCTTCTGGTTTGTCTTTGAATGACATTTTAATGGTAGGCCCTACAATTCAAGAGGACTTATATAGTATTGTTCTCAGATTTCGTGCACATCTAATAGCTATGGTCGCAGATATTGAAAAGATGTATCGGCAAATAGTAGTTCATCCCGAAGACAGGAATTTACAGAAATAACTTTGGCGAAATTCTCCTCAAGAGGAAATAAAAGAATACCAGCTTACGACAGTGACCTATGGCACGGCGTAAGCTCCGTTTTTGGCCACGCGTTGATTGAACCAACTGGGCAAAGAAAATGATGAAGCTTATCCTCGCACGGCAGGGATAATAAATAGAGACTTCTACATGGATGACTTACTCACTGGTGCTTCTACAGTCCAAGAGGCATTACTAATTTACCGTGAGCTGTCCTCAATACTAATGACAGCTGGTTTTCCTTTAAGGAAATGGTCTTCTAACTCACCTGAGCTATTAGCAGCCATTCCGTCAGAGCTTTGAGAAAAAAAACTTCCCTTGTCATTAGGAGAAGACAACATTACAACGCTGGGATTGAAGTGGGATCCAGCCAGTGATCAATTCAAGATAAGGGCCAAGGGAATATTACTTGATCACAAATCAACTCATTCCGCTTCGATGATTACCAAACAACAAGTGATGTCTATTATATCCTCTATTTTTGATCCACTTGGATTAATCAGTCCAGCAGTCATATCCTATAAAATATTCCTTCAATCTTTGTGGCAAGAAAAATTGGATGGGATGAGATACTTCCTTCATCATTATGTCAACATTGGATTAATCTTTGTCAACAAATACAAAATTTAACAGATATAGGAGTGAATCGCAAAGTTCTAACTGATGACATTGCTCCCATCATAGGTACCAGAATACCTAACATTGAAATTCATGGTTTCTGTGATAGCAGTGAAAGAGCATATGGTGCATGCTTGTACCTTCGTTCCGTGGACAGTAAGGGCGTATGCTGGACGGAGCTGTTATGCTCTAAGTCTAGAGTTTCTCCGATCAAAAGATTAACCCTGCCTCGTTTGGAGTTAGGTGGGGCATTGCTCTTGGCAAAACTTTATGAAAAGACTAGAAGTGCTCTCAATCTTAATATACATCAAACCTTTTTGTGGAGTGACTCTACCATAGTTCTAACTTGGTTAGCTGGAGTTCCCACAAGATGGAAAACGTTTGTTGGCAACAGGGTTTCCATCATTCAAGAAATTACTGAGAACACTCATTGGAGACATGTACCCTCAAACGACAATCCTGCCGATCTTATCTCAAGAGGATTATCTGTTAGTGATCTCAAAACGAAAGGACTTTGGTGGCATGGTCCAGAATGGCTTAAGCTTGAAGCAACTTGCTGGCCAACATTGAAATTAGATTTACCTACAGTTTTGCCTGAAATTAAAGTTCTGCATAGTTTTACAGTTACCGAACAAGACGATTGGACGCAAAGGTTTTCTAAGCTGCACAAGCTTCTCAGAGTAACAGCTTACTGCAAGAGATTTATTGCAAATACTAGGACACATAGACAAAGTCGTCTAACCTCATTCCTCACTGCACGGGAACTGGAAGGAGCCTTACTAACCTGCACTAAATTTGTGCAACGTATGTCAGATGAACGAGAAATCAAGAATCTCCTCCATAACCAAGAGCTATCTAATAAAAGCGAATTAAAAAGTCTAACGCCATTTTTGGATAATCAAGGATTATTAAGAGTTGGAGGAAGATTACAACAATCCCTTTTACAGTATGATTCTGTGCATCAATTAATTTTACCTACCCATCATCATTTTACCAGATTGCTATTACAGGCTGAGCATTTAAGATTACTGCATGCTGGACCACAACTATTGGTAGCTTCTATTCGTCAAAGGTTTTGGATTCCCGCCATTAGAAATATAGCTCGCAAAGTTGTTCATGAATGTTTAAGATGCTATCGCCTCAAGGTGCATGCATCAAAGCAGCTGATGGGTGAATTGCCAAAGACAAGAGTGATACCTACTCGACCTTTCTGGAACACAGGAATCGACTATGCTGGTCCAGTTCTACTGAGATTTGGAGGTGCTCGCAGCAGATCTACAATGAAAGGATACATTGCAGTGTTTGTGTGTTTGTCTACAAAGGCTGTACATTTGGAAGCAGTCACAAATTTAAGCACTGAATTTTTCCTAGCAGCATTGCGAAGATTCATAGCGCGAAGAGGTATACCATCCCAACTAGTGTCCGATAATTCAAAAACTTTTAAGGGTGCAGCTCGCCAACTTAAAGAATTATATCAACTCTTACAATCTAAGGAATTTTCCGGAAAATTGCATGAATTTTTAGCAGAGAGAAATTGTTCGTGGAGTTTCATACCTCCTCATGCTCCCTGTTTTGGAGGTATATGGGAAGCTGCTGTAAAATCTATGAAGTATCATTTAAAAAGAGTGCTAGGCGATAACATTGTGACTTATGAAGGGTTATCTACTTTATTGACTCAGATTGAGGCATGCATGAACTCCCGTCCTATTACCTACATGTCAAATCAACCACATGACATCAGATATATTTCTCCTGCTCATTTCCTTATTGGTGAACCTTTAACCCAACTCCCATCCCCTGATTTTTTTGACATGAAAGTGAATACCTTATCTAGATGGCAACATCAACAGCAACACTTGCAGAATTTTTGGAAGCGCTGGTCTAAGGACTACTTACAGGAGCTGCAGCAATGGCGTTGTTGGCGGGACATTCATCCGAATTGTCAACCCGGCATGGTGGTCTTGGTGAAAGATGATGATCTTCCACCCTTAAAATGGCGACTGGGACTTGTGAGTGACGAGTACACAGGGACTGATGGGAAAGTGAGAGTTGTGTTGCTAAAAACGTCTACCGGTAACATCAAAAGACCAATTAGAAAAATCTGCCCGTTACCAGGGCTAGAATAATTTGTTGGAACCAGTGGTTCCAAGGGGGTTGGTATGTTTGCGCCTGACATCATTTCACAAGTTTCGTTGTTCTTCTTTCACGTTACTAATGACACGTTATTTATTGTTGAGTTGATGATACCAATCAATCTTTTTGTAAGACAAAGACGGTCAAGATAAGATAAAGAGATCATTAAAACCAAAGGAAATACAGTCCACTTCATTATAATCAAAACGATTACTCTTCTAATTTCGCTAATATTCTATTATTATACAGGTTCCATGTTATAGCAATAACAGCCGGAACACCTAGGTTGAGTTAAAAAGTTTGTGACATTGATAAAACTACTATATTCAGGGTGTGCAGAGTCGTTTATTGCATTGGTATATCTAAAATTTTAATTTTATCAAACAATAATAAATATAACCGATATTGCAATAAAATTACCTTTAAATTGGAATCCATTACATTGCCCAAGCATCCACACGGACCCAGTAATAAAATTTCACACCACAGCAGCACATCATTTTGATGCTGACAGAAACCTGAAAGCCACGGCATGGGCATGTGGCAGGGAAGGTTAGGACACCAGTAATGTCAAGGTATAAAGGATGAGGTATTCGGGGGTGAAATGGTGAAGTTTATTATGGGAGTGTTTTGTGGGGAGCTTCAGTTTTATTATGGTCGCTTATTGTGCATGGAAAGAACAAATTTTTGTACCAATCTGTGATCGGAATTGTATCTCTCTTATTTTATCTTGCTTCTGTTGGACAAAGAGATGCAGTGAGGCATCATGATAATATTCTCTGAGTTGCTCTGAAACACACCAGTTCTGAATTTCTCAAGCAAACTAAGCCTAGCGTGTAGCCTCCGCGTCTCTAGTGACTCCCAATTTAATCCCTCTACAACCTGAGAAATACTATATGTTCGCTTGTGGCAGTTTTTAACAAAGTGTGCTGTTTTACTTTGTATTTTATTAATTGTTTTGGTTAAATCTTTATAACCAGAGTCCCCAATGCTCGTGGTGTATTTGAGGTGTGGCCTATGTATGCCTATCTGTGATCGGCAATGCATCTCTCTAATTCTATCGCTTCCATCAGACCTAGAGGCATAGTGAGGTATCATGGTAATATTCTGTGTTGCTCTGAAACACACCAGTTGTGAATTATACTCAAGCAAGCTAAGCCTAGCGTGTAGCCTCAGAGTCTCTAGGGATTCCCACCTTAATCCCTCAAAACTTGTGAGATACTATATGTTTGCCATTAATTGTTATTAACGAAGTATGCTGCTTTCCTTTGTATTACTTTTTTTGGTTTAATCTTTATAACCAGAGTCCCAAATACTTAGCTTGTTTCTGTCCGACGTAGATATATAGTCATGGCATCAAAATAATATGTTCTGCATCACATTCATAACACACCTGTTATGAATTTTTCAAGTAACCTAAGCCTAGCGTGAAGCCTCCCAAGTCTCAAGGGGCTCCCACCTTAATCCCTCTAAAATCTGACAAACACTGTACGTTTGCTCATAGAAGTTTTTTACACAGGGCACAGCTTTCCTCTGGATGTTATTAATTTTTTGAGTTAAATCTTTCGGAATTCAAGGTCCCAAAAGCTCACAGCATATTAAGGATGAAGTTGACCTAATTCCAAGATATTTTAATTCATCTAAAGACTTAATGTTTACTCCATCCGAAGTTTAGATAGAGCCTAATTTGTGTAACGACTTTCCCAAGAAATGTACAGTGGTGCATATACTATGAATTAATTCTAGCACCCACTCCTGACACAGTGAATGAATGTAGTAAAGGTCTAATAACAATACTTCTACGCATCTGACATATATTTACTACCTAAGAATACCTAACTTATTACGAAGTTTCATAACAAATTATATAACTAACAAAAATTGTGTGAGACAACTCAATACAAAAGCACACACTGGTATCAAAAATATAACCTTGAAACATATAAGTATACTATTCAGTCCAGATTTCAGATGCAATTTATGAGAATTAACATCGGTAATTGAGAGATAATAGCAACGGGAAATACATAAAAATTCAAACATTAATGACTACTGTTCAATAGGTGTCATTACAAATCGAAACTGTCAGCGTAATTCACAGGGAGATGCATTATTCAAAGCTGTTGGATAACTTCTCTTTCGGTAATGAAATAATCTGGGAACCTGCCACGGTTAACGTCCACCAAGAATGCTCAAATACTTCTGGTCGAGCGATACGGGATTCTTAGAACTATTCATGGTAACTCCAATTATTTAATTACCAAAGACAGAAACAGAATTCACCTTGCTTAATGTTATTCGTGTTTTATGACATGATTATGGTTTTTAAGGATGCAAATACTAACCTGATTTATTTGAATGCTCTTAATGCCGTCTCTGGGGAAGTCACCCTGCCGGACACGGTTGTAGAAAACAAATTGACATTCCAAACAACGACGCTTGAAGAGACGAAATTCGGTCAGCTTATCCATGCAAAAACGACAAACCAACCATGGATAAAAACTCTCCTTGGTAACCTAGGCCCAAGATAAGTATTTTAATCAAATGCTTTTAACTCTTCGCCCACAGCGACCATACTTCTGATTTTGCGTCACATTGTGGAGAGTACATGCGTCAACAGAAATAAACAATACACAAACTTTCTATAAACTATTTACCTTTAACTGGAGTAGATCCTCTATAGTGCTTTCCACCATGAACTCTAGGTCATTGCTGTCTTCGAATACGTCCACTAAACGTCCACCACTACAAAGGCACAGTCTGCAAAACTTGTACTCCGACGTACGAGGCATGTTGGAACTTCTTCCGTCGACACACACAAGTTACAGAGCAATACTTAGCTATGCCAACTGGCTATATCCTGGGTTAAGAAGGAACTCATTGCGTTCTCAACTTATGAAGGACAATTTAAACTTTTCTACGTCCAGTCCTCATCGGCACAAAATTTGTTGGAAGTGGAGATTTATGCATGAGTAAATATTGATCTAACAGACAATAAGACGTCTGTTTTTTCTCAGTGGACGTTTAAGAGAAATCATCAGCTACACCCCAAATCCTCTCAGGAATTCATTAGGCCATGCCCATTAGGGCATTCTCCTCAAAGTTGTATTTCAACGCCCAACGATCGTCCCTTGTCGTTTACTTCGTTATCAGTGCCGCCAATGCGCCGGCGCGCCAGATTTTAAAATTGTTGAAATTGTTTAAACCACTCTAAGAGCCACCCAGCATTTTCCACATTCATACTTCGCGTTGTAGTTTAAAAAATAACTCCATTCGAATTTACTACAGAATTCGAAGGACTTTGGTTATTTTCAAGGCCTGAAAAACGATGCGCATAGCTGACAATGGCTCCCAGCATGGATTATAGAGACAGGAGAGCGGACGCCATGCTGATTTAAGGCGGTATCACAGAGTATATAATCTTTGGTATAGATCAAGGACTATAAAGATCAGGCCGTGCGTAACTCAACGTTAAATCCGATGCTATGGGCAAGGAGTGCCAACTAAACGTTTTATTTGGTTGGCACTCCTAGTTCCTACCCCAACTTAAGATGGCGTTAGTTGTAACATCACCCGCGAATTTCGAATCTGCTTTATTCGTCATTCATACAAATAACTCAATTCAAAATGAATTATTAACCACAATCCCACAGCTATGTGGGTTTATTTATAAACCGTCACCAGAAGGATCTCTAAAATGACATTACTTGACATGAATGAAATTTCTTGTAGAGTCAGGAACCTCTCAAATTGCTTTCTGGATGATTAATTTCCACATTGTAATGCTGAAAGAAATTACAGGAAGGTGAGGAATGTATATGTTGGCAATTTAAATGAAATAACAACTTTTTTATGTTAAATAATTCATTTACAATTAATATGTATACAAAATAAGACAAATTGATTTTGTTCATTAATGTTCATCAAGTTAACAATTGTGATGATGACCAACTTCTTCACAATTATGATCCCTTAAGTACTGGGTAGGCATGCAAGAAAATTTGAATTTGACCAGTTTGGCAGTATATGAATCCAGCTAATATGCTACACATTCCCAAGGCATTTATCAGCATCCAAACCCAAAGAAATACCTTCACCAGTGCATACATTTTTCAAGTAATCAACCATTCCCATAAGCCACATTTAGTCCAAACCACCTGCCCTATTGCATGAATTTAATGCATGTGAACTACTTACAAGACTCAGCAGAACTCCTCACGCAGTAAATACACGCCATTATAAATGAAAATACGATGGTTCAAAAAAATATGCCAGAATAAATGAAGTATGTATGCATTAGCACTAATGCAGGGATCTTCATTTATTATAATACCCCAACTCAATTTAGTGGCTCGAGTCCCAATCTCATACACTAGATCACTTAGACATTTAACCTAAGTCATCATTAATACCTTCTCCTATTTACCATACTCCTCTTACTTTCATGATAACTATTAGCATTTGTACCCTATGTCATTTTCACAATTATGGGTTTTAACAGCATGAAAAATACGGCTTCATCGGTGAAGAAGAGTTTCACACAGGTTCTGTGACATTACTCCATAAGGTTTTTCACGAATTACAAACGAAAAATAACTGTAATGGACACATGGAGTAAATTGTGAAATCTTCAAGAGTGTAACTAACTTAAACAGCGTACAAACGGTGATAATCATCTGCCAGCATACACGAGAGAATATTAAGATATACCCGTCACACACAGAGTAAGTGACCTTATGGATGTCCAAATTACACGATGGAGGAAGGTATTTAGAAGGGTAACGAAATCAAATCACATAAGAATCTAAAGAATAGTACAGAAAACCTTACCTGGCCACTGTCCGGGGAAACCTAAAAAACTTGACAGCCTCTAACTGCACATCTGTCGCGCATTTAGAAACTTCTTCAAGTTTCCCGTGAAGTTTAACACCTTCTATCTTCACAAATATGGAGATATGGCACTTTTTCCAAAAAAAGGTTTTGAGGCGCAGCCCGAAATTCAAACAGAAAGAGAGAAACGATGCGCACGGTGTTGTCAGATGTTCACGAAAACCGTCTAACCGTAACAATAACTGTTTCCGAGAACTTTTTATCCCAAGATAAAAACATTTATCTGTCTGTAAACCGAAAGAGTGAACTAACCGTCGCGGCAGGTGTTTCGGCTCTCGCCGCAGGGATTACAACCTCCGTCCCAAGGCCTGCAAGCTTTCGCTTATACCTAGGGACTAGGAAGAGGGGGAAGGAAGGGATTGGGAAAGGGAAGGTTAGCGAAACCACAACCCCTTCGAGACCGACACCAATGAGGCGGATGGAGGTCAAAAGGACCTCTATGGGGCCTCCGCCTCCCCGAAGTGCTCGTATTAGTTTGGTTCCCCCAAACAACTGAGACGAGTAACCGTCGGCTCCGCTTTCGCTAGAGCCTACCGCACATCTCTGCGTACCGAGAGAGCCCGTTGCCCAAATATTTGGGATTAAGTGTCCCTCTGATTCGCTTTTTGGGTTGCCGCCGTGCGGTCTGCCGATGTACGTCATTGGAGTGAGGATCACCGGACCCAATGGAGGGTCAAAACGGACCAATTTTGGTCAAATGTGTGAGTGCAACCCACTCCTCAATAGGTCTCGACAACCCATGACCGTCGCGGCAATAACGAAACCGGTTAATGCGTAGAAAATGCGCTTTAAGAATTTTGTCTCTTCACGCTTAATGAAAGAAACGAAGCAAAGCTAAGGCCGGTAAATGATACCAACAATACCAAAGTTCTTAAGAGAATTATTTATGCAAATGCTAATTTCTCAAATCCGCGCCTGGAACGTTTAAATAAGTAGTCAAGAGTTGTACAGTAAATCACTTAAACATCCTCGTTACGCGAATGCAATACTTGCCTTCTAGATAAATGATTCCATCCATTCTCCAAGCATGTCCAATATGGCAAACCTATAAAGAAGTAGCACAATTTCCTAAACTCTCGATCCATGCAACATTTGAGGTAGAGCATAATTAATAACATTTATTTTATGGAATGAACTTTAATGGTTCTCATCATAATAGGCATAATTTTACATATACAATAGAAAAAGTATTTTTTTGATGCTGAGGAATAGCAATAATTTGGAAATTTACATATATACATAAAAGTTACATTACTCCAGTATCATGTAAAAGCTGCTTGCACATTTCGATTTGGAATACCATAGTGAAATAATTAATTACAGGCAAGGTAATGAACTGTCCACCATTAGCTAGGGGGGACCACCATAAAGAAGTACACAGTTTAGTAAAGAGTGAAAGAAATAAATACGTTGAAGGCCAAATATTTCCACGCTGAACTCTTTTTCTTCTACAAGGCTTCACACAACGAACTAATTAGATCCCCAAAAAAGCATATACATAAGATATCACTGTTGAAATATATAAATTTAGGTAACAGCCAATATTTTTACTGCTATAGTTGTTGTGGTGACAGTCATAAGTTTATGTTTAATATGTATGTTTAGTATCTATGTATGGTATCTATGTATATTATTGTTGTGTGAGTTGTTGGTTGTTCACTGCTGATATGTATCAGGATAAAAGATAGAGAGGAGCTCAAACAAATCTAGTAATTATTTCTAAAGGTTATGGGCCCAGGGAACGCGGAGAGAAGAATTAAATAATTACTAGGGAAGTGAAGTTTGGTTGCTGGAGAAGAGGATAAGATGGCAGAAGGAAGAGATTATGTTAATGGGATTGAGCGGTTGAATGGAGATAATTATTATGCATGGTCTAGAGTGGCAAAAGGAGAGTTGATAGAGAGAAATTGCTGGAATGCAATCAACCCCGGATTTGATGCTGATGAAGTGGGCGATATGAATATTGACGAGGCGCGACTCAACAGGAAGGCGCTTGGATTCTTGCTCAAACACGTTGCAAGAGAGTATGTTGAAGACATTGGTGATTGCAGTTTCGCCAAGGACGCTTGGGAGATTCTACAAGGTATTCACACAACCTATACACTCACCAAGGCTCTGAAAGTGAAGAAGAGAATGATGAACCTAATTAAAACTCCTGAAGTTACAATGCATAAATATATGGCAGAGATTCAAAGCTTAAATAGAGTGATTAAAAGTGCTGGGTATGGTTTGGAGCAAAGTGATTGTCAGCTGGCTGGACAGTTTCTAGCAGGGCTTCCTGAGGAAAGGTATAAAGTGACAATAGCCATTTTAGGGGGGGATAAAAACCTCACATCACAGAGAGTGAAGGCAGCCTTGTTGCAGGAAGATGACGCGCTTGATCAAGATCGTGACAAGCCGGTGCAAGGAGCGCTCGCATCCAATTATAATAGGAGTAGCCGAGGTAGAGGGGCTGTAAATCAGTTTCAGCCATTCCAGTCAACGACAGAACTTCCAGAAAGGTGAAGCAGCTGCCCGAGGTGCAGGTATTGAGGGACAAAGATGTTACAGATGTAATAAGGTTGGACATTTGGCTAAAGCGTGCCCGAATAAATTAGAAGTGAGATGTTTCAATTGTAACGGCAAGGGACACATGGCTCGTGAATGTAGTAGCCCTTCAGTAAAAGGTGTCAGTGATGATTATATTACAGAAATGAGCCAGCAAGGAAAGGGTGGCGAAAGTAAATCAAGGGTAATTTCGTGCATTAGTGCGGTGAACCTCGCTGCGTTGAGAATAAACGATAATCAGTGGTTATTGGACAGTGCCTCCACTGACCACATCTGTAAAAGTGAGGCTATGTTTTCATCTATTAGCCCTGCGAGTGGATTCATAAACATGGGAAAGGGCAAAGCTCCAGTGAAAGGCATGGGAGAGGTCCCTCTTGAACTGACAAATGAATGTGGCGGCTGTATTTTAGAACTCAGGGGAGTGTTATTCGTACCTGAATTTGGTTACAACTTGATCTCTTGTGCTAAGCTAGGAAAGAAAGCGATTTCTTGCAAGTTTACAGAGAATTCCTGCATTGGACAACTTAACGGTGATGAGATCTTCAAGGGGCATCAAAGAGAGGGGCTGTACATCTTGGAAACAGCGACCAGTGCAGTGATGTCTAGCATAACAACACAGCTAGAAGGTGAAGGCGGACCGGAGCAGAATGCTGTTGCCCTGCTGAACGTGGTAAACTGGCATGAACGACTTGGACACTGGCATGAGGAAGGAATCAGAAAAATTCCTGTGATAGATGTAAAGGTGAAATCAGGTGAGAGGTGCAAGGTGTGCACCAAAGGTAAGGCTGTCAGGAAAGGATTCCCAGAAAGGAGCTTAAGAAAGTCAACACAGCCATTGGAGCTGATACATAGTGATGTAATGGGGAAATGTGTAAAATGTATAGGTGGGTCACAATATGTTGTAACTTTTGTTGATGATTTTTCAAGGCATTTAACTGTATATTTTCTAAAACAAAAGTCTGAAGTGTTTGATCGTTTTAAAGAATACAAGTCAGAGGTAGAAAATAATAAGAGAAACTGGAAAATTATGGCTTTACAGACTGATGGGGGTGGTGAGTACATTAGTAAAGAATTCAGTGCATTTCTTAATGTAAATGGGATACTGCATAGAAGAACAGTTAGAGATTCACCAGAACAAAACATTTAATGTAATATTTAATTTAACATTTAATGTAATATTTAATTCTTTATTGAAGGCCGATCTATCGAGAGGGACGTTATACGTACGGACGGTATACGTACATTATAATATTATCAAAGATATTGCTAAACGGAATGGTTTTCAAGATTCAACAGTCGAAAACATTGTGAAGAAGTATAGATTCAAACATTTGATTTCTAACTCCACCACACACAAGAAAGATGAAGCCGTAAAGTACATTAAATTGCCCTATTATCCCCGTTTAACGAAAGGAATCGATAAAATCTCCAAATCAGTTAAAACTAAAATCTCCTATTCTAACCAAAGCAAGCTTAAAAACCTATTAGGAAACGCTAAAGATAAAATTCCGGCATTAGAAAAATCAGGCATTTATAAAATCAACTGTAACACTTGCCATTTAGCCTACATAGGACAGACACGACGCACTTTACAAACCAGATTCAAAGAACACTACTCTCACTTCAGAAATCACAATCCCGAAAAGTCTAGTGTAGCGCAGCATCTAATCATGACCGGGCACGACGTAACAAAAGATAATTTGAAACTCGTAAAGCATACAAGTAATAATCTATTAGACGCTTACGAGAGTATCTTCATATTTAAAAATAAAGCCAAACTCCTAAACAGCGACTCTGGACCCATCCCTCATTCCTCCCTCTACTCAGTTTTGAACTTTAAATAATTCGTTACGTCTCTTAACGGACGCCGTTAACCGATCACTTCCTTCCCTTTCTTTCCCCCCCCCTCCCTCCAACGTTCTACTTTACGTCCGTTGCAAACCCCCCTTTCTCTTTTACACCTCCCCCTTCACTCCCCCCCCCCTTCACCAATCATTTTCTTTGGTTGTTCTCATTCGCGTTTTGTCTTTCGCCCTTCCCCCTCTCTCTTTCCCTATTGGTTGTCTCTCTCCCCCCCTCCTCCTCAGTTCACCTTTATTAACGACTAGGATGTCTTGACCCTTCCTCACTTCAACCCTACGTTGAAGTGACGCGTTACCTTCGGTTCGCTGAAGAGGGCTACTTTGTAGCCGAAATACGCGTATTCGACCCCCACCCTCGTCCTGTTTTGTCGATTTGACCACACTCTTTTTGAGCTGATTCTCCCAGAAGTTGGGCCCTTTTGAGTGTGTGAGTGAGTGATTTTGTGTGTGTGCTTGTGTATACACCAGGCATCCTTAGCGGGGTCTCATTAGCCCCGTGAAGGATCCCAGGTCAAAACCCAAACATCCTTAGCGGGGTCCCATTAGCCCTTGCAAAGGATCGTATTTGGTTGTGTGTGTGCGTCTGTGTTTGGTCCCTGGCGAGGAAGTAACTTTCCCGTAAACCAACACAGGAGGGTATTCTTGGTTGAGAGGCTGTGGTTGGTCTCTGCTGTGGTTTTCCCAGCATACCAAGACAGCAAAGTTTGGTGTTTATTGACGAAGGGTGCCAATTGTTTACGGCTTTTGAAGATTTTCTATTTTTATTTCATTGCCTAGCCGTAAGAAGCTCACCCCATCCTTGTGATGGCTTTCCTCATAATTTAAAGTTAAAGAAAGATCTTGGGGTAACTTATGAGGCCCCTTTCTATATTTTTCAAGGTGAGAAAATCTTTTTTATGTTTGACCCCCCTCACCTATTAAAGTCTATGAGGAACAACCTCTCTCGTTATGACTTTAATTTTAATGGTAATTTAGTCCAATGGTGTCATCTAAGGAGCTTGTTTGCACTGACTGATCCTCTCAAGCTAAAGATGATACCTAAGATAACAAAGTTCCACGTGGATGTCAAGGCTTTTAAGAAAATGAAAGTTAAGTTGGCATCTCAAGTGTTTAGTAATAGCGTAAGTGTTGCCATGTCAGCATTCATTGCTATGAGTAAGTTGCCAGGCCAAGCTGTGCACACAGCTAATTTCTTTGAATTCATGGACCGATTCCAATAAAGCCGCTTACTCGCGTCTGTCGAATAGGGTTAAAGCTGAAATCCGGAAACTATCTGCCGCTTCATGGGAAAATCACCTTACCAAGTTTCAAACGGAAGAAAAGCCAGTCTGGCCTCTCGTCCGCTCACTCCGGCGAACAAATAAAATTGATTTCCCCTCAATCAAATGTGGTTCTCAATTAATTTTCGATCCTAATCAAAAATCAGAAATCCAAGCAGACCACCTACAATCCACAATGTCTCTAGACCCCTCCCCTTCCGTCATTGAACCGGATATCGATCATTTCTTTCGTTCCTTTCCTATCCCCATCAACCCCCCACCGCCTCCCATCTGCTCTCCCGCCAAACTCCAATCCATCTTATCCCATCTCCCATCCTACAAAGCTCCAGGACTAGACGGCATAACAAACCACCAAATTAAATATGCCGCACGTGCTCCCAAATTCCTTTATCTCCTCTCCGACCTCCTCAACCACTCCTACTCCTCATCACACTTTCCCACTCCCTGGAAAACTGCCAAAGTCATCCTTATCCCGAAACCCGGCAAAGATCCAACCATTCCTGGTAACTCCCGCCCCATCTCCCTTCTTTCCAACCTCTCCAAACTTTTAGAATCCCTCCTCCTCGACAACATCACCGCTCATGTCACTAAGCATCATCTCATCCGTCCCGAACAAATAGGCTTCCGCAACAGAATGTCCGCCATCCACCAAGTCCTTCGACTAGTGGAAATAACCTCCCACGGTTTCAACCGTGGGAAATCTACAGACGTCATCTTTCTCGACGTGGCCCGCGCGTTTGATCGAGTATGGCACCGTGGGCTCATTTACAAACTCCACCAACTCCATTTTCCTCAACCCGGCCTTCAACTCCTCCACAGCTATCTATCCGACAGAGCTTTCCGCGTTGCCATTGGGAGCGCTCTCTCTTCCGCCCGTCCCGCGCAAGCTGGCGTTCCGCAGGGATCCCTTGTCAGCCCTATACTATTTAACCTCTACGTCAACGACATTCCCGCCAGAAGCCACACCAGAAACAAATATACACATGTACGCCGATGACACAGCCATTTCAGCCACATCAATCAGAGGAGACACAAACATCAGGAAACTAAACAGACATCTGAAACTCTTACACAAATGGACCCTCACATGGAAAATACACATAAACGCCTCCAAAAGCACACACGTACACTACTCACGCAGAACAAAACACACTCCACAGACAACACCCATCTTCAACCATCAACGCGTGCCGAGAGCTACCGCCCACCGCTTCCTCGGCGTCTACCTGGACAGAAAGCTGACTTTCCAAGAACATCTCCGACAGTGCCTCTCAAAGGCAAGTCAAGCCCGCTATGCAACTCAAGGCCTCTCCACCCCCAAATTCCCACTCTCCCACAGTCTGCTCGTCACCATTTACAAGTCCGTCATCCGCCCCATCCTCCTTTGCGGGAGTGAAATTTTTGCAGTAAATAAAACAATCCGGAGGAAACTGGAAGTATTCCAAAACAAATCAATCCGCCATCTTCTCCGTCTCTCCAGGTTAATCCCCATCCATGAAGTTTTAAGCGCTCACAAATTTCCAACTATTAATGATTTCATCAGTAAACTAACAACTAATTTCCACGCCAGGCTAGAGGGCACTAACAATCCTTTGTTAAAAAACATTTGGGACTATAAACCAACCAAATCAACTACATACAGACTGCCTAAACAAATAACTCGTCTATGAGTCGTTCCTCTCCTCTTGTTCCTCCTTCTAGATCCTAGAATTTTTTTTTTATATTTATAATCCAATCCATTATTATAAAAAGAAAAAAAATACTAAAGAAAAAATATATATATAAAATAAAATAAAATTAACTAATAAAACAATGTAATATTGAAAAGAAAAAAAAAATGTGTTATGATAATTCTTCTACTGCAGTTAGCAATGTTTGAATGCTTCTGTTCCTATTTGATATACGTAAGCAAGTAAGTTTCTTCTTCACGTAAACAACACAATACACAACCAGAATTCCCTCCCCCGCTAATGCTTGCTAATCTTGTTAAAGAGCCGGTTGGGGTGAGCAGTGCTCACCGGTACGGATTCAACGGTCGCGCCTTCAGCGCAGCGAAGAAGGACCTATCTGTCGGCACTCTTGATTTGGTTCCGCCCAATCCGGAGCATTGTTGAAGGTCTCCACCAATCAGCTGCGAGTCATCAGAAAAGCGTGCCAAAAAAAGGCTGCTATTCTAATCTATGCGGAAAAAGAAGAAACTGCACAATAAAAATACTTCTGGGGATCTGCACCACCCCCACTGCCGCTTCTGGCCGCAAACTCCTGAATATTTGCGCCATAAAAGGCGCCAGAAGACACCTGTCCTTCCAAAAACTGCCTCTCCTGATACCTCCACAATGGAATGAACAGATAGAGATATCATTCGCTACCTCGAAAATCTTTGTCCATAAAAAACAAGCAATTCCAGCACATCCTCTTCGATACCGAGCCTACTTAACCATCCTCAAGTCCTGCCTTCTCTTCCACCAGACCTGCCACCTCCGCTTCCAGCCCTCCTGCCGTTCCTGCCTTCCGACCAGCCGACACCTCCAGCCTCCCTGTGACCACCCAGCCTTCTAACCACCCTGGACCAAGAACCAGTATCCCTCAGCTAACCGCCTCTACCTCATCCTTCCTGGGACCATCTCCTGCCAACCCTGGACCCGCATCCGGACCATCCTCATCCGACCAGCTTCCCGCCCCGAAGCTTTCGGGTGAGAACCCTTCCTCAGCGGGAGAAAATCACAACTGAAGAGTGTCACACTGGAGTTGAGGGTAGAGGGTCTGCTTAGGAGGGTGGTTGGTTTTTGAGGGAAGTGATTGGTTGGAAGGAAGTGAGGGAGGGAGGAATAATGGGAGGGGATACGGAGAAAGCTAGCGGAGGTTAAGCCCGGGAGTACACATACATCTTAGGATTGAAATATATGATTGTTCCCAATGGCGGAGCTCCATGATAGATGTGTCAGGTGGGAGGGCGCGAATGATTTTTACTTGGAAGCAGTCGTTGAAGGGGAGGTTATGAGAATTGGCGTGCTCCGCTACAGGCAGCTTCAATTGTTGTGTCACGCTGCTCCTGTGGTTATTGATTCGTACATTGAGAGGTGTGCTTGTGAGGCCAACGTAGAAGGCCTGGCAGTGCTTACAGGTGAGGAGGTAAATTACATTACTCGAGGAACAGGTTCCCCGAGTAAGTATCTGATACGTTATATTTGTGACAGGGGTCGTGAAAGTTCGGGAGAAAGGGTTGAGTGGGCAGGTGAGACAACGGGGCTTACTGCAAGGATTTGATCCAACGAGAGGGGGATTGGCCACACTACCCTCAAGTGAGGTTTGTCGGATCTCGCGGATCCAGAGACTATTTTGGAGATTGGGAGGGCGACGATAGGAGAGCACGGGAGGTCTTCGAATAAAAGAAGAGGTAGAGGGGGAAGAGGCGAGAATTGAGTGTGCTGACTTGAGAAGGTTTTTCAGTGCTGCATCTAGACCCGGATGAAAGGTGGTTACAAAGATTTGTTCATCAGGATAAAGACGATCGTCCGGTTGAGGCGTGGAAGGCGGTCTCCTTGAGGGCTCAACCGCCCTGATGAACTGCTCCCTCACCAGGTGGAGGGGATATCCCCGGCTCACGAACGCTATTTCCAGGTCTTTCAAATAACGAAATAAATGAAAATCGTCGGAGCAAATACGTCGACCTCGACGAGCCAGAGAAAATGGGAGGGAGCGTTTGCAGTGATCGGGATGACAGCTATCCCAATGCAAGTACTGCTGCAGGTTGGAGGGTTTCTTGTGAACGGATGTGCTAATTTTGTTATTCTTTAAGTGAATATCTACATCGAGAAAAGTGATTGAAGAAGTTGAAGAGTGATGAGTGAAAGAAAGGAATGGATGTGAATTAATTTTTTTAATAAAATGATTAAGTGTTGTGCTCCCGTGGGTCCAAATTATAAAAATATCGTCTATATAACGAAGCCAGACGAGTGGCTGAAGTGGGGAAGAAGATAATAGATTTTCTTCCCACCGCCCGAGGAAGCAGGAGGCGTAAGAGGGTGCCATTCTCGTGCCCATAGCGGTGCCTTTAACTTGAAGAAAATGACGCCCGCCAAAAACGAAATTGTTCTTGGTGAGCACCATCCTCATCAGTTTCAAAAGGAAGGGGGTAGAGGGGCGTGAGCCAATGGGTCTTCCGTTGAAAAGTTCCCTTGCAGCAGCCAGACCTTCTATGTGGGGAATATTTGTGTAAAGGGAGCACACGTCAACTGTTAGGAGAATAGCGCCAGGTGGAAGTGACGAGGGGAGGGATTTAAGGCGGCTCAGAAAATGCTGGGTGTCCTGAATAAATGACGGTAGGCGCCGGACAAATGGTTGGAGGTGTGAATCAAGGAGAGCAGAGATTCTCTCAGTGGGTGAGCCGTAACTGGAGACGATGGGACGGCCGGGGACACCAGTTTTATGAATTTTAGGGAGTAAGTAGAAAGTAGGGGTGCGGGGATTTGGAGGAATTAAGAGGGCGAGCTCTTTTTTTGAGAGGCCCTCCTTGGGGCCCTCAGAACGTAAGAGTTTTGATATAGAGTTTAGATGCTTAGGGGTTCTATCCGAGGTCATTAATTTGTAGAAGGTGGTGTCATTTAGTTGCCGATTGGCTTCCTCCTCGTACCTCAGGCGGTCCATGACTACCGTAGTGGAGCCTTTGTCCGCTGGAAGAATTATGATTTCCTCGTTACGCCTTAAGGAAATCAGAGCGTGTAACTCATCCCGCGAAATATTCTTAGCGGACGATAGGGAATCCATGAAGTCTTGGGAAGATAGTTGGGAGGAAATATGGTTAAGATATAATTCAAGCGGGTGGTTGGCAGGGAGGGCGGGCGGGCAGAAACTGGAGGGTTCTTTAAATTTCGCGAGAGGATTCTGGGGTGGTAGAGTATCATCCTCTGAGGTATCACAAAGGGGTGACGTTACCATGAGATAAGTGGAATTTTAGACGAATATTACGCGCAAAAGCGTGAAATTCCGAAAGAAGGCGAAAGTGGTCAAATTTGGGGGTGGTACAGAAGGAAAGGCCCTTGGAGAGGAGAGAAGATTCTGAGGGTGAAAGAGTGTGGGAGGACAAATTGACAACAGGCTCCTTCGCGGGCTGCTCGCATGGCTTGGGCATATGGTTACCAGATGTCCGGAAAGCTCGGGGTCTAGGGGGCAGTTTATGACTCTTAAACTGGTGTGGGAGGGGGGTGGGAAGACCCAGTTGGTCGGCTAAGCAGGGCCTTTCTGCAAAAAGGGGGGCATTTGGGTGGACGACTGCTCCAAGAGAGAAAGGGAGGGCAAGACCTAACCTTAAATGCTGGACGCACAAATTTGAGAGTTTCTTATTGAGAGCTGCCCGGTGCGAACGTTTTTGTAATGTTGCACGGGAAAAATAAATCTTTGTATCAATTCCTCTCAAGTGAATAGCTTGTTTTAGCTGGTTAACTTTACAAGAGTGAAAATTTGCCAACGTGCGGTACTGAGTAAGGACCGCACGGGTAAATGACATGGAGAAGTTATACTGGAGTATTGCAAGCGAATGGCGGCAATCAGGGTTTAGACCAGAGAGTGGTAATTGAACCGTGAGGCCATTGGGAGGGATACCCAGGCCAAGACATGAGTTAAGAAACTCAATATGGCAAGTTAGGGATGTCAGTTTGCCGAGGTGATATCTCAGTTGATTAGTGGTCTCCATAGTGACACTGAAAATATCGTTGTAAAAAGAAAAAGGAAAGAGTGTACAACACAGTAAGGAAAGAGTTGCGAGTTGAGTTGTGAATAAAAAGAAGTAAGAAATTGCATATAAATATATTACAGAAAAAGGAAATAAATTTAGAAATATAAGCTAGCAACAAGGCGTTGAGGTTGGGGATGGATAGATAGGTATATCAGTGGACACTCACAGAAAGGCGATCCATGGCGACGCCGGTGTCCACTGCTCTCGGAAGCTTTCGGGTGAGAACCCTTCCTCAGCGGGAGAAAATCACAACTGAAGAGTGTCACACTGGAGTTGAGGGTAGAGGGTCTGCTTAGGAGGGTGGTTGGTTTTTGAGGGAAGTGATTGGTTGGAAGGAAGTGAGGGAGGGAGGAATAATGGGAGGGGATACGGAGAAAGCTAGCGGAGGTTAAGCCCGGGAGTACACATACATCTTAGGATTGAAATATATGATTGTTCCCAATGGAGGAGCTCCATGATAGATGTGTCACCATCCCCAACCTCAACGCCTTGTTGCTAGCTTATATATATATATATATATATATATATATATATATATATATATATATATATATATATATATATATATACACACTTTCTTTCTTCCTTTCAGTTTGAATATTTATTTGTATGTATTTGCCGCTGTGCGGTCTGAGTGAATGAACGATTGATTGTATGGCCTGAACGGCTCATTTCCTACTTGGGTTTAGTACCCCGAAACGCCTGTTCTATCTTTCACCACTGTCTGTGTGCTTGAGTTATTCTTCATTTCGTCTTCTGTGTGGCATTCTCTCTCTGCTGGTGGGCGAAAAGCAGCCCCAGTGCCATCTATTGGCCGCTCTCGTGGGTCATGCCTTGGGGAGTGTTTGTTCATATAAACCCCCCGCTGATTCCAGTGGTTTTTAGTAGACTGGGTAGCTCAGTGGTCAGGGCAGTGGACGCGAAATCCGAAGGTCCGTGGTTCGATTGCCGGTCCAATCGAATCTTTTCCGCTTGGAATCGGCCATCATTACATCTTCACATCAACATTGTGTTTGTCAGTTTTATGTGTTTCTATCCACTTTCTTTCTTCCTTCCTGTTTGAATATTTATTTGTAAGTATTTGCCGCTGTGCGGTCAGAGTGAATGAACGATGGATTTTTTATATATATATATATATATATATATTATATATATATATATATATATAAAGTTCTTGCGAAGATTCCACGAACGTGGCAAACAATATAAATCTTCGTCACAGGGTGACACTAAACATAAAACATAAAAAAGCAAACTCACGAGTTAACATTTTCGGTGGGTCGCCCGCACCTTCGTCAGTGATAGAATCACTGACTGATCTATAGAATCTGATCTACTGAATAGAATCACTGATTCTATCACTGACGAAGGTGCGGGCGACCCACCGAAAATTTTAACTCGTGAGTTTGCTTTTTTATGTTTTATGTTTAGTGTCACCCTGTGACGAAGATTTATATTATATATATATATATATATATATTTTTGCCCCCCTTTTTGCAGAAAGGCCCTACCGGGCCCTACCGGGCAGCTCTCAATAAGAAACTCTCAAATTTGTGCGTCCAGCATTTAAGGTTAGGTCTTGCCCTCCCTTTCTCTCTTGGAGCAGTCGTCCACCCAAATGCCCCCCTTTTTGCAGAAAGGCCCTGCTTAGCCGACCAACTGGGTCTTCCCACCCCCCTCCCACACCAGTTTAAGAGTCATAAACTGCCCCCTAGACCCCGAGCTTTCCGGACATCTGGTAACCATATGCCCAAGCCATGCGAGCAGCCCGCGAAGGAGCCTGTTGTCAATTTGTCCTCCCACACTCTTTCACCCTCAGAATCTTCTCTCCTCTCCAAGGGCCTTTCCTTCTGTACCACCCCCAAATTTGACCACTTTCGCCTTCTTTCGGAATTTCACGCTTTTGCGCGTAATATTCGTCTAAAATTCCACTTATCTCATGGTAACGTCACCCCTTTGTGATACCTCAGAGGATGATACTCTACCACCCCAGAATCCTCTCGCGAAATTTAAAGAACCCTCCAGTTTCTGCCCGCCCGCCCTCCCTGCCAACCACCCGCTTGAATTATATCTTAACCATATTTCCTCCCAACTATCTTCCCAAGACTTCATGGATTCCCTATCGTCCGCTAAGAATATTTCGCGGGATGAGTTACACGCTCTGATTTCCTTAAGGCGTAACGAGGAAATCATAATTCTTCCAGCGGACAAAGGCTCCACTACGGTAGTCATGGACCGCCTGAGGTACGAGGAGGAAGGAGACCGCCTTCCACGCCTCAACCGGACGATCGTCTTTATCCTGATGAACAAATCTTTGTAACCACCTTTCATCCGGGTCTAGATGCAGCACTGAAAAACCTTCTCAAGTCAGCACACTCAATTCTCGCCTCTTCCCCCTCTACCTCTTCTTTTATTCGAAGACCTCCCGTGCTCTCCTATCGTCGCCCTCCCAATCTCCAAAATAGTCTCTGGATCCGCGAGATCCGACAAACCTCACTTGAGGGTAGTGTGGCCAATCCCCCTCTCGTTGGATCAAATCCTTGCAGTAAGCCCCGTTGTCTCACCTGCCCACTCAACCCTTTCTCCCGAACTTTCACGACCCCTGTCACAAATATAACGTATCAGATACTTACTCGGGGAACCTGTTCCTCGAGTAATGTAATTTACCTCCTCACCTGTAAGCACTGCCAGGCCTTCTACGTTGGCCTCACAAGCACACCTCTCAATGTACGAATCAATAACCACAGGAGCAGCGTGACACAACAATTGAAGCTGCCTGTAGCGGAGCACGCCAATTCTCATAACCTCCCCTTCAACGACTGCTTCCAAGTAAAAATCATTCGCGCCCTCCCACCTGACACATCTATCATGGAGCTCCGCCATTGGGAACAATCATATATTTCAATCCTAAGATGTATGTGTACTCCCGGGCTTAACCTCCGCTAGCTTTCTCCGTATCCCCTCCCATTATTCCTCCCTCCCTCACTTCCTTCCAACCAATCACTTCCCTCAAAAACCAACCACCCTCCTAAGCAGACCCTCTACCCTCAACTCCAGTGTGACACTCTTCAGTTGTGATTTTCTCCCGCTGAGGAAGGGTTCTCACCCGAAAGCTTCGGGGCGGGAAGCTGGTCGGATGAGGATGGTCCGGATGCGGGTCCAGGGTTGGCAGGAGATGGTCCCAGGAAGGATGAGGTAGAGGCGGTTAGCTGAGGGATACTGGTTCTTGGTCCAGGGTGGTTAGAAGGCTGGGTGGTCACAGGGAGGCTGGAGGTGTCGGCTGGTCGGAAGGCAGGAACGGCAGGAGGGCTGGAAGCGGAGGTGGCAGGTCTGGTGGAAGAGAAGGCAGGACTTGAGGATGGTTAAGTAGGCTCGGTATCGAAGAGGATGTGCTGGAATTGCTTGTTTTTTATGGACAAAGATTTTCGAGGTAGCGAATGATATCTCTATCTGTTCATTCCATTGTGGTGGTATCAGGAGAGGCAGTTTTTGGAAGGACAGGTGTCTTCTGGCGCCTTTTATGGCGCAAATATTCAGGAGTTTGCGGCCAGAAGCGGCAGTGGGGGTGGTGCAGATCCCCAGAAGTATTTTTATTGTGCAGTTTCTTCTTTTTCCGCATAGATTAGAATAGCAGCCTTTTTTTGGCACGCTTTTCTGATGACTCGCAGCTGATTGGTGGAGACCTTCAACAATGCTCCGGATTGGGCGGAACCAAATCAAGAGTGCCGACAGATAGGTCCTTCTTCGCTGCGCTGAAGGCGCGACCGTTGAATCCGTACCGGTGAGCACTGCTCACCCCAACCGGCTCTTTAACAAGATTAGCAAGCATTAGCGGGGGAGGGAATTCTGGTTGTGTATTGTGTTGTTTACGTGAAGAAGAAACTTACTTGCTTACGTATATCAAATAGGAACAGAAGCATTCAAACATTGCTAACTGCAGTAGAAGAATTATCATAACACATTTTTTTTTTCTTTTCAATATTACATTGTTTTATTAGTTAATTTTATTTTATTTTATATATATATTTTTTCTTTAGTATTTTTTTTCTTTTTATAATAATGGATTGGATTATAAATATAAAAAAAAAATTCTAGGATCTAGAAGGAGGAACAAGAGGAGAGGAACGACTCATAGACGAGTTATTTGTTTAGGCAGTCTGTATGTAGTTGATTTGGTTGGTTTATAGTCCCAAATGTTTTTTAACAAAGGATTGTTAGTGCCCTCTAGCCTGGCGTGGAAATTAGTTGTTAGTTTACTGATGAAATCATTAATAGTTGGAAATTTGTGAGCGCTTAAAACTTCATGGATGGGGATTAACCTGGAGAGACGGAGAAGATGGCGGATTGATTTGTTTTGGAATACTTCCAGTTTCCTCCGGATTGTTTTATTTACTGCAAAAATTTCACTCCCGCAAAGGAGGATGGGGCGGATGACGGACTTGTAAATGGTGACGAGCAGACTGTGGGAGAGTGGGAATTTGGGGGTGGAGAGGCCTTGAGTTGCATAGCGGGCTTGACTTGCCTTTGAGAGGCACTGTCGGAGATGTTCTTGGAAAGTCAGCTTTCTGTCCAGGTAGACGCCGAGGAAGCGGTGGGCGGTAGCTCTCGGCACGCGTTGATGGTTGAAGATGGGTGTTGTCTGTGGAGTGTGTTTTGTTCTGCGTGAGTAGTGTACGTGTGTGCTTTTGGAGGCGTTTATGTGTATTTTCCATGTGAGGGTCCATTTGTGTAAGAGTTTCAGATGTCTGTTTAGTTTCCTGATGTTTGTGTCTCCTCTGATTGATGTGGCTGAAATGGCTGTGTCATCGGCGTACATGTGTATATTTGTTTCTGGTGTGGCTTCTGGCGGGAATGTCGTTGACGTAGAGGTTAAATAGTATAGGGCTGACAAGGGATCCCTGCGGAACGCCAGCTTGCGCGGGACGGGCGGAAGAGAGAGCGCTCCCAATGGCAACGCGGAAAGCTCTGTCGGATAGATAGCTGTGGAGGAGTTGAAGGCCGGGTTGAGGAAAATGGAGTTGGTGGAGTTTGTAAATGAGCCCACGGTGCCATACTCGATCAAACGCGCGGGCCACGTCGAGAAAGATGACGTCTGTAGATTTCCCACGGTTGAAACCGTGGGAGGTTATTTCCACTAGTCGAAGGACTTGGTGGATGGCGGACATTCTGTTGCGGAAGCCTATTTGTTCGGGACGGATGAGATGATGCTTAGTGACATGAGCGGTGATGTTGTCGAGGAGGAGGGATTCTAAAAGTTTGGAGAGGTTGGAAAGAAGGGAGATGGGGCGGGAGTTACCAGGAATGGTTGGATCTTTGCCGGGTTTCGGGATAAGGATGACTTTGGCAGTTTTCCAGGGAGTGGGAAAGTGTGATGAGGAGTAGGAGTGGTTGAGGAGGTCGGAGAGGAGATAAAGGAATTTGGGAGCACGTGCGGCATATTTAATTTGGTGGTTTGTTATGCCGTCTAGTCCTGGAGCTTTGTAGGATGGGAGATGGGATAAGATGGATTGGAGTTTGGCGGGAGAGCAGATGGGAGGCGGTGGGGGGTTGATGGGGATAGGAAAGGAACGAAAGAAATGATCGATATCCGGTTCAATGACGGAAGGGGAGGGGTCTAGAGACATTGTGGATTGTAGGTGGTCTGCTTGGATTTCTGATTTTTGATTAGGATCGAAAATTAATTGAGAACCACATTTGATTGAGGGGAAATCAATTTTATTTGTTCGCCGGAGTGAGCGGACGAGAGGCCAGACTGGCTTTTCTTCCGTTTGAAACTTGGTAAGGTGATTTTCCCATGAAGCGGCAGATAGTTTCCGGATTTCAGCTTTAACCCTATTCGACAGACGCGAGTAAGCGGCTTTATTGGATTGGGAGCACTGGAACGAACGGCGGGCGGAATTACGATTTTTAATAAAGTCCACGAGAAATTGTGGAAAACGGGGTGAAGGGTGAGGACGCGGTGGGAATGACTTGGTGGCTTGCGCCTTCGCCGCGTTCAGTAGAGTGGTGAGAGTGCTGGTCCGATCGTCCAGGTCGGCAGGGGATGGGTTGACCAATTGGGTTGAGGCGAGTTGATGATCGAAAATGGCGGGAAACAGGTCCCAGTTCGTGATTGTGACGGGGGGGGGGAAGAAGGGTTTTGACGGTAATGGGGATGTGGAAGAGGATAGGAAGGTGATCGGAGGTGAAGGAATGAATGACTTGGGGGGTGAGCTGAAAAGGAAGGTTAACAAAAAGACCAAAATCTAATATAACTGAGCGACCTGTACTTTACGAGAAGTGAGTTGGTTCAATGGGAGATGCGACGGAAATATGATTTTTGGAGATGAATTGAAAAAGAGATCGGCCGTTAGGGTTAATTGAGTTACTATTCCAAGCAGGGTGCTAGGAGTTCCAGTCACCAAAGAACATTCCGGATTTGGGAGGGGACAGGAGAAGCTGGAGGTCACCCTTGTCAATGGTTTTTGAGCCCGGTTGGTAGACGGAGTGTATTGGAATGTTGCCATAAGGAGTGTGGACTGCGATGCCGAGAGCTTCGATTAAATTCAGTTGAGGGACGTTGATAACCGAGTAATTAATTGATTTGTTGACCAAAATGGCAACTCCTCCCCTGGGACTAGCACGGTCGAGTCTATGGACGTCGAAGTAGCGGTTGTGTAGAGAGTGGTGTGGTTTGAGGTGTATTTCTTGGAGGAGGATGATGTCTAAATTGTTGTCTGTGGCGTATTGAAGGAGTTCGTGTTTTTTGTTAAGAATGCTATTGCAATTCCAGGATAGAATTTTTAGTGTGTGAGTGTGTTGAGCGCGAGGGTGTGTGGCCATTATGAGTAGATTGCCATTAATTCGGTAATTAAGAATGCTTTTTTATCCCGGAGAGATGATAGAGCGGATATTCTCGGGAGGATGGACGTAACCCAGGAGAGGAGTTCGGCGGTATCGGCATTTGCTGCGGCGGCGGGGTGAGCCGGCGATTGGCCGGTTCCCGGGAGTTCGGGGAAGTCGGCTTGGGTGGGGACGGCATGACTGGACGAGGCAAAGTGGGCAAAATTAGGGGGAGAGGCGGAGCTAAGGGCCGCGACTTGTGAGAATTGACGGGTCAGAGGCATTGGCGGGGGAGCGGGGGAGAAAGTATTCACAGAGCTGCGTCTTGCTAGCATTGCCTGTTTCGCCTCTCGGTGTTTAATACAACCGCGGTAGCTGGCTGGGTGGTCGCCTTGACAAAGGAAGCATTTAGGTTTATTTTCTTTAGGGATGGGACATTCAATGGATTTGTGGTTACCAGCGCATTTAACACAGTGGGGATGAAGGTAGCAGTTGTTTTTGGTATGGCCAATGGCCTGACAATTATGGCATTGAACAGGATTATTGGGGGGACGGAAGATTGATGTGGAGATTCGGATGCCTTGGAAGGAATGAAGGTCCAAAAAGGATTGTACATTGACTGAGGTTTCGCATGAAACATGACAGGTTCTGGTGGGGTATGGGTCAACGCGGAGGATGCCAGCTGTTCTTTCGGAGTCGGTCGGTTTAGTGCTAAAAATCCTTTGAACAGTCACTACCGGGAAGCCTAGGGAACGCAGCTCTGTTTTAATTTCCTCGGCGTCTACGGATGGAAACGTACCACGAAGGGCGAATTCTTTCCGTCTATTTTCTGGGAGGGAGTAAGATGTAAAAAGTACCGCTTGCTCTGCAAGGTTTTTATGCGCGTTTCGATAATCATCGATGGTGGAACATTTGACATTTGCTGACGTGGGGCCGGTGGAGATACAAACCGGAGGAAACTGGCAGCAGTATAACAACGTTTGTGGATGGAAGGCCAATTGGAAGTATCTTCTATTTTAATTAGGGGAATTTTGGTGGGCCGGTGCACAGATGTTTCCATCGGGGTCTCGGACTGGGGATCTGAAATAGGTATTGTTGCTGAAGGCACTGTAGAGGGAACATTTTCTTGAGATGCAGGTTCGGATATTAAGTGAAAACGATTTGCAACAGGGGTGGGGTTGGGGGGGGGGGTGGCGGATTTGCGTCTTTTTTTGGAAGCTTTCTTATCAGTAGACCAATCTGATTCGGGTGCCAGGCTAGATACAAGGGGGCTGCTTGCATAAGAGACGGTTAGGGAAAGCTTTTCACTCACCGATGCTGCAGTGGTGGATGGAGATGGCTGGAGTGGGGCGGGAGGCTGGTCAGATGAGGATGGTCCGGGAGCGGGTCCAGGGTTGGCAGGAGATGGTCCCAGGTAGGATGTGGTAGAGGCGGTTGGCGGAGGGATGCTGGTTCTTGGTCCAGGGTGGTTAGGAGGCTGGGTTGTCACAGGGAGGCTGGAGGTGTCGGCTGGTCGGAAGGCAGGAACGGCAGGAGGGCTGGAAGCGGAGGTGGCAGGTCCGGAGGCGGAGAAGGCAGGACTTGAGGATGGTTAAGGAGGCTTGGGATTGAATAAGTGCTGGTATTGCTCTGTTCTTGAAGGTGGAAGGCTTTCAAGGAAGTGAAGGACATTACCCTCTGTCCATTCCATTGTGGAATTATCAGGAGAGGCGGGTTTTGTTGGAACAGAAATTTTCTGGCGCCTTTTACGGCGCAAATATTCCGGAGTTTGCGGCCAGAAGCGGCAGTGGGGGTGAAACAGATCCCCGGAAGTGTTTTTGGCTTTTTCCGTATATATTTTGACAGCAGTCGATTTTGGCGTGCTTTTTTCTGTACTCGACGCTGATTGGTTGAACTCGACAACAATGCTCACTCTCGTTCTCGACTTAAAATTCGAATACGAAATCGCGAATCAGTGCCGACAGATGGTCCAAGCGGAATAACAGCGCCGGAGGCGCGACAGCTTCACCGTTCCGGTGAGAGAAACTCACCACAACCGGTTTGGTAACAATTGGGTGCATGGCGGGGGATTTTTACTTGGAGTTTGATGTGTTGTTTGTGTGAAATTGGAAGGTGAACATTATTTTTGACATATTATATAAACAGTAGCTAATTCTAAGGGGGGAGTTACAAAAGGGGGATATATACAGCTTTAACATAAGCTTTGATGTATATATTTTATAGCTCTGCATGATATATATTCATTTTTTTTTTTTTTTTTTTTTTTTTGTAAAATGCATTTTAAATCTACATTTTATTTATTTATTTTATCATTTTTAATTATTTTTTGTTATTTTTTTCCCAGCAAATGATCTAAAATTAACAGACTTAACCTACAAGAAACATAAGACATAGGAAAGACTCATAGGAGAGTGATATGTTGAGGCAGTGTATATGTGGTTGGATTAATGGGGTAATTCCAAATATTACAAAGGAGGGGATTGTTGGTTTTTTTGAGACGGTATTTAAATTTAGAGACTATTGTTCGGATATAAGATTTTATGGTTGGCAGGGAGTAGTAGCGACGTACCTCTTTCAAATTTACTAGTTTGCTTATATTCAGTAGGCCGCGGACACTTTTATTTTGAAAGATTTCAAGCTGGTCAATGATGGTCCTGCGGCAGGCAAAGATCTCACAGCCGTACAGTAGGATTGGTCTCACTATGGAGGAGTAAAGTCTCAAGCGCGCTTTGTGGGAGAGCGGAGAATTTCGTTGACAGAGCGAAGCTAAAGCCACTCGAGCGGAAAGAGCCTTCCGTTTGCACTCGGTGAGATGGTGGGCGTAAGTAAGTTTGGCGTCTAAGTGGACGCCGAGGAATCGATGGACAGAGGATCTTGGAATCGGCTTTCTGTTAAACACTGGGCGGATTTGTGGTTCATGTTTGCGTTTGCGTGTAAAGTGAATGTGTGTGCTTTTGTCTGCGTTGATTGATATTTTCCATGTTTGCGTCCATTTGTGTAATTGGTGTAGGTGAGTGTTTAATTTGCGGACATTTGCGTCTCCTGTTTTAGATGTGGCAGAAATGGCTGTGTCGTCCGCGTACATGTGGATTTGTGTGTTGGGTGTGGTTGGCATGTCGTTTACATAGATGTTAAATAGCAGAGGGCTAAGTAAGGAACCTTGGGGGACGCCAGCATCGGCAGGACGGGTTGAAGAAAGGAATCCCGAGTCGGAGACTCGGAATGTTCGGGATGTGAGGTAGGATTTGATGAGGTTGGTTAGAGGGATAGGAAAGTTGAGGGAGGTGAGTTTGTGGACAAGACCACGATGCCAAACTCTGTCAAAGGCGCGAGCCACATCCAGAAAAATGACATCGGTGAATTGCCCACGGTTAAAGCCATGAGAGATCGTCTCTACCAAACGGAGCGTTTGATGTACGGCAGACATTTTGTTTCGGAATCCAAGCTGCTCAGGGCGAAGGATATTGTGGTTGATGACGTGCGATTCTAGATGGGAGAGGATGGTGCGTTCAAGGATTTTGGATAAGTTGGACAGGAGGGTGATGGGTCTGGAATTTCCGGGAACAGAAGGATCTTGTTGGGTTTCGGAATGAGGATAATTTTACCGGATTTCCATGGGGTGGGAAAGTGGGAGAGAGAAAAGGAGTGGGAAAAGAGGTCGCAGAGAAGGTCGATGAAGAGTGGGACACGTGATGCGTGTTTCAAGAGTTCATTTGAAATGCCGTCCAAACCGGGAGCACGGCGAAGAGGAAGAGAGTTGATTATTGATTTGATGGTAGAGGGCAGGATATTGGGAGGAGGGGTTGGTGGTAGGTTCTGAAGGGAGAGGAGAGAGTGGTTGACGTCATCATCTAGGGATGATGGGGAAGGGTCGAGAGACATAACGGATTGAAGGAAGTCAGCTTGGATTTCCGATTTACGCTCCGGGTCGAAGACGAGCTCTTTACTCACTCTAAGCGGAGGAGCCACGACTTTTGTGGTCCGGCGCAGAGAGTGCATGGCCTTCCATAAACTGCAGTCCTCAAAGGATAGGGTATCAATGTGGCGGTTCCATTCTGCTAGAGATAATTGGCGGATTTCGGATTTAATTTGGTTAGCCAGGCGGTTGTATCTGGATTTGTCTGAAGGGGATCTGGAGCGTTGCCATGTGTGGCGAGCGATGTTTCTATTTTTGATTAAGTGGACTAAGTATTGAGGAAAGTGGGAAAGACGTTGGGAGCGACGTGCAGGGACGGGGCGGGTGACATAATCTTTGGCCGCAAGGAGAGAATTAGTTAGGAGCGAGGTTCGGACGTCAAGGTCGTTGGGAGTGGGGGAGGTAAGGTTGGTGATGGATAAAAGACGGTATTGTAGGGCGTTGGGAAATTGGTTCCAGTCGGAGATGAGGATTTTTCGATTTGGAGAGAGGTTGGGGGAAAGGGGTAATATGTAAAGTAGAGGAAAATGGTCGGAGGTGAAGGAGTAAATGACAGTAGGAGTTGGTAGGATGGGGAGGTTAGAAGTAGCGGCAAAGTCAATTACGTCACCATAGGCACGGTTTTGTGGTGGACAGCTGGTTGCATAGGGCGGAGCAGTGATATTGATAGGTCTTTGTGAACAGTATTTATAAAGGGTGACGCCGTTTCTGTTTCTTCTCCTGCAGTTCCACGACTGGTGTTTGGAGTTCCAGTCGCCGAAGATAATGCTGGTGGGGATGAATTTGAATAGCCGATCCAAGTCCTCTGTCAAGAGTGGTTTACCTGCCCTTTGATAGAAGGAGCAGATGTTCAGTGGGCCGGTTGGAGTGTGGATAGCTATTGCGATAGCCTCGGCGTTTTGTAGTTCTGGGACGTTTAGGAGAGTGTGAGAAATAGCGGGTTTAATCAGAACTGCTACGCCCCCTTTATGTGTGAGTCTGTCTAGTCTGTAAATTGTGTACTGTGGTGAGAAGAAGGATATGTTTGGTTTGAGAAAGGTTTCTTGTAGAAGTATGACGTCTATGTGTTGGTCTGTAGCGTATTGCAATAGCTCGTGTTTTTTGTTGCTGATGCCATTGCAATTCCAGGAAAGTAGTTTAATGTTGTGGCTGTGAGTGTGTGTCGTATATGTTTGTGGATTCATGGTGTAGTGTAGAGGGCGCACAGCTGGGAAAGTAAAAAGGCTTTCTTATCGGTGACTGTGGGAAGGGCTGACAATTGAGTGGAGATGGCGGAGAACCAAACAAAAAGATCAGGGTCGTTGGTGGTAGGAGGCTGCGGTGATTGAAGTGGTGGAAAGGCTGGTTGAAGACCGGTAGCTGCAGCAACAGAGTATGAGTTTAAGAGGGGAGGAGGTGGTGGGGCATTGACAGTTGGGATGTTACGGGATTGACTTGCAATTTTTGATACTAGATTCTGTTTTGCAGCTTTATGAATGGGGCATCCACGGTAACTGGCGGGATGGTCGCCCTTGCAAAGGAAGCATTTGGGAGGTTGGGATCGGTCTTTTGGACAAGATGTAGATTGATAAAAATGAAATTTTCCAATAGCCACCACTCGTCAAATTCACCATGGAAACCGAACAAGATGGACGCCTATCCTTCCTGGACGTAGAGACAGACGACGGACGACACGGTTGCCACCGAACCAGTTTGCTTGTTCTTGCGCTTGACTGCGGAGTCGCCTTGCCGAAAATGAAAATAAAGAAATTACCACAACGGTGGCCAGCAGAAGTCACCACCTTCCCTACCAAACGCCCACCCGCCCTCAAGTCCCTTGTCTCTGCATGTTATGTTTGACGAGTGGTGCCATTTTTTACGGCTATTGGAAAATTTCATTTTTATCTATCTAGAGAGGCCGTAGAGCTCAATTTCCTTTGATTTAATTAAGATGTAGATTGGTGGCTGTCACCGCAGCGGACGCAGTTAGGGGGTTGGTGGCAGTAGCCTTTCGTATGGCCAATACCCTGGCAGTTGTGGCATTGGGCTGGTTGTGCAGGTTTACGGAATGTGGTTATTTTAACTTTAAGTCCGGCTATGTGACTGATAGAGCACATTTCGTTAGGGTCAGTACTCGGATCACAGACAACGTGACATGTTCGGGTCGGATAAGCCGGGACGCTGGGGACTTGGTTTCGTAAGTGTTCTGGGGGACGAGTGCTGGAGAGGCGCTTTACACTGATAATATTTATTCCTTTGTCACTTAATTCCTGACTAATTAGGTCAGTGGAAACCTCCGGGAAAGTTCCGCGGAGAGCAAACTCCTTCCGCCTCGTGTCGGATCTGGCGTACGAGTAAAAATGGATTTTTAGCTCGTCGCAGGTGGCGCACACAAGTTTATGGTCCTCAACGGAGGTGGTTTTAATGATGGCAGTAGTTGGCCCGGTAGAGTGCGCGACGGGCGGGGTCTTACAGGCGCGACTAATACGCCCCCATAGTTGAGACCAATTAGAGATGTTCGTGATCTCGATCGGTGGGATACGGCCTATTACTGGTACAGTACTATTATTGGTAGTGGCTGGAGGGGATGTGGCAGTAGTGGGGGGAGCCTGAGGGGCGATGTCTGAGTTAGCAGATTGAAGAGCGAGGACTGGGTTTTCGGCTGTAACATTCTCTGCCAGAAGGGCATATCTGTTCGAAGTGGTGATGGTAGTTATATTTTGGGAGGGGGTAGGGGGGCGTCTGTTTAATTTGGATGAACTAGGGCGCTGAGGGAGTGATGCACCATTTGAACCGGTTGTGGTTAGTTCTCTCACCTCAACCGGAACAGGGGATGGTTGTGCAGCTGTAGTGGCTGACGTTGAAGGCGGCTGCTGGGCAGCGGGGAGATGAATGAAGAGGGCTGCTCTCTCCTGTTCAGGCAGTCGCGATATGGCGGCGAGGATAGCTTCCACCGCCGACATCTCGGCAGCTACATTGGGGCTGGGGGGTGAATGTCCGCCGTGGAGTGCTCTCGTGAAGTGATCCGCCAGGAGTTTGGCACCGAACGGCGACTTCTTATGCCTTGGGTGGAAACCAGGGCCCCCGGTGTTCTTCCTGGGGCGGCTGGACTTGCGCATTCACGAATTTACACAAAACAGAGCATCCCGCCCTGACAAAAGTACTGACTGGAGCGGGGACCAATAAGGGTCGAGCGCGCTAAGAAGCGCGCCAAACCAGCGGTTTTCCGGCCTGTTGTTGTGGTGCGCTCATCGGGGATGCTAAGTGGGAATGATGCACTGTCCAGGGCGGCGACCAATGGGGGTCGAGCGCGCTAAGAAGCGCGCCAACCGATGTTACTCCGGGCTGTTTGTAGTTTACTCGGCGGAGATCCAAAAAGGTAGATGCACTGGCGGAGGCGGGGACCAATGAGGTACGGGCGCGCTGAAAAGCGCGCCAAAACAAAGGTGCACCGGCCTTTTGTAGTGCGCTATGCTGGTGTCCAACTGGCGAAAGCGGGGACCAATGGGGTCCGGGCGCGCTGAAAAGCACGTCAAAGCAACGGTAACTGACCAATCAGCACTTCCCCTTCACCTTGCCTCCTTTGCCTCGTCCTGACATGTGGAATCAATGAATGATCAATGGGTGCCGACAGATGGAAATGGCCCTGTATATATACCATCCTCAGGTTGGCCTACCAGTGGCGCGACCAATCAGCGTTGAGGACCCCGATTTTGGCGCGCTTTTGCATGGTGAACCCAACAATCAAATTCACCATGGAAACCGAACAAGATGGACGCCTATCCTTCCTGGACGTAGAGACAGACGACGGACGACACGGTTGCCACCGAACCAGTTTGCTTGTTCTTGCGCTTGACTGCGGAGTCGCCTTGCCGAAATTGAAAATAAAGAAATTAGCACAACGGTGGCCAGCAGAAGTCACCACCTTCCCTACCAAACGCCCACCCGCCCTCAAGTCCCTTGTCTCTGCATGAGAGCAGAGCAGGGGACCGGCTCCTAATCGAACGACGAATCGGCGAATCGGCGACCGAATCAAGGCCCTCTTCAGGGCCAAACTCTACCCTTCCACGTCCGTTGCCTTCTTGGTTGACAGCCGTTTAACAGCGGCCAATCAAGGCCCTCTTCAGGGCCAAACTCTACCCTTCCACGTCCGTTGCCTTCTTGGTTGACAGCCGTTTAACAGCGGCCAATCAAGGCCCTCTTCAGGGCCAAACTCTACCCCTCCGCGGTACTTTTGCCTCCCTTGCAGCGTCCAGTTCTCTCCCTTGGTTGAAAGCCTTAAGAGCGGCAAATCAAGGCACTCACTCCAAATAACTTTTAATTAAAACTTAGTCACTTGAATTAAAACTTCTTAGTCTCACACCAATTACGGAGCACACAGGCCGCCTATCGGCATTTCCCCCACCAGTCTTCAACTGTGCCTATTACTCTTGGTCGCTTGGACAAGGCGAGCGTTGCGTGGTTCCGCGTAACGGAACCGGGTCAAGCCTCACTGGCCCGGCTGGGGGCCAGATGCGGCGATGGCCCACCTGATGCTCACCGGCGTACGCACGGAGGTGTGGACGGACCGGTTGCGCTCCAGGGCCCTGAGGACCTCGCCCCGTGCAATTGTCCAACCCGGACACCCCCAGCTGCAAGTCCCCTCCCCCCAATGGCCCGCATCCCCGAGCACCGACTCGGACGCCTCCACACCCAGGGTAGTCGTGGGTCACCCCTCCCCACGCCCAGCGTCCTGCCCTACGATGAGTCCCGGAGCTAAGGCCCCTCTGAGGAACTCACCCGTTCTTTCCCCGGATGAGGAAGTCAGGGCCCTAACTTCTTTCCCCCCTTTCCAAATTCCTCATCCCGCTCGATCCGTGGCGTCGCCGGATTTCGAGTCCCCCGTCCCTACAGACCCGACCGTCGGTGGCCCGAGACCGGCGGCCGCAACAAGCACGCCGACCACATCAAACAACGGCCACACAAAACCCAATGGCCGGACGTCCCTATTCAAGCCGATCGGGCCGGCACCCCCCACCATCTCACCCCCTAGCAGGCCACCATCCCAGATCCCGCCCCTCATGTCGGTGAACCCGTTCATCGTCGGACCTCCTCCTCCCCTCACCCATGGACCTTTCCTCCCACTCCTCTCCCTGCCCTTCCCACAACCCATCCGGCCTGCGAAGGGAGCCCCGCCCGCGAGCACCCCTGGCGAGTGGACAACCCCCACCGGCCGTCGTGCTGGGTCCATGAAGTCAGGGCCCTCTCCCCCCGACACACGCCCTCCCAACCCTCCCGGGCAGGTCCTCTCGTGGGTGTCTATCGCCAACCTACCCCCGAATACCACGCAGCGCCAGTTCCACTCGTGCTGGAAGCAGGCCTTCCCCAGCCTGTCTTCCGCGCGTATGGACGTGCGCTCCGTCGAGAGGACTGTGAGAGTCCAGCTCTGCGGAAAGGGCCTGGAACTCCTACACGGTGGAGAGAAACGCTTGGCCCACCTAGTAGGAGAGCCCATACGGGTCTCTTATCCGCTGGGTCCCCGCTCCGCCCCTAAACATCATAAAGTCCCTAGGTCCGAGTCATTTATTCAGAACACCTTCTCCTTCGTCGTTAAAGGGGTGGACTTTGCGACGCCGGAGAAGGACATCAGAGACGGCCTGCAGGACCTAGGTGTTCCTGTTCTCGTCATCTGGAGGATCAGGGCCAGGCGGACGAAGAGGCCGAGCACCGTGATGCGAGTCGTCACGGAGCTCCATGCAGAGGACCGATGCAGGGACCTGATGCGGCGCGGGATATGCTTCTACGGGAGAAGTTACCGATGCGAAGCATCCAAGCCCCCCTCCCCCCCTTCCCAGGCCAAGCAGTCTCGGCGGAGTGACGAGCGGGCTCGTCGCGGACGCCCTTCCGGTCCACGCCGGGAGGGGGAAGGCACGGTCCGTCAGGCGCGCTGCCCGGACTGCGGCGGCGAGCACAGGGCGGGCGATGGGAGTTGTCCCCGACGTCCACGCGCCCCGCCCTCGCTCGCCGCGGCTGCCCCAATTCACCCCGACCCGTCTGTTTTGCAGGCCATCCCCGCCCTCCCCGTGGACGCGAAGCCAGTGACGAGGAAGGAGCTCCTCCACCTGCTGACGATGGTGCTGACCAACATCCACCAAGATCAGCGCCAGGCAGTAGGTCGAGCCATCGACGATGCGGCAAAGACCGTACTGGGGATGACAGTCACCCCGCTGTACTCCCCACCGGCTTTCCCATCGCTCTTCTCTGACCTCTTCAATGGCGAACGATAAGTCGAGGGTTTCTTTTATAAATATTCGCGGTGGCCTGGGCCAAAAGAGGCCCCTCCTGAAAGAGCACATAAGGACAAGGAAGGTCGCCATCATGGGGCTGGTGGAGACCTATCTGCGTCCCAACTCAAGTGTCAATATTTCTGGATTTCAGGAATTCAGCACCGCGAGGCTTGGCAACACATCGGGAGGCACCACACTGCTAATCCGCAATAACATAGCCGCCGTCAGGGAAGACATCCCACAAGACTGCCTCACCCCGGGGAATGAAGCAGTTCTCGCCCGGGTCCACTTAAAGAGGAGGAAGATTTTAATATGTGTTATTTATTCCAGGCCCAACGTGGAACTCCCTGTGAAACTCCTGGACCACATAATAGCGTCCTGTCCAACAGCCATAATTATAGGAGACCTGAACGCAAGAAACACCTCCTTCAGGGACCAGGCGACGAATGCTAAGGGGAGGATTCTGCAAACCTACCTTCTGCAGCACTCCCTAACCCGCCTGGATATCCCGTCGCCCACCTTCGTGGGCAATGGGTGTTCATACCCCGACCATGCCCTGGTAACCGGAAACCTCATGGCACTCTCGGGTGACGTGACGGTGGACGATTGCCTTACTTCCGATCACCTGCCCTTTTCCTTCCCCCTCTACCTCGTGGATCCTCTCCCTTGCATCTCCGTCACCCGGCCCGACTACAAGAAGGCAGACTGGGACACATTCAACAGCACAATCGCTGAAAGGACGAAGCACATTGAAGGCATAGAAACAACGGACCAGGTGGACAGTGCCCTAAAGGCAATGGAGGACGCCTTTAAAGAGGCTGCGGGCTGCATCCCGACGAAAACAATCGACCCGAAGAGGCCACCACTACCCAGGGATGTGGTGGATATGATTAAACAAAAGAGGTTGATATACCGGGATTGGGTTAGAACAAAAGACCCCGACCTAAAGACTGAATGGAATAGAATGAATGCCCTCATCAGAAGGAAGGTCATTCTGCAGAAGGAAAAAAGTTGGGAAAATGCCTGCAGAACACTCGATTACAGGGACGGCGGCGCATTCTGGAGAAAATTCAAAATACTGACAGGACAACACAAGGCTAAAACATGCCCGTTAACTGACATTACCGGGGTTCCGATCGCTGATGCTACAGCAAAAGCTGAGGAATTCCGGAGAGTCCTGTCGGAAATTTACACGCCCGCCGAAGATCCCCTCTTTGACGAAGTCAAAAAAGACAGGTGCACGAGGGCAGTGCAGACTGCTGAAATACTTTTAAGACCACTGCAGACACCAGCCAGGATAGAGGACGACCCGGTACTCCAACCAATCTCCGCAGAGGAAATGGAGGAAAGCAGACCGTGGAAGAACAAGGCACCGGGCGACGACGGTATAACCACCCTTCATGTCAAAAAGGCCCCTGCCTGCGCCCCACTCCTGATGTCTATCTTCAATGCCATACTATGTATTGGATACTACCCTGATTCCTGGAAAAGGATTACAATGGTAGGATTACAATGATAGCGGAGAACAACAGGGCGCTTCTGGATTCCATAATTGGTACAGCAGGTGGTCCACTGCCCAGAAAACCTAAGAAAAAGCTGTATTCAACTCCAAGATTCATCTCGGACCACCTCCATCTATATCACCCGGAGGTCGCGCTACCACCTCATACAATCAGACCCACGGTTCCCGCACCCGCGCAGCTTACCATCACACCAGGTTTTCCTCTCCGCCCCAAGAAAAAAGGAAAGAAGAGAAAGAAGAAGAGAGAAGAAGAATCGGCGTCCGACACAGTGGCCCCGCCAGCAACCCTTGCCCCAAGTGACTCCCCCCCACATCCCCAGTGATACCCATATTTATTCCTCCCTCCCCCCAGTGATTCCCAGTGATATTGACTATTTATTATCTATTTATTGTTAACAGAGACATATATTCCATGTTGAAATATTTCATAGTTTAACCACGTTATTAACGGATCCCCAGTGATTTCTTTATTACCAGAGACATATATATATATATATATATATATATATATATTATTTATGCAGAGACTTATTCAGTGTTGACTTTTAAATTTCTAAGATTTGTTATTTCTTTGTGTTGTTTTGTTTTATATTGTTAAGTTTGTGGCCTGGCGGTGGTTTTAGCGGGTTTCCCACCGTCCTAGGGCGAATGCCGGGCCAATATCTTCCCGCACCTGTAAAAGTATTCCAGTGACTTCCCTGAAGAGGCGACAGCCTAGAACGGGGTCCACACCATTGTTTTTGTTATTTGTTATACTTGTATTTGTTTCGGTGTGGAAATAAACATATTTTGACTTGACTTGAAGTTAATATCAATAAGAAGAAACTAAAGCTTGATCTAGGTGTCCTTCTAAGGACCAATCAGAAGCTAACGCTTGGTCTTTGTGTCCTTCTAAGGACCAATCGGTGCATAACTTCTGAAAAAGCGGGAAGGCTGAAGAAGATGGAATCCACCCGGAGGAGCAAGCCCAGCAGCCGGCAAAGGCAGGCCCACAGGAGGAAAGCGGCGGCGGTCACGACCGCGCAATCATCACCCCACCCCTCCCCGGCGAATGACTTACTAGAGATTTCGGGAGAAGTCCTCAACTCTTTTCGTCCCATCCTCACCCTCCCCCCTTCCCCAACCCCCGCCCTCCTCACTCCAGTTCCACTCCCCCCTCAACAGTCCCCCTTCCCCTCCCCCCACTCCTCCCCCCAGATCCCGGACAACCTAAGTTCTCTCAGGAATGACACTTACGTCTTCCTCTCCCACATCCCTCCCACCTTCTCCCAGAAATCTTTCCATCTCGCCCTCATTTCTCTGTTCCCGCAACTCTGCGGCTGCGAGTGCTCCGTCTTCTCCGCGGAGGGAACCGCGAGACTCATAATTCCCGGAGTCTTCGCGGATCTCTTTCGGGAGGAGGCGAGCAAGCGCAAGCTGGACGTCCGCCTCGGTCGGCCATGCATAGCAACCGTCAGACGAGCGGGAACCCCCCCAAATATTAATCCAGTTTCTCTCTCCTTTTCAGTCGTGGTGAGAGGGGTGGACCTGTTGACGACGGAGGAGGACATCAAAGACGCCCTCCGATTTGCCAATATCGACCACAATGGAGTGAGGAGAATTGTGGCACGACTTACAAGGCGACCGACCACCTTGATGCGGATTATCCTTAAGGACGCCTCCTCCACCCACCGCCTGCTACACGACGGACTTATCTACTGCGGCAAACGATACCGCACCGAACCCTCCCACCCACCACGACCCCAGCCTGCTCGATGTCAGCGGTGCCAGGAATTCTCCCACCTGGCAGCAGCGTGCACTAAGGCTCTAAGATGCCCTCGCTGTGGTGGTAACCACTCCTCCGCAGCTTGTCGCTCTGACAGCCTTCGATGCGCCAACTGCGACGGAGAGCACCACGCCGGCGACTGGAAGTGCCCTCAGCGCCCAAAGGAACCGGCGGGGCTGGGTTTGACAGTCCCACTCACAGCTATCCCTCTCCCCCTCATTCCAGGGACTCCCGCTGATGACGACCCAGTCACCATCTCCGGCCTATTGAGACTCCTGAGCCTGGTATTGGCGAACCTCCACCCGACCGACCGGCCTACTGTCGCTGGAATCGTGGACGCAGCGGCCAACGAGATACTGGGATACTCTGTGAAAACAGCGTACTCCTGGCACTCTCAATTTGCAACGGTCGCCAAGATGAGACGCAGCAACTACTAGAACGGCTAAGTTTTCTCATAATTCTATTTCCTTCTGAAAGCATGATATGACTCTGTAAATAGTATTAACGACTATCATGCTTCACTCTATATTTCGTTAAGTGCTTCCTTCTGGAGAATAGTTGATACAAATTTATTTGCATTCATGTGTATTAAACTAAGGAGTGGCTTCATCTTAATCTATGTAGACCAAGTGCTATGCACGGCTCACCATCCACCTAAATCATTTGTATATACAGCCGCCACTGAATAACCTAATTTTAGCCAATAGGTAATGCTTGTATATAACTTGTGCGTAAAATATCTCCGAGAAGCCAATCGAAAATACTTGTCATACTATATTAGATAACTACTATATTGATAATCATGACCATGTGCAATGCACCAATCAATTAATGTAAATATTGAGATCTATGCCCATTTATAAATAATCGCCTGCATGTAAATAATTATCAGATTGTATATAAAATATGCTTTAAATTATTCCAGCACTCAACACCCCGTAATCAGCTGCAGAAACCAGAAACCGGTATCAGATCATTAAGAACCATCGATCAACCCGTCCACCACCACCGAGAAACCCGCACCGCAAGGACCACAGAAGACACCAAGATCGACAAGAAGACTACCACACCAAGAGGACACCTGAAAAGACCAAGAGGACACATACCTACAAGACGCATACATAACATAATACGGCGGCCTGCGTGAGGTTTTGCCGGTTTTCCTCACGCCTTTGGGCGAATGCCAGGCCACACGCCATTCCGGTTCCAAAATCCAAAGTCAATGTCAAATCATTTTTTGTACATGTTTTATTTTTTGTTTTTTGTAAATATGCAACAGCACCTGCAAAAACTTGAAAAATTTTATATATGTATCCACCCTGAAGAGGAGAAATCCTATAACAGGGCCCCGTAAATGTAATGTTTTTGGGAAATAAACCTTTAACCAACCAACCAAGTTAATATCATCTCTGTCTTGGGCTAGAATTACCTGGTCATCTGCATAATGTAGAATGTATATGGTCTTGTCTCCTACAGGCAAGCCCATGTTTGCGCATTGTCTTTTCCATTGTTTAAGGGCACCGTCGAGATATATTCTGAATAGGCTAGGTGAAAGACAGCATCCTTGTCTTACCCCTTAATTTGTTTTAAATTGTTTTCCTAGATTGTTTCCCACTTTCACTTGAGCTGTAGATTCTGTATAAAGTTTCTGTATTGCTACTGCATCAGGTAAGATGATGACTGCTAGACAGTTGAAAAACGTGTTGTAAGAGTTAAGAGTTTGAAATAAATTTGGTAGACAGTACGATATCGTTTGAGTACTATCATTGTTAAATATGCTGTTCTACAATATCTCGCCGGAGGAAGCGGAGTTTTTTCTGTATTGACCTTATGATAGATTTATTTATGTTTGTCGCCTCAAGTGCCTCCCATAGGTTTTTCAAAGGTACGCTGTCATAAGCTTTTGTGATATCAATGAATATGAAGTGCACTTCTCGGTCAGTAGCTCTCCTTTTTTCTATTATTTGCGTCAAACAAAAAGCGTTATCTATTGTTGAGCGTCCTGCCCTAAACCCGGATTGTTCTTCACTTTCAAATTGCCTATACTCTTCATCAATGAGCTGCGTCAATATTCTACCGTATATTCTGCTTTATGTGCTAGTGATTGCTACTCCCCTATAGTTCTTGGGCTGGTCTTTTGGGCCTTTCTTATGAATTGATACTATCCATGATTTTTCCCGATCATTTGGGGGGTTTTCTCCGTTTAAATATTATTTATTAACGTCGTTAGTAGATACAGTAATTTTTTGATGGTTCTTTCACCAACTCAATGCAAATATTTTCCGGTCCAGGGGAAGTACCAGTCTTCATTTTTCTGATTGCCTTCAGTACGTCTTCCCCGGAGATTTCTAATTTTTCTTGGTGAGTTTGATAGGTATTTCTGATTGTTTCCTTATATTGTGGTCTATTTTCTTGGAGCTAATCTTGGTAGTAGCTACTTAAACTGTTTGTTGGTATAATGCTTAGAAAATGTCCATTCCTCTTCTGTTTTCGTAGGGTTTTTAGTACCTTCCATGCCTCCCTTGATTGTTTCCCTCCTATATAGCTATCTATTCTTTTACATACTTCGTCCCACTTTTCATTTTTTATTTCGCAATACCTGTCTTCTAAATTTGACCTGGGCTTCCTTACACCGCATTCTATCTTCATCATTTATATAATTAAAATATAATCGAAAGAAGAAGCTCTTATTTTGTGGAAGGCTGCCATGATTAATAACAACACACTTTGTGACTTCCACAGACTTTTATTGAGAGACGACCGGTTTCGGCTGGTAAGCCATCTTCAGGTGCAAATAATCTCTATACAGCCAGTATATATATAGTCTAGAATTTTTAGGGGAGAGGGGTAAGAGTGGCGAGAGAGGAGTAGGCGTGGAGGGGGGTAGTGTGATGCGAAATAGGGGGGATGGGTTGGAGAAGGTGATGTCATTTAGAAGCCATTTGGATTCACTTGCAAGGACTATTGACCACTGTTCGTATGCATCCAAATTCCATCCCTTTTCCACACAATACAATATTTCCGGCTTAAAGTCACCTCGGTGCCCCAACTTCAGCATGTCTCGGGCGAAGGCCGATGAGTCGTCTTTTTTGTTTTTAAAACATGCCTGATGTTCCTTGGCTCTTAACTGGAAGCTTCTCCCCGTTTGACGAACATAGAACACCATACAATCATGACATACAAGTTTATATACACCACTTTTAAAACCAGGTTCAAGGGATGGAAGATAGACGCATACGAACAGCGGTCAATTGTCCTTGCAAGTGAATCTAAATGGCTTCTAAATGACATCACCTTCTCCAACCCATCCCCCCTATTACGCATCACACTACCCCCCTCCACCCTCCACGTCTTCCACTTATCCCTCTCCCCTAAAAATTCTGGACTGTATAGAGATTATTTGCACCTGAAGATGGCTTAACAGCCGAAACCGGTCGTCTATCAATAAAAGTCTGTGGAAGGTGTGGAGGTAAAGATCAAAATTGAGGTGGGGTAATGATGGGTAAATGAGCGGGTAAAATATCTAATTTAACAGTTTTCTCCCGAATGACTTTGAAAAATCTATTTTTCGAAATTTTCTCCGACATTTAGTTTTCGCTCCTTATCACAAATTCAAATATAACAAAATATCACAAATGAAACAATGGGCTCAAAATATGCCTCTTGGATTATATCACGTTAATGTTTAGCAAATACACATTCATTGTCAAAGTTAAAAATGAGTCACAAAGTTCTCCGGCTCTTGTTTTCTCTTATCTTCCTGTATTCCCACCACGACTGCTAACATGGATGTTTCCACGAAGAAGATAGATACTACTATTTTCTAAAGCATTTAATTTTCCGTTAGATTTAGTTAGATATCACTTTTCCAAGGGTTATGCTAGTATAAAAACACACTTCCAAATTGTCCCGATGAGGAGTGAGAGCCAGTTTAAAAGTTCGGCCGTCAATAAACTGTATCTCCCTTTAGCTAGTTTGGGATCAGGGGTCTGTAAAAGGATGTAGATGGAAGAAACGGCGTGATTTATCATTTCCAGTCCATAAAGTTGTCTATAGGAGCGCGTTATGCCCATTGTTGGTGGCAATATGTTTCGTAAAGGTTTATTCTTTCTGAAATTTTGTTTTTTGCTCCATCCCCCCGAATGAAACAAATTTTATTGCTGGTGTTGGACATCTATAACAATCTCGAATGTCAGCATCACTCATCTGGAGAAGCATGCCTTTTCATTGAAGTTAACTGTTGAATACCATTTTACCCTCTAGTATTCTCTTTCTTGCCGTATAGAAAGCCTTAATTTCATCATCAACATCTTTTTCGCCAGTCAACGGAATCTCCAGCTCATCGATTTTTTCTATCTCCTTGCTTCTGTTTTCTTCTTTCATTGGTACCATTCCCGAAGAGTTACCAACGTTTACATCAACCAGTTCATTAGTTATAACTAAGTTTTTCACTTCTGCTTTTGCCTTTATTATGAGCGGGTTTTCATAGTGGCCCAATGCCTGGTCCAAGTGTTTGGTAGAATCATCCCCTCGAACGGGCGTTGATAACCCGTGAGCCAACCTTCGTCTGCGTCCTCCAGATGGCACAACATCCTCTCCTCGAGAAAACCGCGGCTGAGAGTTCTGATCTTTGATTTCCACTCCACCAGGAGAAAGAAGGGAGCCACTAGCAGCCCCGATGCTTTTCTCATAGAGCTCTGCCGTCTGACAGTCAGTCGGAAAATCTGGACTAAAGCTTTCCCATATCTCACCCATTTCTAACCATTCGTTATATTTAAATTTATTTTTCTGGTCAGAGGGAGGAGAAATGGACGCTGCGTTTTCAACGTCATCACTCCCCAACCAATCAGGATCGAGACCGCCGAAGTCCACTTCGGTTCTCATCCACGGCAAATGTGTACCGGGCCCGTTCGGGAGAGTCAAGATGGTGGGTCCCACGTCTTCGCTCAGAGAACCGGCGAGGCTCAAACGTGTCCAACTGTGAGAACTAGCTTTCGGCGAGGGGAACTGAAGATGTGGATGTGTATCACTCGAGCAAGTATGAGGTAAGATGGTAGATTTGTAGTAAAAAACACTGCTCTCTTCCACTTTGTCAGAGACTTGGGGCAGTTTCCTAGACAATAATTTGCATTCGATTGGAGACCACCATGCGTTGGGTGTTCCGTCGTGAAAGGAAGAGTGATTGTTTTCTGGAATATATACGAGGCCATTCCTGTTTTTACTGCTGATAGCTGAAATTTTTCCCCAGTAGTATCGTAGCTGATTTCCAAACTGAAGCTCTGCTTTTTGTAAGTTGTCATGGATGTGGTTCATATCACTTAGTAGTAGGAGCAATGCGTCTGCTGTATAGTTGCATGCTTCAAACTCGGTTTTTAACTTCAACTTATTTAGATTTAGGAAATTATTTTCAATGGTTGTCCTCGTACTTTCCACTCTGGAGGTATTCGTGAACCAATACTTTTCAGTGTCTAAAGAGGAACATTCATTCTGTTCATCTAGCTGCCGCAGATGTTTTACTGAAAATTAAAATATTAAAATTAGCCTTGACTTTGACTGGCAGCTCATGGGTCTACTAAGACCACCAAAAGCCTCCTTACTCATTGAATTATCAAGGACTAAAACATATATCCATTCATTCGTAATTTGCACATTGAATTGATTTGAACTGATCAACCTGGATTTACAATCAAAGAGATGAGCACGTAGGAATCGAGGGATAAATATTATTGTAAATAATGAATATTCCATCGCTTAAGATGTATTTATAAATATTTTGTATGCATGTTGAATTCGATTAAGATTATACAGATTTCATATCTACCAATTTTTGTTTTGATTCCTCGTAATTTATATGCAGCTTTCTGAGCTTGCTGTTTTTGGTTGTGGATAATAAAGTTCATTTGATTCAAATTCTCATTCAACTGCTTACGTAAACTATTTGCATGTGTCAATTCTTCAAATGCTAACAGCTCTTCATCTGCATCATCTGAAAAGGCGAGAGCGAGGGTATAATGATCGATCTTGCAGTGGAGCAAAATCAGTGCAGGCATTAGATTTGGCACGCTCAGAAATCATACATGATGAAATGAAGTGTATTTTAAATTTCCCACTCTTCAAAGAAACGTGATATGGATAATCCAACTGTTAACCGTTTCGGCAATAGTGATAAGGTCGATACATAAGACGCATCGATACAGCATAAATATCGTAAGCAGCGGGTGGGGGGGGGGGAGGGAAAGGAGTGTAAAGGGGAAGGAGGGGGTCAAGAGCAGACAGCTGCACCGAATTTGGGCCAAAGGGGCCAAAATGGGAAAATGAGACAATTTAACTAATGTGAGCTCCTTTTATGTGCTTTCATTCGTCCATTAACGTGATGACAACCAATGAAATGGAACGAAAAATCACCATCGATAATAATTACTGACGATGCGGTCATCTACCGGGAAATTATCACAGACGCAGGCTTAAAAGTTCCATCATCATGCACGGTAGGCCTATGAGGCCAATTCGTTCCTTAAAGCCCCTAAATGAGATTCATAGAGGAAGAGGGTGACGCCTGGGTAGCTTAATTGGTTAGAGTAATTGGCGTGAAATCGAGGGACCTGGGTTCTATTCCCAGTCCAGGCGAATGATTCTTCCACTGTGAATTTCACATAATTTTCCATAATCGGACCTAAACAATGATCATTCAGGGTGCCAGGGGTGGGGGTTAGAACCTACTCATAGGGATTGCTTCACAGTACACTTCTACATCTACATACTACCCCGCATGGGCGTGCGGCAGGGGTGGTGGGTCACCAGCCGTGTAGAGATGTAAAATTTTTGGAGGTGACATGTACTGTGGGAGTGTATTTAGAGGAGCTCAGTTTCTATTGTGGTCGCTTATTGTGCGCGAAAAGAACGAGCTTTTGTACCTATCTGATCGGCAGAGTATCTCTTATTTTATCGCATCTGTCAGACCTAGGAATGTAGTGAGGCGTCATGATAATTTTCTCTGTGTTGCTCTGAAACATACCAGTTCTGAATTTATCAAGCAGCCTAAGCCTAGCGTGCAGCCTCCGAGTCTCTAGGGGCTCCCACCTTAACCCCTCTAACAGTATGTAACACTATATGTTCCTTCGTAGCCAGGGGTGCCCATCCCCCCCCAATGCTAATGGCACATTCCCCCCAAAACCAATAACCCTCTTCCACCCCCCTACCCACACCCCCCGCCGGTATATAGCTACTTATCAGGTTATAATTTGATAGCCTGTCCAAGGTCGTGCATATGGAGTAACGCCTAGGGGAACGGAGGATTCGGGAAGTTTTTTAATTATTAGCTTCACAAAATCGTTTTTAACATTTTTCTGGCAATAAAATCTTAAATCATCATACACGTTATCGATCACAGTGATATCAATATTCTTAGAGTTAGTTTTGAGAGTTTGGCTACAATGATTCATGACCAAGCCCTCAAAAACTATCTCCAAAAAATAGAGATAAAATCCAAAGCAAACTATTGCGCTTATATAGGGGAACTTATTAAATCTTAATACAAGGCTACAAAGAACCATAAGGATGTGAGAGTTTGTTTTTTGCGATAGCATGCTAAATAAAGGAATAAATTGTAAGAATGAGAATCGTCTAGTTCTTATATTTTATTAAAGTAACTAAAGGCTTCCTTCATATTTCGAATTAAGGAAAAATATGGGAAATATATTGAATATTTCACTCCTAAATCAACACAGCTGGATCCTGTACCGAACAAAATAGGTGGTCAACTTACTGCAAAGACACTATTGTGATACTTTATACCACACCTAACAGCTATATACAGTAGGGTGGATCGAAAAATCGTTTTTTTCGAAATAGGTCTGCGGCTAGTCCTTGAAGTATTTGGTTGGTTGTCCTTATAACCCATACAAAGTTCCAACTTGATCGGATTATATCTTCAGGCTGCGCTTTTCAGTCAAAATTTTAAATTTTTATGAAAAAAGTAAAAAATTTGCAAATTTTCCTGGTAGTTTCTAGTGTTCCCGGAATGGTTTTATGGCAAAAAATAACATATATTGCTTGTATGTTGCTTAATATTAGCGATTGAGTGTGTTAAAATCAGGCAAAATGATTTAATAGTTCGCCAAAAAACGCCAAATATACAGAAATGCTACGGATGTTAGGTAGGCATTAACCCGCTATAATAACTTGTCCCCACCGACTTAAATTCGAAGAAAATCCACAATCTTTTTGGTCATATGCGAGAGAACTTCAGGGAAAATCTTCTACCGTAGATTCGTTATTTGATAAAGATGGTAAACTTGTCACCGAAAATATTGACAAAGCTAATGTGTTAAACTCCCACTTTGAAAGTGTTTACACTACAGACGACACTGCGTGTAATTTAGACATTCCATTCATTGAGGAACCAATGAAAGAAATCACGATTCAACGCGATGGGATAACTAAACAGCTACAATCGATAAAAAGTAATAAATCTCCGGGTCCGGAGGGAATACCCGCGCGCGTCCTCAAGGAGTTAGCACCACAGGTCGCACCGTTCTTAGAGATAATATTCAATAAGTCATTGTCTGAAGGAAAGATAAGAATGAACTTGAAAACTGCAAACGTTACACCGATATTTAAAAAGGGAAACAGACATGACCCAGGGAACTATCGACCAATATCATTGACATCGATTACAGGCAAGATTCTCGAACATATCATTGTTAGCAATATCATGACTTTTCTGGACAGTCGAATCCTCCTGCATAATTGTCAGCACGGATTCTGGAAAGGTAGATCATGCGAAACACAGCTCGCGCTCTTTCTTCACGATGTTCTCAAATCTGGTGAATCGAAAAGACAAGTTGACGCACTATTTCTAGACTTTAAGAAAGCTTTCGACACGGTACCTCACAGAAAACTATTGTACAAATTACAGTCATGCGGTTTAAACGAACAAGTAGTAAACTGGATACGTGACTTTCTGAGTGATCGTAAGCAAAAAGTAGTTCTTGACGGAATTAGCTCTGATATAGTTAAAGTGACATCAGGTGTCCCGCAAGGAAGCGTTATTGGCCCACTTTTGTTCATTATATATATAAACGACCTCTGCTCCCGAATTAGCAGTAAAATACGTTTATTTGCCGACGACGCTGTCATATACCGCGAAATTAGTGATCACTCTGACTTTGAAATTCTGTCATCGGACAGCGTTCATGCGTGGAGCAAAGAGTGGGGACTAGAACTTAATCTGAGCAAATGCACGGCGGTGCATTTTTTGCGTAGGTCGTCCAACTATCCCCATGTATATGTTGTGGATGGCGTTAGCATAAATGCGACAGATGAAGTGAAATACCTGGGAGTTACGATAACTTCAAACCTATCGTGGGGGACACATATAAGAAATATTTGTGGCAGAGCCCTGAAGAAGCTAGGATTTGTCAAGCGTGCTGTGGGAAGATCTTCGGATGATAAAGTGAAAGAGAGGTGCTATTTCGCACTCGTCCGGCCACACCTTGAATATGCAGCGAGCATATGGGATCCGGCGGAGAAAGACGTAGTCCATGAACTTAATAAAATACAAAGGAAAGCTGCGCGATCCGTCCAAAACTGCTACGGCCGTACAGAAAGCGTTACACAGATTTTGAACGATTTAGGGTGGGAGCCGCTAGAGACTCGGAGGCTACGCGCTAGGCTTAGATTGCTTGAGCAATTGAGAATGAATATCTTTCAGAGCGACACGGAGAACATCATATTAGAACCACATTATATTTCCAGATCCGACAGAATCGATAAATTAAGAGAGATATTTTGCCGAACGGATAGGTATGGGAATTCGTTTTTCCCCCGAACAATTAAGGACTTGAATAAATGCTAGGCAGAACTTTGATTTATTATGACGGCTGGTGTCCTAACACCCCCCGCCACACGCCTTTTGAGGCGGCTTGCGGGGTAGTATGTAGATGTAGATATACGCCTGGTAAAATATAATTAACAATAGAGATGGACTTACCATTTCCTGACTCATTCCTGGGAGTATTTTCCTTAACATGAGTATCTCTTATATTATCTTCAAAAGACAGATGCTTGTTTTTTTCTTGTACACAATTCTTCTGCCCTTTTTCAAGGGCTATGGATGTGCGATTACTTTCTTTTTCTTTGATTAATGTCTTCATTAATGCAGCTATTAGAAATTATTAAGGAATACCTCATGTTCCTATTTTTAGGAGTAGTTATAATTAAGAGCAACAATTAAAATGCAAGACTGATGCACGCCACCATTTTTCTAGGTTCAAGCCTGTGCACAGATCCCTCAAGAAAAAACCTAGTCGCCCGTCCAACCTCAAGAAAAAATCAAATGGTTAAAAATACCCTTTATTGGCCCCCTGTCACATAACATATTCAATTCTGTTCCAAAAAATAATATAAAAATCAGTTTTTACAACAACAACACCTTGTGCCGAGTTTTAAATAATTCAAAAGACGTAATAGATCACAATTTAAAATCAGGAGTGTATAAACTAAGATGTAATGAATGTAATTGTATTTATATCGGCCAAACTGGACGTAATTTTAAGACTAGGTCCGAGGAACATAAGGTGTGCTGGAGGAAGAAAGATGACACGTCAGCTTTCGCGCGGCACCTTTGGGAGACGGACCATCGAAGCGACTTCATAGCAGAGATACTCAATTTCTCAGGGAAGGGTCGGAAGATGGATGGATGGGAGCAACGGCTGATAAACCTTGAAGATACCCAATACTTACTTAACGACGTTGTATTCCCCAACCCATCCCCTCTGTTACGTATTACTACTACTTTGCCTCTCCTTTACCTTCAAATTTCCTTTTCATACCATATGATTCATCCCAAAGCTCACCTTCACCTTATACTTCACCTTATTATGGAAAAGAGATGCAGAGCCTAAGTGGTATAACGCGGAGGTTAGGAAAACATTAAAGCACCAGAGAACATGTTATGCTAGGTTAAAAAGGGCAAAAATAAATGCTTCGAAGAACTATACAGTCACCAAAAATTACAAAATATCTAAACTCTTAGCAAAAAAAAGCGTGCCGAAAGGCTTTAGCTGATTCCAAGCTAATTAAAATACTGGGAGAAACTTGAATGATAATCCTAAGGCATTTTGGTCGTATGTTAGGGACACTCAAGGAAATAAATCAACAGTACACACGCTAAAGAACATCAAAGGGTAAAAGCTAACCAACATTCTACAAAAGGCCAATTCGTTAAACTCATTCTTCCAAAGCATTTTCACTACCTACACACCACATCTTTTCGATCCGCAGCCAGTTCGTTCCCAAACATTTATGCCTGAAATTATTATAAATTGTCGCGGCATAGAACAGCAGCTAAAACATATCAACCCCAACAAATATCCCGGTCCAGATCAAATTCCTGCTCGCGTATATAAAACATTGGCATCAGACATAGCGCCTTACTTAGAAGTAATATTTACCAAATCATTAGTAGATCACGTAGTGCTTAAGGACTGGAGAGTAGCAAATGTCACACCTATATTTAAAAGTGGCGACAGGGAAGACCCTACTAACTACTATTTCTCTCACATACATTTCGTGTAAGGTATTTGGACACATAATCGTAAGCTCCATTATGCGTCATTTAGATAGGGAGGAATAAATAACCAACACGTATTTTGAAAGTGTAGATCTTGCGAAACCCAATTGGCTCTCTTCGTTCATGACATCTTACTCTTGGGTGAAAATAATGTTCAAGTTGACGCGATATTCCTCGATTTTAAGAAAACTTTCGATAAGGTACCTCATATTAAGTTACATTCGAAAACAGAAGCATATGGAATAGATAAAAACATTATTAGTTGGATTAATCAGTTCTTACATGGGCGGGCGTCAAGGGTTGTCATAGATGGTATCATGTCAAACACTGTTAGCGTCACATCGGGTATTCCTCAGGGAAGTGTCATTGGTCCACTTTTATTTCTCTTATACATAAATGATATTAGCAACGTCGTTAAAAGTAAGCTTAGACGGTTGTGTATTGCAATACTAACAATTCCGAAGATAGCGACTCGTTAACAATCGACCTACTTGCTATTCATGCTTGGTGCGAAAAGTGGCAGATGGGACTGAACATGAAAAGTACGTAGCAGTCAGCTTTTGGAAAAGGAAAAATAGGCCAGGAAGGAATAAAAAACAAACTATTAAACCCCTCGTACTACGGCAGATTAGATCGCACCAATAAAATTAGAAAGATAGATTGTAGAGCCGATAGGTATAAAATGTCGTTTTTTCCACGTACCATTCGGGACCATAAAAGCTATGATCGTCGTCATGAATAGTGCAAATAATGACATTAGCTAGATTTTAGATCTCTGTCTTTATATTTTCTACGTTCTCATTTATGTAAGATGTAAATATTGATGTTCTTATTTAAGCATGATACCTTGAATCTGTAGTGGAAGTCTTTGTATCCCTTGCATGTTGGAACGATTGAAGATAGAATGTTTCTTGGGCGTTAGATTTTTAATTGGCGCTTTGCATGTGTGGTACGCTGGTTTCAATGTAGTTTCGGTGTTCTGCCGTCTAATTTATGCATGCCTGATGTGGAAGCACCCCCTGCCACACTCTCCTCTCTCATACACTCATACACTCTCCTGTGGGACACTCAAATTAACTGAAATCAAATTAGTGATGGCGCTGTCTAATATGACCCTCTGAACGCGATCGCATAGGAATTTTCTAGTCCAGGAAATTGCATTTTCGTCCAAGCCATAAGATTTTGTTTAATTAACTTTCTATAGGGTACTTTAATAAGTGTTTTTTTAAGTCAAGAATTTTTTTTAGAGTCAAGAATTCTCTAATCTTCACCTTCAGTTTCTGATATAGCCCCCTACTTGTAGGTAATATGTAGAAAATCCACCAAGGAACACGTAGTACCCAAGGACTGCGAAATTTGCAACGTAACGCCTATATTTTAAAGTGGTTATAAGAAACAGCCATCGAATTACAGGCCGATATCCCTAGCATTAATTACATGCAAATTTCTTGAACATATAATGGTAAGCTCACTCATCAGATACCTCGATATGCAAAACTTGCTTATAAGAACAGAAGAGGATTAGGAAGGAAAGATCATTGGAAACTCAATTAGCTCTGTTTACTCGCGATATTTTAGTCTTCAGTGACGACAACGTACCACTAAAGACGAATATTCTTGACTTAAAAATGCATTTCTTAAGTGCCTTATAGGACGTTAATTAACCAAAATCTTATGGCTTGGACGACAATGCAATTTCCTGGATTAGAGAATTGCTATGCGATCGCGTTCAGAGGGTCGTATTAGCCAGCGCCATCACTAATTTGATTCAAGTAAATTTGAGTGTCCCACAGGAGAGTGTCATAAGTCCATTTCTATTCCTCCTGTAGGTATAATGAAGATAGTGTTGAAGTAGTAAAGAAACACCAATGCTAAACCTTTTAACCTGATGAGGGTGAAAGTATAACAGAACTGACCTTCCGCTATTATTATGGCTGCTAATATTTGTAGACGATGCAGTAATCTACAGAGAAATACGCACTTATAGTGATGAGGAAGCAATAAAAAATGACCTCAAGTTAAATCAAGCGTGATGCAATGCGTGGAGGCTAGAATTAAATTTAAGAAACATGTGCTGCAATAAACTTCTGGAAAAGAATAATTCCTCTCAATAGTGTCAATAGTGCTAATACATCTACATCCATCCACATCTTAGGAATATCGTTCAAGCCACCACGTTGTGCCATTTTGGCACGTAGTTCGCTGCGGCGGTGGCGAGGGCGGTACCGGCAGTCGCGGCGCAGAGAGAGACCGGACCGGATCGGGCTGGTCGGGAGCTCGGCAGGACAGAACGTAGATGCGAGAGTTCTGAGGAGGTGGCCACGGAGGAGTGACCACTGCCTGGTCGTTTCACCACCATTGTGGAAGATTATCTAAATTCGATTGAAGAAGTTTGTAATCTTATATAAGTTGTATTCTTATAAATAAATTCCGGTGTGTTTCAAATTGTGCCCAGTCGTTTCAAAGTGGTAGCAGAGCGTGGTTTTTCTATCGTGTGAGTACTTTCTCCTAGTCAAATTAGGTCTGGTAGGGTTCGTTTTCTGGTCCTTTGCTTTCCTTTCCATGGTCCAACCTTTTACCTCAAAAAAGTCCAGAAGGACCTCAGAGGCGAGAAGTAACCTTTCCTCCATCCTTGGGTTTCGTTTCTTGTGTTTTTTTGTTTGAGCAGCTAGGGCGATGGCGAAAGATTTTCCGACCGGTACCAGTTGGATCTATGAGCTATCCAAAGAGGAGATTGTAAGACGGGTTCGTGACCTAAGCCTTGAGGAGAGCGGAACTTTGGAGGAATTGCGAAAGCGACTGAGGGATTACGTTACCGTGACGCGTGAAAAAGAAGTTGACACTAAGGTAAGCGCCTGCTCAGAAGGGAGCAAGTGTGATCGTGGAGCTGGAACGGACGCTACCTTAATGGAGCGGCAAAAGTGTCATGCCATGGGGGAAGAAATATGCAGATGGGGTTTATGCTTCGAGGGCCATAGAGAAGAGAGTATTAATAATAATAATAATAATTTCGTCTTTAATTTATTGAGCGATATTAGGCCTGTACAGTCCTCTCTTCCATATAACTCATTTCACAAACACCCATGTCCTGGGCAGATAATTTTCTACCCAGGTGGGACTCGAACCCGCGACCCTCGGGTTAGCAGGCGGGGACTTTACCCCGCCGCCACCGGGGCCGACAAAAATACTTTCACGAGATTCGAACCCACGACATCCCACTCCAACCCAGCGATAAAGGCGCAAGTGCCTTAACCACCTCGGCTACTTCTCCTTATAAATCAGTTGTTAGAAAGGGCCGAATTGCTCAGAGAGAGTCGGGATTTATCGAAAGACGTTATGTAGGAACTTTTGCCCGAGATGCTCCGAAACAAAGCTCTAGAATGGTTCCTCGCGAATAAATTCCATATCTTTTCATGGGACGACTTTTTAGTCGAGGTCCGGAATGCCTTTCTGCCGGCGGGATATGATATCCGTTTTAAACGTGAGATGTTTGCTAGAACCCAAGGGGAAGGGGAGGGAATTGACGAGTTTATAACTGTAATGAGGACTATGAATCGTAGATTAAGAAAACCTTTAGTAGAATCAGAACTGATGTCGCTGGCCTGCGAGAATCTCCACCCTATATATCTGGAAAGGTTTCCGGGGGGAGGTATAGGGAATTTCTCAGAGATGTTACTTTTCGGTCGTCAAGTTGAGGAGAGATTAGAACGTTGTAGATTGTACAGACCTCCCCCTTTACCAAGAGAACTTTCGCATCCCGAGTTCGGATATGAAGGGCGACCAGAGAAAGATGACCGTAGAAGGGAAACTAATGAAGGGTGTGAAAGTTCAAGGGATTGGAGTCATGAGGTACGCTGCTTCAAATGTAATAATATCGGTCACATTTCCAGGAATTTCCGAAATCGTGAAAATTCTTTAAACTCGTTCAGCCGGGGAAAAATGGGAGGGGCCCCCAATCCAAGGCTAAATTAACCCTCCATCCAAGTAGTGTCCGCAGTAAAATGGGAGGTATCCGAGCGAAAGCGGCGAGGCGTTGCGTGGTTCCGCGTAACGGAACCGGGTCAAGCCTCACTGGCCCGGCTGGGGGCCAGATGCGGCGATGGCCCACCTGATGCTCACCGGCGTACGCACGGAGGTGTGGACGGACCGGTTGCGCTCCAGGGCCCTGAGGACCTCGCCCCGTGCAATTGTCTAACCCGGACACCCCCAGCTGCAAGTCCCCTCCCCCCAATGGCCCGCATCCCCGAGCACCGACTCGGACGCCTCCACACCCAGGGTAATCGTGGGTCACCCCTCCCCACGCCCAGCGTCCTGCCCTACGATGAGTCCCGGAGCTAAGGCCCCTCTGAGGAACTCACCCGTTCTTTCCCCGGATGAGGAAGTCAGGGCCCTAACTTCTTTCCCCCCTTTCCAAATTCCTCATCCCGCTCGATCCGTGGCGTCGCCGGATTTCGAGTCCCCCGTCCCTACAGACCCGACCGTCGGTGGCCCGAGACCGGCGGCCGCAACAAGCACGCCGACCACATCAAACAACGGCCACTCAAAACCCAATGGCCGGACGTCCCTATTCAAGCCGATCGGGCCGGCACCCCCCACCATCTCACCCCCTAGCAGGCCACCATCCCAGATCCCGCCCCTCATGTCGGTGAACCCGTTCATCGTCGGACCTCCTCCTCCCCTCACCCATGGACCTTTCCTCCCACTCCTCTCCCTGCCCTTCCCACAACCCATCCGGCCTGCGAAGGGAGCCCCGCCCGCGAGCACCCCTGGCGAGTGGACAACCCCCACCGGCCGTCGTGCTGGGTCCATGAAGTCAGGGCCCTCTCCCCCCGACACACGCCCTCCCAACCCTCCCGGGCAGGTCCTCTCGTGGGTGTCTATCGCCAACCTACCCCCGAATACCACGCAGCGCCAGTTCCACTCGTGCTGGAAGCAGGCCTTCCCCAGCCTGTCTTCCGCGCGTATGGACGTGCGCTCCGTCGAGAGGACTGTGAGAGTCCAGCTCTGCGGAAAGGGCCTGGAACTCCTACACGGTGGAGAGAAACGCTTGGCCCACCTAGTAGGAGAGCCCATACGGGTCTCTTATCCGCTGGGTCCCCGCTCCGCCCCTAAACATCATAAAGTCCCTAGGTCCGAGTCATTTATTCAGAACACCTTCTCCTTCGTCGTTAAAGGGGTGGACTTTGCGACGCCGGAGAAGGACATCAGAGACGGCCTGCAGGACCTAGGTGTTCCTGTCCTCGTCATCTGGAGGATCAGGGCCAGGCGGACGAAGAGGCCGAGCACCGTGATGCGAGTCGTCACGGAGCTCCATGCAGAGGACCGATGCAGGGACCTGATGCGGCGCGGGATATGCTTCTACGGGAGAAGTTACCGATGCGAAGCATCCAAGCCCCCCTCCCCCCCTTCCCAGGCCAAGCAGTCTCGGCGGAGTGACGAGCGGGCTCGTCGCGGACGCCCTTCCGGTCCACGCCGGGAGGGGGAAGGCACGGTCCGTCAGGCGCGCTGCCCGGACTGCGGCGGCGAGCACAGGGCGGGCGATGGGAGTTGTCCCCGACGTCCACGCGCCCCGCCCTCGCTCGCCGCGGCTGCCCCAATTCACCCCGACCCGTCTGTTTTGCAGGCCATCCCCGCCCTCCCCGTGGACGCGAAGCCAGTGACGAGGAAGGAGCTCCTCCACCTGCTGACGATGGTGCTGACCAACATCCACCAAGATCAGCGCCAGGCAGTAGGTCGAGCCATCGACGATGCGGCAAAGACCGTACTGGGGATGACAGTCACCCCGCTGTACTCCCCACCGGCTTTCCCATCGCTCTTCTCTGACCTCTTCAATGGCGAACGATAAGTCGAGGGTTTCTTTTATAAATATTCGCGGTGGCCTGGGCCAAAAGAGGCCCCTCCTGAAAGAGCACATAAGGACAAGGAAGGTCGCCATCATGGGGCTGGTGGAGACCTATCTGCGTCCCAACTCAAGTGTCAATATTTCTGGATTTCAGGAATTCAGCACCGCGAGGCTTGGCAACACATCGGGAGGCACCACACTGCTAATCCGCAATAACATAGCCGCCGTCAGGGAAGACATCCCACAAGACTGCCTCACCCCGGGGAATGAAGCAGTTCTCGCCCGGGTCCACTTAAAGAGGAGGAAGATTTTAATATGTGTTATTTATTCCAGGCCCAACGTGGAACTCCCTGTGAAACTCCTGGACCACATAATAGCGTCCTGTCCAACAGCCATAATTATAGGAGACCTGAACGCAAGAAACACCTCCTTCAGGGACCAGGCGACGAATGCTAAGGGGAGGATTCTGCAAACCTACCTTCTGCAGCACTCCCTAACCCGCCTGGATATCCCGTCGCCCACCTTCGTGGGCAATGGGTGTTCATACCCCGACCATGCCCTGGTAACCGGAAACCTCATGGCACTCTCGGGTGACGTGACGGTGGACGATTGCCTTACTTCCGATCACCTGCCCTTTTCCTTCCCCCTCTACCTCGTGGATCCTCTCCCTTGCATCTCCGTCACCCGGCCCGACTACAAGAAGGCAGACTGGGACACATTCAACAGCACAATCGCTGAAAGGACGAAGGACATTGAAGGCATAGAAACAACGGACCAGGTGGACAGTGCCCTAAAGGCAATGGAGGACGCCTTTAAAGAGGCTGCGGGCTGCATCCCGACGAAAACAATCGACCCGAAGAGGCCACCACTACCCAGGGATGTGGTGGATATGATTAAACAAAAGAGGTTGATATACCGGGATTGGGTTAGAACAAAAGACCCCGACCTAAAGACTGAATGGAATAGAATGAATGCCCTCATCAGAAGGAAGGTCATTCTGCAGAAGGAAAAAAGTTGGGAAAATGCCTGCAGAACACTCGATTACAGGGACGGCGGCGCATTCTGGAGAAAATTCAAAATACTGACAGGACAACACAAGGCTAAAACATGCCCGTTAACTGACATTACCGGGGTTCCGATCGCTGATGCTACAGCAAAAGCTGAGGAATTCCGGAGAGTCCTGTCGGAAATTTACACGCCCGCCGAAGATCCCCTCTTTGACGAAGTCAAAAAAGACAGGTGCACGAGGGCAGTGCAGACTGCTGAAATACTTTTAAGACCACTGCAGACACCAGCCAGGATAGAGGACGACCCGGTACTCCAACCAATCTCCGCAGAGGAAATGGAGGAAAGCAGACCGTGGAAGAACAAGGCACCGGGCGACGACGGTATAACCACCCTTCATGTCAAAAAGGCCCCTGCCTGCGCCCCACTCCTGATGTCTATCTTCAATGCCATACTATGTATTGGATACTACCCTGATTCCTGGAAAAGGATTACAATGGTAGGATTACAATGATAGCGGAGAACAACAGGGCGCTTCTGGATTCCATAATTGGTACAGCAGGTGGTCCACTGCCCAGAAAACCTAAGAAAAAGCTGTATTCAACTCCAAGATTCATCTCGGACCACCTCCATCTATATCACCCGGAGGTCGCGCTACCACCTCATACAATCAGACCCACGGTTCCCGCACCCGCGCAGCTTACCATCACACCAGGTTTTCCTCTCCGCCCCAAGAAAAAAGGAAAGAAGAGAAAGAAGAAGAGAGAAGAAGAATCGGCGTCCGACACAGTGGCCCCCCCAGCAACCCTTGCCCCAAGTGACTCCCCCCCACATCCCCAGTGATACCCATATTTATTCCTCCCTCCCCCCAGTGATTCCCAGTGATATTGACTATTTATTATCTATTTATTGTTAACAGAGACATATATTCCATGTTGAAATATTTCATAGTTTAACCACGTTATTAACGGATCCCCAGTGATTTCTTTATTACCAGAGACATATATATATATATATATATATATATATATTATTTATGCAGAGACTTATTCAGTGTTGACTTTTAAATTTCTAAGATTTGTTATTTCTTTGTGTTGTTTTGTTTTATATTGTTAAGTTTGTGGCCTGGCGGTGGTTTTAGCGGGTTTCCCACCGTCCTAGGGCGAATGCCGGGCCAATATCTTCCCGCACCTGTAAAAGTATTCCAGTGACTTCCCTGAAGAGGCGACAGCCTAGAACGGGGTCCACACCATTGTTTTTGTTATTTGTTATACTTGTATTTGTTTCGGTGTGGAAATAAACATATTTTGACTTGACTTGAAGTTAATATCAATAAGAAGAAACTAAAGCTTGATCTAGGTGTCCTTCTAAGGACCAATCAGAAGCTAACGCTTGGTCTTTGTGTCCTTCTAAGGACCAATCGGTGCATAACTTCTGAAAAAGCGGGAAGGCTGAAGAAGATGGAATCCACCCGGAGGAGCAAGCCCAGCAGCCGGCAAAGGCAGGCCCACAGGAGGAAAGCGGCGGCGGTCACGACCGCGCAATCATCACCCCACCCCTCCCCGGCGAATGACTTACTAGAGATTTCGGGAGAAGTCCTCAACTCTTTTCGTCCCATCCTCACCCTCCCCCCTTCCCCAACCCCCGCCCTCCTCACTCCAGTTCCACTCCCCCCTCAACAGTCCCCCTTCCCCTCCCCCCACTCCTCCCCCCAGATCCCGGACAACCTAAGTTCTCTCAGGAATGACACTTACGTCTTCCTCTCCCACATCCCTCCCACCTTCTCCCAGAAATCTTTCCATCTCGCCCTCATTTCTCTGTTCCCGCAACTCTGCGGCTGCGAGTGCTCCGTCTTCTCCGCGGAGGGAACCGCGAGACTCATAATTCCCGGAGTCTTCGCGGATCTCTTTCGGGAGGAGGCGAGCAAGCGCAAGCTGGACGTCCGCCTCGGTCGGCCATGCATAGCAACCGTCAGACGAGCGGGAACCCCCCCAAATATTAATCCAGTTTCTCTCTCCTTTTCAGTCGTGGTGAGAGGGGTGGACCTGTTGACGACGGAGGAGGACATCAAAGACGCCCTCCGATTTGCCAATATCGACCACAATGGAGTGAGGAGAATTGTGGCACGACTTACAAGGCGACCGACCACCTTGATGCGGATTATCCTTAAGGACGCCTCCTCCACCCACCGCCTGCTACACGACGGACTTATCTACTGCGGCAAACGATACCGCACCGAACCCTCCCACCCACCACGACCCCAGCCTGCTCGATGTCAGCGGTGCCAGGAATTCTCCCACCTGGCAGCAGCGTGCACTAAGGCTCTAAGATGCCCTCGCTGTGGTGGTAACCACTCCTCCGCAGCTTGTCGCTCTGACAGCCTTCGATGCGCCAACTGCGACGGAGAGCACCACGCCGGCGACTGGAAGTGCCCTCAGCGCCCAAAGGAACCGGCGGGGCTGGGTTTGACAGTCCCACTCACAGCTATCCCTCTCCCCCTCATTCCAGGGACTCCCGCTGATGACGACCCAGTCACCATCTCCGGCCTATTGAGACTCCTGAGCCTGGTATTGGCGAACCTCCACCCGACCGACCGGCCTACTGTCGCTGGAATCGTGGACGCAGCGGCCAACGAGATACTGGGATACTCTGTGAAAACAGCGTACTCCTGGCACTCTCAATTTGCAACGGTCGCCAAGATGAGACGCAGCAACTACTAGAACGGCTAAGTTTTCTCATAATTCTATTTCCTTCTGAAAGCATGATATGACTCTGTAAATAGTATTAACGACTATCATGCTTCACTCTATATTTCGTTAAGTGCTTCCTTCTGGAGAATAGTTGATACAAATTTATTTGCATTCATGTGTATTAAACTAAGGAGTGGCTTCATCTTAATCTATGTAGACCAAGTGCTATGCACGGCTCACCATCCACCTAAATCATTTGTATATACAGCCGCCACTGAATAACCTAATTTTAGCCAATAGGTAATGCTTGTATATAACTTGTGCGTAAAATATCTCCGAGAAGCCAATCGAAAATACTTGTCATACTATATTAGATAACTACTATATTGATAATCATGACCATGTGCAATGCACCAATCAATTAATGTAAATATTGAGATCTATGCCCATTTATAAATAATCGCCTGCATGTAAATAATTATCAGATTGTATATAAAATATGCTTTAAATTATTCCAGCACTCAACACCCCGTAATCAGCTGCAGAAACCAGAAACCGGTATCAGATCATTAAGAACCATCGATCAACCCGTCCACCACCACCGAGAAACCCGCACCGCAAGGACCACAGAAGACACCAAGATCGACAAGAAGACTACCACACCAAGAGGACACCTGAAAAGACCAAGAGGACACATACCTACAAGACGCATACATAACATAATACGGCGGCCTGCGTGAGGTTTTGCCGGTTTTCCTCACGCCTTTGGGCGAATGCCAGGCCACACGCCATTCCGGTTCCAAAATCCAAAGTCAATGTCAAATCATTTTTTGTACATGTTTTATTTTTTGTTTTTTGTAAATATGCAACAGCACCTGCAAAAACTTGAAAAATTTTATATATGTATCCACCCTGAAGAGGAGAAATCCTATAACAGGGCCCCGTAAATGTAATGTTTTTGGGAAATAAACCTTTAACCAACCAACCAAGTTAATATCATCTCTGTCTTGGGCTAGAATTACCTGGTCATCTGCATAATGTAGAATGTATATGGTCTTGTCTCCTACAGGCAAGCCCATGTTTGCGCATTGTCTTTTCCATTGTTTAAGGGCACCGTCGAGATATATTCTGAATAGGCTAGGTGAAAGACAGCATCCTTGTCTTACCCCTTAATTTGTTTTAAATTGTTTTCCTAGATTGTTTCCCACTTTCACTTGAGCTGTAGATTCTGTATAAAGTTTCTGTATTGCTACTGCATCAGGTAAGATGATGACTGCTAGACAGTTGAAAAACGTGTTGTAAGAGTTAAGAGTTTGAAATAAATTTGGTAGACAGTACGATATCGTTTGAGTACTATCATTGTTAAATATGCTGTTCTACAATATCTCGCCGGAGGAAGCGGAGTTTTTTCTGTATTGACCTTATGATAGATTTATTTATGTTTGTCGCCTCAAGTGCCTCCCATAGGTTTTTCAAAGGTACGCTGTCATAAGCTTTTGTGATATCAATGAATATGAAGTGCACTTCTCGGTCAGTAGCTCTCCTTTTTTCTATTATTTGCGTCAAACAAAAAGCGTTATCTATTGTTGAGCGTCCTGCCCTAAACCCGGATTGTTCTTCACTTTCAAATTGCCTATACTCTTCATCAATGAGCTGCGTCAATATTCTACCGTATATTCTGCTTTATGTGCTAGTGATTGCTACTCCCCTATAGTTCTTGGGCTGGTCTTTTGGGCCTTTCTTATGAATTGATACTATCCATGATTTTTCCCGATCATTTGGGGGGTTTTCTCCGTTTAAATATTATTTATTAACGTCGTTAGTAGATACAGTAATTTTTTGATGGTTCTTTCACCAACTCAATGCAAATATTTTCCGGTCCAGGGGAAGTACCAGTCTTCATTTTTCTGATTGCCTTCAGTACGTCTTCCCCGGAGATTTCTAATTTTTCTTGGTGAGTTTGATAGGTATTTCTGATTGTTTCCTTATATTGTGGTCTATTTTCTTGGAGCTAATCTTGGTAGTAGCTACTTAAACTGTTTGTTGGTATAATGCTTAGAAAATGTCCATTCCTCTTCTGTTTTCGTAGGGTTTTTAGTACCTTCCATGCCTCCCTTGATTGTTTCCCTCCTATATAGCTATCTATTCTTTTACATACTTCGTCCCACTTTTCATTTTTTATTTCGCAATACCTGTCTTCTAAATTTGACCTGGGCTTCCTTACACCGCATTCTATCTTCATCATTTATATAATTAAAATATAATCGAAAGAAGAAGCTCTTATTTTGTGGAAGGCTGCCATGATTAATAACAACACACTTTGTGACTTCCACAGACTTTTATTGAGAGACGACCGGTTTCGGCTGGTAAGCCATCTTCAGGTGCAAATAATCTCTATACAGCCAGTATATATATAGTCTAGAATTTTTAGGGGAGAGGGGTAAGAGTGGCGAGAGAGGAGTAGGCGTGGAGGGGGGTAGTGTGATGCGAAATAGGGGGGATGGGTTGGAGAAGGTGATGTCATTTAGAAGCCATTTGGATTCACTTGCAAGGACTATTGACCACTGTTCGTATGCATCCAAATTCCATCCCTTTTCCACACAATACAATATTTCCGGCTTAAAGTCACCTCGGTGCCCCAACTTCAGCATGTCTCGGGCGAAGGCCGATGAGTCGTCTTTTTTGTTTTTAAAACATGCCTGATGTTCCTTGGCTCTTAACTGGAAGCTTCTCCCCGTTTGACGAACATAGAACACCATACAATCATGACATACAAGTTTATATACACCACTTTTAAAACCAGGTTCAAGGGATGGAAGATAGACGCATACGAACAGCGGTCAATTGTCCTTGCAAGTGAATCTAAATGGCTTCTAAATGACATCACCTTCTCCAACCCATCCCCCCTATTACGCATCACACTACCCCCCTCCACCCTCCACGTCTTCCACTTATCCCTCTCCCCTAAAAATTCTGGACTGTATAGAGATTATTTGCACCTGAAGATGGCTTAACAGCCGAAACCGGTCGTCTATCAATAAAAGTCTGTGGAAGGTGTGGAGGTAAAGATCAAAATTGAGGTGGGGTAATGATGGGTAAATGAGCGGGTAAAATATCTAATTTAACAGTTTTCTCCCGAATGACTTTGAAAAATCTATTTTTCGAAATTTTCTCCGACATTTAGTTTTCGCTCCTTATCACAAATTCAAATATAACAAAATATCACAAATGAAACAATGGGCTCAAAATATGCCTCTTGGATTATATCACGTTAATGTTTAGCAAATACACATTCATTGTCAAAGTTAAAAATGAGTCACAAAGTTCTCCGGCTCTTGTTTTCTCTTATCTTCCTGTATTCCCACCACGACTGCTAACATGGATGTTTCCACGAAGAAGATAGATACTACTATTTTCTAAAGCATTTAATTTTCCGTTAGATTTAGTTAGATATCACTTTTCCAAGGGTTATGCTAGTATAAAAACACACTTCCAAATTGTCCCGATGAGGAGTGAGAGCCAGTTTAAAAGTTCGGCCGTCAATAAACTGTATCTCCCTTTAGCTAGTTTGGGATCAGGGGTCTGTAAAAGGATGTAGATGGAAGAAACGGCGTGATTTATCATTTCCAGTCCATAAAGTTGTCTATAGGAGCGCGTTATGCCCATTGTTGGTGGCAATATGTTTCGTAAAGGTTTATTCTTTCTGAAATTTTGTTTTTTGCTCCATCCCCCCGAATGAAACAAATTTTATTGCTGGTGTTGGACATCTATAACAATCTCGAATGTCAGCATCACTCATCTGGAGAAGCATGCCTTTTCATTGAAGTTAACTGTTGAATACCATTTTACCCTCTAGTATTCTCTTTCTTGCCGTATAGAAAGCCTTAATTTCATCATCAACATCTTTTTCGCCAGTCAACGGAATCTCCAGCTCATCGATTTTTTCTATCTCCTTGCTTCTGTTTTCTTCTTTCATTGGTACCATTCCCGAAGAGTTACCAACGTTTACATCAACCAGTTCATTAGTTATAACTAAGTTTTTCACTTCTGCTTTTGCCTTTATTATGAGCGGGTTTTCATAGTGGCCCAATGCCTGGTCCAAGTGTTTGGTAGAATCATCCCCTCGAACGGGCGTTGATAACCCGTGAGCCAACCTTCGTCTGCGTCCTCCAGATGGCACAACATCCTCTCCTCGAGAAAACCGCGGCTGAGAGTTCTGATCTTTGATTTCCACTCCACCAGGAGAAAGAAGGGAGCCACTAGCAGCCCCGATGCTTTTCTCATAGAGCTCTGCCGTCTGACAGTCAGTCGGAAAATCTGGACTAAAGCTTTCCCATATCTCACCCATTTCTAACCATTCGTTATATTTAAATTTATTTTTCTGGTCAGAGGGAGGAGAAATGGACGCTGCGTTTTCAACGTCATCACTCCCCAACCAATCAGGATCGAGACCGCCGAAGTCCACTTCGGTTCTCATCCACGGCAAATGTGTACCGGGCCCGTTCGGGAGAGTCAAGATGGTGGGTCCCACGTCTTCGCTCAGAGAACCGGCGAGGCTCAAACGTGTCCAACTGTGAGAACTAGCTTTCGGCGAGGGGAACTGAAGATGTGGATGTGTATCACTCGAGCAAGTATGAGGTAAGATGGTAGATTTGTAGTAAAAAACACTGCTCTCTTCCACTTTGTCAGAGACTTGGGGCAGTTTCCTAGACAATAATTTGCATTCGATTGGAGACCACCATGCGTTGGGTGTTCCGTCGTGAAAGGAAGAGTGATTGTTTTCTGGAATATATACGAGGCCATTCCTGTTTTTACTGCTGATAGCTGAAATTTTTCCCCAGTAGTATCGTAGCTGATTTCCAAACTGAAGCTCTGCTTTTTGTAAGTTGTCATGGATGTGGTTCATATCACTTAGTAGTAGGAGCAATGCGTCTGCTGTATAGTTGCATGCTTCAAACTCGGTTTTTAACTTCAACTTATTTAGATTTAGGAAATTATTTTCAATGGTTGTCCTCGTACTTTCCACTCTGGAGGTATTCGTGAACCAATACTTTTCAGTGTCTAAAGAGGAACATTCATTCTGTTCATCTAGCTGCCGCAGATGTTTTACTGAAAATTAAAATATTAAAATTAGCCTTGACTTTGACTGGCAGCTCATGGGTCTACTAAGACCACCAAAAGCCTCCTTACTCATTGAATTATCAAGGACTAAAACATATATCCATTCATTCGTAATTTGCACATTGAATTGATTTGAACTGATCAACCTGGATTTACAATCAAAGAGATGAGCACGTAGGAATCGAGGGATAAATATTATTGTAAATAATGAATATTCCATCGCTTAAGATGTATTTATAAATATTTTGTATGCATGTTGAATTCGATTAAGATTATACAGATTTCATATCTACCAATTTTTGTTTTGATTCCTCGTAATTTATATGCAGCTTTCTGAGCTTGCTGTTTTTGGTTGTGGATAATAAAGTTCATTTGATTCAAATTCTCATTCAACTGCTTGCGTAAACTATTTGCATGTGTCAATTCTTCAAATGCTAACAGCTCTTCATCTGCATCATCTGAAAAGGCGAGAGCGAGGGTATAATGATCGATCTTGCAGTGGAGCAAAATCAGTGCAGGCATTAGATTTGGCACGCTCAGAAATCATACATGATGAAATGAAGTGTATTTTAAATTTCCCACTCTTCAAAGAAACGTGATATGGATAATCCAACTGTTAACCGTTTCGGCAATAGTGATAAGGTCGATACATAAGACGCATCGATACAGCATAAATATCGTAAGCAGCGGGTGGGGGGGGGGGAGGGAAAGGAGTGTAAAGGGGAAGGAGGGGGTCAAGAGCAGACAGCTGCACCGAATTTGGGCCAAAGGGGCCAAAATGGGAAAATGAGACAATTTAACTAATGTGAGCTCCTTTTATGTGCTTTCATTCGTCCATTAACGTGATGACAACCAATGAAATGGAACGAAAAATCACCATCGATAATAATTACTGACGATGCGGTCATCTACCGGGAAATTATCACAGACGCAGGCTTAAAAGTTCCATCATCATGCACGGTAGGCCTATGAGGCCAATTCGTTCCTTAAAGCCCCTAAATGAGATTCATAGAGGAAGAGGGTGACGCCTGGGTAGCTTAATTGGTTAGAGTAATTGGCGTGAAATCGAGGGACCTGGGTTCTATTCCCAGTCCAGGCGAATGATTCTTCCACTGTGAATTTCACATAATTTTCCATAATCGGACCTAAACAATGATCATTCAGGGTGCCAGGGGTGGGGGTTAGAACCTACTCATAGGGATTGCTTCACAGTACACTTCTACATCTACATACTACCCCGCATGGGCGTGCGGCAGGGGTGGTGGGTCACCAGCCGTGTAGAGATGTAAAATTTTTGGAGGTGACATGTACTGTGGGAGTGTATTTAGAGGAGCTCAGTTTCTATTGTGGTCGCTTATTGTGCGCGAAAAGAACGAGCTTTTGTACCTATCTGATCGGCAGAGTATCTCTTATTTTATCGCATCTGTCAGACCTAGGAATGTAGTGAGGCGTCATGATAATTTTCTCTGTGTTGCTCTGAAACATACCAGTTCTGAATTTATCAAGCAGCCTAAGCCTAGCGTGCAGCCTCCGAGTCTCTAGGGGCTCCCACCTTAACCCCTCTAACAGTATGTAACACTATATGTTCCTTCGTAGCCAGGGGTGCCCATCCCCCCCCAATGCTAATGGCACATTCCCCCCAAAACCAATAACCCTCTTCCACCCCCCTACCCACACCCCCCGCCGGTATATAGCTACTTATCAGGTTATAATTTGATAGCCTGTCCAAGGTCGTGCATATGGAGTAACGCCTAGGGGAACGGAGGATTCGGGAAGTTTTTTAATTATTAGCTTCACAAAATCGTTTTTAACATTTTTCTGGCAATAAAATCTTAAATCATCATACACGTTATCGATCACAGTGATATCAATATTCTTAGAGTTAGTTTTGAGAGTTTGGCTACAATGATTCATGACCAAGCCCTCAAAAACTATCTCCAAAAAATAGAGATAAAATCCAAAGCAAACTATTGCGCTTATATAGGGGAACTTATTAAATCTTAATACAAGGCTACAAAGAACCATAAGGATGTGAGAGTTTGTTTTTTGCGATAGCATGCTAAATAAAGGAATAAATTGTAAGAATGAGAATCGTCTAGTTCTTATATTTTATTAAAGTAACTAAAGGCTTCCTTCATATTTCGAATTAAGGAAAAATATGGGAAATATATTGAATATTTCACTCCTAAATCAACACAGCTGGATCCTGTACCGAACAAAATAGGTGGTCAACTTACTGCAAAGACACTATTGTGATACTTTATACCACACCTAACAGCTATATACAGTAGGGTGGATCGAAAAATCGTTTTTTTCGAAATAGGTCTGCGGCTAGTCCTTGAAGTATTTGGTTGGTTGTCCTTATAACCCATACAAAGTTCCAACTTGATCGGATTATATCTTCAGGCTGCGCTTTTCAGTCAAAATTTTAAATTTTTATGAAAAAAGTAAAAAATTTGCAAATTTTCCTGGTAGTTTCTAGTGTTCCCGGAATGGTTTTATGGCAAAAAATAACATATATTGCTTGTATGTTGCTTAATATTAGCGATTGAGTGTGTTAAAATCAGGCAAAATGATTTAATAGTTCGCCAAAAAACGCCAAATATACAGAAATGCTACGGATGTTAGGTAGGCATTAACCCGCTATAATAACTTGTCCCCACCGACTTAAATTCGAAGAAAATCCACAATCTTTTTGGTCATATGCGAGAGAACTTCAGGGAAAATCTTCTACCGTAGATTCGTTATTTGATAAAGATGGTAAACTTGTCACCGAAAATATTGACAAAGCTAATGTGTTAAACTCCCACTTTGAAAGTGTTTACACTACAGACGACACTGCGTGTAATTTAGACATTCCATTCATTGAGGAACCAATGAAAGAAATCACGATTCAACGCGATGGGATAACTAAACAGCTACAATCGATAAAAAGTAATAAATCTCCGGGTCCGGAGGGAATACCCGCGCGCGTCCTCAAGGAGTTAGCACCACAGGTCGCACCGTTCTTAGAGATAATATTCAATAAGTCATTGTCTGAAGGAAAGATAAGAATGAACTTGAAAACTGCAAACGTTACACCGATATTTAAAAAGGGAAACAGACATGACCCAGGGAACTATCGACCAATATCATTGACATCGATTACAGGCAAGATTCTCGAACATATCATTGTTAGCAATATCATGACTTTTCTGGACAGTCGAATCCTCCTGCATAATTGTCAGCACGGATTCTGGAAAGGTAGATCATGCGAAACACAGCTCGCGCTCTTTCTTCACGATGTTCTCAAATCTGGTGAATCGAAAAGACAAGTTGACGCACTATTTCTAGACTTTAAGAAAGCTTTCGACACGGTACCTCACAGAAAACTATTGTACAAATTACAGTCATGCGGTTTAAACGAACAAGTAGTAAACTGGATACGTGACTTTCTGAGTGATCGTAAGCAAAAAGTAGTTCTTGACGGAATTAGCTCTGATATAGTTAAAGTGACATCAGGTGTCCCGCAAGGAAGCGTTATTGGCCCACTTTTGTTCATTATATATATAAACGACCTCTGCTCCCGAATTAGCAGTAAAATACGTTTATTTGCCGACGACGCTGTCATATACCGCGAAATTAGTGATCACTCTGACTTTGAAATTCTGTCATCGGACAGCGTTCATGCGTGGAGCAAAGAGTGGGGACTAGAACTTAATCTGAGCAAATGCACGGCGGTGCATTTTTTGCGTAGGTCGTCCAACTATCCCCATGTATATGTTGTGGATGGCGTTAGCATAAATGCGACAGATGAAGTGAAATACCTGGGAGTTACGATAACTTCAAACCTATCGTGGGGGACACATATAAGAAATATTTGTGGCAGAGCCCTGAAGAAGCTAGGATTTGTCAAGCGTGCTGTGGGAAGATCTTCGGATGATAAAGTGAAAGAGAGGTGCTATTTCGCACTCGTCCGGCCACACCTTGAATATGCAGCGAGCATATGGGATCCGGCGGAGAAAGACGTAGTCCATGAACTTAATAAAATACAAAGGAAAGCTGCGCGATCCGTCCAAAACTGCTACGGCCGTACAGAAAGCGTTACACAGATTTTGAACGATTTAGGGTGGGAGCCGCTAGAGACTCGGAGGCTACGCGCTAGGCTTAGATTGCTTGAGCAATTGAGAATGAATATCTTTCAGAGCGACACGGAGAACATCATATTAGAACCACATTATATTTCCAGATCCGACAGAATCGATAAATTAAGAGAGATATTTTGCCGAACGGATAGGTATGGGAATTCGTTTTTCCCCCGAACAATTAAGGACTTGAATAAATGCTAGGCAGAACTTTGATTTATTATGACGGCTGGTGTCCTAACACCCCCCGCCACACGCCTTTTGAGGCGGCTTGCGGGGTAGTATGTAGATGTAGATATACGCCTGGTAAAATATAATTAACAATAGAGATGGACTTACCATTTCCTGACTCATTCCTGGGAGTATTTTCCTTAACATGAGTATCTCTTATATTATCTTCAAAAGACAGATGCTTGTTTTTTTCTTGTACACAATTCTTCTGCCCTTTTTCAAGGGCTATGGATGTGCGATTACTTTCTTTTTCTTTGATTAATGTCTTCATTAATGCAGCTATTAGAAATTATTAAGGAATACCTCATGTTCCTATTTTTAGGAGTAGTTATAATTAAGAGCAACAATTAAAATGCAAGACTGATGCACGCCACCATTTTTCTAGGTTCAAGCCTGTGCACAGATCCCTCAAGAAAAAACCTAGTCGCCCGTCCAACCTCAAGAAAAAATCAAATGGTTAAAAATACCCTTTATTGGCCCCCTGTCACATAACATATTCAATTCTGTTCCAAAAAATAATATAAAAATCAGTTTTTACAACAACAACACCTTGTGCCGAGTTTTAAATAATTCAAAAGACGTAATAGATCACAATTTAAAATCAGGAGTGTATAAACTAAGATGTAATGAATGTAATTGTATTTATATCGGCCAAACTGGACGTAATTTTAAGACTAGGTCCGAGGAACATAAGGTGTGCTGGAGGAAGAAAGATGACACGTCAGCTTTCGCGCGGCACCTTTGGGAGACGGACCATCGAAGCGACTTCATAGCAGAGATACTCAATTTCTCAGGGAAGGGTCGGAAGATGGATGGATGGGAGCAACGGCTGATAAACCTTGAAGATACCCAATACTTACTTAACGACGTTGTATTCCCCAACCCATCCCCTCTGTTACGTATTACTACTACTTTGCCTCTCCTTTACCTTCAAATTTCCTTTTCATACCATATGATTCATCCCAAAGCTCACCTTCACCTTATACTTCACCTTATTATGGAAAAGAGATGCAGAGCCTAAGTGGTATAACGCGGAGGTTAGGAAAACATTAAAGCACCAGAGAACATGTTATGCTAGGTTAAAAAGGGCAAAAATAAATGCTTCGAAGAACTATACAGTCACCAAAAATTACAAAATATCTAAACTCTTAGCAAAAAAAAGCGTGCCGAAAGGCTTTAGCTGATTCCAAGCTAATTAAAATACTGGGAGAAACTTGAATGATAATCCTAAGGCATTTTGGTCGTATGTTAGGGACACTCAAGGAAATAAATCAACAGTACACACGCTAAAGAACATCAAAGGGTAAAAGCTAACCAACATTCTACAAAAGGCCAATTCGTTAAACTCATTCTTCCAAAGCATTTTCACTACCTACACACCACATCTTTTCGATCCGCAGCCAGTTCGTTCCCAAACATTTATGCCTGAAATTATTATAAATTGTCGCGGCATAGAACAGCAGCTAAAACATATCAACCCCAACAAATATCCCGGTCCAGATCAAATTCCTGCTCGCGTATATAAAACATTGGCATCAGACATAGCGCCTTACTTAGAAGTAATATTTACCAAATCATTAGTAGATCACGTAGTGCTTAAGGACTGGAGAGTAGCAAATGTCACACCTATATTTAAAAGTGGCGACAGGGAAGACCCTACTAACTACTATTTCTCTCACATACATTTCGTGTAAGGTATTTGGACACATAATCGTAAGCTCCATTATGCGTCATTTAGATAGGGAGGAATAAATAACCAACACGTATTTTGAAAGTGTAGATCTTGCGAAACCCAATTGGCTCTCTTCGTTCATGACATCTTACTCTTGGGTGAAAATAATGTTCAAGTTGACGCGATATTCCTCGATTTTAAGAAAACTTTCGATAAGGTACCTCATATTAAGTTACATTCGAAAACAGAAGCATATGGAATAGATAAAAACATTATTAGTTGGATTAATCAGTTCTTACATGGGCGGGCGTCAAGGGTTGTCATAGATGGTATCATGTCAAACACTGTTAGCGTCACATCGGGTATTCCTCAGGGAAGTGTCATTGGTCCACTTTTATTTCTCTTATACATAAATGATATTAGCAACGTCGTTAAAAGTAAGCTTAGACGGTTGTGTATTGCAATACTAACAATTCCGAAGATAGCGACTCGTTAACAATCGACCTACTTGCTATTCATGCTTGGTGCGAAAAGTGGCAGATGGGACTGAACATGAAAAGTACGTAGCAGTCAGCTTTTGGAAAAGGAAAAATAGGCCAGGAAGGAATAAAAAACAAACTATTAAACCCCTCGTACTACGGCAGATTAGATCGCACCAATAAAATTAGAAAGATAGATTGTAGAGCCGATAGGTATAAAATGTCGTTTTTTCCACGTACCATTCGGGACCATAAAAGCTATGATCGTCGTCATGAATAGTGCAAATAATGACATTAGCTAGATTTTAGATCTCTGTCTTTATATTTTCTACGTTCTCATTTATGTAAGATGTAAATATTGATGTTCTTATTTAAGCATGATACCTTGAATCTGTAGTGGAAGTCTTTGTATCCCTTGCATGTTGGAACGATTGAAGATAGAATGTTTCTTGGGTGTTAGATTTTTAATTGGCGCTTTGCATGTGTGGTACGCTGGTTTCAATGTAGTTTCGGTGTTCTGCCGTCTAATTTATGCATGCCTGATGTGGAAGCACCCCCTGCCACACTCTCCTCTCTCATACACTCATACACTCTCCTGTGGGACACTCAAATTAACTGAAATCAAATTAGTGATGGCGCTGTCTAATATGACCCTCTGAACGCGATCGCATAGGAATTTTCTAGTCCAGGAAATTGCATTTTCGTCCAAGCCATAAGATTTTGTTTAATTAACTTTCTATAGGGTACTTTAATAAGTGTTTTTTTAAGTCAAGAATTTTTTTTAGAGTCAAGAATTCTCTAATCTTCACCTTCAGTTTCTGATATAGCCCCCTACTTGTAGGTAATATGTAGAAAATCCACCAAGGAACACGTAGTACCCAAGGACTGCGAAATTTGCAACGTAACGCCTATAAGTAGCGTCAAAATAATTGTTCTGAAACACTTAATATGCAAAACCCCCTTCCCGCCCCCCGCCGCCGCCAGACAGCCTTGAACAGGATCGGACTTGTTCGCTAGCCGGACGAGGTCGACGTGCTCGAGACTCCTTCAAAGGACCTCCAGACCTCTCCTCCTACTTACTCCCTCCTCCTATGCGAGTGGTATATAAACGAGAGTCAAGCGAAGTAAGAGCACATATTGCGAACCACCATACTCCAAGCAGTTGAGAAAATGTCTTCCAAAATCGCTGGTTTTCAACAGATCCCAAATGCACGCTTGGGTGATGCATATTTGCGAGTGGAGAGGCAGGACAATGGGTCTACCTACAAAATATTTATCCCTAAAAACCTTATGAAGGAGGAATATAAGGATTTCCTGTTGACAGTAAAGTTTAACACATCATACTACTGTGTGTTTAGACATCAAAAACGAGAGTTTGCGGTGGTCGGGGCAAATGTGACATTCTCCGGCTTCCTTGATGGAAATGGGGACGTGGAGAGATTCAACATTACCCTGACGTCTGATATCACCGATCCAGAAAAACGTCTCAAGGCTGAGGAGCAGCTTCCAATCATCCAACTGGATGTGCACGAGATCTACAAGCCAGCTCCACGACCCCACGGAGGAAGTGTTCCAGATAGAACTGTAGCCGATGGAAGTGGAAGGCTCAGGGTTATTGGCATGGGTGGTGGTGTGATATCCAAAGGCGGTGGTGGGATGACAGAGGTGGACGGACCAGTGTGCTACACGGACCATAAACAATCTCGAGTGATTTATGGTAGCACAGATGATGCAATCAAAGGGGCTCGTTTGCGAGTAATCAAATTTGAGCTTGTCACTGAGGATGAATTGACTATATTTTGAAAGATGTATTCAATCATACTACTGTAAGCCTTATATAACTGTTCTATAAATAAAAAATATAAACTTATATTGTCTTGCTGTTTATTATTACTCATTTCCCTATTTTTATCTAGCTGAGTAATGACTTTAGAAGATAATTAAAAATATGATCTGTTAGCTGAGTCATGTCTCTTTCCAAGAAATGCTTTACTTTTGCGCTTGAATCGTAAATTTGAGAGAAAATAATTGTTTTGTATAAATTTCCCTTCAATTCAAGTTACTTTTGAGCCTCTCGACGCTGTTTACTAGCTTTTATCTAGCTTACTAATGGTTAAAGAAGATAACAAAGCGTACAATTTGTTAGCCAATCAATGACTCTTAACGAAAAGTGCTTTACTTCCTCGCTAGAGATCTAAATTTGGGAGAAAATAATTTTTTAAACCTTTTAGTACATAAACGATACAAATTCAAATGTTCCCTCCAAGAATTGGATGCAAAATGGCCACTATGGAATGAAACACTGGAAATTGAGAACTTTGAGCGTTGGTCTCTAAGAGGGGAGCTAGGGACTTGAGGAGAAGTTGGGCGTTGGCTACCACTCAGAATCGTATAAATAGCGCGTTTTCCTTAACTCAAGTATCAGTTCCTGGGCCTTCCCGGCCCCCCCCAGCTCCTCCACCCGGAGGACTGTTCGCCAGATGCAGTACTTCCCCACCCGAGGGACTTCGCCAGATGTCATCTTTGGACGTTGGATGCAGTACTCCCGCACCCGGGGGACTGTTCGCTAGATGTCATCGTTGAATCACAGAATGCAGTACAGGTAACTATAACCGTTAGCCCTAATGCTAAAACTTGAGGGGACCCTTTTTGAATATCCTAGGGCCGCGGTATAAACTGTGGTCTAGGCACCCTCTAAACCCTCCCAAAAGATTTAGGAGCGGTGTTGAATATTAGTGGTTTTGTCAAAATTTCGATAGCTCAAATAGTTTAGGCTAGGGAGACCAAAACGTTAGCTGAGTTATTAAGATCGCATAACATGCAAGCAGGTGGCGTTGTAGGAAAAACTTTAATAACACCGCTGTTTGAAGAGATAGGGATATAGTTTAAATTACAAAGTTGCTAAGCTATTTAATTCCCATCTAATGCCAACATCAGATTTAAGGAAATACGTCAGGGTTCAGAGTCAGGGTATTGATATACCCTTAATTTGTGGTCTAGGCACCCTCTAAACCCTCCCAAAAGATTTAGGAGCGGTGTTGAATATTAGTGGTTTTGTCAAAATTTCGATAGCTCAAATAGTTTAGGCTAGGGAGACCAAAACGTTAGCTGAGTTATTAGGATCGTATAACATGCAAGCAGGTGGCGTTGTAGGAAAAACTTTAATAACACCGCTGTTTGAAGAGATAGGGATATAGTTTAAATTACAAAGTTGCTAAGCTATTTAATTTCCATCTAATGCCAACATCAGATTTAAGGAAATACGTCAGGGTTCAGGGTCAGGGTATTGATTTACCCTTAATTTGCAAGTAAGCGTTTTGAGTTTGTTATGAAAGTGTTGTTATTTAGTCGTTATACACGAATCGATGATTAGTTTCTATGATTTTACTCCGCAAGTTCCTCAAAAAAAATAAATTCCACACTTAGAAATTTCATCATGTTGGGAAGTTGCTCCCAAATGTGCTAATAACACCACTGTTTGAATAGATAGGGATATGGTTTAAATTACAAAGTTGCTTATTTATTTAATACACATCTGATGCAAGAATAATATTCAAGGTAATACGTATGGATTCAGGGTAGACAATAAAAGACCAGGTTTTTTATTCAATTTTTATTAAATTTTTCTCTACATACACCTTAAATTTTACCTCCCCATAATTGTAGAGCAACACCTCCGCCCCCGATAAGGTAAAATATTTTGGGAGGAAGAGTTTCCTCTTTCTCCCATTAATCATCACTCCCGCCACCAACGAATCCCCATACCGCGTGGAGACCCTTTCCAGGGTCTCCACGCGGTAGCGCGTCTCTTCCTGAAGGTCCTCCTTCTTCAGGAAGGCCGCATCCTTTTGTTCCGCCAACAACCTCTCGATGATGGATGACGTGTTCATGGTAGAGGTGGAGGCGGCGACGGTGGTGGTGGGAGGTGTAACGGAGGCCGATGCTTCAGCGGCGGCTTTGATGGCTGCTTCTGTTGTCTTTTGACTCATTCTATATATATGAGACATGCAAGAAAATACTAATTAGTGCACAGGTTCTCACACTACTTAAAGAGAGAGAGACTACCAAATTAATTCTTTCTTCACTCCATGAACTAGCGTTATGATAGAGTTCATATTACATTAGGTATCAAAATGAAACGGAACTGAAGATAAAAATTATATATACTCACGTGGAACTGATAGTAGAGTTGGTATTGTATGAGCTGCTGGTTGTTGAGTCGTAGTTGAAGTTGGCGCTGTTGGTTCTGCTTTGCAAGTGAAGCGTTCTCCAAATCACAAGCCTTATATACTAAAGTCTGAATACCACACCCTCTAGTACGAACTATGGGGAGTGGTGCCTGTCTCCCCATGCTCGAGAGCGTCAACACATTACCATGCTGCATCAGGCGATGGAAGGGGGGATAGCTTTAGTCCAGAGGAAACCAGATTTTGCGAAAGGTCACCAACACGAGAGCCACCCAACTCCCACGACAGTCACCTTGAGAACGGCAGAGCATGAGTCGACGGAAGCTTTAGTCCAGTCGAAACCAGATTTTGCGAAAGGTCATCAACACGAGAGCCACCCACCTCCCACGATTCACCTTGAGAACGGCAGAGCATGAGTCGACGGAAGCTTTAGTCCAGTCGAAACCAGATTTTTGTGAAAGGTTACCAACACGAGAGCCACCCACTTCCACCCTTCTCCCTTTCAACAAAGGCACCTTGGGAACAGCATAGCATAAGTCGATGGAAGATTTAGTCCAGTCGAAACCAGATTTTTGTGAAAGGTTACCAACACATTGCATCAGCCGGCGGAAGGAGACTAGGAACGAGTCCAGATAAGACCCACCATTCAGAGTTGTATCATCCACCACTCCTTCACCCACTTGTTAGAGCAATCGTATATATAGGCTCAGTACTAAGTCTTCTACTATCTTTTTCACCTTACAGCTCCAATATGTCTGGTGTGATACGTTTAAACCAAACACAGTTTAAGGAACTAAACCTTTCTTCATCACCTACTAATTACACTTCAAATTTTGGTTTCCCAACTCTGTATCGTCTCTGCCTTGCAATATTATCAACGCGCTTAGATAAAAAAACAGATACATACAAGCTTACCTTACCGCGCTCCATACAGATAGATATTATAAACTTTATCGAATGCAATAGGATGGTACTATGGAAATTTTGGTTAAAGACTTTATCAGATGATAAGATGTCACAACTGTATAGCGGATTAAGACATGTTATATCTGACTTTGATTTTAATACACGTCTAACCCCATGCGCGTACCAACTCCTCGTTGATGAACCTTTTGAATTTCTCGATCATCTAGAAAATTATATAGATAGCACTTCTTTTCATGTAGTATATATTCATTATTCTTATATGTACAGCATATACGATGTTCATCTCTGCAGGGATTGCGCGTCTTCAATAAGACCACACAAACCAAAAAGCGTGTACGTGTATTGTCATCACGAAGTTTTAAATGCAACGAATGTAGCAGAAATGATTACAAATACGGAGAATTGGTGCTCGAATTGTATTCGCACACCGCTCTTTACTTTAAATGATAAACATTCCTGTTCAATTAAATTTCGAGAACATACAGACAGTGATACTAGCTCAAGCGAACAAACAGATAGCGATAGTAACGAATCAACATCTAATAGAACATATAATTCATATACGTTTTCATTTAATACGCATAAAAGACTAAAGTACTTAGAACCAACCGCAGAGTATCACCGTGCCCAGAAACGAAGACTAGTCAATTCATACAATTCTTCGGATACATTTCTCGATTCAAGTTCTTCTGATTAAACATTTGTTTCACAGATTTGTGTTCATTATTCGCTTTATTTGTTCAACACCATCCGCTTCACAACCACCTTGCAGCAATTGACGTCGCATGCGAAAAAGAAAGGAAAAAGCTCGCTTAGTAACCATACTTGCTTGCTTGCCTCCGCCTCAAAAACTCCCACCCAACCTCCTTGAGAACGTACCACCCTCATATCCTTGAAAAAAGAGGCTTACCTCCACCTCGAGAACCCCACCCAACCTCCTTGAGAACGTACCACCCCCATATCCTTGAAAAAAAGAGGCTTGCCTCCGCCTCAAGAACTCCCACCCAACCTCCTCGAGAACGCACCACCCCCCTCATATCCTTGAGAAGGTTCATAACCTCTTTTAGAAAGAACGCGATACATTCAGTCTCTCTCATATAAAAAACGAGTAAAACGGAGCACTGAAGTGGAAAACCCTCATTTCTGCTCAAGCGCCGAAGCTGGAAGCTTCGGTCTGACTGCACTGCTGCAAATCTGCTAGAGAGGACCACACTGCTCATCTTCTTCTCTAATCCAACGCAGTAACTGTTAGTAATATTTAAGTTTCTCTCTTTTACGTGCAAAAGCAGTTGCTTACCATTTTAGTAGATACACAGGTGCATACGTAGATTACTTGAGTGATATTTTTTCTTTTACCACAGGTAACATACAAATACAAAATGTCCTCAGTTCAGGAAATCATAAACCATTACATAGATGGCGCGTACAGTACCACAGAGGAATTACAACAAGCACTTAGGACAATACATGAAAAAATAGTTTTTGAAAATCAAACCGTAGACGATTTAGAAGGTTATGCTAACATGAAAGACGCACTCGATAGAGCTTTGAGAAGACACTTTTGTAACTATTGCGAAATATACTACAATATTGATGAGGCTATGCCTCATGAAAATAGCAATCAACATAGACGGAATATAACTGAACAGCAGGGCAGGGGGTTTGTTGAGGTAGAGTCAGCAATCAATTCTCGACTAAAAACGTTCTTTATATCTCCAGAGGACGAGGAAGGACAAGACGTAATTTTTTTTCTGAACGATGTTAAAACTAGATTGACTGAAAAACTTCGCAGTCAAGTGATTACAAATAATTCAATTAAATTCAATCTAGTCCTTATATGCAAATTTTGTAAGGGTGAGAACGAGGAGTTAGACACTTCGTTCAAAACAATGAACAAACGAGTTTTAATGCTTGACGATGTAGACGATAAAGTAAACGAGGCATTCTCTAAAATACTACAAGAAAAGTCCGAGTTTCAAGGGAAAGGCTCTGGGTGGTCTCTTTCTGAGATCATAGGATTAGAGTTAAGAATAAACAAATACGTACCGCTACGTGGATCGACATATATTAAACTTCCTATTAAAATTATGAATACTAAATCTGTAATCAATGTTAAAAATAGCGATCCATACTGTTTTAAATATTCAATTTGGTCAAAAAACATTACAGGTAATCCTCATCGAGTTTCAAAATATGATACTCAAACGTTTCGTACAGGATATAATTGGAACTGCATAGAATACCCAGTCGATTTAAAAGATATAGCAACATTTGAACGTGCAAATAATATTTCAATTAACGTTTTTGGTCTGACTGATAAGAACAGCGTGTATCCATTAAAAATAGTTAATCGAGAACTTGAAGACCATCGCGACTTGTTGTACGTAACAAACGAGACAACAGCTCATTATAGTTGGATTAAAAATTTCAATAGGTTAATTAGATCCCAAATCACACGAACTAATCGAATATTCATCTGCAAGCGCTGCCTTACTCATTATTATGATAATGCTAAATTAGAAGAACATAAGATATTGTGCAGGGGAACGGGTGAGCCTAGTAAAATCATAATGCCTAACGAGAATGATAAAATTTTGAAATTTACCAACCTGAATCACACTTTCCGTATACCTTACGTCATATATGCAGATTTTGAATGTTTACTAACTAATATCAGCACATGCGAGCCATCACCTCACAGTTCCTACACTAACGCATTTCAGAAACATGATCCTTTCAGTTTCTGCTACATGGTAGTCACTCCAAACGGATGTCAGAAACCGCAACTATATCGAGGCCCCAATGCTGTTAGAGTTTTTATTCAATGCATCAAGGATGAGGCCAAAAAAGTATTTGATACGTACAAAAATCCCATTCCGATGGAACGACTCAGCTTAGATAGTGTAACTGCATTTCAGGAGGCTAATGAATGTCACATATGTGGTGAAGAATTAAAAACAGATAAAGTGCGAGATCATGACCACTTAACTGGAAAATATAGAGGTCCTGCTCATTCATTTTGCAACTTACAGTATAAAATACCAAATTTTTTACCAGTGTTTATTCATAACTTGTCTTCCTATGATGGTCATTTTATAGTTAAAGAACTTGACTATGACGACAAGGAAATTTTTGTGATTCCTAATAGCGAAGAAAAATATATTTCTTTCACAAAGACGGTGGATAACAACTTTAAAATTCGTTTTGTTGATTCTTTTCGTTTTATGCCAGCTTCACTAGCCACACTTGCATCAAACTTGAATAATTTTAACTTTACGAATGAAGCATTTGGGAACATGTCAAATCTAGTCACAAGAAAAGGAGTCTATCCTTATGATTATACCAATTGTATAGAAAGGCTTAATGAACGCACACTTCCAGATAGGAAATATTTCTACAATATCCTAACGAATGAAGACATATCAGACATAGATTACGCGCACGCAAAAAACGTTTGGCATTCTTTTAAATGTCAAACATTAGGAGACTATAGTGATGTTTATTTGAAAAGTGATGTAACGCTTCTAGCTGACATTTTCGAAAACTTTAGAGACATTTGCTTTAACGCTTATACACTCGATCCTGCTTGGTATTTCACTACACCATCTTTAACTTTTGATAGCATGTTAAAACACACAAAAATTGAACTGGAACTAATAACTGACTATGATATGATTCTAATGATTGAGAAAGGGATTCGAGGTGGCATATCACAGTGCTGTAAACGTTATTGTGAAGCAAACAACCGATGCATGAGTAGTTATAATTCAGATAACGAGTCTAAATACTTGATGTATTACGATTCTAATAACTTGTATGGATGGGCTCTCTCAAGACCGTTACCTTACGCTAAATTTAGATGGTTGAATCAAAACGAAATAGATAATTTTGAGGTTCAAAAAGTAGCCGATAATAGCGACATTGGGTACATTGTTGAGGTTGATTTAGCGTATCCGGAAAGCCTCCATGATACACACAGCGATTTACCACTCTGTTCAGAAAACAAAATTCCATCGGGTGGAAAGCATAATAAGTTACTAACGACACTCGAAAACAAAACTAAATATGTAATTCACTATGTTAATTTAAAACAAGCCATTTCTCTCGGACTTACACTCACAAAGATCCATAGAGCCATTCAATTCAGTCAGTCACCTTGGTTAAAGTCATACATAGATCTAAATACTATTCAAAGACAATTAGCAACAAATGATTTTCAAAGAGACTTTTATAAGCTAATGAACAATGCTGTGTTTGGCAAAGTAATGGAGAATGTTAGAAAGAGAATGCGCTTAGAATTAGTATCGAGCGAAAAAAAATTGCAAAAACTAATCAACAAATCTGAATTTCTTGATAGAACGATCTTTACCGAGACTTTGGCGGCTGTTCACATGCGAAAGACAACCATAAAAATGAATAAACCAATATACATTGGATTTTGTGTATTAGACCTCAGCAAGACCCTAATGTACAATTTCCACTATCTAACAATGCTAGCAAAGTATGGAAGAAACATTTCATTAGCATACACTGATACTGATAGCCTCATATATGAAATTAAAACGAACGATATCGATAGAGACATGCTTGAAAATCTGAACGAGTTTGACACATCTAACTATCCCAAAGATCACCCGTGTTATTCGGAGATAAACAAAAAAGTAATTGGTAAATTCAAAGACGAGTGTGATGGAAAGGTTATGACAAATTTTGTAGGTTTGAGAAGTAAACTGTATTCTTACAAGGTTCTTGAATCTATAGAAAAAAAGAAAGCGAAAGGGATAACCCGAGCAGTGATAGGAAAAGGTTTGAAATTTGACGATTACGTAAGATGTCTTAGAGAAAATTCAACAGAATTTCGAAAAATGAACGTTATTCGAAGCAGAAAGCATGAATTATATACGGTTCAAATGAACAAGGTAACACTTAACGCATTCGATGACAAAAGATACATTTGTGAGGATGGTATAAACACGTTAGCTTGGGGTCATTATAAAATTCCGCGAAAGAGGACACACGCTGAGGCATTCGATGATGATGATGATACTTGAGAAACTTTAAATATTCTATTTCAAATTGAAATCTCCAGTCTCAACCATGACGTTAGTCTGGAAACAACCGTTTACCTGCATCTGCGCAGGTCCATCAGGATGTGGAAAGACGACCTTTGTTACGAAATTCATTGAAAATTTACATAGAATGATAGATCGAAAAATAGATGAGATAGTATGGTGTTGCAGCCCAGGAAGCGAGCCAGATATAGAACACGAACTACTGAGCATACACTATGAAATACCGCCTTTTGAGAAATTTGGAGGTGCTCCAATCTTGTGCGTTATCGATGATTTGATGAGTGAAGGGGCTTATAGTAAAGACGTGTGCAAACTCTTTACGAGAGGGAGTCATCATTTTAACATATCCGTGTTTCTAATTACGCAGAATATTTTCTACCAAAGCGCACAATCGAGGAACATTTCGCTGAATGCAAAGTATATAGTATCGTTTAAAAATCCGCGAGATCAATTACAATTTGGTCATTTGGCACGACAGGTGTATCCGAAAAATTCGCAGGATTTGGAAAGGGTATATAAGGAATCGACGGAAAATCCATTCGGTTATTTGGTTCTAGACCTCGGGCAGAACACTGATGATAGATTTCGTTTTCGGACGAGCATATTCCCCTACGACTACGACGACGAAGTCATCGTAACCGTAGTCTATATGCCGGTGGATGATGAAAAGATTGAAGTCTAATAAGCATTTGCTCCACGCGTTAAAATCTGCAAAACCGAAACTGCGCTCTGCGATACTGAAATCTTCAGACAACGAATTAATTAAAACAATCTGCGACTGCTGTTTGAATACCATAAACGGGAATCATAAGATAGATAATAGGTTAAAACGAAAACTAACCAAACATCGTAATACGTTGAGAAAGTTAGCAACGCGGGGAATGAGTGTTAAGAGAAAACGCGTGCTTCTCGTACAGAAAGGTGGTTTCCTACCAATGTTACTCGGATCAATTTTAAGCGGTGTCATAGGCAGCCTATTAGGAAAATGAGTTTGCGTAAGATGCTCGTAGTAAGCCCAGAAGTCTTCGAGCGAGGACATATGAAGGCAAGGTTGAGCGCATTAGATAAGGAAATGAAAGGAGTGTTGGCCAAGAAAGGACTCAAGGACGTAGACAAGTGGCATTCATACAAAAGAATACTCGATAAATATATGAGCACGCTTTCCGACATCAACTCTCCCATACACGTTCCGATAGTAAAACCTTGGGCTCAGAACATTCCTCATACAAGGTCGGTTGAGAGTGGGGACGAGAGGATTCATGCATTGAAAAAATCATTAGCTGAAGTGAAAAAAGTAAACGCTGATTTAGATTCGACATGGGGACGCATAAACAAAAGACTAGGAGCAATGGAAAGTCTGTCACGAACACCCGGCGTAAAAAAGACGCGAAAAAGAAAGCGGACGGCGGAAGGAAAAACATCACCAAAGTTACCACCTCCCAGGGTATTACCGAGAAGAAGTGGGCGCAAAATAAAAAAGAAATCTTTCGGACCAGAGTGGGAGACGATGTAATCGATAGAGTGTACAACGACCCTGCTCATCCCGCGAGTTTTTCCACACTCGATAAATTACACAAAGCGACTAGGATTCCGAGAAACACATTACGCGAGTGGTTAGATTCTCAGGAGACGTATACTCTACATAGACAGGTGAGGAAAAGATTTCCTCGAAACCGCTACGATGTGACCTACATTGACGAGTGCTGGCAATGTGATTTGAATGATTTGCGAGGTTTGAAGAAGTTCAACAGAGGGTATTGTTACATTTTGACTGTGATAGACTTATTTTCTAGGTACGCATGGGTGAGAGCTATACGAAGTAAACGAGCAGATGAAATAGTCACCGCTTTTAAGGATATATTTCGCGAGAGAAAGCCGTTGAAAATTCAGAGCGATAAGGGAAGTGAATTTGTCAATGCTAAATTTAAAGATTTTCTCTCGCGTTGTGGAGTGAAATTTTACGCTACAAATAATCCAGACATAAAAGCAAGCCTCGTGGAACGATTCAATCGCACTCTAAAAACTAAAATGTACAAGTATTTTACAAAATACGTCACTTACAATTACATTGATGTGCTTCCAAAACTTGTGAGTAGTTATAACAATAGCGTTCATTCGAGTATAGGCATCGCACCCTCCAAGGTGAACGCAAAGAATGCGTTTGCGGTCGCTAGCCGGAGAAGAAATGTTGCGAAAAAGTATTCAAAATTTAAAATCGGTGATCACGTGAGGATTAGCAAAGAACGGCTTCCGTTCGCTAAAGGTTACACTGCTAATTACACCAGAGAAATATTTAGAGTGGTAGGCATAGATAGTACTAGAGAAATACCAACTTATAAGTTGCAGGATATGAATGGGGGGAATATAAGCGGAAGTTTTTACGCGCAAGAGTTAGTTAAGGTGAACGTATCCGCAGAGACGGAATACAGGATCGAGAAGATTTTGAGGCGTAGAGGACGCGCTTCTAATCTCGAATATTTCGTAAAGTGGGAAGGATACCCGAAATCATTTAACTCTTGGGTTGCGGCTTCTTCCGTGCGTAAATTATGAACGAGTTTTACTTGACGTTACCAAGCGATAGCTCTCGCGAATTCTTTCCTCAAAACACAATAGCTCATTACCGAACTAAACTGAGTCATCGTATCGATATAGAGAATGATGAGTGGTATGTAGGCTTGGCGGAGATTTCGATTCCGTCAATCGATTTAGAAGATATAGCTCCGACTCATCCTCCAACCGATTTGATTGAATTAGAAGAGGGAGCTTCAACTCACAAAGATGAAGGTAGTGTAGTAGAAAAGATAGGTCCTGCTAATCCCCCAACCCATTTAATTGGAGGGGAAGAGGAAGCTTTAACTCGTAAAGATAACAGAACACGAACAGAGGAAGGGTTAGTTAGAGGAGAAGAAGGTGGACCCGGGGATGTTCGAGTCAAAATTGCGATAGAAAAAGGTCTTTTCTTCGAGATTCCGCAAGGAACGTACGGAAGCGTATGTTTTGCTTTTGCTTCGTCATTTACTGCTACCCCCCGCCGTATAAGGGATAAAATAGTAAACAATATCATGAGATCTGTAGATGAATTAGCAATACGAGATGGACAGGTAGGTGTAAACGAACGACGTTTACCAGACTCAGTCATAATAAGTGCAAAGGATGTCACATATTCACTACCATCAGGAGTCTATGACTCATTCAGAGACTTAATTAAAATATCTTTAGAGGGTTTTTCTAGCGCAGGACAAAAAAAGATAAAAGAGGAATGGAGATTATTATCGTCTTTCCTGATTCGGATGACGGATGAAGTTGATGATGCAAACGTACAAAATATATTTAACAATGTTAAAGCAACTTTCTCAAAATCGAGTGGTAAACGAGGGAGGAGAAGTATAACTCCTGCTCCTAAAAACATTTACGTGTACACCGACATTATTAAGCCTCAGTTTGTGGGTGATTCCTTGAGTCGCTGTTTACGTATACTCAATACTAGAGTTGGAGGGTATCAGGTATTCAATCCGATTTTCTATTACCCCGTCGAAAAGAACAACATTGAAAGCGTTGAGATTTTAATGTCCGATAAACTCGGTGAGCCTATTCCATTTCATAGTGGGATACAATCTTCAATAATGGTGTTGCATTTTATAAAAAAGAAGTAATTTCGATTAGTTCGTCATTAAGCAACGAGATGGCTCCGGTAGCGGATCGTTATTATGCATACTATGCAAGACAGGTGGGAGGAGAGGTGGGACCAATATATCGAGCATCATATCGCGTGCAAAAAGGGAGGGGTATTGGGAGTTTTTTAGCCGGTCTATGGCGTTATGCTAAACCTTTATTGTTTAGCGGACTTAAGACTGTGGGGAAGGAGGTTGCAAGTGCGGGAGCAGCTGCCATCGGTGATCTTGGCACCAAACCGGTTAAGGAGATATTACGCAATAGATTAAACGAGGCAGGACAGAATTTGAAGCGTAAGGCTGAGGAAAAGTTGTTTAAAGGGGGGAGATTGAGGATACCAAAACGTCCTCGCTTGATTAAAATAAAACCACGAGGTGGAAAGAAAAAACAGCATTCAACGAGAGGGCGAAGAGCGAAGAAGGTCGCGTCGAGAGATATTTTTTCATAATGGCTGAGCATATGCTGAGTTCGTTGGATTTATTCCAACCTAATCCACCCATACAGACTAACATTCTATCTAAACGCTTGGTGCCTTACAAACCCATATCTTCGTTGGACAATCGATCAGTCATTGAATTTGCAATTAAAGATTCTGGTGACTCGTACAGAGATTTAAATAGTATATACCTCAAGCTCAAAGTAAAGATTTGCAAGACAAATTTTAATGATTTTACCGATGCAGATACTAATCAGCCAGGTATTGTCAACAATATTCTACACTCGCTATTCGAGCAATGTGACGTTTATTTCAATGGGACTCTTGTCACACCTTCCGAGGATAATTATCACTATAGAAGTTATTTGGAAAACGTTCTAAACTATGGATCTGATGCTAGTAGAACGCACTTGCGTAATGTTGGTTGGGAATTGGACACGGGGGCTGATGTTAACAAGACAGATAGCAACAATGCTGGGTACATGAAACGAAAATCGTGGTTCAAGAATAGTGCCGAGGTTGAATTGTATGGTAAATTACACGTGGACGTATTTAATCAAACACAACTGCTATTCAATGGTGTAGACATTAATATTAGATTAATGCTCTCGAAACCTGCTTTCTATCTAATGGGTGGGGATGGTGGGGTTTTGCGAATACTCGACGCAACGCTATACGTGCGGCATCATGATATTAATCCTTCGATATTAGTAGCGCATAGTAAAATGTTAGAACGAGACAAAGGTAAATATCATTACAAGCGAACAGAATTGAAAACGTTCACTGTACCCTCAGGCGGACGAACTTTAAGTATTGACAACGCAATCGTTGGACGAATACCAAACACTCTAATATTTGCAATGGTCGACAATGACTCGTACGCTGGTGATGTTGATAAGAATCCATTTGCACTCTCTCACTACTCACTCGAGAATTTTTCGCTCTTTGTGAACGGAGTTCAGATTCCTTCAGAGGGACTGGAATGCAAATTCAACAGCAAACAATATTGGGCACGAGCGTATGATACAATTTTCTCCGGTAGTGGAATAAAGCATCACGATAAGGGAAATCAAATCACTTACGATATGTTTGGACATGGTTATTTTATGTTAGTATTCGATCTCACACCGGACGATTCAGGTAACGAGGACTATATAAGTTTAAGGGATACAGGTGTGGTGAGAATAGAGGCGAGATTTGAAAACGAATTGGCTAAAACCGTAACGTGCTTGGTCTTTGCTGAATATGATGCTACACTAGAAATTGATAAAAACAGGAAGATTATCACAAATTTTTAGTCATGGATAACGTTCAAATCGATAAAGTATTACGTAATAGGTTGGGTGAATCATTTCGTGGAGTATATCCTTCCGATAAGTTACCACACTCACCAAAAAATGGCATTTTCATAGTTAATTTAGATCCGGCTACTTTTCCAGGTTCTCATTGGGTAGCTATTTTCATATATAATCAATTTGCAGAATACTTCGACTCGTACGGCTTAAGCCCCTTTGTTCCAAAAATTTTGGATTTTTTAAAGCCTTTCAACTGTGATTACAATCGCGTTCAAATACAAAGCTTTCATTCCGACATTTGTGGGGAATATTGTTGCTTGTATGCAGTTAGTAAATCTTTAGGTCACTCGCTACACAAATTCCTCATCAAATTCAATCACACAACCCCACACCTCAACGACTGCCGCACCCTGGAGCTGTTTCGACTCGCCTTTGGTGGGATGAGGAGTGATACGAGGTGTCATCCCCGAGCCCAGCGTTGCTGTTCCAGAATAAATACAGTGCATCGGGTGAGGAGGTGATTATTAGAGAAGAATCAGTTGCAGAATGCAGATCGTGGCATCCGTGAGTTTCAACCAAGGTGGCGTGACGGAGCTTGCAGCCGTCGACGTTGATTCCAACCGTCTTTTTTGGGGCTCTTTCAAAAAACATGACAAACTTGTTGCTGGGGGAAAGAAGCTTCGGTTTCAAGACCCTCTGAACTGTGATGAGACTTCCTTCCACAGTGGATTCCTCTCTTACGCTGAGCTCCGTCCCACTTTGGAGGCCATCATTGAAGGAGCGACCGCTCTCTTTGCATTCAGTGAGAAAGAGTGTGACTTTCTCTCCAATCTCACGCAGCGTACTTTCATCTCTTTGAAGAAGGAACTTCATTGCCCCCCACCCGAAAAATGTAGCTTTATTGCATTTTCCTGCCTCAATCCATGTCACAAATTGCGCAGTAGCACTTGCGCACTGAGAGACGCACATTCCCTCGCTCAATGGTTCCAGTATAACCGTCTCAAGGCTGAAGTTGACCCATGCCCATCCGGTGATGACGCTTGTTCCCCCGCTCCTCCTCCCCCATCATCCTCTTCCTCTTAAGCAACCTGCGAGCGCAACGCTTGTCAGTTGCTATGGTGTCGCCGTCGGAGGAAGTGGTCCTGCAGTCTCCCCCCGTCAAGAGGAAGAGACCAGCTGCACATCATCCCAGTCCCGCTGCATCTCTATTCTCGAACAATCTGCTACTTCAAACAGTGTATTATTTAAATGGTACAAAGTCGAAGAGTGTGTGTGTTGGTTACGATCCTGGCAGAGACTTTGAGCCGGTAGTGCAATTTAACCAAGTAAACAAAAAGAGTGTAATTGTTTCGCAAGCCGGTTGGACTAATATTCTAAATTCAGAAGAGACTGTGGGTGTTTTTTTCTACAAAGGTGAAAAAGAACAATTAACTTCATCCTGCTTAGCCTATGCAAATTATTTTGGGAAGAGACATTTGGTTATTAAGAACATAAGCTCGTTTAACTTGAACGGTGACGAATGGTATGCTCTAACAAAATTCTCCAAGCTGATAAATCTATTTCTTCGAAGACTTACGAACAGTCGCGATAAAGTGAGACAATTTCTCGCTACTAATTTATCTAATAATACGTTTAATTTCGATTTGGAAAGACTTGAATTGGAGATGGTACTCATAACGTATGATTTGCCTGGTAATCAAAAAGTATAACTTGGTTATGCTCTGATTTTTCCAGCGCGTGTGAGTGTAAGGCTTTTTGACCTCTAGCACGAAGTAAAATTCTGCAAGTCAAAAGGTCTTTGATGTGTGTTCAACCCCTGGCATTGGGCGTAAAAACCTTGTAAGTTGGACATACATCGCGATGAGTGCCATTATTGAATTTCAAGGGTTTACCGATAATGATAATAATAGTTACATAGTCAAGGAATTGGCTATTATCTCTGTTCAAAACAAATGCTGCAATACGTGGCTCTTTAAATCACCGGAGAAATTGCTGCATGCAAAAGAGGCGACTTGGTTGGTGGATAATTATCACGGTTTGATTGAATATTTGGGGGAGGTAGATTATTTCGAATTGGAGAATATACTTTATACTTATACAAAGACATTTACACGTCTGTTCACCAAAGGTGCACAAAAGGCATCTTTCTTAACCAGTCTCCTTCCCAGAGGTATTTGCGTGGCTAATCTAGAATTGTATGGTTGTCCCTCGCTTAAGAAATTGACTACAAATGAGGGATGTTTAATCGAAGCTCATATGGATGGTAATTTGCAATGTGCAAGAAAAAACTGTCACAAGTTGGCAAATTGGTGTATGCAAACAAAAATTTGTTAAAAACTTTTTTGTAATGGGTGGTTTAGATTGTTTTGTTAGTAGTCTTTTTCTGTTATGTAACATTACCATGTTTTCTTCCTTCATTTATCATGTCGTTCAATTAAATGGATATAATTGTATTGAGAGTTATTTACTTGAGAATGGATACTTGAACAAAAGTGGTACGAGTATGGAGATGCAATTATATGCGATCAGAAGTGCAGTGCGTTTATTGCAAGAACAATATAATATTAGTGGAGATGGTGAATTGAACTATGAGACGATGTATTTTGTAAACAATATAACCAACACCTCCATGTGTGGTTGATGTATTTATTGCAAAAAAAAAATAAATATTTTTTTGTAAACCCATATTTTTCCTCTTTTATTTCTATGATACCCTTTGCATTAGTGGTAAGGTATTAAATGAAAAAGAGCATAGTTAGGTATAATTCTTTTTTATTAAAACAAAGTAATATCATTAGGTACAACATTGAGTACAAAAGTGTAGGATTTTATAAACTCTCCTTTTTCCTCGTCAGTTTGTCCATAGTTGATTCTTGACTTTTGTCCCGTAGTAAATGTCACTGGGCGCACACAATCTGGTTCGTCACAGGTCAATCCTAAGGGTCTTACTTTTGATGCATGGGCACCACCACCACCATCACGTTCCACAATTTCTGATCCTTTTGGTAAATAAAGCGTGAAAGCACCATCACACGCTATGGTGTTATCATGATGTATCTTGTACACATTGCACACGATAGATGTTTCTTGATTCATTGCTTTCTCCAACATTTCACCCGTGAGTTTCAACTGTTTCACTGTGGACACGTTGAACCGCTCAATAACTTTAGTAACTGGATTCCGAAAGCCAGAAAAGTTAATACTCCGCCCCACGAGAGCAATCATCTTATCCATATGTTTCACTTCAACATAGTATCTATCGTCAAGCTTCATATGAAGAATAAGATCGTTTTGGTCATTGTTCTCCAGCAGCGGTGAGGGAAGACACACTTCGTACACATTGCTCACGCTCCCCTTAACTTTGCTAACGCGAAGCTGATGCGCACCACCCAGCTCTGCACTTGTAGATAGTAGTATGTCCCGCATCCTTACACCACGCTGGATCGGTGAGGTCTGATGTACAATCATCGTCGTGATTCTCTTTATAATGGTTCAACCGTTGGCTCAATCACCTCATCCTCCACAATGATTCGCAGAGAAATCTCGGGGGCGTGGCTAATTTTTCTATCCACGTCGGTATTCGATGACTCCATTCTAGTAGGCTTCATCCATGTCTTCCAAAAGCAATATGACAAAGACTGACTCGTGTAACTCTTGATCCCTCCCTTCATGGATCAGAGGTCTGGTTATAATAGGAGACATAACCTGTCCCATACTGCAGTAACTGCATATATGACTAAAAGTTTCGCTCGCTGGTTCTTTTATATCCTCCCCAACCATGAGCTAATCTTGCTCTTGGGTTGCGTCAGACGCTCGCACGTCGACCTCGTCCGGCTAGCGAACAAGTCCGATCCTGTTCAAGGCTGTCTGGCGGCGGCGGGGGGCGGGAAGGGGGTTTTGCATATTAAGTGTTTCAGAACAATTATTTTGACGCTACTCCTATATTTTAAAGTGGTTATAAGAAACAGCCATCGAATTACAGGCCGATATCCCTAGCATTAATTACATGCAAATTTCTTGAACATATAATGGTAAGCTCACTCATCAGATACCTCGATATGCAAAACTTGCTTATAAGAACAGAAGAGGATTAGGAAGGAAAGATCATTGGAAACTCAATTAGCTCTGTTTACTCGCGATATTTTAGTCTTCAGTGACGACAACGTACCACTAAAGACGAATATTCTTGACTTAAAAATGCATTTCTTAAGTGCCTTATAGGACGTTAATTAACCAAAATCTTATGGCTTGGACGACAATGCAATTTCCTGGATTAGAGAATTGCTATGCGATCGCGTTCAGAGGGTCGTATTAGCCAGCGCCATCACTAATTTGATTCAAGTAAATTTGAGTGTCCCACAGGAGAGTGTCATAAGTCCATTTCTATTCCTCCTGTAGGTATAATGAAGATAGTGTTGAAGTAGTAAAGAAACACCAATGCTAAACCTTTTAACCTGATGAGGGTGAAAGTATAACAGAACTGACCTTCCGCTATTATTATGGCTGCTAATATTTGTAGACGATGCAGTAATCTACAGAGAAATACGCACTTATAGTGATGAGGAAGCAATAAAAAATGACCTCAAGTTAAATCAAGCGTGATGCAATGCGTGGAGGCTAGAATTAAATTTAAGAAACATGTGCTGCAATAAACTTCTGGAAAAGAATAATTCCTCTCAATAGTGTCAATAGTGCTAATACATCTACATCCATCCACATCTTAGGAATATCGTTCAAGCCACCACGTTGTGCCATTTTGGCACGTAGTTCGCTGCGGCGGTGGCGAGGGCGGTACCGGCAGTCGCGGCGCAGAGAGAGACCGGACCGGATCGGGCTGGTCGGGAGCTCGGCAGGACAGAACGTAGATGCGAGAGTTCTGAGGAGGTGGCCACGGAGGAGTGACCACTGCCTGGTCGTTTCACCACCATTGTGGAAGATTATCTAAATTCGATTGAAGAAGTTTGTAATCTTATATAAGTTGTATTCTTATAAATAAATTCCGGTGTGTTTCAAATTGTGCCCAGTCGTTTCAAAGTGGTAGCAGAGCGTGGTTTTTCTATCGTGTGAGTACTTTCTCCTAGTCAAATTAGGTCTGGTAGGGTTCGTTTTCTGGTCCTTTGCTTTCCTTTCCATGGTCCAACCTTTTACCTCAAAAAAGTCCAGAAGGACCTCAGAGGCGAGAAGTAACCTTTCCTCCATCCTTGGGTTTCGTTTCTTGTGTTTTTTTGTTTGAGCAGCTAGGGCGATGGCGAAAGATTTTCCGACCGGTACCAGTTGGATCTATGAGCTATCCAAAGAGGAGATTGTAAGACGGGTTCGTGACCTAAGCCTTGAGGAGAGCGGAACTTTGGAGGAATTGCGAAAGCGACTGAGGGATTACGTTACCGTGACGCGTGAAAAAGAAGTTGACACTAAGGTAAGCGCCTGCTCAGAAGGGAGCAAGTGTGATCGTGGAGCTGGAACGGACGCTACCTTAATGGAGCGGCAAAAGTGTCATGCCATGGGGGAAGAAATATGCAGATGGGGTTTATGCTTCGAGGGCCATAGAGAAGAGAGTATTAATCAGTTGTTAGAAAGGGCCGAATTGCTCAGAGAGAGTCGGGATTTATCGAAAGACGTTATGTAGGAACTTTTGCCCGAGATGCTCCGAAACAAAGCTCTAGAATGGTTCCTCGCGAATAAATTCCATATCTTTTCATGGGACGACTTTTTAGTCGAGGTCCGGAATGCCTTTCTGCCGGCGGGATATGATATCCGTTTTAAACGTGAGATGTTTGCTAGAACCCAAGGGGAAGGGGAGGGAATTGACGAGTTTATAACTGTAATGAGGACTATGAATCGTAGATTAAGAAAACCTTTAGTAGAATCAGAACTGATGTCGCTGGCCTGCGAGAATCTCCACCCTATATATCTGGAAAGGTTTCCGGGGGGAGGTATAGGGAATTTCTCAGAGATGTTACTTTTCGGTCGTCAAGTTGAGGAAAGATTAGAACGTTGTAGATTGTACAGACCTCCCCCTTTACCAAGAGAACTTTCGCATCCCGAGTTCGGATATGAAGGGCGACCAGAGAAAGATGACCGTAGAAGGGAAACTAATGAAGGGTGTGAAAGTTCAAGGGATTGGAGTCATGAGGTACGCTGCTTCAAATGTAATAATATCGGTCACATTTCCAGGAATTTCCGAAATCGTGAAAATTCTTTAAACTCGTTCAGCCGGGGAAAAATGGGAGGGGCCCCCAATCCAAGGCTAAATTAACCCTCCATCCAAGTAGTGTCCGCAGTAAAATGGGAGGTACCCGAGCGAAAGCGGCAACAGCACCAAGCTTAGAGGTCAAAATTGGAGAATGTACCTTGGGAGCATTGATTGATTCTGGGGCTACTCGAAGTATAAATAGTCACTCGTGTTTCGAGAGTATCAGGTTAAAAGGGCTTGTAAGTAAAATTGAAGAATTGCGATGCAAATGTTACACCGCTTCTGGAGAACCCTTGAATATTTCAGTATCAGGGGTAGTAAAATTAAGGATAGGTTATTTCACATGGAAATTTCGATTGTTGGTTTGCGATGGGCTGTCACATGAACTTATTTTAGGAGCTGACTTTATGTTGCATACGGGTCTTATTTTGAATTTAGCCGATCAGTATTGTTGTTTCAAGTTTGACCGTAATTACATCCTAAGGCTAGTCTCAGCTAAGAATACGGAGGTTGGTACTAGCAATATAGATTCCAGGAATGGGGACTTGAGAGGCGAGTACGCGGCGTGGTTAGAGCACCTGCCGGCACGAGAGGCAGAGCAGATACTCAATGTAATTGAACTTTTTCCCGAAGTACTCACAAGGCGTTTGGGTGAGACCAAACTGATTCAATATGAAATTCTCCTTGATGATCCTACACCTGTCAAAAGCCACCCCTATCAGTTAAGTCCCCCGAAGTTGGAGATTTTACGTAAGGAGATTAATGAGCTCCTTGACAAAGGTGTCATTGAAAGGTCAATCTCAGCATATTCATCCCCTTGTTTCTTAGTCCCAAAGGGTGAGGGAAACTTTAGAATGGTCGTGGACTATAGGAAGTTGAACGCGAAGCTTCGGATAGAGTCAGTACCCTTGCCGAATATAAATTCAGCTTTCGACTGGTTTGGAAGGGCTAAGTATTTTACCACAATCGACCTCAATTCGGCCTATTACCAAATCCCCCTGGCAGAATCAAGTAAGCACTTAACTAGTTTCTGCACGGGTTGGAATCTCTATCAATTCAAACGGGTGCCCTTTGGGCTAGCCACAGGGGCTCAGGTACTGACGAGATTATTAGATCAAGTGTTTTACGATATTAAGTATCGTTTTGTGCTCAACTATTTGGACGATGTGGTCATATATTCCGAAACCTTTCAGGCCCACACGCAACATTTGCGAGAGATCTTCACCAGGCTGAGAATGGCGGGTTTAACTGTGAATCCAAAAAAGGAAAAATTCGCTGTACGTGAAATTTCTTTCCTCGGACATTTAGTTTCCACCCACGGAGTGAAGGTGGATCAGGAGCGGACGAAGGCTATACGAGAATTCCCACCCCCCAGGGACGTTAAGGGAATAGCAAGATTCATTGGGATGGCAAACTATTTCAATAAATTCATCCCAAGTTTTTCCGAGAAGGCAGCCCCATTGAATGCACTTCGCGGAAAGAATATTAAGTTTACCTGGGGCAGAGAGCAGGAGACAGCTTTCGCAGCCCTGAAGGAGATTATTATGTCTCCCCCAGTTCTCAAAATGGCAGATTTTTCGAAAGAATTTATTTTACAGACCGATGCCAGTTCACGGGCCGTGGGGGCTGTCTTATGCCAGGAGTCGGACGGTAGGAGACAACCGATCGCTTACGCGAGTCGTGCAATTTCCGCGCAGGAAAGGAATTATTGTACATATGAACTGGAGTGTCTCGCAGTTTTGTTCGGGATTGGGAAATTCCGACAATATCTGGAGCACGCCGAGTTTCTGCTAGAAACGGACAACCAAGCCCTGTCATGGCTATTAGCACATCCGCGGCAGCTGGGTAAAATCGGCCGGTGGGTTATTCAAATATCCTCCTTGAAGTTTCGCGTCCATCATATCAAAGGCTCACAAAATGTCGTCGCGGATGCATTGTCGCGGATGCATTGTCGCGGATGTTCGATTCCGAGAGGGCTCCGGAGGGCAATGTTGACGTCAAGGTGGATACCATAAGTACTAGCTTCCCGTTGGCTTTCGAAGAAATTTCCGTCCACCAACAAAAGGACCATGAACTAAAGGCGATTTTTGACAGACTAAATGCAGGAGAAACCGTGGGCCGGTATGAAATAATTAAGGGTACGTTATGCTGCCGAAATAACAAGAAACCGAAAATAAACGTTCCGACCATTTTGAAGCCTATGTTGTTCTCTTATTATCATCAGTCGCCTTTCGGAGGGCACCTCGGAACATATAAAACGATTCAAAAGATTAGGGACCACTATATGTGGAAAGGGATGGATAGGGAAATTGCTGAGCGCGTTAGAGGTTGTGAGAACTGAATTCTGAGTAAACCGGCACAAAAACAAAAGTACGGTTTTTTATCCTCTTCAGTCGCGGAGAAGCCGATGCAGAGCGTTTTTCTGGATTTCGTTGGCAAATTTCCGCGTAGCAAAAGAGGAAATACCATGATTCTTGCGGCGGTGGATGGGTTTTCAAAGTTTTGTTGGATAACGCCTCTCCGGAACAGCACTGCAGCCACTACGATAAAGGCGATACACGATAAAATTTTAGGGAGTTTTGGCCCTCCTTCTAGGTTCGTAACTGATAATGGGCCACAGTTTACCTCGCGAAGTTTCAACAATATGTGTTTCTCATATGGTATTGAGCATATTACCCGCAACCCTCTCTGGCCGAAAGATTTAATCGCGACCTGCGCTCGGCACTTATTTGTTTTCATGCTAATTCCCAAACGGAATGGGACAGCAATTTAACTTGGTTGCAGTTGGCCTTCAACACCGCGAGACACGAAAGTCATAAGTGTACGCCTTTCGAATTGATGTCCACCTTCCGTAACAAGAGTCCGCTGTCACTCCTTTGGAACATTGACGATTTAATGCCAGATAATAGGACTAACATCAACACCAAAGGGAGGTGGTTGTCCGCAAGGAGAAACTGCGAGCGCACCGTCGTTTGGAAACAAAATACAATAGGGGTCGCTCAAAAAACCAGTTTGCGGTGGGAGACTTGGTGGTGTTACGTGCAAACCCCCTCAGCTGTGCCTCTGATAAGAGAACAGCAAAATTAATGCATAGATGGAAAGGGCCCTATAAAATATCAAGGTTCTTGACTCCAGTAACAGCAGCACTGACAAATGTGGAGGACGGAAGTTTTGTGCGGAGAGCTCATTTTTCGCAGCTGAAAATGTGCGCGGATACAATAGGTGGTGAATAATTATGTGATATATGTTATTTAATTTTGATAAACTCTCCAACAGCATGGTATACAGCAACCTACACAGTGGCAGGGAGCTGGATCGGAGGGGGAGTATGTGCCATTTCGGCACGTAGTTCGCTGCGGCGGTGGCGAGGGCGGTACCGGCAGTCGCGGCGCATGCGCGAGTGGCGCAGAGAGACACCGGACCGGATCGGGCTGGTCGGGAGCTCGGCAGGACAGAACGTAGATGCGAGAGTTCTGAGGAGGTGGCCACGGAGGAGTGACCACTGCCTGGTCGTTTCACCACCATTGTGGAAGATTATTTAAATTCGATTGAAGAAGTTTGTAATCTTATATAAGTTGTATTCTTATAAATAAATTCCGGTGTGTTTCAAATTGTGCCCAGTCGTTTCAACGTGGGTGTGTGGCAAGGGGCTATTCCACAACAGGCATGCAGCCCTCGTCCCAGCTGATATCAGAACCGCGCTCGTTTCCAGGATGCCTGGCGCCGGCCAAAATCAGTCAGTATAACTATGCTCGGTCAGAGTAAAACTAGTAGAGTGCTGCGTAAACAAACATGCTACAATACCCTACACAGTTTAATATACGAGGTTATTATTTTTTCTGCGTCTGATTAAAAGTACTACAAGGTCATGAATCATGCAAAAGCGAAATCGTACCGGAAATTTCATGCAGGGTTAGTTGTAAATAAATATTTTGAGATGTTTATCACAAGTGTTAAGCCTTTTAACCTGTGCAACCACAAGTGCTAAACCTGACTGGTGCGGGTGAAAGTATCAGAGAACTGACCCTTCGCCACTATTATGGTTTCTTATTGTGCGTGGAGAAAATAACATTCTGAATCTATCGGTTCCTCAGTCTATTTCCTTAATCGCCTGTGATCGTTTTTACCATTCTTTTCATTATTTTTTGGCTCTTATAAAATACGTTGATGGTCCGCAAAAATATTTTTTAATCAAATTTTTACAAAAGATTTAATCAAAATTTTTCTCTTCGCTCAGATAGAGATTCCCACCTTAATTCCCTCAGGAACTTAGAAACAACTCAATATTCTTACTTATATACTCAACGTTTTTTTATCAAATCTTGATGCTCTCCATTCGATATATGTCTGAAACAAGTCCTACTTCGTAAGGGTCCCATATACTAGCCACGCACTCCAAGTGAAGTCTCCAAGAGAAAAAAAGCATCGCTCCTTTACATTCTCGTAATACTTTCCCAGGATTCTTTTCATAAATCCCTTTATACAATTTGCCTATCCGCAAATTTACCGTATGTACTTCCTCAAGGACAAGTCCTAAGTAATGGTCACACTTTACAGACTCAGTATTTGATGACTCTGCTTGATTGATTGCATAAGTTTCGTTGGGCTAGTTTTTCTTGTTCTAAAAATTCATAGCAAAGCACTTTTAAATATTTAATTCTAATTACCAAGTATTACACCATTTGTTTATAGCATCTTGGACTTTCTTCAAAGCATTCCTGAGTGAATGGGTGTTAACATCCCTATGAAATACAGCGTCGTTCACGAACAGGCAAACTTTGCTTGAAACGACGGAGGTGAAATCATTTATATACAAGAGGAATAATTAGAGACCAATGACACTTCCCCGGGTTGTTAATTTTAATGTATCTGTTGTTAATTTCACTGTATCTGAACTAACGCCATCTATAATTACCATCTGCTGGCGATTGTCGAAGAAACCTTTAATCCAGCATATTTTATAGTTATATACTCCAAAGATTTTCAGCTTTACAATTAATTTCGAATGTAGAACTTCATGGAAATCTTTTTTGTAATCTAATAATAGCGCGTCTACCTGGACGAGCCTTTCTTCAGAGAAAAGAATATCGTGAAGAAAGGGCTAGCTGGGTATTGCATTGCAACCTCCCTTTCCGGAATTGAGGCTGGTTTTGAATGAAAAGGTTTTGGCTATCCGAATATCCCATAGCTGCACTGACAATGAAATGCTCCAATATTTTGCACGAGATGGACGTGAAGGTAAGAGGTCAAAAGTTAATAGGGTCTTCCTAATCACCATTCTTAAAGTTATCTGTAATGTTCGCGATTTTCCAATCTTAAGGGACACGATGCTCTGAAAGAGATTTTTCAAATATTAATGTCAAGTACGGTGCTATTTCTGACGCTAATTATTCATAAACTCGGGCGGAAAGTTGATCGGGACCAAGTGACTTCTTGGTGTACATGGTGTACATCAGGTGCTTTTCTATGCTTTTCGTTGGATTTTTATGTACATTAGGCAATTCAGTGGTGTTTTTCTGATCGCAAGTCGTAAAGACGATTTGAAAAAAGCTTTGAGGACAATAACTTGTTCTAATCTGGCGCTAGCTCTTTCTCCCAGATAGTGATACTACCGTAGATTTTTTCCCTTGAAGATCCCTTACTTAAACTAAATGCCTTCGGATTATCTTCCAATATTCATCTACTATTTTACTTTTGAATTATGTTAATGCTTTCCTTAGGCCGATTTTACTGTTTTATTACCCCTTTTATAATTTTTGCAAAAGGTCTTATGTTCCGCGTGGGGGTGTTCCTAATGGGCGCTCTTCATTTTTGCATGCAGGATTAGTTGTCACCGTAGAGACTTCCAGACGTCCATATTACACCACTTAGGTTATAATTCCACATAAATATTTACACCCGTACACCACTACGTGAGTAGGTTATTTTCATGTCGACACTGCAGAAATGTAACGCATTGAAGGAGGCGACGGCAGATATGGAAAAGTAAAGTATAGAAATGATCAGAATCATCTTACGAGTCTATCTAGCTTTGTCCGTTTGTCTGTCTGTCCGTCCGTCTGTCTGTCCGTCTCTTCGCACGAGAACTGCCGTAAAAATTGAGATTTCGAGCTGAAATTTGGGTCATAAGCCTCTATTAATAGTCCACAAACATGACACAGTTTTCAAATGGGTTGGACTACGTTTCACTTTTTTAACAAAATTGAAAGTGGTGGTGCAAGGGTCTTTGAGCTTCGGCAAGGCCGAAGATAACTTTTTTGTACTAGTTTTCAGTTTACTTGGTATTGCATTATTTAACTGCGTTAGTTTCATTCTACAAAAAGTATTTCATGAGTCGTTAGTGGTATGGTTTAGCCATACATCATTAAACCTTTTATATGAGGCCGATAATCCCTGTTTCAAATCTTCGAAGTTCGCACTGTGGCAAAAGTACACTTCTCTCTTCGTGGCTTCCCTTTTTCAGTATTTATACGAAATTTAGCTCCTACTGCTTAGAGTTTCCTAATTTCATTCACTGGGCAAACATCAAAGGCGCTAAAAGTATGTGAGTTACCAAAAGATCTAGAACGTTCTTTCCTCTCGCCAGTGTTGTTACTAATATATTCCAAGAATTTGATATAAGTGGTTTGGGAAAAGAGTCTCACAGATCCTTATCTTTGCCGCCATTTTCGAAACTATGTCTTCAGTCTATCGAGGGAACATTGAAATCACCACCGATAATAATATTACATTCGTGACTTTGATTGATGAAATGCTTTACCTGTATTACTAACTGCAAAACAGTGGTTATACTTGAGTCCGGTTGCCTGTAATATGCCCATAAGAAAATTCTTTTCAACCAATATTAGTGGAACACCACACACTTGCTACGTCATTGTTTTGAAATATTTCGGCTTTGCTAACAATCTCACTTTTTTACAGCAATAGACACCTCTCCTTCTGCTCTCGCTACCAGGTTTTTTCTAGACATTGTATATGGTCTTGGTAAGACCTCAGTATCCGCAATTTCACTCGACAACCAACTTTCTGTTCCTATCACTTCATCAGCGTCCGTGCTTACGATGAGATGATAAAAATCAGAGACTTTATATACTACGGTAATTAATGACAACTACAAATATTGATTTTCTTGGATACAATCTATAGTTTACATGTTTTTTGTAGATAAGGACATTAATGGAAGTCGTTTTTTATGTTATTGAGCCGTGGTTTCTACTTTCGTTCGGATACCAAGCTATTCTGATTTTCAAGAGAGCTCCCATCGCTTCCATTACTTACCGCGACTCCTTTATTAATAACCCAAAATGTGATTTCCCCACGGTCCAATTCTCTAAAAGTGAAAGCACGTGAAAGTTTATGTAAAAAAGATATTTTGTATCGTTTTTCTTAATAGTTGTTGTGTTCAAGAGTAAGGAGTGAGGAGTGTTATGTATTTAAATAAAGATTAAGCTTTCTCATTGGTGGACCGCTGGTCAAGGGTCCAGTAAGTCCGTTGTGGCTACTATAGAGATGTAATAAACAGTCCTTTGTTGACCAGAATGATAATTAACGAAGTCAACGTGTATTATTTCGTAATTCTAGTTCATACATAACAAGTATATATGCCAAGTTTCAAGACATTACCTTAAAAATGTCATTTTGGACTATTGTCCGTCACTTTCCGATTACCGACCACTGTGAGCCGGTCGGCTTTGGAAACGATGGATGCAATGCTACCAGCAGCCGTCTGGTAGAGACGGCCGTTTTCGTGGGGTTCTCCTTAGAATCAAATTTAAACGAAAATTTATAAACCAGCCAGTTCAGGGAATTTACCAGAGAGTTTTGAAAATGATCGTTTTTATGGTAACCTGAAACATACCTTTATTTAAAAAAATCGTGATACTCTATGATAAAAAATGGTACCAATACGCTGGCGTCCTTATCATTAAAATTAGGTTATGACTGTTGGGTATTGATGGTTAAAAAAGGGAAAAATAAGTCACATTCAGATAAAAACAATCAAAATTTTGATGCCAGCGCTTGAATGTGAGTATGGAACGAGAGAGAGAGAGAGAGAGGAGAAGAGGGATAGAACAAAGGGAAGGCGTGCAACCGAAGGAAGCATTGGATTGGAGTGAGAATCGTGGATATTGAGGACTCATCTGACGGAGAGAGGCAGGAGTGAGCGACAATGATCGAGCTACATTAAAATACTCAAAGCAATTCCACTGGGATATTAATTGGGAGTGTTACAGTCCAAAATCCAAGTTTCCATCGAGTACGATAATTCTTCGTTCAGCCAAACAGATACTACGTTCTTTAAAAATTCAAGCCGAAATAATTCTGAAAATACAAAGTAAGTAATATTCCGAAGGTGACTCAGCCACTTTGAATTGAAACATTTTTACGCACTAATTACTTTCACACTCATCCTTTATACAGTTAAGAGGCAACTTGCAAATGAAAAAAGATGCAGATTTTACAATCTTTAAGCTACTTGCACATGAAAAGGATACAGATTTGATAATCTTTTTCTTCCATCTCTTTCCTCAATTTATCTAATTCAATAATTACTTCTGTTGTTTTCATTGCGTGCATGGATTTTTCTTTCTGCCTTTCTTCCAGCACATAATCTTTCAAAATTTCAAAGCATTTCTTGATGATTCTCGGATCGGCACTTACACATAACTCATTCCATTTCACGAAATCCGCCGCCAACAAATCATCCATCCTCCGCTTGCATTCAGCCGCAGCTTCAGCGGTCAGTTCCTCACTCAGCAGTGACTTCTGAAGAGAAAAAGCAAACGTGCCTATTGCCTCGATCACCACGAGCGTGTTACCAAATGAAATGGTTACACTTAAATGGAACATATACGGGATGATATACGAGAGATAATGAATATGTCCGAATTGTCGGTCCCAGGTGGCGAAGGTGTTTAGTCCTCGCATGCCAATCCAAGGGTTGCCAGTTCGAGTCCCGCCTAAGTGGTTTTTCAGCTCTCAGGGAATGGTTGTTGCTGTTTCGTCTGATGCTAATGTTGATCACCCGATGTAAAAGGCCTTCATGTGCTGTTTTCGGGATTGTGAAAATAAATAAAATAATAAATAAAACCAGGTTGCGATAAGGCAATAAACTGGCTGAGTAATGCCCGGTTGCGGTAAACTTGAATAGTTCGCACGAGTATTCTGAAAGTCGTTTGTTTTACCGGAAATATTTCTACTTTCTTGCGATTTTAGGGTACATAGGGTACCTTAGGGTGAAAGAGTCAAGTGACGTACCGTTCAATATTTATTACCAAATAACCATAGTCAAATCGACCTTCTGCAGAGTGTAGAGCACGTAAAGACGGTCATTTCTACGTTTTACTGGTTAAATTTCGTGAACAATGGCAATAATTGTTTTTCCAACTGAATAAAACAGAGCATAAATATTGCAATATTTCATGATGAAGGGACATGTAACATGGTGGAGGCATATGAATAAACATACACACATTCACACACACACGAGACTTCATAGACGTCGGACGTGTCTCTGATCGCTCTGAGTATCTTTTGCGAATTTCTTGGTGCTTCACAGGGTGCTGCGATAGCAGTGTTTCCTACTATTGTACGTGGGGTTGTCTCCTGCTACTCAGTGAATACAAGTGATTGGTGCCCTCATAATTTGGTGTGTTCTTCACAGCGTGAGTGAGGTGAAAATTGGAACTCTCAGAGTTGATTCCGCCACCAGGGCTCCCCCTAACCTGTCGGATTCGGCGGAAAGTCTAGGCAATCCAGCGTCAACTTCATTAGCTGAAGAACTGGGTACGAGTATGATGCAATCATCCCCCATTGCAGAGCGATTTGTTGCCGAGTGCTTGTGATTTTGGTAACACTTCCTATATGTCGTCTATTTCGCAAGTGTCACCCGCTGATATTACGCCCTAATATGTCCCATTGTACCGTAGAAAATAGTAATTTACGGAGCTTTAATGAGAATATGTCAGAAACAACTATTCTAAGGCTAGAAAGTGTTGTATTAAAAACTGCGCAGGTACTTAAGGAATTTCCTCAATCGTCCTGCGCTAGTGAACTAGCAGATAGGAATTCGACACTCATGTCGAAAAATCGAGTGGGCCTCTCGAGGTCAGTAACGGAATCATGCCCTCACCGTCATCAACGCCAAACTATTCATTTTGAGATTTACTAACCCTCACCCCTGAACAACATGTTCTCATAATCTGCAAGGAAAAGTGAGACGCGTGTCAAGGTCGCCCCTCCCCCAATCAAAGGGAGCAAACGAATCGGCCTAGACCTCATCCTTGCTACAGCCCACGGAGTCAGGTCACGCAGTCATTCGCTGTCTTTCCTTCCTCAATGGCAACTCCCCTCCCGCCTCAACCACCTCTCCCTCTGCATCCACGTTTCCCATATGGGACTGCCTCTCCCTCCCCTTCTCCCTATCTCCTTCCCCTGCATATCCTCCTTCCCACCCTTTCATCCCAACCCTCTTCTCTAGCAACCCCTTCCACCACCCCTACCCCATCTCCCTCACCACACCCGTCACGAGAATTAACCTAGGATCTTCAAAATATACGAGTTACCAACCTCGTTCACAAAGGTGGTTTCGTAATTATGCCCAAACTCTTCGTGGAAATCCAAATAATAAACTTGGCGAGAGTAGTACATCTAAAACATTCAACTTTCCGAAGTGAAAAATTAGAAGCCCAGTGGTTGCCCGAGTAAGAAGACTTCTTTAAGCCTTGCATGACACCTCCATATATGAGTACGTCTTAAAAATAGGCGACAGTCTCAAGGAGGAGGAGGAAAATTACGCATGCCATTCGACTCACTAATGGAAGAATTTGCATCTATCTGAAAAATGAACAGCTCGTCTCAGAATTGCTGAATGACCATGGCGGCAATACCATTATGGGAACATAGGTTCCAGCCAGGGCATGATAACAAAAGCAAAGAGGCTAATATTGCACAGTATACCGCCTAAGATACCAAGCGGTGAGCTTTTAGAAATCTTAAGCCAGGCCAAACATATCGTTTCTCCAATGCACGATATCCTATTACGCTGGGATTAAAAAGGGAGGGATATGAGCACGTGAACTCCTGGCGTCGGGCAGTCCACATTGTCATCCGTGAGGGAGTCACTCTTCCATATTGGATAAAGGTTTCTCGGGTTTCCCTCCGGGTGAGCAGGTCCATGGGGCCCAACGTTTCGGAGAACGACTTGTCCTCCATCAGCAGGGGGGGGTTCTGCTTCCAAATCCCCATTTCCTCAATTTTGGCCGGTATATATACTCTCTCCTCCCGGGTCAGGTGCCACCTGATTGGCTGTGGCGTCCGCGAGTTTTTCCAACAACCGCAACCTCCTACCACCAATATCCAGATCTCTTTACTTGGTTCTCCGCTATTTCTGCCCAACTGTCAGCCCTTCCCACCGTCACCGATAAGAAAGCCTTTTTAATTTCCCAGCTGTGCGCCCTCTACACCACAACATGAACCCACAAAACACGACACACTCTCACAGTCACAACCTAAAACTACTTTCTTGGAATTGCAATGGCATCAGCAACAAAAAACACGAGCTATTGCAATATGCTACAGACCAACACATAGACATCATACTTCTGCAAGAAACCTTTCTCAAACCAAACATATCCTTCCTCTCACCACACTACACATTTTTCAGACTAGAAAGACTCACACACAAAGGAGGCATAGCAATTCTAATAAAACCCGCAATATTTCACACTCTGCTCAATGTCCCAGAACTACAAAACGCCGAGGCAATCGCACTAGCTATTCACACCCCAACCGGCCCACTGAATATTTGCTCCTTCTATCAAAGGGCAGGTAAACCACTACTGACAGAGGACTTGGATCTACTCCTTAAATCTATCCCTTCAAGCATTATCTTCGGTGACTGGAACTCCAAAACACCAATCATGGCGCTGCAGAACAAAGAACAAAAACGGCACTACCCTATATAAATACTGTTCCCAACGACCAATCAATATTGCTGCTCCGATCTCTGCAACCAGCTGTCCACCACAAGGCCATGCTTATGGTGACGTAATTGACTTTGCCGCCATTTCCAACCTCCCCGTCCTACCAATTCCTACTGTCATTTACTCCTTCACCTCCGACCATTTTCCTCTACTCTACTCGGGATTTCTCTCCTCAACCCGTCCTGCTGAAGCTGGCATTCCCCAAGGTTCCCTACTAAGCCCTCTGCTATTCAATATTTACGTTAACAACATGCCTACTACACTCAACACACAAATTCACATGTACGCGGACGACACAGCCATTTCTGCCACATCTAAAACAGGAGACGCAAATGTCCGCAAATTGAACACTCATTCACACCAATTACACAAATGGACGCAAACATGGAAAATATCAATCAACGCAGACAAAAGCACACACATTCACTTTACACGCAAACACGAACCACAAATCCGTCCAGTGTTAAAAAAACCGATCCCAAGATCCTCTGTCCATCGATTCCTCGGCATCCACTTAGACGCCAAATTAACTTACGCCCACCATCTTACCGAGTGCAAACGGAAGGCTCTTTCCGCTCGAATGGCTTTAGCTTTACTCTGTCAACAGAATTCTCCGCTCTCCCACAAAGCGCGCTTGAGACTATACTCCTCCATAGTGAGACCAATACTACTGTACGGCTGTGAGATCTTTGCCTGCCGCAGAACCATAATTGAAAAACTAGAAATCTTTCAAAACAAAAGCTTCCGCGGCCTACTGAAAATAAGCAAATTGGTTAATCTGAAAAAGGTACGTCGCTACTAATCCCTGCCAACCATCAAATCATATATTCAAGCAATAGTCACTAAATTTAAATTTCGTCTTAAGAAAACCAACAATCCCCTTCTCTGTAATATTTGGAATTACCCAATTAACCCCACCACATATACACTGCCTCAACATATCACTCTCCTATGAGTCTTTCCTATGCCTTACGTTTCTTGTAGGTTAAGTGTGCCAATCTGTAATACAAAAATATATATCACTTACTGAAAAAAAATAATAAAATAAAATGTATATATACAATATATTTTATTAAAAAAAAGAGAATAATAACATAAAAAGTATAATAGCAAAAAAAGAGAAAATATATAAAACAAAAAAAATAATATAAATGGAGGAAAAAGAAACATAAAAATATTATACTCCATACAAAAATGAACAAAAAAATAAAATAATTGGAAAAAAATGTAAAAATATATATACAAATGCTTTCTGCTTCAAATTTGTGCTTACAATTGTATCTATGCCCCCTTTTGTAAAACCCCCCTTAGGTTAGTTTTGTTTATTCCATATACCAAAAATAATGTTTACTTTCAAATTTCACACAAACCACACATCCAACTCCAAATAAAAATCCCCCGCAATGCACCTATTTGTTACCAAACCGGTTGTGGTGAGTTCCTCTCACCGGGACGGTGAAGCTGTCGCGCCTCCGGCGCAACCACTCCGCTTGGGACGGCCAGTCATGGAGTACGCCGCGCTGGCCATCCTCCCGCTTTGACAAACATTAAAGCCGTACGCAACCGTTTTTAGCGGGTTTCCCACCGTCCTCAGGCGAATGCCGAGCCAATATTTTCCCGCACCTGTGTAAATTATCCAGTGAATACCCTGAAGAGGCGATAGCCTAAAGCGGGGCTCACGCCGTTGTTTTTGTTCTTGTTATTTTGTATTATTTGGTGTGAAAATAAACCTATTTTGACTTGACTTGAAACAACACTCCCAACACGACACTTATTCATTCACCTGACACTCATGCGCTACTTGTCATTCGACCGGTAGGGGTGAGTCTCGCACTCACCGGAACGGTGGTATCATCTTGCGCCTTCGGCGCAGTCAACTCAACCATTCGAGGAGACGGAGCATTCGGAAGCTGAACCCCCACCCCCCAGATGATGGAGGACAAGTCGTTCTCCGTAACGTTGGGCCCCATGGACCTGCTCACCCGGTGCAAGACCCGAGAAACCTTTATCCATCAGATACTCCGGGAAAATCTGAGATCCTTCACTCTTCCATATTCCTTTAATTATAGATATTGGAGACTCGACTAATCGAATATTTATATAACTAGACGAGGGCAGGGCGGACGCGAAGGCCACTAGGGTCGCGAGTGCCCCCACGGGGAGAAGCGAATGAATGAAGACATGCCTCACAATGCGAGGCCACACAATCCCACCACGAGGCCACGCAAGAATTTGTCAGTCAGTGCTCATTGTACTTCCCTATTAATTCCCTGGAACGAAATCTTCATAGCAGCTGCAACCACAACAACAACACCAGTCAGAGCTGCAAGTTGATTTGAATCCTACCGTTACTATCCTCCCTCCTCCGCTTCCATCCATAACAACCTCCTCCCTATCACTGCCTTGAAGCCACTCAGCATTGCCTCCTTCATACAGGCTACGACATGAATATGTGGCAACGCTGTGAAGAGGTCCTATTGTGGAGTTTTGTTGCCGTTGTGTTGTGCGCGAAACGGTCGTCTCTGGTGTGTATAAAACTCTTTTCTACGCGTCTTTAGCGTTATAATTGCATAATTTTGGCATTATAACGTTTATAAAGGTAAGTGGATTGATTTTATAATATTTTTATTTGTATAAGTAGGAATACGAATTTCATTTACTGTGTGTGTGGTCAATTTCTGTCCATAATGTTCTCATTCTTCGATAAACTTGATTCATGTGTGATTGAGGTAACCGCAATGTTGGCGATGGACTTTACGCTAGAGTTGGTTTAAAGAGAATAAGCTTGAGCTGTTTTGGTTTTGTGCTTCCATTTGACTTGATTATCTTTCTTCAGGTTTTCATTCTAACGAGTAATCATTTTACTTTTAAAGATGCCCCGGCGTTGTTGTGTGCCTAGTTGCAAGAGCAACTATTGTTCGGTGGGTGAACCCGTGGCTCATTGCCCAAATGAAATGATGACCTTCTTAATACAAATTCCATAGATTTGAAAGACCATTTTTATCACCACATCGAATTCGGCCAGAAGATCTGCTTTCTTTTTTCATTAGTTATTAGCTTTAAAAGGTTATAAACATGGCGTCAGAAACCACCTACTGCCCGCTGGAAGGGTCGAAACTCCGAGATCGGGGACAGTCAAAACGAGGTCCAACGCTGGCGTGTGGCACTTAATAAGCACGTAACCAGTATGAATTTTCTGCAACCCCCGCTTAGCACCCTAACACCTCAACTTTGTCCGAATGAAAGGGGCTTTCAAATTAAAAGCATGGAGTAGCACGTATTTTTATACTGTGCATAGTTAACATTTTTATATAGCCTACAAATTCTACAATTCTAATTGGAGAAAATATAAAATAATGCTGGTGAAAAAGTATAAAATACTCGTTTTTTATTTAAATACAGTGAATAGGACCTGTAGGTAGGGATGAGCAATTTCTCATCATCATTGCCAGCGTGCAGTGTACATGATTTTGTGTGTGTATGTTTTTCATACTTGCAAGATTTGAATATATATGGTGGCTCTTCCTAGTGACAGTTTTTATGTCCTTGTATTTTGGTTACTCATTTTTAGACCACATTGTTGAACCTTTGTTGTACGAACGGAATAAGTGTGTGTCGTGGGATTACTAAATATATCTAGTTTCAAAATTTTCCATCTTCTGAATTTTCTTTGCGTTAAAAACTATTCCTGTCGTGTTATCATTACAGGGCCTAAAATCGTATAAACTCGTAGATCAGCTTGAAAGGCTATCTCAAGATCTTTGAAGATCTATCGCTCCATTAATGCACTGGTGACTGTCGCTAATAAGGGAAGACTATGCATATTGCAGAAAGGATATCAGGTCGGCTGTGATGACTGACGTTTGACAAAATTACAAAATACGATGATGTCCACAATAATAAGTGTGTAGAAATACAGTGTCCATGCTCTACAAACAATGATCTGTAAATGGCCACGTATGATGGCACTGCCGTCAACATGGGAGACCGGCATCGAGGCGCGGCAGCTCTATCGGGAATATCTTCCTGTACGGTTAATACCTCCCAGTTCTGTTCTAAACCTTTCATATTGTTTGTCCTCCCGTACAGCCTGATCACACTGTCACCTAATTGTATAGCAGACCCGCTTCCCCCTGTCTGCAGCTTTTCCATTTCTTCTCATTGATCTTCCCACCAAATTATTACTTATTCTTCGCCCAATTAGTTACTCGCCAAAGTCAATTCAATGCTTTTGAGACTATTCGATACACGCAGCGCCCTATGTTGGTCAAATTGTGGAACCACATAAACATATCATATTCTCGATATTGATTGGTTGCTATGAGAAGAAGAAGAGGCAAAAAAATGATCGAGGAATACTGAGGATTATAAGCAAGAAACGAGGGACTGAGAATTGGAGAGTGAATTAACGTGAGTTTGATAACAAGTTTGAAGTTCGTGTGTTTCACCGGCATTACTAATTAATTCAAAACCCCGACTCTTAACCAACTGTTGTCGGAAGTGGGATAAATTTTGCCGGTTTTACCATTGGAGGACACGTACGCTATTTTCTCCAGTAGTCAACGGCAGAAAGGTCTGTATCAGCGACGGTATCCTAGTTGCATGTCTAAAGTGTATATTTGGTGATCTTTACCCCCTGCCACACACCCTCGTGGTGGCTCGCAGGGTATTACGTAGACGTAGACGACGGTATGGAGACCCTCAGTCACAGCCATCGGTCGGTCAGCAGCCGACGAAAGACCAGTCATTGGTCTATCCGCAGCTCCTCTTCCAGCGTCAGTGGCTCCGAATTTAGCTGCGATTTGATGGCGATGCTGCAAGAGCAAGCCCGCTGACAAGAGGAGCCAGCCCGCCGACAAGAAAAGTAGTTAATTTACATGATGAATTTATGTACGTTCGTTTATGAACTCTTCCACTATTCAATCTTGTACCTCTCGAGTTCCTTAAGCTTCTACATATCCACAACACTTTCTAAAGGCAGAATTGAGACTTCTGTCCATTAAACTGCGAGCAAAAATGAAACCAATCAAATGCGGAAATAATGGAACGATTGCGAGAATATTAAGCCGCAGATTTTAGGGAAAGAGCCGGAGAGTCGAGAAAAAGAGCTGCGGAACACTGTCCATCTCTGCCGAAGATCAATCTATCCGGAAATTCATTTTAAAACTTCGAAAAAGGACTATTTTTCGGCTTTTTGTGTATTAATTTCTGATTTTCAGAATAAAAAAATAACTCCCCAAAGAGGCTTAACTAGATACGATGGATTATCTCCGGTTAAGACGATACAGGCAAGTGTTTCGAGGAGATGACGAGGTATTCTTCTACGGACAGATCGGACAGACGATAGTCACTTGTCTGTGACAAGCCGTGGCGCAAGCTCCAATCATGCTTGACGTGAGTATGCTTGAGCGTGACGCGGTGGTGACAATAGATTGGCCCAAACCCTCCCACCAATGGGAGTTGCCGTTATGTATTTGGAAACAGATTTCGGCCCGCTTTAGAGAAGAGAAAGTTTGCTCAAGTTCAACCGTGCCCTGCTAAAGCATGCTTTGTCTCCTTGAAGCAGACATTTCGGCCAAGGCCATACTCTTAGCAACGCTTCCCGCTGAATCTCAGCCGTTACCTTTTCCGTTGAGAGAATTTGAGTACGCTCCTTCAACCGCCTGACTTCTTCCCTCAATATGGCCACCTCATGATTCAAGTCATAATCTTCATTTGGTACAACAGTGCTCTCTATAATGGCTGCACGCTGAGAGAATCTGCAGGCAGACAAAGTTTCCTGAAGAAAAGAGACAGATATCAGACAGTATCCAAATTTTCAGGCGTATCTTGGTTGTATTGCGTTAATGTCATGGGAAGATATGTAATCTACATTCCATAATTACTATGATTTGTTAGTACATATTTCCTCAGTCATCAAGAAAATTTCTATCATTATGTATTTTAAATATTTAAGTTGACGCAGCCGCATGGAAGCATAGGTACTGCGTTCAACCTATTAAAAATATATTAAAGTGGAATTTACCAAGTTTCTTGTTTTGAGTGGATACTGGGTCTTGAGTGGAGACGGGTCACTATGTAAGTCCATCCTACAGTTAAAATTTACGACTGATAATCATGTGTATTGTTTACACGGTCGAATTTGTAGTCAATCCGTTAGGACTGCAAATGACATCCCACAGTACGTAAAGAGGGGGCGATTTTATAAATTGCCTAATGTCCATTAGCGACCAGCGTTCCATTAATTAGGGCGCTCTTACAGAAGACCTTTCTAACGTAACGGAATAGCCATATGGACAGCGTATTTTGCAATTATTTTTATTAAATGCATGATAAATAAGGCAGCCATTGACAAATGAATGCCACAAATAGTGTAGAACAAGAAGTACTCGGCCAATGCATTTATCAGGTTAAATAATTCACTTTTATAATGGCCTTATTCTAAATCTGGGGTCACTATTTAACGATCGCGCCATTCAATGGCTCAGAATAGCTCGGATCGTTACTCTGAATACAGGTGGGAAATATTTTGCCCAGTTCAGAGTCCCTATAATAAATTCCGCCCCTTCCGGTATGAAAACTTTTCAGTAATATCAAGCATAAATTTCAGCATCCAATTAGATGCAAGCTTTGCATGCAGTGTATTTTTATCTTTCATTGATGAAATATTATTTCGTGAGTTGTGAGAATGGTTTCGTTGGCGCCCTCGGATTTGCGAAAATATTATCGCATCAATGCCTCGTCGATTGCAGCAAGTAATAGCTTTGGGTGGGGACGGAACAAAGCATTAAAAACTTGAAGGAATTGCTTGTAGTTTTACTCTTTAACATCCTCATCCTAAAATAAAATAAATCGCTCGGGTGTCCACTATACATTCGAGGCATCGCAGAAAGTAGCGCGCAGGATATTTGAGCATACCCAGCGAGTTATTTATACCCAGCAGAGTAGGCGAGAGAGTCGGTCTGTTTGTGGGAATGAAATCAGTGCATATTCAGATAGTCAAATAATAAAGAGAACACAGAGTTTAGGGCCAAGGAAAAGCTTAACAGATAACAATAAATTAGAAATGTTTAGCGTAGAGAGTAGGACAGTAAGTAGATGAATTAGTGGGTTATTAAATAATGGGCTCGCCGTAAATAACAGCAGCAATGACAGATCTGTTAGAAATCAGAATAGCTTAGTATCCGAGTGAAATAGAAGCGGCTAAGGCTCATCAAAAACTGCTTCCATTAAAGTACTAAAATACTCTAAACAAGGACACTATAAGCTAAACAGAGAGAACATTAGTAGTAGTTCGACTGAATTTATTGAAATTTTTTTACCCTCGTCATCTGACGATAATTAATATACACCAGAAGGAAAGTCAGATCACATATATCTAGTTTAAAAAAGTGATGAAAATACAATTCAACTTCATTTACATAGGAAATATTTGGGAAGTGAGCGGAAAAGCTCGAGAGCGTTCCACGTAATGAGCGTGCGAACGACAGTATATTTATGGGCCAGTCAGGAGTAGGGTTATGAATTAAGGGCTCATAATCTGAGGAGTGATATAATTATAGATTTACAACGGGAAGCGATGTCACCCATTCTAAAACAAATTCTAGCGCGTCAAGTAATACACACACGAAGCTGGCGAAGTATATATTTCTACATCTAAGAAATACCGTGCAAACCACCACTAGGGTGTGTGGCACGGGGTGATTCCCCATCAGACATGCAGCACTCATCCCAGTTCAAATCAGAAACGCGCACGTTCCCCCGAATGCCAGGCGCAGGCCAAAAGCAGTCAAGACCGCGGTATGCAGTCAGACCACAGACCAGGAGAGTGATACGTAGAAGGACATGCTACCATGCAACACACTAATCAAGATATAAATACTGGTTAGTGATATTAATGCGACTAATAAATAGCACTACAAGGTACTAAGACATCAAGGAGTATATCATGCCGGAGACTGCATGCAAAGTTAGTATCTACAATTCATGTTGAGATACTGAGCACTACTGAAAAAACCTATTTGACCTAGTCAGTATCCTAGAACTGATCTATCAAAACTATTATGGTCCCTCATTTTACGTGAAAAAATGACATCTTAAATCTATCGGTTCTGCAGTCTATTTCCTTAATCTTATTCCTGTGGTCGTTCCCTTCCCCTTTCTCCCGTCCATTGGATAGAGGTTTCCACCCTAATTCCCTCAACAATTTTGTAACACTACTATGTTTATCATTACAATTTTTAACAAATCTAGCTGCCCTCCGCTGTATGCGATCTATATCTGATACTAGTCCTACTTCATAAGGGTCCCACATACTAGCAACGTACTCCATGTGGGGTCTCATGAAAGAAAAATAACATCGCTCCTTTACCTTCTCGTCACATTTTCCTAGTATTCTTTTAATAAATCCTAATTGACGACTTGCCTGTCCACAAATTTCTAGCATATGTTTCCCCCAACGACGAGTCCTGAGTGAGGATCACTCCTTAGTACTTAACTGACTCTATATTTATTAGTTTGGCTTGATTTACTGTGTACGTCTCGTTGGTTAAGCTACTTTTCTTCCGAAAATTCATAACAACGCACTTATTAAAATTTATTTCTCACTGCCAAGGGGCGCACCATCCGCTTATAGCTTCTAGGTCTTTCTTCAACGCAATTCTATCAGACTCTGTGTTAATATCCGTATACAGTACTGCGTCGTCCACAAAAAGGCGAATTTTACTGGTAACGACGGTGGTGATATCATTAATATACAAAAGGAATAATAATGGACCAATGACTCTTCCCTGGGGTACACCGGATGTGACTTTAACTGTATCTGAACTAACGCCATCTAGAACTACCCTCTGTTCGCGGTTACTTAAGAAATCTTCAATCCAGCATATTACATCGAGATGTACCTATTCAATAAGCTTTTACCTTAACAGTTAATTTTGAATGTGGAACTTTATCGAAAGCTTTTATGAAATCTAAAAATATCGCGTCTACCTGGGTCTTCCTTTCTCCTGAGGAAAGAACGTCGTGCAGAAAAAGGAAAAGAGGAATGGTTTCACATGACCTGCCTTTTCGGAATCCATGTTGGTTTGAATTAACATGTTCTTACACGGAGAAAAAAGTGTAGTTAAAACTACCTCACTGATCCTGGTTGAAACCCTCTTAGGTAGAATAACGGGAATCATGGTTAAAATTACCAGAATCCTAGCTCGTGTTACCAGACCCTCTCTGTTGTCAAAGTTGGGTAGCGGCTACCTGGTAAATTTTACTAGACAACTGCTTACATAGTTTCCCCAACGACGCGAGTGCCGCCGCGCCGAGCTGTTGCCGTGCCCGAACCCTTGGTCGGCGCGGCGCGAGGACGAAAATTGTTACATGTGATACATTGTTGATCAGCCGTGACGGCTGGCCCAACGGTCCTTGGACTCAGAAGCCTCAGTGGCACCTTGTCGGTAGAAGCAAGAGGACGGTTCATAGTGAGTCTATTATGACTGCTCCCGTTGATGTTATATTCATGGACTCGGAAGTCGATCGACAGCTGGAGCTCTGGAATCTTTCTTCCTTCAAAGGTGTTTTTAAAGGTACGCATTACTCACGCACAGGTGCTGAAGTGATTTTCTATAATTACCAGCCAACCTGCATTGCGGTTTGCAAAACATCAGATTTAAAATATAATGAAATCAAAGATTTGTTTTACCCTTTCCTCATAATACATCATGTTTTTTCATCTGGTCAAATATATATAGCACTAAAGCAGCTCCTATGATTTCTTTTTCACTATATTATTTTATAATTATGTACATATTCGGTGAGAAACTATTTTTTTGACATTTTTTCGTTTAACTATTGTTTTGTTTTGAAGTAGAATTTCAAATTAAACACGTATGTATACCTTCCTTTTTTCATTTTTGCTATGGTGAATTGTGCATGTGTACTGTAAGACACACCTCATTTGAATTGTCTATGTATTGTATGAAAATATGACAAATAATAAATGTCCATTACATTAGCACCGTATTATTTTGTATCATTACATCCACTGCATCCCTTGCAATTTATAACTCGGTAGATCACGTATAAAGTACAGGTATACTGACAACAAACTATTATTGTATTCCTAAAAAAGTATTTCTTACTGGACAGGGATTTTACAGTAACCAGAAAGTGTAGTAATTCTAAACAATCGTGTAGTAATTCTAAACAGAAAGCGTCGTAATTCTAACCAGAAAGTGTAGTAATTCTAACCAGAAAGTGTAATATTTATAACAAGATTGGTTTTATTACACGGTGTAGTACTTTTAACCTGGATTCGAGTCGGTTCATATTTTACCACTGTAGTAAAAATAACCAGGATCCTAGTTATTCTAATCAGACTTTTTTCCGTGTACTATCTAAATACCTCCTTATTGTGCTGACGATTATATGGTCTAATACTTCGCATGACATGGACGTGAGGATGATAGGTGTTATTGGGATAGTTACTGGGATCTTCCTCATTGACGCTCTTAAAGAAAGGAGTAACGTTCGCGATGATCCAATCGTAAGGGATATGATGTTCTGCTGGATATTTTTCATACCTTATTTTCAAGTACGATGCTATTTCTGATGTTAATTCTTAATAAACTCGGGCAGGAATTCCATCGGGACCAGATGATTTCTTGGGGTTAGTAGATTTTAGGCGACTTTCTATGCCGTGACAAGAAATATTTATAGACTGCATTGGATTTTTGTATAAGCAAGGTAATGTAACGGTGTTATTCTGTGGGTATGAAGTGAAAACACTTTGTAAAAATGTGTTAAGGATATTTTCTTTTTCGAATCTATCACCAACTCTTTTTCCTTGACCGTTTTTCAGTGACGTTACAGTAGATTCATTTCTTTGAACTTCCCTCACGTAAGACCAAAATGCCTTAGCGTTATCTTCCAAAAATTCACCAATTATTTTACTCCTTAATCCCATTAGTGCTCTTCTTAAGGCCGCTTTTGCGGTTATTTTAGCTCTCTTATAAGTAGAGGACAAATGGCGTTCCTAGGCCACTTAATATGCAAATTTATTCATAACCCGCGTCCACCTCCGCCGCCGCCGCAGACAGCATTCTTAAAGCGGGACACCATTGACCGGGAGGGGCGGGGGGGGGGGGGGTTCTTGATTAAAAATTTGGTCTTTATTGAGCAAGAAAAATTTAAACCCAAAAATAGTATTTTAATATATTTTTTTATCTCAACAAAAGTACAATTTACAAATATAATACATTATAAAATTATGTTAAGTATTATTTCATTCTTTAGCATATTTCTTATTTGATTGAATTTTATTAGTAGATTGCTGTCGTTGTTTGAAACTGAAATTTTTCACATGAATTTGATAACTTGTATTTCACACATAAAATGGCTTTCAAAGTCTCAACACTTAGGCCGGTATTCATAGACGGGATAAATAATCAATGATTGCTGAATCAACGATTACACTTCTCTGCATATTGAAAAAAAAATTTTGATGTTTTGGTTTTGACTATCGATTCCCTCTAATTTTGAGATCCTGATTCCAAATGTGTAATCAGTTTTCTTCTATCACGTCCAGATTTCTTTAAAAATCAAAACAAAATATTCTTATTCATCCATTACCGGCATATGTTTATATCCCCCTTCAAGATCATTGTCATGGTTATAAACTTGGCGTATATTAGAGTCCTGTAATTTTAAACAGAGAGCGAGTACATTTTACCATAAGTAATAACATTTGATATGATTTAGTGACCTAACCTTTTATTTTATTGGCAAAAATTTTCTTCTTTTTGCGCTTCTTCCATAAGCATAAGAAGTATTTTCCCTTTTCAGGGACCAACAGTAGTCTGCCATCATATTAATAGTACGTACAACCACCATGGTGTCTTCTTTCAATGTCTTTTAAATCTTGGTGGAAACGTTTACCTTGTTCCTCGCTGTAAAATGCAAAATCTGGAAAATAGTCAATGTGAGCATGTAGGAAGTGTAACTTCATACTCATATTACAACCTAGTTTTCTCAAATTTTCCAGCATGTAGTTCACCATTGTTTTATCATCTGGACTTCTTCTGTTCCCTAGGAAGTTTTTTACAACATCTTTGTAGCTCTGCCAGGCTTGCTTTTCTGTTTGGCTCATTGTATCCTCAAAATTGGGGTCACACATTGATTTCCTGATCTGACGTCCAGTAAAAACATCTGCTTTCAGCTTATTTTGGGTCATTCTGTGATAAACACCATATATGTATTTAAAACACTCACTGTCCTTATCTAGGGCACCCACAAACTGACGCATAGTACCCAATTTAATATGAAGGGGAGGGAGAAGAACTTTTGTGGGTTCAACTAGGGGCACGTTAACAACATTCTTTGTTCCGGGTGTCAAGGATCGTCTGGTTGGCCACTTTCTCCTTTGCCAGTGATTTTTTTGGTCTCGACTATCCTATTCGCACAGGAAGCAAGGCATTTTAGTATATCCCATTTGACGTCCCAGTAAAAGGTTGATAACTTTGAAGTCACCATATAAAACCCACCCAAACAAGGAGTAATTCGCACACTGCAGTATAAACTGCAAACTCTCATATGATTCTTTCAATGTAATTGAATAAGCAATTGGTACCGATCCAAGGACATTACCATTGTGGAGTAAAAAACCTTTCAGGCTGGTTACCGAAGAATCTATGAAAAGCTTCCATTCAGAAGTTATGTACTTCACACCAAGCCACGTTACAAGCTTCGGTATATCATTGCAGAAGATCATAGACCTTTCTTCTGAAAATAATGAAACAATTTCTTGTTCCCGGGATCTGTAACATGAAAATTTTTGTGCCAGGTAATAATAAATGTCTGTCTTTCAGTACAGAAGCTAGCAGTTCAGCACTTTCCTTTGGTAACGCAAGATCACGGAACAAGTCATTCACTGCGGTCTGACTAAATAAATGTGGGGCATTGTCGCTTGCACTGGGTACAAACTCTTCTGTATCTGATCCACTGATGTCTGTTGTATCACTTTCAATTTCCATTTGAGGCGATGTACAGGTTGAATATGGACGAGAAGTGATAGGTAGGCTTTCGTCATGTTTGATTAGTTTCATTGCGGATCGCAAATGTGGATAAACAATGTCAATTTTGTTCTTGGCACTAAAACCTTGCACTTTAATCTGACAAAAATAACAGTCATATGTATGGTTTAATTGTTCCATCCATACCATTGGAAGAGTGAAATAAAATTCTCTCGTTTCCATTCATCCACAACCTCAATCCTTCCACGCAAGTCTTACATACTTTCTGGGGTGCCCATGGTTTATTTCATCGCCAAGTACGAGTCCAAAATACACAAAGTAGGCTTCTTTGACGAATGGTGTCATGTTAAGTCTTTTTTTACACAAAATGTACTTTCCACATACGTAACAGAATGTGTTTGGGTCATTATTGCAGCCACGTGAAGACATTGCAGTCAGAATTCACAATTTGTCACTAAATGAAACCGTTCAGTTCACCACACCATTAGGCTGGTTGCTCACACGAGGATTTTTCTGCCGCGGAAAATTGGTCATCGCCGCTGTTCCAGCAGTAGCACACTGAAGTAAGTTAGAGCTTATGCACTGAACGGATCGTTTGGAGTTGTTTAGCTCACAGTCAGTGCAAGTTAAGCTCTTGTGAGTGCAACACTGTTGCTTGAGTATTTATTGCTTTTTCTATTGTTCTTTCCTCTTCATTCGACGACGGAATAACAATAAAGCTAGAATTTCCTCTCTGACCACTTCAGACTACACAAAGTGCCTTCTGAGCCATATGACGACAAAAGTATTCATCTGACTTGTACGACGGCGACGAAGATTTGACCGCTCTGTGTGTAAACCCAGATTTCTGTGAGTGGTGACGGTAAACTCTCCGTAGCTTATAATCTGCCATGTGTGTTACCGGCCTTATAAGGCCTATAGGAGTACAACACAATCATCATTCACTCCTCTATAACGCTCAGTACTTTCCATGTCCTACTATGGTATACAGACGGGGCCTTTATGAAACACAAATTCTTGATTTTCTCGAAAACCTGACGTGATAGAAAAAAACGATTTACACCGTTCAACTCAGCGCAAAAAATTCATTAAGGAACACACATTCATTCGAAAACATCATTTTTGATGCAGAGCTGTTTTATTCGTCAATCATTGATTATTTGATTTATGTATTCATAGACAGAAAACAATCTCCAATTCATGAATCACTGATTCATGAATCTCTAATTATTTGGGATAATCTGTAATTGGTGAATTACAGATTAGATGTATGTTTATTTTTGAGTGGTATGAGAAATTAAAGAGGCAAAACATTTTGTGGGTATCGTTAAATTTTTATTCAAGTTGAGTATATAGTTTTATTAATTGCATATTGAAAAAGAAAATAAAAATGGATTGGCAATGTTTTTTTGATAAAAATGAATTAGCCGTGCCTACATTAGAATTACTTCTTATAATTATTCGAATTTAATGAAGGCGTTGCTAGGGAAAATCAACAAAAAGTAATCTCGTATTCCGGCAAGTTTTGATGATGCAGCGTGTGCTGTTTAACGTCAGGAATTGTCCGACCATAAGAGTGGTCTCCTCTTTTTTCTATTCTCACAAAGAGACACCCGAGGCACATATTCGTCGCTTGAACATCATAAGAAACAGGCGGTCTGATGGTGTCAGCTATTTGGATGGCCAAAAGATTAGTTATATGTTTCACAGTTTTGGACACCGTTGGCTGCGAAACAGAACTAGCAATCCCTGCATATGTACGTAAAACACCAAAGAAGACGAAGAGTAGCAGTAGCAGTATTTATAACTGATCATTACCGATACAGAAAATGTGAAATATGTAATTAGTAGCAATTGATGATGGCTTACGAGTAAAACATTCATGGCTATTTCGGCCGATGTTAAATTCAGCATGATGATTTTGTAAAATACTGCGTGATTAAAAACCGCTGTGATATATTTTTTTAAATTTGTAATATTATTTCAACAATTCAATATTGATGCCTAAACGTAAAATCTCAAAGCAATGAGCCACAGTAGCACAAGAGGAACTGTCAGTCCTCGCGGAAAGTGTCGATATATGAACATTAGTTCTAAGAAGAATATACTCGTTCACTACGGGTTTTGAGAATCGGTATCCTCTATTAAACTCTTCGTCTGTCAACACTCATGTCTATTGTTACAGCAAGTTAGATAACGAATTTTAAACAGAGATTGACGTATATCATAAGCGGTCCATCACCAGACCCCAGTGAGGTCATTGACATTAAAGATTCACCCTGGAGTACGAATTTTGTGGAAAGTATCACGAGAAAAAAGGCGAGGGGAAGTCATATGATATGACATGTAACTCGGAGGAAAAATTTCTCTCTGGTTCTGAATATAGAGATGGAAAAAAAAACGCCCGCTGGGGGTCTCGAACCACCTGACCTTCACGTAGTAATCCACGGCGCATACCAATACACCAATCAAGCCAATGATAATAATATGCGATAATAAAAGTTACAGGCATAGTGGCTTTGAGGGTGATTGAGACAAGTGATGTGAGGCTCCGGAACAACCTAGCGAGAGTAAATTTTCCCAGCTTTTTTTATATAAAGGGCGGATATTTCTGTTTATAAACTGATTAATTACAGTACAACTAGGATACGTTTGACGAAGTCCAAGGCAAACTAGCCTTTGACCTCGTGCACGACATAGTAAATACGGCATTCAGATCGGCGAGTCAGGGTACGTAGTCTCCCCATGTGAGTAATTTGTATTTGTTGGATCCCTAATGAGTGTTTTTCGCAGCCTTTAGTGATGCGCTGGTACATCGTAATCGGCAATCACATACGCCAATATATCCGAACGAATTTCCATTGCACGGAAATCCTAATCAATTCAAGGTAATCAATAATCCTAATCAATTCAAGACGTTCATATAGAGTATTCTATGCCTTTAGCACCGTAAAAAATTGTAAAATTTGAACGTAAAGACACGAACATGTCGTAAACAATCACAGAACTACCGATGTCCAACAAAGAAAAACTCTAGTTAATTACGGTCGAGAGCTTAATTCACGAATCAATGATTATTTGGCCAAATAATTACAGTTTGCTTGATTATGAATACTAGAAATATAAACAATCATTATTTGACGACTATGAATACATAATAATCAGAGATTGATGAATCTCTGATTCAAGAATCATCGATTGACGAATCACTGATTCTTTGACGACCATGAATAAGAAACAGTAAGTAATTAGAGATATAATCATAGATTGAAACGAATCTGTAATTATTGAGGACTATGAATACCGGCCTCAATTGTGATTTTTCTGATGTCTACACTTAATTAACCGTGGAAAAAACGCGCTCAGTCGCAGCATTAGTTCCTGGTAAGGACAACGCATATTCCACAATTCTTAGTGCATTATTGTATGGAACATGGTTTGTTTCAACATGATGAAATATTTCTAACCATTTGTTCTCTATTGTGATTTGTGCTGAAGCCCAAGATTTAACCTTTTTCCTTATCAATATATTTTTTAAATAATGATATCTCATTAACAAGATCATTTTCGGAAATATTACTATATGGGAAATTTTGAGTAATATGATCGAATGATTTTTGCATATCATTCCAATTAAGTTCATGTTTTAATGTAACCCAATGAAAATGTTCCATATCATTGTACTGTACCGTCCTCTTCTAAATAATCTATGCAGTTACTATAGAACTTTTTAACGTGATTCATGATATCTGCACGATTTATTGCACCTTGTTCTTCTAGCTGGCTTATACTATTACGGATAGTTAACGGAAGAAAATTATTTTCTAACCGCTCTTGACACTGCAATTTTAAATTTTTATCTTCATTTGCCACTTCGATTACCGAAATTTTGTCACCTTCAATAACTTTTATAGTTGCTTGATTGTGTATAAACTCTAGCCAAATTTTTTAGGATTCTTTATCAAAAAACCTTTCTAAAATTCTAGAACATTTATCCTGTGATAGAAAGTAGGATCGTATAATTTCAAAATTCATTCCACAGCTGGCAAAAGAGCTAACCTTTTACTGTATCTAAGTATTTTCTGATATTCGACTTCCGCAGTTTCACAAAATTCTTTCAGCATTTCAACACGCACAGTGTGTATGTAGAAATAAGAATATATTTTAATAACAATATTTTCCACATCTACGGGCAAAAAATCAGCAGCTGTTTGAACGGCGTTATTCATTATGTGCGCTTACACCACCACCCACACCAATAATGTTTTGATTAAGGCTTTCGTTCATTTTATAAAAAATGCTATTTGTATCTCTTCTCGCATTTTCCTCCATAATTTGCGTTCGTGCTGTCTGCACAATATGCAATCATTTTATGTTTTAAATTGTTTTTCTCCAAAATGTGAATAATGGAACTGAAAATTATTTCAGAAGTTTTACCGGGCAAAGGAACGAAATCTAAAATTCTAATATTTATTCCAGTTTCCGAATCAAAAAATCTAATAATGGTTGGAATAACTTTATATCCTAAATATTAAATGCGTCAGAGTATATGGATATGAAATTAATTTTTACTGGATTTTTGTTCAATTCCAAAAATGCATACGGGGAAAGCACATTACACACAATGGAGAACTTGCAAGGTTTTTTTACAGCTGTTTTAACTCATGCATCATATAGATAACCAAAAATGTTTCCTACACATTCTTTCCTTTTACCTGAGCGACCCATATTTATTGAACTACAGTCAATGGAAAGGATGATGTCGTTTCAAACGCTGCTTTTTGCGCGCCATTTTGGAAGTGATACGCGTGACGTCACACCTGCCGTCCACTGTACGAGACATACGAGATACCGGCGAATAGTTCGGCGAGTATCACCGTTCACTCACCGTTCATTTATCTTTAGCCTCGTGATATTTCGCTGAAATATTGCGTCTGAGTATCGGAAAGTATATATGTATTTTGGTGTGCAATACTTTAACGATTTATTTGTGTTTCATCTGAATGGAAGTTTGTGCCAACTCAGATAATCTGCCTATGAAGTCGACGCTCTAGTGATGATGGAGTACTTATAATGAGATGCGACATGTAGACATAGTCGGAAATACAAACCGTTAAATCACTTCGTTAATTATTTACTGTGATTTTCCCGTTAAATTAATATATTATATGTTTGAAATTTCTATTGCAGTATTTCGGCATTATTAGAAATGTGATCTTTTCGAAAAGTTCGAATTTAAAATTTTATTGCAGTTCCATGAGGAAGTATGACATCGATAGTGCAATAGGACGCGTTCGATAGCAAATATTGAAAAATTTATGCACAGTGAAGTGCGACATATTGCCGGAACATAAAGTAACGGCAAAAAATTGTGAGTCTAGCCTTATGATCAGCGAAGAGTCTCACGAGGAGACATCGCGATACCTACGGTGAGTTGAGTTGACGCCAAAGATTTAATTTTTTTGTGACTGGGGATAGATGTAGAAAAAGGGTCACTGCTTTTTCTCCCTTAGGCCCGGGTTCGCGAGAAAATTGTAGGTAACTCGAGAATTTGGCTCATCTTCAATTCGTCTCATTAAGACATGTTCACACGATGCATGTCCTTGCAAGTATATACGTTGATAGATAGATGCATGGACAAATTATCCGTATCATAACAGGAGCTTTTTTATGTCCAAGAGTTCATGCATTGGCGCAATTTTGGGTGTAAATACGATGCTATTTTAATGGATTTAATGGATAAGATTACGCATCTGCTCATGCGTAATTAACGACAGTATTACGCTCATAAAATAATTATTTGCCGTGGTGGTGTGGGTTAAGGCATTGGGTGCACAGAATTCCTGTGTAGTACAGGATCGTGGCCATACTGCGTAATTTATTTTTCGGTTTAATATGTTTTAGAAATATAGTAGAATTCCCAATCCCGAACAGGTACAACCGTCACTGCATCATTTTTAACTTTCTAACTATTACTTGGATCTTCAACTAACCCTTCAAAGAGAGTACAACCAGTAGCAAATTTTGGGATTCTATAGTTCGCCTGGATTTACACTTAAGAAGTGGAAGGTGTGTCGTTGGCCGCACATTTTGTAATCCGAGGATACATTTTAGGGCAGAGAGAGAGCTCCGATCGGTCATGAGTCTATTTGAAGAGTGTTAACATTAGACAAAGATGTAATTTTTATCGTAAAGAGACGTATTCACTTTGAATTTCCTAGCAATTATACTCGAATGCTGATATTTGTTAATCAACTTTTCGCTCACCGTGAAGAATTTGCTGACGTGAGAGAGTTAATAACAGGGTATGTAAATGCAGAGGTTTGTGAAGAAGTTCATTTAAAACGGCGTATTTAATGTAAGCGAAACGTGGATCGAAGGATCATGGAGTGTTTTCCTTGCACAATCAACCAACGCGGTTGAAAACCCGGAAGACCTTAATGCTCGACAACATACAAAAATGGTCGCAAATTATGTTACCCACACGAACACGTTCGTGCCGATGCAAAGCATCTGGTGATAACTTCATTAAATGCGCTTATTGTGGAATCATTTTTTACTTAACATGCCTATGTGATATCATTTGAAATCATGCCGCATTACGCCGTGAACGTAAGATGAAATCCCTGGAGTTGCAATACGCATAACAAGGTAAAGAAAATACTGTGTTATCATGCCCTACATTTGTAATGAACTGGAATGTATTAACTTTCTCTCTCCTGAGGTCCCCGTTTCGATTCCTTATGTTACAAAAATAAATGCAATGACGGGTAAAATTGTGGAAATAAATCCTATAGTTGCAATTTTATCGCGAACCCAGGCGTATGGGAAAAAAATCTTACACTTTTCCCACGTTTCTCTCCTGTTTCAGTAAAAAGTTGTGTCGTTAGCAGCCTAACCCAGTCTCTACAGTGTAAGAAGTTCTGACAATGCCGATGACATGCGACTTTAAATTAATGTATATGGTTAAACTTCGCTTCGGTTCCGTTACTTTGAAAGCGGAATTTCCACCGTTGATAGCAGCGTAGATGTATGCGTGCTTGAATCCATTGAATACTCCATCGCTTTAGGCGTAGCGCTCCTGCCCTTAGTCCCCGGTGATGCTGCCCGGGGTCCCCGAAACAATGCCGGGCCTGCCACTGCTGCGGCCTCCGAACGACAGGTGTGATGTCAGACCTGCCCGATCGGACCACGCCCCCTTTTTCGCCCGTTTTTCGCGCCGTTGGAATTTCGACAACTTTGAGAATTTATATCTCGGAAACTAAGCATTACTCACGCCTCAGGTTTTTTGCGTTGGGCAAGATTCATCATCCTCTATTACCTCTATTATTTTCAAAAATCTGCAAGTTCTCCATTGCCTCGGATTTTGTTCTAGCACAGGAAAATTTTTTGTCGAATAACTTTTTGATAATTTGTGAAGTACAGTCCATAGATCTGAAGGAATGATTATGATTAATAGCATGAAAAGACATTAGTCCTTTTGCTAATACTATTTTCTTTTCTTCTTCTCCATAAGTCGTTTGTCTAAAAAATTACTGTATTTTGGAGGAAGATGCAGCAGTATTTAAATATCTTTTATGTTTCTGTGTCTCCAAGTGCTTTGAAATATCATTCCTCCCTCCTTGCAAAATAGAAAATTCACCATTTCATTTCGCACATTTCACAATGTAATCGCTTTTGGTTTTTTTAATAAAAGGAAATTCTCTTCTTAGATGACTGTTGCATTTGCATCCTCTTTTCTTACTCATTATGTTAAAAATCTAAAAAAAAATTTAGAATTATGTTATAAATTATTAAATACATATTGCTTAAAACACTGTAAGTAGGTACATACATAATTACATGAACGTATTTTATACGTTATTTTATAAATTAAATTAATTTGATTCTTATAAAGCAACTACATTTTTAAAATTATTTTAATTCAATCCTCTATTTCTTTCTAAATAATAACAATACTAACATGTATTATTTTTTCTTTAAATTTTCCGTAGCGTAAGTCGTAAGTATCACTTTCAAGGCCGGCGCTAGACTTTTTGCCGCCACTATAAAATGTTCATAATACGAGTGCTGTCTGCTAAATTCAAGAAAATTTATGTATTTATGAAATAAATAAATAAATTACAACAAAAAACCTAAATCATCTGAATAGCTGATTTGTTGACATCACATGTTTAACTAGCACTAGCACGCAGTACGATGTGTATCGTATAAGAGACAGTTACAAAACTCAATATGCGAAGGCGTTACTTCGTGAACGACCAACAGACTCTTTACACCCTGACCCTTCTCCTCTCTAAAATTCCCCTCCGTATTATATTTTTGTGTAAGATGAACGCTCTCAATTTTTGTATGAGAAATTCCTTAACAACAATGTTCCAAATGATGCTAGATCGCTAACATGTCGCCATAAGATTAAAATCTGTGGAAGTGTACAAAGTGTTCTCTCTTCATTTTACAGCTACAAAATGTTTTCGTCGCTGCCAATGCCAAAAAATGCCACTGTTCATTAAGTCCAAACCAAGAGTGTTCTTGGTCCAAAAAATGGTGGTCAAATTCTAGCAACTGATCAAGGCAAACTTTGATAAGCAGTTCCTGATAATCAGTTCTCGACAATTATTTTTATCATTGAGGTTCAACATTATAAAATTTACAAAAATAATATAAAACTCATATCCTTGTGAAGTAGCTACATGGAAGCCGAAAACCGTATATTCCCTTCCCGTTCTCCCGCCTTTCCCTTACTTGTCTTGCATTCTTTCCAAAAATTGGTACTTTCTTAAAACCCCGCGGGACGCGGGCAAATTTTTAAAAATCGGGACTGTCCCGCTAAAAGCGGGACGTCTGGAGGGCTATTCTGTTTCTACATACTCTATCATAACGCGGTGATATAATAGCGTTTTCTGTCGCTAGCGAGGCGCTGCGCGCATTTGTTTCTTCTGACGTTACGACCATTGCGACAATACAATAAAAAAAGCGTTGCACGAACTTAAATAGCGCGAAATCTGATAAATAGATTTACATTGTCGCGGAGCTACTCACTATTTTACCGCATGGTCGCGGCGCAATGGTGTTATGAAGATACAGAATCGCACCCCTGGTCTCCTTACCGTAAGCGTCCTTAGTTTCTCGTATCGTTGTTATTTTTATCGTTGTTAGTTCTTGGTTGTTGGGTGACAAGTTCCTGTTTTAGGCAATCTAAATCCGCCCTGTGGTATAAGTTGACTTTTCTTTTTGTAGCTACCCATTTGTCAGTATTTATATTAAATTTAGCACTAAAACTAACTAACTGCTTTGTGGTCACTAATTCCATTCACTGTTTTAATATTAAGGTTTATTAAAATATTAATATTTTTATTTCAGGTATATTTGTTGCCAAAAGATCAAAAATGTTCCTTCCTCTCGTGGGTGTTGTTACTAATTGATGCAAGGAATTTGATGATAGTGTATAGAGAAGTGTGTCGCACAACTCCTTATCTTTTCCGCCCCTTTTGAAACTATACGTCATCCATCATATCGAGGAAATGTTGAAATCACCACCTATAATAATATTGTTAATTCGTTGTGTTGATTATAGAAATTCTTCACCTGTTTTTCTAACTGTAAAAATGTGTTTAAACTTGAATTGGGTGGACTGTAATTCTACTCGGCTACAAACCGTCGAACCACGATCCGTCCTTGGTAACAAGCTGCATATCGTGAGCCTCATATTAGTTCCAGAGACGCTACTAATACATCTACGTCTACGTCATACCTTGCAAGCCATCCAAATGGTGTGTTGCAGGGGGGGCTTCTACACCAGGCATGCATTAATCATACGGCAGAACACCGAAACTACATTGAAACCAGCGTATCACACATGCAACGCGCCCATTTAAATCTACTAACCAAGAAACATTCCATCGTCAATCATTACAACATGCAAGGGATACAAAGACTACTACTACTGATTCAAAATATCATGCATGAATACCAACATCAATATTTACATCATGTATCAGTAAGAACGTAGAAAATATAAAGATAAAGAACTAATGTTACTAAGTCTAGCTAATGTCATTATTTGCACTATTCATGACGACGATCACAGCTGTATTATTCCCGAATGGTACGCGGAAAAAAATGACATTTTATACCTATCAGCTCTACAATCTACCTCTCTAATTTTATTGGCGCGGTCTAATCTGCCGTAGTACGAGGGAGTTTAGGCCCCTCCCGTCGCGCACTCCACTGGCCCAACTACCGCCATTATTAAAACGTCATCCATCAAGGACCATAAATTTGTGTGTTCGATCTGTGATGAGCTTCATGTTCATTTCTATTCCTACGCCAGATCGGACACAAAGCGGAAAGAATTTTCCCTCCGCGGTACATTCCCTGAGGTGTCTGACGAGCTCATCCGCCAGGAGTTAATCAATAAAGGAATAAAAGTTATTAGCGTGAAACGCCTTACCAGCACTCGACCCCCAGAGCACTTGCAGAACCAGGTTAACAGTGTCCCGGCTTACCCGACCCGAACTTGCCATATAGTCTGTGACCCAACTGTGGGCTCTAACCAAATGCTGGCCATCAGCCACATAGCTGGACTAGCTGTTAATGTCTCCATATTTCGCACACCTGCCCAACCACCCAAATGCCACAATTGCCAGGGTATTGGTCATACCAAAGGTCACTGTCACCAACCACCAAACTATGTCAGCTGCGGTGAAAACCACCAGTCCACCTCTTGCCCCAAAGACCGCAGTCAGCCTTCCAAATGTTACCTCTGCCAGGGCGACCATCCCGCCAGCTACCGTGGCTGCCCCATTCACAAGGCTGCTAAGCAGAGACTCATTACCAAAATTGCTAACCAATCCCGTCAAACTGTTAACGACCCACCACCTCCTCCCCTCTTAATGTCCTACTCTGCTGCAGCAAACGGTTCTCAACAAGCCTTTCCGTCCCTTTAACACCCGCAATCTCTTGCCACCAATGACTCACATCTTTTTACTTGGTTTTCCGTCATTTCTGCCCAACTGTCAGTCCTTCCGACCGTCACCGATAAAAAAGCCTTTTTAATTTCTCACTTGTGCGCCCTCTACACTACAACATGAACCCACAAAACACGACACACACTCACAATCACAACTTGAAACTACTTTCTTGGAATTGAAATGGCATCAGCAACAAAAAACACGAGCTATTGCAATATGCTACAGACCAACACATAGACATCATACTTCTGCAAGAAACCTTTCTCAAACCAAACATATCCTTCCTCTCACCACACTACACATTTTTCAGACTAGAAAGACTTACACACAAAGGAGGCATAGCAATTCTAATAAAACCCGCAATATTTCACTCTCTGCTCAATGTCCCAGAACTTCAAAACGCCGAGGCAATCGCTCTAGCTATCCACACTCCAACTGGCCCACTGAATATCTGATCCTTCTACCAAAAGGGCAGGTCAACCTCTTTTGACAGAGGACTTGGATCAACTATTCAAACTTATCCCGTCCAGAATTATCTTCAGTGACTGGAACTCAAAACACCAATCATGGCGCAGCAGAACAAAGAACAAAAACGGCACTACCCTATATAAATACTATTCCCAGCGACCGATCAATATTGCTGCTCCGGCCTCTGCAACCAGCTGTCCACCACAAGGCCATGCCTATGATGACGTAATCGACTTTGCCGTCACTTCCAACCTCCCCATCCTATCAATTCCTACTGTCATTTATTTCTTCACCTCTGATCATTTTCCTCTACTTTACATCTTACCCCTTTCCCCCAACCTCTCTCCTAACCGAAAAACCTTCATCACTGACTGGAACCAATTTCCCAACGCACTACAATCCCGTCTTTTATCCACTACCAACCTTACCTCCGCCACTCCCAACGACCTTGACGTCCGAACCTCGCTTTTAACAAACTCTCTTCTTGCTGCCAAAAACTAATTAACCCACCCCGTACCAGCACGCCGTTCCCAATGTCTCTCTCACTTCCCGGAATATATTGTTAACTTAATTAAAAGAGAAATTCCGCTCACCACACATGGCAACGCTCCAGGTTCCCATCGGACAAATCAACGTACAACCGCCTGGCAAACCAAGTCAAAACCGAAATCCGTCAACTATCGTCAGCCGAATGGAACCGTCACATTGAAGCCTTGTCTTTCGAGGACTGCAGTTTGTAGAAAGCCATGCACTCTCTTCGTCGGACCACCAAAGTCGTTCCTCCACTCAGAGTGAATAAAGAGCTCGCTTTCGACCCGGAACGTAAATCTGAAATCCAAGCTGACTTCCTTCAATCTGTTATGCCTCTTGATCCTTCCCCTTCCTCCCTGGATAATGACGTCAGCCACTCTCTCCTAGCTCTTCAAAACCTGCCACCAACCTCTCCTCACAATGTCTCGCCCTCTGTCCTTAAAGCAATAATCAATTCTCTACCTCTTCGCCCCCGGTTTGGATGGAATTTCAAACGAACTCCTAAAACACGCCTCACGAGTCCCAATCTTCATTGATATTCTCTGCGACCTCTTTTCCCACTCCTTTTCTCTTTCCCACTTTCCCACCCCATGGAAATCCGGTAAAATTATCCTCATTCCGAAACCCAACAAAGATCCTTCTGTTCCCGGAAATTCCAGACCCATCACCCTCCTGTCTAACCTCTCCAAAATTTTTGAACGCATCATCCACTCCCATCTTGAATCACACGCCAACAACCACAACATCCTTCGCCCCGAGCAGCTTGGATTTCGAAACAAAATGTCTGCAGTACAACAAACGCTCCGTTTGGTAGAAACGATCTCTCATGGCTTCAACCGTGGGAAATTCACCGATGTCATTTTTCTTGATGTGGCTCGCGCCTTTGACAGAGTTTGACATTGTGGTCTTGTCCACAAACTGACTTCTCTTAACTTTCCTATCCCGATAATCAATCTGATCAAGTCCTATCTCACAAACCGATCATTCCGAGTCTCTGATTCGGGATTTCTCTCCTCAACCCGTCCTGCTGAAGCTGGCGTTCCCCAAGGTTCCCTACTAAGCCCTCTGCTATTCAATATTTACGTTAACAACATGCCTACTACACTCAACACTCAAATTCACATGTACGCGGACGACACAGCCATTTCTGCCACATCTAAAACAGGAGACGCAAATGTCCGCAAATTGAACACTCATTCACACCAATTACACAAATGGACGCAAACATGGAAAATATCAATCAACGCAGACAAAAGCACACAAATACACTTTACACGCAGATGCAAATCCGCCCAGCTTTCAACAAAAAACCGATCCCAAGATCCTCTGTCCATCAATTCCTCGGCATCCACTTTTCAGCATCTGTGGTATTGAAGAGTGAATATATGATTTGAGTGAATTTTAGTGTGATTTCTTTGTGTAATAGATTAAATTGGAGTCACATATGAGTACCCCAGAAGTCAAGGGGTCTAAGTAACAAAACCATTGTTTTGAGAAAGCTTAAGTCAAAGTTGAAAATGTTTGGTACAACCATAGAGTAAAGATACCATAGAGTGCTCACTGGGTATACCGAAAACGCTATCTAAATTGACGTAGTTCGGAATTCGTGCACCTTGCCGCGCTAGCATCGTTGGAATTATTTTTGACGCCAGGTCCGCATTTGACTCAGCTAGCGCGAGCTACGTTGGAATCGAAATAACTCTGTAGGATAAACTACTTGGAATATCAATTCCAAAATTTCAGTTATTGTATCAACCTATAATTTGTGTAAGTTGATAAATGGTTATCGACTTAGGAGTCCTGGGTTTGACAAAAATTAGTGCTTAATAATTCGCATTTGGTTTCACGTAAAAGTGTTTTTCATCCCTTATAGCATACCACTGCGATGACTGTTTTGGAAAAAAATAGGTAAGTAGCCTCTGCTACTCGTTTTGTTTAGAAAAAATGAAAATCTCGAATATGTTGAAAGCATATGTCTATGAAAATGTTCTGAATTTTCTTTATAGACGCTGAAAGTATTCACGGCAAAAAAAACTAAAATCGCGATTTCCCGCAATGTATTCAAGAAAATATCTTCAAATTTCTAAAGTGGCCTTACACATTGATCATCTCGCCACCAATACTATTTAAATTAATATGTATTAGTTAATGTTGGTGTTAACTTTATACAAATCGTAATTTACTATTGAAATTACCTTCAAATTTCTGCATCTGGGTAACTTACGTTCCAATGCAATTTCATAGATATTTTAAGAGTATGAAATGAAGAGAACGAATGAAACTGACTTTTTAAAGTAGAATGAACTCGTTACATGAGTTATTTTCTGAGGTATCAATTTTTATTGACCCACGCGGAACGAAAACTAGCTTCTGCCCGGGCGCAGTAAGCTAAGGCGTAAAGTGCGTTCCACATTTAGTTGACAGTATGGGCTCTTATGGAGATTCGTTTCCCATGTTAATCCCCATAAGGCTGGAGATGCGCTGTTGCCAACAGCAGCAGAAAAATTAATATTGCACTATCCAATTTATCATCATCTCTTTTAATGCAAAGAGCCACGCTACATTTACTGGTCGTAATAGTTTTTCCATAAAAGTTATAATAAAAGTTATAAAAAATATTTTCATTAATTTACGCAACAAACGCGGCTCTTTTGACTTTGTCTTCTTCACTCAAGTGTGGGCAAACCGTTCTTCATACTGGATTGAAACTTATGCAAAACGCTCCGTATTCTTTTTATTTCAATAAAGATGTACATTAGTTAGAATTTAATTGAGCTGAAATTTTGTTATACTGATGTAAATATCTTAAGGACAAAAAAGTTTGGTTTTTGTAAGGTAAAAAGTAATTGCCTGCTAACTTACGTTCCTTAAGTTTTAGGTCCGTATATCCTGCGTATAAAATTTGAAGAAAACTATTAATTTGTTTTCAGTGACAAAATCATTTAGTTATCTCAATTGTGAAGAAAGCTATAACGTTTTGATGTTAAGAAACATTATTTCGGAGCTACGCAAGACAACAAGCAGCGCGCCACGGTACCGCCGAGGCGCGCTGCTTGCTATCTTGCTAACTTCCACAGCGCAGACGGAAGATTATTCGGTGGAAAACGGGATTTATATATTTATATGAATGCATACTAAAATGCATGTAATTCTTCGTTAGATGTTTTTTAAGGAGAGTACTCATACGTTGTATTAGAAATATTTATATTTCAAGACCATGACATCCTATCATCATCCTAACAAAGTCTATCCCATGCACCTTTTGACGGCTTTGAAATAAGACGCAAATTTCGCCTTTACGAGTCTTGCCGTTGGAAACATGAAAGAAATTATTCCATAATCCGCACGAGGGGCATTCCTCTTCGGTGTAAGCCCTTAAGGAAAAGGGCACTCTAGGTTTTTCCAGAAGTTCCGTTAATAGGGTGCCATAAAACATCTGCACGGGAAGCAACCCCAACGGAAGGGGCTAGGAAAAGAATTAGCGAGGACGTTCAGTTTCTTGTAGGATTTTTTTGAGTGAACAAGTGGTGTGTAGTCTGCTGTGTTTATCAGAGCTGTGGAGTATTTTTCATCAATATCTGCTGTAAGGTGCCCTATCACCATGTCCGATGCGAAGAGGAGGAGAAAAGGGGGGAAGCTGAGAAGCCGTGAAAGAGAGCTGGTGTTCAACGTCTTCTCATACTTCAACAAATCCCTCAGTATAACTGAAGCCTGCCGTGAAACTTCGCAGGCAACTGGCTGCTCACAGTCCACTATCTACAGAGTGAGAAAGGAAGCGTACCGTGGTCCATTAGTGGCACCTTCAAAGACTAAAAAAGTTCTTCAAAGACTGGAAGACAGACTTACAAGAATTCGAGAGCGTTGATTTACGACGATTTTGTGAGATCTAGAGTTCGAAGGAGAGTGCATGAATTTTTCATGAAAAATATTCCTCCGACTTAAAAATCTATTTTAAGCTCAGTCAAAATGGACAAAGATCTTCCAAATTTCAAGAGGACTACATTATATCGCCTTCTTGTTGACATAGGTTTTGTGTACGAACGCAGGGGAAAAAGAAGCATTTTACTTGAAAGGGACGATATTATTCGTTGGCGACATAATTATTTAAGGCAGCTAAAACAATATCGTTGTGAACGAAGGGTCATTGTTTTCACAGACGAAACTTGGATCAATGTCGGACAAATAGGTAACATGACTTGGCGCGACAAAAAAATAGAAACTCCTCGTCAGGCTTTTCTTTCTGGACTTACAACCGGGCTGAAGGCCCCCACCTCCCGAGGTGGACGCTTTGCAATTATACATGCAGGGACGGAGAAAGGGTTCATAGAGGGAGCAGCATGTGTTTTTTTATGCAAGAAAAACACCATGGATGAGCATGACGAAGTTGATGGCGAGGGTTATGACAGTTCATTTGAGCACTCACTTCTCTCAAACATACCCGAAGGCACAATTATAGTTGTAGATAATGCATCATACCATTCGAGGAAATTGGAATCCTTACCTACCACAAGCTGGAGGAAAAATTCCACTAAAGAGTGGTTGGTTAGCAAAGGAATTAGCTTTGATGAGGACAGCTTGAAAAGAGATCTTTTATTTGTGGTGAATCAAGTACGGGAAAAATATGAAAAATTTAAGATAGATGAACTAGCGAAGAGCTACGGCTGTAGAGTGCTAAGACTACCACCATATCATTGCGAACTGAATCCAATCGAAATGGTTTGGGCTCAAGTAAAACATTACGTTGGGATGAAGAACACTACTTTTAAGAAGAAAGAGGTAGAAAAACTCATCGCAGAAAGCTTTGATGCCATCACTTCCGAAAATTGGAAAAACTATGTCGAGCACGTGAAGAAAGTGGAAGAAGACATGTGGCGTGCAGACAATTTGCAAGATGACATCGAAGAGTTAATTATTCGTCTGACATCGTCTTCATCCTCTCAGTCGACATCTCCTTCAACGGAGGACGAGCCACAGCCACAGCCGAGCACATCGCGCTACATGGAGGGAGTGGAATATCTCTCGGACTCATGAACAAGAAGGTATGGAGGCATTTTGTTTCGATAATAGCTAATCTTTTTTATGTTTCGGCTGATTACAGTGCTATTATACAATCTGCTTTAGACAAGAATTATTTATGGAGACTTGAAAGCGTAGAGTTTATCATCATTGCTGTATAAGCGACACATAAGTTCATTGAAAAAGTTCAACTCATGAAGAGGACCGCTCTTTAAAAAAACTCAAGGATAATTCCTAGAGCATGCGTGTATTGGCATCGCGTCAAATTATTTTCCTTAAACTTTGCCAGAGAGGTTCTCACTTGATTGATCTTAGAATTTTAAATATAAAAAATAGAAGTAAATCTAAATACCTTAGCTTGCTTAAAACAAGGGGAAAATAATTCTTGGGCGGTAGTGGATCATTTTGCTAACATTATTACGTATACTTAAACTATCATTTAGTTGTAGGCGATGTTTTTCATCTCCTAGCATAAGTTGAAAGTGTTTTGGTAAAATATAAAAAAAGCAAATTTCGAACAGGTAATTGAGGATATGCGATAAATGTTCACGCCGGACGTTGTTGTTCCAAAATTAATCGTTGGAATACCGGAGAAGGGCAGTAGAAAGCAGCGGCAATTTACTGTTCTTTCAAGGATTTCGCCAGGCGTCTTCCCCTTCAATAGGCTGCATTAAATGCTTGGGAGCTGGATAGGGTTTCGACGAAAGGGATAGCTTCTGTGTCAAGTCACCCGCGGTGTCCTTCCCTTTGGTTTCCGCCTGTGGGGCCCTGTGGGCTCCATTGCGCGAGGAGTGGGAGGGATCCGCCTAAAGAAAAATGTATGTACAAAAGAACCTGGACGTCAGACCTCAGGCCTGGGTACTCTAGGGACAACTTACGTGCAGGAATGGGCAGGGGGCTTAAGAAGGGTCGCAAGTGGAAGGGAATCCGGTAGACTCGCGAATCCTCGAAAGGAGGAAAATACGGCAACCACATTGGGGATGGCTCGTTTGTTACGATTGTGGTAAGGTAAGGGGAAACGAGGTTTTAGGAGTGTTGTGCATTTTCTGCTTATTGTCTCAATGGAAAATAGAAATTACTCCACAGAATATGGTAAATATTGAGTGCTCTTTTTTTATTTTAGCGACTACAAGGCTCAAAAGGCGCTGACCTGGGGCAAACTGCCCCCCTTGTCCTACCTCTGGGCGGCCCTGCGTATGCGACTGCAGAGGGAAACGAATCATTCTTATTAAAAGGGACGATTTTTATACAATTGCTATAAAATTAATGGAGACAGCTAAAAATTATCGTGCAAAAAGTTTTTGCGCTCACATACGACATATGGATCAATATTAAGCTATTTGCAGACATGACTTGGAGTAAGAAAGAAATAAGAAACGCTCCTCAGTCTTCGTCAGCGCGTCAAGGAAGTAACAATAGCTGTTGCACGCAAATAGTTTGCAGGATCATTAACCTCATTGAGGAGAATGATTGCATCAATTGGTGCTAGAAAATAATCCACAAAATATTGTAAACAACGACTGTCAATATTTTTTAATATTCTTTACTCGAGGCCCCAAGGACACTACCCCATGAACTGTTCCGTTCAAAAATTACAGTGAAACGGTAAGAGTAGGCCCTACTTTTCACCTATGGGTTAGTTGTTTCTCATGTACAAATCCCTTGATTTAACCAAATTGATTAACCAAAGAACTCCCCTTCTTCAGAATTGAATTTTCCCCAAATTCCTGGGACATCCTCTGGATAAATACTTCGATCAATAAAAATTTCAATTAAAACTAATAAAATTTTCCATTCATAGTCTAATAAATAGTATGTCTTTTCTCTTCATAATTCCATTTCTATCAATCTTTTTCCGTACCCGATTCCCGAGTCGGAGATGCGTGCTGAGGATGTGCGACGAAAATCCAATGAACGTAAAACAGAACAAGATATTCGTGACCACTTAAATTTAGTTATTTACCAGTTCTTACGTTCATTCTTACTCCTTTACTCAGAAAAAATATATTTAAATGGTCTTTTATGATGGGATTAATGCATGTTTACAGTATAAACATATAAAAATTATGATTGCGCGCTGTGGTATTGAATTTTAGAATTTAATAACCGCTATTTACGATGCATAATATAGAATCAAATATATATCGGAATGACATGAATCGAGGGCCTCCATTATTTCTTTTTAAATTTGACATTTTGGCGCGGTGTTATGAGTGGTGGCCTAAACCATCAGGATGTCGGATGACGGAGCGTAGGTTTGGCAACATTGTACTCCATAAGGCCTGTACTGTCAACTAAATGTGGAACGCGCTATAGAATGCATGCAGGTGATTCCGAATATACAAAGGATGGAACTGTAACAACATAATGGACAGTTTTCGATAATTGCAGATTAGTAGCACTCATTTACTATTTGGCTTTCCTTAACGTACATTTATATGCCAGAGAGTATTTTTTTAATGGCGTGGACAATGTTCCTTCGTGGTAGCTAAAATTTATGCGTGGTTTTAGCGAGATTGAAGTACTTCTGGTGATGAAATTATCGACGTGGACTGAAGTTTAACAAACGCGTAAAATTGGTATGGGGTAAACATTCGGATATTTGAAGTTATATGGACTCAAAATCCTTCCATTGAGTCATAAGATGCGTAAGTGCTTGGAGAATTAACGATTATATTTTCTAAAAATGAAAATTTTTGTAGTCTATTCGACCGGTTTAATCGAGCTGTCAGCATCATCAATAAAACTTATAATATTTTCACAATGTATTTGGTTATTCTTTACTGCCAAAATTTCGAGCCTGAAACAATAGATATGAATTATTCTCGGCCTTCCGACTGGGTTAGCTTCTTCTTATCCATCTGCGCCGGCAAAGTTTTTTTAAGTAAATGAATATATCCTAGGTTCACAAGTGATTGTTAGGGTTATAAGAAAAATAATGAAGAAATGGGAAACAAAAGGAAAATGTCTGTCAATGTGAATGTTAGCGATTAGGTAGGTAAGTATTAAGACACAAGAACGGGTATAAAAAATTATTCCATTGCAATTAACAGGTAGACTATTTGCATGCTGTCATGAGGAAATGGACTTACTATAGAAAGTAATTCGAAAAATCAAGAAACCTTAAATTTATTTATGCCGTAATATATTTAATTTGATACATTTCTCTTTACGTTTCTCCGAACTTGTCAGTATCCATTTACAAGTTTTCTTAATCATGCATTGTAAAAGTAAGACAAGCGCAAATTCGATGTGGCTAATATACTCACTGTTGCGTAAATAGTTCTCACTTCGCATTCTAATTCTTTTGTACGTACGTCTCCTTTTCTTAAGTCACTTATATGTGAAATTTTAGGGAAATATGTCTTGAACACGTCTAGTGCGACAGTGCAGAGACTAATAAAGTCATTTGAGGGACTAATGAGGCCAGAAGAATCATCTTTTAAACTAGGGATTGACTTTAAAAAAATGAGAAAATCTCTTTTACTACCCAACTTCTTCTATCCAAAAAAGTTGGATACAGTGTTGGCCCATAAATTTATCCTTTAACCTCTTTAACAATTACCCAGCGAAATAAACTATTGAACATTCCTCTAAAGTTGCAGATTTTCTGCATTCATTGCTCGGAGATACTGTGAAGTCCAATCCCAATGGTTTACTTTCTGATCCACTGGAACTCTTGATCTGCATTTTCCTGGTTAATAATGCTGTCGCCTCCGACATCTTAAGTCACAGATGGATATGTATTCACATCCAGTACTTCATCTTCATCGATGCTGTAACTGGAACTCTTTGGTGTTTTAAGCATGAGCTTGGCTGAGATCTGCCGATGACTAGCACGAAAGGCCTTCACACTCGGATTTATATTATATCCTCTTTGTCTCTCCCTATTTGTGTATTATATCCTCTTGTCTTTGTTATCTCCTTTTTGTCGTATTACAGAGAATAGATTCTCCAGACAATCCTGATTTAATCCAGCCGTTAAAATATATTTGTTACTCAAATCGTTCAATAATCCTACCATTGAATTTATGCTCAATAAAAATCCATCAAAGCAAGGTGGTCGGCTATTGTCCTTCTTCTTTAATGAAGAGAATATCATTGAACCCCTTTTCAAAATTTCTTCAATATTTGTGTTTTCTTTGGAAAGACAAGTTCTTAAAGGGTTCCGTTCATAAAAAGACCTGCTATAAAGGGAATAAAATAAAAAAATTATGTCTTCAATAAATGAGGCAGTGGCAAGAGCTGATTTAAGGTGTAGTTGACCGGTGTCAAAACTTGTACGTATAGCTGCGGCCACAGAAAAACTAAATATTTGCGTGGCTAATTTGACAGACTTTTAAAATCTGAAGATCTTTTAAAAAGCATGAGAGTATGTATATGTGCGTCGGAGTAAGTTTCCACAGGGCTCTTGTGGTGGAACTCGAGGTGTCGATTTTGTACACTTGGCGTATATTTTCAAATGATAGAATGTGACCATTGAGCACGAAGTCGCTGCGAATGAAGTTGCTCCTCAAAGATTTGATGAGGTGCGGCACATCGTAGACACAGAAAATTTTTTTATCCCCAACATAGAAGAATGGTATGGTCATTGACACTCCTAAATCGGTAATGGCTTTCCTATTGGTGCTTGCCTGGTCACATACAAACACTCGCAATCAGTTTTGCGATGGCCATTGGAACGAGCTCTTTAATAACTGAACTGGATCTGGATTTGAACTGGATTACGTCTGGGGGACTGGAAGACCGTTCTCGTCCGAGATTGCCCGTCGTTGTCACCCTCCCCTTCCTCAAGAGACTCACATAAAAGTTCGCTTCGTCGCCTCGTTGATAGTCCAGCCAGCCCACGGTCCCCTTCCCCTTCTGTAAAACTTTGCCCCCTCCCGCAGCTCCTGATGACGTTGTTGAACTGCACCAACGTTTTAATGAAATGGTCTGAAATCTTCTTCAGGAATGTAACCTGAAGCCCAAGTTTGCCTTTAATCGGCTGGAAACTTAAGGACTCCTCAATTTAGGCATTCACATCTTACACTACCGGTTATGGTATGCTATTATGGAAGTGGGTTAAAATTCTCTAGAGAGTTTAGGTGCACGTTTATCTCTGCCACCTATATCCCTCCCTTCATCTCAGCACGAGTATTAAATCTCTTTCTCCCTTCCACTATATTCTCATCATTTTCAAACCCATTCCCCCCTCCTTCCCCACATTAACCAATATACTCCCTTCTATCATGGCCTTCAACATCCTTGCGGTGTGCGGTCCGATGGGTTAATCGGAAGCGGCTACGAACTCTGCACCTCCCCTCTCGAGTTCTCGGCCATTATGACGGCAACGAAACCCGATGTTAGCCGGGGACTCGGAGGGGAAAGTTACAGAAGTAAAAAAAAAATAATAATAATAAGGTAAGGGTACGAAAGCGGACCACCAGCCTCCTCGTGGCGTACCTGGCAACGGCTTTGCCGGCTAATGGTGGACGTCTATGTGGCGGGCTAACCACCCGCCATATAGTAGAATCTGGTTCCAAGAATGAACTCAGATAAGGCCACCCACAACCGGCCCCTCTCGGATGGGGGCCCCAGTAGAGTTGGGCGTGGCCAAGGAAAAAGAAGACCTCAGATGGGATCTCGCATGGAGTGGACGGAAGCCTTAAGGGGCGACCTCCTCGCCTGCTATGCTGCCAGCGAGCCCGAACGCAGGGGTTACATGGCCAGGATGCACTCTTTGTGGTGTGAGATGCATCCGGAACACGACCACCTGTCGCAGCAGAACCTGCGCGACCAGGCCAACCATCTGCGAAAAAAGGAAAATATCCACCAACCGCAGGTTCAGAGTAACGCACCACCAGCCGAACCACCCTCCCCGTCACAGGCAGCGCCTCCACCTGCTGACGTGAGTACCGCACGTTTGTCGGTATCTCCTACTAAGAGGGAGGATGTAGGTCAGACTGACTCTGAACTATTACGATCGCGGTTAAGAAGCACAATTAGCTATGACGAAGGACACACTAGGCAGAGAAGCATCCATCGAAAGATCTCTCTGCGGGGTAACCACCTGCCCCAAATGAATGGACTCATCGACGAGATCCTGACAGAGACGTCAGATCTCTGGACGGTGAATTGCGTGGTCTACGCTGCGGCCAAGGTTTTGGCAACCCCCCGAAAGGACTCCTCTCGGGAGGATAAAGCAGCAGCAAGGCTGAAAAAGCTGGATGCCAAGATCACGCTGGCGCGACAGCAGGCGTCGAAGATTCAGTGTGTGATTGAGTACATCACTACCGGGTGAACTTTTACATCCAAAGTTCGGCGCATTGCGCGCAGCCTCAGATTCAACCATCACACACTGAACAAAAACGTGTTGCTTACTATTAAGCAGCACGAGGTCGATAGGGTACGGGCGCTTACCTCGGCCAAGAAAAAACTCCTGAAAAGGAGTAGAGCCGTAAGGGAGAATTCCACCTTTCTCCTTCAGCCGTCCCGTCTCTTTCGGCCTCCTCCGCCTGTTGTTGAATCCCCGCCACCCGTTCATGAGGTCGAGCGTTTCTGGAAGGATATCTACGAAACGTCGAGGCCATTCAATGGAGACACTCCGGCCATCGCACTCTTTAAAGAGTTCTGCGACCGCCACCTACACAATGTGGATGGACTCCTTTCAGTCACGGAAAGTGACGTGAAGCACGCTTTCTCTGGCAAGAAGAATTTCGCGGCTCCAGGAATGGATGCCGTGAATAGCTTCTGGTGGAAGAAGTTTACTTCTACGAATGCTACCCACAGACATCTGGTCGTCAGACGTTCGTCATCTGCAAGATGACGAATGCTACGAATACCTCGGCGTCCCCCAGCGTCGATTGCAGGAGGTAGCAGCAGTGAAGGAAAGACTCACCGCCAAGTACAGACAGACTCTCAGAAAAATCTGGAGTTCTGAGCTGTCTAGCAAGAACAAGGTTCTTGCCACGAACATGTTCGCGGTTCCGACACTGCTGTACACCTTCGGATGCATGAAATGGAATGTCAACGAGTTGCAAAACCTCGACCGGGGAACGAGGAAAATGCTGACCATCTATAGAAGTCTTCATCCGAAATCTTCCGTCGCCAGATTGTATCTCCCTCGCAGTGTAGGCGGTAGAGGTATGTTGAGCCTGGAGTGTCTACATAACAGAGTTGTTTTGGGTACAGTTTGCCGTGTGTTCAACAGCACGGACCCCCTGCTCACTCTCGTAAGGGAGCACGAAGGTGCCGGGGTGGGGGCGTTCCTCTTCCAGGCGGCGAAGAGGGCAGCGGACGAAATCGGTCTGGACTTTGACCTGTCATCCGACGGTAACGACAGTGGCACGTCAATCGTGTCACTGAAGGCAGACGTCTTAAAGCTCGAGGTCAAAAAGGCTGAGCAGAAGACCTTGCTCAAGACACACAACGATAAGCCGAAGATACAACGATACAACGATACGCAGATACAACGAGAAGAAACAAAGATACAACGATAAGCAGAAGACCATGCATGGAGGTTTCTACCGAAACATGGAAAAACATGGGCTATCGAAGGAGCTGACGTTTGCCTTCCTTCGTTCCGCGGGTCTCAGGTCCGAAACAGAGGGTTTCGTTCTCGCGTGCCAGGATGGTGTCATCAACACACTCGTGTACCGCCGAATGATATTCAAGGCGGAGGTGACGGACACGAGATGCAGAGCGTGCCGAGCCAAGCCGGAGACTTTGAGTCACCTTCTCTCCGGCTGCAGTTATTACGCGCAATCAGCGTATTTAACTAGGCACAATGCAGCTCTGCGAGTGTTGTATTTCCACCTTCGACATCATTACGGCATCGACGAAGTTTATGTGCTGCCCTATGCCCCTGGAGATATTGAGTCCGTCGTGGAGAACGACAAAACAAAAATCTGATGGAATTACTCATTCCCCACCACCAGGCAGTTGGAGGCGAACAAGCCTGACATCGTTCTCCTCGACCGCCAATCTCGTTCCATGTTCGTAATCGAGTTTTCGGCTCCGGCCGATACGAACTTGGACTCGAAAGAGGCGGAAAAACGGACGAAATATCAAGACCTACTGTTCGAACTTCGGCAGATGTACCCGGGACACTCGGTAAAACTAGTAGTCCTAGTCATAGGTGTGCTCGGTGGAATCAAGGGCTCGCTGATACAGAGCATCAAGTGTATTCCTGCTTGCGTGGCACAGGCGGAATCACTTGCAGCCCGCATGCAGAAGGCCGTCCTCTTGGGGTCGCTCCGTCTGCTCCGTGCGCACGACCCGAACGCAGCGTAGCCACTGATCCGATGGGGTAATCGGAAGCGGCTACGAACTCTGCACCGCCCCTCTCGAGTTCTCGGCCATTATGACGGCAACGAAACCCGATGTTAGCCGGGGACTCGGAGGGGAAAGTTACAGAAGTAACAAAAAAATAATAATAATAATAATAATTTCTTTAGCACTTACAGGTTTCCCCAATTACAAGTGTTTTAATATATCATTAGAATCATAGAGTCTACAGCGTCGGAAGCGCATGAAGCGGCGTAGCAGGAAAACCCGCAGTCTTTCAAAACTTAAAATCCCCTTATGTGTTAAGCGAGACCTTCTGTTTCCGTATAAGCTTCTTTTAGGCGATACGTGATATTTCGACGATATGTTTCAGTAGCTTAGAGTTAAATATACAATGGTTTGAGAAAATCTGCCCTGATATCCAACAAAAATAGCCTTCGTTGAGGTTATATAGCATGACAAATCTACTAGCGTTAACATGAAAACAGCTAATGTCAGCCATTCGATTAAAAAATGGAAAAATATTAGTTATTCATTCTTGATGACTCAATCACGGGAATGAAACTTTCAGGTCGTGGCTGTTGTTTATTGCATGTTGAAACAGTAACGATAATAATCAGGCATAAATGCTGATATAATCTTGCCTGACGAGTTGAACAACGACCATATTATTTCAATTGAACAAAAATCAGAAATAAAGCATAACTTATTTCTTGAATCGAATGGAGAGACTTTTCTTTCGACCACCTTCACCTAACTCGATAAAGATTGAGACGTATGTTGGCGTAACACATATGGTCGCAGTGGAATTACTATCTCCAAATAGGCATTAAGAAATAATTATCAATTTATTTGTAACTAATTTATCTATTTGGTCACACGGATTGAACTCATGAGTTGAATAATGTTGCTTTCTCTGATGACACACAACTACAGCAGTGCTCGTGTTATTGTGACGACTACCATCCTTCGTTTGTTTTCTCTCCGTCGACCCAACCGATCCACAGAGGACACACCGCCGCCGTCCACGGAAAAACCCATTGTGACTGCCGCCGCTCACCTATGACGCCTGTTTGAAGCCCGTGCTATGCCAACAATTTCAAACAAATGTCGAAAAAAATCATATAAGCGAGGTTCAGCGTAATAGAGGGAGGACAAATGCCGGTACATATCCGTGGACTACATGAATACCACCACCAAAATATATTACTTGCACCTCGGAACTATTTTTGGAAATTTTTCATCAATTAACGATTACCCTCATCTCAAAATTAAACGAAAGTTGCGCCCTTTATTCTGCCATAAAACTTTTGGAAAACGTTGTACGTGAAATGTTGGAAGTAGGAGAATGGGGATATGGTTGGGAGGGCAGGTAGGTAGTGGGAAGGTACAGTTCTGAGACCTCCTGTTTCCATAAAAGCTTCTTTTAAGCGATACGTAATATTTCTACGATGTATTTCAGTATCTTAGAGATTAAGGTACAGTGGTTTGGAAAAATCTGCCCTGGTTTCCAACGAAAATAGCCTTCCTTGAGGTTATATAGCCTTATATTTAACGCCGTCCAAGAGAGTGCTAAAGGATTCTTGAGTGACACGAAGAGAAATTAAAATTTATAAGCACAGAACGGGGCGGGGATACCCATTCAGGTCCTACTTCAGCCAAAAGATTCGTCAAAATATACATTTAGGGAACGATTTGATTGGTGAAAACTCACAGGAAGGCTTGAAACATCCATGGCGATGGTTATCACAAAGGAGGTGTGGCAGTTGCCTCCCAGAGAATCCCTCAGAACGGACGTCAGCAGAGAATTCCTATACGGGACATGGTGGCACGTCGAATGCGAGGTGGCTTTGGATTTGGGTGGCTTCTTACTATTGCTGGCGAGGGCCACGATCACCATCTCGAGGAAATGAAGCGAGCGGTTGATACTCTTGGTTTCCGCCAGCGTCACGCCGTCCAGTCCAAATTTGGACGCTCGCTCGGACCTATGATAGGACCAGAGTAAGAGAGGAGTCACATTAAACGACGTCCAAGAGAGCAATAAAGAGGATTTTAGAGTGACACGAAGAGAATTTAAAATTTATGAACTAATTTCAAATGTACGATATATTGGTAGAAAAGTTGAAATGCAAATTAAGGAAGCTACAAAGAAATAGTTTGACCAACTTTTCATCGCATAATTCTCAGAAATAAAGGGGTTATTTGATGTCCAAGTGCACGGGAACTATCTCCCAACTGTGTTCTGTGATAGAATACTACGCTCTCTAAAACCACGATGCCCATCTCTGATCTCCATTAAGCATCTATTTTATGATTATTCTCTAATCGTAATCTGATTAGAGATGGGCGCCGCGCCGACGCCCCAACGCCGCCGACTCAAAACATACGACGCGCCGCCACGCCAAAAACACCGGCGGCAGCGCCGTGGCGTGACACACTAGAGTGGTCTTTTTCTTATTTTCCGGAAACCAGGATTTCTTATGGTACATCCCCTAATTGGTGCCATCGGGCTAGGAAGTAAAATATGTGAAAATTTCCATTGGAGAAGGAGAAGAAGTATTGCACCTAATGTTATTAAAATTCGCCTTATTTTCCGGTCATTCCTGACGATTACGGACCACTTGGGTATTTTTAATTACTTTTCTGTAATTACAAACGTGTCATCATAAATTTGATATGCTATATGTCGAATATTTTCCATTCCTGCGGAGTAGTTTCCAAGACACGATACCGAGTTAGGGTATGCAATCCAAGTTGCAGGGCGCTCCTAGAAACTGAAACCGTTCCGTAAAAGTCGACTTTCGGCTTCGATTTTGACGCTCCGACTTTGAAAGCCGACTAGTCGACACAAACGTTTACTATCATCGAATTTTTCCGACTTCAGCTCATGTTCCAAATACAAAGTTAACACGCTTCTATTTAGCAAAAGAAACCGAAACTATGATATTTTATGATTTTAATTAAAGTTGATCGTGTTGCGATTGTATCGGGACCAAAAAATTGAAGACCATTGTAAGCAGCACAAAAATTGTACGTGGAATAATAGTTTTATTCTAAAAACAATATTTAGGAAATGGAGAAATATTCTTAACAATCCTTGAGGAGATGAAGAACCTGTTCGATGAGAAAATGATAATAAGGAGAGTATTTTCGGGGGAAGAACGAGCATGAGCAAAGCCAAAGAATGAAGGACTGGTAAAAAGAGAAAACTTGATAAAGTAATGATAATTGTGTAATCTCAACCCATGGATGGCTGAAAAGAAACGATTAATAATTAAGAGAGCCATCAGAGGCGCTTGAGAATCCGGATAATTTCCTTTCTCTTAGTCTGCTTGAAAGTGTCCCTCACTACCCAGGCTAGTTCTTTTTTGCCGTAGACGGTGTTATAAGATTCAAGCACAGTTTTGTGCTCGGTCCTCGAGAAAGCAATGTGAGTTGTCGTGCTCCCGTTGTACTAAATCCTCAATTACAAACCCTGCACTTCATTTTACAAGATTGGTGAAGGCAGGGGAATAAATGCGGTAAGGAACAAAAGTGGAGAGATCGTGTAGGATGAGAGCAATATCAGGGACTGCTGGAGGGAGTATTTTGAAGAATAATACAATAATGTTGCAGGCGCTGAGGATGAGCCTTGCGAAGTAGTATGCGAGAATGTGGTGATAGAGAAGGAGATCAGTAAGGATGAGGTCATAACGGCATTGAGAGAATTGAAAAATGCGAAGGCTGCAGGCGTAGACGGGAAATCCAGTGAGATTGTAAATTGTGGGTGTAACTTACTCATTTTTAGGCTGTGTGAACTATATAATTTATGCTTACAGGCTTCTGTTGTTCCAGTGGATTGGAAGAATGTAATCATCGTTCCATTGTACAAAGGGAAGGGAGGAAAGGCCAAATATAATAATTATCTGGCCATTAGTTTATTGAACATACCGATATAAGTGTTCAGCAAACTTAAAATTGAAAGACTGGGGAATATTACCTCTGACAAAATATGGGGTGTGCAGTGTGGGTTTATGCCTGGGAGAGGATGTAATGACCAGCTTTTCGCGCTTCAGCAAGTGGTAGAAAAATGTATGGACGTCCGAAAGAAAGTGTATTGTGCGTTTGTTGATTTAGAGAAGGCATATGACTGGGTAAATAGAAAGAAGTTGTGGAAGGTTTTTAAGGACTATGGAGTGTTAAATTTTATGATGGCGATGTATGATAATAGTAAGGCAAGTGTGAGAGTTAACGGGGCTCTGAGTGATTGGTTTGTAATAAAATTGGTTTGTAATATATTAAGCAAGGATGCGTAATGTCTCTATGGCTGTTTAATTTATTCATGGATAAATGTGTTAGAGATTCATGTAGTGAAAACGACGGTGTTTTGATTGTAAATGTAAACGTGCGAGTTCTACTATATGCGGATGATGCTGTTTTGACCTCAGAGAGCCAACAAGGATTACAGAAGCTCCTATATAAGTTTTGTGAATCAACGGAGAGAATAGAATTGAAGGTAAATGCGTGCAAGACTAAAGTAATAGTTTTTGATAAGGATAATGGTGAGAATAACTGTGTGATGAGGGCGAATGGTGAAGTAGTTGAACAGGTGGATGATTTTGTGTACTTAGGTAAGATGTTTACGAAAGATGGACTGATAGATTAGGAGATAAAGAGACGTGCGAATGCTGGAAGGAAAGTGGTAGGTGGCATGTGGAGCATGTCATGGAATGAGTGCCTGTCTAAGGAATTCTTCCTCCTGCTCTCGGACGGAACGGTCGTGCTCTCCGAGCGCTCCCTAATCTGGTGTTTACCCGATCGCTGTTTAGGTACCTGCTCTCCGGCCACCCGATGCTCAGTACCTTGGAGCTGCAACCTTAGTGTAGTGACATATATTAGTCGTAGTTTATTACTCTATTCCTTCTAACTTGATATATTCAAGTTAGTTTGTCTCTGTCTTTATAAAGTGCTTCTATTAGTGTTAGTTAAGAGTGAGCTGTGTGTGTGTGCGAGTGAATCTCTTCACTGCCGTGATATCCCGGTTCGTGCGCCGAGTGTGTCTGTCGAGAGTACCTGTTGGTAGTGATAAGTAGAAGCCAAATCATTATCACATCTTCATTTTGTAGTGAGTCATTTCTGTTGTTTATCCTTACGTATATTTTCATAATATTGTGGGTAAATTGTTGTTACACATCGTTAGTTTAGGATTCCTCCAGTCATACATAAACTGACGCTGACGCCGCTGATTCTCATGTTGCGTCGAAGGAGTTATAAATGACGGAGGGGGAGTTAGAAGAACAGGCGAAAGGACTAGTGGCCCTGGAGACATCAAATGGAATGGAAATAGAGGTTTAAAGCGTTTTGACAAATGACGCCGCCAATGCCGGAAAATATTAAAGGAAGATCCCTCCAACGCCACCAGAAGGATAGAGAAAGCAGCGAATCATCGGAGCAATCTAAAGAGGAGAAAAACATATATCTGAGGATCGGAGCAGCTAATGAGAGGGACGGCCTTTTCCTTATTCGATGAGTCGCCACCAGCCTGCCGAACATCACCGACAGACGAGGCTACGGAACCTTATTGTCTCGATGTGGGAAAAGCTGAGAGAGTGCACAGTTGGGGCACTAGGCGTCAGGAAGTCATTCCTCCATAATCCCAACAACTCCAGTCCCACCAATGGTGAAGACATCGGATCACCCAGCCCCGGAACAAGAACATATAACTCTGGTCATGAAACAGATAACAGCGGAGAGAAACCGACGCTGTATTGAGAAAACGCCACAGCTAACTAGGCGGGCCGGAAAAGAAGAGGCGAAGAAGAAAATGTCGGGGAAAGAGAAAGAGGGAGGGAGATGGAGGAGAAAGGCATTGGGAACATTTTCCAAGGACGAGCAGAGCGCGGTTAGGGGTGGAGAGAGTGGGTAAGGGGAACTTTGGCACTCCTCAAAAATCCCATTTTTTACGGGAACAAACTCAGGCATCTCAATTCCAGAGGGTTACCAGGATCAAATATCCGGAACTTCACGAGACATGACTCCACCAACCCAGAGGAAAGCATCCAGCTACGAACCGCGTGATGGCCCATCATCCTCCCCGACGGAGAAAGGGAAGGCCAATGGAAACGGGATCGAAAACGCTATGTTCTGCAGAAAGGCTCTCGACGTAGCAGCCCGGAGTCAAAGACGATATCAGAGGATGACACCGTCAGAAAGGACATGAGTTGATGCCCGGTGATAGTCTCCAAATGTTTTTGACTGATAATACCAAGTGTTTTAATTCGTGTTGGATCTATAAACATTTCGAGACTTTGGAGCGTCCAAAAATTCGCATTTTGGAGCAAGACATCCTAAACGAGCGAATTGTTTGTTTGTTGCAGGTAGTCACGGGCAATGTCCTATGGGATACAAATTAACTCCATGCCATAGCCAACAACGGCGCAAACGATAGAGGCACCGCTATCCTCGTGCGTAAAGAACTATTACCAAGGAATATTAGACGACACGAATCAGGACGCATCACGTCCATCAAAAACCAAGACATGCACATAATTAATAATTATGCTCCTTCCGGAGAAAAGGATCGAAATCTCAGAAAAATATTTTTGTGTGAAACACTGGCTCCTTATATAAAAATGTTTACTGAGAAGGCCGTCCTTACCATTATGTGCCCATCCCCCACCACGAGGAGGTGCGGTTGGATATTTCACTTCTTTGAGTCCTGGGACCTTAAAAGCATTTCCCATCCTCTCTGGTACTTTGAAGGACTAGATAGATATATATTGGAAAGACAGAAGATTAATAAAGCATATGTACATCCACCAGAAAGTAGCTGCAAGAATTGGGGGCGAGGAAACGAAGGAAACCCCAATAGGAAGGGGAGTTAGGCAGGGTTGCTGTCTGTCACCATGCCTCTTCAACTTTTATGCAGACAAACTGCTGAAAGAAGCTATAGGAGACATCGGGGGCATAAAAGTGGGAGGTGAGAGAATAAAAACCATCAAATATGATGCGGATGACCAGGCTATAATAGCAGAGAATTAAGAAGAACTCCAGAAGATGATGGAAAGAATTTGGAAGAAAAGTGAAGAGTATGGAATGAGGATAAATAGAAAGAAAACTATGGTTATGGGGGAAGCGAATACAGAAGGGCCATTAAATATATGGCTGGAAAAAGAAAAATTACAACAAGTAAGTTCCTTCAAGCACCTGGGGAGTACACTTACTCAGAACGGCAATTGTACAGAGGAAATTAAAAGTAGAATTGCGCAAGGAAAAGTAGCATTTAGCAAGATTAAGGAACTGGTGACATCGAGGAATGTCAGGACAGATATAAGAAAAAGATTTGAAAAATGCTTTCGATGGAGTACTGTACCATGCGAAACATGGACCTTGAAGAAGAGAGTAGAAAAGTACTTGCAAAGCTTTGCGATGTGGCTGTGGCGACGAATGGAGAGAATTGGGTGGAAAGATCGTTTGGAATGACGAGGAGCGGAAGTGGATTGGAGAAGAAAGGAGTATTTTGAGAGAAATTAAAAAGAGGAAGACTAATTGGATTGGGCATATTTTAAGGAGGAATAGTGTTCAAAAATTAATTATAGAGGGGAAAATAGAAGGGAAGAGAGGAAGAGGGAGGAGGAGGCACGGAATGTTGACATACATAAAAAAGGAAGGAGCTCGGAATGTTGACATACATAAAAAAGGAAGGAGCTATGAAGAGATGAAGAGAGACGCCCAGGACAGAATGCTGTGGAAGTAGTACCGTTGAAACCTGTCCAAGGACAATCAAAATGATGATGATGATGATAAGAAAGATGACAGATCCTCCAATAGTGAGATGCTATGCTATCTTAGGAGTCGGCTCTTTTGTAAATTGATTGACTCTTTAATCGGAAATGATCTCAGCTTAACCTTTTCCCGCGGCCCTCCGGCTTTTACCAGAACAACCGCTATAGCTAAAACCCATCTTGATTATATCCTTACCTCAAGGGAGCTAGGGAAAGATGAAACCCGCTTTAAAACGAATCCTGTTTCACTCTCCGATCACTGCGCCGTTAATGCAGAAATAACCACTCTATTGGAAAGCCATTACAATGATGAGGTGAGATCTTACGGCTAGACAATTAAAATAAAACAAAGAAAGTCTCCAAAAGCTGAAAAACAATTGGCACCCTTCGACGGAAAACACCAAACTTACTGGTTGGTTAGTTCCTCACTTCAACCTTGCGTTGACGTGACGCGTTACCTTCGGTTCGCTGAAGGCGGCTGCGGCGGAACGTATTAGATGCTGCATTACTGATAAGAGGTACAATTCTAACTACAAATTGATCTGCAGACAACTTTTGAGCACTCATAGTGATCGATTTGGAGAGAGCGTTCGACAATGCACGTGTTGAGTGAATGTTACTTATCTTAAAAAAGGTGGCCTTGCCAGACTACTTCATACGAGTGATCACAAAAAATTATAAGAATGTTAGAAGGGAGAGTATCTCGAGAGATCTCTACCACTTTCCCGATACATAAACCAATCAGACAGTGATGTCTTTTGTCCATGGCTCTTTTCGCCATGATAGCATTATATCATCGCTCCTCCGCGACCTAGCTTCGAGAGGGATCAGGGTCGACAGGGGAGGCAACAACTGTATTGGCACGGCATACGCGGACGACATCACGTTAATAATAAAAAACCTCGGTGAGTTCTCCTCTACTCGTCAAGTCTTTGACAACTTTACTTGTTGCGGCTTCCTTGTAAATGAAAAAAAAATCGCACAAGTAGTGCGATTTTTTTTCATTTACAAGGAAGAGAAGTTAACAGCGGCCGTCCCATGTTGGTTTACGGTTGACCAAGAGAAAATACTAGGTGTTTGGGGGGAAAAAGACTTTCAAGCATCCATAGTAAAGAACTGGGCAAATATCCTTCGGGACACCAAATAGATGACAAACAGGCTCATCACGTCAACTACCCCCTTGACGACTAGTCAAATTAATTTATCAGAATATAATATTCCCAAAAGTCCGGTATATTGCTCACATATGTCTGATATCATAAAGGAGTAGTGCACAAAGAATTCAAATCACTAACACCTTGGTATGGAACGGTTTTTTCAGAGAAGGATCGAGGGCACAGTTATGCCGGCCACCAGAGCTAGGAAGACTATCCCTTCACGGCATTCAAGCGAACACGATCTTTACCAAACCTTCACTACAAATACTCGGAGGGTAGGAAGAGTGAAGGAAGGAGCTTTTAAAAAAAGACCTGGAACGAGGCGTCGAGTTTTCTTGATTTCCCAAGATCTATCAAGTTTCCAAACGAATTGACGACAGTTTCTTGCGACCCAGCGACCGTCACGGCCGTCAAACCCTATACGAGCGCCATGCGAGAATTACACAGAGGGGCGCTCACACTCCCGCCTTGGAGATAGTGAGACGGAGAAATTGCAAGGTTAGGAAGAAGACAGGGCAAAGAAAAAGAGCTTTGGGGTGATAGCGAATTTGATCCTTAAGGGAGCAGAAAAGTACCGTTTCAAACTCGCCCTTTATGTTCCCAATGCAACTCACTCGATGACATCAAGCATTTTTTCTTAGGTGCAATAATATTGATAGAGAATGGAAAGCAATAAGAAATATTTTCAAGGTGTGCGATAAATTCGGAGGGCGGAGAATTGTTTTGGATGAAAAGCTCCTGAGGACGAACTTCCAACTGTTCCCGCTTTTGAAATGTCTTCATGGCATTCCTTATAGATGCATGGATGGATGAAAAAATACATGACGAAGAGACCAAGGGTAGTCTCAAAAATAAGATACGGAGAAAATTCTCCAAACCTACACCGGGCATCGACCACATATTGATAATAAACATGTTGCCTTGATATATCTATGTATTGATGACAAATGAACTCTCATGAATTTTCCGTCAACCTTCAAGTGTAACATAAAATCAAAAAAGTTTAGTTTTTCAACTCGATGCATGTGAGTGTTGGTAAATAAAACAGTGATGAATCGTAGCTTATCTGGCGAAAGCACTCGGTCAAAAATCGAGGGATCCGGGTTCGAATCCCGGTCAAGGCGGATGATTTTTCCTCTGTGGAATTTCGCTCAATTGTGAATTGAGGGTCATTCCGTAAGGTTTTAGCGGTGGATAGTTCCAGGTGACTCAAAATAAGACTAAGATTGGTTGACTGCAGCTTTTTATCCTTTCCAATGTAATGCAAGGTCTCGTACTCCCTGGTAGCTCTTCCAATGTACTCTTCATTTTATTTGGTCCATAAACTTATTCCTGGGTCTTCATCTGGGACTTTACCCTCTTTTTTATTTATACTTTTTATTACCAATACTTTGGGCGATCCATATACCTCCGTTTGAAAAGGGCACTAGTGGAGCGTAGGATTCTGTGACTTTCTCCACGGGGAAGATTGTCTTCTTCTAACATCTTCAATTCCTTGTGTACAGCCGTACGGAGAGGGAAAGCTAACCGCCTAGAAAGGATGACGGCATCTTCTGTATGCCTAATTTCGTAGGATTTTCCAGATATCGTGTCCCCAAACAAAGGTTAGTGACCAACTATACCAAACTTTAAAATCTCTAGCAGACCTTGCATTCAATACCAAGAATAAAAAACGTTACCCTGCTAGGTCAACAAAATTCAGCTTGCATTTCCGGACTTTAGGTTGGCCGGGAACACGGGACATGAGGTGCACTGTGAATATGCAGTGTGACCGTGAAGAGCAAGGATTCATGGGAGTTTCCGCGATGACCCTGTGACGAAAATGAGAAAAATCAGTTACGAGAGCATTTCCATCGGCCATCTCCAAAAACAAGTTATTTATTTCTGAACCTCTAGGGAACAGTGCCCTGTGGCACACCAGAGGTGACAAGTGATTCATCAGAGAGTTTATCACCCCTCAGGAATGCCTCTATCCATAAAAGTACCCTTCTATCTAGGTTCAGTTTCCCGAGTTTTTCTATTAGCCTGTCATGTGGTACTTTGCCGAAGGCTTTTGAAAAGTCTAGTATCACTGCATTTATTTCTTTCCCTTTATCTACCCAATCCGCTTATTCCCGACATAGACCTAGTGGCTGGGTTTCGCACGAGTACCACCCCTTAAAAAATCCGTGTTGATTTTTGAATAGCCAGTCATATTTATTCCAGTAATCTCGTAAATATTTTGCGATTGCTTTTTCCATCAATTTACAGGATGCAGATGTAATACTGATGGGTCGATAGTTCTCAACCACGGATTTGTTGCCGCTCTTAAGGATAGGAGTGATGTGCGCTTTCTTCCAGTCATTAGGAATTTGATAGTTATTTAAAGTTACATTAAAGGTAGTTCGCAAGTAAGGTATAATTACTTCTGCTCCAAATTTGAGTGCGTCAATGGAAACGTTATCAGGGTCTACAGATTTATTTTTCTACAGTTTCATTATTATTTCCGCAATTTCTTGATCTCTAATTATTATGCATTGGACGTATCAATCTCTCTTGTGGTTACAGTAGTATTTTATTCAGCCGTCTTTATCGATTTCAATTCCAGGTAAGCATTACTGATTGTGAGTTACTATTGTGGTGCCTATTAAATACACTAACTAGCAGACCATTTGCTGAGTTCAATTGCTTTGCCTTCGTCGTCAATTATAATATCCCCTCTTTCGGTTTGAATCACTTTCTCTACCTTTGTATGAGTATTTTTTCGTCTCCTTAAGTATTTATGGAATTTAGTGGTGTCACTTTTAGATAGCATGTTAAGTAGATACTGCTTCTTAGCTAATATCTATTCCATAATTAATTCCTTTTCTATTGATTTATATTTATTTAGATAGGTATTACCAAGCTTAATCCTCGAGCGGGTTTTCCTAGCCTTCCTCTTTAGGGTTTTTATTGCGTTATTACAGTACTCGAGATCGCAGTTATTTTTTTGTGTCATTTGGGGAACAAATACCTCAAGCCCTTTATTAATAGTAATTTTAAATCCTTCCCAGATTTCATTCACACTTTTCCCATTACCAACCCAGTCCTCGTATTGATCATTTCAAAACTTACTGAAGCCCTTAGAGTCTCCCTTATCGTATATTACCTCCATAAGAGGATATTTTACTTCCGTTTCCAGAATTTTTGGAGAATTTTATTGAACATCAATACTCTCAGCTGCGTGGTCACTTATGCCTGGAATGACCTCTCCTTCTAGGGAGATCTCATTTGGTCGGGCAAGAATGACGTCTAGAATGTTCCCTTGCCGAGTGGGCTGTTTTACAACCTGAGAAAACCCCTCTCTGTGAATAAGCCGATTCACGAGGTTTTGGACTCTTCCACCCCCTGCCGCGTGCCAACCCCAGCGGACTTTTACGGTTTACGTCCCCCGCAATGAGGGTACGGCTGCATGGATTTTCCGCGCATGAATCAACAAGCGACTCTACTACCCGAAGGTAGTCGCTGGGCTTTCTGTAGACAGCGATGGTATTTAAGACGTGCCTGTTGTTATTGCTGAATATTTTTACGTTATAACATTTCGCAGTCGCATCTTGACCATTCAAATAAACTACGCATGCCTTTTTTAACACAAATGAAAACACTCTCTCCTCTCGTTTCACGGTCTCTTCGATAAACTGTGAATTCATTTGGAAAATTTTCATTTGAGATAATATCACTGCTTAACCAAGATTCTGTTCCTATTATAACATCAGCCTTACTGGCCTCAATCAAGCTCTGAAATTCATCAGGCTTATTCATTATGCTACGGTAATTGTCTTGAGGAACTTTTAAGCCCTTTCCTTCTGTCTCCTTCATGTCCATCTCGACGTCACCTCTTGGAATCTCCGTTGGCTTTCCTTGACATTCTTTCCAGATCGGAGACCCACCTATGGGAATCATTTGCAGTTTCCCTGCTCGGTAATACTCTGTACAACGTTATTATACATTTCTTCAGGAACAAATGAGCCTTTCCGATTCAAGTGAATGCCATGACGGCCCAGGTTTCCATCCCTCATTTCACGATTTGGATTTAAAAAGACAAAACCCATTCTGTCACAAACCCATTTTAGCCCTTCATTAAGGTATCTTCTCCTGCTATAATTCACATCTCTTATTCTAAGAATGCCACTCACTACAACTTTTTGGTTTGTATACTTGTTTTCAGCTGTTGTACACAAGTCCCACATAAAACAAAGAGCATGGTCATTGGTTTTAGCACTTTTTATGTCATTCGTCCCGACATGAATTATTACCACTTTTTCATCGACCGCTCCACTCATACTCTCAATCTGTCTCTCCAGCTGCTCCGTTCTGATACCGGGCAAACACTTCACTGACACTCCATTCCTAGCGCAAGTATTTCCGGTAAAACGTATGATGGAGTCACCAATAATTTTAGCTTTGGGAGCTTCCGATCGTCCTCCTGGCTCCTCCATCCTAGATGATGTTGATCCAGGGGTCCCGCCTCTATAACGGCCATCGTCCTTCCCGTCTCTTCATTTTCTCACTCGGCGATGTCTTCTTCTCCTTCACCCTTGCTTGTAGTTGCTCATTTTCTGCGGTAAGTGAAATTATTTTCCTCTTAGCTTCCTCCAGCTCCGTCTGTAGCTTATCGATGATGCTCTCGTTTTCCTTAAAGTGCCTCAGGTCCCTCTGCTTGTCACAATCACTGCATTTTCACTCCTCTTCGACACACTCCTCCAACTGGCTTTTAGCACACGTAAACTGGTACCAGCAGCTACAATTTACACATTGCACACCATTTCTCAATTTTTACGGCAAACTATACATTAAACGTCTATTGATTTTCCTTTCCCCATTGTGACCACGCTTAAGGGTCCCAGTCCGGTACGGGTACCTTCACTAGGGAGGGAGCGGCCAGGGTGCACGTTCTCTCCCCTTGGTGACCGGGATTATCATGATATTATGAATAAAAGACTACGAGATGATAAAGCTATCTCAGAAGGTCAATTAGGTGTGATTGCTGGAAAGGGAACAGCAGATGCCTTGTTCCTTCTGAGACAGATGCTGGAAAAGTATGGCAAGAAGGAGCTCCACCTTATTTTCATAGACCTTGACAAGGCATACGATAACATACCCAGAAAGATCTTAAAGGTCTATGCGGATGCGTGTAGTTCCCGATAAATGCGTCCATCTGGTGATAAATTTGTAAGAGGGAGCTCAAACTTAAGTAACATCTTGTGTCGGAGTGACAGACAAATTCCCCGTGACTGGGGCCTATTCAACCTGGTAATGGATGTGTTGACAGAGCAATTCAAGGACCACTCCTTCTGGGCAGGTTTGTTTGCTGACGACATCGTATCATTGGAGGAAAGTCAGGGGAAGGCAGAATAAATACTGCAACGTTGGAGCCAGGCAATCGAGGGAGGCGGTCTTAAAATAGCCAGGAAGAAGACTGAGTAGCTGAGGTTTGGTGGAGATGGAATAGTAGAAGATGTGAGATTACAGGGAATAAGCTGGGCAATGACACAGGGCTTTAAGTAGGTACCTTTGGTCGTACATCGCAGAAAGTGGAGATCTTGTAGGGAGACTAATCACTGGGCTCAGTCAGGATGGATGAACTAAAGACACTGCCAGGATGTAATGCGATATGCGTATCGGAAGGTGTACAAAGGGAAGGGTTTTAAAATCAGTAGTGAGAACAGCCCTAATCTACGGTTGCGAGACATGGCCCATAAAGAAGAAGCAAGAAAAGAGTGGAAATGAGGATGTCGTGGCGTACTATAGGAAAGACAAGGAGAGGCAGGGTAAGAATTGAGTCGTTTAGAGAGCAGGGAGTGGTAGTTGAGGTTCCGGAGAAAGTGCAATAGCGAAGATTATAGTGGTATGGGCATATGATAAGAATGGAGGGCGGGCATGTCTTAAAGGGAATGATTCAATACACCATCGATAGATTGGAAAACATGCAGTCATAAGTGTGTGACATAAACTGTGACCCTATTTTCTAGCATGTCTACCTTATATATCCTACTTGCATGGCAATAGTGCATGTTTGGTGATCTTCACCCCCTGCCACACACCCTCGTGGTGGCTCGCAGGGAATTACGCAGATGTAGATGAAGTCTGAGGGTAGGGACAAAGAAATATGCGAGTCATTGCTTAACCTGTTCGCATCATACGTACTACATCAAATATTAAACTTGACTAATAGTGGAGAGAATGTTCTCGATTTACATGCCACAAGCATATCTGAAAAAGTTATTAAAGTTGAAAATGTCGATGGATTAAGCGACCACAAGGTAGTATACGTAAAATTTTCCCTCAATACTGAAAAAAATTATAAATTAAAAAGAAATATTTACCTTTTAAGTAAAGCAGATTTTAACGTATTTAGGCGTGACTTAAAGACTTATTTTGAAAAATTCTTGAACATCAGCAAAAATAGTGATACAGACAATACATGGAAAGAGTTCCTCTAAATTACGCGGTCACTTGTCAACAGATATATACCTCATAAGTATAAGAGCGAGAATAGGGAACCAAGGTGGTACAATGTGGAGGTTAGAAAATGTTTAAAACGCCAACGAGTTAGCCACGCGAAACTAAGAAAAATGAAGGGAAATGTCGCTAATTGCGATCTAAAAAATACTATCGAACAGTATAAAATTTGTAAAGCAGGCGCAATAGGAAATCCGAAAGCATTTTGGTCATATGTTAGGGAAGTATAGGGAACTAAAAAGTCAACGGTTAATTCCTTGAAAAACGATGGATGTGAAATAGCAACTTCCAATATAGATAAGGCTAATTTGTTGAATTATTTTTTCCAGAGCGTTTTGAATGAATCTAAGCGTAGTTTGCGCGAAACCATAGCAGACCAATTTCAGCAACCAATGCCCCCGATCGATATATCTTGCAGCGGAATCGTATCCTTACTAAGTAACATTAGCCCGAACAAGTCCTCAGGTTCTGAAGAAATTCCAGCTCGAGTGTATAAAGAAGTAACTCTCGAAATGGCTCCGTATCTTAAAGTAATATTTAACAAATCCCTCGAAGAACACGCGGTTCCCAAAGACTGGAAGATGGCAAACGTGACCCCAATTTATAAAAGCGGAGATAGGGAACAGCCAAGTGATTGTAGACCAATATCATTAACGTCACTATCATGTAAAATTATAGAGCATATAATAGTTACATCATAAATGGGACACCTCGACAGCCAGGATTTATTGATAACAAACCAGCATGGGTTCAGAAAAGGACGGTCTTGCGAAACTCAATTAGGTCTTTTTGTTCACGATATTTTAGTTTCTGGAGAAGGTAACGTACAGGTAGACGCAGAGTTTCTTGACTTTAGAAAAGCCTTTGACAAGATTCCCCACTGTAAGCTACTCGCGAAGTTAGTATCATACGGGATAGACAGTAATATAGTAGGCTGGATAGGAGACTTCTTACATGAACGCGGTCAAAGGGTGGTATTAGATGGTGTCAGCTCAGGTGAAGTAAAAGTTACATCGGGTGTTACACTTTCAAGTTATGCATGCATTTACTCAAACAAAATTTCCGAGTGTTTGTATGCTGTCATTTTGTAAATCTGTGAGAAATTGGGTTGTGCACGTATCTAATGAAAATTTATGTAACTAACCTCAGATAGTCTTCTAACTCAACAAAAAGCTTAAGTGAGTCACCAAACAATGTTTTTCAAACAATAAACATTTTTAACGACGTGATCTAAATGCTTCCTCTTATTCACATTGTTATATTCCTTAAAATGCAAAATATGAGTCATGTTTTGTTGTAAGTTCTCACACTGCTGGGCATACCTGAGAGAAGATTATCAATGAATGAAACCTCCTTCGTGTTCTGTTTTCATAGTGACAGATAATGGCCCTAATATAAGAGCTGCCATTGCCATGAATGCCTTTGGATGGTAGCATGTTTCGTATTTCAACCACACTACAACTTGCCATTGGAGATGCCAAGAAAATTTATAATTTTAAAGGAATTTTGTCAAAATGTCGTAAGATAGTGTCACACTACCATGACGATTCATCTGACAATGAGAGGTCAGTCATCTGCATCGACGAAATACCGTGCAAGCCACCACTAGGGTGTTTGGCACGGGGTGATTCCACACCAAGCATGTAACACTCATCCCAGTTCAATCAGAACCGCGCACGTTCCCCCGAATGCCAGGCGCAGGCCAAAAGCAGTCAGGAAGACAATGCGTAGTCAGACCAGTTACTAGCAGAGTGATACGTAGAGGAACAGGCTACCATTCAGTACACTATTCAAGATATAACTACTGGTCAGTATTATTAATGCGACAAATAAATAGCACTACAAGGTACTAAGACATTCAGGTGTATATCATGCCGGAGATTTCATGCGAGGTTACTATTTACAATTCCTGTTAAGATATTTAGCACTACTGAAAAGAACTATTTAACCTAGTCTGTATCCTAGAACTGATCTATCACAAATATTATGGTCCCTTATTGTACATAGAATAAATGAAATCTTAAATCTATCGGTTCTGCAATCTATTTCCTTAATCTTATTCCTGTGACCGCTTCTACCATAATAATTTGGCTCCAGCAAAATACTTTGAACGTCTGGCGTCTTCATCAAACTTTCGCAAAAGATTTAACCTATATTTCTCCTTTCGATCGGATAGAGGTTTCAAACCTAATTCCCTCAACAATTTTGTAACACTACTATGTTTATCATTACAACTTTTAACAAATCTAGCTGCCCTCCGCTGTATGCGATCTATTATATCCGAAACTAGTCCTGCTTCGTAAGGGTCCCATAAACTAGCGGCGTACTCCATGTGGGGTCTCACGAGAGAAAAATAACATCGCTCCTTTACCTTCTCGTCACATTTTCCTAGTATTCTTTTAATAGATCCTAATTTACGACTTGCCTGTCCACAAATTTCTCGTATATGCTTCCCCCAACGACAAGTCCTGAGTGAGGGTCACTCCTTAGTATTTAACTGACTCTATATTTATTAGTTCGGCTTGATTTATTATGTTAGTTAAGCAACTCTTCCTCCAAACATTCATAACAACGCACTTATTAAAATTTATTTCTCACTGCCAAGTGTCGCACCATCCGCGCTTATAGCTTCTAGGTCTTTCTTCAATGCAATTCTGTCAGACTCTGTGTTAAGTCAGCAGTTTCCATTACTACAACATTACAAACACGGTAAACTAATGAAGTTGTGATGATGATAGTATTCATTGGCAGGCCTAAGTATCTGGAGTTGTCACATCAAGAAATCTAAGTAATTCAGGTTTAAAAATTATGAGCGAGACCAGATGTAACTCTGTATCTTTTGTTGAAAAGTTTTCTCTTGAAATAAGCAGCTGTGAATGATGGGTTATTTAAATTTGGGAAAATTGACTTATTGACTTCACGTCAATCGAAGAATATTGAAGGCTTTGCAATGACGTTCAATAGATATTTTAGGTGACAAATATGTGCTAATATCATAAATAGTCCCAGCTTTAGTGGCCTTAAAATTAACTTTAAATGAATATGATGGAGAAGGAGTAATCTTTTCTAAGTATCTTGAGGTATCACTACAGAATCGCTTTAGCAAATTTAGGGACTTGCCAATTCATCTGAATTCAATGTGTTTTGACCCAAGATATTAAATTGTACGTTTTACATCAGAAGAACAGCAGGTAGTTTAAAATATGATGAATTCAGAAATTGATAGTATTAGAATAAAGCTCCAGTCAAATGGGTGTATCACAGCATCTACTACAGGAATTTGCAGTAAATCTACACTCGGTAGGATTTCTAATAAGAGTTTTAAGTATTATGCCTTTCTTTGTGAATTTTAATTGCATTCATGGTACTCGTTCCATGTATTTATTTTTTTCAGGTAATAGAGTAGGTATTTGGAAAAACGTTTATGGTAAAAAGACCGGAAACTCAAAGGAATCTTTAGATGAACTAGATGTGTGTTTAAAAGAAAATCGGGCACCATTATGGCCAGAAAATATCTGAGTATTCCAGTGTCCGAGACTTCTATTGAGAGAGTCTTTTCTGCAACAGGAAATGTTGTTACAGATAAACGTGGAAATTTAAGCCCCACTCAAGTAGAGCAGCTTGTATTTTTACATGATAACTTAGGAAGAAGGTAAAGTTTCGATTGTCTCAAAAGTATTTATTTTAGTATCCCAAGAGAATTTCTTTACTAGGTATCCTTGGGGAATTAATTTTTATATTAGGATATTTCAGGAGAATTTTCATATTGACTTTTATTGTTTCTGGGTTAAACGTTGTTTGAAAATTAATAAATATAAGTTAAAGGTAATAACTATACATATACTCTACAGTCTTTTCTTATGGCATGATATATCTATATATATTAATTTTGTAGCGTGTCAGTCATTCTGTATCCGTTTTGTTTCTTTCTCCGTCAATTTTTGAGATAGAAGAGTGAGGTTTGGTGCGTTGAATGTTGAATCTCTGTATTCATGATTTGGAAGTACTTCTTGATTTTTATAGCTTGGGCGTGTGGCAGGGGGTGTTAGGTCACCAGCCGTGCAAAGGTGTAAGATATTTGGAGATGAAACAAGTGAGGAGGTTTGTCTTTTTGCATATTTTAATTAGTTCTACTAAAGATAGAAGGCTATAGAAAGGCTTCTCGGGATTCCATCCGGGTTGGAAGGGCCATGACCGACGTTTCGGCTGCTTACTCTGCAGCCGTCGTCAGGGAAGTGAGATGCCGATGGTTCAAATTCAAATTAAACAATGCTTATTTCCGAAACACATCATACAGAAAGAAGAAAAGCGATTACAAGAAAGATATAACAACAGGTGCGAAGCTGTTTTCCCGCGCTTTCCTCTGATTGGTCCGCGTTGCCTCAATGGACTTCAGTACTGGTTTCCAAGTGTTGCTGGGGTGGAAACCGCTGTCTCTGTTGAGTTTTTTCTTCTCTCGTTGGAATTTCGACGGCTTCTTTCACCATACGGTCCCAATAGCCGTTTGCCCGGCAAAGTATAGTTGTCTTGTCGAAGTCGACTTTGTGGGCGTGAATGAGGCTGTGTTCACCTATTTGTCGGGTTGTCGGATTGTTTCAGACGAATGCATCTACATCTACGTAAAACCCTGCGAGCCACCACGAGGGTGTGTGGCAGGGGGTGAAGATCACCAAACATGCACTATTGACATGCAACTAGGTTATTTAGGCATCGTTCGTGTTCTTTCAGCCTCGTCTCCACAGACCGTCCAGTCTCCACCACAAAAGCTTCTCCACACTCACAGGGAATGCGATATACGCCCAGAGTTTTCATTCCCAGTGGCTCTTTTACTTTTACTAGGTCGTTAAATAATTTCCTGTGGGGTTTGTGGATAGTATTCTGTATTCCATGTTTTCCAAGAATTCTAGATATATTCCCCGATATTGAAGACACATATGTAATACTTGCCTTGGCAAGTCGTGGAGGAACGGAATATCCGGAGGAATATCCGGAAAACAGCTTTGCACCTGCCCTTCCATATAACACTATATATAAAGGGACACTTCCAACCATCGGCATCTCACTCCCCTGAGGACGGCTGCAGAGTAAGCAGCCGAAACGTCGGTCCTGGACCTTCCAACCCGGATGGAATCCCGAGAAGCCTTTCTACATTCTATTCACCGGGAAAACCTAAAATCTTTCATAGAAGGCTATAGTTTTCGCCATAAGATGGATGCAAGATTGCAGTTTCTTATTTTTTCATTCAATTTTCTTATACGAATAAAATTTCCCTAGAAATCGCGTTTTTAATGTCAAAATCATGAATTTTACTTCTGTCAACAATAGGATATTTCCTTGGTAACCATGGCATTAGCATTATCTTTAGAAGGGAAATGGGGCCTTTACAATGGTGGCTGGGTTTAATATCTAGAGATATGTATTACAGTGGAAATCTAGGCCGTATACTGAAATGTTGCTGATTACGATATTTTCAGGGATATTTTTGCCTAAAATTGGCATAATTCATTTCAAGTGGACAAATTAAAGTTGGACCCCTGTAAAATAGGAGAATACCACGATGTTATATTAATGCGGAAAGCATCTGAAATGCAAATGGCCTTGCAGTTTAGTTTCCATATGTTACTGCAAAAGAATGTCGAAACTCGGTAAACATAGTGTAATGCGGTTTTCATCAGCTGAATTAAAAGATAAAACTAAAATTATAGCAGAGTAAAACAGGAGAATGCCACGATGATATATATTGTTTTTGTAGCGTGTCAGTCATTCTAGATCCGTTTTGTTTCTTTCTCTGTCAATTTTTGAGCTAGAAGAGTGAGATTTGGTGCGTTGAATGTGGAATCTCTGTCTTAATGATCGGGTAAGTGTTTTGGATTTTTATTGGCGTGTGGCAGGGGGTGTTAGGTCACCAGCCGAGCAAAGGTGTAAGATATTTGGAGATGAAATGGATCATTTTTGGACTGCGGTTGCAACAACCAGATGCTGGGAAACACAGTGACAAAGGAGATGGGCCAAAAGGGAGAGTGGAAGAGTGTAAAGGTTGAAACAAAAGAAACCACAGTGCTCTTCTACTCAAATGGCTTTAAAAACAACAAAGGAGAACAGCTGATAGCTCTTGGGCGGGTACACACCCCTGCTCACGGAGTGAGCAGGCTAGCTGCCAGCTAGTTGTATTTTTATGTTATAAATGTTATAATATATGTGACAAAAAATGCAGGAACAGCCTCTTTGAATACCATCATGTTGATGAAACTTAAATTTGGATTTAAATTCGAAAATAATACGAATATGTAGTTGATTCGATTCGAAGTCTGAATTATTCAATTCGAAGTGGAAAAGCATTATTCTCACATCACTGCTTGAAAAAAATGGCTGGCAAATGGTGATAGTTTTTGTTCTGCTGACTGCATTTACATTTGAACCATCGCAGTACCAGCAATACCAGAGTGGCGGCGTTATGATTGACAAAGTTCTTTATTTTGTTTACGTGTGGAATTCTAGGCATCACTTTTTAGCATGAAGTCAACAATCCATATGTATTCATGCAAAGAATGCTGGCCCTTAAAATTGTTTATTTCATATATGATATTGTAGCACATACATCCTCCAAGTCTGAATCACTATCCGCAGATGATACCAGTAAGAAATATTTATCCAATTTGATCGACTTACCGCGGATATATTTCGCGGATATTAGAATAAAATAAAGACAAAAGAACACTAACCGATTAGCTTCTCCGAAGAAGAGGAGACCCAAGGCCTCGCGTTCGTCTACGGCAGAGTGAAGGGAAAGGTTTTTTATGTGGCATCTCTGATTAGTGTCTTCCATCACACTAATTTGCCTGAAACGAACATATCGTCAGCAAAAGTATCGTATAGTGTGAGAGATACCAAGGTTAATAGTGAAAAAATTTAATTCTCATGTACTCACGGAATATCCTCCTGATGCAAAACGTTTTCTTTTCGTATTAATAAGTCAAAGCCGTATTCATTGTATATCTCGATGTATGATATATGAACCGTGTATATTACATCGCGCTATAAGAATAAGAAAGGCCATATTAGAAAAATGCACCAGGCTGAAAAGGAAGATGGAAGTACATATAAGTCTTTTAAGGTTATTGTCGTGATGAGGTAGTTCCAAACTCACAGTTTCGAAAGATTCTTTAAATTAGTTTATTACAATTTTAATTAAAAATGCTGGTTCTTGTAAGAGTAAAGGATTTCATGGAAACTTTCGGTTATAAAAAGGCACTAAGAAAAGCAAAATGAGCTCGTCACCGGGAGATCAATTCACAAACAACAACTGAACTGGATGAAAGGACATTAACTTGTCAAATCACACTCTTAAAGCCAATATTATAGTACATTTTTCACAGGAGATTTTCGAATTTTCTGTTAGTAATCATAAACTCTGACAAAAAGGAAGGGTATAGGAAGCGTAAACGAAGAGTGGATAGGAATGTGACTGCAGCAAAGGGTTCGGATAGCAAATGGAGGAGTGTGGAGAGCATCAAACGAAAGTAAAAAAAAAGACCTTTAAGAGCGCAAACGAAACGTAAAGATGAGAAAACTCCTCCTCAATAATTTCTTATGAGAAATTATTGGTCATTCGGATAAAAATCCGGCTCCTTGCAAGATATCATTCCATCATCATCAGGTAAATTAGTAAGATACGGGGGGGTTAAACGCCACCTAAATTCCAAGGAAACGCCCTCTTCATTTTTTCTTCGACAATCCTAAAAGTTACACAGACAGTGATGTAGTGGAGGGATTAAAATGAAATAAAAACATTATCATCTATCAAAATGTGTTTTACCTGTACTACGCTCACGTTTCAGATATTTCATCGATAATTTTGTGCCATTACGTCACATTATGGCGGATGCTTTTTTCAGGTAAATTATTACAGAAAGAAGTCATAATCTTTGTTTAAGAAATTTGTACACCGAGATAAAGGCAGTAAATAAACCTATTTTAACGCTATTCTGCCCTTGAAAAAAAGTTTGCGACGCCAAAGGTAAATAAACTTATTCTATCGCGCAGCGACAGTTAGGCTCCGCGCGGCTGGGCCTGGAAATACTGACTCCGTTGGGTTGTAGAAGTTGTGTGCACCCAAAATCCTCAAATTCGTCGTTTTAAAGCTATATGTATTGCCACAGATTATCAGATGTTCTATATTGAGGAATATTACGAGAATATTGTGTGCTATTACGTCACAAAGTGGCAGACGTGTTCTCAGACAAAAGTTTACATAAAGCAGTCATCATCTTTGGTATAAGAAAAATATGCTAGGAGCTATTTTATCAGGATACTAAGTGAATGTATTAATAGTCTTCTGAAAAAATCTTAGAAAAAATTTGCGACGCCGAAAGTAAATTTCATTTACGATCGCGCGTCGCGGCTCGGCTCCATCACTGAACTATTTTGCAACCACTTTTTCCTTTTCAGAAAACCCTCGTTCGATGTTTCAATTTTGCTTACATCCGTTCCTTCATCAAGTGCCCGTCCATTGCAAATCATATGCGTTCGAGCGGCGTCATCATCATAATTTAACAGCTTTTCCAAATAACTTTGGTATTCTTAATAATCCGAGGTTACCCTTCTCCCGTTAAAGAACACGTTACAATTTTCAAACATAGAATGGAAGATGTTATTTGTGACTCCCGGATGATTGTTGTTGTGATGAGAAAGTGAAAGAACGTTGTTATTTTTCAATCGCTAAGCCTCATCTGGAATATGCTGCCAGTGTATGGGATTCATATGAAGCGGGGTTGATATCAGAATTAGATGGCGTGTAGCGAAGAGGACCTAGGTTTGTAAAACGATGCTACGATTTAGCAGTGTGTCTGGATTGTTAGAAGAATTGGGATGGGAATCGCTACCACAGCGTAGAATAAACTATAGGCTTAACCTCTTAACTAAATTTCAGGAAAACATTTCTCTGACGACGTAAAAAACATACTATTAACCCCCTCTTACTGCGGCAGATTAGATCACGCCAATAAAATTAGAGAGCTAGATTGTAGAACCGATAGGTATAAAATGTCATTTTTTCCGCGTACCATTCGGCACCATAACTGCTATGATCATCGTAATGAATAGTGCGAATTGTGACAATAGACAGACAGTAGATCTTTCTCTTCATATTCTCTACGTTCTTATTTATGCATGATTTTTTAATCTGTAGTAGTAGTCTTTGTATCCTTTACATATTGGGACGATTTACGATTGAATGTTTCTAGGTTAATAGATTTTGAATTAGCGCGTCGTATGTGTGGTACGCTGGTTTCAATGTTGTTTCGGTGTTCTGGCGTATAATTCATGCATGCCTGGTGTGGAAGCACCCCATGCCACACACTCTTTAGGTGGCTTGCAGGGTATGATGTAGATGTCTATGTTCTTTCTTCTTCTTTTTTAGGGTTGATTTTCTTTTTCCTTTGTCCTTCAACTTTTCTCCTTTGCTTATTCTCCTTATTAATAGCAGGAGGAGGTTGAAAATCTGTACGCTTAATCATCTGCATTATATTCGCTGCTGTGCGAGGTCTCTTCGTTGTACGCTGGCCCGCACCTGCCATTCTTTCCAATTTTCCTTCCCCTCTCCGCTTTAAATTACTTCCTGCCTCTCCCAAACGCGTTCGTAATATTTCCTTTCCCAATTTCGTAACGATATCTAAGAGCGCACCAACCCCCGCCTTCAACGCTTCCTCGCCAACTGCCCTTGGTCCAGAACTAAATAAAGGTTTCACTTATCTCCACAAACTACTGAAAAAAGATTCTAATCCATTTCCTTTTTGTTTAATTGGCTCGTGCGATATATGGGTCTAATATAAATATACCCACCCCTCTGACTTGAAGTGTAGTCTCTTACATACCGATCCACTTCATTCGGAATCCTTGCGCATACTAATTACAATATCATGATATTATTTCTTTTTTAAGTGCAATAATCACCGCCGCCGGATCGAATCCATCGATGAATAGAAATGGTTTACCCATTTGCTCTGCGAGAAATATCTCAGTACCATCAAATTCCTTTCGTTCGATACGTAAATAATATGGATTTTGAAATATTTGATGTCTTCCGTTCCCCGTATTGATGACGCTCAAGCATTTAGTTAACTTGTCTCCAATATATTGGCGTTTTATTCAATCAGTATACAGGAAAAGGCTTCCAGCATGTTGCACATTACTCGTATCTTTTACTGCTGCTGCTTCGCGGTGTATCCTTCTCCACCCTACGCATTCGTCTACTCTCATCTTAACTCGAGGTGAATAAGGATCTTCTGCCTTGCCATCCAATAGACATGCCCCATTCTCCTGGAATTGATGCATTAGGAATACTCTCCTCCTTAGCAACCCCCTCCTTATTAGCATACATATCACTCCCCTCAATAACAACAGTACTATTCCCCACAGTAAATTCTATAGGGGGCACTACATTCATATTTTCACTGTTAATTTTATCAATCTCAATGGCATATTCTGGTAGTTTATATACAGGCACAGAGTCACGGATTGTATCCATCAAATTTTTAAGCGAGCTGAATTTTTATCCAATTTCATGACGTGATCTGGAAGGATTCTAACCGTCATATCTTCGACTGGAGATTCATACGCTTCCGGTACAGAAATTTTCACCAAGACAGCGACTACTAGTGACCCCTCTTCGCCGCAATTCCGATCATAAGCCCCGCCCCCTAGATAGCCCCTCTTCGCCGCAATTCCCCCTCCCCCTCTTATCGCTTAAGTGCATTCCGATGTATCCCAGGCGGAATGTACGATGCGGCAGGTATCCACCAGTTAAACTTGGAGGGCCACCCTTCCCATTTAACGAGAGCCTCCTTTCTGACACCTCGCCCTCTCGTTTCAAGTATTTTACCTATTTTAAACTCTTGCGATTCCCGCATGATGACCTTCTGTAGTTCCGGCTCGTAAAACGTCCCTTCAATTATTTCCCCAAGCAAATCTTTTAATACATAGACCGGAGGCTACCGCTCGATAACTGTATCAACTACGAATATTTCCTCGCTCCAATTGCATCATCTTTACATGCCATCTTTATAGTACTAAGCCAAGCCAAGAATGCCAAGTTTATTTAAAATTTAGAGCCAAGAATGAGTGTCTGGATTAGAATCCGTGACCAAATCGACGCCTTCTCCTTGTGAGTAGTCGAGGCCACACGGGAACTTCTCTCGCTCCACCTCTCACTCCGAGCGGGCGTCAGCGAGTGAGTGTGAGCAGGACAGGTCTGTCTGCCGCCGAGCCGCATGTGACGTGGCCCGACGACAGTTGCGCAGTGTTATTCGAACATAACTGGTTCCGTTTGCAGAATTGCAGAATCGTTAAAGAATTTGTAATGGATGGGGAATTCTATTTGACGCTTCCTAGCAACAGTTCGATGCTTAGTTATGGCGGTAACACCACCATTAAATTTACCACTCTGTTACCGTAGAATTTTGCCCTGGAAGGCCAGTGGGAGGTAGCTTTGGTCGAATTTCATTTTCCAATGACGTTTTGTAATTCTCACGGAAAGCAACGCGAATTCGTCGTCAACGATGATGAAAACGGTTATGTATTTCACGGAAAGCTACCCACTAGCTATTACGGGGGCATTGTTGAATTCGTCGCTTCGATGAATTTCGAGCTTTCTCAAATGTCTCTCCTACACGCAGTATCTCTAACTCTCGACGAATCCAAGAAAGTTACTGTCACTTCTGAAGGAAAAGTATCTATAATTACATCTGAAATCATGGCCATGCAACTCGGTTTCGAACCTGGAACCGTTTTAGTTTCGCAGGCTCGATCGACCCGTTCTCCCGATATCAAAATCGGATTCCCAAATCAGATTTACATGTATTGCGATGTTGTCGAACCGCAAGTGATCGGTGATTCCGTTTCACCGCTGCTACGAATCGTTAGCTCTATGGCCGAGAGAAACAAATTCGGTTCCAATATAAGTCATGTTTTCCCTAAACCGTTTTACTTACCAGTGATGAGGAGAGAATTTGAAACCGTCGAGATAAATTTAAGAACGCACTCGGGAAACCCACTACTATTTCTTTACAGTACGTCGGTGGTAGTACTTCATTTTCGTAGGCGAAAGGAAAATCATGGTGAAAGCGATTGATTTTCCAGATCCGTATACTCGTCACTATCTTCACCAGGTAGGTAGTGGCGTTGGGACCGTATATCGAGGAGCAAGCTTTCAAAAAGGGCATGGAATTGGCAGCTTCTTAGGCGGGTTGTTTCGTACTGTTCTCCCTTTACTAAAAAGCGGAGCCAAAGTAGTAGGACGAGAGGCTCTCCATGCCGGCATGAATGTCCTAAGCGATCTGTCATCAGGCGAGCAGCGACTAATCAAGAAGGTGTTACGAAAGCGGGTTTTAGAGGCCGGGGAGAATCTAGTACGAAAAGCGGGTAAAAAAATACAGAGAATGACCGGTAACGGGTATACTTCCCAAACACCTTCAGGAAAGCGTCAATTGAAGGCTAACTCTCGCGGGAGTAAGACGGGCGTTGTCAAAGATATATTCAGTTAAAAATGTCTTTCTTGCATCAACAGTCATGCGAATGCGTGATTTCCGAACTGAATTTATTCACCGTCTTGCCAACGCAAACTTCAATAGAGGGGATTTGGATCCATTATTAGCCAGTCAGCACCTTTGCCGATGACGCTCCTATTGAATTCGTAATTCCGGGTGATGGCGAGCAGTACGTCGACCTCTCCCACACGTTATTATGCATAACAGCGCAAATAGAGCGGGCGGCGCAAACAGTTGGAGACGATTCAGTAATCGGACCTGTAAATTTATGGCTTCACTCTTTATTCTCGCAGGTGGATACGTTTCTGAATCAGAAATTGGTAACACCTCCGAGTCACACACATCCGTACCGAGCATATCTTGAAACTCTGCTCAATTATGGACCCGCTGCAAAATCATCGCATCTGACGTCGGCGTTGTGGTACGAAGACACTGCCGGAGAGATGAGCGATTGTAAAGAGAATGCTGGTGCCGCCAAAAGACGCTAGTACACGCAGGAAGGAAAACCGGTAGACATGATCGGCCATCTTCATTGCGATCTGTTCAACCAAGAAAAATTCGTGTTCAACGGGGTGGAAATGCGTCTTAAGCTCGTTAGATCCAAAGGTGGCTTCAACCTAATGGCGTCGAGGGATTACGAGAACGCCCGTGTAAAAATACTAGACGCTGTTCTCCTCGTGCGAAAGGTGAAAATAAATCCAGTTGTCCTTATAGCTCATAGCAGAGCTTTAGAGGAATCCACAGCAAAGTATCCGATCACACGCGTCGATATAAAAACGGTTACCATTCCCCGCGACGTCCAGAGTAAAACAATGGAGAATATTTTCATGGGTCAGCTTCCAAAACGCGTAATTATCGGATTCGTTTCTAATGCTTCGTTTAACGGCGACATGAAATTGAACCCGTTTAATTTCCAAAATTTCGATTTGTCATTTTTGGCGTTATATCTGGACGGTAATCAAATACCTTCCAGACCGTTACAACCCGATTTTTCGGGAGACGGTCTTTTTCTTCCGGCTTATCACATTCTTTTTCCGGTACCGGGATCCATTTTCAAGACGATGGGAACGGAATTCCTAGAGAATGTTACAAATACGGATATTTCCTCACCACGTTCGATTAACTCCTGATTTAGAGGCCAACGCCGCCCATTGGAGCCTCCAGCGTCACGGCAGCCTAAGATTGGAAGTAGATTTAAAAATGCGCTGGCAGAAACTATTAATTGTCTCCTGTATGCGGAATTCAACAATATTCTTGAAATCGATCGATACCGTAATGTGGGGGTTGACTTTAGCAGCTAAGAATCGGGCGCCATTTCTAATAAGCGGAGGTGGGGGAAGTAAATTTGAGGGGGGAGGGAGAGAGGGAGGGAGTGAGAGAGGGAGTGAGAGAGGACATTGGAAAAGAATTAAACCTGTGTTAACTGACACTGAATTGTAATCTGATATGTGTATTATAATAAAACACTGAATTGTAATCTGATATTACTATGTGTATTATAATAAAATAAACGTGTTGCAAAACACTTAATTGTAATCTGTTATTACTATCCGTATTATAATAAAATAAACGTGTTGCATGTCCTTATACGTTTCACTTGACACCCGCCTCCGTAACCTTTTAATTTGATGATTAATTCGTTACACTCCGGTCTGATGCTTCCGGATTTTACGAGGAATATTTTAATTTAATAAGAAATTGGAGAATGTTTTTTAAGGTCAATAATATCAAATGTTGAATCAGAATAAAGGCCAATAATATAAAATGTTGGCGGAATTTTTTAATTTAATAAGAAATTGAAGAGTGTTTTTAAAGACCATTAATATCAAACGTTGAATCAAAATAAAGGCCAATAATATCAAATGTTGAATCGGATTAAAGACCAATAATTTCAAACGATGAATCAGAAATATAATGTTCGGTAACTTTGTTGTTTTCGTCACTGCGACGCCCGGAAAGACGGATCAATATCTTAGCCGCTGACCTGCTGACGATGAACGGATGCTCTTAAGACGGAAGCGCGCCATTATCGAAAATAAAAAGGATATAATGCACATGGGGAGAAGGCGGGTTCTAACTGGTCACCGGCGCCATGGTTACGTCATCTCCAATCGGCCCACGTCTTCATTTTAGCGGCGTCTATATCGGAACAAGACCTCTAAAAAAACAGCTGGGTCACTGACCAAGACACTCAGAATTCCCTGGATAATGGCAAGGGCGCCAAGAGCGGGGGACCCCAGCCGACGACGAATGATTGACAGATGACATGCTCAGACAAGTCACTGTTAAAAATACATGCACTTTTAGATAAGGGGAGAGGGGGAATTGCAGTGGACTGGGGCTATCTAGGGGGCGGGGCTTATGATCCTAGGAAGGCGGGGGGAAGGGGGGAGGTGAGTGGGATACATCGGAATGCACTTAAGCGATAAGAGGGGGAGGGGGAATTGCGGCGAAGAGGGGCTATCTAGGGGGCGGGGCTTATGATCGGAATTGCGGCGAAGAGGGGTCACTAGTAGTCCCACGGTCCACTCGCCATTCTCCTGAGAAATTAGATAGGGCAGCTTCGTGCAAAAGTGAGCGATTGTATTTTCTGGAAAATAATTATCAGAGCTATCGCTGAGAAGCCGAATGTGAAAAATCTTCATTCACCGTCATCCTGAAGCCTTCTCACGGTAGAAGCTCGTACCCAACTGTTGAAATCGTCACCATAGCCTCTCTATTTAATGAAATACTTGAGATTTTTACCCTTCCCCTACGTTTGAGTACTTTACCAATCTGTAATTCTGTGCTTTCAGATAACCGAACTTGAACCAACTCTTCCCTATTGTATGTCCCTTTTATTCCTTCACCATTAAAATCTTCCAATTGGTACGCTGGCAAATTTTAACCTCGCGATATTGCCTTGATCCTGAATACTTCCGTGGGATAATTGGGTGTATATCCTTTTGCAAATGTATTTCTTTCCTTGCTGATAAGGAAGAGATCGCCCACGGCAAATAAGGTTTCTCTTTTGTTTTCTTCTGTCGACAAGCCTTTTTGCCACCGTGAATGTATTCGAAATGTTCACATTTGAGGGTGGCATTCCGATACTAGAATTCACCCGATTGTTATAACTTTGGAGCAGTTTTGGAAGCACACGCACGTAATTGAACGTATTGTACAAGGAAAATATTTGTACATTTTACTTTTTAATGTCCTATTGAATCTTTCCATGACGGCTGCTTTGACGACTGGCTGGTTCGAAGTGTAATATTTTATTCCTTGTTTCTGGAGAAATTTCTTTAATTTTTCATTGGCTAACTCAGGTTCCTTGTCGCTTTGAACTTTCAACGTTTTCTTTCTTTTAGAATCGTGCAAAAAACCTCGATGACCTCTTTAGCTGTCTTATTCTTCAAAGGTGCAGCCCAGGCATATTTTGAAAATAAGTCGATGATTGTTAAGAGATATTAATAACCATCATTATATTTCTTCAAATTTCTCATATCATTAAGGTCACACTGCAACGTTTCATCGATGTAAGACACGTCATAATAACGCCGAGAAAATATTTTCCTGATAGGTTTGTGCAAGGTATATGCATCTTGAGAATCCAACCATTTTTGTATGCTATCTTTCGAGAATTTTCTTCCCAAAGCCTTCCACAATACGTCTATAGTCGAGAAACTGGCTGGATGGGAGTGGTCGTAGTAAATTTTACTCAAGGATGCGGGGTCCAAGCTCGAATCTTGTCCATTTTCGGGTGCTTTTTTCCTCCTTTTTGCTTCTTGGTCGAAGGCGGTTTGTACGGCTTTCTTATCGTACGTTTTCGGCCTCCTCTTCTCGGTAGAGCTTCCTTCTCCTCCGTTAATACGTCGTCGCTGTTGTTTTCCTTGTCTTCTTCCTCCATCTTCACGTTTGCTTTTGTTTCTCCTTGAAGTTGTCTCTCTAGGTCGTCCATTAGATTCTCCATCTGTTTTATTCCTTTCTCCCATCTTAGCGTTGGTGAGCAATAATTCCTTTCCTGCTTTTGCTAAATTATTTGATGATTCTGACTCATTAGAATATCTACCCGCATCGAATATCGGTAAAGAAATGAGCTGTTTACTGTTGGAAACGTTTTCTGAATACGAATTCAATATTTATTTATAATTTTTCCATTTTTGAGAACCTAAGAGATCCTTTCGGTCTAAAATTTCTTGAATTTTATAGTCTAACGCTAAGTTTTGGCTTCTTAAAATCCTTTTCTCTAAAAATGTCATATATTTCCGCATCACGTGGTTTAACAAGTTTTTTATTGCTTTGCAATGAGTGTTCTCCAAGTCGTGTTGATTTTTTCTTCTTTTCTTTAGAGCTGGAAGACGCTTAAATGCTGTCAAAATCAACTCGTGGTAAAATATTGTGCTCTTTACCTGCGGAAAATATGCAATTTGCAAATATGAATACAATACCTATAGGTATTAATGCCATTTTTGAGAATCCACCGAACCTTTATAATCTAAAATACCTTGCATTTCCCAATCTAATTTGGACATTTGGTCTTTGATATTCTGGCCTTTTTCATAAGTGGTGGGGTCCACAAACAAAAAGTTTTGAAAACTCGTTATTTTTTAATCAAACTAGCTATCCCTCCACTAATTAAGGGGAGTATGGCACCAAGAAGAGCTGATAAAAATCCTCCTTGTTGGCTGAGCACCACACGTTTTATTTTCAGGGAAGCTTTACAGCAACCTCTCTCTCTCTGATCGCCTCCTTGTAACTGAGCAATTTTTTCCTTACCTTCAGACTTATCTTCAAATTCCCGTTTAATACCTTTCGGCACAAATCACTCAGTATTTAAGAAATCTGAACCCACTGAATTGTAATAGATAGTCTTTTTTAGCCGATACCTTCTTTATCTGTATGAAAATGTTAATGTTTCGTTTTAATCTGCACAATTTCTTTTTTATCACATCTTCAAAGTTAAAGAATGAGTGTTTACGCCGAGTTTATTAAGGTGACTTATTGATTCTAGTAGGTTTGGTGGGACGTAAACTTCGGTGATTTCGTTGGGAAAAATGTGGCTCCTATATTGCAAGAAGCAATTGTTCGTCTCCTGGACAAAGTCTAGCTCCAAATAAGTGAATGGCCTCAATGTCACCTCTCTATATACGTTGGTGAGTGCTGCTGGATTTATGGGATAAACTTGACAAGCTAAATATTTCAACTGCGAGCGATCGCGGAGATTTCGAAAGCATACGATGTACTTTGCATTCAACGATATCGTACGTACAAAACGGCAGCGATAAAAAACATTTTTCCCAATAAGCATGACCGATATATTTGAATGGTTCGAATCCTTTGTAAAGAGCTCACTAACTCTGTTGTTATTGAAGCAGTCATGCATCAAATCATCGATTATGTAAAGAGTTGGTATGTTTTTCGGATTCGAAAAGCATTAAGGAAGTTCCATAGCAACCTGACCTTTGGAATGCCTACTGAATAGTGAATTTATGCCTGAGGGAATTTGTGGATACATTTTCGCGGGACGAAATTGATTTTTCTGTTTAAATTGACATTCTTCCATTTCTAAAATATGATCTATACTATGAAATATTAATGTAATTCCCGAATGAGTGTTAACTGCCGCTTAAATTTTAGCATTGGGTGGAAAACCCAAGGTCGACGCATGACGAGGGTAATTGTTTACTAACTGCATGCTCGGATATTGCACCATGTAAATCGTTTCGTTGATGAATATTACAAACTCTCCTTTTGGTCTGCGGTAAATCGCGCTAAGCTCAATGTCTTTTTTGCGGAATAAAGCACATCCCGCTTCCGGCCGACGCTCACAGCCCTTTCGAGGTCGCGGAAGCCAATTTGTAATGAGTTGGAGACATACGATATCCCTTTCTTCCATGTTTTCCATATCCACGTACCAGAAAAAATTTCCATGAAACAAATACAACAGGTGATTGACTATGAAAAATGTATCTACTTTTTTCAATTCGCATAACTCGAGAGGGAGAACGTTCCCAATCACCTTCTCCTCCTCATCCGAAGTATGTTTTGTTTTCCGAACTTATTTATTCAATGGGCTGACCTTAAATATGCTGTACTGCTTGTATGTCATCTACATGCAAGTCGAGTCTATATATTAAATCATCGTATATCGAGTACATGATAACGTTTTTATCATTAGAATGTGAAATTCCAAGCGTATGACCAATTTCGTGGATGAGAGTCACAAGAAGGCTGAATTGTAATCTAGGATACTGAACTTTGTCAAACCCCAAATACCATTTCTCATCCAGTAGGGTGATTACAGAAAATCTGGCGTTACACACCGCCGCGGTCTGGAACGCCAGAAAACTTCGACCCCAGCGATTACGGATCTTCAGGCGAAGACCACAACGTCGGCGTTATCGGGGCGCTACCGAAAGCATGAGAAACTTATATTGCAGATTTATTTCACTCGATCCGTCCCTTGTTCGAATCGTTCTATCCAATCCGAATGAGAGAAAATAGTCACGTGACTGGGCTTCGAAATCAGAAGACGAGAAAGGAAGTCGAGGAAGAATATACCAATGCAAAATTTAAAATATATGGTGGTATTTAACTTTCTGACTTAAATTAACCCGATGACATTGTATGTGGATTACACCATCCCCATTACCTGAAAAGTGTTCCCGATACATTACTATAGGTAAAAATATCATCTTAGGCATGACACTTGCGGTAATTATACTTCTGCTCACCACCGTGTTGTCAGATTTTAGATATTAAACATACTTACCGTTGTACCAAGGTAACGCATGCTCCTTGAAATATTAGAAATATTATTGGGAACGTATGTTACCTTGGTACAACGTTATGTTATTTTGAATATTGAATCAAAAAGTCAATAACTTCTGATGACCAATATCGTAAGGAAATTGTGGAATTATAACAAGAAGACCAGAGTATCGTGCCACTGAGAAATTTTATTGTGACCAGCTAAACCAAAGTTAACAACAGAAATTGAATACACATTCATAGTAGTGAATCCAATTGGCAGTAATTACTATACTTTACCTGTTTCAACAACTCAAATTCAGCCATTTTAACTACTCACTTCACCTCAAACGAGGGATACAAATAGCACGATTCCGTAATTGTACGTAATTAAAAGTCTGCGTAGAATTCTAGCACTTCCTTAGTTTCCATCAAGTTCTGCCTTTTCAGATAAAACTACACCCAAAGAATTATTTCATGAAAAGCACCCAAAGAATCACCAGAACACCGAGAAATCAAATAGTAGCCACATATCTCTCCTTTGTCACGGAATTTGTACATACAAGACGAGCTTCCACTTGACATGGCACATGTGTATGTCAAAATCGCTAATGTGAAAATAAATCACTTGGCTATTCACTAATCACCTCCAAGTATATCAAGAGGTAAACATGGTTTTACTCCACAGTTAGAATTTCAACACGCACTAGGCTTGCACATTGCTTATAAGAACACGACCAACACAACACAACCATGACATAGAATCTCTCCGGATCAAAAAAAACAACACAATAAAACACTAACGTAAATAAAATTATCTTCAGTGCACATTGATAATTTGCAAATGCCATCCAAAGAGACCACTGAAATGTGTACTTCATGGAAACTGTTCACCTGACAATTACATCCTCTAATTTGAGTCGTACATTTAAAATCGCTTAATTTTAATGAAATTTTACTCAAGCAAACTTGGCCATCATTAACGTGTAGGAGTAATGCCGGGTCGTGCAAAAATTACAACTCCGCAACAGATTGAATATTCGAGGCGACGTCTCGAAGAAATTGTAAAATTTATCAAAAATAAACATCTTTGACTGAAATGCCTCAAATGACAGTCCTCCAGAGTAGTCATTGCATGTAACTCCTAATGTTAGAATGCGAAATATTAAGCCACTGGCGCACAAAAGCACATCCTACTACCATAATACTAGGCGTTGTGAAAGACCGGGTCCCTAGATTGTGGTGTGTAACGTCCCGTTTGCGACGTTACGCAGCGACCATTCAAAGTTCCGTAATCGCTCCGAGCGGTCCACAACACGGCTGGCGTTGTGCACCGCCACGGCGAAGAGAAAACATCCGATCCGTAATCGCGACCAACGCTATGCCTCCCGACGGGCGCTCAGTAACGTCGACTTAGGGACATTATGAGTTCCGTAATCGCCCTACAGGTCAACGTAAATTTCTAACACCTCACCATCTGGCATTGGGTAGTGTGAATGGGCTAATTTACCACCTTTGACATCAAAGGGAGAACGACAGAAACCTCCCACTCGACTCACATTTTTGAGAGTCAGCCGCGTATTCTTGATTATAATGTCAGGCATTTGAGAATCTTGCTTAAATTTCAAATTCGCTGCTCCAGCCCATCTAACAAATTGCACCAGCTGCACCTGCTCATCTATCATTAATTGAAGTCAATTAATTGCATCTATAATTTCTAAATGGCAGTAAAAAATACTAACACTATACTTTGTTAAAATTAGCAAATGAATTAACCGTAATCCAACAAAATGTTCGCAGCTTATGAAGTAATTTTGATTTGTTTTTAGTACATTTGAACTCCTTATCTTATAAGCCTACAATTATTGTTTTAACAGAAACATGGATTCTTAGTAATGAAGTTAAATTTGATAGTATTTCTGATTATAAATGATATTCAAAATGTGGTCATCACACTCGAGGTAAAGGGGTAATTGTTTAAGTAAAAAAGACGTATGCTCTTGCTCTGAGACTGTAAATTTACCTTCTGCTGACTGTGTATTGTTAAACTTGACAACTGATTTCCTTGACCTTTAATTGCTAGGTATCTATAGACAATTTTTTATCTTAAAATTTTTTTGGTGACTAAGAATCTATTTTGAGTCATTTGAAAAATAACTTAATAATAGTTGACGACATGAAATCAATATTTTAGAGTTTAACAATGAATCTGATCACTACAGTAATTTATTGAGCTCTTATGGACTATCCTGCTATATAAGACAACCTGCGCGAAAAACAAATGTTTCTGCTACATCTACGTAATACCCTGCGAGCCACCACGAGGGTGTGCGGTAGGGGGTGAAGATCACCAAACATACACTACTGCCATGCAAGTAGGATATTTAAGGGAGGTATGCTAGATAATAGGGTCACATGCAGCTAGGTGGTTAGTATCTACATAATAAGAAAGGGATTATTGATTATTGTTGGTTGGACTGTCCTCTTCATTTCTAATTTCCTTATACACTACTACATCATCGGCAAAAAACGGAGCTTGCTATTTTTTACTACCGTCTAATACCACCCTTTGAACGCGTTCATGTAAGAAGTCTCCTATCCAGCCTACTACATTACTGTCTATCCCGTATGATGTTAACTTCGCGAGTAACTTACAGTGGGGAACCTTGTCAAAAGCTTTTCGAAAGTCAAGAAACTTGTCAACAGATATATACCTCATAAGTATAAGAATGAGAATTGGGAACCAAGGTGGTACAACGCGGAGGTTAGAAAATGTTTAAAACGCCAACGAGTTAGCCACGCGAAACTAAGGAAAATGAAGAAAAATGTAGCTAATAGCGACCTAAAAATACTATCGAACATAATAAAATTTGTAAAGCAGCCGCAAAAATAGCCCTTAGAAAATCGTTTAGTGAATTCAAGAGAAAAGTACTTGGAGAACAACCAGAGGGAAATCCGAAAGCATTTTAGTCATATGTTAGGGAAGTACAGGGAACTAAAAAGTCAACGGTTAATTCCTTGAAAAACGATAGTGGCGAAATAGTAACTTCCAATATAGATAAGGCTAATTTGTTGAATTATTTTTTTCAGAGCGTTTTTAATCAATCTATGCATAGTTTCCGCGAAACCATACCAGACCGATTTTAACAACCAATGCCCCCGATCGATATATCTTGTAGCGGAATCGTATCCTTACTAAGTAACATTAGCCCGAACAAGTCCATAGTGCATGTTTGGTGATCTTCACCCCCTGCCACACACCCTCGTGGTGGCTCGAAGGGTATTACGTAGAAATAGAAATAACATTAGCCCGAACAAGTCCTCGGATCCTGATGAAATTCCAGCTCGTGTGTATAAAGAATTAGCTCTCGAAATGGCTCTGTATCTTAAATTAGTATATAACAATCCATCCCCCTATCGGACTCCTCCCATCAAGAGGAACTAAAAACAATAAAAACGATCACCGAAAATAATGGCTATAACTGCTCTCTTGTCCAAAAACTATTAGACAAGCAAATAAAACGGAAAACAATCTGTCTTTTGTCAACCCTCGACAGAATAAGCCCAGATATATACTACCTTGTGGTCGCTTATTCCATCGACATTTTCAACTTTAATAACTTTTTCAGGGATGTTTGTGGCAAGTAAATCGAGAACATTCTCCCCTCTATTATGCAAATTTACTATTTGATGTAGTGCGTGTGATGCGAACAGGTAAAGCAATGACTCGCAGATTTCTTTGTCCCTACCCCCAGACTTATGACTGCATGTTTTCCAATCTATCGATGGTGTATTGAAATCTCCACCTACAATTATCTGTCGTTCGTTACTATGGGAATTAATGGCCCTGATCTGTTTCTCGAGTTCTAATACTGAGTGTGCATCGGAATGGGGTGGTCTATAGTAGGCACAAACATATATTACTTTCGAATGAGCACACTGAATGAAGCACCATACACTTTCTACTATATTATCGGGAATCACTTTGATTTCGTTGACTAATGTGTTCTTAACTGCGATAAATACTCCCCCTCCCGGTCGACCCTCTCGATCTCTCCTCTATACCCTAAAATATACTGGAAAAATTTCACTATCAGCAATATGGCTTGTTAACCAACTTTCCGTTCCTATAATTATGTCAGAATTAGTACTCTCTATAAGGCAATGGAATTCAGGTATCTTACTTCTTAAACTACGACAATTAACTACCACTACTGAAAATTCCTCTATTTTAATATTGTATTTGTGGGGTTTGTGTTTTCAAAATTATTGGGAAAGTTACAGTTTGGAAATTCATGGGTGTTATTTTGATTTATATGTTTTTCCTTTTTCTGTGCTTTCTTCCGTCCCGATAAACCTATACTGTGATGTCTGGTCAACTTGTTATTCTTTGCTATCCTGATGAGTGGCAAGTTATTTAATGGCCCACTATTTGACCTACTCTCTTTCCTAAATATTTCTTATTTATTGTCATCTGTGAAGCTTTTCCTAGGCCCTAAACTTGGTGTACTCTTTATTATCTTACTTTCTGGAAATGCACTGAATTCGTTTCCACTAAAGGAACTACTCTCTTGCCTACCATCGATGCTAAACTCGCTGGGTATGCTCAAACATCCTGCACGCTACCTTCTGCGGTGCCTCATACGGACTCTTGTATAATTGACACCCGAGCGATTTAATGGCACTCGACACGATACATGTAGACCTGTGCGCCGCCGCCGCAGATGGATTATGTACCGCGCCGCCGATAGCGTCGCCGGTCTTTCCTGTCGGCGGCGCGGCGCCGTCATAGGTGGTCATTTACCGACCATTGCCCCCGATGCGTCGGAACTATACTTATATTCACTTATTACTGCGGACTCCTCATAATAACGTAAAACTTAATAACTAATGAAAAAAGAGAGCAGCTCTTCTGCCCATATTTGATGTGCTGTTGAAAATAGTCTCTCAATTAAATCCGTGCGATAGGAATTAACAAAGCTACCATTTTGTTTTGAGCCAGCAACGCCACACATCCACGCTTCCTCGGCATGGATTTTACTCTGCTCAAGCCTTTAGTGCCCCATGAGTGCGTTACCCTCAGTTTCCCACTTAATGCCGTCCTAATCAACATTGTGAAATAGAAGATTCGAATAATGATATAACAGGCCGCATAATCGAACAAGGTGACGCATATCCTTAGTGCTCCATTTCTTTATACATTGCGTATTTAGGACGTGTCATATCCAGATTTCCCTTCCTCACTCACCTACCTAAGAAACTTCTAGTTAAGTCTTTCCGTCTATTGCACTTTTTCAGTTATCCCTCCATAATTACATCTCAGAGACTACTATGTCTTCCTTTTTCCCTTCCAAGGTTCCATGTCTTCCAGCCAGTCAATGCAATGTAAATGTGTCTGACAATGGGAGTTTAGCCATTTGGTTTAAGTACATGCTGTGGAGGCTCGAATATTAGCTACATTCAATATAAAAAACACTAGTCGTGTATTTACACAATAACCCTTTTGCACTTTGATCGTAGGTAAACGAAGTCCAAGGAAGTAAATCAACAATGCAATCATGGTGTATATAGGAGGTTGGCGAGTGCATTCGCCACTTCGCATTGAGATGGGAGAAGGCGTCATGAAATTGCATACGAGGTTTTCATTACCTTCGGCATAGAAGATTATCTTCCATGCGTAATCTTCCATGAAATGCTATTTACATAATGCAAATTGTATCTGAATCGATTCCAATTCTTCACGTAAACAAGCACTAAAATAACATGAAGAGAAACCTGAATTACCTACATTTGGATAACTTAAAAGCCTGGTTAATGCATAGGTATAGTTTTGTATCGCTGTGCCGTTACTTTACTTTTCACCTTATACCTATAAAAATTCTGAAAAACCATGAAATGGGCAAGCTTTTTTAAGTGTCTCCGGAAAGGCTTTAATGAATGATTAAGCTAGGGGGATCCAAGTGGTGACATGAATAGTCTCTTCTCCTGTGGAGTTTGAAACAAGAAAAACATGTCCTCTTTTTTTACCGCTCTTAAACTTTAAGTCTTTCGATTTTCACTCAAATATATAAATTATTTCACGTAACAAATTATATGAAACGTATTTTTGCAGTTTTCTATTCCGATTAATAACAGCAGCCTGTTCTTCGGAATTTTTTACTGTAGCGTCCCCTCCTCGCTCCCCCCCCCCTCCCCCCCCGACTGGGATTTCCCGGCTAGAGTTTGGCGGGTCAGTCTTAATGAGTAATAAAAGGGGAGCCTCATGAATTTTCCTCTCTGCGGATGAAGCGAGTGCTGAAATACAGGTAATGGATCTTTATTAAAAAGATAACAAGCGTGATTGGACAAAAATACAAAATAAACGTCTCTGCGGCAATCTGAGAGGGAGGGAGGGAAAAGTTGTCTCGGTCCCGATGCAAAGAGATTGTGAGTACGATTGTTGTTTGAACGATTGGAGGGGTGGAGGTCTCTTTAGAAGCACAAAGGGAGAAGGAAGAGGCCCTGACCATTTAAACTGCCAAGTTTATCCGATATGTGGCACCCAAGGAGAAGAACAAATGTGCCCATCAGATTCCACGCATGGCTTTCAAGCAATAATGTTACCTCATGTTCTTTGTCTTTTGTTTTATCTAAGGTGTTATAGAAAGATTCTGTCCGCATCGTCCTTGAGGTCGATGACCACTGAAAATTACAATTGGGAGATCCGGGTTCGAATCCCGGTCAATTCAAATGATTTTTTCATAGCGAATTTCAATCCTGGTGTGTATATGCACCCGTGCGAGTGACTTCGTACCACATCATTTGTTACATGCAATGTTTGGAAATTTACCCTCTAAAGGGGCAGTTTTGATACCTAGGGCGCGATATTGATGGAGGGGGAGCGGTGCAGCGGTTCAAGGTAGGCGCGTCGCTTATCCTCCTGAGTTCCCAGGCACTAGGCATTCCCTAAAAGGAGGGAGCAGGCGCATGTGATGAGGTTTACCCTGAGGACGATGGCAGTCTACGCCGTCGAAACGTCGGTGCTACAAACCACCATCACCCGGTTGGAAATCCGAGAACTCTTCATCCTAAGCATTCGCCGGGAAAGCCTTAAATCTTACAACTGATGGGTTGTTACAATTTATTAAGAGGAAGATTTAATTACTCAAAAAATCCAAACGCTACCCTAGTAATTTATTGCTTATAAATTCATTTATAAAATGTAGAAATCAATTTAGAGATATAGTTAAAGAAGTCGCGAGTAATTACTATCTTAAAGAGTTCTGCGAATTCCAAGGGAAACCTACTGAGCAATGGAAAGTGTTGAAAGAGCATGTCGGGAAGAAGGCAAACAGATGTCTTTGCAATTGAATATAAATGATAAAATAATAAATGATCCTGCCAATTTGGTCAATGAATTTAATAATTATTTTATTGATGCCTTCAATTCAGTAAAAATCTATCATGATAGTCGTTTCCCTGGTTCATTCTTGAATCCTTTTGTTAACTCATTTAAACTAGAATCCTTCTACCTGTAGTCCCAAAAGAATTGGTAAATTCCCTTCCACATCATAAATCGCCAGGAATTGATGAAATTACTACCCGCTCATTAACGTCTTTAGTTAACATTGATGTGGAAGTGCTCCTGTGTTTACGCATTTGATTAATCTTAGTTTCACAAAAGGCGAGTTCCCTTTTGTGTTGAAAAAGGCTGTAGTAATACCAGTTTTTAAAAAGGCAATCATTTGAACAAAGAAAGCCAATTTCTATATAATCAATTTTTTCAAAAGTTATGGAAAAACTTATGAAAGTCCGCCTTTTGAAATTTCATGGTAAGCATAATTTTTTTGTAAAAACTTGTTCGGCTTTCGCTCTGGGAAAGGAGCAGAAGATGCACTTGAGAACTGCATGTCTTATGTCTTTGCATGAATTAACTCAGATAATCGTGCTGTAAGCTTACTTATTGATATAAAGGAGGCGTTTGACACACTGAACCATAAAATATTGTTACAAAAAGTGGAACATGCAGGTATACGAGGAGTAATTTTGAGTTTGTTCAAAGCTACAAGTCCTTGCGACAATAATGTGTACGAAAATATTCAAACATGGCGGGTGAACTTTTTGAAAAAATTGCCATGAGAAAAATTCGGCCTGGACCGGGAATCGAACCACGGACCTTTGTTTTCCCGGACCAATGCGCAGACCTCTACGCTATCCAGACTTCTTAATTCCTATGGCAATTTTGTTGGATACAAGGCAACTAGATCTTAGGCCCTTGCGGTCCATCAAAGATGGCAACGAAAAGGAGAAGAGGACTTTAAAGAAGCCACGACCAAGAGACAGTATCCTTCACCAGCACCTATGCTGTGCTTAGCCATTTGAAAATATTCAAACATGGCGGGTGAATTTTTTGAAGAAATTGTCATGAGAAAAATTCGACCTGGACCGGGAATCGAACCACGGACCTTTGGACCAAAGGTCCGTGGTTCCATTCCCGGTCTAGGCTGAATTTTTCTCATGGCAATTTCTACAAATAATGTGTGCGAGTTGGCGATAAATTCAGTGGTTATAGATTTATAAAAACAGTTGTGCCTCAAGGATCCGTGTTGGGTCCAATTTTGTTTTTAGTATATATAAACGACTTATGTAATCATACATTTAGAGGACATTTAACTGCTTTTGCAGATGATATTGCCTTAAATTATGCGTCGGACAACAGGGATTTGGTTAAAAATAGCATAAACGAAGACTAAAAGTTTCTAAGATATTGGTTTGAATTTAATGGTCTCCAGATGAGTGAAAAAACGAAATTATTGTGTTATGATCTTTGTAAACTAAGCTCTTATGAATGGAACTTAGTATACCACCAAGTAGATTGCTCTAAATTATCTTGTAACTTCCAGTAATTGAACAAGTTAGTGAAATTAAGTATCTTGGAGTCAGCATAGATCAACAATTAAAATGGGATAGCCATATACTACATGTCTCTGGTGCACTAAGGAACTGTTTGTCAAAATTCCATTTTATAAGAAATAAGTGTCCACCCCATTTTTTTAGAACCCTTTATTTTGCTCTGGTTCAGTCTAAATTGAATTATGGATTAGTTTGCTGGGGGGATCTTATCAAAATATACTTAAACCAATTATAGTACTGCAAAAAAGAATAATTAGAATTTTTGCAGGTCAATCTCAATACTGTCACTCGTCCCCCTTATTTGTTTCACTAAAATAGTTACCGTTATGACATTTATATATTTATAAAGTCGTTAGGGTATTTTATTTCAGAAGTGTAAACAAACCTTTGCAAAGAACGACACAATCTTAGAAATAAATTCTATGTACCTTTAATAAAACCTAACTCTCTTTAAAAGATGCTTCTGGACCTAAAGTGTACAATTTGATACCACAGAACATAAAGATCAACAATAAATCAAAGTTCCTTATAATGGCAGTGGAATGGCTACTAACTCAGCCCAGTGTAGATTATTTGTTTAATATCATTGTGTTAGATTTCTTGTATTTATCCTATTTGGCTCATCTTAAAACTGTATTGAATTAATTATTTGTTTTTTTTTAGAATTCGTAAATTATCAATTGTTTCAGTTATTAAGAAAATATACAGCTATGCATTGCGATGACGGTAGCTACAACTCAGTTTTTTCTTAGAGGCTACCTAAAGATTCCTAATTATGCATGGATAAAATCTTTGTTTTTTTGTGGGCATGTTGCTTGGGAAGCAATAAAACTTATTATCATTTTAAATGCTTTCCTAGCCAATTCTATGAAGGTGTGGTTCACCAAGGCGTAATGCCATTTAATAACATTTTAATCAATTTGTAAGGAGATATAGTAAATGCTGGATCATCAGCGACACCACATCGAGGTTTGTTGATAAAATCAACAGTGTGTTTGTCTATTCCTCCGGCGCCGTCGCTAATAATGTGATACTCATTGAAAAATTTAAAGTGCCTCGGTGATGGCTATCGGTTTCACATTATCAAGTCCGTTTTCACACAAATTCAGGTAACCACACTGATGTAGATAATAGGCTATGCAATACGTGCGATTGTCGATGTTATCAGTGATGTAAAACCCCAGCTCGGTGAAAAGCAAGACGAAAAATATGAATCCCATAATGCATTCCAGAAGACTCGAATCAAGATGTGGCATTCATAGCACACACGGGAGGAAACTGATCATATCTTTGTTTCATCAGGTTATTTAAAGTCGCTCTTTCACGTCGTCTAAAATGCCGCGTCCCAGGTTCGCTTTAATTTGTTGATTTTAAAATGCCCACACACTAGAGTGTATATCACATCCTCGCAGAAGCATCGTTTGTCATCGTTGGAGCTCAAAGCTGTTTTATTTATTTCAACCATACGCAGTTGATGTTTCTGCGATCGAATCAGAGACAGCTTTCGAAAGGCGGGAGCATTTTCACGCAAGTAGGTGACATAGTCATCGAATGTAATTCATTTATCAATCGTGACATTTTTAACACCCTTTGCGCGTTTACGCACGCCTCCGCCTCGCACACGGTAGATACATAACTTACTTCTCAATCCAAGGAAGTGGGTCATGATTTTCCCTCCACACTCGTCTTTCATTTTACTTATTTTACATTTTACAATTACATGCACTTTAGCATTGGTCTTAGAGTAGCAGGGGTAGTCGGGTGGATAGTTCGATGTGTCGTAAAGGAAAGTATTCTTTTTGACGTCTTTGTAGAAATCTGTTTGCAGCTCCAGAATGAAGCTGTCTGTATCCATATACAATCATGAGACATATTTATTCTTTAGGTGTCCATTGAAGAAGTCGTACATCAATATTTTAGAAATATCCAGAACAGTCTGACCTATGAAGCCTGACCTGTCGACCCCGGTGGCGGCAGGGTAAAGTCCTTGCCTGCTAACCCAGGGTCGCGGGTTCGGGTCCCGCCTGGGTGGATTTTTCTCCACCCAGAACATGGTTGTTTGTGTTACGTAAAATGAGTTATATGTAAGAGAGGGCTTGATAGCCCAAATATCGCTCAATAAATACGACATTATTATTATTATTATTAAAGGCTTGTCCATTTTGATGAAACTCTGTCTTCGATGGACGGCGACAAGATTATCTGCAAAAATCGTTCGATCGAGAAACATCAAACATGATATCAATTCATCTAATCTTTTTTCGTTGTTGATCAGTTCGATATTTCTTCGATTACACACGTTCTCCATCGCCTTGTCAAAGACTGCATATCTCATCAATTTAAATAACTCTTAATAAAAACCAGACTTTGCCAATTTCCGTTTTTCCGAATTGATGTCTATGTATGACTTCATCCAGGGAGATGGTCAAATTCCATTATTCGGTGTATCTATTTACTTGCAAGCCTGCTGACAATGCCTGTTTGAGCGCCCTGTAATAAATACCATAACGATCCTTATCGTCCAGGGTCGTCAGCAATTTAGGTCGTTTCCCGCCTGGTGGTGTCTTCTTCTCTGGGCAAAAAGGCAAGCCTGAGTGTCAAGCATGCATCTCAGTTGAGTATGCTAGATTCACTTCCAACACATACCCCTTAGAGGAATCGCTGGGGATGAAAATCACATCTTCATCCTCCACCCATCTAAAACCTCCCTTAGGGAGAGGTGCTAACAATGCCCTACCGTATATATTGCATTTATGTATGCTAGATATCTGTTATAACTCCTGCTCTGGATCAAAACCTTCCATATACTTTCTGTCAGCCTCGACGTATCGTTTTACATACTGGCTAATACCTCCGCGAATGCCTTTTTCAAACATGAGGATCATGCCATAATCTGTTAATAGCTCGAGCAGAATCCCCGTATGCTCCAGCATGGCATCGAAAGAAAGGTCTGGTACAGTGAAATAACATGCGGGGTCTAATCCATAGGTCTCCATGCATGAATCCCTAAAATTTTCAAAAAACATCGGCAGAAAGAAGAACATCAGTTTTTAAGTAAAGATCTGAATGTTCACCCAAAATGCTTCATCCGAATTCATCCTACATCTTTCGGGCGAAAGCATAGTCATCGGAGGTGATAGTATCCTCCGTCAGAGTACTATGAAAGCTTTCAATTTGAGGTAAGCAAACTTCATTAGTTTTTACCCAGAATCTACATATTCAAATGGGAAAACACCTTTGCGTCTTACAAGATCTAATTTATCCCTGAAAATGCGAGCTATTCGTTAAAAGTTTACAGAAGGAAGAGTGTCGACCACTTTTGATTTGTGATTTGTTCAAAAACCTAAAGCTGTTAATGAAGCGGTAAGAGAAATAGGGAATCTACATATTTTGAGAGTGAAATTTACTTTTCCTCATTGTTTGGAGTGCACGTGATTTTCATATCGTCGCTACTTAGGTTTGGTACAATGAGGTGATCATCATAATTTGAAAGATTGTGGATGAAAACAAGTAAAAAGTTGGGGACTTTATAATCTAAATTGCAAGCAGAGTGAGCTGAGCCTCTAAATTTATCTGAAAGATGGACGTGATCTTTCACATGGCCCTCACCTAGCTCATAACCACAAATGTGGCAAAGGGAAGCTGTATTGAAAGCAGTAATCTCTTCCTCGCCCATTGCTTGCATTGGTATGGTGTTTGTGTACACTCCTCGCATGAAAAGCGACATTTCTTCAAGTTTTTCTAGAATGACTTGCACTGTATCTTTCCCTCTATAAACAATAGGCTCGAAATTTTCTCCTGTTAGCTACTAAGATCAAGCAGAAAGACATCATATCATGTTGTTGACGCCTTTAAGTGTATGTATGCTCGACCTGAGGATTGCAACTCGAAACTTTTGGCAAAACACACTCAAAGTCTACATATACGACTTATGGAAGTTTGGCTGCATGGGAATAGTTTTTCAATTTTAGGAAAATGCCGTAACCTTCGGGAAGAACTATTTTGCTGGGCGAATTTCGATTGCAGTCTATCTTGTGCTCTTCGAGAGATTTCACCGGATAGCAGGATTTGAAACCCCCGTTTGCAAACGTCCACTGCATGTTGATATTTGGTCATCTAATTACAGACTAATCGGTTGAAGTTTTTAATATAACAATAATAACTTTACGTTGGACATCAAGAATAATAAATCCAGATGATCCTCGAGTTCTTTGTCCACTACCTTTAAGGGATATACATTATTTTTTTATCAAGTTCATCTTATTTTTTTCATCATGCTGCCTGAGAACGTTACAACATCGCTCGATTCTTCAAAACCACACACCCAATAAGTCTTTAATGGATCTCGAACTGCTGACTCGAATTCCACTGTTGGTCTTACTGCGCCTCCCAGGTGCTGGTGAACGTTACTCGTCTCGTCACTCCGTCGATGTCGATAGTATGTGCAGGGCTCTTTGCAAACAGTTCACTCATGATGTACTTCTCATTTGCACTCTAAAGGGAAACAACGACGTAAAAGGGATATTTCTATCTTATATAAATAAAATCAGCAGCGGTGTCATAACTCGGTAGCCACTGAAAAGTCTTCTTCCTGACTACTGTTGCTTGTCTCCAAATGATTCCGTCGTCGTGCCTCCTATCGGTGTTGTGGATGGGACCAACCCCTATGTTCGTCGAGAAACCTCACACCCCTCTCCCCTCACAACATCGCCCCTCACACTACCGCTTCCCATGCCCCTAAAGGATGACAAAGCTTCCACTCTAAAAGAGATACCAGGGTCTCCTCGCCTGCTGAAGTTGTAAGGGGTCTTTTTAAAATGCATTGCTATTTTATTTTTTTAATACTTTTGATTAGTCAAGCACGTAAAGCGAAAGAGCGCGGAATAGATTCCGCTATAATGTGGATACCAATATTCAGCCCAGATAAGGGCTATTTTCCCACTCTCCCACCAAGGAACCAGAGTGTTCGATGACCATATATTAATAGCAGACGTTTTGTCACATCAGGATTTTGAACCATGGGATTTCATGATACCCAAACTTTATTTCTCCCTTTCACCATGGACCAAATCCTGGTGGTTAAAAACGATTACAATTAAATGTAATCATCGAGCACCCTAGAATAATTTAGCCAGTTTAGGCAATCCAAGGCTTCATAGGTAAATGCGATGCCCTGCCAAACCTGCCGACCCAAGTATTACAAATGTCGGGAACACCAATAAGGACCCCTCTGAGCTTCTCCCTCGCAACCTCAGCATTTATTGACATCCTTAAAATCATAATAAGGTTCATTGTGGTCCTTCTAGCAGAAGTGTTTGAGTGCAAATGCAATAAATTTTCACATACGAGGTAAGAAAACTAGTTTAAGGAGGCAAACAGCAAAATAGTGAACCTCGCCAGCAAGAGTGAAGAAAATAAGTCTTTTATTTCTTTGTGTAACACTCGATTGTAACAATTTTAGTAAACCAAAAAAATGAGTGAGATCTTTTAAAAAAGGAAAGAGAGAGGAATGTAAACCTCTAACTCATAATTTCACAGTTGTTTTCTCTCAAGCGGATTGCTTTCTCAGTGAGTAAGCTTTTTGCTTTAGAGTAAAAATTGGTATCGCTCTCAAGGTGATGTATATGTTTTAGTGCGCGGTAAAAGTAGAAATTACCACAATGAAAAATTGTTTCAGCGCAATGCAAAGACGCAAATGTGGTAAAGATTTGAGCAATAAATAGGCGCTAATTGGAAACTAATACGAAACCGAAAATATAATTTGAAGTAAAAGCCAGGAATATAAATAAAAATAAACAAGCCAGTGTAGTATCTTACAATAATGTGTTTTAAGGTGGATGCTAGATTCATGCATCTTTCTAAAATTCTTTTACGCAAAAAAACTCTCGTAATCCGTCAACTTGCTTTTAACTGTATTCACTCAACTTGCTTTGAAGTGTTTTAAAATGAGAGAAGCTGCCACGCAAAAGCCTCTTGACGCAGTGAGTTTCCCCTAAGTAAAGCATTGTATAAAAAGTTCACACTTATTTGTGTTTCTGCGAAGTAAGTTATAATATTCATTCTCTGGGCAAAAAAAATATTTCACGAATGTATTTTGGAAAAGGCTCTTAACGAGTGCATCTCGGAGGAGTTTCAGCTAACTGCGGTTGGCGCGTATCCGGCCTTCCACACCTTCCTACCCGCGATAAGCAAGTCTGTTTCCGGCGGCGAAGGGCGCGGCTTGGCCGAACCGGATGGACGGCTGGCCGTCGGCTGGCCGTCAGTTATCGAAGCGACACTAAAACGGTAAGATGTATTTTTGACCCTGCGTCTTTTTTATTCTTATCAAACCATTTTTTTTTATTTGGTACAATATTTCTTTTTCAGATGGAATCCTCACACAGAAACCTAGCGCTAATAAATGCGAACACAACTCCCTTTCTTAAAAAGGAAGAACTTGTAGAGGGGTACCCGAACAAGATAATTGAAATAGAAGGGGTAAATGGAAAATACGGCCCTGTCCTGTGCGCATTAGTAAGAACGGCAGAATGCATCATGGGAAAAGTCTTCCTACCTATGCGGATCTTAGAGCTGTTCAAAGACACAGAAGAACTTGAAATTTACAATGAAAGCCCTGAGGAGAAATTCGTCCTCAGGTGGGACGGCATGAGTGCTGAGGCGACGCCGTGAGGGTAATTATTAATTATCATTCTTTGTTTTATCATGTCAGAATTTGAATTTTTATTTACGGCATTTCTTTTACTCTTTCAGACATTAAATGAATAAGCTGAAGCCTACTGGATTTGGATAAGAAAAGGTTTAAAAAAGTAAATTACTTGATAAGGTGAATAAGTGTTTTCTTTGTTTTAACCTCAAAAATCACCTTCGTGAACAGCATAGTTTGCAGCCCTAGTGGAATACAGGTATAAACATTTAGTGTTAATTTAAGAAAGTGCACAGTGCAAGTGTGTACAGTGCAGGAAAAATAGGGTAGGAAAAACGGAGTGTCTAAGTGGTTCAGTGTAAAAAATTCTATCTCTAAAAAACTGTGGCGTAGTGGAGTCTTTTATTGTTTCAGTTTGCGTATTTTTAAAAGTGCTTGGTGAGCGAGGGAAAAAATAGCCAAAAGGGGAATGCTTAAAGGCTAAGGTAGTCTTTTTGTGTTGAAGTTTAACCCCTAAAAAGTGTTTCAGTTCGTGTCTCTTAAAAGTGCTAGGGACGAGGCGTGTATATAGGTCTGAATTTACGGAGATGTCACGCAGCGCAATTTTGTCGAGGCAACGGTGAAAAGGTGATACTGACTCTGCAAACTGGTTGTTTTAAACACAGGGATAAATCATAGATTAAAAGGGCGTGTGAAAAGATTAAACAATAACCAATCCCTTATACACTATTTGCTAAATTGATATGGGAGAGAAGTTTATATTATATGACACTGAGTCATGCTAAACAACCCACTCGAAAGTTTAGCCTGCCTACATGGATATTTAGACTCAGACCAAATACGATTTCCAATCCCTTTCGATAACAATAATCCAAGAGAGAGGAATAAAACCCTATATAATATTTGAGTTGAAGAAAATAATAGCAATGAATTTCAAAAGGCCTCTTAAAAGAGCGCAACTAGTAGGAGTTTCTGCTAACTGTGGTCACCGAACTTTCTCCTCCCCCATCCTCCTACCCGCGATGAGGAAGTTTGATTTCGGCGACGAAGGGAGCGGCTTGCGAGAACGGTATGCAGGGAATCTCCAAATCGTGTTTTTAAGAGTGGAATTCTTTCAGTGCGACGAGTTTTTAGAATTAGTGTAATTTCAGTGCAGTCTTTTCAGTTGAGTAGTGAAATTCTTTCTCATTGTGTACAAAAGTCCGAAAGTGTAGAGGAATTTCTCACAGTTAATTCTCCCAGCAAGCGAATAGCATGGTCAAATAAAGTTAGATTTATTCTGCAAATTAGTTGTGTTAAACACAGTGATGAATTGTAACTTTAATAAGGCACGCGAAAAGATAAAACAATCACCAAACCCCTCAACCTATATTGATGAATTATAAATTGATATAGAAAATAAATTTACATTTAATATGACAGAGATATTTAGCTTAAGAACGTAAAAGGAGGGAGGGTGCAAGTGTGAGGTGGAAGTGACGAAATGAAACTTTAACAAGGCTCGTGAAAATAGGAAACAAATGCCAAACCCCTCTACCTTGATTGATGAATTATTAATTGATATGGGGAAGAATTTTAATGAGATGGCGAATGGGAAGGGAAATGGGGTGGGGCTCCCTACCCGACAAAAAAAAATTCTTCCTAATATCGTTTTTCATTTGTTTCGCCAGTGGCGCATATTTTGGACACGCCAAGCGGTGGAATTTCCAACTAACGTGCTGGCTTGCCATTTCCCTTCTACTGGCGCGCTGTGGTCGGATATCGAAAAATGCCGGACAAAAGTCCAAAACGGCTTATTTTAGGCAAAGATTCGGAACTTGGCATATGTACTCACAAATTATTTCTCATTATGGAATAGTAAGCATATGCCTCAGACTTCAGCAGTTACTTAGATACGGGGGGGTTAAACATGACCTAATTTCCAAGGGAAAGCCCGTTTTCATTTTTGTTCGCAATTCTGAAAAGTTACACAGATGATGATGTAGTGGAGGGTTTAAAATGACATGAAAAACATAGCCATCTGTCAACATAGTTTTTTTTACCTGTACAATGCAGAAGTTTCAGAGATATTTGTTTTTATTTGTGCGCCATTACATTACAAAATGGCGAATGCTTTTTTCAGGTAAAACTCTACAGAAAACAGTCATTATCATTGGTCTAAGAAATATGTATCCAGAGATATTTCATCATGGTATTAAGTAAACAAATTTTAACGTGATTCTGCAAAAATCTAGGAGAAATGTTTACGACGCCGAAAATAAACAAGATTTTTTGAACGCGCGTCGCAGTTCGTCTCCGTGCAACGGGGCCTGGAAATACCGACTCCGTTGGATTGTTGAAGTTGTATAGACCAAAACTCTTCGAATTTTCCGTTTTCGAGCAGTACATGTTATCATTGATTGTCAATGGATCTATATTGAAGATATTGCGGTCTGGGCTCTTGGTCAGTTCCAAGGTGATCATCAGAGACAGAGCGTCCTCGGATGACATCCGTTTGGGCATCATACATTTTCCTCCAATGACATTAAGACAAAACTCTCTTCACCCTACTAGGAGTTGTTATCGTTACGTCCGCAGTGTGTTGAGTGGCCGTAATATTTCCTTCCTCTCTTAAACTAAGAGGCGTTTCCAATGCGAACCATGCAACAGAGGAAGAAGTATAAATGATTCCGTCTATTAGACCTATCAGAGGAAGCACTAAATTCATTTTCAGGACCTTACCTGAGAAATTAATTATTTGGATAATAAGGCCTAAAGATAAAAAATTATGTCGCTGAATGACTGCATAAGTAATTTTTAATTAAAATTACTTCGGATTATTTTAAGAATTTTTGCTTTCGTTTAAAAAGGTTCATTTAGGGTTTTTCTCGCAAATTGTGTCGTTTCCACTTTGGTAAGAAAAGACCTCCGAAGTTTAAGAGGGGGCGATGTAATGGCCTCTCGGATTAGGTTCCGTTCGTTGGAGTAATATTAGCGTGTGAAATGGGATTGTGTGTGTGCGCGCGCGCACCCTTGAAAGGGACCGAGTGAGTCAAGTGCACTGGAGGTGAGGAGAAGTTGATCGGAAAGAAGGATAACCATGGTGTCGCAGTAACCCACCCCTTCCCATGTGACCACGCCCCTTAAACCGAATTTAAGGCGGTGAGTCACCCTGGGGAAGAGGGGGGTTGGTTATCTTTGTGGATTTGAGGCCGTGCGCGATGGAATGAAAGAACGACAGATACGGAAGGGGACTTTGCAGATTAAACTCAGACAGAGAGAAGACGAATTACAGGAAGGGAAGTCCCGTTAATTTGTCGCAAAAAACGCTAAATTGACCTAAATAGAGGATGCAACGATGATTCTCGGGAGAGGGAAGCATCCGGCTTCAGGTGTTGGGGTCGACGGCCGCCGCTCATTGACACGAACAACCCGGACACGGCGGTGCGGGAGAAAAGAATTGCCGCTGCTGCTGCTGCTGCCGACATTCCGAGGAGCCGGATGATGTGCATTGCGGAGGAGTCGCCCGTTTTATCACTTACCAATTTGAGTGACTGGAACAAGTAGTTGAGTGCTCGTGGTACCAGTCCTCGGTCCTCACAATGTTTGGTCCCTCCGATTATTGTATACGTTTTTCCACTGCCAGTCTTGAAGCAAAGAAAATAAAAAGGGTAAATAGATTAACCATGATGAACTGATGATGCTTAGAACTGCGGAGCTACGAAACCTAAGCGTTATCTGCCGGCGTCATGCGATTGTTCTTTTTTCTATTCTTGGAACATTAGCAGATGAAGAGTTATTCTAATGGGAAATTCGTGCTCGTATACATTTACATTAACAGGAGAGCCATTTCAAGGGTGAGCGGCAGGGGATGACTTATCCCCAGCATTTTCCACAATAGAATTAGTGAGGTTCCCACTCATGATGAGAAGTAAGCGCTAACAAGTAATTGCCCGTAAACAAAAGATGCGACACTCAAAAATTCGACGCGACATAAAACACGCAAGCAAAGTCAATTTGATTGGCTGTGGTGAGTATCGGAACGGTCTCAGCCGCTATGTTTCCAGCGCATTTATTTCCCGTGGATTCCACCTTGAGACTGTTCACATCTACACCTACATAATACCCTGCGAGCCGCTGCTTGGGCTTGTGGCAGGGGGTGTTAGGTCACCAGCCGTGTAAAGTTGCAAGTTTTTGGGAGATGAAATGTTGACATGTATTATAGGAATGTATTTAGTGGAACCCAATTTTTATTGTGGTCACCAATTGTTGGCGGAAAGAACGAGTTTTTGAACCTGTCAGTTCGGCAGCGTACCTCTCTTATTTTATCGCATCTGTCAGACCTATAAATGTAGTTAGGCGTCGTAAAAATATTAGTCTGTATCGCTCTGAAAAATATCAGTTCTGAATTTTTCACGCAAGCTAAGTCTAGCGTGTAGCCTCCGAGTCTCTAGGGGCTCCCACCCTTAATCCCTATAAAAGTTGTGAGACACTATATGTACGCTCGTAGCAGTTTTTAACGAAGCGCGCTGCTTTCCTTAGTATTTTATTAATTTTTTTGGCTAACTCTTTATAACCAGGGTCCCAAATGCTCGCGGGGTATCCGAGGTGTGGTTTAACCAGAGCTAAGTGTAGCATCTATCTTTTACGTTTTCATCAGAGGACCTTCCTATTATACGCTTAACAAAACCTTGTTTCTTTAATGCTGTGCCGCATATGTTCTGTATGTGTAATCACAACGATATATATGACGTTAAGGTAATTCCAAGATATTTTATTGTATCTGAATATTTTATGTTTACTCCACCCACAGTATAGGTATTGCATTTGTGTGATGACCTTCGCAGGAAAAGAACTGCGGTACATTTACTAACATTTATTCATAATAATAACATTTACTAACTTTCTACTCCTGGCACCACGAATGGATGTTGTTAAGGTCCGATGACAGAACTTCAAAGCCTGCGTCTTCGCTTATTTCACGGTAGATTACTCTATCGTCCGCAAATAATCTTAATTTACTGCTAACTCGAGAGCTTAGGTCATTAATATAAATTATGAATGAGAGAGGACCGATTACACTTCCTTGAGGAACACCGGATGTGACTTCAACCATATCAGAGGTAAAATCATCAATAACTACTTTTTGTTTTCGATCATTGAGAAAGTCCCTCATCCAATTCACTATTTTTCTATTAACTCCGCATGATTGCAATTCATATTTGAGTTTTTTGTGAGGAACCTTGCCAAATGCCTTCTTAAATCAAGGAATATCGCGTCGACTCGCTAAATCTATTCAACTGCTTTAGGATATTATGAAGGAAGAGCGCAAGCTGTGTTTCGCAGGACTTGGCCTTACGGAAGCCGTGTTGACTGCTATGCAACAAGATACGATCATCCAGGATTGACATAATATTACTAACGACGTTGTGTTCGAGGATCTAGCATAAAAGTGATGTTAGCGATATAGGCCGGTTATTTCCTGGGTCACTTCTATTTCCTTTTTAAAATATCGGAGGTACGTTGGCTACTTGCCAGTCTTGGGGCACCTCGCCTTCTAATTAAGTTTAGAGTTACTGGCGATATTTAAAAGAAATGCACTACAGATATCATGATCTCAACAATGAAAAGGTTTTTGTTCACTTTCCACAGATAATTTTATTTTCCGACCTGGTTTCGACATTAGCTATGTCATTTTCAAGCAGAAATTCACCTTGAAAATGACATAGCTAATGTCGAAACCAGGTCGGAAAATAAAATTATCTGTGGAAAGTGAACAAAAACCTTTTCATTGTTGAGATCATGATATTTGCCTTCTGATAATGATTTGTTAATATAATCTCTAAGAATGGTGCATTCTGTGGTGCTAACTCCTTGAGCACGCGTGCATATATACCTTCTGGACCTGGGGACTTGTCAGTTTTTAATCAAGCGCAGTTGTTTAATTATATCGTCACTTTGAATTTTTATGTCAGCCATCGGATCGTTAGAGTCAGGAATATATAAATTGTGTATTATGCCATCCTGTGAAAACACTCTTGAAGTAGTGGTTTAGTAAGTTGGCTTTGTCGATGCTGTTGATGACCACTTCGCCGTTTGTGCCCAATAAACTCTACCGTCGAAGATTCGCCTTGGAACTCTCTCGCGTTAGACCAGAATGAGGTTTTCATCTGGTAATTCACCGAGGATTATATTCTTGAAGTTTTGTAGAGTAGCGCGCATTATTTTCTTCGTTTTTGAACGTTGGGCAACGCATATTTCTCTCGCTGCAAGCTCCGTTGTTTTGTTACTTTACTTAATAGAATTTTTTTAGTGTGTGTAGTTGCCTTTTTCTCCTGAGCTCTCGCCTTACTTCGTGGTTATACCGACGTGGTTCTTTACTCTCCCGTTTGAATTTGTACGGAATATATTCATAGATTCATTTACGTAGTATTTCCAAAAAAATCTCCATGATACTTCGGTGCTCTCGTTCTTCATTGTGGCTACGAATTTTGTCAATGAAGCTTCTAACGTCTCTCCGAATTTTATGTCATCGCATTCTTCAAATAAGTAGACTTTACGTTTGGATTTTATAGTTGACTTTAGAGATGGATTTTATAGTTACCGTGGTTTTCAAAGTCGTAAAATTACTTTATAAACACTTATGCCTTTGAGAATATCGACGTGCTTGATCATTGTGGGGTGACTAACAGCTAAAAAGTCTAATATTTTATTACCTCTCGAAGGTTCGTTTACGACTTGAGTAAGAGAGTGGTGGGAGTGTATTAAATAAGGCCTCGCTTATATCACGCTTCTTTGAACTTGGTTCAACGCACATGGTTTTCCAATTTATAGCGGGAGGTGGAAATATCCACCGATAATTAGTAGGCTTTTGTTATCTGTCGAGGTAAATGATGTTAACTGAGTTTCTAATTAGTACAAAACGTCTATTTTGGGATCTGGAGGTCTGTAAAATGAACATATATTTCCACTGTTTTGTTGTTTAATAGTAGAATATACCCTCTCTATTTCACTGTCGTCTAATTTGTGTTCGGAACTATTCAAATGCGATTTAACTGCTAAAAGTACTCCACCGCCAGTCCTATCTGGTCTATCCCGTCTAAAGATTTTATATCCTGTCGGAATAACTTCGCTATCGCTAAATCCCTCTGCAAGCCAGATATCTGTTCCAATTACTATATCTGCGTTATCAAATATGTGTTCAACTTGGGCACCTTTGTTCTGTACGCTACGGAAATTAACTGTTACTAAATTTATGTCGCATTCAGCTCGATGATTGTCGGTTCGCTGTTTTCTGTGTTTCTGTGTATTAACTTTTTGATGTTCTCTGAAGCCACTGAGAAGCGAGTTTTTGAAGTTTCACAGTTATCGAGAGAGCGCGTGTTGGATTTTTTTCGCTATGGAAGTAATAATATATTAATTTTTGCTTCTCTTAACTTTTTTTCGACAATGAAGGTTAACGTTACTCGGAGGCTGTTGTCAGGTGTATACTTTTGAATCCCACTGAATGACCTACTCTCTAGCCCAAAAAATACCCACAATGCTCGAAAATCCTACGAGCCACCCGTTCTGACGCCTGGGCTGAGTAATGCACCCCAGAACGGTTGAGGGGAGCACGGCACGATCCGAGCACCGGTCGAAGATCTACGAATTCTGCTCCTATGCCTACACAGAATTCCCACAGCCTCCTGTTCAGGTAGTAAATTCTGATCCAAACATGGTGACCGCGGTCGGTCCGCGGAACAACACTACAAATGGACAGCCGCAAATCGGCACCCGATGCCCTCCGGACGCGTTCCACCTCCGAGTTTAAATCCTTGAAAGAATTTAATATCTCATCAGCTCCACGCTCGGACGCATCATTGGTGCCGACATGTGCCAACACCCGCAGCCTGGAGCAGCCCGTATTTCCAACCGCTGTTCGTATCGCAGCCGCGGCATTGGGTACTAATCCTGCTGGTATACACCAGAAGGTGACCCGTTGGTCCGCTCCGTCTCTCCTCGCCCTCTTCCGCAATGAGGACACAATCCGCCGGACGTTTGAACTCCATATCAATCAAATTCCAGCCCTTCCTGCCCGGCTAACCTCGGGAGCAGCGTCCCTCGAGTCAGGAGGTGCGCTCACGTCCTCGCCAACAGGCGTCTCGGGGCCATCCTCAGACAGCAGAGAGCGAAGCTGTTGCGCACAGGGGATAGGGGCAGCCTCCACTCCCCCCCCCTCTCCACGATTGGACCGCGCCGCTGCCCCCCGATCTTTGGGCACCACTATCCTCTCTCCGGCTTCGAGATGGGCTTCGTCCCCAGGCCCAGGGGCTTCACCATCACCCCCTCGACCTGCATTCGCAACCGAGCGCTCTCAAACTTCGTTATTGCCGAGGCTGAGATTTCTCACGCCTTTCTAAATAGGTGGGCTAGTTAGGTTTAAACCGCGGCCCCACTTCCAAGTAATCAAACGTGACAGAATTTGAAACAATTTGATGTAAGTTAACTTAAAAGTGAACAAACAAAGTGGGTAGCATTAGAAGATATTAACAAAAATATCAAAACTACTAAAACAAAATATAATTCGTTGTCTCGGGCGTGACTTCATGGAATCGACTTAACATAATGAAAAGTAAAGAAAACTTTGTAATTCCACATAAATATTTAATGTACGACCTAGGTTTCGACGTGGCACGTCATCATCTGGTACACTTGCATAGAAGGTGGAGAATATATAGTCACACACAAAATGATTTTAAAACAGAATTCCCAATAACACAACGGTCTGAGGTGTGGGTTAAGGGGTGGAATTGCCAGGGCCGGAGTTTGGCCAAGGAGGTGGGGAATGGGTTTAAGAGCATAGAGTCAAGGAGGAAGGAGAGGATTAGGAAATTCTGTACTTACATTGTCACAAAAAAAGGGGGAAAATAAGGGGGGGAAGGAAGCGCTTCCTTTCCCCCCCTTTTTTTGTGACAATGTAAGTACAGAAATTCCTAATCCTCTCCTTCCTCCTTGACTCTATGCTCTTAAACCCATTCCCCACCTCCTTGGCCAAACTCCGGCCCGGGGAATTCCACCCCTTAACCCACACCTCAGACCGTTGTGTTATTGGGAATTTTGTTTTAAAATCATTTTGTGTGTGACTATATTGAAGCAATCGAGGGGATAGTCGAAGATGTCTCTCTCAGAGAATGCCCTGTGAACAAATTCTTCCCAAAAATACGAGTGAGAGAAACAGGAGGAAGTCGGGAACAATCAAGTATATAAAATTACAACCAAATGAAAGATAATATATTTCAGCAACTTAATACGTACAAACAAAGTAAGGGTCAGCCAACCTGTTTCTGACGTCTAAGTTTCAAATCAATCACCAACTATACGAGACAGCAAGAGTAGAACCTCTCCAGACCTCGGTCTATCTCAAAGAGAGAGATTAGAGATTTCTGTTGTAGGAGGGGAAGTTCAGACGGTGGGAAAGTGGAAAGGGTGAGCAGAGGATAAGAGGCGATTCGTTACCTCGGAGGGGAAGTTTTCGGCAAGGTCAAAAGAGAAACTTGCGAATGGAGTAAGGGGGAACAGGTGATTGGCAGCCTTGGAGGGGAGGTAATTTTGTGGAATGGGAACCCATGCGGTGTAGGAATGCAATTGGAGATAGGAACTACTTTTCATCTCCGATCGCGGATTTCTGGTTTGTGGCCTTTTTGTCCAGCACTTCTGCCTTATCACATCCTCGTAGTCTTCCGTCTCCAACTGCTATATAAACGAGAGAAGACCTCGGGAGGGCGGGCTGGAGTCTGCGGGCTGAAGACGCCGAGGGCTGAAAACGCTGAGTTGCGAAGACGGCTGGAGTTCGCGAACGTCGTTGGCGCGACAGATGTCGTCCAGGCGCGCCCCGCCACTGACGCGCTAAGTCCTTCGGCTAAGTCCGGAGGATAAATAGTCCGCAGAGGAAAATTGTCCAAAGAGGAAATAAATGGGGGGGGGTATGCTCAAAAAATGCTACATCCACTGGGAGAAAATACAACAAAAATTGACTTATAGTTGGGGGGGGGGAAATTATACATTCACTGAAAAACTAAGGGTGCAGATCACAACCTCTGGCATCACACCAAAATATTAAGAGAAACAGAGGTTTGCCAGTAGATTAGCACACCCGAAACCAATCTTCCAATCTTGATGTCACAGTGGGAGCTGGAGATAAATGCCATAGAAATTCACACAAGGTTGTGTCTGTTCTCACTCTTCCCCTGTGTCACATTCGAGTCTCCCCACTAATTAAGTTTCAGCAAAAAAATCAGCACACAGTCTAATATGCTCACCAGCAGATGTATTCCCCAAAAAACAGCTAAGTATGACACATTCAGAGTTCAAATAACATGATAATCCCCACCTTAGAATCAAGTATCACTTACCCACCTATGCATAGTCTTATTTCTTAACAGACACACAAGCACTGAACTAAATAACCTGAAGGCCAACATTTGACACAAGTGAAATGCAACATGAAGGAAAATACCAAACCTATACCCTCCAGAATAATGCAGACAGCAAACAAAACTAAGGTCCAACTTCCATAACACAATAAAACTTTCCACCAAAGTCAACAAAATACCACTTTTGTTCAATGCTTACTTAAGCAAGTGGGATACAATTAATGAATGCTCAAGAAAGGATTGTATCAAGTAATTACCCTCTGCAGAATTTATTATTCGACGTACTAACATAACAAAATTCATAGCTTTGACTAAATATCATTGGAAGTATAGGTATTATAATGAAAATTCAAAAGTAAGGTCTGTTATTATTGAAATAGGTACTTAACATTATCATCTATTAGCAATATCAAAGGAGACGTGTGGGTTTGAGATAATAATTGGTCACTCCAAGTTAAGACTGCTGTAGCAAGTTAATAATCATCATGTAGTATTGCATCTCAAGGCACCATTAATAAACAATATACTTAAAACTAATTACATTTTGTCGTACAATCTTTTGGGATTGTACTGTTACACCATTGACACAGTCAATGAAAATTGACTGAAAATGACTGTTCCCCTCAAAATAGCCATTTCAGTTTTAAAGAATTGACCTCTCACCAGTACAACTACCTCTAGTACACAGCAAAAGGTGAAGGAAAGATATAATACTTGCAGTGGATACTAGGGGAGATGAGAGGATCAATTAGGTCCAGGGCCCAGGTTAAGCCAAACGCGTTAGAAAAAACTATTTAGAGAAAATTAATTTAGAGGCCACACACACAATACGTCAAGTGTATTATTAAATTAGGGTGCTCCAAAGGAAAACCCTGACCAGCCATTGCTGGATGCTGGTTGCGACTAAACTGAAAATAATTTTAGCTAGCCGGGCAATGAGGTTGCAAGCTCTACGCCAGAAAAATAAGGAAATATTCCAAAATTCCACTGCCAGGAATCAAAAATTCCCTAAGTGACATTTACATCGCTATTGGGCGGAAAACAAATATATTCTGGCATTAATGCCACAAGTTAAATAGCAATCAATTCCGAGAATCAACCAATTGCATTGACATTAGAGTATTCGGAAACTCAAACTATTAATCTAATCATTCAAGGGTTAAATCCTCAAGCTAAATCAGCCAAAATTGTCAAGGGATATACTCTTCTAAAAAGAAAAAGCTCAATACACCTTGAGAGCAGCCAGAATTATGGCAGTAAATGAACATGATTAAACCGATAGTAACAGTGAAGCTTGGGTTCTTAAAGTACTTGGGTTGTAACGTCCAGACCAAAATAGAGATAGTAGTAACTTGAGTTCTTAACCCATCGCTGTCTTTTCCCCGTACTTTGTATCATATGTGCACCATCCTATGAGAACTTGGGGGACCCAGTTCATATTCCATGTATACCTTCCACACACTTTTTACTTTCTATCACAATATCCACACATAATTCGCTCGAAGTTTGTGGCGATTGTAGCACTCCAACATTTAGTTCGGTCTTTTAGACCATAATGCGAGTACTCACGTTACTCCATCGGTCATTTTGACCAGGGCGCGAGCAACGGCGTTGGCAAAAATACATCAAGGAATATATTTTAAACCATGAGTAGCTTTTTTAATATAACGCTCTTAGCTGTTTATCAGCCATTGATGTACTAAATGAAGTGTCACGGCCACACTATGAGAAAATTTTACAATTTCCAAGCAAAATTTCTATATTTTAGCTGGAGTTTTACTGAGGAATCGAGGCGTGACAAGTAAGGAAACATCTTGCAGTTTAAGATTTTAACTTAGATCCAGAAATGTAAGTAATTTTTTTCGAACATTTGCTTGAAATGTAAATTTGAGAATAATGAACGCGTAGTTATCATGTCAGATTCATCGACTAAAAGGTTTTATTTCTCTGGGTGGAATTTTATTCTTAGTGCACTAGATGGACCCGTACGTGGAAAATCAGGCGAGAATTTTGGAAATGTTTCGATCCGTCCCGGATGAGGAAGTACCAGAATTTGACGAGGATGATGTCAGTGACTCCGATGAAGTGTACGACTCAAGTCACAATTCTGACACGGACGAGAGCGGTGAAGACCTTCCAGCTGTAAATGGACGAGGGAATACAGCGCTCTTTTACCTAGGTAGAGACAAAAAAAGCAAATGGTCCAAGAAGCCCCCTTCAAGTACTAGAACTCATGCTCACAATATTGTGACTCGTTTGCCTGGTGTTCGTTCGTCAGCTAAAACCGCGAAAACATCTTTGGGATGCTGGTCATTGTTTTTTTCTGATAACATGATTGAATACATCACAAAATACACAAACTTATACATTCAAAGTATTAAAAGTAGATTTGTTAGGGAGAGGGATGCTAGAGATACGTCAGTCAAAGAAGTACGTGCACTTCTTGGTTTATTTTTTATAGCAGGCAGTATGAGAAATTCTCATAGAAATATCGACGATTTCTACAGTTCAGATGGGACTGGTGCTGACATATTTCCTACCACTATGTCCAGGCATAGGTTGCGTTTTCTTTTGCGTTGTCTTAGATTTGACGACATCAGAAATCGAGCGGAACGAAAAAGATTCGATAGGCTGGCCCCAGTCCGGGAAATGTTCACTGATTTTGTCTATGCATGTGAAAATAATTTCGCAATAAGCCAATATGCAACGATCGACGAGATGCTGGAGAGCTTTAGAGGGCGTTGTGCTTTTTGAGTTTACCTGAGAAATAAACCGGCCAAGTACGGCTTGAAAATTTATTTACTCGTAGATGCCAAGAATTTCTATGTCTCTAACATGGAAGTATATCCCGGTAAACAACCAGATGACCCCTTCAAGTATTCTAATGCACCTTTTGATATTGTAAGTTGCTTAGTAAAACCAATCTCGGGGACTGGGCGCAACATCACTGTGGATAACTGGTTTTCATCTGTTCCTCTGGCGGATTCTTTGCTATAAAACTGTAACCTCACCATAGTTGGCACTATGCGGCAAAACAAAAGGGAACTACCCCTTTCTTTCACGAAAAGAAAAACAGAAGTCAATATTCTAGTGTTTTTGGCTTTGATCAAAATAAAACACTTGTGTCTTACGCGCCTAAAAAAGATAAGACCGTAATTCTCCTCTCTACTTTTCACCATGATGCTGCAGTAGATGATACAGAGGAGAAGAATCCCGAGATAATAAGGTTCTATAACAGCACAAAGGGAGGAGTGGACACAGTGGATGAGATGAAGGCCACCTACACGGTTTCTAGGATTTCGAGGCGTTGGCCCCTTCGAATTTTTTTCACTTTGATGGACATTGCTGGAATAAATTCACACGTGATACATGCTTACAATACCAGCTTTAAAGCTGATAGACGTACTTATTTGAAACAGCTAGGGTTTTCTTTATTGAATGACTTCATAGTAGAGAGATCTTCCTAGTCTACTCTGCCTACCAACCTCAGTAGTCAAGTTAGAAGGTATGCAGGTTTGCCTGAACCTGATCCTAAGAGATCTCGTCGTGAGGTAACAGGGAGATGTGGATTCTGTCGATAGTCAAAAACCGTAAAACACAAACTCAGTGCAAGAGATGTGATACATACATTTGCAAGGAACATTCACATGTGATTTGTACTGGATGTGCTATTGTTGAAAATGAAGAAGATTGATAATTTTTGTGTTTTATTCACGACGATAAAATTTCTGATTTTTCAATAAAATGTACTCATCTTTTAAGTTATGTTAGTAAATAAAATATAAAATAGTATTTTAAATGGATTTTCTTACTGACAACAGAAATTTGACAATAAAATTTTTTACCACAAAATTCGCTCCCTCATTATGGGGAATCGACCATAACGCGACCAATGGTGTGACTAGGTGCTAGGTGCGACTAACTGAGTTGGGTTGGAGCAATATATCAAAAGTATAACAGGTAATTTAAAGAATATACTATCAACAGCAAAGGAGATGAAACATACATCCAGCAAAATATATTTGACAATAGTCATCACTCAAATCACTCAATATCGAGAAAAACACCAGTTAGGATGGGAGGCTATGGTGGCAATTAAACACAATGAATTTTAGTGGCCACTGACCCCTCCGCAACTTATCTGGAAACGAGTCACCTCGGGGAATGTTCCATGGCCACTCTACCCCCCATCTCCCTCCATAGCACACCATCATTCCTCCAATGGCACTTAATTCACTAACAGCATAATAATCACAGAAAATGTATAGGCACACACTCAGCAGTAACCCAGAACAAGATAAATATTTGATAGTACGTAGTAGATGGTTCATTATATTGAGCATTAGAGTAAACTGAGGGAACATCATAACAATGAGATATAGCATATGATAAATCATGAACTGAAGTAATTGGATACATTAAACATTATGAATTGAACATATATTATAGAATTGAACATTGAATTATGAACATATATCAAAAGTCATATCTAACCAAGACTCAGTGTCTTAACTTATTGTAGTCAGACCTTAACTCCATGATAACCCTTCAGTTGAGAGGCATGACATATTCTCTCTTTGCCTGGGGCTATCTCAAGTAATACAGCTACAGGAGAAACATATTTCTTAAGGGTGAAAGGTCCTTCCCAAATAGGCATCAATTTAGCCATTTGTTTATCTGCCTTTGAACTAATGGGATGATTTTTGCTCAACACTAAATCCCCAGGTTCAAAAGTTACTTGAGAGTGGAGTTTATTGAAAGCTTCTCTCTGTTTAGCTTTCGCCTTGTTCAAATTAGAAATGACCTGACACAAACAGGGCTTCCTCTGCTCCTCACTGACGTTATCACAAAATATCTCACTTGGGATAGACCAGTGATTTGTCAGTGAGTGAGACAACTGTCTACCAAAACAGATTTTGGCAGGAGAGTAACCAGTACTGGCATGTCATGCAGTATTGAAGGCGAAAGTTAAATCAGGAATGAAAATGTCCCAAGTAGTATGATGATTATGGCCTAGAATAGAGGGGGCTGACTTTAGGTTTCTGAGCAACCTTTCAACTTGGTTAGAACAAGGGTAGTAAGGGGAGGTAAACACTTCCTTTATGCCAAATTGTTGGAACATCTGCTTGACCAGATGAGACTTGAAAACAGCAGCATTGTCAGAAACAAGATATTTTCGATATCCCAGTTTAGAGAATACTCTTTGAGTGAGCACTGAAACGACAGCTCCAGCCGTAGCCTTACGAGCAGGTTCCAGGACACAAAACTTGGCAAATCCATCAATTAATGGCAAAACATACTGATGCTTGTTCTTTGTGGAGGGAAGAGGACCAACAAAATCTATGAAGAGTCTTTCCCAAATGTCATAAGGTGGTTTGGAAGATAACATGCCAGGGGGAGAATTATTTCTTGGTTTGCAAGTCTGACACATGTGGCACTTCCTGACCATGTCAAAAATTTCCACCCTCATGTTCTTCCACCAATAATCTCTGCTTATTTTATCATAAGTCTTAACCATCCCCAGATGACCACCTAGGCTAGCACAGTGAAAATACTGGAATATCATAGGCCTTAGAGCAGCAGGCAAGACTACTTTCCCCTTTTTTGTTTGAGAATTACCAAAGCACAGGAGCTGACCCTTGACAAAATAATTTGGACATGATAAAGGATCCTTCTCTAATTTCAAGAATATTTCCCTCAAAAGGCAATCTGATTTCTGGTGATCACGAAAATTCACAAAAGACAGTGGAATATTATGCAATGCACAAACAATTGGAGACGATGGCTCCTCAGTCACCTTAACTATTGGAGTGAACTCATTAGAATGAGACTGCACAGGAATAACGCGAGACAGACAATCAGCAACCGAATTAGTAGAACCACGGACATGATGAATGGTAAATTTATAGGAAGAAAGTTTAAGTACCATTCTGCCAAGTTTTCCCAACTGTTTAGGATGTGAGAATAACCAAGATAAAGCACCATCATCTGTATACAAATGAAACGGTTTTACTTGGAGATACACACTAAATTTGTCAACTCAAGAAGAGCAAAATTGGCGCACAAAAATATTGGAGGGAACCTGTATCACCACGATTAGTTCTGACTGATAAGATGCTCCCTGTGGCTCAGCTAAATTTAGGCACCAAATTGCTACCTATTCCCTTATACCTACCTTTAATGGACGCTGGGAATTACAGAGAGCCATAACCTAGTCCATTATGCTCATTACGGCAACCAGCAGTCCTACCCAAGACCATGATTTTGGTTTCACCGATTGCTTCAGACAGAAAACCTTTCTGGAGGCAGCGGAAGCAAATACTCAGCAAAAGAAGCAGTGCAAGATAGAGCTAATGCATTTAGAGTTAAAGAAGGTATCACATCCGAAAAATGTCTAGACAACTTTGTTTCCACCTCAACTAATCATTAAAATATGTTTTCGCTGAGATCTCACATTGTTAAGGCATTGGCCATGAATATATATTATGGATTCGGATGCTCGGCATTGTTGCCTAGGCTACGTGTTGCCTAAATTTCCACTTTAGGTTCACCCAGTCCTTGGCGCTTCTTCGATTAGTCTTTTATGATGTTATTGTAAATAGACGTAGTTGATTGTTGCTAGCGTGGGACTGTGGTGAATATTCAATAAAGATCGAGGAGATATGAATTAACTGATGATCTGAATATATCTTGCTATTTTTGTTATCTAAATTTGACTTTTTAAATGCTAGAGAGGAATTATCTATTACAGGAAATCAGTAAGAGATTATTGAAATGTTCATCGTGTGCCGACAACCTTTTTTTCCCATGAATCTGATTATAATTGGAATGCATTAAGCCTGTTTTGCCTCAATAAATAAATCAGAATGCCATGTTTGAACAGAGCGTGTTTCGTACCAGGCTACAAAACAAGGTATGCTTCTACAAGGTACCAAAATAGGAGACTTGGTTTGAAAAATAAGAATCTGTTCAAGGCGGCGGTAAGTGCATTCTGTTTTACCTTAACTGCAATGATGGCCTTTGCGAATAATCATGTAGATACCACACGTCCCTGGATCATATTAGAGCTGTTGGAGACAATTCGTGTGTGACCTCCAAGTATATTTAACAATCATTTGTTAATTTGCTGTTACTTTTTTAATTCTCCCGATCTTTAAAGTAGGAAATTACTTACAACGAAGGCTAAATTGATACATTGGCGCAGTCCCTTTTCCATAGATGATATTATCGTTTCTTAGTTCTTCAATCTTGTATCCATCTTCTGATTCATTCCACCTTTTTCACCTAGCATTATTATTAAAATTCCGGACAGAGATATTCACGAAGTACAAAGAAGTTAACTATGCATTTTTTTTATTTAAGTTTGTAGAGGAATTAAATATATCTGTATACCGAACAATATTTAAAAAGTATATAATTACGTCCAGTGTGTATTACTACATTTTTTATCCACTACATTATGATTGCTTGGGAGTAAAAAGCAATGTATATTCATGGCAAAACCGGTAAGACGTGTTTATTTACAATCTGTCGACTGTATTTACATTTGAAATTCCGTCTCTCATCACTAGGCGGAACCACTTTCCAAAAAGTTGTTTGTTTACTGGAATTCAAGACAACGCTTTTTGGCAACGAGATCCCAATCCATAATATACATTCATGGCATTGGCGTTGAAACAACGCCATTTTTGTGGCTCTACAATCACAGGCCATCAGAGTTGGCTAAATTGTGTCCTTCGCCCTCGTTCTTCGTGACATTCTTTTCTCGGAAGAAAGGCTCTTCCACGGAGATACCATATTTTGGAGTCTCAAAATGTTTTCGATAAAATTCCGCTTTCGAGATGACTTGAAATGATTACGTTGAAATCTTTTGGAATATATCACGATATAATATGTTGGATTAAAGATTTCTAAGAGAGCTTCAAACAGAGGGTATTTCTAGATGGCGTTTGTTCAGATACAGCGAAAGTAGCATCATGTGCAATCCAGGGGAGTGTCATTAGTCCCTTATTTGTATATTAATGATATCACTACCGATGTTACGAGAAAAAGTCTCCTCTTCACGGACGACGGTGAACGGTCTTGTACAGGGATATAAACACCGATTGTGACAAAATTGCGTTGAAAGAGACCCAGATGCGATAAAGGAATAGTAAAATTCTTCGTAGTATAAATGTCTTACCTACACTGTGGGTGGAGTAAGCATAAAATCTTCAGATACAATTAAATATCTTGAAATTACCTTAACTTTTGATATATCGTGGGGAACATACATACAAAACATATTCGGCACAGCATTAAAGAAACTTAGGTCCTAGGTCCTAGGATGAAAAAGTAAATACGCCGCGAGAATTTGGGACCTTGGTCATAAATATTCAACCACAAAAATGAATAAAATACAAAGAAAAGCTGCACGCGTCGATATTAACTGCTACGAGTGAACATATAGTGTCTCACAACTTTTAGAGGGATTAAGGTGGGTGTCCCTAGAGACCCAGAGGCTACGCGCTGGGCTTAGCTTGCTTGAGACATTCAGAACTGGTGCGTTTCAGAGCGACACAGAGAACATTATCAAGACACTTCCCAACATCTCTTGATCTGACAGAAGTGATGAAATAAGAGAGATTCTTTGCCGATTAGATTGGCACAAAAACTCGTTCTTTCCACGCACAAGAAGCGACCATAATAGAAACTGAGCTCCACTAAATACACTCCCATATAACACGTCACCATTTCACCTCCCAAAACCTTATTCCTTACATTTTTACATGGTTGGTGTCCAAACACCCCATGCCACACGCCCATGCAGCGGCTCGGAGGGTAGAATGTAATCGTAGAGGTGTAAGGTGCGTTGCTATGAATTTTTGGAAAAAGAATACCGCCCTCAAATAAACCTACCCCATTAATTAGGCCTTATCAAATGTAGAGTCACTCACGTAAGTACTTAAGGAGTGGCACCTCGTATTCAGGAATTGTCCCGGAAGAAGCACATACGGGGAATTTGCGGATAGACGAGTTGTAAGTTGGAATAAAAGAATAGGACGGTAATGTGATACGAAAGGCTGAGAGCGATGGAACGTTTCTCTCATGGTGCCTCACTTGAAACCACTGTTGAAATTGAGTCCCTTGTTTAAGACTTACAATCCCCTCGTTTTGATTGTCTTTGCTTAATAATGGAAGCCGATTTTGATGCATACCTGGATGTTGGAATGTCGTGCGTTGATATCCCAATACCAATTTTTAATATTTTTGAATTATTAGGATTTAACTTTTATGAGCATTCCGGTGCACCGTCACCACATTTTGTGCTCGTCAAGTCTTTGGGTAGTAATTTATTAATGATCCCCACTTTTTCAACGCTGACACTTAATTATTGAGAAAACACTGGATCTGCCACAGATGGCTGTTAGTACTGGGAAGTAAATAATTCCCAGGGAATGGGGAAAACGGAGAATAACTTGGAGCTCCATGGCGTTCATCCCTCTGAATGTATAGTCTGCTCAAAAAACTTCCTCGGAAGACATGTTCTCCATGTTTTTTCCCGCTGTGTTCGCCTGCTTAGGCTCGTAGACTGGCGTGCAGTACGAAAGAAATGACCTTTGACTATTGTGCGCACGTGCATTAGCTAGAAAGGAAATTGCAGACCCAAGCACGGAGGAGAAAAAGTAATTATTTTTCACTCTATTTTATATTTAGACATGAATAGGACTGTTATTCGGCGAAAAAAAATTTATTTCGAGTCTGTATCTTAAAAAAAAAACTCAGAAGAGCCTTTATATATTTCTCTTGCTTTCTAACTTGCGTTTCTTCATAAGCTGTGTAAGCATAAGTAGTGTATCCGGAAATAATGTCATTATAATGTTAATAATGGAATTGAGTTGTGGAAGGGATTCTAATGAGGACTTAAGCATCCTATGGGTATTTAAAAAACGCACGCTGATCCTTTGTACTTCCTGCTATTGTTATAATTATTGATTGGATGCACAAACCATGCGATCTCTTAATTTCATAAATCTTGCCTCTCTTCGAACCCGGATCATCATCATCCGGGATTCTAAGATAAGTCATTTCTCTGCTTCCCCACTTGTCCTTCATATCGAAGAAGAGCATCATTTCTGTCATCATCAAGCAGTTTATATCTAGCAGTACATATGGATGCCTCCAAGGACAAAAAAGTAGCAGTGAAGACTTGCAAAGACAAGGCTGGTTTCCACTCTCATTTACGTATGTTTCAGAAGGTAAAGGCCTTGTAGCATGGAGTGGGGGGGAAATCCGAGCCCTGCTTCTTCACATGGAAACTACTGCGTATCAAGTCTATTCGTTAAAATGTTTTATTGAATTCGAAGGAAATAAATTAAAATAATAATAAACACATTCTTTCACTGTTGAATACGAAGTTGAAACGATAAAGGAACGCTTTTAAAAGTGTAGATTTGATGATAAACTATCGATACAATGAAAGATCTTGTTGCTGTGTGATTACAGAAATATTCTTAATAATAGAAATAACTTTCATCATGCCTCTATTTGCACATATTTTTGGTCCTAATATATCGATAATTAAGTATTTGTCGATTTTTTATTGGTTAGCGATTATGGATTGATAATTACAAAGTTTAATGACTGAGAGTGTTTGAATGATAAAAAAATGTATAAATCTAAATTTACAAGTGACACGTTTATATTGATTAATTATTTGTATTTTATTCATAGGTATTCAATTATTAATCGACTGATTATTGATGTCATGTTAATGCAGATAAATTCTAATTATTGAAAATAAATACCACCATATAACAGATTCTTTTGTCATTTACACCCTTATTCGTTATTCTTAAGTTTGAATTGTCCGCCAGAATGTGACTTTGGCCGTTTTCGAACTTGGCATACGCATAGTTAACTAGATATCAAGATATCTTGATACTTAGGCAAGCAAAGTGAAATCCTTACTTGACACTTTCGTAGCCCTTTTACGATGGAAGAGACATCATGTGGCCTTCATCTCGTAAAATATACGAAAAGCGCCATCCGTGTCCATAATGTTTGTGGTTGATGGCAGTTGATTGCTTCTTTAAATGCTTCACATCCGTATGCGACCAATTAAAAGGGAATATACTTTAAAAAATCTTATTGCTTATGAATAAAATAATTCTCATATACCATAATATGGTATATGAAGCATACTTTAATATATTACACTCCGAACAAACTACCTATGATCTGATAAATGATAAATGAATATGAGCTGATAACTGATAAATACGCGCAATGTAACTAACATAGGCAATTAAGTTGAAAACAAATTAATTTACCCTAATGGTTTATTGTCCCCTTTCTTTGATGAATGCAGTAAAAACCTCTCCAATGTCAACGTTATTAACAATTATGATGTTCGTTAGCTAAAAATAATGCTGCCAATGAAATCATGGCTACCTTAGAGTACTTTCCATCGGACCATAATTCTTTCATATAATTTCTTTCATCATTATTTCTTTTCCTTCCATAGTAAGGAAGATAGATTTTGTAGGTTCAATGAAGAAAACAAGGACGGTACATTTGCAATGTATGGAATTATTCACACAACTATTAGGTACCAAATCTTTTATCAGTATATTCACATTGGAAAAGCCTTTAAATATAGCGAATTCATCAAATTTTCCGCAAAAAATAATAAATATCAAACAAATATACGTGTTAATGATAAAATAATATCCATTTGAAAGTTTCTTCACTTCTATTTTCCATACAAGCCCATATTATCACACCCCGAGTTCGAACTTAATACCTAGCAAGCATAACAAGTCTCCTTTTTCGTTGACTTGGTATCTTTCCTCGATAGCTAGTGAACAAGCGCATGGTGATGACGCTTCCATGACGTCATAGCTTTCGATGAGTACTAGGTTTCAAGGCAAGATTGCTTGATTTGCCAAGTTCGAAAACGGCCTTTGGTTCCTCATTCATTCATGACGTCATCTTCCTATATTAATGCGTATATCCAAACTACATAGTGCGTTTTCTGACCAGGGTTTTCTATTATCCTGCTCACGAACTATTTCTACTTTCCGTGATCCTGCTGCTGGTGTAACACTAACTGATCAAAGGAATAATATAGATTTCATCTTTCACGAAAGTTTGATGTATGTAGACTCTTTTTTTCCCTACGATCAACATATTTTGCAAGAGCCAAGCAATTATGGCAGAATGGATCACAAGCAAAAATTTAATGAAATAGGCTGCCGAACCGATAGATTAAAAATGTCATTTTTCTACGTATAATAAGGGATGACATTCGAAATTATAGGTTCTGCAGTCTATTTCATTTATCTTGTGCCTGTGATTGTTTCTACCATAATAAGTGTCGGACGGCTCGTACTCTCCTTCGCACTTCGTGTTCCTCCTTTGTTCCCAGAGACTCGTTACAGACTACGGAACTCTTTTCTCCCGTTTCCGGGAGAAACCCATGTTACAGACTTGGGCACAATGGAGAGGTCTTCCAGGCACATGCGGAACACTGCCACTAGAAATGCACCGCAACCTACCTTCTGATGCCGTTTTATCTTCCCTCTCTATAACTAATGATAATAATAACCTCCTCATAATTGAGTCTAACTGATCTTCAGCACTCTGACCTCGACCATTGGCTGCCTTGACCTTGCATCTTTCATAGATGACTATCTAACCGACCCACCTGTACTCACTCGTTGCTCCAGATCCCTACATCCAGGTTATCTATCGTCCTTATATTTCGCCTCCCTTCTCTTACAAATTCCCTTCTTGACAGCATCTACCCTTTCACTTCATCTTCTTATCCTTTCACTAACCAAGCCGTCCTACATTCTCATTCAAAATAATCGTTTGCTTCTCCATGTTGGGGTGTCATTCGTTAACCATCTCCTTTTTATTGTTTCTGCGTGAGTGTTCTTTTTTCGCTTGGTATGTGCTTCATTTAAACATGGCATCATAATGTAATTTATTTAACACAAATAAATGAAAACAAACGCCAGCATTACACCAAGGGAAGCATTTTGATAGAAGAAAGCTTACCTGGCCGTAGGCAAAAATGGTTCCATTGTATCCTTCAAGTACTCTGTGGAATCAAAGTGCATATACTTGAATTTCTCAGAGTAAAATTAGCAAGTAGAAGCTCTTGTTATTTATTTATTTATCTTATTTACCTGTCAACCACCGGCCGGGCGACTAACAAAAAAGTGTCATTTTGCGTGGCGGTTTCCTCAATGACAGCATGAAATCTATATTTGTCGTAAGTGATCGTGAAAAAGAAGTGTAACATACTATTAAAAGCGTAAATTACTTCCCATATATATTTTGTTGTAAATCCTTGGTAAATTTCTCACTTAAATGAGTACGAGATAGTCTCTTTTTCCTTTATCCCCACTGAGCGTTTCACCGTTAAGATATCACAAGATTCACTCCTTTTCAGGCTGTATCCCTGTAAGTGTATTATAATATAATTCAACATAGTGCTTCGGGTAAAGCGATAAATGCAAAAATATATGCGAAAAACTCACAAATGCTCTAGTAACGGGAGGTTTTAGTCTTGCAAAAACGGCCACTGAATGATTTACCCCAGCCATTCTAACCACCTAAAACTAAAGACGGTCCGTGATTCTTCCAAGAAATTCTGCTTCGCAAAAAACAGTACCTGAAAAATGATTAACATGGTGGTTAGGATAATGCCTAAACCAAGAAATGGATGCGATAGTAGGTTTTTGAGTGACCCAACTATTTCTCTTTGCTAAGCACAATCCGAAATATCAAATGAGCTTGAAACTCGTTAAAAAGAGATTGTATATGTTTCAATCATTACTCAAATAAGTTTCCCAGGCGACAGATATCAGGCTCGGCGATCTCTACACGTTCCAGTTTCCTTTCCATTCCTGTCCTATGACGCGTCCTGCGCATGCGCTCTAATCTATTCCGGGTGGCGAGACCCGGAATAGATTAGAGCGCATGCGCAGGACGCGTCATAGGACAGGAATGGAAAGGAAACTGGAACGTGTAAATATTGACTAATGGGTAAAGACGTAATTCTAAATTTAGGTATTTTCCACGTATTTCAATCTTTTGATATTGATTCTGTCACTTAAAAGTATTCTATTGGCAAACAATTTTCTCATCAAAAGATATTAACTTCGTTTTTAAAAGCTAAATCACGGAGTAGGAGTAGTAAATTAGTACAAATAAATATGAGACATCATTAGAAATGTCGTAACAGTGTAAAATGAGACACCAATAAAAGTGGACAAGAATTTGGACTAAATGTGGATTATTTCATAACACGATGTTCTCTGCTACAGTTACAGGAAAGATTCACGTGTTCATAGTTAAGAAGCAAACCTACCAAAATTGTGGATAACAGTACCCGAAGTGATATGCACCAAAAATAATAATTAACATAAAATGAGGTCTTAGCAAGTAAATTGCGTACTTGAATTTTATGGATTTTTGGCCGTTTTCGAACTTGGCAAACGCATAGTTAACTTGATATCAAGATATCTTGATACCTAGGCAAGCAAAGTGAAATGCTTACTTGACACTTTCGTAGCCCTTTTACGATGGAAGAGACATCATGCGGCCTTCATCTCGTAAAATATACGAAAAGCGCCATCCTTGTCCATAATTTTTGAGGGTGATTGAAGTCGATTACTTCTTTAAAATGCTTCCCATCCGTATGCAACGAATTAAAAGGGAATATAATTTTTAAAATCTTCTTGCTTATGAATAAAATAATTCTCATATACCATAATATGATGAATAACTATTATGCTTCGATTGCTAGGGGCAGCTAAAGTGGACGACATATCGCTCACTGTATTTCACCACAGTCAACGTGTTTATGCAAAAAAAGGCATTATAATATTTTTTGCCTGGATGAAAAAACACGTAACAATATATTAATGTATTACACTCCGAACGACCTCCTATGATCTTCGACTGTTGACTGATAAGTACGCGCGGTCTAACTAACATAATTAAGCTGAAAACAAATTATATTTACTCTAATGGTTTATTGTCCCCCTTCTTTGATGAATGCAGTGAAAATCTCTTCAATGCTCAACGTTACTAACAATTATGATGTTCGTTAGCTAAAACTAATTCTGCCATTGAAACTATGGCTACCTGAGAGTACTTTCCATCGGACCATAATTCTTTCTACGGGTTCTTTTTTTTCCTTCCAGAGAAAGGAAGATAGAATTCGTTGCGAATCCGTAGAAAATTATGGACACGGATGGCGCTTTTCGTATATTTTACGAGATGAAGGCCACATGATGTCTCTTCCATCGTAAAAGGGCTACGAAAGTGTCAAGTAAGCATTTCACTTTGCTTGCCTAGGTATCAAGCTATCTTGATATCTAGTTAACTATGCGTTTGCCAAGTTCGAAAACGGCCTAGGTATCTAGTCAATATGGCGTCAGCGGTCACTTGAATTTGACGTCATATCCGCCCTATGCGTACTACGTTTCAAGGGAAGATTGCTTGATTTGCCAAGTTCGAAAACGGCCTTTGTTCCACAAATTTCGGCAGCTTTAAATCGGTCGTCCTTCATAAAAACGCTACCATATACATATTCACTTTGGGTAAATTATCAGATGTGGTTCTAGTAAAACCACTATTTGCCATAATTATCTTCTTAAAATACGGTCTCATCTACCGTTCTTCTCGTGCTATATCGTCTTTCTTCTCTCGCTCCGCGAAAATGACGTTACACCAATCAGATTTCGTCTCGCTGTCACGGGAAAAAATACGTAATTCCGACTATTCTTATAAAACTCCGTGAATATTGAATGAAATAAAATAATATTTTCACTCCGTATATTTTTAAGAGTGAAAGTAACGTATTAAGACCCGTATTCTTACAATTAAAATTTCGGAAAATACCCAATTATCTGTGGTTCGAGTCCAAATGCTACGAGGCGCGGGCGTCGTCCTTGGTGCATACTTTAGTCTATATCGTCTATAACTTACTTGGCACAACGTATTGTGTCGTTGTGGCAGTCAGTGTGAACAATTTTGTGACTTAGCCATAGATAAAATAAATTTAAATTTACTTGGATTAAGCCATAATGGAAACTACAATACTTTATATCCGCGCAATTTGGAAATCGACTTTGATTTAATTTAAAAGAGCTCAGATTAAGTAAACAAGCTAGAAAGTCGGAGCCGAGAGGATTGATTTTTTTCTAAAAAATTGTTGCTTGAATAGTATTCAACTATTTGGGAATCCTCTTTCGAATTTCTTTAAGATCCGATGCCTTAAGAAAAGCCTGTCTTTCCATCTTCAAAAAATGCAAAAATTTATCGATGGTATCTGGTGATGGAAGAGTATCGTTTCATATTTTTGCGTTTTTTTTTCTCTTAATGATAATGCAATTAAGTGCGTTGCATTTACCATAAAAGTTTAAATCGTCTGAATGTATCTAATTAAGGATAGCGCATAATTGCAATATTTGAGTTAATAAACCATTACAATATTATGAAGTAATAAGATGATTACACTATCCCAATAAATTGTCGCTTAATAACGTGGATTGCACATGCTCTTTCATCCAACCGCTGAAATTTATGTATGATGTATTTAGTATTTGCATTGGTATACTTACTTAAATATGTTGTCATCCCCACGAAATGATATTAATTTTCAAATTTTTCCTTTCGCTTGTGCGTTTCGCGAGCTCTAGCCTGCTTCTATAATCCGGTTGACGTCACGGATGCGCACGGAGCGATGCTGGTCATGCGGAACAACTTACCTTAACTAGAGGTACTCTATTACCATAGATTCCCTTTAGAGGATCCCGTAGGCCTTAACTATAGTACCATGGAGCAGGAAATAGGAGTATGATCGGAATGGTGAAAGTCTGAGACACGAAGAGCAGCAAGGAACAGATGCTCAAAAAAACCGCAACGCAGCGCCACCATGAGCTCGGGCTTCCCAAGGTCCTTATAGCGACATTGTGTCTTCCATCAGTACCCCTAGCCGTACCTACTGTTCCCGCAGTGCGCGAGTGTGATTATTACTGTAAGGTGTCCTGGCAACGACCAGGGACCGTAAGGATATTTTGTCAGGGATTTTCCAAGGAAATTCAAGTACTTGACACAAAGTCTTTATTGTTCGTTCACATCATCCAAATCCCCAGCCACCGACTGCCGCGCCTGTACACGGCGTCCACCTTCCTATCTCCATGTGCCTCCTCCCTCCTTCCTCTCCACCACCAACTCCGCGGTCCCTCCCCTCCACTCCACTCCCAACGTTGCAATTCCCTCCTGGCGGCAGCGGACGGGAAGGGGAGGGGGCATAGCTTCTCACTTAGCTCACCTGGTCATCGGTCGGGTGTGGAAAAATTAAAGGAATTATTGTAATGTCCACATGGTTTTTTATTCGTACTACGCGTTTCGACGATTATATCGTCATCATCAGGTACAGACAAATTTCATTTTCACAAGAAAGCCTTTATATATACCAGGAGGGTAGAGGATGGGGAGGAGTGGGGGATGGAAAGGTTTTGGGATGTTAAGGAGGGGGGAGGGAAGGTGGAGGGTTGGGAGTGGGAAGGTTAAGTTGAAGGTTTTTTTTAAGGTGGGAGAGCTAGCAACGGGGAATGGTTAAGGAATTCGATGTCGTTAATTAGCTTCTTTCTTCTCTTCCTTCTCCGGGTAATCTCCCACTGTTCCAGTGCGTCGAGGTGTCGTCCTTTCTCTTCAAGCACCAGGATTTTTGGGGTAAAATTGCACGAATGTCCTTCAGCGATGAGGTGTTTTGCTAACTGTGATTTAGTGTCTTCAATTTCGAAGCACCTTTTGTGTTCTGCTGCACGTATCTGGATATTTCGACCAGTCTGTCCCACATACGTTGAGTCACAACTTAGTTCATAAACACCTGATCTAAGGTGAGGGTCAAATTTATCCAAAGACTTATTAAAAAGGTTTTAAGCGTCACAGGGGTATAAAAGCAAAGATTAAAACGGTCTTTTGGGAAACATTCGACAATTTATATGACCCTTTTCCTACAAATGGCAATTTCACCCATTTCTTGGTGCTTGAGTTCGGCTCGAGGTTAGTGATTCCAGCGATGGCTTTCTTCTTTCTCGGCGATCTTACCTCGGCGAAACGCAGCTCCCGTGATATTCTTGACGTCGAGGGCAGCGATTCGGATGCTAATTCACTAGCAACCTCTGAAATAGTAGTCCCTGTTGTCAAAACATCATCATCGGAAGCAAGACAGGTCTCCATCATCAATATCACTTTGAGTCAATAATTCCAATATATGTTCATCGGTCCTGAATGATCTCTTCACCATATTTTAGCCGTGGAAAATGGCGAATTCAGTGTCCGAATCAGAGGTGTCCGAATTTCTCACAGCGGAGAACGAGAGGTACTCAAGTGCAGAACGAATACTTCAACTACCGAAGCCACTAAAGACTGAGACAGGACTGAAGAGAAACTTCTTTTCGAAAAGTATTTTGGAGATACGAACGAGAATAAGTTATTCCGAAAAAAAGTAATTATACCGATGGATGCAATTTCAGAGAAGCTCCACAGGAGTATTGTATACCCGTGGTGGTGCGAACTTTCCAAAAGATAGAATGGAGGTTATAGCTGATATAGATAATGTGCTTTTCTGAGAAAGAAATTTTGATCTCAGGTAATGCATTTCAAGGAAATATATTAGTAATGCGGTTTGTCGAGGGCATACTTGGAATCAAAAAAGGGTATTTCAGGAGAACATATTTTTGCATTGTAATGGGTTTATGCATTAAATCCGTTAATTTTTATGGTAGAGTTTCGTTTAAAATTTGTAAATGCACTAAAACGAGGAATTCATTTCAAAGTCAACAGTTTGAGAGCGAGCAACAAGTATAAATGTAGTAAAAGCAATAAATAAACAAGTAGTTTACCGCGAACCCATCCCGCTGGGAAGGTTATAAACCAGCAAAGGATTGAGCCCAACTGTCCCCGGAGTCCGAGATAAGGGGACATTCAACAACCGATCCTAGACACTACTGACGACTGGCACCACTGGCACGGTGTAACATCGCCAGTGCATCCACAGGGTCGGTCGAGAGAAAGTCGGGCGGTCAAGGTTTAGCTCCGGTGTGTGGTGCGCATCATCATTAACGTCGGCATGTCCGATCCCGCCAACGAGTCGGGGCTGTACATGCGTTTTTACGCCGCGCACAAGAATCAGTCCAGCTGTACGCTCACATCCGTGGCAATTCAGCGGAAGTGCTGCGATGAGGGGGCAAGTCTGAAAAGCCGGTTCAAAGGCGCGGAACTGTGAACTGAAGTTGAAAAGCGGATCACAGAGCTGAAGCGTGATGGAGAGAAGAGGACTGAAAGTCTCCTCAACTTTCAACTTCTGGTCACAGGTAAGATTTTCAATTGAACCTTTAAACCCCCGATTTATACACCGGACATTAGGCCTTCACTGCCCGATGTAATTTGGGACTCAAAATGTTTTGCACTACCTATGATAATCCAACGTATTGTGCAAACCACTAGAGATAATATCACCAAATAAAAAGTTTTATTCTGAGAGGAATTCGCCTAATCTCAATATAATTTTTTTTTAGATTGTAATTGGATACGCCTATAATAATCTTTGTTTTACGGGATCTAACACAGAAGTACGTTCTTTTTTCAACATTTTTTATTTATTTTTTATAAATGCAAGAGGAAATGACATCTCTTCTTTCTTTGTTATTATTTACATAAACTACAGCTTTGTATGATACTCCTCTAAATAATTACAGTAAAACTCGCGTAAAACGAATTTTAGGGGACCGACCTTTTATTTCGTTATAAACAGGATTTAGTTATATCCAAACTACAGTACCTATGTATTTTTTCTATACACGTCGTAGAATTGCAAGCTTATCTGTGGTTAATCATCTTAATTTACAACACAGATCCTTAAAAAATTACCATCGCCCCACAGCATAACCATTTTAGTAACCATAATCTTTGTAGGTGCCACGAAAGCGTCAGCATGGTGACCCTGCGGCTGATGGTGGTTTAAGTGTCGATGTCGCCGTCGCACCAGATGAAATTTCAGCTAATGACATTTCTGATGATGACCCAGCGGCATCAGACAAAGGTTTGTGCTCTTGTCTGGGATACCCTGTCTAGCGGTCGCCCCTTCGTCGGTTTCGCGGTTATCACAATCGAAAAGCAATTCGTTAGTAATGGCGTCAAATCCATTTAAACGTTTGTTTTCTCGCCTTTAAACTTAATTTCTTCGTTTATTGACATGATTGAATAAGCCAATAGTTTACAGAGATGATGAAATTGATGAAACTCCCTCAGAAACCTCCCCAAGCCGCGCCAGGAGGCTCTGAAGAAATAAATTTCAGCGCTGGAGGTTGAATTAAATTATTTAACCACTATTAGAGATGCTGGGCGCGCTGATGACGATACAAACAGCGACCAATACTTTTATTCTTTTAAAATCATACAAAAATATCTCAACCAAAAATACAATTGTTTAACATTGATTACAGGAGGCACTTACATTTCCACAGCCCATGCGAGCCTTCGCGTGTAAAGCCAGTCAAAGTGCTGTCGCAGAGACCCGGGGAGTACCTCTGCACATTTGACGATATCGTCGAATGGGTAGACGTTGAGCTCCTTGACGAGGATATCGCTGCCTCTGATGCACTGGAGTGTAGCCCTCTTCCAGTGATTGATGATGACAGCAAATGGCTCGCCCGAAGCGTTGTATTTGAGTACCTATAAAAGAGATACAGATTTTCGCATTTTTTCATGTTTAATTCATTTGTGTGACGTTTCTTGTAATTACATTTTATACTTTTTTGTAAAATACTTACTATTATTTTAAGAAATACACAATCCTTGAACATTTCAGCTTCATTTTATTTGTTCTTCTTCATTTTTCAGCAGAGTTAGAGGTGAAAATATTAAAAAAATAGAGAAAAGGAGAATTTCTGTACATGACCACGAGACCCCCTGGGAGGGGGGGGGTCAAGACCATGGCCACGTCTGGTCACAAGGGCGAGGGGGGGGGGGTCAAAAAAGACCTAAAATTGACCACGTGGTTGGTATACCTACACTCCACGGATGGTGTACAAAAATGGTCCGTACAGAGAGGAAGAAAGTCTCTTTTGGTACTCAGTTCAGAAGGCATGCATAGGAGAGAATTCCGCCGTCTCGAAAGGGTTAAGCAATAGTTACCTTATAAGTTGGAACAAAAAAATATTGCCCCTTTTTGCCTTTTTTCGAAAAAATCAATTTTACACCAGAGACGACCGCCTTAACTAAACGTCGAACAGGACACGTTTTGGACTACCATGTTCGACCTTTCTGTACTGGTTAAATTAAAGCTCATGACTAAATTATTTCATATTATTTCATATATATGTTTCCGAGGATGGTCTTTTTGATGGTGCCGATAACAATCAGCGATAAAACATTTACAACAAAAAATTTGTATTTTAAAAATTCTGCTTTTTTGATAATTGAATATCTTTGAGTTTTACTTGTAGAAGTAACTTCATCAGACTTACCTCGAATCCATAATCTTAAAAACCGATTTAGAGTCTACATGCAATATTTTAACAATTAGTAGCAACGGTTATGTAGTCGTTTCAGCTGAGGGATGGGCATAAAAGGTGGCCAGTATGTATCAGTTTCACGCATGACTTTTTAAAATTTTTAATCGATAATAAATAACTTGTAGGAATACTTGCAAGTAATAAAAAGAGCTAAGGGTCAGCCTAATGAATGAACAGCCAAGGAATGCTCAGAAATCGATTATGAATTTTTTCCTGACTTTTGTGAATGTCATGAATATATAAAACTGGATTCAAAAGTTTGACATCGTTGAAACAATAAAAGACTTGGATTAAAAATGGATTTTGGAACTATGGCTTAATGCTGTAAGATAACGACGACATCGCCATGTTGGCTTTAGATCTCCCCACGTGGTTGTTCGTCAACAATAGTGGTCCACCATATTTTGCCACTCCGTCTTGGTAGTGAACTAGAGAGGAAGGGGAAACAATCGCCGGCATAAACATCGCGGTTGCCATAAAACAAAGCCCACCAATCGGAAAGCGACGCCTCATCACACGAAAAGGGGTGGGGGTAGAAAAGGACGCGGAGGAAGAATAGAGAGGTCTCGATCAAGGGGGATTTAGCGGTCAGAGTTGAAAGTGATAAGACGTGGAGGACTTAGCGGTCAGAGTTGAAAGTGATGAGACGTGGGGGACTGGGCTGTCAGCATTGAAAGTGAAAAGACGTGGAGGACCTAGCGGTCAGAGTTGAAAGTGATAAGACGTGGAGGACTTAGCGGTCAGAGTTGAAAGTGATGAGACGTGGGGGACTGGGGGGTCATTCTGTAACTCCAAACCGATCGGTACGGGAGGCTTTTCGTCGGGTGCGACGTCACACCGACTACCGTGGTATTCTGTATGAAACCGATCGGTGCGCCGAAGGGCTTCCGTCGGGAGATTGTACCGACACGTAAAAGCTGTCGGTACCGAGGGGGATCAGTCGGTTTGCTCGAGAGACACCGTAACAAATGGACAACGTATTTAGATTTTTGTCTGAAATAGGTTTATTTGAGGCTTGTAATAGCGATATACTTTATTCACAGGATGAATAGAGACATTGCATGTAATGCAAAAGTTGAAGTTATGATAATAAAAGTGACGGCCTGAAAGAAAAACCCGAAAACAACTGGAATTCCGATGTGTAGCATTGTATTGATCGCTTGGCTCCTCAAAATGTTTTACTATTTGGCGCTATCAAGTACATTTACCGGCCAATATTTTGCCTATCATGCATGTTGGATTACCTTATTATAGTATGTCCAATTAATTCCAGAAAATCCTCCGCGACAAATGTCAGTAATTATTGCGCATAATGTTTATTCTCAAATTTGAAATTTTACTCATATGATCTAATTTTGTTCATTCAGCCACGCAGGAAACCTACTTATAAACACTACAGTAATTTATTATTTGAGAAATAGGCTACATCGTGCCGCTGTGAGATATGTGCTTTTATTGACTTTTTTGCGCTTCAGTCCCAGTTTTCACAACAAAACAAAATACTTTGAAGCACCTTTTAAACTGAACTGTCAATTATCACTATGCCTCAATTAAATTTGGATTATTACATAAATACTGCCAATAGTGTAACATATTCGAACGACAAATTTTCTACTTAAACCACGAGAAACGTTCCTGCACGGCGTAATATGCTAATAACTAGGAATTAGGTTGTTACGGAGTAGCGACCGAGAAGCAAGCTTCAGCGAAACTTTCAGGGCCTCTGACATTAATTAATATATGTGTACTGACAATGACATACATGCAACAACAGCAAAGCAAGGAAGTGTTCAACGACATACTTAGCGGCACCTCCACTTCATTTTCTCTCATCATAGTTTTTAATACTACTCATTCAAGTCATTTTTACATTCACAATCGTTCCACGAAGACGCTAAATGAATGTTTCATGGCACGAGCGCGCAGCATTACCATTGCTATACACACGAATAAAGCAAATAAATGCGAACATTTCATGAGCACCCCACAAATATTCTATATTCATGACGATACTGTACAATTAGTTTCAACAATTAATTGGAACCATCTTCCGAAGGTTTGCACTCCACACGGAGGCCACTTCTGCGGCTAGAAAGACCAAATATATACAGCGCGATAAACTGTTTGCTTTCCATCACACGCGTTAATTTGCACATACAAATAATAAATAAATTGGTATAATTGACAAACCATATTTCTACATACATAAATCACAACACATTAGTTCTCGTTGCACCAAACATCTCTTTGGAAAAATTCATGTTCATAAATAAGCTACTTGCAATGTACTTGAAATATGAAGCACTTTTTTATTGCACAAATATACATTGTCACGCAATCAATTCACAGAACTTTATTATCCTCCTCCTTTCGACATTACTGTGTGTGAATGACTTTACTTTCGACATTACTGAGTCTATTGTAATATTTGTCACTGAATGTTGTTTTGGTTGATACCCATGGATACCCCACGAGAGCACTAGGCGGCTTCATCTAGTCATTTGTTTCTTCTATCGTGTCTCTCGTCTCCATTGGTTGAAATGGGCCATGTGACCCTCAGCTTCGGCAACACTCGGAAAATTGGGAGGGAGGGGTATCCTGAGAGGGAGGAGTTATCAAACCGACTGGAACAGCGCCCGACTTGCTTACGGAATCGCCCGAGAAAGCTCCGTCGGTAAGGGAACCCCGAAGAGGACTATGTCGGTACGGTATTCATGCCGTCGGTAGGCTCCCGATCGGTACGGAACCGACGAAATACAGAATGACCCCCCTGGGCTGTCAGCATTGAAAGTGAAAAGACGTGGAGGACTTAGCGGTCAGAGTTGAAAGTGATAAGACGTGGAGGACTTAGCGGTCAGAGTTGAAAGTGAAAAGACGTGGGGGACAGGGCTGTCAGCATTGAAAGTGAGAAGACGTGGAGGACTTAGCGGTCAGAGTTGAAAGTGATAAGACGAGCAGGACTTAGCGGTCAGAGTTGAAAGTTGTGAAGTTCGTGAGCCGTGTAGAGTTTACATCTCATTAAATTTACTAGTCATTACTAATTACAGCTGTGTAAAATTGTGCTTTCGTTCTGGGCATTACTGATGAGAAAGAAATATTCGCCAAAAATCCGTTGAACTTGTATCTCTTGGACCATGATCACTTGCGTGGGTTTGGTGAGAGATTTTAATGTAATTTCTTCTGTTCGTGTGGAATAAAAAGCACCACTCATTGTGGTGGCTTAAGCATTTTCTCATTAATTTCAAAATTACTACCTCATGTGGCCGTAATAGCCTTCGAAAATACTGTAGTTTGGTCCTTCACGTGGTCTGGCTTTCCTCCTCTTCAGTTAAGTTTGTAAGCCTTGTAGAGTGCCTACATTCCACTACAATTAATAGTAGTATTTAATAGTCATTACTAATTTTAATTGTGTAAAATTGTGCTTTCGTTCTGGGAATTACTCATGTGAAAGACATGGAGATTAAATATGCCGTTGCTTATAAAAATCCTTTGACGGGCTAGAAAATAATTTTTAAATCTTGTTAGATATCTGCTCGCTATCGTGAAGGTTAATATGTCAATGAGTCAATCTTGTCATGATACTGGCTTTATAATTGGGATGTTGCGATTTAATTGCTTAGTTGGCCACAGTGAATATTAACAGTTGACATCGTCATGATGATATGACTGATATACCTTTCGCATTTGCACTTATTCTTATCCTTCTAACAAATTTTATAAGGGATTTCCATGACTTATTTAGAGAATAATGATAATATGTATGCTCTTCCACCTGCATTTGAAACTGATATTGAAACTATAGTTTCACAAACTGTCATGCTGACAAATATTTATCGCATTTAAGTGTATAGAATTTTCATTTAAATTACAGTTTTCCATTCAGCATTTATAAATGTTGCTAGGATTCAGAATGTTCTGGGTGGAGTGCGAATAATTTTTCCAGTACTAGACCATTTTCCCACGGAAGGAAATGGGAAACCCCAATCGTAAGCACGAAAAGTCGCGTCGTATCCCACAAAACTTGCGTATCTTGCATAACTTAAAAAATGCGTATCTTTAGTAGAGGTGCATCAAAATTTAACGCAACGCGAGCTTGTATTTGTTCATTGAACGTGAAGAAAAAACTTTCATAAAGCAAAATTCCTTCCCAAGAGCAGTACCGGAACGGCGTTTCGGCACCAGGGGGGCTATTCTCTAACTCGAAGCTCGGTAGCTTTCTCGCGATAAGATGCTTCAATAAGCTCCTTGCTACCATCTGTATTCTCTACCGTGGTAGCTCCGGAGAAAGTAGCTAGAAAAAGCTACCGGTAGCTTATTTGGCTACCAACCGTATTCTGTAATCGTCACGAAGCTACTTCCGTAGCTTCAATAGGCTACCGTGGTAGCTTCGTGAAGCGCGGCATAGGAACCCTCAGCTTAATCTTGCTACCGTGGAGCGAGTAGCGCATATCGGTAGTGTTTTGTTCAATTTGTTCTGCTACAGTGTAGAAATGGCGCGGTTTGTTAATCTTAGAAGATTAATGCTTATGCGAGAAGAGGAGCTCTTAGGTGTACAAGAGCTCAACATTGAGAGGAGGCGGCTGCGAGACACACAAAATGCGTTTGAGTTACCGGAGGAAACATTTAAAACATTCTTCCGGGTAACTCGAGAGATTGCCAACTATTTGTGCCACTGCCTCACGCCGGTTTTGTCAAGGAGAAGGAAAAGCGGAATAAGCGTTCAAACCCAGGTAATTTTTTGCTTATCCATGGCTAGTATCAAATGAGCATGGGATCTTATCATCGAGTGTTTTCATCTTGGTCCATCCCCGTTGGTTTTTATATTCTGCATGCACCGAATATGATCATTCGAATGTGTCTTATGATAAGTTGAGATAGCGCGTGTAAATAGGCTAACGCTATGGTGTAGAATGTGAATATCCCTTCGCTCTACCAACGTTTAGTATATCATCATATTGTGTCTGTAAGTATGTACAATCATAAATTTCTGGTTTTACCACCAAATCCGTTATCGTCCTAATCAAGGTATTGGTCACCCTTCGGTTTCTCGCCGAGGGTTCGTACCAGAGGGGTGTTGGGCAGGACTTTTTGATTGCACTCAGCCAGCCATCAATATCTAGATGCATGAAAGCAGTCACTGCTGCCATGGTTGATGTATTGCAGGAGGAGTGGATAACGTTCCCTTCTACCAACCAAGAGAAAGCTGCATTGGAGCAAGGGTAAGACTACAAGACTAAGGTCTTTGGCCCTTATATGTCAGACTGATCATGTGCTAATTGGGAATTACACTTTTATCCCCAGCTTTCAAAGAGTAATTGGTTTTCCGGGAGTGATAGGAGCAATAGACTGCACCCACGTGGCTATTGTTACCCCAAATGACCATGAGGAGTCATATAAAAATCACAAGGGATTTTACTCCCTTAATGTTCAGATGGTAAGGAACAAGAGCCAATTATCCAACATGAGTTACTTTTACGAATTTTGAAGGGTAGGTTGCCTAATAGTTATGTTCACTATACTGTAATACACAATAAATGCTTGTCTCCAGATCTGTGACAGCCAAATGAAAATTATGGATATAACTAGCTATCCAGGGACTGTGCACGACCAGTTTATCTGGACTTATTGTAATGCCCGTGCTCAGATGAGGAGGAGCCATGAGAACAGGATGGGAAAATATTATTTGATTGGTAAGGTACCTACATTTTTTAGGATATATCATTTCTAATCCTCTGGCTTGAACTGTATCATACAACACCTCCCAATTCATGTCCACAGTGCTTACATAATGATCTTAATTTCCACTTTGTCCTCAAAAATAGTATCCATATTTTTCCCCCCCTTCAACAGGTGATTCTGGGTATACCCTAGAGGAGTGGCTGCTAACACCACTGCCTCATGCAGTTGAAGGTACTCCTGAGTACAGGTATACCAGAGCTCATTGCACTGCACGCTCTGTTGTAGAAAGGGCATTTGGGCTGTTAAAGGCTCGGTGGAGGTGTCTACACAGAGACCAAGTTTTGCACTACAAGCCCCAAAAAGCGTGCAAAATAATAGTGTCATGTGCAATTTTACACAACATTATGATTTTTCACAGGTGAGGTCAACCAGTAATCACCTATTAGAAATATTTTGCCCAAAGAAATAAGGAAGTACGTACCCACTCTTGAAGTGAATAATATTTAACCCTTTCGCTGCTGTGAACGTAGTAGCTACGTTCGCCCGGTTGACTGCTGTGAACGTAGTTCCTATGTTCCGTTGGCAAGTGATTGTTCCTACCCACGCTACTGAACTTTCTCTTTTTCTGCGAATGCTATTCACCAAGCTCATTGTAATAGATTGTACTAATCCGATACCGGGAGCTTGAGTGACTATTGAGTTGCAGGTGTAACGAGAGGCATACTTCCTGTGTCAACGTAGGTTAGTGTTCACGTTTTTGCCGCACAGGGGCTGGAACATCTCTGCAGTTTGACCGCAGCGAAAGGGTTAAAATCATTGAAATATGCTTCCTGGCATTTTTTTTATGGCATTTCCTTTTTCACAGAATGCCTGATATGGATTTACCACAGCAGCTAGATGTGGAGAACCCAATTCAGGTGAACAATAATGACCACCGCATAGCTGCAAGAAGAAAGCTTGAAGTCTTAATCCAAAGATACTTTACTTAGGTAATGAATGTTGTGATTCAGTAGCTTCATTCCCATAGTATCCTATGAGGATACCACAGGGGAAAATGTCACAATTTTTGCTTTCAAGCTAGTCCTTAGGTTTTTAACTTTGCTCTGCTCCCCACTTCCCTCATAATAACAGCAGTCATGATAGTACTTAAGCATTGATATTTTAAAATCGAATACTGTAACTCAAGTCATTAATGTTCTAAATGATATGAAAATACCATTTCAGAAGCAATCCTTTGGGGCAATAACCACCTGACCTCGGAGTCTACAAGGCCATCAAACATCTTGCAAGGTTTAATATAGCGGCATAAAAAATTACTGCATGAATTATTTTGTTTGTATTGTTGGTTTTGTAAGTGAATATTTTCTCGTGAAACATTCTCCCATTGAAGAAACTATTTTTTTAGAGATAGGAGGCTGACATATTTGTTACTTTTTGAACTCCCAGTCGACAACATTACAGTTTCACCTGATATAAGCCATAATTACATTAGGTTAAGCAAATTTTAACCAAATTTGTTTCAGGGTGTTTTGGTGGCCACGGGATCGCAATGGGTTTGTAAGCGATAATAGTCTCATAAGAGCCCTTAGCCTCTGCAAACCAACTCCACACCTACCTGCTCGTGGTGATCCTGCTGAACCATTTTACTGTGGGATTTGCTAAGAAAATTAACCAAATCCTATAAAGTGGTCTGCTAACTGGTGTCGGAGGTTAGCAATTGCTCAAGGACTCAGTTGATGATTTCTATGTACATCTCTGGATAATTATCCTCCAATAAATGGTTCCAACCTTGAGGCATAAAGAGGACTGCTCTGTTGTATCTACTGATCCACACCAAAAAGGGAAGTTATGGTGAACATTTCATGTGTACCTTGAAGTAGCCATTCTGATGATGGATGTTAATTATGGATTCCTTGTCCTTTCAGAATCCTCATTACAGATCCATTTCAATACTTGGAGGAATTGAGACAAGGAGCTTACTCATTAAAGGGGTATCAAGGAATAGCGCGAGGACTACTGTAACAGGAATAAGCATAGTAGCATAGCAGTTGTAGGAATTATCATGGCCATTTTCTTTTATATTTGGTTTCCAATTGTATTTGTGAAACTTCTCAGTATAAGTAAGGAAATAACAAAGGAAGTTCAAACTAGGGTCTACCAAATTAACTTTTTAAGGGGCCACATATTACTGCTCAGTTTCCATTGAATACAAGTGAATATTTGGTTTAGGTCCCACGTTCAACATTTTCCTTTAAACTGCTATTCTCCATGAGAAATGACATTGAATAGGATTACAGTAATTTAAAAGCAGCTCTGTGAAGAGAAATTCCCAGTCTTTATTTGTTTACAGGGTGAATTACAATCTAACCTGCTAGCAATCCACTTCAATTATGTCCAGTTTGTTTTTATTTTTCTTATTCTATTTTCAGAAGTAACACCAAGAAATTAGGCTGGATACAATTATGTTAAGAAGAGAAGCAATCTCCACAAATACGCTTATAAAAGGATTTTTTGAAATGGCATACTTTTTCAAGCAGATGATGTATTGCAGAATATGAATGAAAAAAGTGTTACCACATTGTCTGAAATAAATGTAAAATTTATTGAACTAATGACTACAATATTCCTTTTACCCTCAGCTGAGTTTAGCCTGTGAGTCGACACAGTTTCCCAGGGTATGCCACGTGGAGGCACCCAGTGAGAGTTGAGTGTCAGGTGGGACAAATCTTTCTGAACCACCTTAATTGATAAGATGCGACTGTTCAGATAATAGAGAAATGTGCCAATCCCAACCAGACACCCCAAACACCCCAAAATCATAAATAAAAACTCAAGAAAATCATAAATGATACTAAAGAAATTAAAAACATCTTTAAATTAAATAAATAACACTACTGTAGAACCCTGACAGTAAAATTACAAAATCGTGCTGGGATAAAACTACTATAAAAATAATAAGTCTGAGAACATAAAAACAAAATCAGAACATAAAAACAAAATCAGAACATGAAAACTAATTCTTCACTAAAAGTTATTCCACAAGCAGCAAAAAAGGAAGGTAAAGAAAAAGTAATAACATAATCCCTAGCAGTATCTTAATAAATAAAATGAATAAGCATGCACACATGATGAACATTCTCTGAAAAATAGATGCCACCATAAGTTGAGAAAAATCAATGACACATATACATACCATTACAGCAGCAAAACACTAAGATATAACTTACAATCAATGGGTAGCATCACTACATTCTGCTCTTTATTTTCTATAGCAGAAATTATCTTATCCTGATTTTCAAGGACTTTAGCCAACATAGCCTCCACTCTTCTCTGTCCATTGACACTCTCCCTCATCAATTCTGTCAATTCCCTCAAAGAATGCACCATCACATTAGAATTTTCAGTCTGAGTCTGAAAAATTTCAATAAAGCTGACATTATCTATCCACAGCTAAAAAGCGAATGAATGTTCCTGCAAAATGCCAGCATGATCTTAGGAAAATCTCTCATGAAAATATCAAATATACCTACTTACCTCCATTAGCTTTCTATTTTCTACCTCAGACTCTGTGATTAATCTTTGGGCCTCATCTATTTTCATAGAGACACTGCGATATGGTATTCGAGGAGCTGAATAAGAAGGAGAAATAACATGACGAGCAGATAAATTCCAAAAATACTGTTTCATGTCTATAGGGGTCCTTAGATGACATTCTCCTGGCCTTAATCATATGCAAAAGACAAATGAACTATGAGGAATCTGTTCATATATCCTATTGCTTTGTTGATTTATCTATCATGTACCCATTTGCTGAGAAAATATAATGGCTGATGATTTTGAAGACACTCAAACGTCCCCAAAATAAGGAAACGAATTAATTTCCTAAGCAACTAGGATTTGTACATACCCATTTCATCAGAGAAGCTTAATAAAAACATGTTCTTCATTAGTGATTTTCTGCATTACAGCAATGATTTACAACAAATCAATAAAAGTGCATAAGTAACTTACATTGAAGTAGAGTTGCACTGCTCTCTGAAAATGAACATGCAAGTAATTAAGAGAGATAGAAACTAACTATCATCAGAGATTATATGCAGGCCCTGACACTTTCATTATGTACACATATTTTTACTGATTAGAACAGGGCAATCAATTACTAAGTGGACAACTAACCCATCCCACTACCACTGGCTACTGGTTCAGCAGTAGTTTGAACCACCTCCTATTTTAAAAACAAAAAAATCACAGTTACATCAAGAGGGAAAACTCTCTCGTTCCTCAATTCCAAATCATCTGGGTATTCATTGAATTTTCTCCGATACATCTAATGGTTAACGTGAATTTTCAATCAAAATGATAGGTATGGTATAGCACTTTCGAACCTCCAGTATTGCCTCAACTGGTACATCAACTTCCTCGTCGCCACAGGGAACCTAAATCAGAGAGTTTAAAATTTACTAATCCACATAAGCGAATGCCAATATTCACGTACCATAGCAGATATAATTGCATACATCAACCTGTGGCCTCCGAGTAGTCTCATACATGGGCTCTGTGGTTTGAAGGCCGATTATTGTCAATATCTGTTGCTCAGTAGCGGTCAGAGGAGCAATGACGGCCTTAAGTTAAAGCATAGAGTAATATATATAGAGTATACTCTGTGGTTAAAGATGGGAGAAAGTTAGTGCTCACTACGCAAGTTTAAAACACAAAAATTACAACATGTACCTCCTTGTTTCCGGTCATAACGCTCTCCGCATTAAGCTTGGCTTTCTTCGCCCGCGTTTTGCCTTTTAAGTCTTTCCAGGCCTGCGAACATTCGTAAAAATGGAATACTTCTGAAATGACAATGGATAAAACACATGGTTTCGAATACAGATAATAATGAAGATACTCACTCTCCTCCACAACTCAATAGTCTTCGGGGGACCGTGGGAATTGAGAAGGTTGCTCAACTCTTCCCACTTCTTGGCCATAAGTGCCTTCCCCTGCATGCCCTCAAATTTCCCACGAGCAAATGGTAAATTTTCCGACACGTAATTTACCAATACTTTGGTTTGGGCCCTATTCATTCGCCCTCTCTTGTTAATATCTTCCCTAAAAGGATGCGAATGAATTTCCGAAATAAGAAGTGCTTCATTGCATATTAGGTATAACCATACGTTTGCTGTTTAAAGTTCAACAAGTAATTGACATTCACTTCATGACCTAATAATCATTTTTATATAAATATTGAAGTTAATACCACTTACATTTTACTGTTGACACAGTGGGCACCGCAGTAATAACTATATAATTATTATAGGAAACTACTCCCAGCGAGAACTATCGCACTGTAATGCCCGCGGAATATGATGAGACAAGAAATTCTATTGGTTCTAAGAATTACGTCACCAAAAATCGGGGTTTTGATCGATTTGCTTGAAAAAATTCTCATACCCGCGTAAGGCGAGACTTCTCTGCACTTCCTGTTAGCATTTTGAGAAAGCTACCCCGAGTTAGAGAATACGGATGGTAGCCAATTCTGGTAGCGAACTCGAGGCTACCAGTTCGGGAGCTTCGAGTTTGAGAATAGCCCCCCAGGGCACCCATGTACACCAGAGATTTATGAAGCTACTAACTAGCAAATTGAACGTATGTACGTTTGACCTAACAGTAATTAGTTGATTAAACCCAATGAAATGCGAAGGAATCGACCCTTCGGCATTAGAAAGCAGTATTTAAGCCGCAGTTTCCCCAACTTTGGCCATTTACTGCCGCTGGTCAGCACAATGTTTTGAGCGCAGTGGGCGTGGCTATTCATTCCCATCAACCCCCATTCCTCCCACGCGCATTCCTTAGCGCTCTTGTCGCCTCCATTTCCTTCCAACCTCCTTGTGTGCGTTCCGAATCACGCATGATGCGCATCAAGCTGGAGCGTTGGAGCTATCGTTCCGAATTGCTGACACGCTTTGAAGCTCTTGAAGCGTGTGCGCAAATCGGAAGGCCGGCTTCATAGGTCGGCGGCGGCGGGGATAACGATGGATTTCGCCGCGGCCGGTAGCGGTGGACCCTTCATAGGTCGGCGGCGAGGAAACAAATGAAAGGCGGTAGACGTACAATAACATTGTCACTGCAGTACTTGCATGTCATCGGAATAACGAACATTTTTTTACTCTTGAGAATGATTCGTGCTATATAATGATAAATTTGGTTAAAGATTAGTATGTAATTATTTATTAATGCTTATTTGATGGTAATAGTTTCACTATAATCGTATTCGTCGAGCTAACGTGCAACGCCTCAATCTGAATCACATGTTTATTGAAATGAGTTGACAAAAAGCCTTGCCACTCAATTCAAGAATTATATTGTGCTTGGTTCTTACATTCGAGCGAGTAACATTTGTAATTTGGTCGTTGTTTAACTTGTTAGGCAATGCCATATCAGCATTTATGCGTGATCAGCTCCACTGTCCGAACATGCAATAAATAATAGCCACAACCTGAAAATTTTCTCCCCGTGGTTGCAGCATCAAGAATGGATAACTAATATTTTGCCTTAATATTTGCCAATTGGCGGATTAAAGCCAAACTCTGGTTAACGGTAGTATATTAATGATGCGATATAACCTTAAGGAAGGCTATTTCCGTTGGATACCAGATCATATTTTCCCTAGCCATTATAAATTATACTCTTAACATCTTAAATATATCGTAAACATTATGCGCATTGCTTATAGAATCTTTTACTGAAACTGAAGGGCTCGCTAATCATCCAAAGAGGATTCATTTTTGAAAGGCAGTGGGTTTTCCCGCTTCTCGACCTGCTTCCGCCGCAACAGAATGCAGTCCAGATTCAGCAAGGCTGAATATTTGCGGCCCCCTCTAGCCATCATAGCACAGCTCATCGGTCTGACGTCATGATTTCTAAAGAAGTGTCCTCATTGGCTGAGTACCACCACTTCCGCCGCTGCCGCCGACCTATGAAGCCGGCCGAACGGATTTGATGCGAAGATGGCGCCAGAATAATCTTGTTCAAAAGACTGCGTGAGGAGTAAGCGGGTGGAGGACTGACTGATCTGCGGTATAGCTCGCGATTATCCGTGCCTTTAATTTTAATGTCTCTCTGGTGAATTTTTACATATTATCTCTGCTGATACATATTAACATCGCGATAAAATGGAAAAGATTAGTATATAAGTAAAGGAGCGTGTGTACATGTACAAATAATATGTTTCACAAACAAGAACGTTGTATGATTGACGTGAACAGGAATACCGCTGTCCGATACCATCCCATTTTTTTTCTGATTTAAGTTAGTATTATCAATTATATTTACAAATACTAAAATGTTAAACTTTTGGCTGTAACTAAAAGTAGAATTAAGTACTCGGTCAATGTTGAATGAAAGCAAAGCTGCGTTAAGGTGCAGGGTTAGGGGTTGACTTTGTCTAATGGCTTTGGCTTGCTCTCTGATTCTTTGTGTGGTAACTAGAAATCTCAGAACAAATTTCATTCAATACTGTGATTCAGTTTTTTCACATAGGTGTTCTTCTCTCCGATACCATCCCATTTGTTTTCTGATTCAATTATATTTACAAATACTAAAATGTTAAACTTTTCACTGTAACTTTTTCTGATATTGGGTTCTTTACGTGTTGTGAAATATGGTTGATGTGAATTTAAAGGATGTTTTGAAGGTTAGTTTGCTTTTCAGAATTTATTACTTCGATTGTCATATATAATAGACTTCAGATGTCTTTTGATTACCTACTCTATGCAGTTGAATTCTGGGTTTGTTATTGTATTTTCGTTTTTAAATCTATTATTGCCGGTAGTGCAGTGAGCATGTTGTTGATATATTATTCTACAAAGGTTGAAATCATTGAAATTGCAATTTTCTAGTCTGATGAATTACAACATGTAAAGGCATGTTTGCATGATGCAAATACCCATGCATGTACGTGGCTGGACAGATACATAGGCAAATGCTCCAAGTTAGATTTAGAGCTATTTTATAGCCATATGTTCACGCATTTGTGCAAATTTGGGTGTTTACACAGTGCAACTTCAATAGTGAATGTGTTTATTTATGTATGTACTCGGGTACATGCATTGTGCAAACACATGCATCGCATAGAAATCCCACATATTTGGTTCTATGTCCGGTTAAAAATATGTCCTTGGAGACATTTTTGAGATAAGGGTTGTTGAAATTCTCTGTAATTATGTCAGAAGAAAAGTTATATGTACATTATTGCTTTGACTTTGTAAGATTCAGTACATTCTTAGCACTACTCAACTATTTACCACTTCATTAAAAAATACTTACAATATTTAACATCAATTATTAATGTAATAACCATTAAATAACCTGCTTTCGCCTTTTCCGCTTCCTCACTATTCAAAATAAATTCAAAGGGTGCCTCGTGCCCATCCTCTCACACTATAACTACTCCCATGTCATCGTCTGTTATTTTGAATTAGCTTCTTCCCGCGCTATTCGCTGTCTCCGCATGAACTGCATCAGAAATTTTTGATGCCTTGATGCGCGCATCAGTTTGCCGGAAATGCTCGTTGCGGGGCCGCTTTAGAGCGCTTCAAAGCGCAATTCGGAACGACCCGGAGCGCTCTGATGCGCATCATGCGTGATTCGGAACGCACCCCTTGCCTGCGACAGAAATTTTAGCAAAAGACGATCGAAAGCGCATCAAGAGTCGCGTCCTTATGCAGTGTTCTTGGTACATTGTTTACTTGAGTGTCAGTGTTGTGCGTCCGAGTGCTACAGTGATCAAGTGGAACCAAAGATATCTACGTATTGTAGCGCATTATTGTGCGCGAGTGATGTATTTTGTAGAAATTTTTATTGAGTATACGAAAATTCTATATTGACTTTGTGATTGTCGGGGTGCGTCTCTTTGCATTTTTTTGTCAATAAGTGAGACCAAAACGCACCTGTTGCCACGCCTTCCCCATCGTGGTCGAAACAAGTCCCCCTTTCCACCACGACCGAGAAGGAATCCTCGGCAGCCAGTTGTCTGGCTGCTGGGTTTAAGGATTTCCCCCTGGACCAACGTCCGAAAGGAGCAAATTTTACAATATGTGTAAGGGTTCGTGTTACACTGTGTTTTCTTATGATTATGGTTTGACTAAGTATTTTATTCTCATAGTGAGGGTTGATTTTCTGTTCAAAAGTTGCATTTTGGGGAATGATGTGTATCAGACCGACTAAGGTGGTATTCAAATACAATCGGTCGCATTATTGGAGCGGTTTTATGTGTGTACGCTAGGTTTGCTAAGATTTTTTTTTTTGCTTTTCTATGCTATTGATTTGGTAATTTTCTGTTTGATTTTCACAATACTTAGGGGTTTTTGTTTTGGGTTCCTTGTATTTTGGGGAGCATACGCTTATCTAAGGAGATGTGGTTTTATGTTTATCTTGGTCGTCTCCTGAGTCGGGATTATGCATTGACGGGTCTGTGCATTTTTGTGAGGAATGTTAATGTGGTATATGTGTGGTTACGTGGTTTTAGAATTGTATTGGGTCCAATTTTACAAATTGATGGGGGGAGGGTGGATGTAAGAGGAGGCCGACATATTACTTTATCCACTCCAACCCACACTCACCCCCTTACCTCTTTTACCCACACTCAGCACCCAGCTGTGTCGGTCGTCTATGCCGCTTGCATGTCTAAGTATGGGCAAATGTACTTTAGACTCGATCATACCACGCACGGGAGCGAATGGGAGAAAAGGACGCTCATGGAAGCGTCCGTTGGAAACTTCCCTCAAGGCAGTTAGTCTCGAGCCATGTAAGAGTGATGATGTATGTTGAGTGAACCAATATATCTTGTGAAACTATGAAGTACTTTACAACGTTCCCTTCTACCTTCCGAGGGACCCATCAGCAACAACGGGCGAATTACAATTGCTAATATTTTTACCAAAACACTAATATCTACCTTAATGTTCTATGCACTGGACAAATAGTTTGTTACACGTTATTTATCCTTTATGATGTTAATCAACAAAGGTCCTGATGAAAGATTCTATTAATTATTAAGGACATGCACCTATGAACATATTTGAATGCAATACAAGGCTCAGCACCAATAGTAATGATGTAATTATTGTGCAACAGCTAGTTTTTAGTGTGGATGCATAGAGAAGAATATAATATTTATATACAGGTCTATTATATTTCTTGTATACCTTATACGTATACAGTATACGCATTGGAGGTAGGACATATGACGTTTTCAACATCTTTTAGCTGGGATGTTGCCATGATTTATATGTATACCTCCCACATACAGTATACATCTACCTGCTACCGTATACACAGTTTATACTGATATTTTGAATATATTTGGCATACTTGTGCTGTCTCAGTGGCTCAGACATGCAAATACTAGGTATCAGGGGCAAGAGCACAAAGGTGGAAATAAGTGAATTAAAATTTTGTAACAAAATGAATAAATATTTGAGATAAAAGCATATCTTGAACATTATTTATAAAGGGTTGCATGAGTGTTGCAAATATGTTTCCCAGAGGTTGCGATAAAGTTTCCATGTAGCTTGCAGTTAAATTGCAGGAACGTAGCAGAGGACTTATGGCAGCTTTAGTGACATTACCAGAACGTTTCAGCAACTCCACATAGGTTGCAGTGCAACGTTTCTGTCACGTTTTCACAACTCATTTGGTTTACAGGGGTACCACAGGAACAAAAAGAATAACTGGAAAATCTCCATTCTGGAACCAATTTTGCAGTCCTTTGAAGTTTGTTTGAGACCATAAATATTCATATTTATTTTTATTTCTCACAAATATTGAGATAACATTAGTTGATTAATTTAGGTACTAATTCTCTGGAGGAATAAACTGGCGGTGGAAGCCAGTAATTTTTCAGCTCTGCTACTTATTGTATACATTGTCCTTTTCATTTGCAACCATATCTACTTTGGAGGATTTTATGTATGTTCTATGACTCAACTCAATGTCAGACATCCAAAATGTTATTTCTCTCGTAATTTATAGAACCATCTCAGAAAAATGCATTCATCTTTCCTGCCAAATCAGAAGCTCAAATTGTTTTTGTACATCACCAATTTTCCTATTGATTGATGCTACCATGAATATACATGACGCTACATTGACTCTATTCGTGTCTTGTTGACAGCGAATATGATACGCAAAGAATCTGCCAAAGAGAGAGACAGACAAGGAGGAACAGCATGACTCCATGCATTACACCGGGAAGACACAGAGAGAAATGGGTCCAGGAAGACGAGCCCAAATCAACGTCATCTTCACCTGAAGATAGTAGTTGAATTGTTCCAAAAATTCATTCGACAATGTCTTTTGAATATCGAGTTCAGCAATCAGAAGCTGAAGGTATCTATTCTTATAGAGGGCTGCAGTTTAGATTGCAAGGGAAAAATTACACACAGGAATAATTAACACTCATCACAAAGAATATTTTAGTGAACAGTTTGCAACATACACCAATCACAACCAAAAATTTGAAACATTGTAAATATAAGATGTAACTTACAGGAAATATATTTGGTACAAAACAAATTCTTAGAAACAAAGTTTTAAATTTTTTATGATAAAAAACTCAACTTCCGTCAATCCCAATCTAGACCTTATTGAATGCCCTTTTCCAAACATTTTATCAAAACATCATCAATATTGCCGAAGATAAATGAAGACTATGAACTCTAAGGCTTCCGCGGAGTCGTTCAGAAGATATCGAAGACTATTAAACAAAAGTTACAGTTAAGCCAAAATGAAAGCGTATGCATGACAAATCATGAAAAAATTCTATAACTGATGCTTAAAACACTTAATAACTTTGGCATTAGAGCATTGAAAAATGCATCGTGAAATTACTAACAACATTTGCAATGGTAATGACACCTAACTTGCTCAATGGAAATCAAAAGATTAAAATACCAGTACTTTAAAATATTTACATAACATGCGAAAATCAAGCATGAGGCAGAAACAAAACATCAACAAGCAAACAAAATACACACCGAGTTTAGCCCACCGACATTCAACATACACTTAAGCATAGAAATGATAAGGTAATCAGGTGATGACAGTACAGAGTGCCGGCCAAAATAATACATTGGGAGTGTTGCCCCCTGCTCAAATCTTATCTGGCAGACACTCAATGCATTGGACAAAATCATCACTTGGTTTCAATGGGTCCCAATGCAAGGAGTGCTCATCTCCACAAACTTCTATCACAGTGACCTGGATATCACACTAGGACATCCTCTCTCCCTCCTCAAGCAATCACCAAAGGCTCATCATCAGAGAAGCCACGGATCACAGGTGAATCCTCCTCATCTGAAAAGAGACAAGCCATTGCACCAAAAAATTGATATTATGATAATGTTATTGCTTAAAGTTCATTTGAATCAGTGATACTAATAAGGGAAAACAGAAACTAGACAATCATGCAACCACATCCATATAGCCACCACCTATCAGCAATATACATAAAATTTATCAGAAAACCATTCACTCATTGTGAGAGGGGGAGTAGGATGTTGAAACCATTGGGTGAAGCAATGCAACCAATTGGATTTGTCAGCAGAAATGCCACAATACAATACACGCATTCCACAAAGGACAACTCTCACCCAACTATGCGATTTCAAAAAACTTTGTTCGATCATGCCTTTTAAACCCGTTTGTTATCATGTGATGGTGCCCAGACCATCAATGAGATTCCCTATAATTTCTCAATTGCCAAGCATCTGAACATCATGGCTCAAAGGTAATTAATTATAACCATCAAATGTACTCTTATGCATTCAAAGTAATTTATTCAAAAATTATTTAAAAGGCAGAAAACTCACTGTACACAGTTTAAGTATTTTTTAAATTCAGTTTAAAAAATTAAGTAACATCAACTAACCTCCCTTATTTTTCATAAGAGAAATTTCAAATAAATTGTAAAACTTAAACATCAGAAAATTCCAACAACAAATAATTTTATTCAATTTTGAATTCTTTTAATAGACCCAAAACCTTAAGTAATAAAACTTCAGTTTTTTATTTAATTTTTATCCAAAAATCAGTCTCACAACAGAGAGGTAGAGAAATCTCAAACCAAACAAAAAACTTACCCCTTGGGAAGTTTTGGATTAGGTAGTCTTCACCCAAATCATCCTCAAAATTATTAACTACACGAGGGACATGATCTTTCTTTTCTAGTTCTTCAAAGACGTGTGCCACATCTTCAGGTGTTCTGTATCACTCCCTAAACCTCACTTTTGAGCCTCCGGCATACTAATAGCTAGTGCATCCACACCCGCTCAAAGCAGAAGGGATGCACTTAACATCATATGGAAGGACTATGACAATGACATAGTTGCCCAGGTATAAACATTCCCCTCAGTTTGTGCAGCATGTCTCAGTATTTATTCCACATTTCTCCTTAACATCCATGCTCGCATTCTGGCTAGAGCCAAGATCACTAATCCATCACTAATCACTGATTGCATCATTTCTTGGTCAATGATCAATGAACCCAGAGCGTAATGGGTGGATTGCAAGAATGGAGTTTTAACTATGTTTAATTCACGGTCGCCAAAAAATCCAGAAACCATGAATTTTGGCTTGCAAGAACAAGGTTTCTGCTTTCCTGTGGCCTAAATTGCAATTCAAAGGCTGCAAATTCCCAAGCCCGCTTCTGGGTAGGTTTAATCTGAGGGCTCTAATGTTGAAAGTAAACAAATGTGGCCGGTAGGGAAGATGCAAACATTCAAGGTGAATTAATTATTTACGTGACTTGGGGTCTTTGAGAGGACTTCCATTGGTATAAATGGATTTATTAGAAATTAGAGTGATTGCAACTTGTTCTTATGATGAATCAGAGTTCATGCATAGATTAAGGTCCAATGGTCTTGTAATACGTAAATCACTATGGAAGGCTAGTATTTATCAATGCACTAAAAAGACCATAGAATATTTCACGTGTTACAAATTTGTAAATTGCAAATACAAGTACAGTTTTACGATAATGGAAAATTTTAAGAAGTGCTGCGGGATGATAATGTTGCAAATAAATTGATATTATATAGACGTTTAAGGAACCTTTGGGACCCTTTCATCCTTCAATATTATGGGCAATGTTTATTGAATTTTATGTTGATGCCTCCGAGTCATTGAATGAAAATGGAGAATATATTTTGTTCTCACAGAAGGTATGATGGTGATTTTGAGATAAAATGGTAACATTATGAAGAGTGCTCTGGGTGTAATTTATGTAGTCGGAGGTTGATTAAAAGGATTTGAGGAGAGCTTTTGAAACTTACAGGGTTGTACTAGTGTGTTGACTATGGCTCTAAATGTAATGAAAATTTAAGTAAATTATTTTCACTTTCCGGTAAATTTTAGACATAGTACTGATTTAACAGAGCAATTTGAGCAAACAGAGCAGAGGATATTTGTTATTTATTATTGCTACAAGAATAACTTCCCATTTAAAATCGACACATAGCATTCAAATAAGAATTCTATTTCAAACAGAATACTATGAACATGTAAGAATTTGATTCCAATTAAGAAAGCATAGTGCATCAATAATTTTTCGCTGCAGTCAGGAAAAAATACCCAAGTGTCAGACTATGAATAAGTCAATGAAATGATGATGAATAAGTCCTTCAGCCAATTACAACGTGCACTAAATAAGTGACATTGAGAAAATCCAACGAAAATAAGAAAAAAAAATGACCATTTAATCCTTAAAAACAAAAGCCATGAGTAAAAACATAATTAATTCCAAAAATAATGCAGTGTTAACATGAAATGCAAAATTAATACCTTCATAACAATTTGCAAAAGCAAAAAAAATTATTTTGCTTATTGTGCTCACAACCATAGGTGGTAGAAAAATTATAAAGTAGAATCTTGTTGTTACGTATCTTATTATTACGTAAAACTTGTTCTTACGTAAAGCATCGAGCAGACCCGGCCGATTTCCTATGTTACCTCATGTAAAAATCTTGTTCTTACGTAAAATTTGTTGTTGTGTTATTACGTAATGCTCTAATGGCACCAATGGAAGTCATAACTTCGTTACTGCATAAAGAAACTCTTAAAAAATGTGATGACATTATATTCAACAGGTTATTCTGTTTGAACTAAACTCACTTTAAGGCTTACAATGGCTTCTAACGGCTGCACTCAGCTGTGCTGACCATTAAAGGCTGCGGTCCAAAACTCGCTACAAACGCGTTTGAAGTGAGCTTCCGAGCGGTCCGTAATTCGCTCCGGAGCGCTACAATATACACTGTGACGTCAACAAATATGTCATCACATTCTTTCCCACTACGCTCCCAATGCTCACGGATGAAACTAGGGTCTGCTGGAGCGAATCATTTCTCGAGGGAAAGTCAAACTAGTAAGATGGTGGAGCTTAAGCTGTACCACGAAGCGACGGGGACTATGTTTAATCTCGTGGTAAACGAAGAGGTTTACCGACAAGCATACGAAGGTATGAACTGATTTAATTTCATGAATTGTTTTTATATGCATTTGTTTTTGCGTAATATGCAGATGATCACCTAGCATTGGCTGATAACTGGCCTAAGGTTAATGGTTTTGTATTTAACAGGGAAAAAACCCAAAAGCTAATCTGTAGCATGAAGTTCGCCTCAGGTAATCAGAATCCAACAAAGCTTCTTGGGTTTTACATCGATACCAAACTCAACTGGAGCTATCACAATTACTGCAAAAGAAATAATAATCTTCTATCCCTTAATCAAAGCAGATTATCTAAAACTCAACACTCTCTGACTAATTTAGGTATCAGGCCATTTAACCATCTATGTACCAATTTCAGCCAGAATGACCAGCTTGACAAAATTCAAGTGTGTGATTCACTCCTGGCTACCATATTTATTTCACTTGGGTGTAATATATATTCACATACAAATGCTAACAACCCTCAATCAAACCACAGCAATAAATTGAAATTGTGCTTCAGCAACTTTTTGCATGGCTTTTGTCTCTTCCTCTCCCGGCTTTGCTGCGCCGTATCATCGAAAAGAGGCAGCGTTCTGAACTACATATTACGACCGTCCGTACATGCATTCAGACCCAATGTTTGAAGTGTGAAAGGGAACTAGTGATGACGAAGATACAACTACAAGGGCAGATGCTGGTGTTCTACTTGCAATCATTTTCCTTTTTGTGCTTTCTTGGCCTGTGGGAACCCGTCCTTCTAAAAATTAACGAGACACAGACTTATCTCCAAACCAAAGGATTGAACATACAAAAATGTGATATAAAACTCAGGGCATTAAAAATATTTCTATCTGAAAACAGGGACAAGCTAGTGAATAACGGTCTTAACTACGCCAAAGAAATTTGCAACTATCTAGGAATAGTCATGGAGCATCAGCGTCGACCCAAAAAGAAGAAACAAATGTTTGGTGAAGTATCACAGGACGCTGAATTGCCGTACGACATAGAACTAACGACAGAAATGTTTTCTTCACTGGACAGAGTGATCCAAGAATTAACTTCGAGATTTCAACAGCTGCATGCACTTGCTGAGAAATATGCCTTTCTTACCCCGTCGAATCTTTTGGATGATGAATATAAATGTCAAATAGATCACGATGACATTGATAAAGAGGAGTTCCTTAATGAGAGAAAAAGACTCGAGCATTTTATTGCTGTTGCTGATATTGAAGAAGGAATAAAGATGAGGAAAGAAGGCCCCCTTGAACTTCTGCAGTTTATTCAAAAGTATAACCTTGGGAATTCGGTTCCAAATGTAGAAATATGTAATGCTGCGGATTTTCCTCACAATTGCTGTAAGTGTTGCTACCTGTGAGAGGAGTTTTTCAAAACTAAAACTGATCAAGAATTACCTAAGATCTACTATGAGCGCCTTGCGTTAGAGAAATCTGGCCATACTGCCTATAGAGCAACAAGTATGACAGACAAAATAAATGCTGACAGGGCCATTGAAGAATTTGCAAACAAAAAGGCAAACGAAAAATTACTTTGTAGACATTTGTAGTTTTAATTTTGGAATTAAAGATGATATTGATTTTGTACAACTTTTTACTATTTTCCTCTTTATTTTTGCTTTTTTGTTAAACACTGTTACCTCTAAAGTGCGCGAATGTTGGGTGTGTATTTAAAGCATAATGCATGTGAGCATGTGAAAATAATATCATAATTGTACTCAAACTAGTTAACGTATATACAACTTAAAGAGTGTGTCACTGTGCAAAATGTATTTCTTAGCGGGGCCGGGGGTGCCAAACTCAAGGACCGCCCCGGGCGGCACACGCACTAGCTACGCCACTGCCCACAACTAAGAATGTTTACTCAAATGACGGAAATTACCTTGTGAATTAATTTATTTGCATGTCATTTTCCTTAGAGAAAGTAAAATTCAATTTATAGATATTTTTAGGTTTGTGGGCGCTACAACGTGCGACTGGAATCGTCTACGATTGGGCATTTCAATATGGACATGCCATTAGTAAAAAAGCCTAGGAGAGTCATTTCTCTCAATGAAAAATTAAAAATGATTCATGAGTATGACAAAAGAGATACCACCATGAGTGAAATTGCTCGCAGTTTTAAGGTTCCGGTTTCTACGTTGTCATCAATTTTAAAGAACAGAAAAAACATTGAAAATGCAGTGGATTCAGGAAAATCGCTGAATGGAAAAACAATTAGAGGGGCCAAATTTCAAGATCTCGAGATTGCTCTTTTAGTTTTTTTTCTGAAATGTCGCGAAGCCAGTATTCCAATTGGTGGGCCTATTCTGCAGAAAAAGGCAGAAGATCTTGCCAGCGAAATGAATATTGAATATTTCAAGGCATCCCTTGGTTGGTTGGCTAATTTCAAAAGCAGGCATAACATTGTATTCTTAAAAGAATGTGGAGAGGAAGAAGCTGTGGACATCTCTGCAGTCACTGATTGGCACTCTGTGAATGCACCCAAGATAAGAGAATACGATCCCCAAAATATATTCAACTTTGATGAAATGGGGCTCTTTTACAATGAATTACCTGATTCCACACTGGCTCTAAAAGGAATAAAGTGCCATGGAGGGAAGAAGAGCAAGGTTAGGGTCACAGTGGGACTCTGTGTTAACCAAACAGGGGAGGAAAAAGTAAAGCCAGTGTTCATAGGCAAACATGAAACTCCTAGGTGCCTAAAATATGTAAACAAAGACAGGCTGCCTGTGTTTTATGAATTTAATAACAAAAGCTGGATAAACAGAACCATTTTTGAGAAAACCATCCTTGGATTAAATCGAAAAATGGCTTGTGAAAACAGAAAAATATTTCTAATAATAGATAATGCAAGTTGTCATAAATTGAAAAAGGAATTTTCAAATATTGAGATTCTCTTCATGCCGCAAAATTCTACAAGTAAATCTCAGCCTCTAGATAAGGGGATAATCCAAAATGTAAAATGTTTTTATCGCCAGCAACTTGTAAGGCATCATCTACGATGGCTAGGTGAGTTTTAATTGCTTGTATTTCATTTATTCATAAAATTAAAAACTCATGCATTGATGAGTATGAAACATTTAGATTCATATAAGTGAGAATTGTATTTTATCAAGCAAACTGAAATATGTTAGAAAGTAGGGGAAGGATATCTTTTTTAATGATTTGACATTGTCGGTGTCAACATAAAATAAAACATTTAAATTGTGACAACAGTATTTATTCAAGTATTGTTAAAATAGTAGATACAATTTCCATTCATAAAATGGCCTTTTCTCATTCAATGATAAACTGAAGAGTCAGGGTGCAACCGGGTGGATGTACCTAAATGGACCCTGATGAATGCAATGAGAGCTTTAGACACTGTCTGGAAATCAGTTAAACCCCTTACAGTAGCAAAATGTTGGAATGCTGCAGGCTTTACTCTTTCCTCAGTTGATGAGATACAGTCAGAGTAACTTCTCATTATTCTCTTTTTATCAATCTGTACTTCCTTGCTGTTATCAACTTACGTTGAATCATAGAAAGGAAGTTGAGCAAGTGTCCTGAAGTACACTAATAGCATTTCCTTTTTTTTTCAAGTTGTAATAGTTGTTAATTATACACAACACACATCAGTATTTAGTGGAATAACTTTTAAAATAATACATATACCTGAACTATACAACTGCAGAAATGTTTAGTTTTTTAACTGTCCAATAGGGAGAAGATGAAATACTCAGATGCCAGAGAATGGGCCTATCCAGTGACTTCAAAGAGTATCTGAATAAAATTGGGGACACAAACAACGATATGCATGCTGAAGATTATTTAGATATCGATGATGGTGTCATGACAAGTGATATGCATGTAGAAAATGAAACATTGAAAGAAATTAATAGATCTGGACCAAGCCATGAAGCTGGTGACAGTGATGATGGAGATGATGTGAATGACATACCAATAAAACCTCCGACGCAAAAAGGCCTTCAAATGGCTATGTGACTTCTCTCTGACTTCTATGCAACAAATGAAGTTGAAGAGGATTTTTTGTGTCATTTACAAAGTATTGAAGAAACAGTGAACAAATCGATAGACAAGGCTAAAGTCCAGAAAAAAATAACCAGTTATTTCAAAAGAGACTAGAGTTTCCCATTCTTCAACTGATTTTTTAAAACTTGTTTATTTTATACATCTTCAAAAATAGAATTGTTGCCATTATATGTATATGTAAAAACTTTCAATTAGTAAGACAAAGAAAAACATTTAATTATCAGTTTCAGCCTATGATTCATTAAAATGTATTAACCTAATATTGGAGGCCTCAAAATTGATACCATTGCAAACTTTTTAAGAGTAACTTGTTGTTACATAACTTGTTATTACATAAAGGCCCATTTCACACCCCCATGCATTTATGTAATAACAAGATTCTACTGTATATTCCCCAAAATACATTGTTTTATAAAAGACATTTCTCGCATTATGTCTCTCCCTACTTCTGATATGCACTGACATGGAGAAAGAATTAACTCAGCTAAGGCACAAGCTTATCAATAGGCCACTGCTCATAAACGTTCGTGCTGATTTCATTCCCAACTTTTTGATTGTTTATTTGCATTGCCTTAGCGCCACTGAGCACATTCATTTGTTTTCAGTGAGATACTTTGACCATGTATATAATAGACACAGCATATTCGCTTTGAAGCAATGGGAATGAGTGTTGTGAAGATGTTGCAACACTGGTAACGTAGCTGTTGGTAGAAAGTGGTGTTGTTCTGCATGTGTGAGATATGAGCTGAGAGATGGATGTGGTGTCATTTTTCTCAATAAAACAGCCCTTTTTCGGAGGTACGTTTACCTTGACATCATTAAAGGATACAGTGAAGAATAAAATACCCACCCAAAAGCTTCCTTTGGTGATATGCACAACTGAATTTACTGCTCGAACGCCATGGCATCATCTCCGAACTCTGTCTATGTTTTTTGAGCACATGTGCACAGCAAACGATTTCTTAAATAGGAATACTCATCATGGATTTTTAAAAACAGGTAAGAAAAAATGCCAGGGATAATGAGAGTAAAAGGCTGGTAGTAGCAATTAGTCTCCCGTGGGCGAGTATGTTTGCATTCGATAAATTCATGTTTTTTAACTTGTAGTTGGTAACTCTGGACTCGTAATAAGAGTAACTTGTGAACTTGAGAGTAAAATGCTGGTAGTAGCAATTAGTCTCCCATGGGCTACTGTTCATATTCGATTAACTCACGTTTTTTTACTCGTTGTAGGTAACTCTGGAATTGTGATAACAAATAATTTCATCTGATTGGTGTCACATTTTATGAATATGCCTTTCATTAAAAGTCATCCTTACTACTGCAGCATTGAAAAATGTATTCCCATTCATATAAGTCACATTTAAAGCATAATGCATTCGGCAATGATGATCAATGTCTTCACTCTGACAAGGAGTACCTAAAAAACACTACTGTGACCCATCATCATTCTTAAAAACGAGTAGCTTTTTCACATCGGGACCAATGACCTAGGTTCATAATTTCAAAACTTCGTTATCTGTAATATCTGGTACTGTTACATGTATTTAGATACCCTTTTGGTCGGGACCTAAGATTTTGCTTTGTAGAATCAAAATTTGGTAATTTTGAGTTTCTACTGCATTACTATCTCAGCAGTGGAGCAGTTACTCTGAGGGTTAATCTCCTGGGTTAATACATTTCCCGGCTTGTGACGATTGGAACTAGAACTGGCGAAATGTGTGATTTTGTAATGAAAAATTTTAATGTGTGTTTTTGATTTCATATCTTAGCACATAATTCGATCTTTAATCATACCTGCTCATCTGAAATCCTTCCACAGCACAGCTATAACACACGAAATATTGGAGAGACCAGGAAAATATGCCAAGGGACATCATTTGTGATGATTATGAAGAAAATACATTGATAAGAAGTCCGTAATTAAAAACCACCCATTTTTCGGAAACGTGAACTTCGTAATAATAAGAGGCTTCGGTTTAAATGGAAACGATGGTTGTATTCTGAGCATGTACCCGGTCGCACTCCACTGTTACCGATGGCAAAACAACAACTGACTTGAGATAAGGTTGCGGGAGGGAGAGAACACTCAAAATCGGAGCTTGATGCAACAGTTTATATACACAAACTGAGCATCATGGAGAACTTGGTTTGTATTATAGGAAACCACATGGAAAATTTTGCATAATTTATCATGGAATGAAAAAAAAGTTAGTGTCAAGGGCCTAAAAGTGAAGATACTTACCTATGAGCTTCACCAAGCCACAGAGAAATCTGCTTAAATTATGAGAGTGGGCCACAAACGGAAGGCATTGGTTCAGGCGAAGAGAAAAAGGTCCTCAAAACCTTCCTCCATGGGAATGGAAAGAAAGCCCCAAATTTCTTAAAATTTCGATACTTATAAAATCAGGGTGCATGTCTCACATAGGTGCACATGGCACTTGGGTTTACATGGTATCTTAAATGGTATCAAGGTATCTTATCTTGGGTACATTTATTTTACTCATTAGAAACAAAATAGAAATGTCTGTTAAGCCACAAAACAAAGATGGTGTCTCAAAAAAGAGGAATACTACCGATTCTTCATGCAGTACAGAAAAAACATGCCAAAGACAACTACTGAGAATAATACTTAAAAAGTGTGAAGTACAGTAAAGAGAGAAATACAACAAAGCTCACCAATGAAATCTCCGACTGCAATGCAATGCAAGAAAGAGAGAGAGAGAGACTTGTAAACAGGCCATGATTAAGTGCCTTTCAAGTAATAGTCATACATGTAACTCACCTGAGTTCATATTGCATGGGCATTGTAATGTTTGACATTCAACATTTATTCTATAGATTACCCTGGTATTACAATACTAAAAGCAGTGTCAGAGTGAATTCAAGGCTGGCAACTGAATTGTCCATCACACGAAATTAGGCCAAAATAATGTGCTCATCGAGGCACCACTGCACATCAGCTGTACCAACTATTTGAGTAATTCAATAATTAAGGAAAATATTATTACTACACTGCAGCTAGAAAGGATTAAAAACAATTGCAATTTTAACAATTAATGAAGCAAATGTATAAACGGCAACTGGATCAACATATATCAAAGTACTAGTGAGGCAGTGAGTGTCGACACTGAAGGAGAAGAACTATACTGTAAAACTCCATAACAATAATAGAAATGGGAGGTTGTACCTCTCACGGCATGTGTTTAAAGTTGAAAAAACAGGTCTATACAGGAAGAAAATGGAAATACAAATATTCATTGCGCAATAAAAGAGGACTGGTGCTCCTGGCTTCAAAGTGGATCAGCTCACCTTCTCTCAGGGGCAAATACTGAGGGCGATGTGAAATTAAAACCCTAGTTTATTTGCCATGCTGACTATCCCATAGCGTTAACCCTCAGTCACTTGCACTCTACTGCATACATATGCTGTCATGTTGAGTCAATTATTATTCAAAATATGATTCAAAGACTTTAACTATCACTGTGATGGTAGGAAGATAAGATGGTATCGAATATAAGATGCGTTGGGTTTTTACTTTAGGGAAAAAATTTTCCGCTTTCGGCCCGCAACCCACAAGTGGCCACCGCGGTCAAACTTTCATCACCCCTCTTGCAAAGACAGCCGCCTTACCGCTGGCTTGAGCCCACTAAAATACTCTATTGTTTATTAACTAGTTAAAAATCGATATCACAATGTAAGTTTACGATGGAAATTGTTATTAATGACTGCTGTAAAGAGCTTCATAACAGGACCAAGATCTTGCTTCTACTAGTTTTCATAACCAATAAAAAGTTGTTTCATAAACTTTTTAATAGTTCCATTGGGCAGATTTCCGGGATTCGTCCGTGTTGACATCTTGAAAGATGGTGACATTTCGCCTCCTCTGCTGTAGGTGTCTTCAGCCTGGCCTGATGACGCCTACAGCAGAGTGGGCGAAACGTCACCATCTTTCAAGATGTCAATGCAAACGAATCCTGGAAATCAGCCAATTGGAATACTCAATCGCCGCGAAAACCTTCTACAAAAACTTGTTAATAACTTTTTTATGGCACCTTAGAAAGAACTGAATATTTAAATACATTGAAAATAGTTTTTCCTACACAATACTACAGGTTCATTGCGATTTAACTTCAAGTTTCTTCAATATAAAATGTCAAAGAGAGCGCTCCGTTCGAAATCATCAAAAAAACAGGCACTTTTTTGTTCTCACCTGAATAAAAAATCACGACTGTGATATGATGATGTGATAAAGATGATGATATTATTATGTGCGACTTTGGCTCTTTGCCAAAATTTCACGTAAAGTGCACTAAAAGTAATATCACTGTTTTAACTGCCTTGAGGAAATGTCAGGAGATAAAGTATTGGTGAGTTCATTGTGCTGCAATCCATCCAGCCATATTCAAGAAATGCCGAGTGTATTTAATAGAATATCTGCTTCTTACACTGAATTGAATTTGTCTGTCTTGGAACTTCATAAGACCATCAGGTGTGATGGTATAATTGAGAAACAGTCGATCGAATTTGAACTGATCAAGAGGGAGATTCAGGAGCTCACGAAACCTACTGAATGTCTCACTCCAGTTGACGAAAAAGTGACCTCACTCGCGTCTACGGCTGAAGGGAATACTTCTTTTGGGAGTACTACTTCTATGAATACTTTTAGGAAAAACAAGTCGGAGATGGTACAAGTGACTATGGTAAATCTTTGCTGTAGGCAACTGAAAGTGGACAATCGCGAGCTCGAAGCAGCTAGCACCCATCCTGCATCAAGCTATGAAGCCAGCATGGATTCTCGCATTGATAAGCCCAAGATGACGATGGGAACTTCTGATGAGGCGTTTACTAAGGATGCAAAGGGTTATTCAGCAGTGGTTCATAATGGCAATGTAGTACAGCCTAATTCTGCCGTCGTGAACGATGCTCCCGATGCCGGAAACTGGGAAAAGGTATAAGGAAAGAAAAAGAAAGTGAGAAGCCCCCCTGTTGTTGGTACTGCAGTATCGGATGGGTCTTTACTTGGTATGCCGAGGAAACCCCGTAAGTCTCATAGACATTCCTGACTTTAACTGATGGCTGACATAACAATTCAACGTGATGGAATAGCTAAACAACTGCATTCGATGAAAAGTAACAAGTCCCAAGGTCCAGAAGGAATACCTGCACGCGTGCTGAAGGAGTTAGTGCCACAGATTGCACTATTCTTAGAAATTATATTTAACAAATCATTATCAGAGGGCAAGGTGCTCCAATACTGGAAAACAGCAGACATCGGTCCGATATTCAAAAAAGGAAATAAAAGTGACCCAGGAAATTACTGGCCAATATTGCTAACATCACTTTCAGGTAAGATTCTTGAACACATTGTAGTTAGTAATATTAATACATTCCTGGATAATCGTAACTTCTTACATGGCAGTCAGCACAGCTTCCGTAAAGGGACGTCCTGTGAAATACAGCTTGTGCTCTTCCTTCATGATATCCTACAATCAGGTGAATCGATTAAGCAAGTCAACGCGATATTCCTCGATTTCAAGAAGGCATTCGACTAGGTTCCTCACAAAAAACTCACATATAAATTGCAATCATGCGGAGTTAATAGAAAAAAAGTGAATTGGATACGTGACTTTCTCAGTGATCGAAAACAAAATAGTTGTTATTGATGGTTTTAGCTCTGATATGGTCGAAGTCACTTCCGCTGTTCCTCCGGGAAGTGTGATTGGCCCTCTTTCATTCATTATCTATATTAATGACCTAAGTTCTAGAGTTAGCAGTAAATTAAGATTATTTGCAGACGATACAGTTATCTATCGTGAAATGAGCGAAGACACTGACTATGAAGCTCTGTCATCGGACCTTAACAATGTCCATTCATGTTACCAGGAGTGGGGGTTAGAATTAAATATCAGCAAATACACCACAGTCCACTTCCTGCGAAAGTCATCACAAAAATGCCATACCTATACTGTGGGTGGAGTAAACAAAATCTTCAGATACAGTAAAATATCTTGGAATTACCTTAACACCTGATATATCGTGGGAATAACATATACAAAACATATGTAGTGCAGCATTAAAGAAACTAGGTTTTGTTATACGTATAATAGGAAGGTCTTCCGATGAAAAAGTCATAGAGAGATACTACTTTGCTCTATTTAGGCCACACCTTGAATACGCCACAAGCATTTGGGACCCTGGTCAAATAGATTTAACCAAAAAAATTAATAAAATAAAAAGGAAAGCAGCACTCTACGTTAAAAACTGTTACGAGCGTACATATAGTGTCTCACAACTTTTAGAGGGATTAAGGTGGGAGCCCCTAGAGACTCGGGAGGCTACACGCTAGGCTTAGGTTGCTTGATGAATTCATAACTGATATTTTTCAGAGCAACATAGAAAATAATATCATGACTCTCAACTACACCTCTAGGTCTGACAGATGCGATAAAATAAGCGAGATACACTGCCGAACAGATCGGTACAAGAACTCGTTCTTTCTGCGAACAATAAGGGACCACAATAAAAATTGAGCTCCACTAAATACACTCCTATTATTCATGTCACCATTTCATCTCCAAAAAACTTACACCTTATACGGCTGGTGACCTAACACCCCCTGCCACATGCCCATGTGGCAGATCGCGGAGTATCATGTAGATGAAGATGCGCATGTCTGGAAACTCAACAAATCCGCAATGGTGGAGACTGTTAAAAATTTTGTTCTATGTAAAATTCCTGATCTAAATCGTGATATTGATATTGAGCAACTCAAGGTCACAAGAGGGGAATATGCTTCTTTTCGTATCTTGGTGGATTCACAATTTTACGAAGACCAGTATAATTCTTCACTTTGGCCCAGTGATGTACTTGTGACATGCTATTTTTTTCAGAAAGCTCATTTATACTCTCATCCAGGGTAAATGAACCGAGAGCACTGTTTAATCTGGTGAATAACTGTGATATCTCATTACTTCATAGTCACAGTGTATATGCTCACATTGATAAACTTCAATGGTTGATTGAGCAGTGTAAACCTAGAGTGATGTGCTTAACTGAAACACATCTAACAATGAATATAGAGGACTTTGAGGTAGAAGTGGATGATTATTAGGGATGGATGGATCCAGGTTGCTGAAAATGCTTAGGGCCATGTATGACACAGGAGAGATACCAACCGACTTTCAGAAGTGCATCATGGTTCCTATACCGAAGAAGGCGGTAGCTACAAAATGCGAACAATACCGAACCTTAAGCCTAATATTGCATGCGTCGAAAATCCTCACAAACATAATCCTGAGGAGAATTGAAGGAAAGGTAGAGGATATGCTGAGTGAAGATCAGTTTGGATTCAGAAGAGGATCAGGAACAAGAGAGGCAATTCTGGCATTGAGGCTTCTTATTGAAAAACAAATGCAGAGAAATAAAACTACTTATATTGCCTTTATTGACCTGGAAAAGGCATTTGACAATGTTATCTGGAAAGAGATGTTCAGAGTGCTGAAGAAAGCAGGCCTAAAATATAAAGACATGCGGGTAATACTCAGCTTATACATGAACGAAATGTTTGTGATAAGGAATTTTCATCAAAGGCAAGAAGCAAAAGTTAGCAAAGGTGTGAGACAAGGATGTGCTCTCTCTCCTCTTATATTCAATGCTTACATCCAGGAAGCTATAGACCAAGTTCGTGAATCTACTGAGGTGGGGATTAAAATTAATGGACAGAAGATAGATATGCTGCGTTATGCAGATGATATTGCTGTGATCACAGAGACCAAAGAAGATCTAGAAAGGATGCTCGACACAATGGGTAGGATTTTTTGTAAACAGTATGGCATGAGAATAAACAAACGCAAAACCAAGGTGATGGTTTGCAGTATGAAGAACAATATGAACCCCCAATAATGAGAATTGGAGGAGAGAAGCTAGAAGTAGTAGAGGAATTTGCCTACTTAGGAAGCAGAATAACAAGAGATGGTAGAAGCCAGAAAGAAATTGTAAGGAGAATACATCAGGCCAAAATTGCATTCTATCTTAGAAAGAACCTACTCACCAGCAAGAACATCAGTTTGGAAATAAGGAAACGGATGATGAAAGCATTTGTTTGGAGTGTAGCCCTATACAGGAGCGAAACATGGATAATAAGAAAACAAGAGAGAAGGCGGCTAGAAGCCCTGGAGATGTGGCTCTACAGAAGGATGTTGAAGCTCAGCTGGAAAGATAGAGTCACAAACGAAGAGGTACTGGAAAGAGTTCAAGAAACCAGATCCCTGTGGAGGCATATCCAAACAAGAAGAGACAAACTCGTAGGGCACATTCTAAGACATGACAACATCGTTTTAACTATAGCAGAAGGAGTTGTAGAGGGAAGGAATCGCCGGGGACGACCAAGGATGTCATTCATGCAGCAGATTGTGAATGATATGGGTTGCACCACATACACGGAAATGAAGAGGAAAGCAGACAGAAGAGAGGAATGGCATACTGCTGCAAACCAACCCCAGGGTTGAACACTGAAGAAGAAGGATCCAGGATTTTTTTCTGATCCGGATCCACACCGGATCCTCGGATATTTTCGGATCCAAGAACATTTTTAATTGCATGCTATAAAACGAAGTTATTAAAGTAATCAAGTTTCTTTTGGGGACATACAATAAAAGGAATGATATTTCGATTATGTCTTACACATTTTAACTGGCTCTGAGCAATTTACATAGTTGTGAAAACAAAAGGATTACTGAAAACACCAATTTCTATTTTTGTGAACCCTTATGGTTGTGTAAAAACCGTATTCTGCCAAACTCATTTCGATTCTTTTAATGCTTTCAAGTTACTTTTTAAGAACACCAATACCTGAATACCTTTGGGATCTAAATGGTTACGCTTACTATCAGCAGCAAAATTCCGTCACTCAAGTTTGGAGACTAACATCTCGAAGACGGCTAAATCGATTTTAAAATGAAGTACACCAAATCAAAGCTTGTTTATTTCTGCGTTTAGTAATGGTATACAAAAATTTTACTGTTTATACTGATTTCAGAGAGTGCTCTTGTAAAAACAGAGTTTTAGCGCATTTTTCCAGGTACGGGGCGGATGCATCACATTTAAGGCTTCGTAATAACAACACAGATCAAGATATCAATATTTCTTTAACAAATATTGTAGCAAAGATCTTTCTTAACAATCATATGAAGTTTCATATTATGTAGTGCATTAGTATTTTAGTTATTGATGAAATTGCAAGACTTCGTTATTTTCCGTTACGCACATCCCTGAAAACCGCCGTTTGGATCTTCTTCAAGCTATCGAGTTCATCATCATGAATCCACTTGTAAAATCTTAAATGAATTCGTAGGTTAATCAATATCGCTTAATATTTATTTTGGAAAAAGAACGTGCTGAAATGCCAGGCACATGCCCGGAAGAGAAGGGGAGAGGCACGCGCTGTTGCCGTTCTACTGTTACTGCCTAAATTATCCCTCAGCCTCAGTAATTTCATTCAACACGCTCCCTGTGAACCTACTAATAATAGTACGTGATATGGCCATAGAGATGGCATTCATAGTCTAATCGGTGTAGTCTTACAGCGGCCATGGTCGTTCGATATCTTGATTCTTCGCCTTTTCGAGACAGTTTCCACAATCTGAAATTCTGTTGCGTAACGCCCGAGAGATCTTTGAAACAAATCATTGCATGGGTAGGACAAGCTACGTAGTGCATGTGCCATGCAAAGAGAGAATCGGAACTCTTTTTACTCCCTCATATAGGACGCTTCATCCACTAAAGCATTAATTTAAAATTTCGGATCCAGATCCGATTTTTTTCAGTGAATTTGGATCTGATTTCATCATCCGTTGCAATGTAATATCCGCGGATATTTGGATCTGACGTATCCGATCCGACCATCCCTAATGATTGTATTGTTACCAGAGTGGACTCCACTAGTCGCCACACTGGTGGGGTCATGTTTTTTTGTAAGGAAGGATGTATCATGTACGAAAATTGACTGTATAGTAATAGATAAGAATTTCTGGTTACTAGCTAATACTGGTAGAGATTGGCAGTACATTGTATGAAGTAACCGGTGTTTATCACTCACCTAACAGCTCACATAACATTTTTATTGATGTCATATATGATTACTTGAATGAAAGAGCCAGCAATGGGAGAATGCAAATATCCAAACATTGCACGTAACAAATGATGTGGTACGAAGTCACTCGCACGGGTGCATATACACCAGGGTTGAAATTCGCTATGAAAAAATCATTTGACTTGACCGGGATTCGAACCCGGATCTCCCAATTGCCGGTCAGGTGTGTTAGCCAGTAACACCTGACCAACAACAGCCAACACACCTGACCGGCAATTGGGAGATCCGGGTTCGAATCCCGGTCAAGTCAAATGATTTTTTCATAGCGAATTTCAACCCTGGTGTATATATGCACCCGTGCAAGTGACTTCGTACCACATCATTTGTTACATGCAATGTTTGGAAATTTGTCATTTTCGTCGTTTTAATAACGACAATGTTGTGTTTATCCACCGCGACAGTGGCTTTGTAAGCACGACTTCGTCTCATGTGCTACAATGTAGACTTGAGGCCTGAACATCAAGTTCGCATAAACCCCCCTCGAAATTCGCCTTGAAGGAAGATGGCTTGGTAGTGTAACTGGCCAACACACCTGACCGGCAATTGGGAGATCCGGGTTCGAATCCCGGTCAAGACAAATGATTTTTTCAATGCAAATATTATTCAGGGATTTCAACATAAATTGGTAAAAAAAAGGTACTTATACTAATAGTTTAAAGAAATGTTTTTAAGACAATGGGCTGAAACAGCTCATTAATGAATTCACTAGAGTATCATTACAAAGTGAAACCCTTATTGATTTAGTAGCAACTGATGCTGATGACTTGGAAACGTGTTTTGTATTCGCCGAGAATCACTGACCATATGTCAATTAAAAGACAAATGCATAGAGAGGGAATGATAAAGGTGAAAATGGTATATTTTGGTCAATCAAAAAATTATGATGTTAACATGTCAAAGGCTAATTTTAAGGGTATTAAATTTGTCCCAAGGGAAAGAGACTTGAATCTGAAGAATGATAAAAGATGATAAAGATGCCAGAAATAAGGTGGTTTAACTAGTCTGACAGGAACAATGCCAGTATTTTGAACAAAAAATAGACCTCAATAGTTGGGAACCAAAACAAATGTGGAAGACAATAAAACAGATAGTTGGTGGTGAGAAGTCTGAAGTGTATACAGATATTTATCTCAATGATGAGTCTATTCCAGATAAATGGGAACTGATAATTACTTTCAATGACTATTTTACACTCAGCATAAATGATGTAATGAGCTCTACACCAAAGTGTTAAGATATTTTTAGTATAAATTTTCAATGTAAAAAAATGTATAACTTCATATTACCTGATATGAGTGATTTATACAATGTGATTAATACTATGCCCAACAAAGGAAGTCTAGATGAGGTAGATGTTAACTTTCTGAAATTGCATTTTGATGTTTTGGGAGAACAAATAATTAACTTAGTGAATACATGCTTGGGTTGTTCCAAAAAAATGGGAAAGGTCAACTATTGTCCCAATTAGGAAAACATCAGGGACAAAGAATATGGAGGAATTTAGACCTATAAATATGTGTAATAAGTAAGATAGTAAAAAAAGTGGAGTATAAAGGCTAGACTCAAATGGTTGAGTTTGTTATAAAACACAATATCTTATCAGAGTATCCATTTGGTTTTCGAACTGGCTACAGCTGTGAAAGTGACCTTCAGTATGTGAAACATGACTGGAAGGAAAGTATTGATAGTGGTGAAATGGTTGGTGTGGTGTTTTCAGATCTAAAAAGAGCTTTTGAAACAGTTGATATGAAAAGATTAATAAAGAAGCTGGAAATATATGGCTTTTTGGGGGGGGGGGAGGGGTTGCAATTAAGTGGCTGAAAGGCTACCTTCTTGATAGAAGTCGGATTGCGAGATGTGATGAGATGATCTCTGCCAAACAGGATGCAGTGCATGGGGTGCCCCAAGGCAATCTTGTAGGGCCCTTGCTGTTTATATTATATACAAATGATTTAGGAAATACTTTGAGAAAGAGTAAGTACCACTTATTTGCAGATGATACTGTGATATACTACCATGATACTAAAGTAAACTCTGTTATAGATACTTTGAATGAGGACTTGATCCAACCTTGTGAATGGTTTTATGTAAACAAACTAAAATTAGATGCTAATAAATCAAAGACAATGATTCTTGGGGTCAACTCTCAATATCAAATATTTGGTTGGCGTAAATAAACGCACTAGCTGCAGGTTATATTTTAAAGAACTTAACATCTTAGCATTCCCATGTATATATATTTTCTATACAATTATGTATGTTAAAGAGCATCATCTGGCTCTTGGATTTGCCCTTGAACAATGATGTTCATTCATACAATACCAGAAGAAATGGTGATTTTAAAGTGGTGTCTCACAATTTAGTGTCCTTCACAAGGCAAACGTCATATGCAGGTTGCATGTTGTACAACAGTCTCCCTAGTGAGATCAAACAGACTCGTAGTATTCCTGTTTTTAAAAAGAAATTGAAAGAACTTCTATTGATCAACTTTTTTACTCAGTCGATGAGTTCTTGAATAAGTGATTGTATTTATGTATTTATGTTTTCCTTTGGGGGTGAGGATTTTTATTTATGTATTGTGTTTCCTTTGGAGGTGAGGATTTTTTTTCTCCTTGACTTGTCCTATACATATGTTTTTTATGTCTCCAGGACCAATAAACTACTTACTTACATGAAAATGAACATTTTCATTGATGGTGAAGTGGTACAGCATACGGAAAGAATGATATATCATGGAGTGATAATTGATAGAAAATTAAGGTTTGACAAACATGTTGGCTTTACATGTATGTGAGAAAACTGCCAAAAAAACTGGCTTTATCTCAAGAGTCAGTAAGTTTTTGACTCAAGCTAGTGTCAGGAAAACTTATAATGCAATAGTCCTGCCACACTATCAATATTGCCCAACCATTTTATTCATGATGAAAGGTTATGGTGCACAAAGACTTCAAACTTTACAAAATAGAGATATGAGGGTTATACTTAAACGTGATAAGTATACCAAGATCGATGTCATGCTTGGGCAACTTAAGTGACTCAACATCCAACAAATGATGGACTTTGAAGTTCTAACCTTTATTCATAAAATCAAAATTGGACTGTAGCCACCCTACTTGACAAAATTGACTATGTATCACCAATTGTGATACTCATAAATATGCCACTAGAACCAAGCATGATTTCCACATAATGTACATGAAAAAAGCTGGGACTCAAAACTCTGTATTTTTTACAGGGATAATGTTGTATAATGCATTGGACCATAACACAAAGGCAACCCAATGCATCAAAACTTTTCAATCGGAAGTAAGAAGGTCGCTTGTTAACAAAAGCCAATCGAATGTAATTTAACTTAATGTAAATGTCTGTATGTAAACTATTTAATTGTGATGTACTTATTGTGATTTGTGCATCCTTGTAATGATAATACCTATTGGCTAAATAAAGACTGATTTATTATTATTATTTAGATTACTTAAGTAATGTTCCCATCCAAGTCCTCGGCCAGCATCGGGTTTCATTGCCGTCATAATGTCCGAGGACTCGAGAGTGGTGGGGCATTTATCGCAGCCATGTCCGATGCCCATCAGATGTGTGGCTATGCTGCCGTTGGGTCGTGCATACGGAATAGACTGAGGGACCCAAGAAATACGGCCTACTACATGCGAGCTGCAAGTGACTCCGCCTGTGCCATGCAGGACGGAATGCACTCGATGTTCTCCAGCAGCGAGCCCTTAACTCCACCGAGCACACCTATTATGAGGACTACCAGTTTAACAGAGTGTCCTGGGTACATTTGCCGAAGCTCAAAAAACAGGTCTTGATATTTCGTCCATTTCTCCGCCTCCTTTGCATTCATGTTGGTTTCAGCCGAGGCCGAAAACTCTATCACGAACATGGAGCGTGAGAGGTGGTCTAGGAGAACGATATCAGGCTTGGTCGCCTCCAACTGCCTAGTGGTGGAAAAGGAGTAATTCCACCAGATGGTGCATTTATCGTTCTCCACGACAGACTCAATATCTCCAGGGGCATACGGCAGCACAGGAGTATCGTCGATCCCAAAATGGTGTCGTAGATGAAAATGTAAAACCCGCAGGGCCACGTTGTGTCTAGTAATAAACGCAGACATGGCGTAAAAGCTACAGCTGGAGAGAAGGTGACTCTAAGTCTCCGGCTGGGCTCTGCACGCCCTGCATCTCGTGTCTGCAACCTCCAACTCGAATATAATGTGGTGGTACACGAGTGTTCTTATAACACCATCCTGGCATGTGAGGACGAACCCCTAGGTCTCTGACTTTAGACCAGCAGAGTGGAGGAAGGCAAACGTCAGCTCATACGATAGCCCAACCTTCTCCATGTTTCGATAGAAACATCTGCTATGGCTAATCTGTATGCACCTTGAGAAAGGTTTTCTGCTCGGCCTTTTTAATTTTGATCTTCAGGATGCCTGCCTTCGATGACAACATGGACTTGCCGTCATCACCACTGTCTGATGTCAGGTCAAAGTCCATACCGATCTTGTTCGCTACCCTCTTGGCTGCCTGGAATGAAACGCCCCTACTCCATCACTTTCGTGTTCTCTTACGAGACTGAGCAGGAGGTCTCTGCTTTTGAGCACACGGCATGCTGTGCCCAGGACAACTCTGTTATGAAGACACTCCAGGCTCGACAGACCTCTACCACCAACACTGCAAGGGAGATACAGCCTGACGACAGAAGATGTCAGATGAAGACTTCTGTAGATGGTCATCATCTTCCTTGTTCCTCTATCGAGGGTCTGCAACTTGTTGACGTTCCATTTCATGCATCCAAAGGTGTACAGCAGTGCTGAAACCACAACCATGTTCGCGGCAAGAACCTTGCTCTTGCCAGACAGCTCAGAACTCCAGATTTTCCTGAGTCTTTCTGTACTTTGCGGTGACTCTTTCCTTCACTGCTGCAACCTCCTGCATTCGGCTTTGGGGGACACCGAGGTATTTGTAGCTGTCATCGCCCTCGAGGTGGCGAATGACGCCCCCATCAATGAGGTGCGTGTCTTCCTTGTTCTCCGAAAGTCTTCCTCTGGCCAGGTGGATGGATGCACACTTGTCCAATCCAAACTCCATCCTAGCCTCACTCCATATAGCCTCACTGTACTCCAGTACAGTGTCCAGGGCCATGCGAAGGTCTTTTTGGTTGGAAGCGTAGAGCTTCAGGTCATCCATATAAAATAAATGGGTGACCTTATGCTTCCTGTCAACTGGCACACCGCACATGTATCTTTTCCCTTGTCACAGACTTAGGGAGAGAGGTAGGAAGGAAATACAGACCAGCAAGAGGCTGAAGCTATCACCTTGGAAAACACCACGGTGGTATGTTACCAACTCTGTCAGACTGACCTCTTGCCTGCAGTTAGGACAAAGCGCATTCTCCAGAGTGGTAACAGGCGTTGGATGCAGGACACAACCTCTGGGTGGACTTTCATCAACTTCAACAAGGCTACAATGAGCTCATGTGAAGTGGTGTCAAATGCCTTCTTGTAGTCCACCCAGGCCATTGATTGTTTAAGTGTAACCAATCGATGGTATCCTGGTATATGCATCTATTAATGAGCAGGTTGTCCTTACATCCCGCCATTCCACGCTTTGAACCCCTCTGCTCGTACACCTCCACCCAAACCGGCTGGACGTGGTGGAGGATCAGTTCCCTCAAGATGGAGGTGAATACCTTGTATACATTGTTGAGGTAGGTTATAGGGCGATAGTTCTTAGAATTGGACAAGTCTCCCTTCTCAGGTATTAGAACCGTGCGTCCCTTAGTCAGCCACGGTGGAGTTTCTTCTCTACCTGAGAGAAAGGGCGTGAAGATTCTGGCGAGGTGTTGGTGGGTGGAAGTGAACTTCTTCCACCACATGTTATTCTCGCCATCCATTCTTGGAGCCAAGAAATTCTTCTTGCCAGAGAAAGCCTTCTTCACATCACTCTCTCTGACTGAAACAGGTCCATCCACTTCATGTAGGTGGAGGTCACAAAACTTTTTTATGAGGTCTATGGCCAGAGTGTCTCTGTTGAATGGTTTTGACGTTTTATAGATATCCTTCCAGGATCCAGGAGACCTTCCAGGAGACCAGAATCGTTCCACCTCTTGGATGGGTGGTGGAGATTCGGCCCCAGACTGAGGTGGTCGAAAGAGATGGGACGGGTGAAGGTGGAATGGAAGGAGGAATGCTTAATGGTAAGCAGCATGTTTTTATTCAGTATGTGATGGTGAAATCTGAGCCTGTGTGCTATGCGTTGGACTTTGGGTGTGAAAGACCGCCCAGATGTGATGTATTCCATCACACACTGAATCCTCAAAGCCTGCCGTCATGCCAGCGTGACCTTGGCCTCCAACTGTTCAAGCAGTTTTGCCGCTTTGTCCTCCCAAGAGGTGGGCTTTTGGGAGTGAGCCGTTATTTTGGCAGCGGAGTATTATTATCATTAATTTTCTTTTCTTATCATTTCTCAAAGATTTGGTTTCATAGAAGAAATACTTTTCTTGAGTCTCATTATAAGTTCATTTATTTATCAGTGCATCTTTCATTGAGTTAATATGACTTTAAAAAGAGAAAGTCAGTTTACTTTTTAAAAAGGTACCTAATTTCTTGATTTTATTGTTTCTATCTCAAATATGGTCTTTTGTTTAGATTTATGAAAATTTTCCACCACAATTGAGTATTTATTTTAAGTTGTTGAATTGGTGAAAATTAGAATTTTTTATCATCAATTAAATAGGGCTGATTGTATCATCTCTTTAAATCATAAAATATAGCATTGATGTTCAACCTTGACTCAAAACTCTATTCTCATGGCAATGACTGACTGGAACTTGATTAGAGTTGAAAATCTGGCATCACATTTCCCAAGTTTTTTTTAATTACATGTCTATGATAAAAAGTAATGGGAAAAAAGGAAGAGAAAGTCCAAGAAAGAAGTTCCTGGATGGCATAAAAAGTACTATGGAAGTGACAACATATTAGTATTTGAAAAGAGTAGCATGGAGAGGGGACTGCAATGACTAGGCTCTGCCTAAAGATGATGTCAATAATGATATCATGAAATAAAATGTTTGAATTCATATGCTACTATGAATACACTTACAGTTACCCTAAAACACTTCAAGATATTACTGACATGTACCATCGCATATGTGACATCACATATGTGAGGGTTACACAAACCAAACATCAGTAAAACCATATGCATGAAAAGTATTCACTTAATTTTCTAGTAGAGTCTACCAGTCTCTCTCAAAATATCTTCATTAAATGCAACGCAAATACTACCCTGAGGGCCATCACCAAGGAAAAATCAATTCTTGCAAAGAGAAAGATCCATCTAAATTCTCGAATAATTAAATAACATTGCAGTTTTCCCCCTCATACTTTGATAAATTTTATGTTCCTATGGGATTAATTAGGTAGAGATAACTTAATGCATTATTCTATGTATGCCTAGGAAAACTAATCTAGAAGAAGGAACTTTGAGAACAAATACTTCGGTCCTCCAGGTTGGGGGTTGAACATGAGGCTAACAACCTCATCTCGGAAAAATGTATTTGTTATGAATTCTAATCAACTGCCTCGGAGAAGGAAGGGAAATTTTATATTTCCAACCCAGCAGGTTAATGGATCACGAATTAAGGTTAAGGATTTGATTTTGGTGACATGGAATGTTTGGTCGATGGGCAAGGCCAGGCGCCCTAATGGTAATATGCTCAGACCTCGAAAAATATAGAATTGGAATTGCTGCCCTTCAAGAGGTGAGATGGAAGGAACATGGAATAATGACAACCAAAAAACATGTTATATTCTATTGTGGAGGAAACCAAGGAAGAGCAAGAACAGGATTTATAGCGGATAGTAAGCTCAAACACATGGTAATAAACTTCGATCATCTGAATGAATGCAAGTGCGTACTAAGAATGAGGGCAAGATTCTTTAATATTTAATTGATTAATGTGTACGCTCCAACAGAGGAGGCTCCAGAAGAAGATAAGGAGAGTTTTTATGGAATGCTAGAGAAGGTTTATGATGGAATTCCAAGATATGATGTTAAATTAGTGGTTGGAGCCTTGAACGCTAAAATCAGGAAGGAGGAACACTTTCAGGAAGTTAGTGGTAAAGAGAGCTTACACGAGGTGCCAAATGACAGTGGTTGAGGATATTTGAACAACCAGAAGGGTTGGCTATGGGTTTACCCTTATCCCCGTTACTTGCTGACATTTACATGGATAACTTGGAAAATGATCTGTTCTCATCTGTGAACCCTTTGTTAAAAATGTCTGTGCTTGGTACCGATATGTGGATGATATTTTGTGTGTGTGGTCAGGATCTGCGAGGCAACTCGACACATTCTTGCACCTTTTGAATTCCTTGGACAATTGTATTACATTCACAATGGAAAAAGAAAGTAACGGGTAACTTAATTTTCTCGACTTGACTATTTCCAAGAAATTGGATAAATTGAACTTTTCCATTTTTAGAAAGGACACTTATACGGACCAAATCATCTCTACTACATTCAGGCATCATTTTGCACAAAAACTATCTGCCTTCCATTCTATGTTCCACCATTTGCTCACAATTCCCATGCTCCAAGCCAATATTCAAAAAGAGCTAAATATTATTAAACAAATAGCTCTTAACAATGGTTACCAAACCCAAATGATTGATAGACTGTATCAGGAGAAAGTAGAAAAAAATGGCCATCCAAACCATTTACTGAACCCTAAGTGACAGTCCGGATAAATGGAAGAAATTCCTACACTTAGGAAATTTCCACTGAGTTCCTCCCAAGACACCATATTAGAACTGCCTTTTACAACAACTTAAACCTAAGGAATTTTTTCTCCAAGTCCAACGACATCATCCCAAAGTTGGAAAGGAGTGGTGTGAACAGGTTTAAGTGCGAATGCTCAGCAGCCTATATGGGCAGACTGGTCGGAAATTCAAGGAGAGACTGAAAGAACACATTGCTTGTTATAAACACGGTCATTCAAATTCTAACTTCGCAAAACACCTGATGGACAAGGGTCATGGAAGTGATTTCACCCTAGAAATATTACAATGTGAAAGTACAGGCCCCTGGCTTGACGCTCTCGAGCAAGTTGAAATTTTGAAATCTGTGAATGCTAATTGTGAAATTGTTAATGATCTATTGTAAATGAGGAGACATTTGCGCATCTTGTTGAAGCAGCTGAAACTATAGGTTTGAACATTAATGAGGAAACAAACCAAATGTATGGTGTTGTCCAAAAAACAAGTTGAAAGAGGAGAAAACAGAAAAAATATTCAACCGAATAGAGATAGTAGAGCACTATAAATATTTGGAGACAATAGTCACAAATGATAACTCTGTCGCAAAAGAGATTGAAGCGAGAATTGCAGCAGAAAATCGAGCATACTTTTCTTTGCAAAAAGTATTCAAAGCAAAAACCATTAGCAGAAATGCAAAGAAAAGAATCTATAAAACTATCATCAGCCCAATAGTCACCTATGGTTCGGAGACATGGAATTTGACGGTGAGAGAAGAGAATTTGTTACAGAGGTGGGAAAGAAAAATTCTTCGGAAGATCTATGGACCAGTCGAGGAAGAAGGACAATGGAGGATTAGAAGCAATGAGGAATTACAGCAGCTGCATGGGGAAGATGGAATATTAACAGAGATTAAAGAATCTATAAAACTGTCACTGACAGATGTTCAACTGACAGACATACCTAAATTCCTATCCTTAATGGCCCATTGAATTTCAATGGCATCTCAGACTTCCGCATCAATGCCAAATGCATTTCTTTGGTAAGACTTCTATAAAGACAATGCAATAAAGTTTAATCAACCCCATTTTTCCAAATAAGTAGCTCAATGAAATATCCAATATTTTAGCCAACTATTCATTTTTTATGCATTAAATATACCGTATTGGCCTGAATATAAGACTGTTATATTTTCCACTTGGAAGAGGTCAAAAATTACTATCCGTCTTATTTTCGCACCCTATGAAAAAAAAAATAAAAAATAAAAAAGGACGCAACCCGCACAACATTTGTGCGCAGTGTAACTACTGGTTCCTCGCGAAGACAATTTCAAACTTGATTACAACGTTACAATGAACGAAAACATCACATTTAAGCTCGCTAGGCATTTCACGATGACTGATGCTTGACAACATCTATTTTTTATGAGTAAAAAATCTACATGCTGCTTTCATCCTATTAAAAAGCATTAAAATGTTTTCCCTAAAATGGCATCTCTAAAACCCAACCCGTCTTACATTCCGCGCCGTCTTATATTCGGGCCAGTATGGTATTATTGCATCACAGTTAATAATTACAGCAAGATTCCTTCGCACAACTGCTAACTGAGAAATTAGAATATTACTGAAAGACTGCTTCAATTCCTTTTGAGCTTACACAGATAACATGTTCCTCAAAAACTCCAAGAAATTCCCAGCTTTTTCCTAGGTATTTTTCAATTCGCAGGTTTATGCTAGAAATTCAATATTTCCCAGGAGAGTGGCCTCCTTACTTTCAAGATTCAGTATTTAACCCCTTGAGTGGGCGATAAAATTTCACTAATGCATCACTAGGTGGGGCTTTGCGAATTTAAAAGGTGCCATTTTGAAATTTTGGTGATTTATTTATATAATATAACTATGAAATATTAAAAAAATATATACTCATTAAGTTAATTTTTTGGCCATATTTTAGAAAATTAATTGTAAAATTTCTACATTTTTACAACTTTTGCAACTTATCGATTTTTCATTAATTTGGAGCAGTATTTTACATAATAATGAATATTTGGCTTCTCGGTCATACATAGATCACATTTGAAGAAGAAAGTTGTAAATTCACAGGCGATGCTTGTAGAAAATCATTACGTCATAGGCATTGTACTGCGTGGTTGCATATTTACCCCTGTCATGGAAATCCAATCTTTTATCCATTCTCCCGAAATCCTGAAATATTTTTCAAAATATATTTTCAGAGTTCAATAGATTATGAATAGAAATTTTGAAATTTATTTTTTGCCTTCCTCAGTATAGGGAATCCGTGTGATATTTGTAGAAACATGACTCTGCACACAGCAGCACATCACACTTATGGCAACACAAATATGTTTCCCTGCGCTGTTTGTGTGATAAGCACACCACACGTCGAAATACCACTAGTTCCCGCTCTGTTACCTAGAGAAACGTGGGTATCTCCTTCTTCAGAGAAGTCGTCACTCTCGTCACTTGAACTAACTTCATCCTCACTAAGTGCGTGCATTATAGTCTCCTCAGACAGCAATGTTCGCTTCTTTGCCATCGTGGTGAGTGAAATAAAAAACTTCACTTTATATTCCAATCGATTTCGAAGCAATGAAATTCACGAAGCAAAGGTAGAAGTTCCTAAACCTCAGGAACTACAGGAAGATCCACTGGACTTGCAAAATCTACTGTATATTTCCAGAAGATTCAACACCGCAAGAATACCAGACTGCGCAAATCACTGCTTTCAAACTGAAGAAGCCATAAAAACCCAGGATAGGAATAACGGGACTTTTTTCGCACCACAATTTTCACCATTTTGGGAGTCATGTACAGCAAGTAAGACTGGCATTACGGAGTTCTAAACAAATCGTTAGGTAGCAGCACACTTCAGCAAGGCAATAGAAAAAAGTGCGCGCATCTATAAGCAAAACGCACTGAGAAATTGAATTTTTTCATAAAGCCCGCATATATGCGCGCTCCCCACCGGACGGTCGTTTTAAATCCGCGCATATATGCGCTTAGCCCACTTAAGGGGTTAATAAATATTTTCCCCCCCCATCAAGTATATAGGAACATATTCTTGAAGATTCTTGACAAGAAACCAACTCACCATCCTCCAAATTGGAAGTTATACTAAAGTAGAGGGCAAAGCAGGAGACGATAATTGTAGCAGGAAATGATGGGGATAAAAGGTGCTTAGTTGACTGAGTTAAGGGTAGAGGAGTGCTATGAAGGAGGTAAATTTTGAGGCTGGGAAGAAGAATTGGACAAGGTACATTTAAGTCTGGAGGAAAAGAAGTAGTGTGAAGAGGTCAAGTGGTCAAGGGCATAGTGTGACCGTTGGCTAGGACATTGAAAAATGAAGGCAGGCAGTAAAGAAGGGATTGTTGAGAAGTGGTGAGACAGAAGCTAGAAGGCTTCCCAATCAAAGAAATTGTAAGTACTTTTTGATCTTACTCACCCAAGCCATCTCCTCCAGAAAATGTGGCAGCTCCAGATCTTGTGTCATAGTGACTGTTAGCAAATGATACAAAAGACCGTTGAAGTCGTCTATGACGTAACACAAGAAATGCAATTACAGCAGCAAGAATCAGAACAATACACAGCACAGGAACAACAACACTGACTAGGTTTCCAGTGGACAAGACAGCCGACCATGTCCCTGTACCAAAGAAAATAAAAAGCAAATTAATTACACACAAGGGAAACCCTTCAAGTCACCAATCACATAGTTAAGACCATTCAGAAGCAAGTCTAGAGAATAGAAGGCAACTATGTTCATATTTGAAAGTCAAACTGTGAGACTTTGCATATTTTGCTTTGTAATTAGATACATAATATTAGGGTCCATTACCATAGGTCCAATACAAAAAAAAGAGGACACTTCCTATAAAAAAAGAGGACACTTCTTATTTTGTTATTTTTTCCACCACTTTAATCATAATCATAATTTCATTCATGCATCTCATCACTGTGTTTTTCACTTTTGTGCCATGAATATTTGGAGGATGAAGGAATCTCTGTTAACAGTTTTCAGCAAGTATTCATAAAAGCTTAAGCAGTCGAAATGCTTAAAATTGTATTGCACATTCATCACACCTTTCATGTTTTCAATTTTAAATCTGTTCCTGTTTTTGGTCCACTGTGCATTGACGAGAGAAACACACGTTCTGTATTAACAAATTATAGTCTGCTCACGTAAAAATACGTGTTTCCGCCACCAGCGGTAATGGTCATGAGACCATTACCGCTGGTCCAGGTCAGCGGTAATGGTCTGGTCATGTTTTTTTACGTGTTTTTGCATTATGTTCAGTGGCACCCCTCTACGGATTTATTTTGAACTATTAGGACCTAGTTCTTGTTCTGCAGCTTCAGGTAACTTTCCTGATTGTTCTGGGTGAATTTGTTTGGCGTTTAGGGCTATTTTATATCACTTGTATTGTTTTGAACATATATTGTGGCCCATTGAGCAGCCATGGCTGCTGGACATAGTAGAGGGATCAGCAATAACGATATTATAAATGAATTATTCGCCGATAATTTGTCTGATATCCCAAGTGGTATTGAGAGTGATGCAAGCTCATACGAAATTGATTATGAAACCTTCAGCGGCAGTGACAAAGAAACAATATTAGCAAAAAAAAGTCTACGATCTATAACGTTGCAGTACTCCAGTGATTCTGAAGATGATGGCTTAGTAGTGAGCGATGATATCAATAATATGACAGTGGAAAATGTGTCTTTGTGGTCGGATAACGACCTTACTCCTGTATTAGAAGTATTTGCTGGTACACCAGGCATAAAAATTACTCCACCTAACCCAGAAAGTGTGAGTGATGTGGTTAGTTTGTACATTGGTGATGACCTATTCACAATGATGGTGGAGGAATCAAATAGATATCACGCTCAAAATGCTCATAATTACAAAGAGTCCCCAAAAAGTTTGAAGTGGCATGATGTAACTAACAATAACAATAACACTTTATTTCACCGATTAGCAAGAGTACAATTGCATGGCTACGTCATAGATAAGTAAGATAAAGATAAAATAAGACAAGCTAGTTATATAAAGAATACAAATGATGAAGTGACATCAAAATTACAATTTACAGAGAAAAGGCTAATAAATACATAGAAAGATTAAATGGAAAAAAAATACAATAATATGGACAATGCTAAAAATGTTACAAAGTAGCATCATGGAGGTTATCAGATTCACAAAGTATCTTCCATATATTCCGCAATGCTGTAATAACACTTATTAGATAGAAGATGTTTCAGCTTACTTTTAAATACATAAATTGAGGTGCTATCTTTTATTTCATCAGGGATTTTGTTGAATATCGCAGAGGCAGAGTGTCTCGGTCCCTTTAAACAGAGAGAGCTGGAGTACTGTTTGGAATGTATGTTGTTTCTTGCACGGGTGTGGTGATGGTGGAAGGTGGCATTTGAAGGAAATTTATCAAGGTTTGCTTTAACAAAGCTGGCACATGTCAGGATATAGAGAGAAGGGAGTGTAAGGATCTTTGATGCAGCAAAAAGGGGTTTGCCAGGGGTACGGATAGGAACTTGATGCATTGTCTTAATTGCTTTTTTCTGGGCGGAAAAGGCCCTTTTAGCAGCAGTTGAATTTCCCCAAAGCATAATGCCATAGGAAAAATGAGAATGTATTTTTGCGTAATAAACCATTTTTAGGGTTTCAAAAGACACAATTGGAGACAATTTCCTGATCATGTAAATACCCACGGAAACTTTATTAATTATGACCTGAATATGAGGAGACCAGTCCAAGCCATCTGAGATTAGGAGCCCGAGGAACTTTGTTGCAGTCAAATTAGTGGAGTGATTTATATTGTTAATATGAGGGAGAAGATCTCTCTTGTTAGAATTTTTAAGGAGGAATTGTATGAAGAAAGTTTTCTCTTCATTAACAATGAGGTTGTTGTTTTTACACCACTGATGCATTTCCTTAATGGTCAAATTAGTGAGGTCAATCAGATCTTGAGCACTCTTGGCTGTGACAATGGTGGAGGTGTCATCGGCATATAGAATAGTTCTACAGTGGGACAAGTGATTTTGGAGATCATTAATAAAAAGTAAAAAAAGCAGTGGACCAAGGAGAGATCCTTGAGGTACACCTCTGGTCAATTTCAAGGGACCAGATTTTATAGTTGAAGATCTATATGGATAACATACAACTTGTTGTCTGTCACTTAAGTAGGACATGATCCATTTTAGTGCAGGACCAGTGATTCCAAGAGTAATTAGCTTGTTTTTTAGGATAATATGATCAATTAGGTCAAAGGCCTTAGTTAGGTCAAAGAAAATTCCTACAGTAAGGAGTTTTTCATTTAGACCAAGTAAGATGTTATCAACTAATTCAAAAGACGCAGAGATAGTGGACTTTCCAGGTGTAAAACCATGCTGATTGTCATAGAGTAGGTTGCGAGATAGTAGATAGCCCAGCAATCGTTTATAAAATAATTTTTCAAATAACTTGGAGAAGACTGATAAAATAGATATTGGCCTATAGTTTTCAGCTTCACTACGAGAGCCTTTTTTATAAACAGGAAGCACACGAGAATACTTTAGAGCTGAAGGGAATTGACCTGAAGAAAAAGATGAGTTGACTATATCAGCCAGGGGTGTAGCAATAAAATTAGAGGCCGTTTTTAATACAGGCATAGGGATTTCATCAAGCCCAGCAGAGAATTTATTGTCAAAAGAATTTATTATCTTTATAATCTCGTAGGAATCGGTTGGAAAGAGAAACATTGCATAAGGTGAATGACTTTGGCTGGAGCTGGGTAAGGGTGTATTAGCCATAAACTGAGAAGCAGTATTGCAAAAATAAGAATTAAACATGTCAGCAATTTTCTTAGGCTCAGTAACATTGAGTCCATTGAACTTCATAGAGGTTGGGTGAGTTTCCTGAGAGGAAGCTCTTGTCAGATTACCAATGACATTCCACGTTGATTTTATTACATTAGTAGAGTTCTTTATGTAATTATCAATGAGAGATTTTCTGGTAGCAAGGAGTAGAGCTTTGAACTCCTTTTTTGCTTTTAGATATGTTTGGTGCAAGGCTGGATCGTTCAATTTCCTTTGAGATTGCAACGTACGGACATGATTGGACATAGCTATGAGCTCTGGGGAGTAGATTTTTAGTGTACAACCTGTTTCCCTTTGCTTTAACTTCCTGGGTGGAAATGCATGATTGAAGTGCATAATAAAATCATTATAGAAGGCATTGAATTTACTATCACCATCAGGAGCAGCATAGACATCATCCCAGGATTCCCATGCCAGGTAGGTTGAGAATTCAATCCGTGAGTCAACGTGAAAATGTCTTTTAGTTAAATATGTTGGGGAGGGTTTACATGTGACTTTACCAAAATCAATATATACATTAAGACCTAAGTGATCTGCGAGGCCAGTATTTAGAGTCTCACATACCAGCTTGGATGTTGGGATGTCAGTAATGAAATAATCCAGAAAGGACTGACATTGTGGGGTAATTCTTGTGGGATCAGTGTTGGCAACATGTAGACCAAAGGAGTTGAGTAGATTTAGGAAATCATATTTCATACTGGAGTCTTTTAAGAAATTGATGTTAAAATCCCCAAATATTATTAAGCCATCTACTTTTCTGGCTAGTACAAACACGAGAATATCATTCATAACATGTAGGAAATCGTCAAAATTACCACAAGGCACCCTATATATAGATATAGAACAGCAAAAATTTGGTGATTAACTTTCAATAGACCAGCTAGGCATTCACACACTTTCTCTATTGAGTGATCAATATTTAAATCAATGATATTTACCTTAGGACGACAGTACAGAGCAACACCACCACCTCTGAATTGTTGTCGACAATAAGATGAAACTAGACGGAAACCTTCAATGGCACAAATGGATATTTCACTTTTACATAGCCAATGCTCGGCGAGAACTAGAACATCAGTACCTATTTCATTCAGTAGTAGCTCGAGCTCAAGGTTTTTATTTCTTAGACTCTGTATATTAACAAAAAGGAAATTTATACCAGCACTTTTCACTTTGGATCCTACCTCAAGACAACAGTCATTGGGGGAATTATGGTTTCCTAGTCAAGAGCAGTTTGTATCAGTTTTTTGGTTTAGGTTACCAGAGTTGGATCGCAAAACTCTCTCATTGCTTGGGGTTAATGGAAATTTGTTATTTACAATTGGTTTTTCGGAAGCACTTGTTAGTTCAATATCAGCAATGGGTGGATTAGTCGTTTCACTTGAATCAATTGATGTATTTCGTTTGAACTTAAATTTACTAACTTTAACACCATTCGGCCAAGTAGATTTTTGATATATAGCATTGATCAGAGAATAATCAGTTCCAAGTTTGAAAGAACAACCTATTTCATTAGTGGATATCTCATCACAAGAGAATTCATGCTCGGTGAACTTGGACTCCAAATACTTCACAATCTGTAAACTCGTCGTTCCCACCTTAATTCGGCTGAGATAGAACCACGCTCTTCGTGGCACACCAAAGGAATTTTCCTTGTCATCCACGTTATTCCCACACACAAAAAGTTTTTTTCTTTGATTTACTTCGGTGACGTACAGTTGTGTAGTCTCTATTATCGTCGTCAGCGGAAGCAGGTTTCACTTCCTCGGCGTCAGCGTTTACCGGAACTTCAGGATCGGGTGATGAAGAGTGGGACACTCCTGAATTTCTGAATTCAGGCTTGAGGATTCTTACATCATCAATTTTCGTAGCTGAAGAGTTCGGGGAAACACCTGTTGTGGTTTTTGGGTGTTTAAAACCCTGTTTGGGTGTTGAGCACCGGGTAACAAGACCGCCGACTGGTTGTATTGGCTTATCGGACAAGGCGCAATCACTCGCCAGGACTTCTTTATCAGCCTTCACTATATCAGAAAATGTCACATTCTTCTTGATTATTGAGGTTTTTCCCTGGGCAATCTCGTTTTTGAGAGCTTCAAATTCATCTTTAAGCGTCTCAATATCGGCCGCCATCTTGTCGATCGGGCACTTTCGTAGGCGACACAAAAAACACTTCCATTTCATGAAATGATGATCGTTAAGCACTTTCAAACAAATATCGTTTAGGCCGGTGCATTTATGGTGAAAAATATTATCACACAGAACACAGGGAATGACTTTATCCAAAAATTCAACCGGTAATTTGCAAGAGCCACAAGCCAATGGACTGTGGCTGTCCGCCATGATGGCTTGTTTTCAGTGAAATGAAGAAATTTTTAGGGTTGATTCTACTTATGGGTCAGGTGCGTAAAGACAGAGTAAATGATTACTGGACATTGTATCCTCTTACGGACTCTCCTATTTTTTCTAAAATAATGAGTAGAAACAGGTTCCGGCAAATATGGCAGGCATGGCATTTTTCGAATAATGAAGGCTACCAAGGAAATTAAGGGATGTACAAGGTTTTACCTGTTTTGAACTATCTACTAAAAAAATTTGCAACTGTGTACAAACCCAGGCAGGAACTCTCACTGGATGAGGTTATGATACCATGGCGAGGGCGACTATCATTTCAGACCTACAACCCTGCCAAGTTGACAAAATATGGCCTATTAGTGTGTATAGTATGTGAAGTGGCAACTGGATATATCTGCAATTTGCAGATTTATACCGGTGAAGTACATAAGCTTGTAGATACAATTTTGTCAGTTATTGGCTCAAATTTAAGCTTGTGGCATCATGTTAACATAGATAATTATTACAATAGTGTGAACATTGCAGAAAAACTTCTTGAAAGAAAAACAAGGGTTTGTGGAACGATCAGAGTGAACAGAGGTCTTCCTGATTATCTGAAACATGTGAAACTGCAGAAAGGTGAGTCCATATTCCGAAGAAAAAGAGATGTTCTCCTACATATATGGAAAGACAAACAGGAAGTTCGCATGATATCTACGGTTCATTCTTCAAGGCTGATAGAAGGTGAAAAGAGAGACAGAAAAACTGGGCAGAAAATAAAGAAGCCTGTGACAATTTTGGAATACAATAAGTATATGAAGGGGATAGACCGTGCAGACCAATACAAAAGTGGTCCAAAAAAACTGTGTTGTACTTGCTGAACTGTGCACTCTTTTAATTCTTTTAGGGTGTACGAGGAACTCAATGGGAAGAAAATTATGTACAAAAAGTTCCTTCACAAAGTCGCAAGCAGCTGGATAATGGACAGTAGTTCAGAAGACCCCATCAAACAAACAAGAGAAGAACACTTCTATCTCACCTACAGGCCTTACACCTAAGAGAGACCCTACAGGAAGGCTTTCAATGGACATGAAAAAACATAAAGTTGAGAAGATAGTTGGGATCGGCAGGAAGAAAAATCCACAAAGACAATGTAGGGTGTGTGCAGCTAAAAAAAAAGAAGTGAAACCCGGTATATTTGTGCATTCTGTTGTGTTCCACTCCATAGGGGATCATGTTTTGAACAATACCTTACCTTAGTTAATTACTCTGTTATATAATATGCAACGAATGAAAGTTTCATTAAAAAATATACATTAGTTCTGGAGTTGAGTGAATATAATTGTGTACATCTACCTTCCCAACAAAAATGCAAAAAATGGCCGGCCCCAAGGGCTAGTCAAATTTAAAAGGCACCGGATCAAGAAGTGTTAACATAATGACTAAGAATAGAAAAAAATAATTCAGCAATTATTAGAAGTTCAGAATGGTACACTAAACTAGACGAATGATTGAAATATGCACACCACACTTTCCCTGCTGGTTGGTTTTGTTTTCTTTCATAGTTCTTTAAAAATTTTGAGAAATTACAAAATTGATCAAAACACTTTGTACCATTTAGGGCCATAAGCCAATAGGACCCTACATAGCTCTCTCCCTCGCTAAACATCATCAACGGGTGGGATTTCTCAGAAGGGCCCTTCGTTAAGAATTTCAAGTCGCTATGTAGTTGAACAGCTGCACAATCGGTCCCTACATAGTGTCCGGTGCCCCGACCACCCCTCCTTACTACTTAGGCATGGCCGCCCAAAATCATCTGCTCAACAACTCAATGATACATTCGCATAAATATCTTCGCAGATATATATTGGCATACATCTATCTTATGAATAAATTATTGCTCAAATGAACCATATTACAATACAAATATAGCAGAAACGTTCCTACATAGTCTGATATGCAGCCAATGATTTTTAAAGTAATCTTACATGTGTTTATAAACCGATATGTCAAAGGCGTCTATGTATTAATATATAAGGCATTTACTTTATTAAGTATTTTATTTAGGCATTGTGATTCAATTCAACATTTAAATACATTGATACAAGTGTACTTGCGGGTTTATGTAGCGTAATTATTATGGACCCTGGAATTTCGTGATGGGTTTTTGCACGAATTTGCTTTAAAGAGTAAGAAAGTTGTTATTTTGATGCGTGAAGTATTTATTAATTATAATTAGCTATTTTAACGGTTGCGAAATTCACCGAAATTTCGCGAATAAATTTTTATGCGCTAAATTTAACGTATTTTAGTTTTTAGCAAGATTTTTTTGTGAAATTTCAGGTATTGTTACTTTCCGTGTGATATTTTTGCAAAAAATAAATGAAAATTTTTTAGGTTTTATTTTGACGTGCATAAACACACATAATAAAATTCATCCTATTCATTGGCCACTTCCAGGGTTCAAAATGTTTGATACCTACCCAGGAGCATATCTCATATCATAGCTCATATTTACTCTGTCATATGCCTTCTCTAAATCGACAAACGCACAGTACACTTTCTTTCGGACACTCATACATTTTTCTATCACTTGCTGAAGTGCAAAAAGCTGGTCACTACATCCTCTCCCAGGCATAAACCCACACTGCACACCCCATATTCTGTTGCAAGTAATAATCCTCACTCTTTCGATTAATATTTTACTGAACACTTTTCCCGGGATACTCAATAAACTAATGGCCTGATATCTATTACATTTGGTCTTTCCTCCCTTCCTTTTGTACAACGGAACAATGATAGCATTCTTCCAATCCGCTGGAACAACAGAAACCTGTAAGCATAAATTGTATAGTCCACGCAGCCTACAAATTAGTAATTTACACCCTCACTTCAACATTTCACTGGATATCCCATCTATGCCTGCAGCCTTCCCATTTTTCAATATTCTCACAGCCGCTGTGACTTCCTTCTCACTGATATCCTTTTCTATCCTCACATTCTCACATACCACTTCACAAGGCTCATCCTCAACGCCTGCAATATTATTGTAAAATTCTTCAAAATACTCCCTCCAGCAGTCCCTGATATTGCTCTTGTCCCACATGATCTCTCCACCATTGTTCTTTACCGCATTCATTCCCCTACCTTCTCCAATCTTAGCCCTTTTTACCCACTTCCATTTTTTATTACCTTCAAAATCACTCTGCATTTTGTTAGCTTCATCCACACGCATTGTTTCTTTACTCTCTTACACAACGATTTTGCATTCATTCTTTTTCTTTCTGTAAATCTCACATGCCTTAGTATGCTCTTCCCCAGAATTGGCAGCAATCATATTCTTTTACGCCTCTTTCTTTTCTCTTACTGCAATTTTCACGTTTGCATTCCACCAAGCATCACCTTTCATTCTTCCTACCACTGCTTTTCCACATACACGTTCAGCACATTCCACAATCACTCTTTTAAACACTCCCATGCATCATTTACATTCTCGTTTCTGATATGCTCATCCCATTCTCTCTGCTTTAACGATAGAGCATCCTCAAGCATGCAACCATACCTCATTCTTACCTCGCTGTCTAGCAACCTTTCCACTTTTACTGTCAACACTTACATGCAACATTCTTCCTTGGCACCCACTTTCTGCCCAGATTCACTTTGGAGAGTACCAAATACATAGTGGTCTGTTCCACATTCAGCACCCCTCATCACTCGCGTGTCCCACACTAACTCTCTCTATCTCTCATCATACACAATAAAATCAATCATGCTTTTACAATCCCCCCTTTGCCAAGTATATATATGTATTCTCTTATGTTTAAACCATGTATTTGACACAAACAATCCATTTTCCATGCACACACTCACCAAGTTTTCACCATTATCATTCACTCGGGGGTCACCAATAGGCCCTACCACTCTCTCAGATGCATCCTGCCTCACACCAACCCACCCATTCATGTCACCTAGTGAAATTATTCTCTCACCAGGATCACAATCATTCAAAACCTCTCTCAGTTTTTCCCAAAACTCATCTTTCACACTCACTCTCTCCATCCACTGGTGCATAGCACGCCACAATCACAACTCCCCTAATCAGCGGCTTAGCTAGTGGGGGGAGGGGGGTGGTCCGCCCCGGGGCACACACTTTTAAGGGGGCGGCACTGTGGGGTCTGCAGAAGGCTATTATACTATTAAATTTTTAATTCACTGAAGCATTCTTTTGCTACACTTAGTTTTTTCTTTATGTTTTATTCGTCAAAACAGAGTAGAATTTGTGGCATGTCACTTGTATCACAAATCTTGTGATATTAAGCTTCATTAGTCAACACTTGGATCTAATTTTTTCATCTTTTTTTAACATGCTGTATGAATTTTTCTCTAAAAGAGAAGTATTTTATATTTTTAACAGACTATCACCCTATTTTCAGATGAAGCGAGTTAAAGAAAGTGGTGCTGATATCAGATTAAACTATGAAGCTAGTTTTCGGCATGATATGTTAAAAGTCACTAATATAGTTCCATTAGTTTGTGTGTATTCCATATGTATAGTTCATACATTATTCAATCATTCCACTCTTTGTGTTGAGAGAGACTTGAAATGATAATGACGTGACATGGTTTGGGAGACATCTCTGTGTTTCTCTTTTATTACTCGTTATAATTTCGATGGGCACACTTGGCAATACTGGTACGTGCTGCTAAGGGGACCGCCCCCACGAATGACACTGGCGGCGACTGTTGGGGTGGTTCAAAATCTAGATAATAATTTTGGTGAAGTAATTCGTCAAGATGTGTAACCAAAGGACAAACTAGAAAACTAACTCGCGAGTGGTTTTTTAAAACTCTGACTATTGGCGAAAAAATACTGAGATCTTGGATGGTGTACTCCCCTTCCAAGGAAGCTCTTTACTGCTTTTGTTGCAAACTGTTTTCAGAAAGAATTAACTCAAAATTTAATTCTGAAGACGAATTCAACATATGGTGGAAACTGAATGAATTTCCGACCATGAGTCCAGTGTAGATCACGTTAGAAATTTCACACAATGGAAGGAATTGGAAATTAGGATTGCTGGTGGAGCAACAATTGATAAAAAAATAACAAGAAGTTGTCGAAAGCCAGGTGAAGAAGTGGAAGGCAATCCTTACAAGATTGCTTAATATTATTAGATTCCTACCTAAACAGAATTTGGATATACAAGGCAATCGAGAATGAGTCAATCATAAGAAAAACGAGTGTGATGTTGAACTTGAAGCAACAGAAAGTAGGGGAAATTTTTTAGAGCTAGCACATTTGTTGGCGAAATATGATCCAGTGCTACGTGAACATCATCCGAGAATCCAGCTGGGAAAAAAGTTTGCTACATCCTATCTGTCTCCTACTACTCAGAACGAGTTTATAGAAATTTTGGGAGAAAACGTAAGAAGCAAAATCATCAATAATGTAAAAAAAGCCAAGTACTTTTCCATGATATTTGACAGCACTGCTGATATTTCACATAGGGATCAAACGAGCCAAGTTTTACGCTATGCTGTGATCGATGGAGATGAAGTGAAGGTTGTGGAATCATTTGTCGATTTCATTGAAACGAAGGGTAAAACTGCCGAGAATATTTCAACGATGATTTTAGAAAAATTAGAGAAAGACGGAATTGATATCCAAAATTGTAGAGGGCAAGCATATGATTACACTGCGGTGATGGCTGGTCTGCAAACTGGCGTTTAGAAACGCATCAAGGAAATTAATAAAAAAGCAGAATTTGTCGCTTGTACAAATCACTTGCTGAATTTGGCAGGTTCAGTTGGTGTGAATTCTGTTGCCTTTTTTTGGATGTGTGGAACGTTTGTTTGTATTTTTTTCTTCATCAACACATCGCTGGGAAGTTCTAACTTCAGTCACTGGTCAAAGTGTGAAGCGCATAATAGAAACTCGTTGGAGTGTGAGGGGAGAAGCTGTTAGTGTTGTAAGGAAACATTACTCAAAAATCTTAAGTACCGTAGAAATGTCAACTAGTGATGCAGAAGATACAACTACAAGGGCAGATGCTGGTGTTCTACTTGCAATCATTTTCCTTTTTGTGCTTTCTTGGCCTGTGGGAACCCGTCCTTCTAAAAATTAACGAGACACAGACTTATCTCCAAACCAAAGGATTGAACATACAAAAATGTGATATAAAACTCAGGGCATTAAAAATATTTCTATCTGAAAACAGGGACAAGCTAGTGAATAACGGTCTTAACTACGCCAAAGAAATTTGCAACTATCTAGGAATAGTCATGGAGCATCAGCGTCGACCCAAAAAGAAGAAACAAATGTTTGGTGAAGTATCACAGGACGCTGAATTGCCGTACGACATAGAACTAACGACAGAAATGTTTTCTTCACTGGACAGAGTGATCCAAGAATTAACTTCGAGATTTCAACAGCTGCATGCACTTGCTGAGAAATATGCCTTTCTTACCCCGTCGAATCTTTTGGATGATGAATATAAATGTCAAATAGATCACGATGACATTGATAAAGAGGAGTTCCTTAATGAGAGAAAAAGACTCGAGCATTTTATTGCTGTTGCTGATATTGAAGAAGGAATAAAGATGAGGAAAGAAGGCCCCCTTGAACTTCTGCAGTTTATTCAAAAGTATAACCTTGGGAATTCGGTTCCAAATGTAGAAATATGTAATGCTGCGGATTTTCCTCACAATTGCTGTAAGTGTTGCTACCTGTGAGAGGAGTTTTTCAAAACTAAAACTGATCAAGAATTACCTAAGATCTACTATGAGCGCCTTGCGTTAGAGAAATCTGGCCATACTGCCTATAGAGCAACAAGTATGACAGACAAAATAAATGCTGACAGGGCCATTGAAGAATTTGCAAACAAAAAGGCAAACGAAAAATTACTTTGTAGACATTTGTAGTTTTAATTTTGGAATTAAAGATGATATTGATTTTGTACAACTTTTTACTATTTTCCTCTTTATTTTTGCTTTTTTGTTAAACACTGTTACCTCTAAAGTGCGAGAATGTTGGGTGTGTATTTAAAGCATAATGCATGTGAGCATGTGAAAATAATATCATAATTGTACTCAAACTAGTTAACGTATATACAACTTAAAGAGTGTGTCACTGTGCAAAATGTATTTCTTAGCGGGGCCGGGGGTGCCAAACTCAAGGACTGCCCCGGGCGGAACACGCACTAGCTACGTCACTGTACCTACTGCATGGGATGGAATAAATACAATTGTTATTATGTGACGGCGTCGTGCACCTAAGAATCTCTAACACCAACACGGTCTGCCTGCCTATCTTGTGTGCACCTTAATACCAATATCAGCTATCTGCCATTCTACGTGTCACAATGTCCATATCCGTAGCGTTTTACTCTTGAGAATCAGTGCCTGTAGATGTGAGTGCCTGTAGAAGTAGAAAAATCAAACGAACAAATTCCCTAATCTTTGCCTTTATTGAAATCGCAACCACCTGAACGAAAGTCAATCGACGATTGAAATTACTTGGCGTCAAGCGCACCGAATATCGGCTAAATGATGTGCGATCTGAGACCTGCGTTAATCTCCTGAGGCTGCTATCTTTTGGCGGAAACTAAGGGTGTTATCGATTTATACATGACACCATCTACAGGCACTGATGCCAAAGGACTAATAACTACGCTAAATAGACTAGCGAGTCTTACATGCCTTCACCAATGGACGAAGAGGTAAGCGAAATTGTGGCATTCATGCGAGGCGAGGCATAAATACCTATGATCATTTCCATTTTGCATTCCAAGGAGTATCAATCGTCGTCACAGAATTTTCTGGGGGCAAATTTTTGTTCGTTTACTTCAATAGTCCACAATTGATTACATACGTGCGTAATAATGGATATCAGAAATGCAAACAATTTCGTCTTCTCCAATACTATTGTGAGCATGGTCTAACCAATATCGGCCACAAACATGAATTGCAACCAGTTAGGGATCAGAGTGGATCATATTTCATTACAAATAACTGTTCGGACCTGTGGATTACAGATGATAAATGTAATAATGAAATGTAAAATTGCCCAAAACGTATAGTCTACTCACTGCGAAAGGAACTCCACGGCAAATGGGCAACATTTTTTAATACCACGCCTTTTGTAGCTATAAAAAAATCATTAAAATGCACCAATTATCTATAATTTTAACCAACTCATGACTGAAAACGAGGCTTTTAATCCCTCATGAAGATCATCATTACAAGGCCAAAGCTAAAAGTACATATACAAAAAATCGAACGCAGTCGATTGATACAGAGCATAAATATGAACCACACCAAAGAACTTTGGGGAAGACAATAATGTTAGTTTCAATAATAATATTAGTAGCTGTTCAGATATCTTATTTATTCTGTTTTGGCAGCCAAATGCGGAGCATGATACCATTTTACACGCACAGGTGGCCGCTCTCGGCACTTGCTTTATTTCCCCAATTTACGATATAAAACGCGAGACTATGCACTTATCTTGATTTTGGAGGCAGCCACAAGCATGTTTTATTTGACAAAATCATCGATGGACTCAATACATCCACAACTGAGCCACAATAAAGCCACGAAAGTCACCAGATTTCAATGCTTTTGCATAAGATCACCCAATGTTTTCATAGCCACAACATGGCAAAATGCGCAAAAGCAATCGTCAATTCCACCGAGTAGGTTGTCCTACTCCATGGTCAATTTGGCTTCAAGTTTCCCCACTGGAGAGAGCTTCAAGGCTACCAATTGATGCGGTGTTGGGGCCAGTGAAACTTGCCGGCCGTGTCGCCGCTGGTGTAGCGGGGGTCGACGGACGAGTCTGTACAAGCAAACATTTCTGATTCTCATTACATTCGTGAATGAACTAGTGTCACCACATGTAGATGGTTCAATCGGGGGTATTCTTTACCACCAAACAGTAGGCTTGTGCGATGAGTCGATTCATCGAATTAATGGACGATGATTTTAGTCATTGCGTTACGATGAACAGCGTTGATGACAATGAATGTCATTGATCATCGATGAATTCACTGACTTCGATGAATTAACTGACGTCGATGACATGATAAATAAACTGACGTCAATGAGTCTATGAATTCACCCATGTAGATGAGTCAATGAGTCCATCCCCATTAGATGACAATTATTTGTGTTGCGTCGCCCGCCTGTGCCTATCCCTACCTTAACGTCGGCAATGAATGAATTCATCGACTTAACGAGGTCGGTGAGTTCATCGATGGCGATAAATTCATCGACTCATCGTCATCCATTCAATCGTCGAATCCGAATCATCTCGATGATTTTTTTCATTGACCCTCGATGGGCCTAACCAACAGTATCACTGTAGACCAAAATGCCCAAAGTTGTTAGTATATATGATCGCCAAAAGGAATTTGAACGAGATGGTTTATATATATTTGACGCTAGAAGCAAAATCATGATGTGTAAGTTTTGCAACATTCGAATTGACTGGAGTAGAAAAGATTCGATTATGAAACACATTAGGGACAGCAGCAAGCACATCAATAATGTCCACAAATCGAAAATCACTGAAGGAAGCAGCAATCACATTATGCGACAGTTGTCTATGCCTGACTCAATCAACAATGCTAAAAAAGTCAAGCAAGAAAAAGAAGAATTGATATGTGACATAGTTGGTGCTCTAATGAAAGCTAACATACCTTCGGAAAAGTTAGATGATCCGAACTTCAGAGCATGGATGAATAAATACATACGAGGTAAGTTTCGTTAATTGGACCATATATAGGTAAGGAATTTAACAGAAATACCAGTTCTTAAAGCACAAGTCTAGTTGTGTAACTGGATACCAAAGAAGTAACAACCTGCATTAAACACCAAACCAAATGTGTGTTCTGGGCGAGTTATGCTCTCGTCACCTTTTGAGAGATTGTGCGGCTAGTACCTTTTACCTGTAGACGTGTAACAGAAATACACATTACTGGACTCATGCTTCTAGAAACAACAGCTATCTTTGACTGTTTTGCTTCTGACAACATTGAATACAAAGAGTTGTAAATTTCTAAATAATTACAGGAGCTGGAGACATTCCCACAGCTGATACCTGCCGAGCAACATATGCTCCACGAGTTGCAGAGAAAAGGAAGGACCAGATAAAAGCATCAGTTAAAGGCCAACCAGTTGCAATTATGTGTGATGAGACCACAGACAGGAAGGGTCGGTGTGTCTTCATCCTCTTGCTAAGGGTTCTGTCCTGTTCTGCTGAGCAGAAGATATTTGTCGGGGCAGTTAAAATGCTACAACAGGCAAATGCAACTGAATGTTCAAGAGTTGTAACGACTGTAATACAAGAATTTGAAATTCCTTATGATAATGTAGTAGCTCTCGTAACAGATTCAGCTAGGTACATGACTTTGTGTGCCCGAATGTGTAATGTTCTCTGCCCTACAATGGTACCTGTTCAATGTTGGGTCCATAAGCTGAATCTTGCAGCAAATTTATTTTCTTCGTAGCTTCAACACTTGAACACATGTGTGTCCAATGTAAAAATGCTCTTTCTGAACACTAGAAAGAGGAAACATAGATATATTTCCTTCTTAAAAGAGCACTATCCAGATGATGATTCAAGGACAACTTCTTTTCCATCACCAGTTATGACGAGATGGAATTCTTGGTACAAATCTGCTCTTTATATTGGGGAACATATTCAGGATATGGTAGACTTCAGCAAGACTGTGGATGAAGGAGGTGCTGCAGTGAAAGACTTCGCTGAATTGGAACAGCAAAAAATTCTGATAAGCACTGCCACTGCAGCCTTTCTAAAAGAACATGGGCAACAAATAATTGACTCCATCGTCACCGTAGAGGGATCGTCATATCCTTTCTCACATAAATTGCAAAGTAGAATTGATGGCCTGCTTAACAACTTCAAAGTAGTTAGCAAAGGAATGTTAGGCAGTCAGACAACTTCTGCCATTAATAGCCTTAAATCTGTGGTGAGAAGGTGGGAGATTAACCCTCATATGGATTCTCTGCGCCTTAGCGGCGCTCGTGGTTTTAAAAATGATTTTAAAAATTTTCATTCCGATGGATCTTTCTGAAACTTTCAGTAGTCTACTATTTCTAGTTTCTTAGGCTAAAAATATATTTTTGTATGTGTAGTGCGCATAGTTTTCATTTTATTGGCCTCTAGTGAAAAAAGTAACGTCGTTGGATTTACGGTGCCGCTGCGGCGCCGAGAGTTTCCTCGTCGCAATGTCGGGGACTGCACTCTCAATACAAATTTAAAAGTTATTATGTTTCGTATGCAATAGTATCTTCTATTTATAATCATAATATTTAAATGTTTAAACTTTATAAAAAAAAATTTAATTGTTTAACAAAGGGAAAATTTTACTATGCCAATTTTGCTTCGCTTTTATCTAATAATCATAATTTATGCCTGTTTATAATTTTCATTGACAAAACTTCATGTACATCTACATCTACGTAATACCCTGCGAGCCACCACGAGGGTGTGCGGCAGGGGGTGAAGATCACCAAACATGCACTATTGCCATGTAAGTAGGATATATAATGTAGACATGCTAGAAAATAGGGTCATAGTTTATTAGTTACTACAGTAGATTATTATTTATTGCAAGTAATTGCATGTATTTGCAAGAATAATTCTTAGAAACTCATGACTACCCTAAGGGCCTTTCCATGACCTTTTTTCCATGGCCTCCGGCATTATTTTGTTTGGGTACCTTCTCCGCTCCATGTCCCTCCCCCTCGTCCGCGTACCTACATCTACATCTACGTCATACCCTGCAAGCCACCCAAAGGGTGTGTGGCAGGGGGTGCTTCGACACCAGGCATGCATGAATGATACGGTAGAACACCGAAATTATATCATATTAGATCATGCATAAATAGGAACGTAGTGAATATAAAGAGGAAGATCTACAGTCTAGCTATTGTCACTATTCGCACTATTCATGACGACGATCACAGCTGTTCTGGTTCCAAATGTTACGCGGAAATAATGACATTTTATACCTATCGGTACTACAATCTATCTCTCTAATTTTATTGTCGTGATCTGATCTGCCTTAGTACGAGGGGGTTAAGAGTATATTTGTCTTGTTGTAAGAGATTTGTTTTTCCCGAATTTTAGTTAAGAGGTTCAGCCTATAATTTAATCTACGCTGAGATAGCGATTCCCATCCCGATTCTTCTAACAATCCAGACACACTAGCAAACTTATCGTAGCATCGTTTCCCAAACCTAGCTCCTCTACACTGCACGCGATCTAATTCTTATATTAACCCCGCTTCATATGGAACGCATATACTGGCAGCCTATTCCAGATGAGGCCTAACGATTGAAAAATAACAACGTTCCTTCACCCTCTCATCCACTTTTCCGAGTATTCTCTTGATAAAGCCTAGCATTCTAGCATCCACCTACCTACTGTGGTGATGGTCACCTTTGCGGACATCCCAGCGTTACTATGTATAGGATTATGCCAAGCAGTTATCCAAAGAAAATTTAACCACAATGTATTTTCAGAATTAATGCAATAATGCCTCTTTACCTTCGTGTGGAAATTTCCCGGTGAATGAGTAGCTGAGGCTCAGGAGACGATTCAGAAGTTAGACTGACCACCGTGAACAACACATCGCACTGTTGGTGTTATATTTCTTGTACCTCTCATTTGAAAATATTCCTTTGCGGCTGCGATAGTCTTCACAAAATTGCTGGCAATAATATTATTTCCCAGGACGTAACTGTTTACCTATGGATTGACATTGACAGTACTTACATGGTGAAAATCTTTTCATGATGAACAAAAACATAGACGAATTACCACATAGTGAAAATTTGTAAATATATTACTCGTTTCTTTGAATACTCAAATGAACAGGGGTTTTAGTCCTCCAAAGTTTATCAACGTGAAGGGGTGAGTGAGGAGGAGAAAGGTGGGTAATTCCATGGAAGTTTTTTTGAGGTGAAGGGGTGGAGATACATGGTGGTGGGTCGACTGCCAAGGATCAGGAAATACCGGGATCGTTAGGCCAGGTAAGTGTAGAAAATCCGTATTGTGAAGAAAGGTTGAGAGTGCAAGGAGGCAATTAGACACAATAGGCTGCTCTTTCTTCATATTTCCATCGCTGCATGAGGGAGAGGGAATCCACGCCTTATCGCAAAGCGCCCCGGGGTGGCCCTCCCTCCATTCCGAGAAGGTCTAGCTCGGGTGGGTCGTTGGAGGTGAGGAGAAGTTCATTCAGTTTTTGTGTGGGGAAGAAAGTAGGCGGAGGATGACAAATGAGAAAGCTTAGTGGGAAAGTACAGATGGTCTCAATGTTTGGGTCAGTGCAATGCTACAGAAAGAAAAGGTGAGGGGGGTCCTCACAGCATGAGGGTATTTTGGTCACCCCAGAACACTAGCTCCTCTTCCATCAGTCCCTCACACAGCGCCGGACCGAAGAAAAAACACGCCATCGTATTCCATGTTTTTTCCATTTCCTGCTCCTTCTTCCTTACCACCTTCAACCCAAACCTCTTAGAAATAATTATTTTGGCCTTTCCCACCAATCCAGAAGCAAAACCTCATCTGCTGCACTCCCCCGCATCACTTTTACCTGTCCATCTCTATGGAGACATCCTCAGTGAGGGAATGGGCTCCACTGTAGGCCTAAAATACCGGCTCTTCTAGCCCACCCTCCAATGCGGCACTGGACTCTTTGACGCATCGCTGATTGTCCCACTTTCCTCATATTTCACAACTCATCTGACTTTCATCCTTTCTTTTTTTTAGAAATTGCAGGATATAAACTCCCAAAATGTCCGTTACATTTGCCATGATCGTCAGAATATAGCCCTTAAATATCACGACGGTATCACTCGTCTCTTCTCACTCCAGCTATACTTTTTCAATTATTAACGTTAAAGAACTCAGGCTTCTGTGCACACTACAAAGATATAACATGTGGGTGGACGTAGTGAAGGAAAATTATTTTACATGGACCCATCCGACTTTTATTTGGTCCTCATTTTTAGTATTCGGGTACATAAAAAATAAAACAATGTGTACATGATAAAGCGGAGTTTATCCAGCATTGAATATCAGAAGAAATCTTTAAAATAACCATTACACACGAAATTAATACCTTCATTTGAAAATAACCGTCTAAGGGACCAAAAAAGAGAGTATTACGACAACAAACGGAAAAGAATGCAGTGTTAAAGATTTTTAGCTATAACTTCCGTAATAATGGGTTAAATCTTGCAAAACAAGGTTAAAAATAAATATAATAGAAGTCACTAGCATTATCAATCAGAAAACATGCTAAGAAAGGCCAAGTTTGAAAGAAAATGAAAATATAACGCAGCGCCGCTGCGGCGCCGTAAATCCAACGACGTAACTAAATTCGTAAATCCATATGAGGGTTAAACAGCCATTTGAAAATCTGGGGAGTTTGTGTGAGAGCAAGTTAACATTCTCTTGATATCAGACACTGCCCGAGTGTTCACTTCAAATATGGGTAAACTATTACATGAGAAGAATATAATTGAAAACTCTGAAATACCGTGGTGCAGATAGCAGCATCCATTCCCCTTTTAAAGAAACTTGAAAGCACTGTGCTACTTCCAGGATATCTTTGCATGAAATCAATTGTAAAACAGAAAGTACAGGAAGGTGAAAATGTAAATGTCCTCAATATATTGTTGAGTATCAAAGGAGACCACAGTGAGTGCGTAGAATATTGTGTGATGGCATTGTGGGTTCCATGCTCAAATGTTGACAGCGAGCGTGATATTTCCTCTTCTGGAAATATATTAAGTGACTTAAGAACCAATGCTTCCCCAGAAACTTTGGAAATGCAACTAAATGTATACTTCGGCTCTGCATGGAATGAGGAATCAATGTGTGCATGGCATGCATGAGATTTAAATGATGTCCAGCTGTATATTTGTGATATGCATGTATACATAAGGTTCTATTATGTATGTATTGGATTGTGTTATTGGCTATGCCATGAGCTAATATTTTCATAAAATACAAACAAAACATAATGCCTTGTCGTGACAAAGATGATGTAATCGTTATGATTGCATGTTTACGTTTTCTCGCAATGATTCTCTTTCAAACAAATTATTTTAACAGCATGTGATTTTATAGTGTTACAAAATAATCCACATATATCATGCATTATTCCAATTTTCATAGTGGTCATAGTGAAGGTATTTGATCTGCCATTGTTTGTGGCAGCTGCTTGTGTTACAAACAGTTGCACATAGTTGCATCATTGTGATTACAATCACTTCAATATACAGTAGCAACTCGATGATACGAAGTTGGAGGGACTGAAAAATCGGCACTTTCTATTTTCCCATTTCGTATTTTCGAACCTTTTTAATAAATCACAAAAAAATATTTCCCCTTCCCCTCCTATCTTCTTTGGTCTTTGGAAACATTTTAAAACGATATATAGTCATTATTCATGAAAGCATTCAAAACAATGCCTTTATATGATGAGCTAAATGTCACAAACGATAGTGAAATAACTGCCACATCTTAGTTCACTGAGCAAATAATTTTTGGCGATCATTTTCTTTGCAAAATTTATGCCCAGTTTAGAGGTGGTATAAATAGTAAGTTCTGCTTTTGTATTAGATTATCTTTCCTAATCTCTGTCTAATCAGGATGTGTAACTGGTATGGGCGTTAAAAAGAGGCATTTGTTTCTAACATCTACGCAGTTAAGATGGTAACTGGCCAGACCGTACATCCAATCACCCTCTTTTATCGCTCAATTAAAGATAAAATGAGCAAAGGACTCAGTCCATTTAAACCTTCCGTCACAGGTCATTATTTGTGGTTTCTTCCACATAGCCTGCTGGATATATGAAATTGAGAAGAAATATTATTTCGTTCCAATAACAAATCGCTTGATGACAAACTGGGTGTGATCCAGACATTTTCCATATCTTTATCAGCTTGGAATATACTAAGTTTCTGGTTCTAAATGGCAAAATTTTTTGGACATATGGAATATTTATGTGGAGGTCGTGGAGAATGATACCTCTCATGTCGTGGATAATGATGATGGGATCTCTGGGATGGCCAACCAATGGATAAAATCCTATTTGACAGGAAGGTCTCAAGTAGTAAAAAATTTTTCAGCAGAATCCAAATCCTTTACTACTTCAAGCCCCTTGGTGATAGAAAGAGGTGTTCCCCAAGGATCAATAATGGGTCCCCTATTATTACTCATTTACATTAACAACCTCCCCAATCATTTTATCAATGGCTCAGTATATATGTATGCTGATGATACAACACACTTGATCTCCTCCATAACTCTAAATTATGCTGGGGTGTAGAAAAATATCGACTGCATGAGCAATTGGTGCAATGACAACTTAGTTTTTATCAACAGTGATAAAACAACATTCATTCACTTCCACCCCCACCAAAAAAAGACAACCTCCTCCCCACTGCTGAAGCTAAATGGATCTTCTCTTAAGCCCTCCTCAGAGACAAAATTCCTAGGGATACATGTTCATGAGTCACTATCCTGGGAAACTCAGATAGATAAAATTTGTACTAAAGTTGCCTCTGGTTGCTACCTCCTTAGAAAAATTGTGACCATGGTTGATACCGCTACTGCCCGCACGGTTTACTATGCATTTATTCATAGCCGGCTCAAATATGGAATTACTGTGTGGGGGCACTCACATAATCTTTTTCGGCTATTTAGACTTCAAAAATGGGCAATAAGAATCATGGTTAAGATTCCAAAGACAAGCAGTTGTCGACCTCATTTCAAAAATTTAAAAATTCTGTCTCTTCCATGTCTGTATATTTTCCTGACGGTAATTTTTGTGCATCAAAATAAAGCCCTATTTAACCTGAACACCAATGCTGATGTTCATCAGTATAGTACTAGAGGCTGTAATGAAATTAGAATAACAGCTCGCAACTCAGCCATGTTCGCAAAGAGTCCTGGTTATGCTGGAGTCAAATTCATGAATGCTTTACCAAAAAACCTGAAGGAAATATGTAGTTTCCACTCCTTAAAAACTCAACTCTTTAATTTTCTTTGTAATCATCAGTGCTACACCATTGATGAATTTATGTCACTTTCACAACAAAAATGAATTTCCTTTTTTTTATTTCAATGCAGTGTTCATTATGTTGTAACACTTGGTTTATCTCTTCATGTTCTTGTGTACATACATATTTTTTGAACAATTCTTATGTAATGATTAGCAGTTATATCTATTGTGCTGTCTGTAAAAAGGCAAAATGACATGTTCCATGCTTGTGAAAAACTTGTCCATTAGGAACCAATAAAGTATTATTATTATTACCGAAGAAAATAGAACCTCAGATCACAGTTCGTGAAGAACGAACAAATGCTTAAACTGCCACCCAGGAAATGCCTTCACTTGCAATGAAGGCGCTTCACCAATCCATTTCTTATCGATGTTTCTAACATCTACGCAGTTAAGATGGTAGCTCGCCCAACCTTGCTTCCAATCACCCTTTCTTTATCGCTCAATAATAGGTAAAAAGAGCAAAGGACTCAGTCTATTTTTAAAAAATCCTTCTCAGGTCATTATTTGTGGTTTCATCCATGCCATCTGCAGGATATACGAACTTGGGTAGAAATATTACTTCGTTCCAAGCCAACCAGTTTCTCCGCTCATTGAAGTTTAAGTAAGAAATATTTAACAGATGACCAAGTCTCTTTTCACTTTGATGATTCGTGCTTATAGTTCTATTCTGCAAAACATTATTCCAGTAAATAATTGAGTGATTATTTTTTTATCCTTCTATACATAATCTCTTCGCGTAGTAGGTGTTATGCTGAATGCCATTTTATCCAATGGTGTCCTTATATGCCAACTTCGGTAAGCTAAAACATAGAAGTTAATGAAATGTCTCATATTTAAAAAGTGATTACCGAATCACTCCACAATTTTGAAAACCTTTTATCCACAATAGCGCAAAAGAGAAACTTTATCCCAAATGGGCATCGCAGAGTTATTCCAGATCCAGCGATCTCCATTCCATTATTTAGTTATTTTCTTTCCCCTATGTGACTTGTGCCTTCTATACTTGACTGCGCTGTGGAACATAAAACACGAAAACGAAATAAGATTAACCATTTGAAGCGTAACTTAGTTGACATTAACACAAGGGAACCCCATGCTACACACCCTACATCTAAATCTACATAATACCCCGTGAGCCACCACATGTGCGGGTGGCAGGGGGTGTTAGGTCACCAGCCATGTAAAGTTGTAAGTTTTTTTTGGAGATGAAATGGTGCAATGAATTATAGGAGCTTACTTTTAATTGTGGTTGCTTTTTGTTCGTGGAAAGAACGAGTTTTTGTACATATCTGTTCGGCAGTGTATCTCTCTTATTTTATCGCGTCTGTCAGACCTAGAGATGTAGTGAGGAGTCATGATAATATTCTCTAGTCACTCTGAAAAATATCAGTTGTGAATTTATCAAGCAACCTAAGCCTAGTGTGTAGCCTCCGAGTCTCTAGGGGCTCCCGCCTTAACGCCTCTAAAAGTTGTGAGACACTTTATGTACGCTCATAGAAGTTTTTAACGAAGCGCGCTGCTTCCCTTTGTATTTTATTAATTTTTTTGCTTATATAATTTGCCCAGTGTCCCAAATGCTCGTGGCATAGTCAAGGTGTGGCCTAACCAGAGCGAAGTAGCATCTCTCCTTGACTCTTTCATCCAAGGACCTTCCTTTTATACGTTTAACAAAACCTAGTTTCTTTAATGCTGCACCATTAAGCACCATAATGCACCATATTTAATGCATAGGTTTAGTATGTGTAATCCCCATGATATATCAGATGTTAAGGTAATTAGTGGTGGCTTGCATGGCATTAGGTAGATGTAGATGAACCCTTAAGCTGAAAATGTCACAATGTGGCAAAACTGGGGTAGTAGCAAATAAAATCAAGGTGGATAACCAAGTTTCTCTTTATTTTAATTGCCACGAAAACGAAAGAAACTTCTCCAGCATTTCTCTGGCTGGAAACTTCCTCCTGTTGCACAGATTATTAAGCTGTGTGTTTCTGGGACTTTGGAACAACTGGCTATTAATCTCAACCGAGGGGAGATCCCAGGCCACTTGCATGTTGTTTGGACAAGGTACCGACTGAGGGCCTCCGCCACGTCATCATTAGTCACGTTTGTGGTTCATGCCCATTCCACACGATTCAGATATTCCAGGTCATGGTGAAAGAGGGCCAAGGGACTCCTTCTCGGAGTTCTGAGAAAGGAGCACTCTCTTCAAATGACCATAAGTAGATGTGGGGTCATGGAAAAATCTGCCGTAGCTGCGGCTAAAACTCAATTCCTTTCTGTGGTAAAATTCTGATAACAACAATAAGTTTCCCGCAGAGTGGTATTTCCATGCTAAGGTACATCAAAACATTGGGTGATTTTGGAATAGATTGTATCAGGATCCAATTCATGTCCATGTTGTGTCGTATCTGCATATTAAAATGCAGAGGACTCAAAGTTACTCATGCCATCACAATGAAATCTGATTCAATTGGACTTATCTCGTGGAAATCAGAGATAGCAGTGATGATACATCAAATGCCATGTATCAAGGCCTGCTTACTCAACGAATTCAGTGTTGTCATTCATGGATGAAAGTGTGTTCCAGTAAAATTCCATGGAGTTACCCCACCAACATCTTGGAATTAAGTTATAGAGAAGGCTTCCAAGGTGATTTTAAGGATTTCAGTTTTTCTGGTTTTCAGGTGGAACTATATTTCATAGGATGATATTTCGCGGACAATTGCTTCTCCAGGTAGAAGTGTCTAAGCGGTTTATCACAGGCCTTATACATTATAAAGTTATATTGTTGAGCCACTACCCCAATTGGGTCATTTGTTTCAAAATTTGAAATAATCCATTTCAAATGCAAGATTATATCAATCGCGGGGACAGCTATACCCTCGCATATTCTTGGAAACTGTTTTTATCTATTGTCTCATGAAATATGGACAATGGTGGGAGTAAATGCGGGTTAATTCATAGTGAGGACATAGAATTTGGGGATAGTGACTGCGATAGGTATTCCAGTTCTATTTCCCATCATTTTTCCACTCGAGCGCTCAATAAATCAAAATTGCCACACATGGCAGTGAGTTGGTACGTGGCGCTACATATGAATTATAATCAAAAGAGAATTGTTTACCTTATGGATGTGCAGCTAACAGTTAAAGCAAAAATAAAATAAGGGAAAAAATGTCTCAAGCTACCATTTTCCCCGTCACTTGAGACCTAAATTATCCATGACTTAAATATGATAAATAACTGTGCGACTCAGGCTCTAGAGAGAGATGAATGCACTAAAATTCACGCATTTTACACTATTAATTGATTAAATTCGGCAATGCTGATTTGTTAGGTGTCTACGTCAGCAAATAGAGCTTTTTTGAAGCGATTTGCCCCAAGGTTCGTAAAAACAAACTCAGTTTCTCTGAAGGGACTGGGTCCAAGGTTTGTAATTTCGAAAATTTCGTATTTTCAAAATTACGAACCTTGTGAATAGGGCCATGTATTTAACATTGGCTTTTCATCGGGACCGACAGTTTTGCTTCATAAATTCGAAACTTCGTATTTTCGTGCATCACATTATCGAGTTTCTACTGATTCAGCAAATGCTCAAAGACGACTTCAACAAGTTTATCCAATATGTATTCGATATTCATCTCCTGTATGCGCCAAGGAGAAATTTAATTGATCAAGATAACTGTTTGCAATTTTACTTATAAGGCGAATCTGTCAGGAACAATCTGTCTGGAAGATTATAAAGATTGTAATACCGTATTTACTCATGTAAGCCACACACCTTTTTTCCGGAAATGCCGGTGAAAAAATAGGGGTTCGCGGCTTACACGAATCCTCCAGATTTTCATGTAAGCTGCTCACCATTTTACCTCAAATTCCTGTCATTAGTTTCTCCAAAGTCGTTAGTTTTTCCAAAGTAAATATATTGATGTGAATTGGTAAGTATGGTGTGGTAGCAAACCCGTAAAGAATTGTGAAGTAATTAGAAATAAAAATTATCATTTATCAAAGTCTGAGCGTACAACTATACTTGAAGAAAGGCTATATCAGAAACACCACGTGACAAAGCACTTACCGTGTATAGATCGTATGTAAGATAACATATTTTAGGACTGATATGTACTGAAATCTGTATCTACATTGTATCCTGTAAGCTGCCGCAAGGGGGTGTGGCACCTTTAAGTCTTTTCAAAGTCATAATCGGAGTTTGTTTCGGTATCATGTATCTGTAGCAACATTTCTCACGTAATAGATAGCCACTTTTGCGTACACATTAAAGCTACATTGTAAAAACACGACAAAGTATTTGTTACATAGTGGCAAGACTTGTGTTGCGTTTTGAGAACTCATTTTGTTCTTCTTTTGTTTTGTCGTCTGCTGACGAGTTTTCCTGTGTTCCGGTGGAGGCGCTGACGGGATACTCTTGTACTCGGCATACTCTCGTGCACTCTCTCTCTCGCTCTCTCTCTGCTGGCTCGCGGGCACTGCTGCATGCTGTCTTTCACCCTCTCACCCGCATCTCGCCTAGCTGGCCCAGCTGGCCCGCTCGCACCGCCGCTACTGTTCGCTCGCTTGCCTGCACCTCGACCTGCTTGCTTGCCCGCACCTCGTCTTGTTCGCTGCCTGCACCTCGCCTTGCTTGCTGCCCGCACCTCGCCTTGCTTGCTGCCTGCACCTCGCCTTGCTTGCTGCCCGCACCTCGCCTTGCTTGCTGCCCGCACCTCGCCTTGCTTGCTGCCCGCACCTCGCCTTGCTTGCTGCCCGCACCTCACGATGTTACCATCACCTTCTGTTTATATTTTTATGAACCTGTAACTATCACGAAATACATGTGGAAGTAGTTTTTTTGTTAACCGGATAATTACAGTCCACTTATTGCCTTTTTACTTCACATGTTTTTGGTCCTTCGGGCCGGATGGCGCCTAGATTTTTTGAATTAAGGTCTTTGAGTTATTTTGCATTAATTTTGTTTTCCACTTTGTTGAACTGAAGTCGAACGGATTCTCTCTCGGAGCAAGTGCCGGTCTCTCGAATGGGGTCTCGAATCGGACTCAGTCAAATGACCTCTCCTGAAGCTGTAGTTCTGCTAGCTGGACTCATTATTCAACATAATGCTGTTAATCGTCTATCTATTCAATTGATATCATATGAATTAATCTCTCTTTGAAATTGTTCCTCTCCTTAGCCTTAACCCTCTACCCCTCCTTAAACTTGGCTAGCTATGGAGATCTCAACGTCGTGGTGCAGGCTGAGGGTGAAGGTCACAGAAGCTGCTAATGGTGAACGAATCGGATCGTATACCGGATGATGGACTACGCATTGAACGGACCCTACTGGCATCTCTTTCACCTCTGCTTCGACATCAAACCGGTAGGACTACCTTTTCTTTTCATTCTTTGGGGGCCGAATAAAACTTCACGATGGATTTCTCAACTTTCGTGCGCAAGGCCAATCTTTTAAAACGCAGATGTGAAAAGTGCCGGGATTCTGTCCGTCAAATTGAAATTACTGCTACCCAGTCCACTCTCACGGACACTTTGACTAGACGCTTAACTAGTTATCATGAAGAGATTATTGAAAAAAAGAGGGACTTCCAACATGTCTTAAATTTGTACCTTTCCGAAGATCCCTCAGAGTACGATGAAGATAGTGTTGTCCAACTTCAAGATGATATAAGTGACTTGTATAATGAAAGTAGAGTAATTATTCTTTCCCTACTTCCTCAGTTAAATGAAAATCCTCCCACGCAAGATAATACGAGTGCTGTTTCGCAAACCCCTACCGCCGTAAGACTGCCAAAAATGGAATTGCCTCGCTTCTCGGGAGACAGTGTAAAATGGATGTCGTTTTACAACACGTTTGACACTACCATTCACCAGTGTTTATCTATTTCTCGCATTGAGAAATTTCAATATCTGAACAGCTGCCTCCAAGGTGAACCATTGGAGTTAATTCGCGGTTTACCCCTCTCCGACTCAAACTACTTAATCGCGTGGGACTTGTTACAGAAACGATACCACAATGTGAGGAAACTAGTTTCTCTGCACATTTGTAAAATAATTGATATGCCCACACTCGCGGGGCATTCTCTTCACGGTATTCGCACATTTCTAACTAGTTACTGGGAAAATGTGCAAGCCTTACGTGCATTGGGTCATGATATCACAAAGGAAAATACCTTGTTGGTAACAATTTTGCTTCGCAAGTTGGACTTTGAGACGCGCAAACGTTTTGAAGATACTCGTAACGTCAGTCATGAACTGCCGCAAGCGACTGATTTGATTAAATTTTTAGAGAGGGAATGTGCTCGCCTAGAAGACTCTTTAGTTGATGTTCGCGTTAAATCACAACGCCCAACAACCAGAAATCAATCGGGTCGTACCTCAAAATCGGCATTAGTCGCATTCAACGCCAATGTGTGTCCATTTTGTGGTGAAGGAACGCATTCAATCTACAATTGCCCAATGTTTGGAGGTAAAACACCTAAAGAACGGCATGATATTGTTCAATCAAAGGGATGGTGCTTTAATTGTTTAGGGACTTCCCACAATATGAAGTCATGTAAATCTACTCAGTGTTGTAAAATATGTCACCGGAAGCACCATTCTCTCTTGCATATAGATTCGTCTGCTAAAAATAAGTGTGATCTTCCTTCGACATCTGTGTTTGCCGGACTTTTCAAATAGTAACAACGCGACCCGCATGATTGAACCAATACCACCTTCTGCCTCTAAAGAAAAGTGCACAGTTTTGTTGGCATCAACTCTAGTTTGTCTCTCTAATCATCATGGGAATACTTGTATTGTAAGAGGAGTATTAGATTCCGCAGCGCAATGCAGCTTCATTACTGAAGAGTGTGCCCAAATTCTCAAGCTATCACGCCAACGGGTGATCAATCCCATTGCAGGAGTGTCACAAGCTCATGTTCAAACACAAGGTCTTGCATACCTTAATGTGGCCTCCATTAGTGGCTCATCTGTCGCAATTTCACATCCCATGATTATACTGAAAAATATTACCTCTCCTATCCCACGCTTATCTGTATCACCTGAGGTCAAAGGAAAAATGAAATCCTTTGTATTGGCGGACCCAACCTTTGATGTACCTGGAAAAATTGACATCTTACTGGGAGCAGATCTGTTTCCTTTTGTGTTTACGGGAACTAAGTGTTCTTTGGGGGCAAATATGCCGGTAGCAATGGACACTATATTTGGCTTCGTTCTCATGGGCCCTGCACCAGTAATTCTGAAAACAGATCAAAATAATGGCTATTTATCACTTTTGATTAATGATTGTGATCTTGACTCTCGTATTCAGAAATTTTGGACTATTGAAGAATCTCCATCGTCCACAATTCCTACTCAGGACAAGATGTGTGAACATCACTTTCAAGTAACCCATTCGCGTGACAAAACTGGACGATACATTTCCCGCCTACCGTTTAAGGAAGATCACAGGCCATTGGGTGATTCTTTCATTCATGCTGAACGCAGATTTTTTGCATTAGAAAGAAAATTTGCTAAGGACCCTCAGTATAAAAGGGTCTATGTGGAGTTCATGAAAGATTATTTATCATCAGGTCATATGACGCGCTGTGAAACACGTCTGGAAATGCCTCATTATTTCCTGCCGCATCATGGAGTTTTTAAGCACAATAATTCCTCATCTAAGCTTCGTGTTGTTTTTGATGCAAGTGCTCGAACTTCTATGGGTGTGTCATTAAATGACACATTGCTCTCTGGGCCAAAATTACAAAACAACATTTGCGACCTCATAGTGCGCTCCAGATTCCACACGATTGTATTTTCATGTGACATCCGCCAGATGTACCGTCAAATAAAAATGCACCCTGATGATCAACACCATCAACTAATATTATGGCGATCAGAACCCTTTGACCCAATGCTAGTGTATAAATTAACTACAGTTACCTATGGGATAACCAGCTCACCATTTGTGGCCATTAGAACCCTTCACCAGTTGGCTCAAGATGAGGGATCTCGTTATCCACGGGCAGCTGAAGTTTTAAAGTCTCAAACATTTGTGGATGATATTATTGCAGGAGCAGATTGCATAGATGATGCTATATCCCTTCAGAACGAGTTGAAACAACTACTGCGTCGTGGTGGCTTTGAACTACGAAAGTGGTGCAGTAATTCATCCATTTTGCTCTCTTACATTGAAGATGAAGACAAGGAAACACCCCTCATCTTCCAGATACCGGACCAACCACTATATTGTCTATTAGGACTACATTGGAATGCTGTGGATGATCACTACTCATACTCTGTAAAGATATGTGATGGTTTTCCTACTAAACGCTTTATCCTCTCCACAATTGCCAAAATTTATGACCCTTGTGGTTGGCTGACACCTATTGTGTTTTGGGCTAAATGTTTTATTCAAATATTATGGACTTTAGGATTGCAGTGGGATGAGCCCATACCTATTCATCTCTCACAAAAGTGGAATATGTTTTTGGAAGAATTACCTCTAATTGGTAAGATCACAATAACGCGCCCACTGTTTCTGTCTCAAGCATCCAGCCTCCAGTTGCACGGGTTTTCTGATGCTTCAGAACAAGGTTATGCAGCCAATGTATACCTGAGATCAATTACCTACCAGGGTGAAGTGAGACTTGCTTTGTTAATCGCAAAGTCACGAGTCTCGCCCCTAAAACGTATTACTCTTCCACGATTAGAGTTATGTGGAGCCCACATGTTGGCTAAACTTCTGAAATACTCTCATGTTCTGTTATCTCCTCATTGCAGCATAGACTCTATCTCTGCCTGGGGTGATTCCTCTATTGTTTTGTCCTGGATTAAGATGTCACCTCACCGCCTCAAAACCTTTGTGGCCAATCGGGTGGCTGAAATTCAAGAATGGATACCCTCTCATCATTGGAGACACATTGCTTCCAGCCACAACCCTGCTGACTGTGCTTCGCGCGGACTGATGCCCTCCCAGCTCCAAGAACATTCACTATGGTGGAGCGGACCGCAGTGGCTGTCTCTCCCTTCTGAACAGTGGCCACACACTAAGTATTCAACATCCTCTGATGACCTACCTGAATGTAAGCCTACAATAGTTAGTGCTCTCCTTTCTGCCGACACACCGGAGTGGGATTTACTTTTTAAATTTTCCTCTTGGTCTAAACTGCAATATGTGTTATGTTATGTACGAAGATTTGTGAATAACTGCCGGCATTCCACCAACCAACGAGGCCCAATTACTGGCAAAGAGTTAGTGCAAGCAACTATCCTTGTATGTAAATTAGTGCAAAAGGCTAGTTTTAAGTCTGAATTGATAGCTCTTTCAAAGGAAAATCCATGCAGCACTCAACTTCAACGTCTCTCTCCCTTTTTGGACAAAGATGGCCTCATCCGCGTTGGAGGAAGACTTCGTCACTCAACCTTACCACAAAGTGCTAAACATCCCATCCTCCTGCCTAAGTCTCATCGTACTACAACTTTAATCATTGCTCATTATCACGTGAAACATTTGCATGCTGGACCGCAACTATTGCAATCAATTTTATCCCAAGAGTTTTGGATTATATCAGCTCGCTCCATCATTCGTTCCTGCATTTTCAAATGTATTCGGTGCTTCAGATGTAAGCCTTCAAATATAGCACCTTTAATGGGAGATCTGCCAAAATTAAGGGTCACCCAAGCACAAGCATTCAGTACGACAGGAATGGACTATGGTGGGCCATTTAAAGTAAGAATACACCTAATGAAACGCGCTCAAGTTATTAAAGTGTATTTATGTGTTTTTGTACAAAGGCTGTACATCTCGAAGTGGTAACTGATCTCACGTCAGATGCCTTCATTGCCGCTTTGACTCGCTTTATTTCACGCAGAGGACTGTGCATTAACTTATACTCTGACTGCGGCACTAATTTTGTTGGAGCATCTTCTAAACTCAGTAAGGTGTTTCAAATATTTTTTAGAACTATAGAGAAAGAACTTGTTTATTTTACTGCTCAAAACAAAATTAATTTATATTTTATCCCTCCATCTGCACCTCATCAAGGGGGATTATGGGAGAGTGCTATAAAAAGAGCAAAGTATCACCTGTCAAGAGTCATAGGGGAGCAGATATTAACCTTACAGGAGTTCATTACGCTAACAGTTCAAGTGGAAGCCATGCTCAACTCTCGTCCCCTTACTCCATTGTCTTCCGATCCCTCGGAATCAGAAGCCTTAACACCTGCCCACTTTTTGATTGGGAGACCGCTAAAGGCATTGCCAGAAGAAGATCAATCAGGGATTCCCCTTAATCGACTTCACCAATGGAAGTTGGTCCAAGCCCTGGCTCAACGCCTATGGAAAAGATGGCACCTGGAATATTTGCATACATTGCAACAGCGCTCCAAGTGGATATTATCCAAGGATGGACTCAAAGAAGGAGACTTGGTCTTAGTGCAGGAACCCAATACTCCTCCGCTCATGTGGTGTTTAGCACGCATCACAGCAACCTCTCCAGGACCAGATGGGACAGTTCGAGTAGTTCACCTCAGCACCGCCAAGGGAACCCTCACTAGACCCGCTGTCAAAGTATTTCCCTTGCCGCTTAATTCCTAATCCCATCCCCTCCTTAACTCCCATTCACATCCTTTATTCCTTCACCTTACCCTGATCTGTAAGAATCTATTTTGTTTCTTATTTTTTGGTCTCTGTTTGGATTTGTTTGTTGAACTTTGTAATTCAAGGTGGGCGAGGATGTTGCGTTTTGAGAACTCATTTTGTTCTTCTTTTGTTTTGTCGTCTGCTGACGAGTTTTCCTGTGTTCCGGTGGAGGCGCTGACGGGATACTCTTGTACTCGGCATACTCTCGTGCGCTCTCTCTCTCGCTCTCTCTCTGCTGGCTCGCGGGCACTGCTGCATGCTGTCTTTCACCCTCTCACCCGCATCTCGCCTAGCTGGCCCAGCTGGCCCGCTCGCACCGCCGCTGCTGTTCGCTCGCTTGCCTGCACCTCGACCTGCTTGCTTGCCCGCACCTCGTCTTGTTCGCTGCCTGCACCTCGCCTTGCTTGCTGCCCGCACCTCGCCTTGCTTGCTGCCTGCACCTCGCCTTGCTTGCTGCCCGCACCTCGCCTTGCTTGCTGCCCGCACCTCACGATGTTACCATCACCTTCTGTTTATATTTTTATGAACCTGTAACTATCACGAAATACATGTGGAAGTAGTTTTTTTGTTAACCGGATAATTACAGTCCACTTATTGCCTTTTTACTTCACAACTTGTATGCTAAGAGATTGTACCTTCTTACTATATGTGCTTTTCTGTCCGTGCTATCCGCTCCATGCGAGAGAGGAGTAAACGAGTTCGAGTCATTTGGCATTTTAAAATAATTTGCAGTTACCACCCTAAAAATGAATTCTGAAGTGAAATTGCGATCGTATCCTGTGAGTACAAAACTACATATTATAAGTGATGCCGAAAAAATAGGAAATCGAGCTGCAGGAAGGCAATATGGTGTATCTGAATAGTGCATGAGAGACTCGAGGAAGATGAAGGAAAAACTGCAATCTGCAAAAAAAGTATGAGAGTTTTTAGGGGGAAAAGTGCAAAATACCCTGAACTAAAAAAGCGACTGGCTTCATACTTCTTTGATCGACGACAGTATGCATATGCAGTGTCAACAGAAATGTGCCAGGGGAAAGCAAGAGAAATAGCAAGGATATTTCATTTTGAACAATGCCATTTTTATTGCTGAATGATGTAATTGTAAACAACTGTGATTACTGTGTGATGCTAGGAGGAAAAGATGCACAATAAAACGGGCTGTGCATTGTGACGATATTAAAACGTAACCCAATAAATTCATGAGAAAGATGTACATCAACACTTAACTTAGGCACATAATTTCTATTTAAGAACGTGCATTCATGTTATGACAAAATGATAAAGGCTCAAGGGCATAAAATTGATATTTTCATAACAATAATTTTTTTCCTCACGAGCCTGCTCAAAAATGGGGGTGCACAGGATACACGAGGGCGTGGCTTACACGAGAAAATACGGTAATACTACGTTGAAGTATATACCTCAAAAGACATAGGGTGATCAACACTAAATTTATATAACTTCCAAAATGGCATGCCGAGGCAGCACTTGGGTGGCAGAAGAAGGCCCTCCCGGCCCACAGTATCGTCATTTCTGGGCACATTCTCAATCACCTCGGTACTAGCTGCCAATTAGGCAACTCCGTTTATACTAATTGCAGATCACCTTTTTTCACGAGGGCTTTCGACCTGTATAGGCAGGTTTAAAAATATTGTACTGTCCAAGAAAACTCATGGGCGGGCTGAAAAACTATTAGAAGGATTGTGTCTTTATTCTAAGTTCAAATACGCATCCTAAGGCTGCTATCTGAATCGACCCTCGCATCACATGAGCTCCAGTGGGAATACCACTCTACGTAAGCCACTTGTTGGGTAAACCTTTTATTACGTTAAATTCATGGATCACCCTTTGCACTACCCACAGAATGAAGTCTTCGAAGTTAATTCGAGGCCATTACGTGAATTTCCTGGGCACCGCTTCTTCAGTGACACACTATCGTCTTCTTTTTGTCTACAATCAATCATCTTAATGGAGCCAACTGAAACACTAATGCACTCAGACACTTTCTCCCATACAGGTTACTTTTCTCTCCTAATTTCTCCCCATCAGCTGAAAAATTTTAACTGCACTTAAAATATTAGCAATTTCTTGCTCAGAAAACTGTATTCCTCGATCGTGGCATGATGCTTGATGATGACGAAATTTAAGTATTAGTCAGTCGCCACCTTAAGTTAGTAAGAAAAGGGAAACCAGTTTTGAACTTCAAATGTTATAATGTTCATGCGAAGTGTTCATGCTTTATGTACCAGAGTCAACCACAAAGCTCATGAGGTTGCATGATAAAAAGCAGATAAATGCAGCTTTGTTCTTTGATTTTTTCCCAATTTGATTCCTGAATAACTGCAATGGCCTCTCATTGAGCGAAGTGTATAAAATGGTATAAGAAACTTGGAATTCACATACTTCACCTTGTTTTAGTAAATAGCTACTTCCGTAAAACCCATCCCAAAGTATCCCTTCACGATTTCAGACTTTGTGTAATCAGAACCCTCCTCAGCCCTTCCTACTATGAACCCATCCCTCGTTCCTCACCCGTCCTGCCTTCAAGGAACCTTGGATTGTCTAGGCACTTCCCTGAGACACATGATGTTGACGAAACGAGAAAACATGTCCTCCAACGACGCTGTACGTATTTAGCATCTAGAGGAAGGACACAAAATATTTCTGCCCTGCCTGTGAGGGATGCCCTTATCTTTGCCTGAAGACGTGTTTTGTGGAATTCCACAAAAATATAATATGTTAATAAAAATTAACTTCTTTTCATGCATTTTATAATAGTTTTGTGTATATCCTATTGTATATTGCATATTATGGATTGTATATTCTATATTGTATATTTTATATTTTCCTATTGGAAATTTCATATTTTGTGTTGTGTATTGTATACTTTCCTATTGTGTATCGTGTATTTTGTAATGTGTATTTATGTTTATATTCTATGGAAAAATAAATTTTTGTGTTTTTTCTGTAATGATTTGAGTTTCTGTTTGTTTGTTTGTGGCTCAAGATAAAGGTGAAATACTATAAATTACATAGATTTATTTTATAATTTTCATTTCTAGTACAAAATAACCTTCAGTCACCTCATGATGAAAGAAGATAGTAAATGTATATTCATTTTCATTGGTGGGTCAGGTGGTGTAAAATTATCTTAAGTATGAATTTTATCAAACAACAGATCATATTTGAAATAAATAGGTCGTAAAAAGTAAAAGACGTAATTTTGAATAATTATCAAATTTGGTTGTGGGTACTCAACCATGCACGACAAGCTCCTTAGCTCTATCTGGAGGCAGCGGATGACAATTGTCGTCAATTTTAAAATTTTAAATAAAAATTTTTTTTCAAATTTTTCAATGCTCAAATAAATATTACTGAGATAAAAACTATCTGAAACAGCAAAAAAAAGTTTCAGTCATTGGCAAAACTTGAAATAAATGCTGCCCTGTTGAAAGTGTAAAAGATGACAGAGGACTATTATATAAAGTTTTTCCCAGTGTTCCGGAACCAAGATTCCTGATATACGCACCAAAGCACTGAGAAATCACATTTTGGAGCAATGCCATGACAACCCTTTGGCTGGCCACCTTGGTCAAATGAAGATGCTGGAGATAGTGCATAGGAAATTTTACTGGGATGGATGTTACTCTGACATGTGGGAGTAAGTTATGAACTACTTAGCGTGTAAGAACCGCAAGGAGGGAGGTCAAAAATTGCCAACGCAACCAGCTGCTGAAGCCACCTACCCTTTAGAAAAATTAGCATTGGATATAGTGGGTCCATTACTGATCTCCTCCCACGGAAATCAATACATCCTAACCTGCCAAGACCATTTCACACAGTACCCAGAAGCCATCAAAATACCAAATCAATCGGCAGAAACCGTAGTGAGAGCCTTCGTACAGCTCGTCATTTTCTTCATGGAGTACCAGAACACCTACTGACAGATCGTGGTGCAAATTTCACTTCTAATTTAATGCAAAATGTATACAAAATTTTAAAAATTAAATCCATATTCACCTTGTCGTACAATCCAGCTGCAAATGGTCGCTTGGAACAGGTGCACCTTGCTTCTGTCATCTCCCACTAGGTCCCTCAAGACCACTTCAATTGGGACAAACATCTAAGCTTCGCTCTTTTTGTGTATCGGATTAGCAAAAACAGAATAACGGGACATACCCCAGCCTTTCTGATGCATGGCCGGGAGTTGGAGATGCCATGGGACTCAGTATAAACGTCTAGCCAAGTCTCTTATGCTGATGAACCTCCATACGATTACCAGTTAAGGCTAAGGATAAAAATAGCCCACGAACAGGCAGCCAAATTTAGCAGGCAAAATTTAGAGAAAGACCAACAAAAAAGTGATGAAGGGCTGACCCTCCCCACCTTGATGGTTGGACAAATGGTGCTTCTGCATGACATGAAGTTGGCAGGGTGGCTCAGTAAAAATCTTTCTCCGTGCTGGATTGGGCCACATCGAATTGTGAAGGTTCAGTCACCTATGACATTTGTAATACTATGAATGGGAGATGCCTTATCACACATATCCGGAACCTTTTGCCATTGCCTCCGCCTCACGAACCAACCCCTCCCTAGTTTATGGGCGATGCCAAGGAAGACACCCAACATTCTCCGCATTGTGATCTTTCCCAAACCACTTCCTCTTCCTCCCTAAAAATCCTGATGGATACAATTTCTGACCCTCCTCCCGATACAAATACCTCTCGTAATCACCGCTACAACCTTCGACCCTTGCCTGGCCAAGAACCCCACACCTAAGTCCATTGTCGACAGCAGTTGCCACCTTGCTTGCCATGGAGGATGGATAAGACGCTGTGGTTCCCGCAAGACACTGTACTTAGGATTACCAGGCATTGTCATCAGCTCAATGTGATCCTTTCCCCCCACCCTCCTCCCCAAAAATGGCGTGCCTATTTGTAATATCCTCACTCCCACCCCAATCCCTCCCAGAGAAAGTGTTGTATATCCCATCTCACCAATTCTAGACGGTGGATAGAAGTGTCAAAGTGAGAAAAACGAAGAACCCCTCAGGCATAGATATTACTGAAATAAGCAGGTGATGTTTAAAGTGTTTGATGTATAGTGAGAGGGTAAAGTGAGTTATGAATTATTATTTGTGATGCAGTGAGTGAGATTAGCAAAAAAAAAGTGCTGTTGTGTATTAATTAAAAAGATTTTTCTCTAATGGTGTTCGGTTCACGTGTAGACTTTAGTTACAATGTAATTGTGTATTTTCTGTACATTTTTCTTTCCTTTGACCCACCACTGTCTCATCTCATGTTTGTGCTCGTAAGAACTTTTTTTTTATTTTTGTTAACAATGTTCTTTAATGTGGTGGAGGAATTTTCATCATATGATTATTTTTTTCTATATCACTGAGTGGATTAATCCAAGGAAGACTAATTTCATAATTGTGTCCTGATCAATTATTGTTCACATTAATTCAAGTTTTTGCATAGTTGTTTGTACAAATGGAAATTTAAGCAAATGCAGTTGCCCTTAAGCGAGATGAGGCCAAACCTGACTTTTCCCCTCCCCCCATAGACTTGTTTGCAAACTGGGTGATGTTGGGAAGACACAAGTGCCACCCACGACCAACGCTAAGTCTGCGGACCTACATATTCACCCTTCTTTTGCTGACAATTCCAGAGAATATCTCTATCCTTGGGTCGAGCCCTGGGTTGGTGAAGTGGCTGGGTTGGCTGGGTGGTCGAAGGGCAGTCCCTCCAAAGGATAGGTTCCTCAAGAAACGTGCCAGCTCTCCTGCCGTCAGAACAATTGTGTTCGTGGCATTCATTGCCACCCTTTTGCTGGCGTTTCAGGAGAAAGCCTGTACCCTGGAGGCGACCCCTGGGTCAGCAACCTGCCTGAAGGTTGTCCCCCTCCCCCCCCCCCCCCACCTTCCCCCCCTTGACCAAAGGGCAAGTGGGGGTGCGTCGCTGGCACAAGAGCAGTCAGTCGACAATTGGGCATCGAGCGAAGATCTTCTCGGAGCAGAGACCGACACCGAAGGAAGACCCTAGTGTACTATTACAGTACTACAGTTCTCAAATAGTACTTGGTACCACCAAAATTGAAAAAAAATTGAAAAAAAATTGCACATAAGTATTAAATACCAGCATTTCTTCTCCATCCCTGGTCATAGTCCCTCTCTGTCCCTCTGAGGTAACTTCAACCTTACCTTGGTTGGTTCAGCTGTCATCCCTCCCCCCTAGTCTAGTGTCATACCATTATCTCAGCTAAAGTGCGTTCCACATTTTGTTGACAGTATGGGCTCTTATGGAGATTCGTTTCCCATGTTAATCCCCATAAGGTTGGAGATGCGCTGTTGCCAACAGCAGCAGAAAAATTAATATTGCACTATCTAATTTATCATCATCTCTTTTAATGCAAAGAGAGACACTACTTTTACTGGTTGTAATAGTTTTTCCATAAAATTTATAATAAAAGTTATAAAAAACATTTTCATTAATTTACGCAACAAACGCGGCTCTTTTGACTTAGTCTTCTTCACTCAATTGTGGGCAAACCGTTCTTCATACTGGATTGAAACTTATGCAAAACGTTCCATATTTTTTTTATTTCAATAAAGATGTACATCAATTAGAAGTTAATTGAGCTGAAATTTTGCTATACTGATGTAAATATCGTAAGGACTAAAAAGTTAGGCTTTTGTAAGGTAAAAAGTAATCGCCTGCTAACTTACGTTCCTTAAGTTTTAGGTCCATATATCCTGCATATAAAATTTGAAGAAAACTATTAATTTGTTTTTAGTCAAAAAATCATTTAGTTATCTCAATTGTGAAGAAAGCTACAACGTTTTGATCTTAAGAAAAATTATTACAGCCTACGCAAGACAGCAAGCAGCGGGCCACGGCACCGCCGAGGCGCGCTGCTTGCTGTCTTGCTAACTAACACAGCGCAGACGGGAGATTCTTCGGTGAAAACCGGGATTTATATCTTTATATAAATGCTTACTAAAATGCATGTAATTCTTCGTTAGATGTTTTTTAAGGAGAGTACTCATACGTTGTATTAGAAATATTTATATTTCAAGACAATGACATACGTAAGCCTATCCCATGAACCTTTTGACGGCTTTGAAATAAGTCGTAAATTTCGCCTTTACGAGTCTTGCCGTAGGAAACATGAAAGAAATTATTCCATAATCCGCACAAGGGGCATTCCTATTCGGTGTAAGCCCTTAAGGAAAAGGGCACTCTAGGTTTTTCAGAAGTTCCGTTGGGTGCCATAAAACATCTGCACGGGAGGCAACCCCAGCGGAAGGGGCTCGGGAAAGAATTAGCGAAGACGTTCAGTTTCTTGTAGGATTTTCTTGAGTGAACAAGTGATGTGTAGTCTGCTGTGTTTATCAGAGCTGTGGAGTATTTTTCATCAATATCTGCTGTAAGGTGCCCTATCACCATGTCCGATGCGAAGAGGAGGAGAAAAGTTAGACAGACTTACAAGAATTCGAGAGCGTTGATTTACGACGGTTTTGTGAGATCTGGAGTTCGAAGGAAAGTGCATGAATTTTTCATGAAAATATTCCTCCGACTTTAAAATCTATTTCAAGCTCAGTCAACATGGACAAAGATCTTCCAAATTTCAAGAGGACTACATTATATCGCCTTCTTGTAGACATAGGTTTCGTGTACGAACGCAGGGGAAAAAGAAGCATTTTAATTGAAAGGGACGATATTATTCGTTGGTGACATAATTATTTAAGGCAGATAAAAAAATATCGTTGTGAACGAAGGGTTATTATTTTCACAGACGAAACTTGGATCAATGTCGGACAAACAGTGAACATGACTGGGCGCGACAACAAAATAGAAACTCCTCGTCAGGCTTACCTTTCTGGACTTACAACCGGGCAGAAGGCCCCCACCTCCCGAGGTGGACGCTTTGCAATTATACATGCAGGGACGGAGAAAGGGTTCATAGAGGGAGCAGCACGTGTTTTTTATGGAAGAAAAACACCATGGATGAGCATGACGAAGTTGATGGCGAGTGTTATGAGAGCTGTTTTGAGCACTCACTTCTCTCAAACATACCCGAAGGAACAATTATAGTTGTAGATAATGCATCATACCATTCGAGGAAGTTGGAATCCCTACCTACCACAAGCTGGAGGAAAAATTCCATTAAAGAGTGGTTGGTTAGCAAAGGAATTAGCTTTGATGAGGACAGCTTGAAAAGAGATCTTTTATTTGTGGTGAATCAAGTACGGGAAAAACATGAAAAATTTAAGATAGATGAACTAGCGAAGAGTTATGGCTGTAGAGTGCTAAGACTACCACCATATCATTGCGAATTGAATCCAATTGAAATGGTTTGGGCTCAAGTAAAACATTACGTTGGGATGAAGAACACCACTTTTAAGAAGAAAGAAGTAGAAAAACTCATCGCAGAAAGCTTTGATGCCATCACTTCGGAAAATTGGAAAAACTATGTCGAGCACGTGAAGAAAGTGGAAGAAGACATGTGGCGTGCAGACAATTTGCAAGATGACATCGAAGAGTTAATTATTCGTCTGACATCGTCTTCATCCTCTCAGTCGACATCTCCCTCAACGGAGGACGAGCCACAGCCGGGCACATCGCGCTACATGGAGGGAGTGGAATATCTGTCGGACTCATGAACAAGAAGGTATGGTGACATTTTGTTTTGATAATAGTTAATCTTTTTATGTTTCGGCTGATTACAGTGCTATTATACAATCTGCTTTAGACAAGAATTATTTATGGAGACTTGAAAGCGTAGAGTTTATCATCATTGCTGTATAAGCGACACATAAGTTCATTGAAAAAGTCAAACTCATGAAGAGGACCGCTCTTAAAAAAAAAACTCGAGTATAATTCCTAGAGCATGCGTGTATTGGAATCGCGTCATATTATTTTCCTTAAACTTTGCCAGAGAGGTTCTCACTTGATCGGTCTTAGAATTTTAAAAATAAAAAATAGAAGTAAATCCAAATACCGTAGCTTGCTTAAAACAAGGGGAAAATAATTCTTCGGCGGTTGTGAATCATTTTGCTAACATTTTTACGTATACTTACACCATCATTTTGTTGTAGGCGATGTTTTTCATCTCCTAGCATTAGTGGAAAGTGTTTTGGTGAAATATAAAAAAAGCAAATTTCGAACAGGTAATTGAGGATATGCGATACATTTTCACAAGGGACTTTGTTGTTCCAAAATTAATCGTTGGAATACCGGAGAAGGGCAGTAGGAAGCAGCGGCAATTGATTGTTCTTTCAAGGATTTCGCCTGGCGTCTTCCCCTTCAATAGGTTGCATTGAATGCTTGGGAGCTGGGTAGGGTTTCAACGAAAGGGATAGCTTCTGTGTCAAGTCACCCGCGGTGTCCTTCCCGTTGGTTTCCGCCTGTGGGGTTGCCGTATTTTCCTCCTCAAAAGGAGGAAAATACGGCAACCAGATTGGAAATGGATGAATGGAATTGGGGATGGTTCGTTTGTTACGATTGTGGTAAGGTAAGGGGAAACGAGGCTTAAGGAGTGTTGTGTATTATCTGCTTATTGTCTCAATGGAAAATAGAAATTACTCCACAGAATATGGTAAATATTGAGTGCTCTTTTTTTATTTTAGCGGCTTCAAGGCTCAAAAGGGGCTGAGCTGGGGCAAACTGCCCCCCTTGCCCTACCTCTGGGCGGCCCTGCGTATGCGACTGCAGAGGGAAACGAATCATTCTTATTAAAAGGGACAATGTTTATACAATTGCTATGCAATTAATGTAGACAGCTAAAATTATCGTGAAAAAAGTTTTTGCGCTCACAGACGACATATGGATCAATATTAAGCTATTTGCAGACATGAGTTGGAGTAAGAAAGAAATAAGAAACGCTCCTCAGTCTTCGTCATCGCGTCAAGGAAGTAGAAATAGCTGTTGCAAGCAAAAAATTTGCAGGATCATTAACCTCATTGAGGAGAATGATTGCATCGAATGGTGCTATAAAATAATCCACAAAATATTGTAAACAACGACTGTCACTATTTTTTAATATTATTTACTCGATGCCCCAAAGACACTAGCCCATGAAGTGTTCCGTTTAAAAATTACGGTGAAACGAGTAGGCCCCACTTTTCACCTATGGGTTAGTTGTTTCTCATGTACAAATCCCTTGATTTAACCAAATTGATTAACCAAAGAATTCCCCTTCTTCAGAATTGAATTTTTCCCAAATTCCTGGGACATTCTCTGGATAAATACTTCCATCAATAAAAATTTCCATTAAAACTTATAAAACTTTCCATTCATATTCTAATAAATAGTATGTCTTTTCTCTTCATAATTCCATTTCTATCAATCTTTTTTCGCACCCGATTCCCGAGTCGGAGATGCGTGCTGACGATGTGCGACGAAAATCCAATGGACGTAAAACAACAAGATATTCGTGACCACTTAAATTTAATTATATACCAGTGGTTGATTCCTACGTTCATTCTTACTCCTTCACTCAGAAAAAATATATTTAAATGGCCTTTTATGATGGGATTAATGCATGTTTACAGTATAAACATATAAAAATTATGATTGCGCGCTGTGGTATTGAATTTTAGAATTTAATAATCGCTATTTACGACGCATAATATCGAATCAAACATATATCGGAACGACGTGAATCGAGGGCCTCCATTATTTCTTTTTAAATTTGACATTTTGGCGCGGTGTTATGAGTGGTGGCCCACACCATCAGGATGCCGGATGACGGAGTGTAGGTTTGGCAACACTGTACTCCATAAGGCCTGTACTGTCAACTAAATGTGGAACGCACTATACCTTCATCACTTTTTCAAGGACAGTCTGGCCCACTTCTCCTCCCCTGTAGTTGTCTCACTCTCCAAATTGCCAAGTCCAATGCAGCATCTACAAAAGCTCAAGTTGAAAAACCAAACTGGTGCGCAGTGGTGATAAATCAGAAGTATGATCACTTGGCTGACAGTTTTTGTGCATGCAAAGAGAACTGTATGGTATTCATTATTCCATACTGTCACATGGCTGAGTTTTGAGCAATAATACATCCCTAACCCACGTACAGAGTTGTGTTTTAAGGGTTTTCAATTGTGACTTCCACTTTTACATCTGTGTTTGTGTTTAGTGAGGTTAAACTGTAACAATAGATACATTTATCATCACTTTACATGGTAGCACATTCCATTATCACTATAGGTATCCTCCTTGAATTTTTCTAAATTTTCCTGCTTACTAGATCTGCAACTTTATGAGTAATCCATATCTTCAATTTTTCTCAAAGCATCCTTCTTTCTTTCTCTTCTGCTGCATCAAAAATTCCTTTTTTAATATTATTCCATCTTTCTTAAACTGAGTTCTCAATGTCTCCAATGCAACTTGGTACTTCCTGCAGCTATTTTCTACCTTATCCAGAAATTTTCCTAAATGGCAGAGACAATTTTTGCTCCAAACCATGGACACTCAAAAGATGCCGATGGATGATGAACACATTCCGTAGTCCCAAAACCTTCAAAGTGTTGCAGTAATGGCATAAATTATGCAGAATAAGTCATGAGCTGATATAAGTCAAGACTTGACATGACTAATGAACAATTCTTTGCATTTTAATGATGATAATGCCATACCTTGCCGATCACAACACCAGCAGACTGAGCATGATGTATAGGTTAGAGCGCTCAAAAAAAGTGGGTCAAAGGAGACATAGGAAGGGCCACGGCTCATGAAGGACAAAAATACCTGGATGAGGAAATGGCTAGCATTGAGAAAAGTTGAAAGCCATCATAAGCAAAGAAATGAAAAAGGTTTGCCACACTCGAGGGAAGGCTGGGTCCTCCACATTGCTATGTTGTACTTCAACTGTATGCTATCCAATGCTCCAGTTCTTACAAGACAAATACACATTCCCATATTTAGTTTTGAGGTTCACAGGGCCCTTGTAAGTGACAGTGGCTGCGCTCATAAAGTGATTGTGCATTACAGACCACCCATTCCAAACTACGGGTCAAAGCATTGAGAACAGTGAGGTACCATCCGAAAGTTGACAGATGATAGTACCCAATAGCACATGCTGTGTGCTGTAATTACCAAAGAGTGAGATCAGAGAGTACTAAAATTTCATGCACTCTAATTAAATTTTTAATCTCGTTTTTCACCTTTAACTTCATTCCAAGAATAAATGGCTATCCATACTTACCTATGCATCACATTATATTAATTCTTTCAATGGCATCTTCTTAGACCCTTAAATTATTTTACAGCACAGACTATTTTATGTAGGGAGAGTTTGAAAGATTTGGACCACTTTCAGAAACTGCTTTCTTCATCACAAGGTACTGGAGCCATTACCTTCATAGGGAATTTGTTACTTTCTCTCCTCGAGGAAAGCATGCACTTTAATTTCAACCAAAGGCAACAGTCAAAAGAAAACAGTTGAAGGTCACGTGAGTTCAAACTCACCCCACCTGACAATCTTTCTTCAAAATGAGTGTCATCTAATGGGTATGAATGTTCTGTATGAATGCTGAACTACATGCACTTAACAGCCCAGCAACAGAAACAAATGCAAAGAGTTATATTGGCACTAACCTGGAGGCATTACAATTGAGTTCACTTCTGAGAGGATGGAGTGATAGCCATCAGTCGTGACCAACTGGACAGCCACAGAGTAGATAGTACCCTCTGTCACATTATTCAGGATAAAAGGAGGACCTGATGATTCATACTTCTTGGCTGTTGACATATCAACATTGTGACCCTCAGAAACATACACCTTGTACTTGTACCTATTATAAATAAAGTAAAAACAAGTCAAACACAAAAACACATGTCAACCATTAGACTTTACCTTTTCCCTCATCATTAGAAGTAACCCACCAAGAACAACGTAGGAACAATAAAAACTTTGTCTTAGGGTGACAACAAAAACACAGAACACAAACTAATGAACACTCACTATATTTCAGAATTGTCTGTGGGTTGCCTGCACCTTCGTCAGTGATAGGAGTAGGAGGAATGAAGGAGGGCTGGTGAGGGGAAGGAGTAAGTAGGGGAATAGGGGATAGGAATGAGGGGAGCAGCCAAAGACCAAATTGGGAAGAAATATTACTAACAAGGAGACATCGCGTAACAGTAATTGAGGACGAAGACAAGACATATGTTATCTTAAAGGGGAGTGACAATGCCGGAAATTGGTGACGTCTTTCCGCCCCAAGTTCCCGGGTTCGTGAGAAAATTGCTAATAAACATTTTCGTCCCTAGCAAATACTTACGATTTCGCGCTTAATTGAACAAGGCGAAATAGCCGAGGTGGTTAAGGCGCTAATGCCTATTTTGCCGGGTTGGAGTGGGACGTCGCGTCGCGATATTAGCTCCTCTCAATCCTCTTATCCATACTCTTGGTACCTGTTTTAATTTCTTTTCTGGCAGGAAAATCTTTGCGATTGAAGGAAAAGTTGAGTAAAAAATATCCGCCTTGGAGCACAATTTCTAGGAAATTTAAAGCAATCAGATCGCTTCAAGATAAACATTAACATTTTTGTCTTCCGTTAATGTCCTCCAGAAAGTCCCACGACTAATCGGAGTCATTCCTGTTTCAAAAAGCATTTCAAAATCGGAAATACTCGGCCAAGACGCTCCTTTCTCCTCCAACTCTTCTTCGGAGCAAATGATAAAAACTCCACAATTGTCTACAACACTCTGGGCAGTAGAAATTCCAGAAAATAGTTTTAAAACGAAAATAAACCGTAATTACTGTCGTATACGTTTGGAATCTGGCATCTTTCGTGGTTTCCAAATTATATTCGAGCGAAAAAAAATAATACATGTACGAGCCTCGAACCCGCGACGTCCCACTCCAACCCGGCAAAATAGGCATTAGCGCCTTAACCACCTCGGCTATTTCGCCTTGTTCAATTAAGCGCGAAATCGTAAGTATTTGCTAGGGACGAAAATGTTTATTAGCAATTTTCTCACGAACCCGGGAACTTGGGGCGGAAAGACGTCACCAATTTCCGGCATTTTCACTCCCCTTTAAGATAACATATGTCTTGTCTTCGTCCTCAATTACTGTTACGCGATGTCTCCTTGTAAGTACATCTAATTGGGGGAAAAGAGTGATAAACATTAACGTGTGAACGTTTTGAGGCCACATGGGCAGAGGGTATTAAAAAATCTGATCCATGCTTGTTTGAAAGTCTTCAAAGTGATGAAAGAGGCTGAGAGGGGGCAAGATGTCAAAATGATGGCTACATTGTAGCAGTTATCAAATTTAGAAATAATGGAGGCAGCATGAGTGGGGAGAGAGACACGTAAGTTATCTGAGACAGGATTTCCAGAGGCATGGTGATTACAGTAGAACCGCAATATAACGAACACGGATATAGCGAAATTTTGGTATTTCAAAGGACTATCTGCAGTCCCGACGAAACTTACATGTAAAAGTATAGGACAGCTTCGTTGTTACAAAATTTCACAATTACGAAGGAGGTCAAAATTATTCAGTTTCCATATTAATCGCCAAATATATCTTGCGTCATATTTCTCTTTATTTTCCTTCAAAAATTCAGCCGATTTTCACAATTCCATGGCTTAGAAAGCACTGCAGACATGTACCGTTGATGATTATTGGACTAACATTTGTCAATTCATCACAATTATCAATGAAGTGTTGTTTGTGAATGGCTTTGAGGTCCACTGAACCTCGAGGAAGTGAAGAGGTGGGAGAGGAAGTCGAGTGCATGGTTGTTATCAAGACTGCTACCATTTGCGGGATAATATCTGGTGAGAATAATTGGCTCCATTGACATCGACTTGGCAGCTTTGCAACACTTCCTCTTTTTCCCTTGCATGTATCATTGATGAAAGTTCGAGGCAGTGGCTTGGCTAGGCAGGAAGGCAAAGCGTGCCTGCCATGGGCAGCACTATGGGGCCGGGGTCGCAAAACTCAATGCCACTCGGGCAGCACACACACTAGCTATGCCACTGCTTCCAAGTACCTAGATGCGAAGAATGGAGTGGAGGGGAGGGTGCGCTTGGGGAACAAAATTTGGAGGGGTTACCTGCCGAGAACTGCCTTCCCCTCCAACTCGCTGCGAACTGTCAGCGCAGAAATTATGTGCACTCGAGTTTGATTACGAATAACAAAGTAACCCAGCTAAGAATATCTCAGCATTCCCCAAAGCTGAATCCAGGAGGCTGCAGCAGTTAAGGAAAGCCTCACCGCCAAGTACAGGCAGACTCTCAGGAAAATCTGGAGTTCTGAGCTGTCTGGTTAGAACAAGGTTCTTGCCACAAACATGATCACGGTTCCCACTCTGCCGTACACCTTTGGATGCATGAAATAGAACATCAACGAGTTGCAGAAACTTGACAGGGGAACAAGGAAGATGATGACCATCTACAGAAGTCCTCATCTGAAATCTTCCGTCGCCAGACTGTATCTCCCTCACAGTGTAGATAGTAGAGGTCTGTTGAGCCTGGAGTGTCTCCAGTTGTCCTTGTTGTTGACAGAGTTGTCCTTGGAACAGCATACCGAGTGCTCAAAAGCAGAGACCCCCTGCTCAGTCCCATAAGAGAACACGAAAGTGCCGGAGTAGGGGCATTTATCTTCCAAGCAGTCAAGAGGGCAGCGCACGAAACTGGTATGGACTTTGACCCAACATCAGACGGTAGCGACGAGGCTAAGTCCATCTTGTCGTTGAAGGCATACATCCTTAAGCTTGAAATTAAAAAGGCCGAGCAGAAAACCTTGCTCAATGCGCATACCGATAGGCCCATGCATTCATGTTTCTCTCGAAACATGGAGAAGAATGGGCTATCCAAGGAGCTGACGTTTGCCTTCCTCTGCTCTGCTGGTCTAAAGTCAGAGACCAAGGGTTTCGTCGTCGCATGCCAGGATGGTGTCATAAACACACTCGTGTACCGCCACATTATATTCAAGACGGAGGTTGCGGACACGAGAAGCAGGGAGTGCCAAGCTCAGCCAAAGACTTTGAGCCACCTTCTCTTTGGCTGTAGCTATTACGCCAAGTCAGCGAACATTGCTAGGCACAATGCGGCCCTGCAGGTGTTACATTTTCATCTTCGACACCATTTTGGCATTGATGATACTCCTGTGCTGCCATATGCCCCAGGAGATTTTGACTCTATCGTGGAGAATGATAAATGCACCATCTGATGGAATTACTCATTTTCTACCACCAGGCAGTTGGAGGTGACCAAGCTTGATATTGTTCTCCTAGACCACCAATCATGCTCCATGTTCATGATAGAGTTTTCGGCTCTGGCTGAAACAAACAAAGATAAAAGGAGGCAGAGAAATGGGCAAAATATCAAGACCTGCTTTTTGAGCTTTGGCAAATGTACCCAGGGCACTCTGTTAAACTGGTTGTCCTCATCATAGGTGTGCTCGGTGGAGTTAAGGGCTCGCTGCTGGAGAGCATCAAGTGCTTTCTGTCCTGCGTGGCACAGGCACTTGCAGCTCGCATGCTGAAGGCTGTATTACTTGGGTCCCTCCGTCTACTCTGTACGCACGACCCAACGGTAGCATAGCCACCAATCCGATGGACGTCGGACGTGGCTGCAATAACTGCCAAACCCTTCTCGAGTCCTCGGCCATTGGAAGGGCAATGAAACCCGATGCTTGCCCAGAACTCGGAGGGGAACTTTACTAAAGTAACCTACATAATAATAATAATTTTATTTGCTCCATAGGATTTTTTACTATTCATAGAACACGTCCAAAAAAATATATTAAGTTACATTATTAAGTTACATAAATTATTACATATTCTAAGTTACAGAGGTTTTAACAAGGTTTCAAACTCTGACAGGGAATAGTTAGATTGTTAGTTGGGGGAGTCTTCGACAGGAGCTCGGGCGCCTATACATTGAGTGGACCATTGTGCCAACCCCATTCTTAACCTGCCTGCCACATGCAGACAGGGAACAAGAGCGCCACAGGTGAAGGTATGAATGGTCACCCATCCAACCCTTTTCCAGGCCCAACATTGCTTAACTTCAGTAAACTTACCGAAACTGGTGTTTCAATGAGGCTAGGCCCTTGCCCTGACAGGGAATAGTACCTCTTCTCTATGCAATATTTACACAGTTCCTTCTTGAATTTAACAACCCCATCTATTTTTATTATATGGCACGAAAGGTTATTATACACTGTTGAGAGCTGATATAAAGGGCTTTTTCTTTGTTGGGCTCTATTATTATGCAATATATGCAAGTCAAAATGTTGTCTTATTCCATGGTAATGCACATCACCATTCTTCACAAAACAGTCGGGGTGAGTTTTCACAAATACAGCACAATACAAAACATAAATACACAGCAAATTCAGCAAGCCATTTTCAGAGAAGAAATCCCAACAACTCACTCTAGGTTGTTTGTTGAAAATGGCAATCAGGGCAGTTTTTTGCAAAATGAATACTTGTTTATCATGGATGGAATGACCCCAAAAACAATATTGTTACATATGTGGGAATAGAAATAACTACAGCAGACCATTTCCAATACATTACATGATACAGTGTTTCTCAAGGATCTCAAAATGTAGATACCATGAACTAATTTTTTGGAGACATATTTGATATGATCTCTCTTATCAGGATGCAATCAATTTTGAGATATTATAACCTTTTTAGGACCAAAATGGCCATTGGTAGGGCTTTTTGAGCTTGAATATCTCATAAACCAAAGGTGATTCATTAATTCTGCTAACGGGTTCAAAGTCTGCACTCAAAAAAGTATAGAATACATCCATGATACCTAGATAAACTAATGTTATCATAACCTGTATTAACTTTGCAACTAACAACAGCTTCATTATTCAACTATACTATAATTTTCAGTGCACAAATTTGAAATATAAGATACAGGTTATGGAAACAATAGTTTTTCTAGGCATCAGTTGTATCCTTTATATTTTTAATGAAGACTTTGAATCCGTTAGCTGAATTAAACTATCACTTTTAGTTTCTGAGATATTCAACCCCAAATAGAGCTGAAAATTGCCATGTTGACCCTTTAAGGTTAGAATATCTTAAAACACTGATGTGATAGCCAATTTTCGTGAGTACATTCAGATTCAGCGCACAAAATTACGTCAGAAAGGGCTCTTCATATCAAAAGAGAATACCCTTGTTGGTCGGAGTAATTAATGAAGAAAGTGTATATCAAATATCATCCTATATATACCTTGAAAGTGTTACGACATTAAAATATTTTCCAGCACATATTCAATCATTTGTATTTACCCAAAAATGCTGCACTAACTTTTGAATTGGAAATATTGCACGCCCAAAATGTATCGTAATCATCAAAATACGAGTTATGTTTGGTCTTCATTAAGCCTGCCATTTATTTGGATGAGTAGAAGTCTTCAGTTCGGTATATTTGAGTAACCCATCTGCCTTGTGAAAATAGTCATGTGAATCGTAACTTGTAGACTTGAAGCTCTGAGAAACAGACCTCCGTTTGCATAATCAAAGTTAGCTGCCAACGCAGAATTATTCCAGAGTACTTTCAAAAGAATTTCATGACTGCAATACTGAAGAAGACAAGGACTGAGAAATGTGAGGCACACCTAACCTAGAGTCTAGCGTTACATGCATCCATACCATGATTTTGGAAGAACATGGGAACCAGGGAGGCCATACTCTGTCTGAGAGTAACGGTGGGGAAAACAATACAGGTGGACAAGCCAGAGTATGTCACATTTGTGGACCTGGAGAAAGCCTTCGACAATGTTGAGTGAAACAAGATGTTTAGGCTGCTGGAAAAACTTGGAATGAATTACAATGACAAAAGAATGATCAACCAAATATGCCACAGACAAGTTGTCACAATGCATATTAGAGACAGAAGACAAATAGAAGTTAAAATTAATAAATGAGTAAGATAAGGATGCAACTCTCACCAGCTGTTCAACATGTACTAGGAGTTTGAGGAACATAAAAAAGTTTGAGATATTGTTAACTTGATGTTTCCATAGTTGTCAACTTCCATGAGTAGAGTAGCCTTGTTCCTCAAGATAACTCAAGATTTGAATATGGAAATAGTGAGACAGGAAATAGGAGAATATGAGGAAGGCCATAAAAGAAAGAAGATACTGAAAGACGTGAATTTCCAGCCACCTGCATTTGCTGGGTTCAGAGGAAGAGCAGGTACGGCTTCACCAAAGCCAACTTTCCAATTTCCATGCAATAATTGTGGAATTGTTGGACACAACATCGCGGACTGCTTCCGACCAGGGGCTGGTGCCTACCAACAGCATCGAGGACGTGGAGGATGCGGTCCCTTTTGGGGAGGCCGTGGAAATCGGCATCAGCAGCACAGTGGAGGCCGTGATCAAGATTAGAACACAAACAACTAATGAGGCCGAGGTGGTATGAATAATAATAATAGAGGTAGTCATCAAGCTCATCTTACAAATATGAGAACCAACACTAATTCAAATTACCAAAATAATGAACTGAATAGTGAAGAAGTAACTTATACTTTTGTTACTGAAGTTGAAGCATGTTATATTGAGGGTAAAGTTGATAAGCAGATGACATCCAAAGATGACTGGGTTATGGACTCTGGTGCATCTGAACATTTGGTGAGAAATGATACTCTAGCTAGTAATATTAGAATTCTTGAAAAACCCATAAAAATACTTATTGCTAGAACCAAAGATTTTATAATCGCTGAAAAGATATGTGACATTCATGGTTCAACACTAGTAATTGGTGAGATTATAAAGATTAATTTCTTTGATGTTTTGACGGTTGACCAATTGAAGTGTAATTTGCTATCTATTTCTAAACTTGAAGACAAAGGTAATAAAATGTTGATTGATGATGGTGAATTTACAATTGTTAATAAGAAAAATAATAGAGTTTTAGGTATAGGTTCAAGGGATGGAAGTCTGTATCAATTAGAGTTGAATCTAACTGGTCATTGTTATAATGCTACTGTTTCTAATGATTTATGGCACAGGAGACTTGGACATATCAGTGATGATGGAATGAAGAAATTAATTAAATGTGTGGATGGTATTGATTCTGATATTATTTGATGGCAAAGAGGGTTAAGAAAATAAGAAGCTGTGCTTTCCATGTCAGAACAACAATGCCGAGCCAATACACAAAGACTTATCGAACCTACTGTTTATTTATACTGGAAACATCTTAAAGATGGCAACCTTCTTAATGATAGAATTGTAACATTCTAACACTCCACCTCAATTCTAGCATTGTCTTAAAAATGTGAAATACACTTTCAAGCACATTGAATACCTACATCTAAATAATGAATGCTCTTGATAACTTTTAATTGAATTCATTTTCTAGCACACACATCAACAAAAAAATCTTTTAAATGCATACACAAAAATTGAAACATCATTTTAGAAAAAAACAATAAATAGAATCAATTGATGCAAGGAACAATTTGTTTAACACCTAAACCAGTGTGATGCATGTAAAATTAATCACCCATTAGCCCTTTAGTTAATATATCTGCCCTCTGTTGAGCAGTTCGTATATATTTTACTGAGAGAACTTTCTTCTCAACTAAGTCTCTGACAAAATGATACTTCACATTTATATGTTTAAGTCTTTGTGTTTGTGTTCCCACTTAGTTAAACAAGCAACGCATGAATTATTGTCATCATAGACGATAATTGGGTCTTCTACGCACAAATCAGCAAGAAGATACTTCAACCACAGAAATCCTGTGCATGCCCTTGCAAGGGCTACATACTCAGCTTCATTGTTGAAATAGCTACAGTGGTTTTTTTTCGAGTGGCCCAGCTAACTGTTGCTCCTAACACTTGGAACAAGTAGCCAGATGTTGACTTGCAGTCCATGGTGTCTCCAGCCCAATCTGAGTCTGCATATCGTACAAAAATTGGAGTCGAGCCTAGATCAAAAACGAGACCATAGTCGATGGTTCCCTTTAAGTAGCGTAGGATTCGCTTGAGTCCCACTCATTGGGACTCTGTGGCAGTAGTTTGATATCTGCTAAAGAAATTGACACAAGCACTAAGATGCGGTCGTGTGGTGTACATCAGATACATAAGGCATCGTACAAGCTCTCTGTATGGCTTCTCATAAATTATGCAGAGGCCTTCTAGGGTTGTTTCAGGTTTGACTTCCATTGGGATCTTGGTTGGATGACAATCTTCCAAGACAAAACGCTGCAGCAGTTTGTTGATGTAGGACTGCTGGCTTAGATGATTCTGTCCCTGTACCAATCAATCTTTATGTTCAGAAAACATCTCAAGAGGGCCTAGATCAGTCATTTTGAATTCACTTTTGAGTTTCTCTTTGACAGTTTGAAGGTCTTCTTGAAGACTAGCTGCAACAATAATATCATTAACATAACATAAAACATATATTACACTATTATCATTGATTTTAACATACAAACACCGATCATGTTGGGACTGAGTAAAGCTCAATCGTTTCATGAAGGAATCAAACTTCCTGTTCCATTCTCGTGGAGCCTCTTTGAGACTTTTTTGAAGTTTGCAGACTAGTTCTTTATTGCTTTCAGTGTAACCTTCTGGTTTATATTGCTCTTTTCAGGTATTTCCGTCGCGTGTTTGGATTTTTTGACAACAGTTTCTTCCCTCTTCCTGAGGGCGTCTTCAGGTCCGTTGGACGGAATCTGATGTATCTTCACTGAGATTCCCAAGAAGAAATGCATTCTTGACATCAAGTTGCTCTGCATGGAGTCCATCTTTTTGCATTTTGCCAGCAAGATCCCTAGACTTACAAGACTTGCTACTGGTGAGTAGGTTTCTACATAGTCATATCCCTTGAATTGAGCACATCCTTTAACAACAAGACGAGCCTTGTAGTGATCAATATCCCCATTTTCAGTGTGCTTTACCTTGAAATCCCACTTGCAATCAATTGCTTTCCTTCCTGGGGGAAGTGGAGTTAAAAACCAAGTTTTATTCTCATGAAGAGCCTTCATTTCTTCAGTAACTGCCTTGTACCACTTCTCTTGATCCTCTCTTCCTTTGATATTTGAGAAACTCTCAGGCACCTTATCAAGGAATGCTTCAGCACTCACAGCACAAACAGTTCCATACTCAGTGTCATAATCTTCAAAATGGGCAGGTCTTCTTCTTTCTCTGAATGACCATCTGACTTCCTCTTCTACTTCTAACTCTCCACCTGAATTCCGATCTCCACCTAAATCCTGATCTCCCCCTGAATTCTGATCTCCCTCCAAATTCTGAGTATGAGCACTGAGTAACCTCTTTTCTGAGTATTTTTTCTTTTCAGTGATGCATTGATCTTCATTCCGGTTTCCTACTTGCTTCTTCTTTTTGTAAAAAATGAAATTTTTGTCTGTATTTTGATTATCACTCCAGCCTCCTAATTCTCTCTTAGCTAGGAACTTCTTTTCATCAAATATGACATCTCTCCCTCTGAAAAATTTCCTTAGTTCTGGATCCCAAAGTCTGTACCCATTAGTACAATAACCTACAAAAATGTATTTCTCGCATCTGGGTTCTAGCTTACCACTCATTAATGGAGAACTTGCAGATTTTTTGAAAAAAATAGAGGTAATAGAGGATGATGAATCTTGCCCAACACAAAAAATCCGAGGCATAAGTAACGCTTAGTTTCCGAGATATAAATTCTCAAAGTTGTCAAAATTCCAACGGTGCGAAAAACGGGCAAAAAGGGGGGCGTGGTCAGATTGGGCAGGTCTGACGTCACATCTGTCGTTCGGAGGCCGCAGTGGTGGCAAGCCCGGCATTGTCTCGGGGACTCCGGGCAGCATCACCAGGGACTAAGGGCAGAAGCGCTACGCCTAGAACGGTGGAGTATTCAATGGATGCAAGCACGCATATATCTATGCTGCTATCAACGATGGAAATTCCGCTTACAAAGTAGCGGAACCGAAGCAAAGTTTAACCACATACATTAATTTAAAGTGACATGTCATCGGCATAGTTAGAACTTCTTACACTGTAGACTGGTTTAGGCTGCTAACGACACAACTTTTTTCTGAAACACGAGAGAAACGTGGGAAAAGTGTAAGATTTTTTTCCCCATATGCCAGGGTTCGCGGTTCATCTTTTCCATTGACTGTAGTTCAATAAATATGGGTCGCTCAGATGAAAGGAAAGAATATGTAGGAAACATTTTTGGTTATCTATATGAAACATGAGTTAAAACAGCTGTAAAAAAACCTTGCAAGTTCTCCATTCTTTGGGAGTATACAGGTAGGCTGTGCATCCAAAAATCTTTAGTTTACTACAATTTGGTTCCTTTCCATACCAGAAATGAGCTGGGACTTCCTTTTCCAGGGCTTTTGTTGGAGTCCTGTTGATTAAATAGACAGCAGTAAGTATTGCTTCTGTCCACAAAGCTTTTGATATGCTAGAGCTGTGTCTCAAACATCTTGCTTTTTCAAGCATTGTACGATTCATTCGTTCCGCCACCCCATTTTGCTGTGGCGTGTATGGTATGGTGAATTCAAATTGTATCCCTTGTTTTTCAAAATAGACCTTCATTTCATTGGTTACATACTCCTTGTCGTTATCACACCTAAAACGGCTAAGCTTTGTACAGAAATGAGTTGTGGCCATTTTTTCATAAACCTTAAGGTAAACAAAGGCTGACTTATACTTCAAGAAATACACCGCTGTAAAGTGGGTATAATCGTCCACAAATGTCATTATGTACCTCATCCCATCATATGACATTGGAGATACTGATCCGACCAGATCACTATGCACAAGTTCTAATGGATGTTTGGCTTGGGTCTTTCATGTGAGTGTGGCTGTTTTGTTTGTTTTCCAGCCAAGCAATGCTCACATGTGTTCTTGAATTTTTCCTCTTTAATTCCATCCACCAGTGTGGTTAATTTTTTCAAACCATCCTTGGGGATGTACCCCAGTCTTTGGTGCCACAGATGTTCTGCTTCCATTGAAAGGCAAGCTGTGTCTATCCTCTGAACAGTAATCCTGTATAATTTTCCACAGAGCCTAGCAAATGCTACTGTTTTACCACCTTTCAATATTTTTCCTTCTCCATCTGCAAATAGCACACCATAGCCATTCGAATTCAGTTTTGGATGGAGAGTAGATTCATCTCAAGATCTGGTACCCTTAGCACATCCGCGATGTGTAAGTCGAGCCATTTTCCATTAGTAAAAATAACACCATTAATATCCCCTTTTTCCTTGGCAATCATCAGCTGACCAGTTTTGGCAACTTTTATGTTAATCGGTATCTTCAGTGGAGTAACATTACTTAGAAGAGTTAATTTCCCAACTAAATGTTCAGTAGCCACAGAATCTAAAGTAAATGTTATTCCACCTTCAGACCCTGAGCTTATCCTCATAGCGGTAGATTCTTCCTCCTCCTCTATTTCTTCCTCCTCCTCTATTTCTTCCTCCATGGACTTCTCCTTGTCTTCCATTGCCGCTTGCTCTGCAAAGGTGATTCCATAGTCGTCTGCTTCTGGTTCCCCAACCTCCTCGTCTGCGTGAGCTTGTCCTATTTTGTTTTTACCATTCCGGCACTCAGCCCTTACATGACCTGGTCTACCTCAGTTGTGACAGTGAATATAAGGCTTGTAATATTTATTTTCATTTATTATCTCAGCTATGTCAGTCTACGGTACATTTCGAGGGTTATTCTTTCAAAAAAATTATTCTTTCCGCGTTTGGACTGCGTAACGAATGCTGCCGTAGATTGCACGTGGGAATCCATGTTCTGATTTCCACTAGCCAGAAACGATCGCTTGGATTCTTCATCAAGTAAGCGGTTCTTCACAAAGGCTAAAGTTAGTCTATATGTAGACATAGTCTCTGTGGCTGTGACGACCATGTTATATTCTTGTGGCAAAGTTAGTAGCAAATGACAAATAAGTCGCTCGAAATGAAGAAAATGAGTTTCCAGATTTTCATTTCTGGAATTATATTGACAAGCTGGAGATAAAAGCTGTCTTCTAATTTGTAGTTGCATAGCGAAACCTTTTCTTACAAAAGTGTCTTTCAGCTCTTTCCATATGCTGTATGCTGATATTTTCCCTTTAGCATATTATGAATGACTTTTTGCTAGTTTCCTAATTATAAGTCCTTTGCATCTTTTGTCCCGACTCCGCAATTCAGCGTTCGCTTCTTCCCGTGCCGTACGCTCCGACATCGTTTCATTTACGATAGGTCCTGGTTTAACTGGCACTTCCTCAGTGAGTGATAGTAGGTCTAGTTCATCCAATAAAGTTTCCATACGAAATTTCCAGTCTTTGTATTCATTTCCGTCGAACAAAGGAATTTTGAATCTGTCGTCTTGATAATATTCTGCTGCCATCCTTTAGCCATGTTTCCGATAAAAAAAATTGACGTATTTAATTATGTATTTTACTAATTAGAGCTCAATGCCTGGGCCCATTACCTGATATTATTTGATGGCAAAGAGGGTTAAGAAAATAAGAAGCTGTGCTTCCCATGTCAGAACAACAATGCCGAGCAGATACACAAAGACATATCGAACCTTCTGTTAATTTATACTGGAAACGTCTTAAAGATGACAACCTTCTTAATGATAGCATTATAACATTCTAACAGATTCCATTGACAAGGTACATTCAAGTTTGTGTGAAATTTGTATTTCAGGAAAACAAATTAGTGTTCCACATACTCTAACCAGAGAAAGAGCAACAAGGGTACAAGAAAGAGTACATTGATTTAACTGGCCCAATTGACTAAAATGGAGTAATAATAATAATACATATTTTTATTTGCCCAAGGACCATGATTTTCTTGGAATACATAGTACATATAAGGCACGTCAATTTAAGAAAAAACAGAAATTGTACACAATAGTAACACAATACAAAAATTGTACACAAAAGTAAATAGAAATGGACTCAGCCAGTGGAAGTAACATTTTGATACATATTCATCTATGGAATAGAACATGTTATTTAGGAGGTATCTTTTTAATTTGTTTTTAAAGTCAGTATTTCCCTTAATATCTGTAATGCTTTTGGGCAAATTATTACATAGCCTAAAACCCATTTCCTCCAGTAAGATATTTGATGACTTTTGTTGATGATTATACACATTTTTGTGTCACATTTGGACTTAAGGAGAAATCAGAAGCTGCAGGATTTGTAAAACACTATGTAGCAATGGCAACAAGTAGATTCAATTGTTAAGTAGGTAGTTTAGTTCAGATGTGATAATGGTAGGAAATATGTAAATGAAGAATGAATTACATTCTTTGAGGAACAAGGGATACAGTGGGAACTAACAATTCCTTATATTTTCAATTAAATGGAGTTGCTGAACGTATGAACCGAACAATTAAGGACAAAGTTAGATGCATGTTAATTGGCAGTAACTTAAATAAATCTTTCTGGATTAAAGCAGCTTTAACTGCTGTGTATATAATTAATAGAATACATACTAAGGCTATTGATTCTTTGAAAGTTCCAGCTGAACTGAGAAAACTTTTTGAGAAAGTTGTGCTGCCTATGTCAAAAAGAACAAAAATGAACTTATAGGAAAATTTGATGAAAAGACCAAGAAATGTGTTTTTATAGGTAATTGTCCCAATGGATTTAAGTTGTGGAGTTTGACTGAGAATAAAGTGATCTCGGCATGCGATGTTATATTTAATGAAAATAAGGCTAAGTTTGATGGTGAAAATTATGTAGAACTCTGGAATGAGAGTAAGAGCGAAAATGCAGAAGAAAGTGATAATGAAACTGAAAATGTACAGGAAGATCAAGGATTGAGGAGGAGTGCACAAGAGTGGTAAAAAGGCCTAGGTACTTATCTTATAGATTATGCAACATTAGCTCTTAATGACTGGATTCAGAGAGAGGATAAAGATTGAATAGAACATTGCTTGTTGACTCATTTTCTTACTGATGAAAATACTAAACCTCCAATTCATGTGATTGAAGAAAATTCTAATTTAGTTTTAAATACAATAGCCTTTTCTGAGGGTGTTCCTGAAACATTTGACGAGATAGAAGGTAGGAGTGATAATGAGGAGTGGATGAGTGCTGTTCAGGAGGAAATGAATGCACTTCAGGGAACTAAAACTTGGGAATTAGTTCAATGTCCATCAGATCGAAAGCCAATTAAATGTAAGTGGGTTTTTACTCTGAAAAGAGATGGTAATGGAGAAGTAATTAGGTATAAAGCTAGATTGGTGGCAAAGGGATGTTCACAAAAAGAAGGTATAGATTATACAGAGACATATGCACCTGTAGCAAGACTGTCATCACTTAGGACTCTGTTAAGTATAATTAATCATAAAAATATGTATACCTGTCAGTTGGATGTAAAGAATGCTTTCCTGAATGGAGTACTAAAAGAAGATATCTATATGATTCCCCATGAAGGTATGAAAGTTAAGAAGGTATGGTTTGTAAGTTAAAGAAGACATTGTATGGGCTGAAACAGGCTCCTATGGAGTGGAACGTTAGGTTTCATGAGTTTATTACCAAACGTAATTATAAGCAATGAGTAAGTGGCAAATGTTTGTATGTAAGATGTAGAAGCTCTACTATTGACTATGTATATTTGTATGTAGATAATATAATTGTTGCAAGTAATGAAAAGATGTTAATTGAGAGTACGGTAAAAAAATTAAGAGAAGAATTTAAAATGAGAGATCTTGGTGAATTAAACTATTTCTTGGGTATAAAGATTGAAAGAAGAGAGGGAAGTATGTTTCTTAGTCAGAGTAAATATATTGAAAAATTACTTGACAGATTTTATCTGGTTACAGCAAATCCAAGAGATACGCCTTTGGCAACTGGTAAATTTTGTGACGTTCAATCAGAACCAATTCAACATAGTAGAAATAGAGAATTAATAGGGGACCTTATGTATGCATGTGTAGCAACAAGGCCTGATATTGCAGCAGCAGTTAGTTTTCACAGGCAATATCAGACCAAACCCACTTAAGCTCTGTGGACTGGTTTTAAAAGAGTTCTGTGTTATTTAAAAGGAACTAAAAATTATGGGTTGTTACTCAAGGCTCTTAATGATAGCAATGCTGTTGGATATGCAGATGCAGACTACGCTAATCATAATGATAGGAAGTCTGTGTCAGGCTATGTTTTCAAAGTTTTTGGAGATGCAATTGTTTCGGCTTCAAGAAAACAGTTCAGAGTTGCACTTTCATCTACTGAAGCTGAGTTTTATGCCCTAGCTTCAGCTATTGCTAAACTGCTTTGGTTGTATAATTTACTAGTTGAATTGAAAATTGAGGTGAAACACCCAATTGTAATATATGAAGATAATCAAACCTGTATTCATTCTTTGTCAAAATGGGATCAAAAGAGACTGAAGCATATAGATGTAAAATACAATTTTGCTAGAGATTTTGTAAATAAGAAGGTGTTAGATGTTCATTATGTCCCTACTGATTGTGAAGTAGCTGATATTTTCACCGAAGGGTTGCCATATGCATCATCTGTAAAACATAGAGCAGAACTACGTTTGACTGAAGAATAATGAAGTCTAATGCAAAGTTGTATAATGTGTTAGATAAATAAAATTTAAAGAAAAAGGGATATATGAATGAGTAATTAAGGAGGATGGTTAGACTGAGCAATTTCTCATATGTGTAAAAAAAGGAATGTGAATAATTCTGTGTATCGGTATCCAAGTTATGGTGAAGTAATAATATTTTTAATGGAATTAATACTTGTACCCCGAATGTCATAGGAAAATAAAATCATAAGAAAATATAAATTACAACACTTTGACACTTTGCCTAGTTAATACGTTTATAATTCAACAATGAAGATACAGATATGGCTAACAGAGGGGTTATAATGTTATGCAGTGCTTTTAACCCATTTCCGCCCAAGCCATTAAAAAGCAATATTTTTAGTAATTTTTTCACACTAATTTGTTGATTTATTGTGAAATATCATGTTTCATAAGTTTCTTAGTTTTGACATCATTATTTATATTAATAACAAAATGTTGCATTTTCGCAACGTTGGGAGTTTTGGTATGAAAAAAATGAAAATGACAAAGTGTCTAATAATATTTATTTTGACTTTTCTACTACCAAATTGCAATCAACTTATCGTTTTAAATGCATAAAAACTAATCTTAATTACATGTACTAGGCAAATCAGCATTTTACGAAGAATTAAAAAACAGTTGTACATATTTGAAGGAATAAAATCTTATATAACTGATATATTCACTTATGAAATTGTAGAAATCAGTGAGATTGCAATAGAACATTGCACTTTTTACACAAAAACACTTTGTGATCCACATAAGCGACACCTTCTCCTTTTTTTCCTGTCATTTGCTACTACAATGTGACCTACATTATACAACCTGATGGAATCTGATAGACTCCCTTAGGAAGGGCGACCCAAGCTAAGGTTTCTTGTTTCCTTGCCTTCATTCCTAACTGTGCTCTCTTCCTCTTTCAGTAGGTCTAGCACCAAGCACAAGCAAAGATCGATCTGAGTAATGTCATTATCATTTATGAGCCGGTACAATTTCCAAGAGTCTACTGTGAAACTGTCTATGGCATTCGTAAAAAGTGGCCACCACTACTTTTTTCCCCTGACTTTTTTGCTTTCGTCGAATTGGTAATCGAAGGTCCCTTTCTTTCCCTCATGTACTATATCCTTCGATAATTTTAGTGAGCATTAGAGATTCTGTTTTCTCTAACTGTACCGATCGCAAAAAATCCACGTTTACCAAGTTCACAAAGGACAGAATGGCTGGTAAAAAATTGTCGAAATATGTTGTGATTTTTTGGGGTATCTACAGCTTTTAGAAGTTCGAACTGTTGAAGTTTATAAATTGATCGATTACTAATTTAAATAAGGAGAGGAAAGCAAAGGGGTTGTCAAGGGTTGGCATTAGTTGTTGTTGTTGATTAGTTACCAAGAGAAAAACAATCAGTCAAAAAAAAAACAACGACGTGTAACATTAAAGATTAAAGAGATCATTATTTACGTTAATACTGTGTGTAATAGTTATTTATGGAGCAAGAGAAGAAATAAATCCAATAGGTTATGGGCTCGCAGGCACTTCGTTAAAAGTGTAAACAAAGAAGTTAAAAAGTAAATTCAAGATGGATTTAGCAAAACACATCAAGCCGCTGGCGGGTGAGAGAGACTGGCCACTGTGGAAGAGGAAAGTACGTGATTTGCTGGATTATCATGAAAGTGCTCTCGACGTCATTGACGAAAGGTTAGAGAAACCAGGTGCATTGGCTGAAGATGCGACGGATAAACAAATCAAGGAACACAAGACGAAGTCTGATTTGTACCGTAAGGCGAACAGCTATGCAAAGTCAATGATTGCAAGCTCAGTGACAGATGAGGTCTATCAAAACATTATGGACAAGGAAACTGCATATGAGACTTTGGTGGCATTGAAACAACTCTTCGAAGCATCAAGTAAGGACCAATTATTTCAAATTTGCACTGATTTCTTTGCTTTTGTTTGGACATCAGGAGAGGATGTATCAACGCACATCGCAAAGTTAAAGAGCCTGTAGAACGAGATAAATAATGGTTTAAAGGCGAAGAGTGAGAACGTCATGCCAGAGGTGTTTTTAATGTGTAAAATTTTGCACATTTTGCCAAGCACATTTGAGACATTCAAATCAAGTTGGATGTTGTTGACAAAAGACGATGTCAAGTCCATTGAGGAACTCACAAGCCAGTTGTGCATGTTCGAGAGGAATTACAAGAAAAAACCCTACGAAGAAAATTCCCAGGAGGCACTTGTGGTCAAGAAGGGCAAACAGAAGAGGGAAAGTTATTTCGGTCCGGGTCACAAAAATTCAAGAAAAGAAGATTGCTGCAATTATTGCTTCAAGAATTGTGAGAAGTGGATTGCAGATGGAAGACCGGCGAAGAAGAAGGTTACAAAGGTTGCACACAGCAATGCAGTCGACATCAAATGTGCACTAACCCTAGAGTGCAGCGAAGTGTTTGCAACAGAAATGCATTCAACAGATTGGTGGATTGACAACGGAGCAACAAAGCACGTAACAAATTCTTTTGCATATTTCAGTGAATTTGAGGAGTTCAAAAGTCCAAATTCAGTTAAAGCAGCGGGCAAAGAGAAGCTTCAGGCTGTTGAAAAAGGGACTATAAATATTTTGTCCAAAGTGGAGGGCAAAGTTTTGCAATTGGAGCTACGAGATGTTTGGTACGTTCCTGACATTTCGAGAAACTTATTTTCTGTTCTTTCAGCTCATGACAGAAATAAAAACAGCAAGTGTTGCATGACGGCAACGAGGTGTTGGTTTCAAGTAGACAACCAAACCGTTGTTTGTGGATCGAGAAAAGTCAGAGGAACTCTCTTCAAAACAGAGATAACAGCGATTCTTCCAGAGAGTGAAGAAGGCGAATATGTTGCTGTAGCTGATGGTTCGGTACTGCAATTGTATCACGAAAGATGGGGTCATCAAGACAAGAGGCACGTGAAACAGATGCTTGAGAAGGAATTGGGAATCAAGGTGTCTTCAAAAATGGATCTGTGTGAGCCATGCATCTCAAAGCTCATCGCTTGACATTTGGCACAAGGAAGAAGACTTCAAGGCCTGGAGAGCTGATGTCAGGTGATGTATGCGGTCCATTTGATGATTCATTTCAAAAAAGGCGATATTTAGTTGTGTTTAAGGATAGTTACACAAAATATCGTTATGGATACATCGTTAAGGAGAAGTCAGATGTGAGGGACGTTCTCAAGGCGACGATTGCACACGCAAAGAACCAAGGACACATCATAAAAGAGTTTTTGTTCGACAATGGAAAGGAGTTTGACAACGAGGAGGTCAAAAGGATTCTTCAAGCAGAAGGAATTACGCTGAGGCTGACAGCACCGTACACACCAGAGCAAAACGGTGGCACCGAGCGTGAGAATCGGACAATTGTGGAGATGGCTAGGACCTTTAAGTACTCTAATCCAGAGGTTCAATTTTCAAAAGCTATTTGGGCTGAATTAGTAAGTACTGCAGTTTATATACTTAACAGGACTGGCAAATCATCAGTGGAAGGTTGCAGTCCTCATGAGTTATGGTTTGGAGAAAAACCGAGGATAAAATACCTTCGAATCATCGGATCGACATGTTTTTTCCATATTCCCGTTCAGAAGACGAAGAAGATGGACGTGAAAGCGGTAAAAGGCTATCTAGTTGGATACGACGGAGAGGAGAGGTACAGAGTCTACGTTAAAGAGAGGCACAGCATAGTTATGTCCAGAGACGTCAAATTTCAAGAAAAGTTTACCGAATGCACGGAGAGAGTAAAGTTGCCACTTCGAGACGTCAAGGTGGAGGAACCACAAGACGATTCTGAAGAAGAGCAAGCTCAAGAAGAAGTTCGCAATGAACAGCCACAACAACAGCAAGACGGTGAAGAAGATCAAGAGGATCAAGACAGCGAGGACGAAGGAGAATCACAAGACTCAAGAAATGAGCCTCCAAGTGAAGAAGCTGAGCAACAAGGAATGCTAGGAAGATTGAGGGATCGTTTCTCATTGAGAAAACCACTTTCTTACGCAGAGTGCATCATGATTGCTGAGGAGTTTGTCATGGCGAATATTGATCCAAAGACCGTCACAGAAGCTTTGAACAGCCGAGATTGTGTTCAATGGAAGAAGGCCATGGACAGCAAAATGGATTCATTGCTTAAGAATGAAACATGGGAGCTGACAAATTTGCCAAAAGGAGCAAAAGCAATTCCCTGCAAATGGCTTTTTCGTTTAAAGATGAAACCAGACGGAAGTGCAGAGTTCGTAGCCGCTTCCGATTAACCCATCGGATCAGTGGCTACGCTGCGTTCGGGTCGTGCGCACGGAGCAGACGGAGCGACCCCAAGAGGACGGCCTTCTGCATGCGGGCTGCAAGTGATACCGCCTGTGCCACACAAGCAGGAATACACTTGATGCTCTGTATCAGCGAGCCCTTGATTCCACCGAGCACACCTATGACTAGGACTACTAGTTTTACCGAGTGTCCCGGGTACATCTGCCGAAGTTCGAACAGCAGGTCTTGATATTTCGTCCGTTTTTCCGCCTCTTTCGAGTCTAAGTTCACATCGGCCGGAGCCGAAAACTCAATTACGAACATGGAACGAGATTGGCGGTCGAGGAGAATGATGTCAGGCTTGTTCGCCTCCAACTGCCTGGTGGTGGGGAATGAGTAATTCCACCAGATTTTTATTTTCTCGTTCTCCACGACGGACTCAATATCTCCAGGGGCATAGGGCAGCACATAAACTTCGTCGATGCCGTAATGATGTCGAAGGTGGAAATACAACACCCGCAGAGCTGCGTTGTGCCGAGGTAATACGCTGACTGCACGTAATAACTGCAGCCGGAGAGAAGGTGACTCAAAGTCTCCGGCTTGGCTCGGCACGCTCTGCATCTCGTGTCCGTCACCTCCGCCTTGAATATCATTCGGCGGTACACGAGAGTGTTGATGACACCATCCTGGCACGCGAAAACGCAACCCTCTGTTTCGGACCTGAGACCCACGGAACGAAGGAAGGCAAACGTCAGCTCCTTCGATAGCCCATGTTTTTCCATGTTTCGGTAGAAACCTCCATGCATGGGCTTATCGGTGTGTGTCTTGAGCAAGGTCTTCTGCTCAGCCTTTTTGACCTCGAGCTTTAAGACGTCTGCCCTCAGTGACACGATTGACGTGCCACTGCCGTTACCGTCGGATGACAGGTCAAAGTCCAGACCGATTTCGTCCACTGCCCTCTTCGCCGCCTGGAAGAGGAACGCCCCCACCCAGGCACCTTCGTGCTCCCTTACGAGAGTGAGCAGGGGGTCCGTGCTGTTGAACACACGGCAAACTGTACCCAAAACAACTCTGTTATGTAGACACTCCAGGCTCAACATACCTCTACCGCCTACACTGCGAGGGAGATACAATCTGGCGACGGAAGATTTTGGATGAAGACTTCTATAGATGGTCAGCATCTTCCTCGTTCCCTGATCGAGGTTTTGCAACTCGGTGACATTCCATTTCATGCATCCAAAGGTGTACAGCAGTGTCGGAACCGCGAACATGTTCGTGGCAAGAACCTTGTTCTTGCTAGACAGCTCAGAACTCCAGATTTTTCTGAGAGTCTGTCTGTACTCGGCGGTGAGTCTTTCCTTCACTGCTGCTACCTCCTGCATTCGACGCTGGGGGACGCTGAGGTATTCGTAGCATTCGTCATCTTGCAGATGACGAACGACGTTCCCATCAACGAGTTGCGAGTCTTCCTTGTCCTCCGATATTCTTCCTTTCGTCAGGTGGATGGATGCACACTTGTCCAATCCGAATTCCATCCCTATAGCCTCACTGTATTGATGTACGGTGTCCAGTGCAACGCACAGTTCTTTTGCATTGGAAGCATACAGTTTAAGGTCATCCATGTAAAACAAATGGGTGACCTTGTGCTTCCTGTCACCAGGAACGCCGCACATGTATCCTCGGCCTCGTCTCAGCTTGAAGGAGAGGGGGAGGAGGGAAATACAGAACAGGAGGGGGCTCAAGCTGTCGCCTTGAAAAACGCCACGGTGGAATGTTACCAACTCAGTGTAGACGGTCCGTTTGCCCGATGTCAAGACGAAGCGCGTTCTCCAGAGTGGTAACAGGCGTTGGATGCAGGACACAACCTCTGGGTGGACTTTCATCAACTTCAGCAGGGCAATGAGAAGCTCATGCGAAGTGGTGTCGAAAGCCTTTCGGTAGTCCACCCAGGCCATTGATAGGTTTCGCTTATGTCAGGCGGCATCCTGACATATGCACCTGTCAATGAGCAGGTTGTCCTTGCATCCCGCGATTCCTCGTTTGCACCCCCTTTGCTCGTACACCTCCTCCCACACAGGCTGGATCTGCCGGAGGATAAGGTCGCTCAAGAACGTGGTGAACACCTTGTATACAGTGTTTAGACAGGTTATAGGGCGATAGTTCTTCGGATTGGACAAGTCTCCCTTTTTCGGAATGAGAACCGTGCGTCCCTCAGTCAGCCAAGGTGGAAATGGTTCTCTACCTGTGATGAGGGACGTGAAGATTCTGGCCCGATGTTTGTGGGTAGAAGTGAACTTCTTCCACCAGAAGCTATTCACGGCATCCATTCCTGGAGCCGCAAAATTCTTCTTGCCAGAGAAAGCGTGCTTCACGTCACTTTCCGCGACTGAAAGGGGTCCATTCACATTGTGTAGGTGGCGGTCGCAGAACTCTTTAAAGAGTGCGATGGCCGGAGTGTCTCCATTGAATGGCCTCGACGTTTCGTAGATATCCTTCCAGATACGCTCGACCTCATGAACGGGTGGCGGGGATTCAACAACAGGCGGAGGAGGCCGAAAGAGACCGGACGGCTGAAGGAGAAAGGTGGAATTCTCCCTTACGGCTCTACTCCTTTTCAGGAGTTTTTTCTTGGCCGAGGTAAGCGCCCGTACCCTATCAACCTCGTGCTGCTTAATAGTAAGCAACACGTTTTTGTTCAGTGTGTGATGGTTGAACCTGAGGCTGCGCGCAATGCGCCGAACTTTGGATGTAAAAGTTCACCCGGTAGTGATGTACTCAATCACACACTGAATCTTCGACGCCTGCTGTCGCGCCAGTGTGATCTTGCCATCCAGCTTTTTCAGCCTTGCTGCTGCTTTATCCTCCCAAGAGGAGTCCTTTCAGGAGGTTGCCACAACCTTGGCCGCAGCGTAGACCACGCAATTCACTGTCCAGAGATCTGACGTCTCTGTCAGGATCTCGTCGATGAGTCCATTCATTTGGGGCAGGTGGTTACCCCGCAGAGATATCTTTCGATGGATGCTTCTCTGCCTAGTGTGTCCTTCGTCATAGCTAATTGTGCTTCTTAACCGCGATCATAATAGTTCAGAGTCAGTCTGACCTACATCCTCCCTCTTAGTAGGAGATACCGACAAACGTGCGGTACTCACGTCAGCAGGTGGAGGCGCTGCCTGTGACGGGGAGGGTGGTTCGGCTGGTGGTGTGTTACTCTGAACCTGCGGTTGGTGGATATTTTCCTTTTTTCGCAGGTGGTTGGCCTGGTCGCTGTTGCCAGGTACGCCACGAGGAGGCTGGTGGTCCGCTTTCGTACCCTTATTATTATTAACTGCGTCTTATTGGAAAAATATTTACGTTTTATGAATCCAAGTACCTAAATAAGTTTCCGGAACTATGCGCCCCTCTTTCTCAATGTCGTTTAGTGTTGGACGAGTAGATACGGCAATTTACGATTTATAATTTTGTATTTCGATACAATTTACAAAATGTCATTTTAGGGTTGCCCCTGTGACAAATGCCCAAGTACTTGAAATGTAAGGATATTGAAGATGCGCTCGTCACTAATGATGATAGCAGTGATATTTCATCAGAGACCTCCGATGAAGGCATTTATTCTTCTAGCAGTGAAGAATCTTTCATTTACACCTCAAGGCCAGGAACAAAGAGGCATCGGATCTCTTCTTCCTCTGAGGGAGATGACTCATGTGGGTCCGACCACGAAGGGGATAGAAATGCTGATCCAGGCGAAGTCGAGTGGGTCAAAGTGAGAGTGAATGGTGATAACCCTCCAAAGATACCCACTGAGTTTCTAGAGATACCAGGACTGAAGCATGCTCCTCCAAGTGATGCACAACCAATCCAATACCTTCGTTTATTTTTTAAGCAATTTATATTGAATGAAATTGTTAGGGAAACAAATGCATACACTCGACACTTTCCCAGAGGCGATGGACGTCTTACTCCAAATGCTCGTGAGAAAAATTGGGAAAAAATAACGGTCTCCGAACTAAATGAATTTATCACATGCACTTTGAATACGGGTCTAATTCGAAAACCTACAATCGAATCCTATTGGTTCACTCAAAAATCGCAATACATCAGATGGTTTCACAAGATGATTCCTAGGAATCGATTCCAATTGATCTTGAAATTCTTTCATGCAGCTGACACAAAAAAACTACCTTGTCCATGGGAAGCAGGATATGATCCTTGTGCCAAAATACAGCCCCTAATTGACCATGCCAACTTAGTTTTCAGGCACCACTATACCCCCCATGAGTATTTGAGTGTTGATGAAAGCTTGGTTGGCACCAAAAACCATACACAACTACTTCAACATATTCCTAGTAAGCATCATCATCGCTGGGGTATAAAGTTCTGGATGTTATGCGATTCCATGTTGCACTATTTGTTATCTTTTTATGTTTATAGAGACGCTAAGAGCTCAGAAGAAAAGGAGCTAATAAAAAAGTTTGGCTTGGCTTACACAGTTGTAGAAAAGGTATTGAAGATGGGTAACTATCGAAACAAAGGTTATCACATTTTTATGGACAATTTTTTCACATCAGTACCTCTGGCTGAATACCTATACAGAGTAGTAACTGGGACTATTTGCAGGAATATTAATTTATTCCAATAGAATTAAAAGAAAAACTTCATGTAGGAGAAGAGCGGTACTGTTGTAGTGGGCATATTCCTGCTGTTGCCGTGCAGGAAAAAAATCCCAGCGATTTCCTGTAATTCTTCTTTCGATGCAAAAAAAAATGCAAAGCAGAAAAGAGTAAATGTTCATCTATAAAGCGAAATCAGGTAAAAGACATGGAGAAGCCTTCCATTATTCAATCGTATAACCACGTATAACGATTATATGGGAGGAATTGACACATCAGATAGGATGCTCTATACCTATCTAGCCGAGAGACGTACAGTAAAATATTGGAAAAAGATGTGTTTCAATATTTTTGTGTGTATGGTACTGAATTCCTATATAATATATAAGGAAAATTTGACATCTGGAAAAATACCTTTGTCCAGGCAACATTATACTATTACCATAATTGAGGAACTTGGCATAGAATGGCTTCAAGAAAAGCAAAACAGAGGTAGGCAACCAGCATCATCGGTTACATGTGATGTCAAAAAACTTATAAAATTGCCAAATAAAAAAGAGAAGGACTGTTGTGTTTGTAGTATAAGAGGTAAAAAGGGAAAAGGTCCAAGAAAAAGATCCCAAACTGTGTGCTAAATGCAATAAAGGCCTTCACGGTGAATGCTTCCATAAGCATGTGTGCATCAGCTTATGAGAGCTTGAGTGTACAGTCATATAAAATATTTTATAACTCTTGCAAATATATATTGATCATCATAAAAATGTACCATTGGAGAGTTAAATAATTGTTTTCAATAATAAATACTGTTTCATCCCATGTAAATTATATTTTTCTACTCATAATGTAAAATAAACTTAGAATTTTGAGTGTTTTACAATAATAATAATTGAATTGTTATTTTTTCCTTTATAAAAATAATGTTCAACCCCCATAATTCTTGCATGGTTTTAAGCCCCAAACATATCTTAAGCATTGGGAAAAAAGTTAGATGTATTAAACAAAACATAGAACTAGAAATAATTAAAAATCTGAAAACTTGCAAACTTCCTAAAAATAGCCTTGGCAGTCTTTGCACATCCCACTCAAAATGGGCTGGCAGTAAAAGGGTTAATTCATAAAGAAATGAAATTATTTGTGGAATAATATATTAATATATCATAGTATTATTAAGAATCATCACAGCATTACATATGCTGTTTTTCGTAGTGGCATATTATTTAATATTAGGCATAGAAATTTGAACTACAATATAGGTAAAAAAATCTCTTTTGCAGCCAAGCTTTTCAAATTAAAAATAAATTATAATAAGGTCTCAGAAAAATTAGAAAAAAATACTATGCTGTTAAAAAAAGTTCATTTAATTTAATCACCACTTATTTGAAGCTACAACAAAAATAATATCAGGGCAAAATAATGTTGCGTAAAAATAAAAAAATGTAAAAATAATGTTGCGTTTTCGCAATGTTGGGCAGAAATGGGTTAATAACCCAGAAATTCTTTAAATGGCTTTGACTGAGAAACCACTTTAATTGGATTTAAATTGGATTTAATCATGGAATACTATGAGATCTTATTAATATTAATTTCAAATAATTTTATGTCAAAATTAAGAGAAAATTCAGTTGATATTACATCAAAAAGGTAAATTGAAAACAGAACGGGTATTATAAGATAGTATCCAAATGAATGATGCAACCGATGGCGATTGCCAATGGTGATGAATGGCAACCGATGGCAATGCCAAAATGGCTATTCAGTTCAGAAAATTATGTTCTGCATCACAGTACTTGTAGGATTTTTATTGTTTTACTCATAAAATGAATATGTTTACTCACCATGTCTTACTTTAGGGTTTCAATATGAAGTGGAATTATTCATTAAACGATGGCTATCATTAAAACGTTGCATATGGATGGCGAGATCTCTCATCATTTCCATCCCAACCATTACGGATGGATGGTGAGAATTCTAGTCACTTGGTCTTGTCATTTAAAACAATTGAAAAAGGTTATTTAGTTATCCAGTAGTAATTTTTCTTTGGCTTCTTGTTATCTGCTTAGGATAGTAGTTGTATAATTGTTATTTAAGTGAAATCATTTCATTTAAATTAGCTACATAACAATATTAAAATCTTGAGCCTTTCACCTGTGATGGCTTATAGCTTCAATTTCAACAGTTCAATATTTATGCTTCGTCCAATTCATTGTGGAGGTAATATTTTATCCTGGACTTCCTTGGGTTATCCCACATCCTTGCCTCATTAAAAGTGTTTATCCACACAATCCCAGCTCAGCCATCTGCGAGGAATCATATCTGTACCACCTTGTCTTCAGGGTCAACTCTCAGCTCTACTCAGTAAACATAAACAAAGTAACGCAGAGGATGAGGGGGTTCACTCTCTGCCTGAGTCTATACTATGCACTCACAGTTCTTTAACAAGCTGTGGTTAGCTTCTTCTATTGATGTGCCTTGAGATGTGTGTTTCCTTGAGTCCTAGTGAATTGTGAGCTTGGCGTTAAGTATTGTCAAGTAAGAGGGATTGCTCAAATCCTTATTTTAGGAAATTTCAACTGAGTACTTATTAATGACATCACATAGGAAATACAATGCTTTGCGCGAGAAAGAAATTTTATTAGAACTGTGCATTGATGATTTGTCACATGGGCCATTGGAGTACAATGAGGAGAGCAACGACAGTGAAAGTGATTCCGATTTTGTAGTGAAATTAATAAAAAAAAGAAAATTCAATCCTTTCATGATAAGTGACGGTGATTCCAACAATAGAGCAAAAGAGGACAACACTTCATGGAAAAGATTTGGAGAGAGATTTAGAGCCATCTTTTGACAGCCTATTGCGAAACGAGTGGCAGAAAATTCTACCAATATTCTTGACTGAGTCTAACTCTAGGTACCTGAAGATTTTTCAAAATTACAAACATGCATAAAAAACATAATAAACATGTATAAAAAGAATCCCCAAACACAGGGAAGTGGTTATATATAACTATTGCTGAAATGAAATAATTCTTCGTGATTTTGTTTCTAATGGGTTGAGTGAGGAAAGATACATTGAAGGAGCACTGGAACACTGACCCTTTTATTGCAACCAACATATTTAGAGAATTGCTAATTAAAGTTTGAATAACCTTCACCATCCTAAAGTACATAGCGCCATCTAATGCGCTTGTCTACCACTTCGTGGTGCTGCCACCAGTGTCATTTTTCTTTACTACCTGCTACCCCATACTTCCTGTAGTTCAGTTAGTTCCGTTGTTGCTAGTATTTCTTTGCGTGTGCATGTAGCTTCTCAGTTCAGTAATTTATTAAATTGTTCATCGCCCATTATTTCAGTCCAAATCATTCAATGCCTAGTAACCATAACAGGTTATGGACCCAGACATGCTCAAAGACTGTGTTCGAGTGGAGCTCTTTGTGATTTTCGACTAATTGAGTAATAAAGACATTGGACCACATTGTGAATAGTTATCCAAGATGGCCGAACCAATGCTGCAAACTAGTGATGAGAGTAGAGTTACATCAAGTGTTCGCAAACTAGCAAGTGAAGACCAGTGGGAAACATGGAAGTGGCAGATAGAACTGTGTTTAAAAGAGCAGTGCCTTTATTCTATCGTCAACGGTACACGTGAGTGTCCGGCCACGCCAACAGGCGATGACCACCGCTGGCAACGTGACAACGCGCAAGCGGCTCGCATTATTGGTATTGCACTTGATGAAGAACCTTCTATCCATCGCAAGAAGACCGATGCCAAAGACATTTGGGATACACTAATATCAGTGTTCGAACAATCCTCCTTGCAACGGCTGTATACGCTGTCGATAGTTTCTTTGAGTTTTCAAAAGTCGATACCACATCAGTCACTAAGCACACTTCTCAACTGGCGAAAATGTTCGACGACCTGATTACTGAGCTGAAGAAAAGCAACCCGAATGCAACACTCCCACTGTCGCTGCTTCACCATCGTATTTTCAGAACACTCGGTTCTGAGTACCAGTATTATCAATCTACTGTGTATCGTGTTCCGGAAGCAGAGCATACAACTAGCCTCCTGGAAGAAAATTTGTGTGCAATTGAGAGTTCGCTAGCAACACATGGTTAGTCTCAGGCAGCTGGCGCCTTCTACGCAAATTCAAAGCAACGTGAGCAGCAGCGGCAATTCAGCAAATCCTCCACATCTGGCGCCTCAATCTCCAAGACAGCTCCATCCTCTACCACCAAGAAGAAAGAAACTTGGTTCCTACCTGAATTGTAAGAAATTGGGGCACATCATCGCGAACTGCCAAAAGCGCTTCACCACAGAACAACGAGCAGCAGCTGCAAACGCTATCAGTAATACCTTGAGTTCCGGTTCGAAGATCAGCAGTAAGCAGAGCTCATTTTTCGCCGTGGATCCCAAAACAAACGCCATCACTGCTGATTCCTGGATTTCAGACACCGGGACGATGCATCACATTTCAGCGAACAAGCAGCACCTTGCTACTTTCGAGAAGTTCCCAATTCCGCAATGCGTCCAGACAGCCGGCGATGGATTTCTTCTCGCCTATGGATTCGGCAGCATCAATATTGACGTTTGCATAGGAAATAAATGGTCGCCCGCGCCCTTAGTTAACGTGTGGTATGTGCCAGATGCCCACCATCAACTCTTTTCCGCTCGTCAGGCTGCTGAACCTGGCAATGAATCCCCTTCAACAGTGACAGAGTCATTTTTAAGCATGACGGTGAAGTTGTTGATACAGGAAAATTTATCGGTTCAGTGTATTCGATGAATCTACGTGTTCGTGCTCCGGACACGCAAGTTGAGGTGAACTTGGCAACATCAGAGGAACTATTGCAAGGATGACACGAGCGCCTCGGATATCAAGACAATCGTCATGTGCGCGCTTTCTTGTTTCGGTATTGCTGTTAGGTGTTCAGAGACTGCCTCATTTTGTGACGGTTGTGTTTTGGGAAAATCACATCAAAAACAGTTTCGTACACGTTCAGACCGTCCCCAAGCTGTCGGTACACTAATTAATGCTGACGTAAACGGGCTGATGTCCGTTGAATTGTTTAACAGTTTCCGCTACTATGTAGTTTTCAAAGATGACTACTCGAGATTCGATCGCATATTCTTCCTGAAGCGCAAGTGTGAAGTGGCGTTATGCTTGAAAACATTTCTGACTGAGTGCGACACTGCTGGCCATAAAGTAAAGGCCTTTCGCTCTGACGGTGGTGGTGAGTTCGACTGCACAGAATTATTGACAGTACTTAAAGATCATGGCATCGAGTTCTGCCCAACATGCAAAGACACGCCCGAGCAAAATGGTGTCGCGGAACAATCCAACCGGCATGTAGTTGAGCTAGCTCGTTCGATGCTTTCTGCTTCCAAGCTGCCTAAGACGTTTAGGGCTCACGTGTGTGATACGGCCACATATTTAATCAACCGTACCGGCTAATCAAGTGTACCAGGTAAAACACCGTTTGAACTATGGTTTGGTCGAGTATTTGACAGTCTCGATTATTTGCGCATTTTTGGTTCCGAGTGTTACGTGAATGTGCCAAAGAAGTCGCGCTCGAAGTTTGATGAGAAAGCGATATTTGGTCATTTCGTGGGATACGTGAATGACAAAGATGGGTACAAAGTGTGGGTGCCATCAAAGCGTCGCATAATGAAATCGCAGAACATCAACTTTCGACCAGAAAAGTTGTACACAACAAACGACTGCATTGAGCTTGAATTGCACGTGGTGAGAAAACAGTAAATGATTATCCGGAATCAGATGAACCGGAAGAATCCCAACCCCCAATTCCTACTCGCAAGATCCGTCCACCGGTCAAGTATAATGGATATTAGGTGGGTTATCAGACTCAGATTCAGTGCCAAACAGTGCGCTTGTGAGTTTGTTGGAAGCTGTTGATGAGGAACTTGTACCGACCAACTTTGACGATGATATGAAAAGTAGTGACTCAGAAAATTGGTTAGCTGCAATGAGAGAGGAAATCAGTGCGTTCAAAGAAAATGAAACGTGGGACTTGGTTTCGTTACCGGCAGGCAAATGCACCATAGACAATCGATGGGTGCTCCGTGTGAAGTAAAAACCCGATAGCACTATCCACAGATACCGTGCTAGCTTAGTTGTTCGAGGTGTGTTTCAACGTGCTGGACTTGATTATGATGAGACTTTCAGTCCGGTTGCTCGCTATGACACGATTCGTGCTCTAATCGCAACTGCAGCTGAAGAAAACCTAGTGCTTGGACAATTTGATGTGAAAACTGCTTTTTAGTATGGTGATATTGATGCAGAGATTTACATGACACAACTGCAGGGTTTCGATGATGGGTCAGGTCGTGTGTGTCGTCTAAGGAAGTCTCTCTACGGACTAAAACAATCACCTCGTTGTTGGAACAATAAATTTTACTCTTTCATGGAGAAAAGTGGAATGTGTGATCAACAGTTAACTCGTGTATTTACAGTTGTCAAAGCCAAACAGAAAAAGTTCTAGTCGCAATTTACGTTGACGATGGGCTCATCGCAGGCTCAACGCAAGATGCTGTTGACTCGTTCTTGGTATTGCTGACATCAGAGTTCAAAATCACTGAGGATTCAATCGACTCATTTCAAGGCATGCAAATAGAGCAACGCGAGTTTGTTTCCCAACGTACTTAAGTAGAAAAAGTACTCCAGCGCTTTGATATGGCCGATTCCAAACCTCAGAAGATGCCTGCTGACACTCATCAGCCAGACATGACCCACTCATTAGACAGACAGGTGCCCAATGACCCTCTAGATAGCTCTATTCCATATCGTTTGGCAGTAGGTTCCCTGATATACTTAGCTTGCGATACTCATCCAGACATCGCATTCGCAGTCTCGAAAGTTGCTAGCTCAATGACTGAACCAACCTCATACGATTGGGTGTCCGTGATGCGGATCTTCAGGTACCTCAGTGGCACCAAAAGCTGTGGCTTGCTGTACTCCTCAGCAGGAGGTGACCTCCGTGCTTACTCCAATGCAGACTTTGCTGGGGATACTAAGACCAGACGCTCAACGAATGGATTCGTGTCACTAGTGGGTGGTACAGCGGTATCCAGGACTTCTCAGCTACAATGGTCAGTTGCGTTGTCCATTACTGAAGCTGAGTTTGTTGCCGTCAGTGAAGGAGCGAAAGAACTTGTGTGGCTAACTCGATTGTTGCATGAAATCAGTGAAAAGAAGCATGATGTACCATCACTGTTTGTGGATAATGCCAGTGCAATTAAATTAGTGAAAAATCACGAGTTCCATAAGGGCTTAAGCATATAGAAGTGAGATACTATGTTGTCCGTGAGCTATTTCAAAAGGGCAATATTAATGTTGAGTTTGTTTCATTCCAAGAACAGTTAGGGGATATGTTCACTATACCTCTGAGCCCAATTATTTTTAAGACAATGTGTGCCAAGATTGGACTTAGTGATTGATTAAAATTGTGTGAGCTTTAATATTTGTGATGGCTCAGTTTAGGGGGTAGTATTTAAGTTTGAATAACCTACACCATCCTAAAGTACATAGCGCCATCTAGTGCGCCTGACTACAACTTCGTGGTGCTGCCACCTGTGTCAATTTTCTTTACTACCTGCTATCCCATGCTTCCTGTAGTTCAGTTAGTTCCGTTGTTGCTTGTATTTCTTTGTGTGTGCATGTAGCTTCTCAGTTCAGTGATTTATTAAATTGTTCATTGCCCATTATTTTGGTCCAAATCAGTCAATGCCAGTAACCACAACATTGCTGACTATAAACAGCTTTGAGCAGATATGGAAAGCGTGGCACTACAGTGACAATGAGGACATTTTGGAGACCATAGACAGGCTATGCAAATTAAGACCCATTCCATAATACTTCCTAGAAAATTTTCAAAATATGTGAAAATGCAAGCAGGAGCTATAACTTGATGAAGCAATGATCATGGAGTCTTGGCACAGCACAGAACACAATGGTGTGGCTGCAGCACAGTCACAAAACTAACCTGTTGTTTGCGACAGTCATTTGAATCAGTTGTCTCACTTAAACAGTTGAGGCTGCAGCCATTTCAAACCAAAAAACTTCACCCCTTACAGCATTAACCTCTGTCCTTACAACTGTGGTCAAAACGCGAAATTGATGAGTGCTAGACAATAAAAGATTACTAACAGTATCTGTGTTCACTGTCCATAAAGGCATGATACAGTCAACACAACGCAAAGTTTTTAAACACTATGTGGTAAATTTTACAATTATACTTTTTGAACGAATTTGATTACTCTATAAGATACATTCAGCTTTGACAATTCACTTTTGTGAATACCAGGGTTGGGTCAGTAGAATATTCTGTGTAGAAAATGCATAATCTACATGTATATTCTACCGTAGAATATGTAATGTAGAATATTGCTATTAGTTACATATTCTACGCATAGAAAATTAATTTTACATATATTGCTAATGAAGTGATTACGATTATTGGAAAATTTTATTTTAACAATATACTAATACATATTAATAATTAAACCTATATTTAGTGTATTTTCAACTTAAATAGGCTATTACAAGCCTACCATTGATAGGCCTGCCAGGAAATCAATAACTATCCAAGACTGAACTGTCTAAATTATCCACGAGTCAAAGCAATATTTTCTAGATTGATTGGAGTAGGCCTGAGTCATTGGTAGCCACTTCATATCATTTTTTAAATTTTCTATGGCAAGTACTTGCAATTAGTTATATATGCAGTAGGCTAGATTAAGGATTATATTAACTGGTATTTTAATTGAAGTGAAATTAAGTCCATTGCCACTAAGTGAAACATTATAGGAAGTATGTATATTACTGCACCTCTATCAAGGCCAAGAGAAAGTTACCATCAAAAAACAACTTAAGAGCTGTATGTTTATTTGTTGTTCCAGGGCTAACTGCTCTCTTTACTGCTGGTTAGTTCTCTTTCAGACAGAGGAAGGTATCTCTATTGTTTTAAAACTACAATTATGATGTATTTTTGGGAGTTCTACGGAATGATTGCAACATAATACAATTAGAAAATGTCAAGAATAAGAATACAATACAGCCACATGGAGAAAATGTTAGTCCTCAAGTTGTAAGATTAAAACAATAAAACTATAATTTTTGGTCGTGTTGTCTCATCTTTGACAAGTTGGCATTTAGTATTGTTTTATAGTATTAAATTTGGAGATGTCGTATAGGACAGTGTAGGCCTACTTAGTTTTTAATGCCTATCTTGAGTTATGTGGGATTGATAGATATTCAGCTGGAAACACTCGGGCCATACATATATAAAGTTCCTTGAGTACGCGTAAATGTTTTCGTTTCTAATTCTATGAACATAAATGATTGACACACCCCCTTTTGAGGTGTAGGCCTACCTCTCTAAAATTTCATCTAAATTCACAAAATAAAATATGTTTTTGAGCATATTGTTAAATATCAGCTACTGGTAGTAGAACAATAATGAAAAATACTGGTAAGTAGGGATAATATACACTCCCCTAACCAATTAAAAGAATTTACTGTTTATTAATGTTTTTATTTTCCAATGGCTAATATTCATCAGATTTGACATCTTTTAGTTTAAGTGTATGGTAGACATGTAGCAACCTTTTAGATCTTTCAAATGTAAGCGTGTGCCTTAATGTGTACATATGACCAATTGCTAAACACTCTTTCAAGTTGTGCAGAAGATGCAGGGACATAAAGTACTTTATTTGCAAGATTGCTTAAACCTGGATGCTTGCGTATAACAAGCTCCCAAAAGGTTGATGGACTTTTGATGCCCTTGTTTTTCAGCACACGAAAAACACTGTCTTTGCTATCAATGATGAATTTTGCTAGGTCTTCCGACCAATCTCCATCAAGTTGGTTGAGCAGGAACTCTTCCACCTATGACGAGTACGAGTTTTATTACTGTGAATTTCATTCTGCTGAGGTTTGAGATATTAAAAATTGTCCTCCAACAATTTCCTAGAAAAATATACTATTTTATAACCTTACATACCTCATCACGCTGTTCTGTACTCAATCTCTTCCCTCAATATGTCGGATGCAAAAAGTTTGCAGTTAAGCCATATATTGTGACAGCATAGTCTCGCCTTTTTTCTACTTTTTCTTCAAGTTCAGGATATCCATCTGACAATTTCAATTGAAACCACTCCTCTGCTGCATCAGCAATACTGAACTTCATCTGTTGAAACTTGTTTATTAGAATGCATACTGGCTCAAATAACTTGATCCCATCATCAACTTCTTTCATGAAGTTTTCATCAAATATTAACTTTAGAGCTGTTTGTTCAATTTTTATCCCTTGGCCAACTACTTTCTTCATCGCTGCTAGGTTATTCTTGAGGCAAAGAAAGGCATCTCTATTGCTACACCAACACGTTTCACAAGCCAGTGATATGCGGTGGCCACTAAATGCAAGAAGACTGATTTCTTGATCAGCTGAAGTAAAAGCTTTGACACAGTATTTACCCTTGATGCCACCTCAGGTGAAACAAGTTCTTTGGCCAGAAGATTAGCAGTGTGGGAATTGCATGTAACATGCCATAGGGCAATTATTTTGCCCATTTTTATCATATTAGCGGCAATGCCTGAGCATACAGCATAAAGTTCTGAATTGTACATATCTCTTGCATCAACCATTGCTTGTGAAACTATGTCTTTAAGGGCATCTCCAGTTTCCCTCTTGCCAGAAAGATCCCATGCATTAAGGAAACCCACCTCACCTGCTGCATTGTGTATCATTGCAGCTACATTTTTGGTATTAGCTGCCTCATTCTTCCACCCATCAATCATGTGTACAGAATGTGAACCAAAATTTAGTGATGTGCAGCACTCTTCATACTCTTAGTCAAGAATAGTCATTACAAGAGTTTTTCGCACTGGAGGCCTGTATGAAGGTCTAAAGGTCTTAACAAAGTTTTTAAAGTGATTTGATTCCACAATGCTGAAAGGTATGTAGCAACCAAAAATAAATTTTCCTAGTGCACGTTGGTAACTTCATTCTCCGCCTGCGACATTTGATCAAAAAAAGCAATTTTTCCCGTATTAATATGTTATAAATATTAAAGCCATTTCTTTAGGCTTCTTGTATTCAAGATCCCAGCCCACAGTTAAATATCCGAAGTATGTTGAACATTATTATCACTACTATCATTTACCTTTGTTGTATGCGAGGTCAACATTTTATTATCACTCTGGGTTCCTCCATCAGGACAAGTCCCAACTAATTATATGTAAATACTATGATTAAATAATAGAGTAAATAAAATAAGAGAATAATAGTTATTAAAACTGCAGTAAAGCAATGATTTAGGAAGACTAATATTATTTATTCAAGGTAATGTAATTTTGTAACCATGAAATCAATGTAATACTTTATGTTTTTAATTGTAATTTTCTACATTTTACTAGACATAAAACATTATTTTACAGACAAAAAAATAATCAACATAATATTCTACATAATCTATGCAATATTCTACATAATCTACATTATCTACACTATTTTCTACGTGTATGTAGAAAAATAATATTCTACGTGTAATGACCCAACCCTGGTGAATACTGCTTAATATCCACCAGTAATTTCCCAAATGTTTCCACTGAAGACATCACTCCATTCATCGCCGTTCATGTCCACATGTGTTTTAATGTCTTTCCTCTCTCATTATAATGATTTGAAATATCTTTTGAAATTTTACTTTGAATACTCTCGTTTTAAATGATTTTTTTATTTCATCTCCATGTGATTTATTACACTTTATGAGTTCTGCGACATCAGCAATTTAGACTGAACTCCATAAAACTGGTGTATCTTGACCTATTTTCTCTATTAAATAGCAAAAAAATCAACATATCTTAAAAACGGACACAACTTAAAACAATGCAAGTTGAGGTATGGCTGTTATTTAGTTTCCAAGAATTTAGGGCCATTTCCAAGAGCTTCGGGGAAAGGTTCCCAATAGCTAAGGGTGATGCAACTTTAACTTGCCAATTAACAGTTTGCAACAATCATCTAAAAGGTGGAATATACTACTTTTCTCCATTCTGAAAAATAAGAGGCACTGTAATGAATTTGCAACATACATATGTATACTCACTCTCCATCTTTAACCTGGCGTGTGACATCCTTGTCATCCTTCCAGTACACAATATAGCTGCCATTATGTTCCAGGAGTACTTGAATTTGGTGAGGGGGAAATATTGGGGGGGCTGTATAAATGAATGGTCTGCTTGGCATGGACAATCCAACTGTTTTCCCATCATTAGAAGAAGGCAAGGTTTGAACTTTGAACTCATAATGCCCTCCATAATGGCCTTCGATTCGATGTTCAAGAGCAGTCCTTGCACTGGGAGCCAGTGAAATGTGCGCTGTCCTTTTAAGGGTCAATTCTGTGATGGTGATCTGGAAGACGAAGGAATGAGAAGGAATAATAAGGTTGGAAAAAATGTTATTTTTCTTTCCTAAATATCTACATAAAATATAACTACACATAGAATCCAATGCTCACACCCACAACATCGGATGGAAGCTGTGGAAGGTTATACAGGCGGAGTTCCACATACACCATGCCGTGATTTTAGAAAGAAACTTTAAGCATCTAATAGCTATAAAATTGCCACTGATACGCATATTCAATGACGTAATGTATGTTTACCCGAATAACCACACTGTAGAAGTGCAACAGCGTCAAAATGGTAATTCCAAGGTGAGATTTTGAACAAATTTATGACAGATGACCAAGAGTTTTCAGCAACTCAGTGTATATATATAAGGGGGGACCCTAAAGTAACCAGACGGAATTCGCTGCACGCGTGGGTTTTGGTATTAGAGCTTCTCCCACTAAGTGGGTGTTAAATAACCCCTCCTAAGTCAGTATCACAAGCAATGTTGCTTAAGTCTGCTGATGTGAGCCCCTGAGACAGTTTTTGTGAGACTAGTTTTTCAAAGTCTTCGATTTTTTTAAATGGCTGATTTTCAAGAACAGCGTGTGGCACTGAAATTTTGTTTTCTGGTCGGAAGAAGTGCATCGGATGTGGTTGATGTGCTGTCTAAGACTTATAAAGAACACGCCTTGAAAATAACTCAAATTTATGCGTGGTATTTGTGATTCAAACGCGGCAATTAACCCCTCAGCGCCATCCTGCGTACCCAGTACACACGATTAAATCACCGCAAGCCGCCGTCATGCATACCCAGTACGCTCCCTGTACGTCTTAAGCTAATAATTTTTCTCAGTCAGAACTTGCATACTTTATTCAGTAAATTTACTGTGTTTTGAGAAGAAAGGTTTTTTCTCCACAATAAAATATTTGTAGTACTTTTAAACTTTTATTTTGTTTTTAATACTGCGATTAGATTTACTTCCAAACCCGTGAGTAAATGAATTTGGTCTTAAAAATTCTTGCGTTCGTTCTTTCGTACCATCTTGAACACATATGCCTAGTCTGCTAGTGAGTCGTCAAGAAGGGTCAGCTCCTTTAGCATGAGATACGATATCTTCCCCATTAGTTCTCTCCCTTCTCTCTCAGTCTGTTCCTAGTGCATCATCACCTTGAGCCTGATGAATGTTTGCTTTGTCTCGTCCGTCCGAAGTGAAGGGAATGTGCTTCGCTCTACATTTCTTCGCTCCGTCTTGCATGGACAGTAATAATTGAAGATAAGAGTCCCTCTCTAAACAGTCAACATAAACTGGGACTCCTCAAAATCTTTCCTCATCCCTCGAAGGAGTTTTCAAACCAAGAGTTTCAGTCCACTGGAATCTTTCATGCAGTGTGGTGTCCTTTCATGCCGTGTGGTGTCATTTTATCCGTGTGTACCTTTTGCATTCAGTTATTTTTATAAATACGTATCCCTATAATGGCTTCAACAAGTAGAAAAAGATTACCATTTGCAAGTGACGAGGAAATTACTGAAGTATTACTTGAAAGCGATTCTGACGACAGTGTAAGTTCGGAAAGTGATGGAGAAAATTACGTCAATGATCGCTCGGAAATTGACACTTTGCAGCCTATTTACGATGAACTTGAGGATGTTGATGAAGCAGAAAGCTTTGAGTGGGAGGGAATGAGAGATTATATAGGTAATAGAGAAATATTTGTTGGTGGTTTTGGACCTCAAGACAAAGCCAAAAATTTGTCCAATGCTCTACTTAGATATTTTTCAGTCATTTTTTGACGAAGAATTCATTCATAGTATTGTTCTATATACAAATCATTATGCTCAGCAACAGATTTCTTCAAGTGAGCCCCCATTTTCAAGGAAGTCGAGAATTACCACATGGAAACCAGTGACAACAGAAGAAATATATGTAACACTGGGACTATTCTTGCTCATGGGAATTGTGCAGAAGCCAACACTTCGAACTTACTTCTCGACAAAGAGAGTTATATCGACTCCAGGTTTCGGGGATGTAATTTCAAGGGACCGATTTGAGATAACTTGTAAATTTCTTCACTTCCACAACAATGAAGAAAAAGATCAACGGAGTCCTCCGAAGTTAAAAAAAATCTTTTCCGTAATTGAACATCTAAATGAAAAATTTCATACATATTTTTTTCCAAATTGCAACATTTCTATAGATGAGTCTTTGACATTGCGGAAGGGCAGGCTATCCTTCAAACAATACATTCCTCTGAAGGCATCAAAGTTTGGAATCAAGACCTACGAGCGTTGTGATGCAAATACCGGCTACTTATGGTCCTTTCTTGTGTACACAGGTAAAGATACTGTATTCCCCTCGAAAATCATCCTAGATAACTCAAACAAGACAACAGCAATAGTTTTACACTTGGCAGAACCGCTGCTAAATCAAGGACGCTGTATTTGGGTGGACAATCTTTATAATTCTCCTGCTCTTGCAACACTACTGAAAAGCAAATACAAGACTGATTGTGTTGGAACTTTGAGGTTGAATAGAAAGGATGTCCCAAAGTATGTGAAGGAGAAGAAGCTGCAGAAGGACGAAATATGTGGACAACATTCTGGGCCCGTTGCTGTTTTCAAATGGAGGGACAAAAAAATTGTCTCAATGATCTCTACATTCCATAGTGACGAAATAAGAACGGTATCCAAAGGTGAAAAAGAGACCCGAAAGCCTCTTTGTGTGTTAGACTACAACAAATTCATGGGTGGGGTGGATCTCAAGGACCAGTTATTGCATATGTACTTGATCGAAAGGAAACGCCACAACAAGTGGTATATGAAGTTATTTAGGAGACTTTTGAATACAGCAATCCTAAATGCATATGTCATTCACAGGGAAAATACAAATAAAAAATTGGACCACCTTTCATTTCATGTGCAGCTCGTCGAAGGAATATTTTTGAAATATGCAACTGCATACGGGAAATGTGTACCAGGCCATCACTCTTTAGACAATTTAGTGCCACGACTCACTGAGAGACAGTTCCTGAAGAGGATTCCTGCAACCGGGAAGAAAGCAAAGCCCCAAAAGAGATGTGCAGTATGTTCCAAACATGGGAAAAGAAGAGACAGTGTGTATTGGTGTGAAACATGTGCAGTGGGTTTGTGCTTGGATTGCTTCGAGCCTTATCACACGAAGCAGAATTACTAAGGTAATGCAATTTGAATATTTCCATACTAACGTTTTAACAAAAAAAAGTGAGTTTCTACATTAAATTATTGGATAACAATATCTCAGAGGGAAGGAAATGGACGAAGTAATGAATTTTCATGTTATCGAGACGGGTTATCATATCGAAAGTATCCTCATAATTATGATATCCATAATACCATTTTACAAAATTTAAGTACATATTTATTTAAAAAATGCATTTTAAATATTAAAGATCACTATATATTAACAAAAAAATTTTTCACTTAAAACACTGAAAATTATCAGTTTATTTCAGAGAGCGAGAAAACATAAAAATAAATATTTATCCAAAGCATTTAAAAAGTTAAATAATAACACAATATCTTATGCTGGTTCACAAAAAGTTTTAACAATAATGATAAAATATCTTGAAAGTTATTAATTATTGAATGATAGCACGTCGAAAAGGCGAATTCGTTTAAATCTCCTCTGGCCTGTGGGATGGGATTTAATTAAAGGTCCTCCGCACTTGAGGGGTTAAAGACATTCAATGCCCGGGCCAGCCTTCCACGTCCAGATCTGATGAAAATGCTCATAGCAATGCTCATCGCTTGGCATTGTTCTCTTATAGTTAGACCCTGAGCATCAAACTGTGAACCAAGTCCTCTACCTGATTCTTTTGAGGTGGTTTTGCGATATTGCTCGGTTGACACGGCCTGATTTGTAGTGGAGTGGGGATTGGTTCTTTCACCATGATTATGCTCTAGCTCACACAGCTGTTTCTGTGGGTGATTTTTACGTGAAAAACCACATAACACCACTTCCTCAACTGCACTCCTTACCGAATCTTGCATCTCTTGTATTCTTTTTGTTCTCTCGGAAGAAAAGGGAAATGTTTTGCAGACATTTCAGAGGTGAAAAGAGAATTGAAGGCTGTACTGCAAGGCATTGGAAAGGACGAGTACAAAAGGTGTTTTTTTTTCAGTAGAAAAAACATTTGAACCAATCAATGTATTTGTGTTAATGTTAGTACTTCGAAGGTGACTAATGTTAGTCACTCAAAAAATAAATTTTGTATTAAAAAAAATGGTATCTGTCTTAAAAATGAAAACACTTAGTTTTTTCCACCAATGTATTAAAACACAAATGGACCAGTCCAGTTCGGCCTTTTCAGGCCATTATCAAGATTACAGAGTAAAATACCAAGAGACAGCACAGTTTATATAAGAGATCTCAAGGAGACGTAGGTGGCTGAAGGAAGGGGGGGGGGGTAAGATTTGATGAGGTGAGTAAGATTTGAGGAGCTGATTGTGCAAAACTGCAGGGGAAGGAACAAACAGGTGGTGACACCAGGCTCAAGAACTACTGCGATGGAGGTGGGGGTACTGGCACAGAGAACAAGGGTGAGGCGGTTGAAGGGATTGTGTCATTGAGTAGTTTATCGCGTTGCACATATATGACAGAATTTCAAAATTTTCCAGGAAGTCCAACTTCTCCCCCTTGTCACAAACATGTAACAGCTTGGGGGTAAAATTGGATCTATAACCCTCATCAATTAGATTGTCTGCATAATTTGACTTTTTGTCACCATTGACACTGGATTTAAAATATTCTGTTATTCTTATATTCAACTTTCATCCAGTTAGACCAACATAAATAGAGTTACATTCAGGAGTATCACACTTGAGTAAATATACCCCACTTTCATCATTCATGTCCATTTCATCCCTAAAATTAAATAATAATTTCTGGCATGTCACAGGCAATAATAATGTCTGGCATACATGGAAATTTTGTATTTATTTTTCGGGAAGTGTCTATATGGCTTAATGTTAATTATTAATAAAGGGTAACTTCACCCATCATATCATCCTTTATAAAGGAATCTTGAAATTGCTTATAAATACCGAGTAGATATCTATTGGCTCCAATAAAATTAGTGCCGCAATCAGAATACATATGAGAGCATAATCCTTGTCATGATATGAATCTGTCAAGGGCAGCTAGGAAAGCATCTGTAGACACATTTGAAACTACTTCCAGATGACAAGCTTTGATGACAAAGCAAACAAATAAACACAAATAGGCCCTAGAAATTTTGGCATTTCTTCTAAGGGATTCTTTTATATAGAAAGGACCACCAAAATCAACCCCCGTATGATGAAAGGGACGACTTGGCCGTACTCTGGAAGTTGGAAGATCATCCACTAATGGAACTGTAGGGGTTGCTCTCAACCTAAAACAAATAGTGCATTTATAAATGCACGTTCTAATTGCCTGTCTGGCGGATACAATCCAGAACTTTTGAGATAGCAAATTCAAAAGAGTAGCGGAACTTGAATGGTTTTTATAAGTTCTATGATAATAGTCTATGATTAGAGTAGTTAAAGTAGAGGTTTTAGGAAGCAGTCATGGATGCTTTTTTTATAACCCAAACAGGAACGATTTAATCTACTGCCCACCCTGATACAACTGTGGGGGTCAAGAAATGGGACTAGTCTCAGGATAGCTGTAGAGCAAGGCAAACCCAATTTAAGCTGTTTTATCTCTTGTTCATAAAAGAACATTTGAGTGGCACAAACCCAAACATTTAATGCATCAGAAAGTTCAGATAAGGTTAACATTCCTCTAGGAGACTGTTTACGCTTTCGATTAATATAAGCAATATATCGTAAACAATAAGCAATTACTCTCTGAAGCTGTGATAATGAGGAACATCTATCAATGAAAGATAGATCCATATGCATCGTGGTATGAATCATGAAAACTATCCCCTGGGATTTTGCCTCGGGCAGTTTGTCGAGATCAATATTTTTTGGAGTACTGATTTCCCAGTGATCACGAGGAAAAGATATACATAAGGGAGCGTTCCACCACAAAACTTGACTCATTAGCTGTGAGGGAAACAGACCACGACTTGCACAATCTGCGGGGTTACATTTCGTAGATATATGATTCCAAGTTATTTTAACTGGAGAATCAATAATACACAATACCCTATTGCACACAAATGTTTTCAGGAGATGCTGAGGTGTTTTAAGCCGAGATAATACTACGCTATAATCACTCCATGCGTAGACAGAGGATATAGTGATACATGACGATAAAGATTTAAAAACAATCTCAATCAATTCCGATAACAACACAGCACCAAGAAGCTCTAATCCTGGAATCGAGACAGTTTTAATTGGTGCTACTCTCGTTTTAGCCATGAGTAAGGATACTTTGCCTTGCTTGTCAAGGTCCCCACTACGTAAGTAAACGACTGCTGCATATCCTTTCTCCGAGGCATCACAGAACCCCAAAAGATTATATTCTCCATTTATGTTCCCAGATAAATTTTCAGCTACAAATTGTTTTAGTTTAATGTTTGACAAAGCTGGAAGCTGATTGACAAAATTGCCCCATACATAAAGCAGATGAGATGGTACAGGATCATCCCAACTTAGGTTAAGCTTCCATAATTCCTGCATCAAACTCTTAGCCCAGACAAGTGCAGGAGATATCCATCCAAGAGGATCAAACAATTTCTCGATAGTTGAATCCTGCTCGAAGAGGTCTCATTGATATTGATATGATACGAGAAAGTGTCTGAATCAGGTTCCCAATGAACTCCTAATACCAATCAGTTGGTCACCCTCTTGCCTGAAATATAAGTCAGATTGATATAACTCAATAGGCAAGTCCTGTAACACTTCAGAGATATTCGAAGACCATTTTCTGAGTTGAAATCCACCAGACTGTAATAGCCTCTGTTACTCTTTAATTAGCTCAATAGCTGCAGATTCACTCAATGCACCCGTCAACAGATCATCCACACAGAAATCTCGTGATAAGACAGAACATGCTAGCGGAAAATTCTCAACTTCATCTTTAGATAATTGCTTCAAGGTACGAAATGCCAGATAAGGGGATGAAGAGAGTCCATAGGTAACTGTGTTTAGTCTATACTCTTAAAGGGACTCATTATCGGATGATCACCAAATAATATGTTGATAATCCCTGTGCTGATGCAGTAAGTGAATCATCTGGTACATTTAGCAAATATCTGCCACTAGTGCTACCGGATGTAAGCAAAATCAAATAATCAAATCTGAAATATCTTGTTGTAACTTGAGTCCCTTTAAGAGATAGTCGTTCAGTGACTTGCCTGAGCTGGCCTTGGATGACCCTTCAAATGCTACTCGAACTTTGGTGGTGCTGCTGAAAGGTTTCATCACTTCATGATGTGGTATATAGTATTTCCCCGATCCCCATTCAGCAGGTGACATATGTCCAGGATTTAGATACTCCTTCAAGAAGGCTGTATACTCAACATATTGTTCAGAATGCTATTTCAATTTATGCTCTAAGTTAGTAAATCGATTAATAGCTTACATTTGGGAACCCCCAAAAGGCAACATGAGGTCAGAGTCTCTTAATAGCAAAGGTACAACGTAACTCCCATCAGGATTTCGATAATGTAAGGTACTGAATTGCTCTTCAGCAATTCTATCCTCAGGTGAAATATTATTAACGGTAGGCAATTCCTCAATGCTCCAAACTTTTGTAAGGAAGCGCTCAAATCATTTTCCACAGATGTAACAAAAGTAGTGACAGTTCCAAATGGAATGTTCGAAATGTGGTTAGATATTCTTGTTGCAATTGGGCCCAAGAGAATGTATCCAAAAACTGAGGGCCATGCACTCAGAAGACCTTCTTGTCGAAGTATGGGACCTTCAGTCATAATTTCAGAGTATAAATCAGCACCAAGTAAGAAATCAATTGGCCCTGGTTTGAAAAAATTAGGATCTGCCAGATCCAATGAAGAGAATTTTCCACGAACTGAATCAGGTATAGTAAAAGAAGGCTGCCTGGAGGTAATTTTAGGAATGATAATTGCAGTGCTGGCTGAATTTCTTTGCCATTATTACGGGGCCTCATTACAAATGATGTGACATCGTGAGTGGTACACACAGGAGAACCTGATAATCCTCAGCAATGAACGCTCATTTTTCATCGAAACAGCCATAATCTTTGTTGACAATCGGTTGTTATGAAACTAGCCTGTGATGCTGGATCAATTATCATCCTCAAAGGTTCAACGGTTCCATAATATGTCTGAACTAGTGTGACAGCAGTGCCTAAAAGAACGGCGGCCGGCTAAGCATTCGAATCTGTCATACAAGACATCGAGTTTACCACGGAATTATTTACCTGGGAGGAAATTTGAGCCTCCTCAGACAAATCTCTTGAAGTACCGCTGCTAAGTGCGTGCTTCATTACTTCACTGACTTTATAAGACAGATTTGGAACCTTGAACTGAATTCTCTTTCATGCATAAGAGTGAATGGTGCCTGCAAGAGCAATACCTAAACCTGTACTTAGACGTACACTCTATGGACTTGTGAACACTGGCTAAACAAATCCCTTTAAATTTGATGAAGTCCCTCCTTTTTACTGCATCAATAGCATTAAATTGTGAGCATTGATAAAGACTATGTTGCGAATCACAAAGCTGGCATTTAATCCTGCTAACGCGATCAGCTTGAGACGTAGCAATTAACGTTGTCCTTTGAGACATTCCTTTATTCACAACGGAACCCTCTACGGAATCAATTGTAATTTGCATGCAACCAGATGTCCTCAGAATGTTGACATATTTACGTCCGAATTCTATGAGACTTGCTATTGAAGGGAAATCAACGCCATGGTGTTTGATTTCAAACTGTCTTTTGACAGATTTGTCCAGAGCTTTCGCCGCAATATAAAACAAAATAAACTATGACAAATTCGGAATTTTCAATGCGCCCAAGGCATTTACATTTTTCCGAAAAAACATCGAAAAAGTTTTGCAAAGCATCAACTGACTCACTATTAACACGAATACTGAATAATTTATCCAGATAATGAAAAGCCAGCAACCTTTTATTGTCATACTGTTTGACTAATGTCTGCCAAGCAATTGCGTAGTTATCTGAAATGATAGGTAGGCTTGAAACTAAAGCAAACGCCTGACCCTTTTGACTAGATAAAAGATAATGATACTTCTCTATATCAGTTAAACTTTGATTTGAGCCAATCAAGCTCGTAAATACATCAAAAAATTGCTTGAAATTAGCCAGGTTCCCATTGAAAACAGGAATACTAATATTCGGTGGGCGTGGTGAGGGAGGTGAAAAAGATAGACCTTCCCGCGAGGTTGAAGGAGCCCCCTTTACTACTCGACTCGCAACCGCGTTGATTTTATGATAGCGGCATTCAATGCATTCCTCCAACTCAAGTTCAAACGCTACCACGTTTAAATTCAAATCAAATGCCAACTCACTCAACTCGTTTGTTATTGCGAGAAACGATTTAAAATCATCTTGCAAATTCGAATATCTACTTAAGAAGACAGATAATTCCTCCTCTGTGGCTAAAACCTTCGTTGACATTAGGTACAGCCGCTCGATAGTTCTAACAACGGCATTGCGCCTATTCTTGGTGATACTATACTGCAGATTCAGCGCACGAATAGCTTGAGAATCGCGAGCAGCACCGTGATCAGCTTGCCTTTCGTCGTCAGAAGACATGGTAATGCGAATCAAGAACCTACCCAAAGACATTGATTAATATTCGACCAAGAATATCTATAACTTGCAAGATACACAAATTGTGAAACACACCCGAGATATTAGTTCACAGCACAGAAAATGTAATGCAAGTTTACAATAAGATTCAAAACCCTAAGTATTATGAGAAAAGAAGACCTGAAAACTGCATAGCAGAAGATACCTTTCCCAAGATAAGTAAGCCACACAAAATGTATCACAAGACCACAAAACCGGCCCGAAGGACCAAAAAATGTTTTCTCTTTCGCCCGAAATTAGGAGAAACACGAGAGACAGAAATGAACAAAGCCGGAAACACACAAAATAATAGTATTGGACTGTACTAAGTAAATGATATGGCCTTGAGCAATTGGTGACTTACTCAACGTGGCCTTCTACAGGTGATTGACTTCCTGGTCGACAGAATGCCCTCTCTCCCGTATCACCAGAGCGACTAACTTGTCACTAACAGACCAAACAAGAAGTGGCACACAAAAGAAAAACTTGCTATAGATGTCGGGTAAAATAAAGCCACAAATTGCCCTCTGGTGGGCCAACAAAACAAATTAGTGGTGCGAATACCAAACAGACGGTTAAGCATGGAATAGAAAGCTGCCATTTGACGAGAATGGTGGTGGTTCAAATCGTTGGGAATAATGATATCAGTACAGGTATTCTTACGGTAAATGGAAAATTTGTGGCTCGAATCATTAAAAGAGATAGTTAAATCTAAAAAATTTATTTTGTTTAAGCCTAATTCCATGGTAAAAGAAATCGAAGGGTGCAACGAATTAAGTAAAGATAAAAACATGTTTAATTGCCTTTTGCTCCCCATCAATAAGCAGATGATATCATTGACATAATGGTTATAATATATTAAGTTTTCCAACAGGGAATCTTTCATATTAAACAATTTTTGCTCTAGGAGATCCATAAAAACTTCAGCTAAGATCGGAGAAAGTGGCAAACCTATTGATAAGCCATGAATTTGGTGATAAAAACATCCATTAAATAAGAAATAATTTTGACTTACACAAAGGTTTAAAAGCATACTGAATTCCTTAATGTGTTCACCACAGCCAGCATTCTTTAACAGTTCAATGGAGAGGTCACAAGCTTCTCTTACAGGTATTGTCGTAAACAGGTTTTTTAACGTCGAATGAAACTAACTTGGCATTGGGGGAGGAGATATTAAAGATAATATTTGGGCTAATTCAATTGAGTTTATTATGCCGTAGGTGGAGTTAAAATTTAATAGGAATGAAATACCCTATTTATCTTCGTGCCTAAAAGGTGGCAAGGGGCAGTAAAATGCGCAACGACAGGCCAGATGGGGAAATTCGGTTTACATGTCTTTGGTAGACCATATAGCCTTGGGGGGAGGTGGTTAGAGTGGGTAAGTAACAATTTCTCCCGATCCGTCAACAAGTGATTACAAGAATGGAGTGATGATTTCACCGACAATTGAAGCTTCATAGTCGGATCCTTAGTTAAAACAACATATTGATTTACATCTGATAAGTATATGAGACAAAGTAGTCAGCTTTGTTAAGAATAACCATACTATCTCCCTTGTCAGATTTAGTGGTCACAAGGTTTTGGGAAATAATTGAACGTTTAATAATGAGAGAGCTAAGTTGCTAGTAAGGAAATACGAGTTAGTATCCCCTAGATTGCTCTGGGTTTGCATGAAAGTAGGTATTAGGAGCAGTGGCATAGCCAGTGGATATGCCGCCCGAGGCGGTCCTTGAGTTTGGTGCCCCTGGCCCCGCTAAGAAATACATTTTGCACAGTGACACACTCTTTAAGTTTTATATACGTTAACTAGTTTTTGTACAATTATGATATTATTTTCACATGCTCAAATGTATTATGCTTTAAATACACACCCAAAATTCGCGCACTTTAGAGGTAACAGTGTTTAACAAAAAAGCAAAAATAAAGAGGAAAATAGTAAAAAGTTGTACAAAATCAATATCATCTTTAATTCCAAAATTAAAACTACAAATGTCTACAAAGTAATTTTTCGTTTGCCTTTTTGTTTGCAAATTCTTCAATGGCCCTGTCAGCATTTATTTTGTCTGTCATACTTGTTGCTCTATAGGCAGTATGGCCAGATTTCTCTAACGCAAGGCGCTCATAGTAGATCTTAGGTAATTCTTGATCAGTTTTAGTTTTGAAAAACTCCTCTCACAGGTAGCAACACTTACAGCAATTGTGAGGAAAATCCGCAGCATTACATATTTCTACATTTGGAACCGAATTCCCAAGGTTATACTTTTGAATAAACTGCAGAAGTTCAAGGGGGCCTTCTTTCCTCATCTTTATTCCTTCTTCAATATCAGCAACAGCAATAAAATGCTCGAGTCTTTTTCTCTCATTAAGGAACTCCTCTTTATCAATGTCATCGTGATCTATTTGACATTTATATTCATCATCCAAAAGATTCGACGGGGTAAGAAAGGCATATTTCTCAGCAAGTGCATGCAGCTGTTGAAATCTCGAAGTTAATTCTTGGATCACTCTGTCCAGTGAAGAAAACATTTCTGTCGTTAGTTCTATGTCGTACGGCAATTCAGCGTCCTGTGATACTTCACCAAACATTTGTTTCTTCTTTTTGGGTCGACGCTGATGCTCCATGACTATTCCTAGATAGTTGCAAATTTCTTTGGCGTAGTTAAGACCGTTATTCACTAGCTTGTCCCTGTTTTCAGATAGAAATATTTTTAATGCCCTGAGTTTTATATCACATTTTTGTATGTTCAATCCTTTGGTTTGGAGATAAGTCTGTGTCTCGTTAATTTTTAGAAGGACGGGTTCCCACAGGCCAAGAAAGCACAAAAAGGAAAATGATTGCAAGTAGAACACCAGCATCTGCCCTTGTAGTTGTATCTTCTGCATCACTAGTTGACATTTCTACGGTACTTAAGATTTTTGAGTAATGTTTCCTTACAACACTAACAGCTTCTCCCCTCACACTCCAACGAGTTTCTATTATGCGCTTCACACTTTGACCAGTGACTGAAGTTAGAACTTCCCAGCGATGTGTTGATGAAGAAAAAAATACAAACAAACGTTCCACACATCCAAAAAAAGGCAACAGAATTCACACCAACTGAACCTGCCAAATTCAGCAAGTGATTTGTACAAGCGACAAATTCTGCTTTTTTATTAATTTCCTTGATGCGTTTCTAAACGCCAGTTTGCAGACCAGCCATCACCGCAGTGTAATCATATGCTTGCCCTCTACAATTTTGGATATCAATTCCGTCTTTCTCTAATTTTTCTAAAATCATCGTTGAAATATTCTCGGCAGTTTTACCCTTCGTTTCAATGAAATCGACAAATGATTCCACAACCTTCACTTCATCTCCATCGATCACAGCATAGCGTAAAACTTGGCTCGTTTGATCCCTATGTGAAATATCAGCAGTGCTGTCAAATATCATGGAAAAGTACTTGGCTTTTTTTACATTATTGATGATTTTGCTTCTTACGTTTTCTCCCAAAATTTCTATAAACTCGTTCTGAGTAGTAGGAGACAGATAGGATGTAGCAAACTTTTTTCCCAGCTGGATTCTCGGATGATGTTCACGTAGCACTGGATCATATTTCGCCAACAAATGTGCTAGCTCTAAAAAATTTCCCCTACTTTCTGTTGCTTCAAGTTCAACATCACACTCGTTTTTCTTATGATTGACTCATTCTCGATTGCCTTGTATATCCAAATTCTGTTTAGGTAGGAATCTAATAATATTAAGCAATCTTGTAAGGATTGCCTTCCACTTCTTCACCTGGCTTTCGACAACTTCTTGTTATTTTTTTATCAATTGTTGCTCCACCAGCAATCCTAATTTCCAATTCCTTCCATTGTGTGAAATTTCTAACGTGATCTACACTGGACTCATGGTCGGAAATTCATTCAGTTTCCACCATATGTTGAATTCGTCTTCAGAATTAAATTTTGAGTTAATTCTTTCTGAAAACAGTTTGCAACAAAAGCAGTAAAGAGCTTCCTTGGAAGGGGAGTACACCATCCAAGATCTCAGTATTTTTTCGCCAATAGTCAGAGTTTTAAAAAACCACTCGCGAGTTAGTTTTCTAGTTTGTCCTTTGGTTACACATCTTGACGAATTACTTCACCAAAATTATTATCTAGATTTTGAACCACCCCAACAGTCGCCGCCAGTGTCATTCGTGGGGGCGGTCCCCTTAGCAGCACGTACCAGTATTGCCAAGTGTGCCCATCGAAATTATAACGAGTAATAAAAGAGAAACACAGAGATGTCTCCCAAACCATGTCACGTCATTATCATTTCAAGTCTCTCTCAACACAAAGAGTGGAATGATTGAATAATGTATGAACTATACATATGGAATACACACAAACTAATGGAACTATATTAGTGACTTTTAACATATCATGCCGAAAACTAGCTTCATAGTTTAATCTGATATCAGCACCACTTTCTTTAACTCGCTTCATCTGAAAATAGGGTGATAGTCTGTTAAAAATATAAAATACTTCTCTTTTAGAGAAAAATTCATACAGCATGTTAAAAAAAGATGAAAAAATTAGATCCAAGTGTTGACTAATGAAGCTTAATATCACAAGATTTGTGATACAAGTGACATGCCACAAATTCTACTCTGTTTTGACGAATAAAACATAAAGAAAAAACTAAGTGTAGCAAAAGAATGCTTCAGTGAATTAAAAATTTAATAGTATAATAGCCTTCTGCAGACCCCACAGTGCCGCCCCCTTAAAAGTGTGTGCCCCGGGGCGGACCACCCCCCTCCCCCCACTAGCTAAGCCGCTGATTAGGGGAGTTGTGATTGTGGCGTGCTATGCACCAGTGGATGGAGAGAGTGAGTGTGAAAGATGAGTTTTGGGAAAAACTGAGAGAGGTTTTGAATGATTGTGATCCTGGTGAGAGAATAATTTCACTAGGTGACATGAATGGGTGGGTTGGTGTGAGGCAGGATGCATCTGAGAGAGTGGTAGGGCCTATTGGTGACCCCCGAGTGAATGATAATGGTGAAAACTTGGTGAGTGTGTGCATGGAAAATGGATTGTTTGTGTCAAATACATGGTTTAAACATAAGAGAATACATATATATACTTGGCAAAGGGGGGATTGTAAAAGCATGATTGATTTTATTGTGTATGATGAGAGATAGAGAGAGTTAGTGTGGGACACGCGAGTGATGAGGGGTGCTGAATGTGGAACAGACCACTATGTATTTGGTACTCTCCAAAGTGAATCTGGGCAGAAAGTGGGTGCCAAGGAAGAATGTTGCATGTAAGTGTTGACAGTAAAAGTGGAAAGGTTGCTAGACAGCGAGGTAAGAATGAGGTATGGTTGCATGCTTGAGGATGCTCTATCGTTAAAGCAGAGAGAATGGGATGAGCATATCAGAAACGAGAATGTAAATGATGCATGGGAGTGTTTAAAAGAGTGATTGTGGAATGTGCTGAACGTGTATGTGGAAAAGCAGTGGTAGGAAGAATGAAAGGTGATGCTTGGTGGAATGCAAACGTGAAAATTGCAGTAAGAGAAAAGAAAGAGGCGTAAAAGAATATGATTGCTGCCAATTCTGGGGAAGAGCATACTAAGGCATGTGAGATTTACAGAAAGAAAAAGAATGAATGCAAAATCGTTGTGTAAGAGAGTAAAGAAACAATGCGTGTGGATGAAGCTAACAAAATGCAGAGTGATTTTGAAGGTAATAAAAAATGGAAGTGGGTAAAAAGGGCTAAGATTGGAGAAGGTAGGGGAATGAATGCGGTAAAGAACAATGGTGGAGAGATCATGTGGGACAAGAGCAATATCAGGGACTGCTGGAGGGAGTATTTTGAAGAATTTTACAATAATATTGCAGGCGTTGAGGATGAGCCTTGTGAAGTGGTATGTGAGAATGTGAGGATAGAAAAGGATATCAGTGAGAAGGAAGTCACAGCGGCTGTGAGAATATTGAAAAATGGGAAGGCTGCAGGCATAGATGGGATATCCAGTGAAATGTTGAAGTGAGGGTGTAAATTACTAATTTGTAGGCTGCGTGGACTATACAATTTATGCTTACAGGTTTCTGTTGTTCCAGCGGATTGGAAGAATGCTATCATTGTTCCGTTGTACAAAAGGAAGGGAGGAAAGACCAAATGTAATAGATATCAGGCCATTAGTTTATTGAGTATCCCGGGAAAAGTGTTCAGTAAAATATTAATCGAAAGAGTGAGGATTATTACTTGCAACAGAATATGGGGTGTGCAGTGTGGGTTTATGCCTGGGAGAGGATGTAGTGACCAGCTTTTTGCACTTCAGCAAGTGATAGAAAAATGTATGAGTGTCCGAAAGAAAGTGTACTGTGCGTTTGTCGATTTAGAGAAGGCATATGACAGAGTAAATAGAAAGAAGTTGTGGAACGTTTTGAGAGACTATGAAGTGAATGGAAAGTTATTGAATGCTATGATGGCGATGTATGACAATAGTAAGGCAAGTGTAAGAGTTAACGGGGCTCTGAGTGATTGGTTTGTAATAAATCGGGGTGTAAAGCAAGGATGCGTAATGTCTCCATGGCTGTTTAATGTATTTATGGATAAATGTGTTAGAGATGCATGCAGTGAAAACGACGGTGTTTTGATTGGAAATGTAAACTTGCGAGTTCTTCTATATGCGGATGATGCTGTTTTGATCTCAGACAGTCAACAGGGATTACAGAAGCTCCTAGATAAGTTTTGTGAATCAACGGAGAGAATGGAATAAAGGTAAAAGCCTGCAAGACTAAAGTAGTAGTTTGTGATAAGGAGAATGGGGAGAATAACTGTATGATGAGGGCGAATGGTGAAGTAATTGAACAGGTGGATGATTTTGTGTACTTAGATAAGATGTATGCGAAAGATGGAAGAATATATGAGGAGATAAAGAGACGTGCGAATGCTGGAAATAAAGTGGTAGGTAGCATGTGGAGCATATCAAGGAATGAGTGCTTGTCTAAGGAAGCGAAAATTGTCGTGTACAAAAGTGTAATTCTTCCCACTTTGCTATATGGTAGTGAAACATGGGTGTGTCAGGATAGACATAAGAGTAGACTAAACGCCGTGGGTATGAGTTATCTGAGGAGTATTTGCGGAAAAAGTAGAATGGATAGGGTCAGGAATGAGTGGGTCATGAATGAATGTGGGTTAAATGCTCCAGTAATGGAAGTGTATGAAAAGAGTGTGCTTCATTGGTTTGGCCATGTTGAGAGAATGGATGAGAGCCGAATAATGAATCAGATATATGAGAGTAGAATGAATGGTGTGAGAGGTAGAGGTAGTCCGAGAAAGTTGTGGTTGAGGAAATTCTTAGGAGGAGGAATATTAGGAGTCTTAAAAACAGGAGGGCGTGTATGAAACAGTGTATGGGGGTAAATGAGGCAAAAGAGGTTTGCAAGGATAGGTCAGTATGGAGGAAATTATTGAAGCAGAGTTAGGTGTACAATTATGTATTAATGAGTGAAACATTTTGACTGTGCCTACCCCAAAAGGGAAAGGCATGATGGGTATGTATATATGTATGTATGTAATACTACTGATAAGTTAACTATCCAAATTTTTTGGAGGAAATGAGAATTGATGATTGGAAACAGTTTCAGCAACTAGTTGCTTGAAACCCATTGAGTCTCTCTTAAGAGCTGAATCACAATCAGCTAAAATATTCATGACAATGTTTCTATGGAGGGGTATTGTTGGAGAAAATTTATAACCTTTGTTTAAGAGATCCAATTCAGGGGCAGAAAAACGATGCTGCAAAAGATTGATAACACGATTGTGAAACGATCAGTCACCCACTTCACTCATTGAGTTCCCAGATGGGCGAGTAGCATGTGAACACTTTAGGACATGAAGTTTCTTCAAAATCGTCTTGCGTTTCCAGAAGGCTATTTCACTGGAGGCACTTTTCACTTGATCTTGAATGTGGGTCCACTGACACCAATGAAGAGAGCTGGAGAGATCCAAGTGCAGCAGCAGGTAGAGGTAATGAGAGAGGGCGTCATGGAATGCAAACCACCTCTTCAATTCTTCACGTACCCAAATCTTCTTGGCCTGTGTCAATGCTGAAGAAGCTGCTCTGGAGGAAGTTCTTGTAGTGATATGGACATAGTTAGGAGTGACTCCCAACCTTAGGCAGGAAATGTTGAAGAATATGTTTAAACTCGCCATTCTTTACCGAATGGAGAGTTTCCGGTATAGACTCGCCTTTTTCACCAAACTAGTGGTATGAATAAAATCAATGGTTGGCGAAAAAACTAACAGTTTTGCCCAATCACCTCCTCAAATCTTTCTCACCTCTCATCCCCCCCTTCTTTCAGCCACCTCCCTCTCCTTGAGATCTCTTATATAAACTGTGCTGTCTCTTGGTATTTTACTCGGTAATCTTGATAATGGCCTGAAAAGGCCTAAACCGGTCGATTTGTGTTTTGAATACATTGGTGGAAAAAACTAAGTGTTCTCATTTTTAAGATGAATAATTTCCACAAAGTGAACTTGCCAACCATTGATTTTAAATGGTGTCCGGTTATTTTCGGGTCCTTTCATCGTATGCCACCCACAGAACTGGATTCGAATAGGGTGTGTTCCACAAGTTGGGATATTAATATTAACTATTTCTTTTTGTGCAAAATAATGTCATTGGACTAATGGTAAATTTCCAGGGCATAATTTCTTGTCATTTATTAATAAATAATTACCAAATTTTAAAGGAAAATTTGAATTTCTCCAAGAATGAAAACAAGCACTTATTGGCTAAAGCTATCGTGACGTCGCATGTCTGCTGCTGGAAAACATCACTATTTCTTTGCTTGATGAAGCATATTTTTAAAGCGTATAATCTCCCATTATTGAACATGAATTGTTCAGGCATATCTTTATGAGGACTATTAAAATAATATCCCGATGTCCCACACAGCAGAGAACATACTAGGAATATCCTATTTGAATTCTCAATATGCCTATTTGGTTCCAGGGACGTTGGGATCATTATAGAATATTCGTAGAATGTTCTCAAAGGATTCGCATTTGAATATCCTGTGAAAATTCCTGGGATATTCCTGGAATATTCTACCATGCATTTCGTCATTATAACCCTTGCAAACCATAGAACCATAGTCCCTGGAACATTCTTTTAAGTCGGCATAGGAGTTTTGAGAACCAAACGAATGTACGACCCAGTACGCCAGCTCGTGCCATCTCATTTCCTGTTTTGGGCTACTCTTTTGGTTTAAAGTAGCTACTCCGACTAACTTTTGACCCTGCCTTCTTAGACTTGTGAATTTGGAACATAGTTTTGTCTGTCTTAAATAACATATACTACATTTTTCGCCGCATGAGACTGATGGCCCATAGCGCAGTTGGTTAGAGCGTTGTGCTAGTAATGTGAAGGTTGCAGGTTCGATCTCCCTGAGGGACATTTCTTTTTCTTCCCTTTTCTGATGAATTGTTATGAGTTAATGTCCTTACTGTTCAACACAAAAAGAGAGTATAAAAATTTGTTTGATAAAAATACCCTAAACATTCCTTATATTTAAATATCCCAGGAATATCCCACAGGAATATTCCTAGCATATGCTACATGGCAATGTTATAAAGTGGTCATGGAGCCATCCTGAGACAGCCACTAGTTAACAGCCGAAACCCATACTTGTTATATATGTCGCTTTTCCCTTCACTTTCCGAAATATATATAGAAGATATTTCCCTTAAAGGAAGTGATTTCTATTTGATTTCTGAGTACTATCAAGAAAACTAAAGGATATTTCTTATCATGTGCAACCTGGGGTGGTTGACAGTTGATGTTGTGAGAAACTACATTTTCCTTCATCAGAATGCGGCCACCCATCATCTTAAATCTCATAAAATTCTTCATCTCTTCTTCAAACTGTTATTAGATACATGAAATTGTTTTCACTGTGTTGTTGCACGATCTAACAAATAGGCAATTGAAAACTCCAGCTTAATGTATATATTATAATCGCTAATCCTGGTCATCTTTTTCAGCCTTTTACTTCTCCTTTGGAATGGTTACCAAAACTTTATCTGGTGAATTTGTAGAAGTGTTCGTACATAAAGGTCAATACACCACTTGCGGCTTCCAGGTTGTGTGGCCATAGTTGCTTTTTTAGCTGTGAATTCACCTGATTCTGTATTCCAGACTTGTTTCCAGCCTCCGACATACTACGAAGCAGACATGTGACGTCATTGACTATTGCAAATGGCACTGGTGTGTTTTAATGCACCGGAACGGCGCGAAAGTTTTTAAGTTAACTTGATATGAATAGCAGGAAATTTATGAGAAAGTAACTACACGGCACAGATTAGTGGAGGCTGCCCAGACAGCACAGACGTTTCAGTACACGGTTGCAAAATGATGCGAAAAAGCGACGATCGAGTCTCAAGGAATGCCACATCGGATTTTTGTGAAAGATTTTTGGGCAAAACTTAATGCAGCGAACTGAATATTAAAAAATACTTGTAAAATAAAGTATGTGAGTGATTAATATTACGATGCAGTTCGTGAACTTACTTGTATTTATGCCAGATGCAAGAAATACATTTCCACAACATGCAGCGGTATCCAGATCCTCGTATGCGACACGTAGCTTGAAGCGCCCGAAGGCTGGGCACTATTTTGCGACGGTGGAGGTGTACACTTGAATCGAGTGATAAATCCAGACGCGCTGCTCTTACGCTGCCACGTTTATCTACGGTGAGTGAATGTATTTACTTTGCAAAACTTAAATGCGTTCATGCAAGACTTTAGGCGCGTTTACATTAAATGTAACGTTGAATGTAAGAATTGAAGGAGGTTTAACTCAAATTAAGAGAACTCGATGAAACTTGTAGGAAGTATTACTTATTGTATCCTAAAGCTACCGGAATTTTTTCAGAATTATTTTTAGATTCTGTACTTAGGTACAACATAACAAGTTAAATTAAGTTCTTAAGTTCAATACAATGTGAACGGGCATTAAGGCTGTTGGATACCTCCGAATTCGCCATATTATGATATTATGTTTTACTATGGTGTGGCCATGCTGCCTTCACGTTCACAACGTTATCATTAAGAATAGCAAGCTGCCTTCAATCGGCAGTGTAATTTACTGTGCCCAGCGAAGAATTGTCCCCATGGTCATAATTTTCTTATATTTCTGTTAGAGTCGTTCGTTATATATGAATACCTCGTGTGAACTTGGATTGGTGGTGAAGAAGTTCCAAGGTGTGAGGTAAGTGGATGTATTTACTTTCGAAAATTTAACTGCGTAAGTGCAAGAATGAGAGTAAAGGCGCATTCACATTGAATGTAACGTAAGAATTGGGTGGTTCAAATTAAGAGAATTCGATGAAACTTGGTGGAAGCATTATTTTTGTGGTCGTTAAGGTAATTGAATTTCTTCAGAATTACAGATTCCAGCCTTAGTTACAGCATGATAGATTATGCTAAGGTCTCAAGTTACAGTAACTAAAATAAAACTTTGTATACTCCACTATAGGTTATAGTGGAGTATACAAAGTTTTATTTAAGTTACTATGACTTACTTCCACAAAGTCAAGCCTGGAACCATTTCCTTTGTCTCTCAAGTTACATTCAGTGTGAACGCGTCTTAAGTGCATATTCAATCCATTTTGCAATAGTGTCATTAAATCTGTGGTCTGGCCATGCCGCATTCATGTACGAAACATTTCAATGATTTCTCATCTAGAATAGCAAACTGCCTTCAATGCGCAGAGCAATTTAATTTTTCCCACTGGGTCCTATAAAAGCTTGTAAAGAAAACTAGCTGCTTTGTTTATCTACTACTTTCCAGTTTTTCCTGTTGATATTTATTGGTGAATATTGTGGTTTTCCATATTGTGTACTTTCCACTGCAGTGATAACAACTCAGTTCATAATGTTAATGGATATTTTAAGTATTTAATATCAATACATGAAAATTGCTTACTCTGATAGAAATGCTCTGCATGTTTTTTGGTTATACTTTTCCTGCAACAGTGCTGTGTTACTTAATTTTCCCCTCTGTGTCCTTCAAAAGCTTGTGAAGAAAACTCACTACTTTGTTTATTAATTTTCAGTTTTTCCTGTTGATACTTATTGGTGAATACTGTCATTCCATGTCAAGTCACCCAGTAATTTAAGGTTATGACACCCACAATCTTAGATTTTAATGAAACTGTGCACCAATGTTCATTATGGCCTAATTACATTTGTAATTTATTTTGGAGCTATGGCTAATAGTTTTTTGATATTAATTATTGTGTATATATATTTTCTACTTCTGCATTTCGGAATCATGGGCCAAATAGGCCTATGATAAAGAAAATAGTTGATTTCTCTCAATGTATTCTCTGACAAAGGGTTGGAATTTTAAAGATATCTTTTTTATGTTATTTACTTTCAGAAAAACATGAATGGACACCAACTTTTATTTTAATGAGTTTAGTCTAATGAGGATTTCATTTTTTTAAACTGTACTCAGGTCGTGTGTGTGTGTGTGAGAGAGAGAGAATAGGAGTGGACAACAAAGGAACAATAAGTTCTGAATTATAACTAACACTTGATTTTGAACAAACAATGAATTAGTGTGTAAGCTAAAACTAACAAGGTAAAAATATTTCTGAAGCTTAAGCAATTTAGCAATTTTGATAGTTTTGTGATATTTAAGGCTCATTGTGATACTTACTGTTCTGGATAAAACTCACGAGAAATGCCTTTTTTAAGAATATAAGTACAAAGAAAACCAAGTTAAGTTTCATTAAATTCTGAGATGGTGGCTGTCATGGCCTGGGTTATTTGACATGGAATAACCCTTCAGTCAATTGATAATGTTAATAAATATTTGAAGTATTTCATACCAATGTAAGAAAATTGCTTACTCTGATAGCAATGTTCTGTATGTTTTTTGGTTATGCCTGTGGCACAGCTGGTTGGCAAAAATTTGGAGTTATCCTGGAAGTGGTCATGTTTTAGTATTAAGTGAAATGTGTCTTGTAATAATTATCAGCTTTACAGTAGTATATAATCAATTAATCATTATGTGAGGTAATCATAGATTGGGAATCCACCGTATTCTTTATACCGCAGAAATAGTTAAAATTCTGTAGCTGATTATATTCTCCTGTAGTGAAAGTTGAATGTTGTGACCAGGAAGGACAAGGATGAATCCTAACAAAAGATGCAAGCCACTGTCAGAGGTCACATCAAGGCATCGTCGCCGCCTCGCTTCTGCATATGCACGAATTGACGCTGATGCTGCAGGTGCTATGGATCAGGCCAGTGTGGAATCTGCTAAAGAGGAGGAGAATTTCAGCTTACTAGATGAGGCTGTGACATGCACACCTGTCAGTCATGGAGAGTTGTCAGCTCATGAGACCACAGGGGACTCTAGTGATGACTCTCATGACTCTGTAGGGTCTCTGACTCTGATCATTTTGATTTCACTACTTTCAATCAGGCCTTGGCAGAGTGGGGTAGTGAAGGAGTTTCCATGAGGAAAGTAAATGATCTACTGAAGTTGCTGAGGAAACACCACTGTTTTCCTTCCCTTCCAGCAGATGTTCGGACCTTATTGAATACGCCAAGAACCATCCAGGCTAAAAGCATTGGTGGTGGCACGTACTGCCATGTTGGAATAAAAGCAAACCTCTTGCTTATATTGGAGAGTATTCCAGCTATTAGAGAATTGAGAGTCATCAATTTGCAATGCAATATTGATGGTCTACCTCTCTCTAATAGCTCATGGAGTCAGGTCTGGCCAATTCTGATGAGTATAAAGGGTCATCCCAAAGTTCCACCATTTGTGGCGGGGATTTTTCATGGCTATGAGAAGCCACAGTCCTGCACCGAGTACCTGGACGACTAAACAGAAGAGATTATTTCCCTGAAGAATGAGGGTCTGGAATTCAATAACATTTTATATATTGTTAATGTAAGTTGCTATATTTGTGATGCTCCAGCTCGCACCTTTGTCTCCCAAATTAAGTCTCACTCGGGCTATTCCAGCTGTAGTAAATGCACCATTGAGGGGGAATATATCTCTAACAGGATTGTGTTAGATGATATTAGCTGCCCTCTTCGTTAGTTTCTCTTAGTTAGTTAGTTAGTTAGTTAGATGATAGTTTCTCAAGGAAGGATGACATAGACCACCATGTGGGGAACTCACCATTGGAAAGAATCCCTGGTATTTTAATGGAATGGACGCATTTTCCTTTGGACTTCATGCATCTTGTGTGTTTAGGTGTCATGAGGAAGATACTACTTGCATTTTTAAAGGGTGGTTTCAGGGTGAGATTGCCAGCCAGTAAAGTTAATGAACTGAATGGCTGTATAGAAACAATTGAGAAGTTCATTCCTGCTGAATATGCCCGCAAACCCAGGTCACTCAAAGAAGTGAATAGGTGGAAGGCCACAGAATTTAGGCTCTTTCTCATTTACACTGGCCCTCTTCTACTGAAAGGCATTGTGTCAGCTGATGTCTTTAAGCATTTTATGGCACTGCACCATGCTATCAGAATCTTGGTTGCCAGAAACTATCACAGCAACTTGGAGTATGCCGAAGCATTGTTGTGCTATTTTGTGAAGAACTTTGGGGTTCTCTATGGAAAAGAGAGTGTCTCTTACAACGTGCATGGCCTTCTTCACTTGGCAGATGACTCAAAAGTCCATGGGCCACTGGATTTTATCAGTGCCTTTAAGTTTGAGAATAAGCTTCAAGAAATCAAGAAATTGGTCCGAAAACCAGATAGACCACTGCCGCAAATAGTTAGACGTCTTCAGGAATCTTCCTTCAGATGTAAGCCAGCAGCTGAGGAAGAAATTAAAGTCCTTCATAAGAAGAGAATGGGGGCAATGCCATTTGGGTTACAGGAGCCTTTCTTCAAAGGTTTTCAAACCAAGAACTTCAAAATAACAGACAAGGCGCCAAATAACTGCATAGTGACTTGTGATAGTTTAATCACTGTAATTTACGGCATGGCTATGAAGGACTCCACACCACATTTTCTAGGGAGGAGTTTTACAGCAAGCCAGCCTCTTCAATTGGTGTTGGCATCTATCATGTTCAGGACTTGGGCGAGTGGTGTGTGTGGCCAATGAACATTATTAAAAGCAAGTGTATGTTGATTCCCCAGGCCAATTCATCAAAATATTATGCTGCTGAATTACTGCATTGATGTTTCAGTGTTGTATTTCAGCCTAGAGTTCCATTTTTACCATCAGAAACACATTTTTACATATTCAGTAATGTATTAAATTTCTGACTGAAGATGCAGGTCAGTGTGATAGTGAAATGCGTGCCTATATTGAAATGCATCCTAATGTATTATGATGATTTTATCATACATTATTAATCTTTTTACATTTTCCCAGGAAATTTTTATTGCATAGTCTTTATCATTGACATAGCATGACGTTTTACCTTTCAGGATGCTGTGGTGTGTTGCTGAGTTTTTTCCACATATTTAAATGTCTCTGTATAGACTATACCCAGTGCGTGGATAGTACACCAGAGGCAGGAGAAATATGCTGTGTATCCTCCTGCATCTTACACAGCTGCAGCTGTGAAATGGGCGGTCAGGTGGGAGGAAAGTCCATAGGAAGACTGGGAAAGGCTGCGGTTGAGGTACTGCACTGCAAATTTTGGTATGTTGAGTACATTTTGCAAATTGATTACTTTGTCATTATTTTTGATACGTGTAAATTGGATTTCATTTTTCCAGTAGCCTGCTCTCATGGAATATTTGTTCTTCTAGAGTCATTGACAGCTGCAAGGGAGCTGGAAGGGGAGGTGGCAGAGTGCTTCGACACGGAGCTGGAAGCTTTTGTGGAAGCTCACTGCTACCCTCAATCGAAAAGGAGGCGGCGGCCAAAAAAGGCTTCATACCCAGACGAGGCATCTAGCGATTCTGGGGCCTCGGACGCTGGATTAATAATAGATGAACTACCTCCTCCCCCTGGTATGTTGTTAGAAATGCCTAAATATAATTGCTTCCAATGTGCAATTATTTTTGGAGAATGATTCTGAGATAAAAAGGTCACTTTAACCCTTTCGCTGCTGAATACTTTTCATCAAAGTTCGGCCCCCCTTGCTGAATGCTTCGCTCCTATTTTTGCCTGCTGTGCTGAATACTTTTAACGAATTTTTTTAACTTCCTTTGCTTGATTCTTTTAATTTTCCATCCGTCTTTCTGATCCGGGCTTTGGAACGGTACCGGCGGAGTTGAAAAAAAAATATATTTTTTTATTTTTATTAAAAAAATTTTTTTTATATATTTTTTAAAAGAAATTTTTCTTCATTTTTGTTTATTTTGAATAATTTTTTGAGTATGGAATATTGTAAAACATGGGACTACGCATAGTCCCACATCGCAAGGCCCACAGAAATATCTGGACTCCCTCCTGGTTCCATGTTTGTGGCATACCATGCATTTTCTCATTGGAGACGGCTTAGATGTCGATGCGGAAGTCACGAGGTCTGGAAAGTGTCGCTCTTTCAATCGCATGGGGAATTCCTCACTTGATCTTCTTCCTACACCGGTTTTTTTCTCTCGGTGCAGTAGGTCTCTAGAAGTTCCCTAACCAGGGCTAAATGATATTTTGCCATGCTCAGTTTTTGCCCGGTTTCTACCTGACCTAGTATTTTTGAATTGAGCACGCAGAGATCCAGGAGGTGAAAAAATATTTTTTTATACCAATTCACACTCTTCCTGTCCGACTCAATGGAACTTAGAATCATGTCCGTTTTGTCGACAGCCCCCATATTTTCGTTGTAGTCTACGATACATTCTGGTTTCGTGGCCATTTCTCCCGTGCGTCGATCTACTTTCCCCATTGGTACCATTTTTCCTGAATGGCAGGTTGAGAGCATCCAAACCTCCCTCTTGTCGCACCACTTCAAGGCCAGGACAAAACCCAAAGACTTTCTTTCTTTTGAAGAAAAAAGAAATTGTATTTCATTCTTTTTCAGCTTCTTCTCCATGCTTGGCATATGCCTTCTGTTCTTTCTCACTGTGCCACATCCATTAGTGGCTTTATCATGAAGCCAGCAGAATAAGACTGGATTTGTGTACCAGTTGTCCACAAACAAGGTGTGCCCTTTCTCTAGATAGGGGCGTTTCAGTGACATTATAGTATCCCCCGATTTTCCCAACCCATCTTGCCCCTCTTCGATGTCACTAGATGATCCAGTACACACTATAAAATCTAGTGCATATCCAGTCTTGCAGTCGCACAAAACGAAAGTTTTGATGCCAAACCTACTTCTTTTTGAGGGAATGTACCGCTTGAAAAACAGCCTTCCCTTGAAGAGCAGGAGGCTCTCATCGATGCACAAATTTTCGTAGGGGGTAAAGGCGTCTTTGAAGGACATGCGAAGAATATCAACCACCCCACGTATTTTCCCCAGTCGATCCTCTGCTCTTGGGATACTGTTGTCGCAAAAATGTAGCATACGCAAAAGAATGAGGTATCTGTTTCTTGACATTATTTCGCCAATAGCTGGTGTTCTAATGAGGGAATCCTTGAACCAATATTCATTTTAGGGGAGCTTTTTCATCCTAGGCATTAGTAGCGTCACCGCAATGAAGCAAAACATCTCCTCAAAATCAGAGGCCTTCCAACTCTTCAGCCGTGAATGGACGCGCTCCTACAAATGCTCACAAGTATAATCATAATATTTATTCGTCTCCACCACAATAAATTTCACGAGGTCTTCGGAAAAAAACACTAGGAAAAAATCAATTATTCTTGGATTTTCTCCAAAGCCAACTTTACATCTGGAGGCTCCGGAATCGAATGCGTGGATCTTGGGCTCAAAATCCCGTGCATGCCAGATGAATTCAGCGACTTTTCCTTTCTTCGGAGGTGGTGGTAGGTTACCTTCCTCTGAGTTTTCCTCTGATGCTGATGAAAAACTAGGAAATAACTTTTCCTTGGAACGTCCTGTAGTTCTAGATGTTGATGGCTGAGGAGATTTAGCTCTCAGATCATCTTCATGTTCTTCAACAGAGGAAACCTCAGAAATTCATTCCAAATACTCATCCCTGTTATCGTCTTTTCCCAGAATTTCTAGGACATTTTCCTTTGAGATAGATTTCCTAATTGGCATTTCCACAAGAAACTAAAAAACACGTAAACTCACAGAAAAGTAAAGGCCAAAAAATCCAAATCTAAAAAGCCTAAAAATATTTCAAAACTAAGTAAAGTACAGTGTAATCGCAAAACAGCGAAACAATAACCAAACATAAAGTCCAATACGAAGCACAAGTCTATGTAAGAATAGGATGAAGGTCCGTAGAAGCTAAAGGAAATGTCAAAAAGAACAAGTCCAGCCAAACAATAACAATTGTCCAAAACGAAGCACAGGTCAAAGATTTTTTCAAAGAATAAGTGCAAAAAGTACACGAAAGTCAAAAATGAGCAAGTGGGGGCACCAAGAAAGCAACACAGAGTTCAGAAAAATCAAGAGCGTTGTCCAAAACGAAGCACAGGTCGAAGATTCTTCCAAAGACTAAGTCCCAGAAGTATGCGAAAGTCGAAAGTGAGCAAGAAGGGGCTTCAAGAAAGCACACAGTGTCCAGAAAAACCAATAGCGTTGGCCAAAACGAATCACGGGTCGTAGATTCTTCCAAAGAGTAAGTCCATAGTACGCAAAAGTCGAAAATTAGCTGATGCGGGACCAAGAAAGCAACGCACAGAGGCAAGCACAGCAGTCGAGTGACTATCAGGCTTGAAAGAAAGAGTCGGAGGAATAGCTAACGGTAAAAAAATCCGAAAGGGCAATAAACATCGTTCGGGCGAGGGCTCAGCTGATATATGTAAACAAAGAAGGGTGCCCGAAACCCCTCCGCCAGCATTTCCGAGGAGAAGGCGAGAGAAAAGCTCAAGGCCATTTGACATCGACATAAAGCTCAAAGAATGTACCCAAGAGGCATCTGACGGACCTAGGATATATCTATAATGTATAAGGTAGCCAAAAGATGACGCTACAGTCATCCACATGCATAGGCATACACGTCGTCTGCAGCGAAGCGTCAACTCTTGGGCGCGTTAACACGTTGTTTGCACGGAGAGCCCGGAAAACACCGGACGTGTATACACGCCCATAGCACTGTGGGGACGGCGGCCGGCGGGCGTGTATACGCGCCCATAGCAGCGAAAGGGTTAAATAGATTTTGGTGAACTTTCATCATTCTAATGATATTCTTTATATATTTTCAAGATAACTTGGTTACCACCTTGGGTGCTGCCAAAATTTTGAAGAACCTTCCCGGGAGAGCTGTGCCCATCAGCACAGAGGGGGCACTCCCTTCATGAAAGGGAACAGCTACTTTACACCAGCCTAAACCAAAGGCTTCAGTAGCCAGAAATTCAGGGCCACTCCCTTTGATGAAGCAGATGGCATCCAAAATGCCTGGGGTGCATTGCCCTTCCAATCCACTCATGGCTCCTTTGCACCAGCAAAAAGCCATGGCTTTAAAAAGCTGTGTGAGCCTCAAGAGTAAGTACATTATTCTGTGATAAAAAGTCCACTCATTTTGTTAGATTTTGGTGAATTTGATTTATTCTAATGGCATTCTTCACATATTTTGAAAATACATTTCTTATTATCTTGGGTACTTCCTACTCTAATCCAACGGCACCAAAAACATATCTGTTCCTCCCAGGGAAAGCAGTGCCGGGCACCAGGGTTACGGCACTCTCTTCGTGGAAGGAGATGGGACCTGACATGCCTGCAGTGCACTGTCCTTCAGATCCCCTCATTGCTCCTACCCATCAGCCAGGAGCAAACACATCCCGGAGTTCAATCACCCTCAAAGGTAAGTACAGCTATGAGAATTTTTATATGACTATCCCAACTCGAAGCAAACATAACTTAGTTGAGTAGTGAATATGATCTACTTTAAGGGAATCTGACTTGTTTCATTTTGGTTATAAATTTTTGTGCTTATTTTGATATTACTACACTAATGAACATATATGGCACAACTTATTATTTACAGAGTCCCTGAACATGGCTCCCATTGATGGACCTCAACCCCAGAGGGAAGAAATCTCCATGTGCCTCCATGATTGGTAGAGCTATGAGAATTTCTATGTAATAATCCCACCTCCAGACAACTATGAATTAGCTGAGAAATGGATGTGAACAACTTTCACAAAATCTGATTTTTTCATTTTGATTGTAAATTTGTATTCTTACATTGATATTACAATTTGTTTGAAGATAAATTGTACAAACTTATTCATTTCAGAGTCCCAGAGGATGGCATTTTCCAGCCCTGTCATGGCTGTGGATGATGGCCCTCAACCACCAGTTGAAGAAAGCTCTGTGAGCCTCCAAGATAGGTAGAGTTAAGAGAATTTCTTTATGATAACCCCAGCTCCAAATAAATGTGAAATAGTTGAAAAAGTAACATGACTGACTTTCAGGAAATCTAACTTGTTTCATTTTCATTGTAAATTTGTGTGCTCATTTTGGTATTATTACTCTTATGAAGATAAATTACTGACATTTATTTCCCGATTGCAGATGTTATGAGAGGAATTAATAAGTTAAAGGGGGAGATGAGAGTGGAGTTCCGTGGTCTAGTGGAGAGAATAGAGGAACTTTCGACAAAAATGCAGCAGCAGATTCTCAGCAGCAATTTTTCAGTAGTGAGAAATGATGAAGATGATCATTTCAAATCTCTTCACATGCTGCCAGCATCAACTGCTGAGGAGCTTAAGGGCCTGGACTATGATATAGGCCAGAATTCCCTTTACAGAAGATTTTTGGTAATTTTCTATGTGTATTCTTTGTGCTATTCTTGAGTATTATTCTGTATCTTTTGCCTCCTTGGGTCAGTTAGCTGTATACTGTATCTTCTGACATATGCACATGAAGAAAATGCATGAATGATATAGTCATGTGCAATGGGTACTTAATATCATCTTTCTTTCCCTTCAGATCAATTACATCAAAATCAGGTCATGCAACATTTTGGCCATAAGTGCAGGGGCAGATCTCTTGTCCTCCTCAGTAACAAGATGCTTAAATGAATGCTGCTGCATCCTACTTTGTAATGAAGTAGCAATGCAGTTTTCAATGACATCTCGGTCCACGCAAAAAGATTCCTTTGCTGTGCACTTTCCGCACATCATAGATGTTGTTTTTCGTAAGTTGTGATTATTGCCTCTAACTACAGTGTTAGTATTTGAGTGAATTTTCACTCAATTCAAAATTTATCTCTATTCCAGATGCTGTAAATGAGAAGGCAAGCAATAGAGTTAGCCTACAGGTGATAAAAAGTAGAAAAGTAGAATGGGAGAATGGCTGCGGCAAGCCAACCGAAGAACTGCAGAAGGAAAGGCTCTAGGTCAGCCCAGTACTTTGCCACGATTACCCATGGTGTCAATGAGGAACCAAATCTTTAACCTATTACAACCTAGAGTTCCATTTTTGGAACATCTATTTGTCAAGTACACATCTCTCGTATATTTCTGGGTATGTATGTAGTGTATGTTTAAAATGCTTCAATGTGTAGTGATGTTGTTAGGATGAAGGGAGCCCCTCCGATGGACACCACCTTTTCGTGGTGGAGGATTGCGTGCCCTATGACTAGTTTCAAAAGTTTGAACTAAAATAGTTTAGGTGCCAGACTAAGTGTGTCCCATTAGTTACCATATGTCATTTTGGTGGCACAGCTAATACCAATTCAGTATAAGAACCTTCATTCCAATATTTCAACATCTGTTTTTCATGAACATGTCAACGTTTTGTATAACCTGGAACATTTTCTGGGTATTTCTTTGTAATTTTATTATAGTATATGTTTATAATGGTCCATTGTGTAATACCAATTCAGTATATGAACCTTCATTCCAATATTTCAACATCTGTTTTTCATGCACATGTCTTTAAATTGAAAGAAGGAAATCATCTTTAGCTATTGAACCAGAACCTGTGGATTATGTTTCAATGAAACATTTATTTCTATACAAATATTTGAGTTATTTAGAATATGGCTTGCCATGGACTGTTAACATTCATATATAGTGTGGTATTTTGGGTAAACATGTTACCTACTTAGGGAGTACACTAAGTTTTTCCAGGGTAAGTATAAATGTAGGCAGAATATTCTGAGTATAAGTCATTGGCGATGTTTGAGGAAAAAGGAGAGGAATGAGAGGAGGTAATGAGAGAATGTGAATCTGGTAATAGACTGGTATGAAAGGATTGTTTTTTTTTCGGTTATTTTGAAATAATGAGCCAAATTACCTAATGTACGCACTATAGCATCCTGAATGGACTGAGAGGAGAGGTAGGCCATGAAAGTCATATCAGAATATGATACTAGAAGCTCCACAGAGAGGTATTCGAAATCACAAGTAGCTAGAAAGAAGTGTAAGTAACAAAGTATGAAAATGACAAAAACGATAGACATATGCAAGAGACGGGCAGTGATGTAGACATTAATGAAAGTTTTCAAAAATTAGAACCTGTCTTAAATACGGCAAAGGCGCAAAGGTGGCTTGTTAAACTCGTATTTTCCGTCAGTGCAGAAATTTTCGTATGCCTCATTTATGTATGTTGTGACACGAAAATCGGTGATAAGAACTCTCTCTCTCGATTAATCTCTTGCTCCCCATAGACAACTGTACGCTTGTGTTGTGTTTATATTGCCCGCCCCATTGTGTACCCACTCTTTCGAAGTTTTCCGTGTTCCCGCGCGTCGCCGACTTACAGGCGTTGTTCGCAGCGCGTACAATAAGTCTAGTAAGCGATTTTAATTAGCTATAGACTTTTTCCTTTGTCCACATGTCCTCCTTAAGTTCCAATTAATTTTCTCTTTCGCCTGAATGCCATTTATGTCACAAGGAGTAAAATATGCGCTATTCATCCCTAGAATTATGAAGCCTTCGAGATATATTCATTCGTCCGACCGTTTTTCGCATAACTGATCGCTATCAATATGCATGATTCAGAGTTTTGGACTATTAAATCTATGTCACGAATACGTAAAGCATTTAAAAGGAAATAGTCCTCTGAAAATCTGAATGCATTTCTGATAAAAGTCGGTCACCCCGTAGCGTGTAAGCAACGGAACAGAGATATTCAAAGAGTGGGGGGCTTTGGGTCGTCAGTGACGTCAAGCCAATAGGAGCCCGAGCCGTGAGTGAGACAACCTTATCCTTTACAGACCTTGCGTGCAACCTAAGCATCCGGTACAATAGTAGCAGCGTATCCAGTACTAAAAGTCGTCTTCAACGACCTATCGATTTATAAGTCGGCTGTTGTGATGTATCGATAGCCGTGATGTGTACTCGCGAGAGTCAATATCGTGGATTCGACACATCGAGCTGTGGTTGAGTATTATTGCGCACATTGAAAAGGCCGTATACAGAATCCTATTACCAACGGGTACTATCCACGGCGATGCGATACGGCTTCTCGTACGTATTGCCATGTTATCCGAATGCAAAGGCGATACATCGAAATCTGTGCAGTCTGGGTGATTGTCAAAATAAGCACATACATGAAAAATAGGAAAATAGACTATTCGATCACATCTTTTTGGGAAAGATTCGATCAAATCTTAAATCCATGGATTCCATAAGATTTGATCGAATCCTTGAATACTGACCACATCCTAGAAGATACACCTTTGAACACCCCAAACCTTTGAACAGTGAGGGCCAAAAATAATTAGCTAGGAATACTATAAGGTATTTTTTATCTAAGTGATAAGTTACACTCTATGAGTGAACGACCATCTCTTTTAAGTATTTTCATCAAGAAACATGCACAACCACAGAGAACTGTAATTCTTGTATGAAAAGACACCTGATGTTGTATAGTTGAAATGATACACGAGATATGTGATCGCATGATATGTGTTATATCTATTGCAGCTTACTGAACCACTGAAATTATTGTTGTGTTGTGTTGAAAAAATTGTATGATTGTCTAGTAGTTATAAGTGGAAATACATGCAAAGGGAATTTTCATAGAGAATGTTTTGAATGCTACAGAAGACAGTCTCATGCAAAATTCATGGCAGTAGCAAGAATCACTGTGCTAATATCACTAAAAAGTTTGGAGCACCTATTCTCCTTTTACTCTTGTCATTCACAAATTAGCATAAGACTTAGTATCCCTAGACCCCTATCCTCCTCTCAACCCAGGGTTCTGTTCATAAACACTGTTTCCTAGCTTTCTGTGACATTATTGCAGCTACCACCATAATAAAGAACACACTGGCACAGTCACTAAAATAACATCATTCTGTTCCATCACAATCAGCATGACTTCCCACAAATTTAGTTATATTTAATATGCTACACAGTTCTAAAAAATATGCACTATCAGAGACGTAAACAAACCTCGCCAATAATTTTTTTTTATTTTTAATTTTATACACTCACAACTCACACAGGAGAGCTATATTCTAGGTCATCATTGACATTCAATCATGAATCAACGCATGAATGACCATTTACAAAATTATTCACCGTGAGAAACCGCCTTTCCATTCAATTGACTCTCTTGGTTTGAGTGGACACCTATTTAGACTTGTATGCAGGAAGTGCACCCTCAGAGGATATACCTTCAAAATGAAAATATCTTTTGCACATTTTTTTAATTCAATTATTTTGGATTATAATTTTGATAATTTTCGTAATGTTAACCAGTGAATCAACGTCAGGCCTCATGAAATTTGTTGTCACAAAAAAATTAGCGATTTATGAAGTATAGGAAGTAAATTTGTTAGCAAATTTAAATGCCAACTGATCCAAAACAAGAATAATATTAACAATGTACATACCATGTAACCAATCTTTCCCGTCATCTGAGGGCAAGACGAATTCCAAGTGATGATCATCACCGTTTCATTCTTGGGATCAGCAGTCACTTTGAGGTTCTTGGGAGGGGCATACTCATCAAAGTGAGTGAGCACATTTAAAGGGTGACTCGAGAGTGGGCCATACCCCACAGGTCCCACCAGGCCTACGTCAAAGACATAAGATTCACAAGCCTCCAGTCCTCTAACAGTCATGCTCACGTCCGAAGTAGTGTTCTTGGGACCTAAAAACCATCCAATTCAGAGTAAAAACAACATGAAACATTTTAAATAGGTGTAACACAACTTTGCTAAGGTGCATAGACAGCGAAATAACATGCTCCCCTGCCAGCAGTATTTGCAATTTCATTTATAATAGGGTTCCAATTTGTATTACAAACAATATGGAATTTTAATATTTATATAAGGTGTTAAGATGGAACTGGTGTGGAATATAGTTGAATGGCATATGCACCATATTTTTTTGGTGATGAATAAACCTTCCAGTTTAAAATATTCATATTTCCAGTAATAACTCTTAAAGTGCTCCAATTATATTTACATAATCATTTGTTGTTTAAATTAAAATAACCCACTAAAGTATGGATGAATTACCAGTGTTTAGTGAATGCAGTCAAAGTTTATAAAAGCCACCATTAACGCCTAGATTGTGTAATCCTCCATACTACTCATATTTGAATAATGTACAGTAAGTCCTCGACATATGAACTAGTTGCATTCTGAGAACTTGTACGTAAGTTGAAAAACGTTAGCCAGGTATCCAAAATTGTAGTTATCCTGCGACATGCAGCACTGAGTGACAATTTAGTGTTAACTCATGTACGTCGCGAGCTGTTACACTGAGTGCGTGGTTGGAGTTGAAAAAACTTGTACGGCACGTGGGAAGCAAAAACAGGAGCGAAACACACACAGTTCTTGATTCATAAGGGTTGAATTGATACTTTAAATAACCAGTCACATGAAAAAACTTTGTCTACTCGTAAATGTAATCTTAAGTTGGTTTTTTGCCATGGATGTCCGTGTCTGCGTTGCCACTCGCAAGACATTCATGCATGAAAGCATAAATTTCTTCGAATCTTCCTTTTCACCTTTCCCATGTACTCGAGCCACGCTGCCCCTTTCCCCCAATAAAGAATGAATCATCTTAGAACTTTATCCAGTCACTCACTTCATAATATCATGTACAGTTGGCCAGAACCCTTGTTGCCTAAAAATTATTTCTAAATTTAGTGTCATTCAGTACTTTTATTATATTATGTCCTGTATAGGGACACATCTGAGAGTGAGTATGGATAGTTTATAGAAAATAAAATATGGACTTCTTTCATTAAAACAATTTTAAAAACCAGTAATCATTCCGTGAACAAATGGCAATGAAGGAAAGATTATTTATTTTGAAAAACCTCGTCATACCTTAAAAAAGAGTAACAGCTGGCATACATAGACATAGACTTTGAGTGGCGAGACGAAACTTGTTACTGGCAGGAAGAGGAGGTAGTGGGAGGTGACGGCGATAGGTCATCAGGAGCAAGAGGTGGAGGGCAAGATGTCACACCTGAAGTCACCAACACTTGTTGCTCAAGTTCATGGCTCGATTTACTTTTGTCCACCCTCTTGAAAAACCAATCTAATAATGTCTGGGAAGCTGCTATCTTCCTTTTGTTATAAATGAGACAATAACAAGTCATTGCGTCATGAATGGCTGCCGCAACCTAGCAATATGGTTCCACATTCGGGTCCTGACCTTCAAACAATGACAAAGCTTCATCAATTGAGCAAAACCCTTTCGCCATTAAATTCGCCAGGAAACACTTTGGTTCCTGAATCACGTCTTTCTCTTCCTTTTTTAGAGCCTCCAGCTCGATAAGGTCTTCATTTGTGAGTTCTTCATGTTGCACAGCAAGGAGTTCACTGAAGTCATCTTCTTCAAGTTGAAGTTTCAGAATATTACTTAGGCTAACTAAGTTGTTGATGACAGCTTTTTATTCTAAACCCACATCCAACTCATGAAAGTCGTGGATAGGCTGGGGACACAAATTCTTCCACACCCCTTGCATGTTGGAAACCGTAACCTCACGCCAAGAAAAATGAACGTTCTTTATGGCCTGATAAATATTATAATCCTCCAAAATTGGCACAAGGTAATTTCTGGATCTTCATCGGTCACTTTTACAGCCTGCTGAAAACTGCGACGTAGATAATATTTTGTAAATGTCACTATAACGTGCTGGTCCATTGGCTGTATCAGTAATGTTGTATTTGGTGGCAGGTAAACTACCATTACATTAGGATGATAGTCATCCAAACATGGTGAGTGGCCTGGAGCATTGTCAAGTAACAGGAGGATATTGAAGGGCATATCCTTCTACCGGCAAAATTTTTCAGCTTCCGGGATGATACTGTGAGAGAACCAGTCTTGGAAAATGGTCATTGTGACCCAGGCTTTGGGATTACTCTTCTAAACAACTTCTCTGAATGGTAGACTAGAAGAGGTTTCAGCTTCAGATCCCCCGAAGCGTTACCACCGAACAAGAGTGTCGATCTTTCGCCGCTTTAAATCCAGACATGGACTTTTCTTCTTTACTTATATAAGATTGGTTCGGCATCCATTTCCAATATAAACCAGTCTCGTCTACATTGAATATTTGCTGTGGTATAAAGCCACCTTTCTCAATAATTGTTTTAAGCTTTTCAGGGAACTCTTGGGCAGCTACGGAATCAGCGCCCGCCGCTTCACCACTGATCTTCAAATTATGGAAGTTGGCTCGAGCCTTAAATCGGATGAAACCAACCATGGCTGGAGTCAAACGATGCTCCACCTGATGATTCACCGTATTTGGCTTTCAGGTCAACAAAAAGACTTGGCCTTCTCTTGGATAAAAAGTAGACTTATTGGCAAATGACGCTGATCGTGTATCCATACGAGTAGTAGTTGTTCCATCTCCTCGATCGTATTATCACGTTTCTTTGAAATGATAGTGGACATCATTGGAGCAGGACTTTTCAAATGTTTCATTATTTATCTCTATTCTTGAGAATTGTGGCAATGGTGGAGCGGTTCATGTTGTACGATTGAGTGATATTGGCCATTTTCTCGCCAAGCTGCACTCTCTGTATTGTTTTAACCTTGGTTTCCATTGTGGTGGCTTGTTGCTTCTTAGTACTACCTTCGTCAACACTGTTCTTACGCTTTACACCCAACATGTTGTAGCCCTGGGGTTAAAATAAATTGCACAATACAGCAACAATAAAGAAGCTACAACCGGAGGAGCAAAAATAATTTTGGGGAAACTCACTGGCTCGCACGCGACTATACACACAATGCTCGGAAGTGAACTGTGCTGAAACTATTTCAAGATAAAAAAAAGCTTGTCTTCCTTCGATACAAAGTAAATATCAACTGAATAGCTGACCAAACACCCGGAAAGCAGCATATCAAGAATAAACTCAATGTTGCAAACAGCCACGAGAGACAAATTATTGTTGGGAGGGTGGGATATCTCCGCCCACGGTTGCATATTCTCTTCCACTTCCCCTCAGCTGAGCAAGTTAACCTGTGATAGCTTGCACTAGTGGAAATTCTACGCTTTAAAAAGTATACCTTTCCGAACAATCTGTAACAATTTTGTGTTAATTGGAGCATTCTTTTTTTAATCACAGCCGGTACTCAATGTAATTCATGCTTCTCTATGGCTCATCAGTACATAGTTACTTTTTCACTCTTACTATAAAGTAACATTAATTTTCGAATGCATCTCCCCGAAGGATAATATGGTTAAAATTCCTTGCGAGAACGAGGGGTAGACCCATTTCACAGGTTTCTGGACACCACACAACCAGCTGCAATGGACAAATAACTTATCCGGTGGTGCCAAATTTGAAATTCCGGCTCACGTTTGAATTTTTCAATTGGGCATGTATGTCCGTGTCTATGAAAGTTCATAAGTCGGCTGTTCGTTAGTTGAGGACTTACTGTACATACTAAGTACTTTTCAAGACATTAGTGATGGAAAGCAATGAATTTATTACTTGTTAATTTTAATTAGATCATTTAGAAACCATTTGCAGAGATCATGGAAGCCAATATACCTACCTAGCATTGTTGAACTCGCTACCTGAATATTCGATTACACACCTGCTTTCATTGTTTTAAGTGAGTCATAAGTCAACATGTGCTACATCGCTGCAAACTCTTTGTTGTCTGTCACAAATTCATTTGAAACCTCACCTCAGAATTTATCATTTTGATGCTGTTGTACATCTAATTATAAGGTTCTTTACACCCATATAATACGAAATAGGCAAAATTAAAGTGTTAACATATAAATGAAATAAAACTCAGTTCAACTTTGTGGAGCTCCATGTTAATCAATAAAAATAACTTTTACACTCCACTGGTGATCAGTAGATGTAACAATACTTTTTCTAATTAACATTATTTGTTACTAAATAACATGTTAATGTGCATTAAAATTTTCAGCTTTTGCCAGAAAAATAGCAAAATCCTGCAATTTCGCAAAAAGTACAAGGAAAGGTTTTGGGATACCTCTATGAAAATCAACTCAGAATGCCTGGAATTCATTTAAAAAATACAGTTGCATTCTCTAAACTATCTTACTTCATTCTTAACTGAGAAAGTGATAGACTTTGTTGTGAAGCAAATTTCTGTTCAGTGTGTTTATTTTTAAAGCTAAAAAATAAAATTTTGGACAATGTAAAACCCAGAACAAATCATGGTTTCATAAATTCACTATAAACTCTAAGAATGGATTTTTTTTTTAATATGCTATTATTTATCCACGTATTGGTGATAAGTGATCGGGAAACATAACTGAGTGAAAACAGGATTCAGGTTCGAAATTTGGCACACAAAATTCTTTAAAATGGGAGATTTGTACTTCAGATTCAGATTTGATAAATTTTGGATTCGACCCATCACTTATACTCTTAATACTTGATGGGCAAGTTGACACCTTTTTTTGTCTCAGGAGAGAGGACTTGTGAAAGGAATTCTTCCGGACGGGGAGGGAGGGAGGGAGGAAGAGGCAGGAGGGAGAGATGGGATGGAGAGCTGGGATGGGAAGGAGAGGAGCACAATAGTGGAGAGGGTGTAGGAAAGGACAAGGGGAGGGGAAAAGTGGAGATGATATTGTTTGTTCAAGCCAGGCAGTGGGAAGGCTTCAAAGAGATACTGAGGCTTCAATTCATCTACAACCTTCTTCTTTGGTTCCTGTGCTGTGTTGAGTTGCAACCACCACTCTTCTATCCAATCCCCCCCACCCTTAACCACTGTGCCCATCTTACCTTGCATGGCATTTACCCTTCAAACACCAATCCACCTCACACACATACTTAAACACACAATATTAAGAGGATAAAATATCTTATATCTGTAATAAGAAAGTATGATTATCACAGGGTGTCCACAAAAGTCACAATAAAAAATTCAAGCATAATTCCAGGTTTTCAAGGCTAAATTTTTAACAATTTCCAGGCTATATTATCGCGGCTTATGTAAGTGCCAAAGTGATATTTTTCACATTTTACAAATAACATGGATTTCCTAGCTAAACACAACCTAATAAAAATATAGATAATAATGCACTTTTAAGACCTCATTCTCTGTGACAGGAATTATGCCCATGGATGAACTCACATGGCGACAGTTCTGTGCATTAAAATCGCCATCACTCCCTATCATTTTTTGTAGGTTCAGAGGAATGTTACAACCAACCGGGAAATCCTTGAATACCGGGAAAAATCTGGGAATTCCATTGGAACGGGAGAAATCCGGGTTATCCCGATTCCCCCCCCCCCCCCCAAAATTTTACTTTCAAATCAGGAATTTCTTGCTGTTTACTACTTTAACTTTATTTGAGTACAGTGTTTTTAGTGTTAATGCAATAGTTAACATAATATTAACGTAAATCTGTGCAAATCAATGGATAAATAATAATGTAACCCTGAAAACATTCTTAGCAAATTCCTTCCATAGTGAAGTATGGCGATTGGTGAATATGGTTTTTTTTAGAGATGTGTTGGCGAATTTCATCCGTTGGTGTTAACAAATATTTTGGCTGTTGAAAGTGTAGGAAACATGGTGGCGGGCGGTCCAATGGGAATGACGCCGGACTCTCAGAATAATCACAATGTGTACTAATATTCAATACTCTCTAATATGTAATATTCCCCGAAGGAAAGACACGACCGGTCGCCATGATGCACTCTGCACACATGCCGCTTCTCAACCACCACATCGCTCCCAAGGTTATCCTCATCTCTATCTCATTCATTCCTCAAACTCACACATCAACATCTAAGAAAGATTTGAGCATCTGTTACGTCTGAGTGTTGGAAAAAACCACAAAGTGATCTTATGTGGTGATTTCAATATTGATGTGTGCTCCCAAAATGATCTGTCAACCAAATTCAGGGAGGTGCTAGGTTTGTATGCATTAATCTCACTCATAAATTCCCCAACCAGAGAAACTTTGAATTCTTCCAAGAATATCTACCTTATTGTAATTAATATCCATCTTTTTGAAAACCATCACTCATCTGTGATCAACCTTAGTATTTCTGACCACTATGCTCAAATCGTATCTATACCAAAGACTATGAATGTATTGTATAAGATACATCAGAGGTATTACCCGAATGATTGTGTCAATAGTTTTTATGAAATGATGTGGGATCCTCTATATAAGTTAAAGAATGCCCAGGAAATGTACAGTTATTTTATTAGCAATGTAAAACTTTTATTTGAAAGTTGCTTTCCTAAAAAAATTGTTTCTATTTCGTGCAACAATAAAAGTAAATGCTGGGTGACAGACGAGGTTAGGGCAGCCAGTAGTGAGTTTAGGAAACTGTGTGCTTTGAAAAGGTGGTGGGATGATACTGCCTCGAAAAAACCAATTTAAGATATTTAAAAAAACATTACAAGTTGTTTCTCACAGAAGCAAGGCAATCCTATTACAACAAACTTATCAGCCAATCTGACAATGTTATAAAAACAGCACGGAATGTAGTAAACAATGTTAGAGGGGGTAAAATGACCAGTAGGGAAAATCTCACTTAAAAAAATGATGATGGGGTTAGCCTATCTGATCCAAAAGAAGTTGCAGAGTACGCAAACAAATATATTGCTAACACAGGGTGTCTACTAATTTACAATAATGAAATTCAAGTTTTTTTCCCGGTTTTTCAAGGTTGTTTCCATGATTTTCAAGGTTTTCACCCCAAAATTTCCAATGTTTTACCATTCATATTTTACTACCAATGCATGTGTGTTATACATGTTGAAATGTTGATTTTTCAGGTCAAGTATAACATATACTTATTAACTTTGTAGATTACAAAAATATTTATTGAATAGAAAATACTAGCCATCACTTAATGTAAAAACTCTGATGGATAAAACTAACTGAAAATATGAGGGCTGTAGTGATTAAAATGTAACAGATAATAAACTTTAACCTCAGTAAACACAAGATGCTGCAGCAGTGCTACACCAGGATGTCAGAGCTGCAGACACAGCGCATGTTGATTGAAATGCTGCAGCAGCGTGTCACCAGCGCTCATGAGAAGCGAGTTACAGAGAAATCTACAGTGCATTTGCAGCTCTTGTTTGCAACGTGTTCGTCACAGCTTATCAAGGCGCTGTGAGTGAGCTGCAGGTGAAAGTGAAAGCAGCATTGCACACTTTACTATTGTGGCGCTACGTGGTAACAAAAATACTTCACAGTTCACGAGTACATTTCTTTGAGGTACCCCAATTCCGACATTTTTTCATCAAGCCAGCGTGAACATGCTCGGCAGTGAAAAGGATATTATTGGTGCAAAGAAGGGAATGAAGATACCGCACACTCAACTCCCAAAACTTTAGTATGATACTTGTAGTAGTTTTTGGATTGAAATTGATTTTTGCGAGTTCATGTATGGTCAAGGTGATAAAATATGATATTCGTTTGCACCTTTATGCCGTGGGCTACTTCATTTGGAGTCAATAAAAACAATGGGAATGCATATTAGAGGTCGATATTTTTCGTTATCACTTGTGCAAGAACAAAATTTTTAGTATAGGATAGTTTTCAACCACAAATCGGCATATCTAATGAGAACTGTAAATATCCAGCATGCTGCGAAGCGCGTTGCTGCAGCACATTGTAAGTGCTCCGGTCGCACTCTTGACGCAAAACTGTCGCTCATTTGTAGTGTCGCTGACATGCAAAAAGGGGAAGTTTACAAACACTGAGCACGCTGCAGCAGTGCCTCTGCAGCAGTTAGAGCACTGCCATGAAACACACCTGATGCGCAACTGTAGCATTGTGTGTTTATTGGGATATTATATCAGTACGATAAATATATAATTAAACCTCAATACACCATAAGATGTCAACATTTACATAAACAGAGATCATGAGTTACAATGATACGTTCATATTTTAAACTAACTTTCATACAGACGTTTTGTTAGAAACCAAGAAGGATCGATAAATAAAACAGCAATTTTGGAAACACGCCTATTCTCCAAAGGAGGCGAAAGACAAAAAAACGTCAATACAAAAAACAGAAGCAACACAAAAAGGTGGTTTAAATTTAAAAACAAACCATAGTTAGATTAACATCAAACATTTTTAGCTTTGGACTAGGACATTCACTGATTCGACGCATATTTTGCATCTTTTATTTGCTGTTCAATGGCAGCAATGGATAGCTCCATTTCAGTCGCCATCTTTTTCTTCTAACTCTCTCGTAAGGAGTGATGCTTTCCTCTTTTTCACTGCATCCTTCTCCATTTCTGAAAGCTTCTCTCTCCTGTGATCTAATGCCATTTTCCATCTGGAATTGGCATTTCTTGCTGACAGCATAAGTTCTTTGTTTACAATGAAATCTTCAAGACCACCAGCCTCTATCACACTGTCATACACTAGTCTTTGGGAAACTAATGATTCATTTTTTAGGTTTTCAAGTATCAAAGCCTTGATAATAGAGAAACCCCTTTCAAGGGCTAAATTACCATGTGACATTGGCAATAACATCTTTACGAATGAAAGAAGACTTTCTATTTGTGTTTTTCCATTTAGTAGTTGAAACCAGAAAGTGTCAAGCCCGTTCTCAGATCTGGAGTACTGTTTTATCTTCACCATCTTCTGCAGGGTTGACACCTGACATGTTTTCTATCCGTTTTAGGAATACTTGGTTGCCTTTGGTGATACCCCCCATACACAATGGCTTACAATTTAGGCTTTCTCCTGTTTTTCCTCACATTTTGTACCATATAAAATCACATAAAGTAAATAATAAGAGCGTACATTGTCTTTTTATATGCCATTAGTTCGCTAGACTTAGCTTTCCTGAAGCTTGTTGGGAGTAGTGAGACGCACGTTCAGCACGGTGAGGTCCGTGGATTCTTTTTTGCTGTGAATTCTACCTGGCTTCTTCGCAGCTGCTATCAAAGTAAAATAGTTAAGTATAATTATTTTATGATTGTGTTTTTTTAGATTGTCACTCATGTTTTGTATACACATGATGATTAAAAAAAAATAATTTTCTCACTCGCTCATTATTTACAGATGTTGAACTTCTGTCCGAGAATTGTGTACAGCATATGTGTTTGAAGTGATTATCCTTCAAAAAATTTTAATATTTAGGCATTCAAATCAAAAGGTAAGTTTTGAAATAACTTCAAATTACCTTTAGGCATTTAAACGTATTTACTAAACGGGTACTTTAAGTTTTACCTTTAATTATCTTTTGCCGCATTTTCCCCATCCGTAATGATTTTTCTAAAACCTACACGGAAATATACAGCATTCTCTGAGTCAGTATTTGTATACCTTACGCCTTTTATCCATTTGTTTGTGAACAAAACTTCTTGTTGGCATAAGAGCACTCATTTTTTGAGGGGAGAGTTTCCCGTTCAAAGCCAGGTGGAGCCTCACGACATAAAACTCACCTAAGATTCCCTAAATATTGAAATATTTAGGGAATTTAACAGTAATTGCTGTTACTTGCAATGTCAATATATCAATTGTTTCTTATAATCTTATAATTGATCCAATTCTGTGTGTGAGTAATACTTTATTGCTGATTCTATTAGTGTAGTTCATGTAGATTACGCTCTACGATAAGTTGAGCTCCAATTTAAAAATGTGCTTGTCAAATTTCAGTATTATGGAATCTGGTCCATCTACTTCCGGATTGAGTGGCAGCCATTGTAAAAGATCCTGGCGATCAGTGAATGAAGTTCAAGACGGAGACATAGATCTTATCTTGATGGAGGAGGAGGAGCTTTTCAGTGGTGACATCTCTGATTCTGAGATACTGGAGGATGTAGACTCGGAAGAGAGCATCGATGAGGACGATGAGGGAGGTACTGTTTCCAACTCAATAGGGGACCATACTTCCTTTTAATGGAAGAGTGAAAAAACAACTTCAATTGAATTACCGTTCACCGGAAACCCTGGACTGCAGTTGAAGGATGAAGTGCTGAAGATTAGATAAAGATGGTGCAAAAAGACCTGAAGATTTTCCCTCAGGGATTTCAAGAAAATTCACTGCACAGAAAATGAAAATTGAGGAGAGTCAGAACTAGGTGAAAGACAGAATCCAGGGGCCGAGGAAAAAAGTAGAGGGTGATCAGATAATAAAACAGCTGCAAGTAAAGGAAGAAAATTTTATGTACGATATGCAGAGGATTGAAGAAAAAATAGAAAATATGCATCATAAAGATGAGAACGAAGGGTTAATTGAGCAGTTATCAGCGATGATGACACAGCAGATGCAGAATGAGATGGCAGAAATTGATGGGAACCACGGACTTAGAATATACAGGACTGGACACTCCCCACTTAGATGTGTCGCCGTTATTGTCACCATGAGGAAACTCTCCACATAGATGGCAGCACCATAGCTCGCCCTAGAAACCTTGGATTTTGCATGGTGAAGACGCGTGAGCGATCAGTGTTCCGTTTTTTAATTGCGAGTATTAGCAATCACTAAGGGTAAGTTTTAGTTCAAGGGTTAAGAGGATAGTAGAAGGATGCCTGGTCATTGTTGCATTGCACCGATATGCACTTTTGGTAACGAAAGTAACCCAGAGACGGTGCAATTTTTTAAAATCCTCCTAGGATTTGGACAAGCTAAAGAATTGGGCAAATGCAATTCCCAGGAGAGATTATGACAATAAGCCAGGGCAGAGGGTGTGCCAGAAGCAGTTTTTGCCCGAAAACATTATATGGAAGAAGCCCTTATATGATTAGAATGGGAAAGTGATATGAGGTTCGTACCGTTTCAATATTGTTTCATAGCAGTTCGCTAATTTACTATTTGTTAATTCTCTGTCCCATTATTATGAAATTAATAACTGATGCGAAATTATTCAGTTTTTATTTCATATCATTAGCTAAGATAGGCCAATAGCATGCTCCCGTAATTTCTGGTATCATTGGGGCGATAGGATAGAGTCGCAAAGGAGAGGTGACCCGATTCGACGAGACAACGAAGGTGGGATAATCAGAACCTATAACAGAACGAAGGACGCCTGCGGCTGAGGGGACAGGACGACAGGCGGTCTGAGTCAGCAAAAAAAAACAAAAGACAGATAGACCCAACCACCTCTTCAGTCCGTACAGAGAAACGTCCGCTGCTAATAAGACAAGGCGAGATATGGCCGAATGAATCGCGGAGATACTACCCAGGATGGAACAGAGGGAAGATGAAAATATCGAATGTATGTTCGCCTTCTCTAGAAGATAGCGAATATAATAGGAAGGATTAAATTCAACATTGTGAAGAAAGACAAGCAAAGAATGGAAAAAGAACACAGAAAGAAAGTAAGGAACAGGAGTGACACGTCGGAGAAAGGGTTCTAGTACGTACCCGCAAGTCATCTCTCTGGGAGAAGATGATCTTCCACAATTTCTTTCCCGTCTGTAAAGGGTCGTTCAGCCCGGTAGAGTTCAAGAGATCAGCTGCATGCACCATAAAAACCCACGCACAGACCATACAAGTGAATAGTTACTCTAAAACCATTACACGAAACTCAATAAATAAGCATAAGCAAAAAAATTTACCTAACATATACCACCTGAGAATATATCCTCCCACACACACTGTTAACACACAGCAGGCGCGACGCCTATGATCTCTTCCAAAAGAAATTATGCACGGGAGGATAGACAAAGGAGCAGCTATATTACGATGGTAGGCGAGCAGTCGCTAGGTTCTCGTCAAATGCCGAGTAGTGGGGAGGGGTTGCTTACTACTAGCCGAGAGCCCGTTTTCTGTGCTAGCCCTTTCCCACAGCGTGCCAGTCTTTGGTGGCACATCAAATGAAGCAAAGTTTTGCCTTTCCGGGCTGGACCTGTATCTACACATTCGTCCATTGGCAAGTAATATATCTCGGGTGAGTCATCTTTTGTAGCAGTCATAGTATTGATATGAGTGTCGCAATATGCCACTCCACTATCCACCAATTGATTGCACCTCTGGAGGAGCGAGCAAGATCTTCGTCGAATATTAGTAGGATAAGAGTAAGGAGGTTAAGGATAAGAGTTTGAGGAATGAATGAGATAGAGATGAGGATAACCTTGGGAGCGATGTGGTGGTTGAGAAGCGGCATGTGTGCAGAGTGCATCATGGCGACCGTTCGTGTCTTTCCTTCGGGGAATATTACATATTAGAGAGTATTGAATATTAGTACACATTGTGATTATTCTGAGAGTCCGGCGTCATTCCCATTGGACCGCCCGCCACCATGTTTCCTACACTTTCAACAGCCAAAATATTTGTTAACACCAACGGATGAAATTCGCCAACACATCTCTAAAAAAAACCATATTCACCAATCGCCATACTTCACTATGGAAGGAATTTGCTAAGAATGTTTTCAGGGTTACATTATTATTTATCCATTGATTTGCACAGATTTACGTTAATATTATGTTAACTATTGCATTAACACTAAAAACACTGTACTCAAATAAAGTTAAAGTAGTAAACAGCAAGAAATTCCTGATTTGAAAGTAAAATTTTGGGGGGGGGGGGGAATCGGGATAACCCGGATTTCTCCCGTTCCAATGGAATTCCCAGATTTTTCCCGGTATTCAAGGATTTCCCGGTTGGTTGTAACATTCCTCTGAACCTACAAAAAATGATAGGGAGTGATGGCGATTTTAATGCACAGAACTGTCGCCATGTGAGTTCATCCATGGGCATAATTCCTGTCACAGAGAATGAGGTCTTAAAAGTGCATTAGTAAACTCAGGTGCAAAACTTCTGTAAGAATTGATGACATTCCTGTCATGATAATAAAAAAAATGTGCAAATGTCCTTAGTAAACCCTTATCTTTCATCATAAATGTGTCCTTCATAAATGGTGAATTTCCAGACTACCTGAAAATTGCAAAGATCAAACTGATTCACACAAAAGGGGATGAGGACAATATAAGCAATTACCGCCCACTGTCTCTACTGTTGAACTTATCAAAATTTTTGAAACCCTAATGAGAGACAGACTATGTAACTACATTACGATAAACAAAATTTTAAATAGGGAACAGTATGGTTTCCAAGAGGGTAAAGGAACAAATGAGGCCCTGGCTAGCATTTTAAAAAAGATTATGTATTCTTGGGATTCAAATGAGTACATACTCTGTTGGTGTTTTCAATGATCTGTCTAGGGCATTTGATAATGTGGGCCATAAAATCCTTCTTTCCAAATGTGAATGTTATGGAATCAGGGGTATAGCACATAAATTGCTACAATCATATTTAAAGGATAGGAAGTAGATGGTGGTCATGGATGGAACTGGAGTTGACAATGTTGTGACTAGCTACTTATATCCTGCTGAAATCATAAATGTCAGTGCCACAGGGAAGCATCCTTGGACCTCTTTTGTTTCTACTGTACATCAAAAATTTGCCAAACAGCTCTGTAAACAAAAACATTGTTTAATGCAGATCATATAACTTTAGCAATAGGTGACAAGGATCCTCATAAGTTACAATTCAAGCTTAATACCTCTTTTAAGCATCTAGAAAACTGGTTCAGAATGAACAAACTATCCATTAAGTAATGCTAAAAAAAAACAAATTTTATTCAATTCCACAGACAGAGAGAAGTCCCGCATCTAGATCTTCACCTGAATGGGAAATCTGTTGAAACGGTGACTAGTGCAAAGTTCTTAGGCTTATTAATTGACAAGTCCTTGAATTGGGAGATCCATATTAATCAATTATGTCTTAAACTTGCCAAATATGGCAATTTTTTAAGAAATTTTGCCAACATTGTTAACTTAGAAGTGTGAAAAATGGCATATTTTGGTATCTTCCAGTTACATCTAACTTATGGCATTATTATCTGGGGATCTTCTCTTGGTTTTAAAAAGGTTTTTCTAATGCAAAACAGAAGCATTAGATACATATAAAAATACCTGCACGACAATCCTGCGAACCTCACTTTAAAGAGTTAAGAATGTTAACTCTGCCAAGCTTGTACGTTAACACCTATGTCTGTACATTTTAGATAACAAGAGTGAATTCGCTACAAATGCTAAAATACATGGGAATAACACTCGGCAAAGAGTGGATATGCACATGCTTCATCACTCTACATCAATTTATAATAAGGGTCCCTTCCATGTAGCCATTAAAGTTTTTAATCATTTATCTTCTGCATCAAAAAATTCCACTTCTAGAGCATCTTTTAAAAGAAAACTTAAAGATTTTCTGCTAACGAAGGTCTACTACAATGTACAAGACTTTATGGAAGTCTTTTGGACATTAATCTCTTTCACTGTATATATTCTTTGTTTTCCTGCATTGGATTATTTTTGTGTTGTGCCATTTTTTCTCCTTTTTATGACCTGTCCTACATTTCACTCTTGTAAAATATTAGGATCAATAAATAATATCATTATTGAAGTGAGCCTTGGAAGTTGATAAAACGTAAAGCAAATATTGGTGATCTGCATGGTTGTATTCCTCACTATGAGTGGAAGGAGTGTTTATATTATGCATGTACTCGCTCACTTACGTTGCTGTACAGATTTGTGAATACATGCAACAAATTAGAGCACGGGCTCTTTCACAGCCGCGCTTTCATGATTTGCTTAATTTTGCATGTTTACATGATGATACATTTTGATTTTCCTATTGTTGAGAGAAATTTAAAGGCGACTCTTTTACCTCTTCATCACCTCATTTATTCATTCATCATATTATTCCATTTTCTTAAAGATTATTCAATTTTTTTGGCTAACTTTGTCCCTAGTAATTCATTGTTCCCAAGGTGGTGTCGGACACTGACGACCCAGGTAGAGAGGAAGGCAGGCATCAGTAGGATCATCCTGAAGGAGCTCATACCGCAACCTCACAACCCCCGAAAATTAACGAGGTTAAAATGACACGTGACGCTGACATTACAATGAGCCTAACCAAGTTCAGGTCTTTGATTTACATATAAATACCAACACCAAGTCAATTACACCACATACAGTTATCTAACACCATATATTTTCGTGGTTGAATTAAAATATAAAATGAGGATTTTTTCGCCTTGAAATTATAATCTTAAAAATTCCTGCATTTACCAGAAATTTCCCAGATCCGAAAACTCCCGAATAATTTCTGATTTTCAAGGGTCTGTGGACACCCTGTTATCAGCTCACCTCCAGAAACATGGTAATGGTACCTCCCTGAATGTTTACCATTCAGAGCAATATTTACACATATTAATTAGAATGGGAGTTTCTTATGTGGAATAATTAAAAATTAATACTGATAATAGAGCTCAGCCAATGATGTCAGATGTGCAAGGATAATCCTAATCTTGGAGTGCATTAAAATTTGAAAGTAATAGACATGTGTACCAACGACCCTGCCATATAGACACTATAAGTCTTACCTTCAAATAAATCCTTAGGTTTCAGAGCATAGTACACGCCATAAATCCATTTTTCCTTACTTTTAGAGGGATCTTTAGGGGGATCCCAATTCAATTTCACAGTAGTTCTTTGTGACACAAGAATGCCAGCTTTAATGTTCAGAATTGAAGGAAGCGGATTGCCTGCAAAGATGCCATAAAATAAAAGTTCAACATACTCCACAATTAAGGTAAATGTTGTCATACTAAGAAAATAAGAAAAACAAAGCATACCATCAGTCTGAACATTCATTGTTCTGGTGGGTCCGGTGAAGTTCTTTCTGTATGCATTCACCTCAAAGTTATAAGAGACTCCAGGGGACAGATTTTCGACTGGACACAAAATATGTAAAAAAAATGAAAGCATACAAGAGATGGACAATATCAAGCATGAAAATAGGAATGAGAGATCCATTTAAGTGAAACTCAAATGGTGGTAGGAGCATAATAAAAAAGAATTAATAATACCACTATTGACTAAATACCTGTGATTTTATTTTCAACGGTCTTGGTTTTGTTCATCTTGGGATAGAGTATTGCCACTGTTGCCACCCTCGGAATAACACTGTAACCTTCCACATTGAGCATTTTCCTCCAGGCTAGGGTAACACTGCTCTCATTCTTTTTAACAACTTTTAGATCTTCAACTTCTTCTATCATTGCACTCTTGTCAAATGCCAAATGGACTACATTGGAACTGTTGCTTTCTAGGATAGTGTTCTTGGCTGAAACCTAAAAAAGCAAAAATTAACATAAAAAATCCCAACATCTTGATTTCCATTGGAAGACAGATTTTACTATTGCTGCCAAATTTTAAGGCTTTCTGCTGAAAATAAGATGTAGCAAATATCCATGTTTGGAGCATGGCAAAGGAAAACTGGAGGATGGGCATAGTAAGGTAGTGGAAAAGCTACAGGAAGAATGGGGGAGGGTGCACTATGTGCCAAGTGAAAATGCCATCAAGAGTAAGAGAGGGCAAAAGATATCAAATGCTAAGGACAACATAGGGAAGACAACAACCAAACACAAAGATTTCCACGGTAGGTGGAGTGTGTAATAACCATACATTGGCAGCACTGCAAACAGGGGCTATCGTAGTGCGCATGATTGTAAGAATACATGCGGTCAGTCAGACTAAATAAAGAACTTTTAAAATTGTCTTGTGAGTATGCCTGAACATAACAGTGGTGACGAGGACGTTAAGAACTCAGCGGTAAATATGGCAAATGAAAAGTTGTCAATTAATATTAAGCCTTTTAATGAGTCTGAAGTGTCTAGGTCTATGTATGTCTTGGTACTAAAACATCAGTTTCGCATTCAAAATGTTCCACCAGGAAAGCAAGTACATTTATTCCTTGGCCATGTCAGTTTCAATACAGTGGAGTTGCTGATAAATATATTTCATTCGGTGGACCCAGGAACGAGAACATTTGATGAGTTGTGTCGAGAGTTGGGGCAAATATTGGAACCTGAGCCATCATTAATTCGCTCTTGTACGTTATTAGGCCAGCGAATGCAGCAACCGGGCGAAACTGTTATAGAGAATATAAATGCCTTGAAAATTTCAACCAAACATTGTAAATTCAACGAGACTTTAGAAAATTGTCTAAGAGATCAGTTTGTCCGAAGTCCGAACGCATCAGACAGAGGTTGTTCGAAGACGGTAAAAACTTGACTTGGGCCAGAGCTTCTGAGATAGCACTGTCGAAGAAATGCTCAGCTCAGGGGCTAGAGAAACAGATAAACATGCGAAGTTTATGTCATTAAAAAATAAGTACGACAAATTGAGCAAACTTGAATTATACTTGAAAGATCTTCTTAACGACGAAAGTGTTAAGAGAGGAAGATTTAGAGACAAATGCAGAAAGCAGGAGAATACAAGTTGTGGTATCTTACATTTAGAGAAATAATTACGAAGCAACAACTGCCAGAAATGTTGGTAAAGGAATTAGCTTTAACCAGAATCCCAAAATAGCTTTGAAGTTACCAAAACTGGAAATTAAACCATTCTATGGCAATGTCAAAGGTTGGATTGGATTTTGGGGTCAATTCTCCAAGATTCATGAGTGGGAAGATCTCGAAAAAGAAGACAATTTCCAGTATTTATTAGAAACCTTGGAAGCTGGATCACCACCTCGCATACTTATAGAAGGATTTCCCCCATCCAAAGAAAAGTATAATAAAGCAATTGACTTGATGAAAGCGCGTTATGCTAGACCAGGCTTATTGATTGAAGTTAAGTTATAAGTGAGCTCTTATCTTAGGTATTCAACAAAAGAGAAGATCGGCCTCTTATTCAGCTATACGACAATTTTGCAGGTTCTTAGTGCTGACATTTGTTCTCAAATAATGACACCAGAGTGGAACAGGATGGATGGTAGCTTAGTTGCCATCAGACCAAAACTTGGATGGACACTCTTGGGTTCAACTTGGAGGGATTCAGCCTTCACAACACTGCTCATGGCCATACTAAATTCCATGGAGATTACAAAATTCTGGGATTTGGAGACACTCCGAATCTTAGACCAAGGAACAATTAAAATTCGGAAAGAGAAATACCGGGAGGTACTAGATTTTTTCCAGAAAACAGTACCAGAAGAGAATCTTCTGGTCGTTATATTGTCCATCTTCCTTGGATTGAGGGTCGGTCCCAAGAACTGCAAACAAATCTTGAGTCTGCTAAAGGTCGACTATGTTCAACTACAAGAAAGTTATGCCATACAGCCAAATTCAAAGAATACAATTTTATCTTAAAAGAATGGCAATATACAGGCATATTTGACAAGGATGAACGACACGATGAGACAAGGGGATCGGGTTGGTGTGGTGGCTAGAGTACTCGCCCACCAAACGTGCGGCCAGGGTTCAAATCCCTGCAGAGGCGGACGTTTTTCTGAGGAACCCGATCCCTGCTGGAGTGTCTTGTGGAGGGCACTTCAAATAGAGTACTTCGTCTGTCAGATGAGATGTTAAGCCGTGGTCCCCTTGGTGCCTTTAGTTAAGAGTAAGCTGATGCTGATGCTGGGTTTCCATCCACCCTTCCTCCCTTACCTATCCCCTATGGTGCAAATGACCTTAGCCATCAGTCGCCTCCCCAAATATCCAATTCAATCCAAACGAGGATACAAATAAGGTACATTACTTGCCACACAGAGCTGTATCGATGGAACAGGGAACCACAAAGGTCCGACCCATGTTTGATGCCTCAAATAAAGATGAAAATAACCTTTCACTTAACGACTGTATTGAGAAGGGGCCAAACCTGATTGAGTTAATACCTCTCATTTTGATTAGTTTTCGCCAATATCCCATTGACCACTCACAGCACATATTGAAAACACCTTTCTACAAATTTCTTTCGAACCTTAAGATCGAGACATTCTACGATTTCACTGGTGGGACAAAGATCAGAGATTTATTTATCATCATTGCCAAGTGGTCTTTGGAGTGGCATACAGTCCTTTCCTGTTGGCTGCTGTCTTGAATCACTTGCAGGATAACGCTTCTCCTGAGTTGAAAGATATTGCTGAGTAATCGAAGAGATCCTTTTATGTTGACAATTGTGTCACAGGGGTTTCATCAAAGGAGGAGCTAGATAAATTTGTAAATGAGTCTCAGCAGTTATTACTACCGGCGGGCTTCCATTTGAGAGGATGGGCAAGTATTATTGATAGCAAAACTTCAGTGCGACCCATTCTTGGGTTAAAATGGTATTGCTCGACCGATGAATTGGGTTGTGATTGTGAAAGATTGAGCCAAACTGTCAGATCATTAACCAAGAGGATGTTGCTATGATGTGCTCAGAAAATTTTCAACCTGATTGGTTTCACTGTGCCAGTTCCTCTCATTCCAAAATTATTGCTTCGATGTGTATGGCAATTGAGACTGGAATGGGATGAAGCTCTGCCTGAGAAAATCAGAGAAGAATTCGATAAATGGGCGTGCCAACTTGGAATGCTAACTGGCAACAAAATACCTCGTTGGATTGTTATCGACCAAAGTAGCTCATTGCATGTTTTTTGCGATGCAAGCAAAACGGCATATGCTTGCTGTATTTTTTTGCAGACAGAAAAGGAAGGCAAAGTACACCTTAGTTTAGTTCAAGGCAAAGCAAGAGTGGCTCAACGAAAATTCTCACCCTTCCTAGATTAGAACTGATGGCAGCTTTAATTGGTGTATATCTTTCCCAACGAGTTAATAAAGCATCAAGCTGGGATGATATACCTGTTACTTATTGGTCGGACTCCACAGTGACGTTAGCATGGATTTCCAAACAAGGCTGCAGGTCGGTATTTGTAGAAAACCGAGTGAGAGAAATTTGTCAGTTTAGCCAGCCAGAGAAGTGGAAGAATATTAAGGGAGATGCCAATCCTGCAGATCTCGCTTCTCGTGGTTGTACACCGGAGTATCTTCTCCCCTCGTGATGGTGGGAGGGACCATTTTGGCTACGGAAACCACCAAGTGCATGGCCCACGACTCATGAGTTACCTTCTGCTGAGGAGGTTGAAGATGAAAGAAGAAAAATCCTAATTGTTGCAACGGACACCCTCCCTGCGATATTAATTGGATATTTGAATAGAGGGTGGTCCAAATACCCTTGTGTAATTAGAACAGTAGCTTGGCTCTAACGTTTTTCTTAAAAAGAAAGTAGGGAACACTATATTACTGGATAGGAATTCTTGCATGCAGAAAAGGCAGTCTTCCGTTTGTTAAAAAAGGAAAGCTTCAGTAATAACAATACACTGAAGAAAATTCAAGTCTTCGTGGATCAAGAAGGAATCATACATTTGAAGTCTTGCTTACTCGAAGGGGAAGAATGTGATGAAAACGTTTGTCCAATAATTCTTCCTTCCAACAATAGAGTTTTTAAGAAGCTAATAGAGTACCAGCATATTCTAAATAAACATGATGGAGTACAAACACTTCTAACTTTACTTCGTGAAAGAGTTTGGATTTTAAGAGGTAGGAAGAGTGTGAGGTCAGACAGGAAACTGTTTAATTTGCCAAAAGAATCAAGCAAAGGCCTTTCACATGCCAGTACCCCCTCCTCCAGTAGACAGGATTAACACATCTGCCACTTTTCAAGTCACTGGAGTAGATTTAACAGGCCATCTTTTCACAAAATCGCATGATAAATGTTGGGTCATGTTCTTTACTTGTGCAGTGTACAGAGTGGTGCATTTAGAATTACCGTATAAACGCATGTAAGAGGCGCACCCCTCTTTTGAAGCATCAAAGTTGAAAAAAAAAATTTAGGAATTTAGTCCTTCTTCAATCGTCTTGCTCGGTATCAATATGTCGTCCATGTAGATGGAGATCTTGAGTGGGCTCATCCTTCTCTCAATAATTTTCATCATTTTGGTGAATACCGCTGGGGCATTTACTAATCCGAACGGTACCCGATTGAACTCGTACAGTCCCTCACTTGTCACAAAAGCAGTCAGGTATTTCAATGCCTCCTCCACAGGCACTTAGTAATATCCACAAGCTAAATCCAGGGTTGTGAAATACTTTTGTCCAGCTAGCTGATCAAGCTGCTCTTCTATCGGGGATACCATGGCATGTTCTTTCTTAGTAATGGCATTCAATCTTCTGTAGTCAACACAGAGTCGTTCATCTCCCGTTTTCTTCTTCACCAGCAACACCGGGCTCGCATATTCCGAGGAGGATTCCCGAATGATCCCTGACGAAAGGAGCTCTTGTACTGTCTCATTTACCACCGCGCGTTGAGGATACGGTAGTCTATAAGGTTTGCTTTGGATGGTCTCCTTCTTTGTTAACTCGATCTTCATCTCTGTCAATTTTGTACTCCCCACCTCTGACCCATTTCTAGTGAAACACTGCCGATATTTCGTTATTAGGCTTTGTAATCTTTTGACGTCGTCGCTTGCAACGTTGTCCCCATGGAATATCTCCTCCAATGGAATGTTAGCCCTTTCTGTGATCTTTCTGACATTCAGTTCTGTATGTTGTGCTTCTCCCTCGTCCTTTCCTTCCAATAAGATGTCCAACTTGCCAGCCGTTTTCATAACGATGATGCCCTTCCGATCCAGCGCGCTTCTGCCGACAATCAAGTCTTCTTCTTGGGCATCGTCTGGGATGATTATTATCTCTGCGTCAATGTCAGCTTGGTCCACCCTTAATCTTGCCATTTTTGTTCCCAAAGACCGGCACTCCCCTCTCCCGAATCCTTTCAATGTTCTTGGTGACCGCTCCGAGAATTCAGGATATTCAATTGCTCTGCAGCACCCTTGGTCAATGTGACACAATCACTTCCCAGATCTATAAACCCGATGACCATCTTCTCGTCTATATACACTTTCTTGTGGTATTCATCTGGACAGTCTTGTATCCGGTGAACCCTATCCTCCCGTTGGGTAGCTCTTGAGCAATGTCAAGCTAGATGGCCTTCTCTTCCGCATGAAAAACATTTGAAGTTTATTCTGTCTCTGCAATCCTTCGCCAAGTGGCCTTCCTTGTTACATTTGTAGCAGACCACTGCATTTCGTCTAAATGGCGCCTCTCTTGTACTTGAGGGACCTGCCAGTCTTTGCTGTATAGGGGGCGATCGATCTAAGTGGGGAACACCCAGTCTGTCTCATACATTGTCACCACAGTCCACGCTCTCATATTTCTTTATGAAGCGAAGCAGATCTTCGACAGACTTGCCTTCGACCATCGCTAAAACTCTGCACATTTCCGTCTCCGATGCCATTCACAATGTATTTGATTAGCGAATTATTATCTACTGCGCCCTTCCTTGCAATTGCTTTCATTGTGTAGGCGTATGTTTCATAGCTCTCGTTCCTGCCCTTACGCCTCCTCGTTAGCTCAAGATGTACGTCTGCTGAGTCGGTCGACGTGGGAAAACTGCGCACTAGTTCCCTTCTGAAGTCTGCCCATGATCTAACGTCCTCGACTACACTGTCAAACCAAAACCTTGCCGGGCCGTCTAACTTTCCGATTGCTTGCGTCAGCAGCATCGTGTCCTTCCATGAGTATGCCCTTGCGATGCCTTCTACTCTCTTGACCCATTGTTCCGCGGTCAAACCATTGCACTCTGATGGATTAAATGTGGGCAATAGTCTTTCCGCCAGTTCCCTACACTGCGCTGATCCAAACTCGTTTCTCACATTCAGGTTGCCTATCATCTTTCTCTCGTGTTCCAATAAATCACGTTCCCTTCTGATTAATTCCCATTCCCGTCTCAACAAATCCTTCTCTCTTGCATTCTCGTCTGTTGCCATTTGCCATTACTATATTGCCTTCCGCTGAATCACCAACGGTATCCCTCCCCGAGTACATTTCTACCCTTACCCGGTCCGCCAGATATCCTTTGTCTTCTTCCAAGTCCGTCTCCTCAAAAGTTCTTGTCAAATCCCACTCACTTTCGCTTTTCACTTCGCCTGCCGCCATCACCTTGTCCCTCGATCCTAACGTCCAAGGTCACTCCGTTGTTCCGCCCGTCAAAGACCCGTCGTCTCACTCCACGCGCGCCTCGCACCGCTTAGCAACAACTCAAGGTCACTCGACAGTCCTGCTAACTCTTACCCGCAGCAGTTATGGCGGCTCGGCGTGGCGCTCACCGGCACTATTAGTACAGCGCGTACTCCACTGGCCTCGTACGTGTCACAAAGTCGGGGGATGTGTTCACAGTCAACAATAGCCACGATCGGGCAGCGATCGCGTCTCTTTGCTCCCATCTTAGCTCTTCTCCACCGATGATCCTTTCTTCCCGGGCGCCGTAACGAGGAGTCGTCGACCGTCTCTCAGCCAGTTTCCCCTCGAAACGATTCGTCTGGTTGGTTGCACTTCCCTCAGCTTCTCACCAGGCAGATCTCATTGTCCAATTCGTCCAGATCCCACTTCTGAACTGTAAGGATGCCAGGGTAACAAACACGCCACAAAACTCTCTTTCAAAATCACTCCTTTATTACTCTGTCTTCGTCTACATCCATGCACTCCACTCGCACATCACACACCGTCCCCTGTCTTTTCCCTCCCTCCATTCCCTAGCTTCCCTTCCCCTCCGCCGTGTCGCTTAGTGGACAGTGCTGCCATCACCTTGTCCCTCGCATGTGAACCCCCCTTTAGAGCGTAGAATGCGTGCATGTGAACCCCCCTGGCAGGCAGATAAAAAATTCGTGTAAGAGGCGCACCTTCATTTTCGGCTGCGATTTCTGGGAAAAAAGGTTCGCCTCTTACATGAGTTTATACGGTAATTCAGTCTCTCAGTACAGGCGCTTTCATTCAGGCTTTACTCGTTTCATCGCCCGCCGGGGCAGGATTTTCGTGATTTACTCTGATAATGGCACACATTTGGTGGGAGCATACAATGCCCTTAGACAATTAGACTGGAAAGAAATTGAAAAGGAATGTGGTCTCAGGCAAATAAAATGGAAATTCAACCCTCCAACAGCTGCTTGGTAGGGTGGGTTCTGGGGAACGCCTCATAGGGATGCTAAAGGGACTTCTACACCATAATCTAGGCCAGTCATCACTCGATTATGAGGAGTTATATTATCTATTATGTGACTGTGAAACAGTATTACACAACCGCCCTCTGACATACGTTCCTAAGAAACCAGATGAACTAATACCACTGCAAACATCTTCTTTTCTGCAAAGTCTACCCGGATGTGAGGTTACTGATTTTTTTTTTTTTTTAGATTTTTTTAAGAGGAGTTTAATCGCCTGGATAGTTCTTCCATTATAAAAAAGATAGTGATATTTACAAAAGGTTAGAGCGAGTCTCAGGATGCTTTTCAAAAGGGAATATTTGGGCCTTTTAGATTCTTGTGCAAGAAAAGGGAGTGTGAAGATTGGGGAGGTAGTCATGGTTGGCTGTGATGACAAAACATGGTGAGATTGGGTTCTTGACGACGTAGTGGAGCTTATTGCCAGGCAGACACAAAGTGAGCAGACTAGTCCGGGTCAAAACTGAAAAGAGGACTCTACTGAGACCAGTACAACGACTTTAACCACTGGAGTTGCACTAGGAAACATCACATCCCCAGGCCTTGCTGTCTGTCATGAGACCTTTACCAAGCACTTTGGGACCTGATGATGGTTAGGGAAAGTCCAAGAAAACCATGGAGATGTGTTGAGAACAGTTGAAGCACAAGTAGCAGCGGAGCCTTGGCTACATGTTTTGGTGTTTTTATGTCTTTAATGCTTGGATACTATATAAGTCAACGATCTCAATAAAACTGTAACTGCAAAAGGCTATGGGGTCCAGATAATAAGGAGTAGGAATTAAGAACTGATCATTGGAGTGGGAAGAAAAATATTTTTGAATAAATAGAACTGAAAAAAAAACTTACTGAGAATGGCCAAGTTTGCATTAAAACTGAAAGGTGGAGAAAATTGGGAGAAATGGAAATTCCAGGTGACAATTTTACTTAAGACTAAGGGACTTTTTAAGCATGTGAATGAAAATGCAGCTTGCCTAGCAGACGAAATGGATAAAGGAAAGTGGGAAGGAGTCGACGTAAGGGCCCAAGATATATTGGTTACGGATCTTGAAGAAGGTCCAATGATGCATCTATCGAGCTGCAACACAGTTGGAGAAATGTGGTCGAAGCTAAAAGCAGTATATGAAAGGACGTCAGAAGTCAGTGCGCATATTCTTCAGCAACAGTTTTTTAACTCAAAATTTGAGGTTCAAGATAATATGGCATCATTCATCACAAGAATTGAAGGAATGGTAAATAAATTAAAGCAGGCAGGAGAAAATATATCTTCTGAAGAACAGAAATTAAATAACCTGATGAGCCGGCTAATTACCTAGGAAGAAAGAATTAAATCAGCAGAGAACCCAAGTGAACCAAGTTCTGCATTATACTCGGGAAGGCATTGTACTGCGAGGAAAGAAACTAAATGTTTTGAGTGTGGCAAAGCGGGGCATTTTAAAAAGGATTGCAAGAACAAAATTTGCTACCATGGAATGGAATAATTGCAGGAAAAGGGGGCACGTAATGAAGGATTATTGGTCCAGAAATGGGTCGGGTAGAAAATATTCAAATAAAAAGGAGGAAAGTAACTGGAATGTAAAACGTGCGTTTATCTCTTTCGAAGAACTAACTGAATCAATGTTATTTGGACAGTGCAGCAAGTCAACCCATGTGTCGAAATAGAGTATGGTTTACAGAACTGAGGGAAGCTCATAATAAAGTCAAAGCAGCCAATGGACAGATAATGAAAGCCAAACTAATTGCAAAAGTCGAATGTTTTACGTTTGATGGGAAAAGTTGGCATATCTCCAAAATGAATAAAGTTCTTTACATCCCAAAGTTAGAGGCCAATTTGTTTTCAATGGGTGCTGTTACAAAATTGGGATACAATATTCAAGTTAATAATAATAATAATATAATAATAATAATAATACTTTATTGGTTCCTAATAGACGAGTTTTTCACAAGTATGGAACATGTCATTTTGCCTTTTTACAGACAGCACAATAGAAATAACTGCAAATCAATTACATAAAAATTGTACAGAGAATATGCATGTACACAAGAACATGAAGAGATAAGCCAAGTGTTACAACGTAATGAACACTGCATTGAAATAATAAAAAAGAAAATTCATTTTTGTTGTGAAAGTGACATAAATTCATCAATGGTGTAGCACTGATGATTACAAAGAAAATTAAAGAGTTGAGTTTTTAAGGAGTGGAAACTACATATTTCCTTCAGGTTTTTTGGTAAAGCATTCATGAATTTGACTCCAGCATAACCAGGACTCTTTGCGAACATGGCTGAATTGTGAGCTGTTATTCTAATTTCATTACAGCCTCTAGTACTATACTGATGCACATCAGCATTGGTGTTCAGGTTAAACAGGGCTTTATTTTGATGCACAAAAATTACCGTCAGGAAAATATACAGACATGGAAGAGACAGAATTTTTAAATTTTTGAAATGAGGTCGACAACTGCTTGTCTTTGGAATCTTAACCATGATTCTTACTGCCCATTTTTGAAGTCTAAATAGCCGAAGAAGATTATGTGAGAGCCCCCAGACAGTAATTCCGTATTTGAGCCGGCTATGAATAAATGCATAGTAAACCGTGCGGGCAGTAGCGGTATCAACCATGGTCACAATTTTTCTAAGGAGGTAGCAACCAGAGGCAACTTTAGTACAAATTTTATCTATCTGAGTTTCCCAGGATAGTGACTCATGAACATGTATCCCTAGGAATTTTGTCTCTGAGGAGGGCTTAAGAGAGGATCCATTTAGCTTCAGCAGTGGGGAGGAGGTTATCTTTTTTTGGTGGGGGTGGAAGTGAATGAATGTTGTTTTATCACTGTTGATAAAAACTAAGTTGTCATTGCACCAATTGCTCATGCAGTCGATATTTTTCTACACCCCAGCATAATTTAGAGTTATGGAGGAGATCAAGTGTGTTGTATCATCAGCATACATATATACTGAGCCATTGATAAAATGATTGGGGAGGTTGTTAATGTAAATGAGTAATAATAGGGGACCCATTATTGATCCTTGGGGAACACCTCTTTCTATCGCCAAGGGGCTTGAAGTAGTAAAGGATTTGGATTCTGCTGAGAAAATTTTTACTACTTGAGACCTCCCTGTCAAATAGGATTTTATCCATTGGTTGGCCATCCCAGAGATCCCATAGTTTTCAAGTTTCCTCAGTAGCACTGTATGGTCGACTGAGTCAAAAGCCTTTTTAAGGTCATAGAAGACCCCAATCACACTCTTCTGTTTGTCAAGTTCAAGTAGAACATCGTGAATGAATTTATTTATGGCAAATTCAGTCGTCTTTTTTTTCAAGAAACCAAATTGGGAATCAGACAGAATATTGTACTTGCTTAGAAAGCACAACAGTCTATTATACATTACTTGTTCAAGAATCTTAGAGAAAACTGAAAGAATGGAAATGGGTCTATAATTATTCACATTATAAGCATCATCTCCTTTGAACACTGGGATTACTTTAGCTGTCTTTAGCCTGTTGGGGAAAATGCCAGAAGTGAGAGATTCATTGACTAGGTGTGTGATGACATGAATCACCGAAGAGTTACCAATGCTTTTTAGCAGAGAGCCAGGTATGTCATCATGGCCAGCTGAGTCCTTTTTACTTATTTTCTTAATAATGCTAGTTATTTCTTGTTTATCAGCTGGGTAAAGGAAGATTGTTTGAGCATGGTGAGCCACACCCAGGGATACTGCATTAGGTATCACTTGTTGATTTTTGCTTTTGATCAGTTTGGCTATGCTGTTGAGGAAATTTTCATTTAGTAGATTGGCAATATTGTGTTGGTTTGTTACAAGAGCATTATCATGAAAAATTGTATCTATATTAGAATTTAGAGAATTTGAGCACTTGGTGGTATTTTTAATGAGATCCCATGCAGTTTTACTAAGATTGGTAGAGGAGTTAATGATATGCATGTTATATTTTCTTTTAGTCTCATTCACCAAGTTATTGTGCCTCTTTTTTAAATCCTTGTAGTATTCTCTCATTGGCAATGTGTCCTTTGATTTCAGATCATTAAAAACCTGTTTTAACCTAGTAGAAGAAGTCCTTATCTCTTGAGTTACCCACTTACATTTTGTTTGATGGTGGACTGTAGTTTTTATGGGCATCAGAGGGAAGCTAACATCAAAGCAATATAAGAACATATCATGGAAGATGTTGAATTTAGCATCAAAACCATTAGTTGTATAAACACAATCCCAGGATTGTTCCTCAAGTAATAATTGGAAAGATAGAATGGCTGATGTAGAAAAACGCCGTTTATACTTGACCCTGTTATGGGAGATGCTTGCATCACCATCAAAAAGAAACTTAGAAAACTGAGCTTTATGGTCTGAGAAGTGAGTATCTAGGTTCTGACCTTTAACACCAGCAATGTTGGAGAAAATGTTATCTATGGTTGAAGAGGAGGAGCTGGTGACCCTCGTAGGTTCACTTATGGACGGTATTAGGTTAAAAGTGCCAAGAATATCTAACAGGTGATTTTTGTGAGCAGAAGAGGAACCAAAATCAATGTTGAAGTCACCACAGACAATTGTATTATGTGAATTCTTGGTAAAAGCACTAAGAGTTTTGTAAAAGGTGTCCATAAAGACAGAAAGGTCACCACTGGGTGACCTGTAAATGCACATAATAGAAATATTTATACTACCAAGCATCAAATGTAGCCCACAACACTCAAAATCAAACTCCCTGCATGGAATTTCCCAACAAATTTTTTGTACGTTGAGGTGATTTTTAGCAAAAATTAGGACACCACCATTTTTGTGTAAGGGCTGACAAAAATATGACATCAAGCAATAACCATAAATATTGGTGAATTTGACCTCATTTGGGTTCAACCAGTGTTCTGAAATACATACAATATCGGGCTGATGTTTGCTTAAAAATATTTCTAGCACATTCATTTTAGAACGTATGCACTGAATGTTTATATGCATAATTTTCAAGGCACTTAGATCAGTACGGTTTACAGCACAGATGCTTTCAGTATTATCAACAGTCACTGCTTCTCTCACCATTCCTTTCCCACCACTATTGTTCACAGTTCTTAGTCAAATCGATGTGGAGGCCTTGCCGTTTTTTCGGGTGACCATACGATTTACCTGGGCAGAAGTGGCGTCAATTGATTGTGAGTTGACCGTAGGCTCGACGCTAACAGCCGTGATGTCGGTAGCAGCATTGGCAACTTGAAGGATATTGTCCCTAGGTGAGACTTCACCAGGGGAGGAGTGGTTTCGCGGGAAATGGAATGGCCTGACAGCCACATTCTCGGGCCAGAGAGATTCACTGAGGAGCAAGTCTTTGCACGAATCCGCTGCGGAAACACGGAAGGAAGCGTATTTACCCTTCGCTACGAGTTTCACCACTCTAGGTCACTTTTCACTGATCTTTTCAGGAAAGATCTTATTTCATCCTCCGTAGTGGTCATCGGTTGGACTTTCCATACATGAATATGGTATTTTTTTGCAGTACCCTTGAACGGACAGTCACTAACGTCCTTGGCCATTCCGTATATGTTTTTACAGCGCTTGGTTCGCGAGTGCTTCACTTCTATAAAACCATCTTTGGCGTTCGCGTTACTAAACTACTACTAATGAGCTACTAATGAGGCTGGCTGTTCTGTATTGAATAAAAAGGATGATATCTGTGCCATTGCAGAGAGAAATGGAGACATGTACAGGATGAAGATGAAGTTGAAGCATGGAACTGTTCAGATAGCCAGAGAGAGGAAAGTTAGTCTGTTGGAGTGGCATGAAAGGCTGGGACACCGGAATATAGCACAGGTAAAAATATTACTTAAAAAGGAGAAGATTGATTATGAAGACCAAGAGTTCTTCTGTGAGGCATGCATGAAAGGAAAGATACACTAAGATAGTTTTGGAAACAGCACAACAAAGATAGAGAAAATTGGTGAACTTATACATGCAGATGTTTGTGGGCCTATGGAGGAGGAGTCTGTTGGAGGATCACGATACTTTCTTCTGCTGAAAGATCATGCCTCAAGATACAAAACTGTTTATTTATGAAAAATAAGTTTGAAGTGCATAAATTGATAACAGTATTCATCAACAGATTTGAAAATGAAACTGGAAAGAAAATTAAAGCTTTCCGCACTGACACTGGGACTGAGTTTGTTAATGGCAATATGAAAGCATTGCTTGAGAGGAGGGGGAGTAAGCATCAGCTCACAGTAAAATACACCCCACAGCAGAACGGAAAAATTGAGCATGAAAATAGAACAGTAGTGGAAGCAGCTAGAACAATGCTTGTGGCAAAATACCTTAATAAAAGACTATGGGCGGAGGTAGTCAATACTGCAGTTTATCTGCTTAACAGAAGTGGTTCATCCGGAAAGGAGGACAAATCGTCATATGAAGTTATCTTTGGAAAGAGACCCCATCTAAAACAAGTGAAGACCTTTGGTTCCATAGTGTACACCCATATACCTAAAGAAAAATGGAAGAAATGGGACTATAAGGGCAGAAAGGACATATTTGTGGGTTACAGTGTTGTCTCAAAAGGATAGAGTCTTCTATCAGAAAGAAAACGAGGTTGACACCATCCGAGATATAACCTTCAGCCCATATAGGACATTGGGAGATAGGGAAGAAGACAAGATAGATGAAAATGGAGATCAGGAAGAAGTCAGAAGTTTAAGAAAGTCAGAAGAGGCAAAGAATGGACTAGAAGGCACTATTCATACTATTCATGATGACCTTGGGGCTGTTTCTCAGAGCTACAAGTCTACAAGTCATGTGACCACTTTCACAAGTCAGATGGGTTACTTAGGTATAACTAACCAAACACTTGTACTAGTCCAAAAAAAATGGCGGCCCAAATCAATATCATACAGAACTCGTATTTTGACTATTACAATAAATTTTGGGCGTGCACCTCAAGTATTTCCAATTTCAAAGTTGGTGCAAAGTTTTTGGGTTTATACAAATGATTGAACATGAGAGGAAAAAATATTTAATGTCACAACATACCTTAAAAGATGCCAAGCGAATGCGAGTTATCGGGTAAACCTAACATCACAAGATATAATCAAAAATCAAAAACTTTCAAGTAATGGTTAATCGTTTATTTCACCATATTTCTAATAGGATGAGCTCTAAAAGGTAGTAATAAATCTTACGAATCAAGATAGTAAGTTCATTCGGTTTTGTCTTTATTGAGCCACAATAAATGGTGTTACAACGTAATTTTATAACGAAACTTCAAGATAACATAGCATATGTTGGCGTTAATAACAATTATCACAACTTACAGTTCGTATTCCCAGTTATTAAGGGTTATATTATTCAACATAAATGAAATAAGTAATTATTTATAACTTATAAGTTTAAGAGTGTAAAACATTAGGATATTTAATTAGTTTCTCTCGTCTGTTGTTGCGTCGTGTAATTCGCCCGATAAACAATTCACCAAGCTCAAATACGCGCTAGCTGACTTTCTTTTTTTTAACAACGAAATGTAGGTGCCAGGTATGGTTATTAGCAAAAAGTAAATAACAAACAGAGCTTTTCATGATGTCGAAGAAAGTGGACGAAAAAGTTTTAATCTTGAGATAAATTAAATAACGTAAAGATATATTGCTCGGCAGTTTTTCAGACAGTCTAACAAAACACATTTAAGTTCAAAAATGGATTGAGAGTGAAGATTTGGCGAAAGAGGTTGGCTTGATAACTGCTGATAAAAATTGGACTTATGTCAGAGGTGTTCTGTGGCAGAATTAAAAAAAAACAACGATGGTTGGTGAAATTATAGTACTTCACAACGCCAATTAATTTTTTATTCGCACTCGACTTTCTGCGCTTATACCCGAGAATACTTCATCTCTGGTACCGAAGTGGTTCAGCTCCTGCATCCTTCAGCAGCCTGCATATTATAATCTTTGGTTCAGCTGTTTGCTACTCAGCACCGAGGTCCTTCAGCATTTAGGTAAGTTGAAGAGTAATTAGTAACTATCATTTTTATTTCAACGTGGTCAAATACTTGTACGGTTTCGTCAGAATATGTACATGCACTATGTGTAATTAAGAAAATGTCAGCCATGGGTACAGCAATAGAAAAAGAGGCAGCTTTTATAATAGGCACTGGGAGTTCATCAAGCCTAGTAGAAAGTTTGTTGTCAAAGGATTTGATTGTTTGCAGAATCTCAGTAGGGCAATTACAAGTAATTCAGGGTGGCGATCGTCAGGGGAAACCTGGAAGTGTCAGGGAATTTTGAATTTATTGAAAAGTCAGGGAATTCTTGTAACAGTCAGGGAGAAATTGGAATAGGAATCCTCGTTATTTTTCTATCATTACGTTTATCGGCTAGTCTCTCCCACCCTTTATTTCACCAACTTAACTAACCTCCGTCACTGATGTACTTGGAATAAGCCCCATCAATTCGTGGAGAATTCTGTTGTGGATCCTATTAGTTGTGAATCTTAGTTATTTAGTCATGAATCAGAAGTAAAATGAATCCCTTTTGTGTATCCTTATTGCAATATTAGCCTAGTTGTGTTAAAAGTCATTATCACAATTTTTATGCTCAGCACAAGGAATCTGAGGCTATGTTGTTTGGAAAATTTTACCTAGCGTTTTTTTTAACTTCAGGTCGAGAAGTAGCAGGGGCACACTAGCTTAGAGTAAATACATGCTTGCAGTTCTGAAAATATGAGACGATGATTATATAGTTTAAAGCTGCCGTAGAAAATTTGATTCAGCAGAAAAAATATTCCAATACTAGGTGACCTTTTGGCGATCGGTCAGGGAAATTGATAAATCCATCAGAGAAAGGTCAGGGAATTTTAAATTGGATATCAGTAGCCACCCTGTAACAAGACATTATTTTTGAAATTCCCTTAACTGCTTGAACCATATGGTTTTAGTTCCACGTAAGATTTTGGGTGCAGTGTGTCCATGCGCACCTATACAAATGTGTCTGGAGTATTCACTTTCATTAATATAAATATTTCGGACTGAAATTTAGTATGCAGCTTAAGAATTGCTAGCGGCGTAATGTAATATATGTAAACATCTGTATGTATACATTTGCTAAGGTTATCTATTGTTGAGTAAGAGCTATATTTATCATTTTCTGGCTATAAGTGATTTAATTTGTTTTGTTGTATTTAAGCTCTCACAACCTCTCAAGTGAGAAAGGTAGTATGATGGTTTTAATGGTATTTTTTCTGTTTATACCATGTTAGACAGAAGAAATTGTTTGCAATGGCCTCAAAATGAAAGAGCTTCAGGGAGTTGTCGAAAAGAGCTCAGAATAAATGCATCAAAGAAGATATGGAGAGATTTGTTAGAGAAGTAGATGCTAAGGCAGAACTCAACCATGGCATGAATGTGACAATTTCTGATTCTGACCTGCCATATGGTTCTGAAGCCAGTGAATCCTGGTCGTGTAGTTCAGACACACTGAATGTTTCATTTTCGGATAGTGAAGCAGCTGGATCGCCTATTGGTGTATCTTCAGGAAATGAAGATGAAGTTTGTTCCTTCTCTGATGATGCCTGCACTAACCAGGGCTCAGAATTCAATTTTGTTGATTTCAGTTCTGATTTGGGTAATTGGGCAGTTCAGAATAATATTCGGAATTCCTCCTTAGCAAGTCTTCTTGTTCTCTTAAAACAAGTCCCAGATTTGTCATCTTTGCTATCTGACCCAAGAACATTTCTAAAAACAGATGTATCTCTTAAAGTAAAAAGTATGCCTCCAGGAAAGTACCACCACTTTGGCTTGAAAAAGGGCCTGCTATGAGCTGTGCAAGGAATGTGCACAATGGTAAACCCTTTAAAATTGTTGGTAGGTGTTGATGGCTTGCCTCTTTCGAAGAGTTCCAGAGGTCAGTTCTGGTTAGTGCTTGGTCGTTTGCTGTCAGTTAAGTACTCAGGCGTCTTCATGATTGGTGTTTATCATGGGAATGGGAAACCTGTCAATGCAAACTCTTTCCTGGAAGAATTTGTCGATGAAGCAAAAGACCTAGTGACAACCGGTTTGGAGGTACCACAGGTTGGGGTGATTCCTGTAGAAATTTCAGGAATATGTTGTGATGCCCCAGCAAAGGCATTTGTTTTGCAGGTGAAGGCCCACACTGGGTACTTCTCGTGTACAAGATGCACAATTAAAGGCAGATACAAAAATAATAGTGTGTTTTCCGGGGACTCTTCAGAATGATGAAAAAAGAACCCATGAAGGGTTTATACAGCAGGAGCAAGACGAGTTCCACTGTGGAGTTTCTGTTCTGCAAAACATACCAAATTTAGATTTTGTGCACTCCATTCCATTGGATTACATGCACTTGGTCTGCCATGGAGTAATGAAACACTTAACCCACATATGGATTAGTGGAAAATTACCTAACCGATTTCCATCATATGTGGTGCGGAATATTTCATTGAGACTAGAATCTTTGGCTAAATGCATACCTGCAGAATTTGTACGCAAGCCCAGAAATCTGTATGATAAGGCTTGATGGAAGGCAACAGAATTATGCCAATTCCTATTGCATACTGGTCCAGTGGCATTGTGTTCAAGAAATATATCTCATGATATATTGACCAATTTCATGAGTCTACATGTTGCCATTTCCATTTTGCTGCAAAATTCCAGAGATGATTTAGTCAAGTATGCTCAAAGCCTTTTGGAGCACTTTGTTTTGACATTTGGAGCATTGTATGGAGAGGACCGAATATCTCACAATGTCCATAATTTATTGCACATAACAGATGACCATGTCAGGTATGGTCTTTTGGACAATTGTAGTGCATTTGCTTTTGAGAGCTTCATGCAGCAAGTTTTAAGGATGGTTAGATCTCCATGGAGGCCTTTGGAACAGGTGACTCGTAGATACAGTGAGATAACAGAGCATGGGACAAATAGAGCAGTGACTGTTGGAGCAAGTGATATCCCAGTATATTAAAACAACATACAGGTGGGCCCTTACTGGATGATTTGAGATGTACTACCCAGTATAAGCAAGTGGCATTCAATGACATGGTTTTAAAGATATCTGAACCAAACAATGTCTGTGGGTCACAGAATGGTTCCATCATTGCCATAGAAAACATTTCTTGGACAATAATTCACATTGTTGAATCATTGGTCGGGAGTATGAAGATAAGGATGACTTATATACAGTGCCTTGTAAAAGTTCCATCTTAGAGGTATACACTGTAGGAAAGCTATCCCAGATGAAGTTATGGCCTCTGGAAGCCATTAATAGAAAATATGTTTGCTTGAGGAATACTTCTCAAGTGACTGTCTTTCCTTTGCTGCACACAGTGTGATGAGATGTGAATGTGAGTTAAAATCAGTACGATCTGTGATATAATTCACATAAATCGCCATACTTTATGTCAATGTAATATGGTATTTGATAATACATTTTGTGTTGATTAATTACATGAATTGGTACAGCTGCAAATATTTTCAGGTTACCATGTGGTGTGTTGTACACTTCGCCGAGGAAAACAGTGTGGAGATGGTGCCCATATCCTGGTATGAAGGTGGGATATGTAAGTGGCCTTTCATTATGGGCCATGAAAAAATAAGGTGGTTGAGAGGGAGAAACAACCTCAAAGTGGTTGGTTGGAGTACAAGACTCGATTGATGGGGACCAAAGTTTATGGTTAGTATTGCCTTCCTGTTGATATTATATACCCTCTGTATATGTGTCTTCCATGCAGTAATGTTCTTTAAAGAATTTGAACCACAGCTCAACCTTACAAAGAATCAGGATATTCATGTTTATCTAACAAGAAGCAGACATGATTATGTAGTGAGAGCACAATCTCAGTCTCTTCAGCTATGGGCCTATCACCATGAGTTGTAGGATATGTAATAAATCAGCAAAAGATGAATAGGTACTACCCAAGTTAAAGTTACATTGTAACAGCATCCTTCGAATCGCTTGTTTTTATTCTATTGATGCATATCTTAATGATGCTTATCAAATGCTGTGAATTTGTGTTGCTATGTTTGTTTGAGTGACCTACCTTAGTATCATTTTCCTTTTAATCTTTATGATGGGTCCTATATATGTACCTGAATGCATATCTTTTGAAACCCATAAAAACATTATTGTCATTATAACTAAAATGTGTTCAACTTTTTATTAGTGAAAATTAAAATATTCATCATCTTCAGCTAAATTTAAAAGCTGCATTCATATTATAATTTAACTAATTGTTTGGGGAGTCAACTTAAACTTCTTTTTCTTTCCAGACTCACTCAAGGCAGTAAGGGAGAAGTGTGTGACAGCAGAGGCTACATCTGACCTGAACTCAGATGTGGAAATGGGTTGAGAGAAGAGGAAAGGGATTGTGATGTCGATTTCTTCAGACAGTGAAGATGAGGAGAACATACACATTAATAAACAGAGGGTGCTTCCTGCTCCTCCTTGTTTTGATGAGATGGCTTCAGGGCAAAGGAAGGTGCCTACATCAAGTAGTAGTAGAGCTACTGATGAACACTGTACCTCTGAGATGACTTCATGTGAGGCTCAAAGGGGAAAAAGGATTATGTCCAGTATGTACAATGCTCAGCCTTTTAAAGTTCAAGTACAACTATGATAATGGCAATGACTAAGAATGTTTTAGGTATATTTGTAATTTTGTAATGGACTTCTATTTTTCAGAATTTGAGGAGGAACTCCTAAGGGGCATTTCATTCATGAAGAGGACTCTAGTAGGAATGGACGACAGACTTAGAGCTGTGGAGGACTCCCTGCAAGAAATTAAGAATTGCAGCCGTATGGTGCCCTCTACCTCCTCCTCCTCCAGTGAATTTAGCGATACCCTAAATGGTTTCCCATTGGAGTCGATGGAGGAACTACACAAGGTGGAAAGGTTGATGGATACATCCTATAAAACTGAATTGGTATGCATGTATGCAATACAGGATTGGAAAATATTTATATTGTTTGAATGAGCTATCCAATTTAATTCTGAGGTCTGTGATTAAGTGAATGATGAAATTATAGTCAGAGAGCTCTTATTCAACATGTACATTTCACATGTATCAAAACAAATTGTTTTCTTCCCCCTTGTTGAAATTAGATGGTAAATCTATTGCTATGTCTTCTGTTGCAAAGTTTTTAGGCGTGTATATTGATGATACCCTGAACTGGGAATCACATATTGATTTTTTATGTTCATGAGTAGCAAGAGGCTGTTACCTACTACGTAGAATAACTCCGATCACAAGCTTAAGTGTTGCTCTCTCTATGCATTATGCATGTATTTTTAGTCAACTAAAATATGGAGTCTGTGCATGGGGTCATTCCCATCGAACAACAAGACTGTTTAAACTACAGAAGTGGGCTAAGTGGATAAGTGAAATATCAATTCATGTTGTAAGAAGCTATACAAATATATATATATATATATATATACCTGGACGAATTCCATTTACCTGAGGGAAATAGTAGTTACAGCTTTATCTTCAATAATTTTAAGTGAAGACAAATATGTGTGCCATTACCCTGCTAGAGAAATTTTTTTTTTCAAACGTTACAATGCAATGTTGAGACAACGTGCATGCAATGTTACTGTAACGTTGTGGCAACGTTAAGGCAACATTGTGACAACGTTTTGGTTTTCCCATTGTAACGTTGCTACAACGTTGTGACAATGTTCGCTGCTACTGGGGCTGTATATTTGGATGATGAATAATACCCACATTCAAAATCACGCCGAGAAATGCCTTCATTTCCTTCACGGTGACATCAGTCCAATTATTCCAAGTTGATCTCTTAGCTAGTATCCTATTTTGAAGTTTACTCTGGGCATAGATATTTGTCTCCCTGGCGATGCTTTCTATCAAGGCTTCTGTAAAAAACAACTGAAAAAATTGAATGGGCTTCCCACAGTCCCCAGGAACCTGTGGACCAACATACACTTGTTCAGTGGAGAAAGGATACCTTTTCGGGGATTGGTCAATCACACTGACATCATTCCATGTTTGTATTAGTTTTTCACTTCGAATATCATCGTCATCGCTTTCGCACTCATCCACTCTGTCACTAGAATAAACAATTTTTTGTCGTTTTTTACGTTTGTTTTGTTCAACTTGGATGCCACTATCACTGTCACTGTTCTCCAGCTCCTGATGGAATCGGCGATTCTTCCAATTTGTAGGTTTACTAGGACCGGCGACAGGCTCACTTGTGTAGACTCCTGATTATCGGAGAATCCACCTTCGTCACTAGTACTACTTCCAGAGATTTCTTCATTTCCAAAATAAAACTCATCCTCAGCTTTCATTTAGAATTTCCTCAACAGTTTTGCTAAAATTTTCCATGGCCACCAGGGTAATGAGTTCAGGTAGTGGAACTATGAACGACTGCCTCTGTGATGGAATTAGTTCCCATTTATAAGGTATCATCAAGTGAGTGTGTTGAAATGGTAAAGAACCAAATGTGCACTATGTACACATCTGATTCAGCTAAGCTCGCAGGCACTCAAAAAGTATCTATTTCATCTACCACTCTGAAGAACTATAACCTTATGCTCTTTGTATTAATATAACACTTTGTATACACATGTGGCTTGTTCGGAAACAGATGATAGTAGAGGATACGACGGAGTGAGCAGAAAAAGGAAAAAGTAAAAAAAATATAACAAAGGAGAAGAAGGCAAACATTCCAATACATGATATTGGTATGAGTAACGTTGACAATTATTCACTAAACAAATATGCTCAATTTTTGGAATATTTTTGGGCAATTTTAAGGATAAAGGAAATGATTGAGTGGGTTCAAAAATTAGCAGCGAGGCCCGCCGTGACCAAGATTTCTCACGGGTGATGCTCTAAATAAAATTTGATATTATGAAATATACTACAATTTGTACTCTACAAATATTGCCCAATCAAGCTGTGGATTATCAAAAAATGTATACACGAGTATAAACAAATAAAATGAGAATGAAACACATTATACTAATGGAAAATTGTGCATGTCGAGTGACACTCGACACGCGAGTTGGTAGTGAGCTATGCGATGTCGAGTGTCAACACCTGAGTGGAAAAGGTTAATGATCCCCCTGCAATCTCCTGCACCAGCAGAAGCCTTGCTGAAAGCTGCACTTGAACTAAGACTTTTGGACTCCATAGACAGGGGTTTAGATAAGGATGTTTAATAAAAAAAACACCTACCCAAAATGAGTAATTCACTCCCCCGATGAATTCCGAGGTGATGATCACCCGTGTGGTGGAGTGATGAATCAACTTCTTCAAGGGTGGGATGGGAGGCGTCACGCTCACCACATAGTCCATTATCACACCATTGGGACGCAGTGGAGGTTTCCACGTCACCTCCACCTCGGTTGCACTCCTCTGCGTGGCCGTCACATCTCTCGGGGGTGAGGGCACTGGATTGAAAAACACAAGAATTCTCACAATTAGGTGAGAACATCATGAGAAAACCCAGGTGCATGAAAGTATCCCACCTAAAGAAAGGAAGATACACAGATTTAGGTCCAAGAGAGGAATAGCTGGCCTTTTCTCCTCAAATCAGGCATATACTGCAAAGTCATACCACTTGACCATTGACTTTCACAAAAATAATACATCAGAAAGTAACAATGAATTTTAATGAAGATATTCATACCTACTACAAATACAGTGATTAAACACTTAAAAAAGTATCATGTGAAACAGTTGGCATGGACAGGGAATCAAACCACAGACCAAGGCACACCAATATATGGCAGTGCAATACTTAGAAATTACCAAGAGAAAAAAATCTGCCTGAACTTGGATTTGAAACACAGGCTTTAAGCTAACCAGACCGCAGTACAGACCACTATGATATCCAGGCTTCCTCATTTCCATGGCACGTTTGGATGGATGGATTGGGGAGAAATACATGTTCAGCTCCCATGGTCCCAGCTCACAAGAAAAACGACCACTTCCAAATAGCCACAACCCATTCACTTGCATCCTATATGTACCAGCACATTTGCTCAGCTAAGCCAAGTCTGAAGTTTTTCATACCTGCCCAACATCTAGTCCCCGAGTATGCTCCAAATTTCCCAGTTCCGTTCTGACCATAGTCAAGTTATGATTGACATAAAGCGAATCGGTTTCTTTTGATGTCAAAAACTTATTCATATCAGTTCCAGCAAAAGAAGTTGCTTGGCCACCCAGAGCCTAAAGGAGACCAGTTGCAAGATGGGAATCATGTTATTTTCTGCTTTCATGGCTGTATTTACACACAAACACATGGACATACAATGGTTTTGCCTTTGCCACTGATACCGTTGGATATCTTTATGGGCCATTTAGATAATCAATTCTTTAATTGTAAATACTCTCAACTTAAAAATGTAAATTATCATTTCTGTTATGTAGATGACATAATTTTTTTAGTGGAATGGCAACCTTAGGCAACTTGATCAGTCTATGAACCTCCTCAACACTCTACATGACTCAATAGTTTTTACTGGTGAGATGGGCTGAGACAGTTTGAACATTTTAAATCTGTCTAGATAAAAAACGACAGCCATCTATTCTCCATTTTCCATAAAAGCACCTCTTCTGGCAAGGTTCCTTATGACTCAAATAAATACCATTTTAATAAGCTAGAATCCTTCCATTACATGATCCATAGACTTATGAGCCCTAGATCCATAGATTTATCACTGGGCCTGGAACCATGAGTGCTAACCAGAAGTTCATCCTCCAATTCAGTTGAACTGAAAGTATTCAAGAGAAGGAACACTTCCAAAATGTTGTATTTCATTCAGAATTCAACATTTGTTCTTCTTGGTTATTTTCGGTTATTAGTGAGTGTTAATTAAGAAATTACTTGACAGACAATGCCATGTATCAACAGCATTTATTTTATCTCAACCGTTACCAAGGAACATAAACTTAATCCTCAACACAAATCCATTTTTTTTTAATTCTTCTTTTACAACAAAAAGATGAAGATGTCCAATTTACTGGTCACAGTAATCATTTGTAATAAAAGCATTTCTACATCTTTAAAATCTTTCTTTTATCAAAGGTTTTGTGAGTATATCAGCCACCTGAATTTCTGATGGACAAAACTTAATATCAAATAATCCTTCTGAATACTCTCTACATATAAACCGAAACCTTACTTAAATGTGTTTCGTTTTCTTACTCATTTGACCAGACTGTATCATTTTTATAGTACTCTGATTATCTATGTTCAGAGTTACACACACGGATTTCTTAGTCAACTCCTCAATTAAGGTCTTGGCATTCTTTATTTCTTGACAGCACTCTGATGCTGCAATAAACTCTGCCTCAGTTGAGGATAATGCCAAAACACTCTGCTTGTGTGAACACCACAGGATTGATGCACTACCAAACAAAATTATATAGCCTGTTGTACTCTTTCTGTCAGACAGGTCTCCTGCAAAGTCTGAGTCACTGTATGCTTCAAGTTTTATTTTATCTCCCATGTCTATTTTGCAGAAATATATTCCAAAATCTTTGGTTCCTTGCAGGTATATTAAGGTTCTCTTCAAATTGTGTATGTCTTCTTCGACAGGTTTTTCCATGAATCTGCTTTCAAAATTAACTGAAAATGCAAGATCTGGTCTGGTCTTGCATGACATATTTAACAAGCTACCGATTGCTTCACGGTAGGGGTAGTCTAATCTTTCCTCTCCTCTTATCTGTTCCACTTTTTCTTTGCTAGTTGGCATCAATGGAGTCTTCACCTGCTTGCAGTCTTGCATCTGAAACTTTTCTAACACTTGTCTTGCATATTTGGCTTGCGACAAAAATATTCCATTAACCGTTCTTGATATCTCCATTCCTAGATAAGTGCTTGGATTATCCATTACTGTTATATCGAATTTTTTCTTTTCTTCTTCTTCTTCTTTCTTCAGTCATTTTCTTTAATAGATCATTCATTTCACTAGCATTTCTTCCTATTAGTATTCCATCATCTACATGTATTCCTAAGTACAAGCTCTTTTCGACATCTCTGAATATACATTGGTCACTTTCTGTATGTATCAGTCCTTTTCTTCTGAAAAATGTGGTTACTCTCTTGTTCCACTTTGCAGGAGCTTGTTTCAGTCCATAGAGTGCCTTTTTCAGTAAGCACACTTTATTTTCGCTCTTCTCTTTGTACCCCTCAGGCACTTTCATGAAGATCTCTTCATCCAGTTCACCATTTAGAAAAGCTGTTTTGACATCAAATGCCTTAATTTGTAGGTTTTCCTGAGCAGCAATTGCAAGTAGAATTCTCAATGATGTGGTATCAATCACAGGACTAAAAGTGTCCTTAAAATCTATACTTCCTTCTTTCTGTTGGCAACCTCTCACCACCAACCTAGCCTTGTAACGACCATCATCTTTCCTTTTAAATATCCACTTGTTTGTTAAGATTTGCTTTCCTGTAGCTCTTTCTTTCTCCACAATTTCCCAGGTATTGTTTTTTAGTAGCGATTCCTTTTCTTCTTTAAGTGCTTGCTGCCATTTTTCTTTGTCTTCTGCTTCCATGATCTCACTATATGTCAACAGTACCTCATCTGTCTCACATAGCATGTCACAGTTTTTGTATTTCTGAGGTCTTCTTAAGTTTACCCTAGGTCTTAAATTATGTATGGTTGAATTTCTTTCTTCATGTCCTACTTTTTCATTGTTTTCTTCATTTCTTGATTCTTCCATTTCATGATTTTTTCTCATATCATCTGGATTTCCTTTAGGCTCTTGAGATTCTTCGTTTTCTAATTCTTTCCTTTCATTATCTTTTCTCATATCTTCATCTTGATTTAATTTAGGCATTTGAGATTCTTTGTTTTCATATTCTTCTCTTTCCTCTACTTCTGCTCCTTCCTCATCAATAACCTTTTTACTTTCACATATTTTAAGTCTCTCTTCATCCTGTTGGTGTGGACTTCTAAGACTTTGAATTTTAGTTGGAAATTTTTCAAAAATCACATCCCTGGAAATGAACACTTGTCTTTTCTTTGCATCCCACAGTCGGTAGGCATTTCGGGAATATCCAATGAAGATACATTCTTTTGATCTAATATCCATCTTCTTTAGAGGCTTCAGGACTTTGGCATATGCTTTGCACCCAAAAATCTGAACTCCTTTTAAACCGTTTGGTTTGTATCCAAACCACTGTTCCACTGGTGTTCTGTCGATAGTAGTGCTCGGGCATCTATTTGAAATATATGCTGCAGTTAAAATAGCATCACCCCACATTTCCTTAGACAGGTTTGCATCAAATAATAGAGATCTAGCTTTTTCAAGTAGAGTGTGATTCATTCTCTCTGCCTTACCATTTAATTGAGGAGTGTAAGGTACTGTATATTCTAGCACAATACCCCTGTTTTTACACCATGTCTGTAACTCAGAAGCACAGTACTCTCTTCCATTGTCACATGGTATCACACTAACCTTTTTGTCAAATTGATTCTCTACAGATTTAACATATTGCTTCAGACATTCAGACACCTCACTCTTATATCTGATAAGAAACACAGTAGAAAAATGTGAAAAATCATCTAAAAATGTTACAAAGTATCTTTTACTGTCATGAGTCTCCACTTCAAATGGTCCGCACACATCAGTGTGTACTATTTGCAAAACTCTAGTAGCTCTCATTCTTTCAGTCTTAAAAGGGGATCTGGTCTGTTTAGCATTAACACAAACAGTACAAAAAGTATTGTCTTTCACATTAGCAATTTCTTTTGGTACGCCATCACATAATGATGCCATTTTCTTAAGATTTTTGAAATGTATGTGGCCCATTTTTCTATGCCACTCCATACCAACATTATCTGTATGCGTCAATAGGACTTCATTAGTCCCGTCAAGATTAACTACAAAAATTCCATTTTCTCCTTTTTTACCTTCTATTACAATGTTTTCCTTTGGCATAGGTACATCACCTTTCAGGATTTTCACACTGTCCTTAGTAAACAATAGAGTTCCGCTGTTCTCTGTAATTTCACAAACAGACATTAAATTTTTGGTAAGTTCAGGTACATATAACACCTTTTTTAGTTTACATTTGTTCATGTCAAGAGTTCCTACTCCTGCAACAGACATACTTGCATTTTTCTTAGCAACCCTAACTTTTTCATCGCATGGATGCAAATCTTTTACTAACTTAGTAGAATTTACCATATGTTTTGTTGCACCACTATCTACCACAAATTCATAAGTATTATTTATGCTTAAGTTAGCCTCTGTATCAGCTAAAAAAGCTACTTTTGTGCCTTCTTTTGTGTTCTATCTCTATTGCATTTCTCATTCGACTTACTATATTTTTTAAAGAAACAATTTTTCTCATTGTGATTCGTTTTCTTACAAATACTACAAACTTTTTTTCGGAAGAAACAATCCTTATCTGTATGGTTTGTTCTTTTACATATTGTACACCCTCTGTTAGGACATGCAGCTTTTACGTGACCCTTTTCCTTACAGGAGAAACATACCATTTCATTTTTATACTTATTTTTACCAGCTTTGCGATCGGCTGCGAAAGATACTACACCCGTGTCACTCTCCGTCTTGAGCTTTGTTTCTTCGATTTGTATTCGTGCGCAAAGGTCCTCTAATGTCTTGTCCGCTCCTCTTACTGAATCCCATGCGCTCGAGAAATGTCTGTATTCTTCTGGAAGGATGGACATCATCTTCGTCATTATCATCAGGTCATCTATGGGTTGTTTGAGTCCATTGAGTCAGTATGCAACGTTCTGGAGATTGCTTATATTTGACATGACATCCTTCGATTGGTCGTACTTAAATGCGTAGAATTCCTGCAAGAGCTGGCACTTTTGTGTTTCTGTATCCTTCTCGTAGATTAATGTCAGTTTCTCGAACATTTGCTTGGCAGTTTTACAGGTCATAATGTGTTGGACCATGGATCTATCTATTGTGGACACTATGAAATGTTGAGCCTTTGCGTCCTTCGTATTCCATCTTCGTAACTCATTAGGGTTTCTTTCTTCTTTTTCGCAGAAGTCGTTATCTTCTATTGTTTCGATTATTTCCTTTGCTCTAAACAGAATTTTTATTTGAAAGGACCACATTGCGTAGGTAGATGCGTCCTTCAGTTTCTGTATGTGCGTGACATCGTCACCCGATGCTGCCATTTTTTACATTTTTCTTTCTTTTCTTTGCAGTTTTTCTTGTTTTTTCTTCTCAATTTTAATTTCAATATTATTATTTTCCTTTTTTAAACAAACTCTGGTAGCCCTGGGCCCATAACCTCATGGTTATTTTCGGTTATTAGTGAGGGTTAATTAAGAAATTACTTGACAGACAATGCCATGTATCAACAGCATTTATTTTATCTCAACCGTTACCAAGGAACATAAACTTAATTCTCAACAGTTCTGTTAAAAAAACTGAAGACAAGTCATACATAAAGTTTCATTCCCAACTGAAACGATATTCGAAAAGATAGCTTATAGTTAAATTATAGAAAGAACTATGAGCTTAGTAGCATTTTCGTTTAATATCCCTGGGACAAACAAAGCAAAGGTCTCCTCACTGTATAGTTGGGAGTCAATACTGATGGCAGTGAGAGACTATAACCACTTAGTTACAGGAAAATATAGAAATCCACATTTTTTCAAAAACATTACAACCTTATTGCCTACAACCTATGCAATCAACATGAAGACATAGATGAGTTCCGAGTATTTTTGAAGAGCAAATGCATGCCCTTGATGCCAAGACTGGGGGCCAAAACAGAAAAATCCTTTTGTTACTGGATCAGTGCCCTGCACACTGATAACTTGAAATTACAAGAAAAAAAAATACATTTTTCCCTGCCGTTTGCTCAGCTAGCGGTAGCCACTAGATTTTAGGCATCATTCATTCAAATTGAATAAAATCATGACACATTTGGTTATGACTTTGCTTGAATTTCCTGCAAAATAAAATTTACCTCGATTTACATTTTCCTGCAATATACACTTTTATCCTTTGCTCCTCTCAGAAGTGTTGAAGAGGGTTTTCCCCGTATTTCCTAGCATATTATTTTCTCATGAGGTTCTCTACCTCATCACCATGGCAGTAAATTTTTTAGAAGGTGGATTTTTTGACTGCCTCTTAAAAAGTTATTAAAAGAAATTAAAAATAGGTTAAAAAAAGTTGCCCACAGGAGTAGCTTAAGTAAGAGATGCAAGAAATCCCCCTGCTCCATCCAGGAAGGAGAGATTTCTACCACAAGCTCAAGTGGCCTTTTAGTTACACTATAGGTACACGAATAAACAAAGTAGACTCACCATCCTCAGCTGTGGTGCCCAAAATATAACTAGCAGGCGGGAAGGCATCACCATGGCCCATGATTCGAACATAGACTGTAAGGTTGTAAGTGGTGAATGGCCTTAAATTATCAAATTTATATTCCAGCTCAGTAATCCATTTAGTGCAATTTGTCCACTTGCTAGAACTGAGTTCCGAGTACGATGGTAGGAATTCAAATTTGGTATCCTTTGGAGTTGGGATCCACCAATAGAGGCGCAGTGACGTTGAGCTAATGACATGTTGATCCACGCCCATCTTAAGAACCTTAAAGTGAAATTATGCCAAAAGTTTCAACAAATAAATGGAGAAAGGAGATAAATATGAAGGGGGACATGCAACCGCACCCCCTCCACCCCCAAACACAAACAGTGAAATCCAGACGATGACAAAGAGATGGACCACACAATCATTATGGCAGAAGGGAACATGCAGGATGGTTCAAAAGAAGAGAATGGTTATTTCAACAATGAGAAATTTTCATAGAAACTAATTACACAGACACTATTGTTGAAATTCCCATTATCAACTAGCAATGTATATTTTTTAAACTATTTCACTCCTCCATTCTCTCCATACAGGTGAATCAATTAAGCAGATTCCTTTCATATATGACCATTACTGGAGATCCAAACCAACATTTCTTTCATCACATACTTATTCCTAACCCCATTCAAACTACTTTGGCCACTAACACTTCTCAGGTCCCACTCATTTCCAATGAATTAAGCCTACTCCTATGCTTGATCTGCTGTAAGTGAACTTTGCTGCCAGAGAATAACTTTTGAGAGAACACTTCTTGTACCAAGTAATTCCTGCTTTCCTACTCACACTCACTCATTCCTTGATACGCTCCAAAAACAACCTATGACTTTCCATCAGGCATTCCTATTCATTTTTAATACATATCTTCCATGAACCATCTGTCTTCTCCAAACATTCCATTATGGTACACAAAGTCATCCACCGGCCCAATTATGAATTAAACTATTTACCTTCATGATACAAACATTCTTCCAGTTCTCCTTGCTAAATACAACATTAGTAAAATCCCATATTTGAATTTCTGGGATTCATGTTGCGCTATATATTAAATTAAATTAAGATTTCTGGGGTATCCTTGTGGGTTATATTGTTGAAAACTATCAATGTTTCGATGGTATACTCAGCCATTGCCATCAAGAAAAAGTAAGTCAGAATAAACTAGACTGCATCAGGGGATAACTTCATAGAAATATTTCACCTTCATATCCATAAGGAAGAGAAATAATAAGCACTCATCTGCATAATTCTAATTACAGCAAAACCTCTACCTTAAAAACTCCCGCTAAACGAAAGACTCTGATGAAAGAACAAATGCCAGTGGTATCCCTATGTAAAACCATTAGTAAATACCTCGAATGAGCGAATTCCTTCTTTACAAAAACTCTACATCTACATAATACCCCACCAACCACCGCATGGGCGTGTGGTAGGGGGTGTGAGGTCACCAGACGTGTAAAAGTGTAAGTTTTTTGGAGATGAAATGGTGACATGAATTATACTAGTGTACTTAGTGGAGCTCAATTTTTATTGTGGTCCCTTATTGTTTGCGGACAGAATGAGTTTTTGTACCAATCAGTAAGGAAATGTATCCCTCTCATTTTATTGCACCTGTCAGACCTAGAGGTGTAGTGAGGAGTCATGATAATATTCTCTATGTCGCTCTGAAAAAATCAGATCTGAATTTATCAAGCAACCTAAGCCTAGCGTGTAGCCTCCTGAGTCTCTTGGGGCTCCCACCTTAATCCCTCTAAAAGTTGTGACACACTATATGTACACTCGTAACAGTTTTTAACAAAGTGCGCTGCTTTCCTTTGTGTTTAATTAATGCTTTTGGTTAAATCTATTTGACCAGGGTCCCAAATGCTCGTGGCATATTCGAGGTGCGGCCTAACCAGAGTGAAGTAGTATTTCTCTTTGACATTTTCATCCGAGGAACTTTCTATCATAAGTTTAACAAAACCTAGTTTCTTTAATGCTGCGCCACATATGTTCTGTATGTCTAATCCCCAAGATATATCAGAAGTTAAGGTAATTCCAAGATATTTAACTGTATCTGAAGACTTTATGTTTACTCCACCCACAGCATAGGAATGACTATTGTGCGATGACTTTTGTAGGAAGTGAACTGTGGTGCATTTGTTGATATTATGTTCTAAAACCCACTCCTGGCACCACGAATGAACGTTGTTAAGGTCAAATGACAGAGCTTCAAAGTCCACGTCTTCGCTCATTTCACGGTAGATAACTGTATCATCTGCAAATAATCTTATTTTACTGCTAACTCTAGAACTTAGGTCATTAATATAGATACTGAATAAAAGAGGGCCGATCACACTTCCCTGAGGAACACCAGATGTGACTTTGACCATATCAAAGTTAAAACTATCAATAATTACTTTTTGTTTTCGATCACTGAGAAAGTCACTTATCCAATTCACTATTTTTCTATTAACTCCGCATGATTGCAATTTATATATGAGTTTTTTGTGAGGAACCTTGTCAAATGCCTTCTTGAAATCAAGGAATATCGCATCGACTTGCTTAATCAATTCACCTGATTTTAAGATATCATGAAGGAAGAGCACAAGCTGTTTCACAGGACCTGCCCTTACAGAAGCCGTGCTGACTGCCATGTAAGTAATTTTGATTATCCAGGAATTTCATAATATTACTAGCGACAATGTGTTCAAGGATCTTGCATAAAAGTGATGTTTTGCGATATTGGTCGGTAATTTCCTGGGTCACTTCTATTTCCTTTTCTGAATACCTGAGTGGCGTTGGCTATTTTCCAGTCTTATGGCACCTTGCCTTCGGATAATGATTTGTTAAATATAATTTCTAAGAAGGGTGCAATCTGTGGCGCAAACTCCTTCAGCATGGGTACAGGCATTCCTTCTGGACCTGGGGACTTGTTACATTTAATCGAATGCAGTTGTTTAGTTATTCCATCACGTTGAATTGTTATGTCGGCCATCAGCTCGTTAAAGTCAGGAATGTCTAAATTGTGAATTGTGTCATCCTTAGTGAATACACTTTTGAAGTAGTGGTTTAATAAATTGGCTTTGTCAATACTGTAAGTGACCCCTTTGCCATTTGTAACCAGTAAAGACTCTACTGTCGATGAATTGCCCCGGAGCTCTCTCAGGTAAGATCAGAATAACTTGGGGTTTCCATCTAGCAAATCACCGAGGATTTTATTCTTGAAGTTTTGTAGAGTAGCGCGCATTACTTTCTTCGTTTTTGAGTGTTGAGCAATGTATATTTCTCTTGCTGCAAGCTCCGTTGTTTTGTTACTTAACTCAATAGAATGTTTATATAGATTGTGTAGTTGCCTTTGTCTCCTGAGCTCCCGCCTTATTTCGTGGTTATACTGACGAGGCTCTTTACTCTCCCGTTTGAATTTGTATGGAATATATTCATTGATTCCTTTACATAGTAACTCCAAAAAATATCTCCATGATACTTCGGTGCTCTCGTTCTTCATTGTGGCTACGAATTTCATGGATGAAGCTTCTAATGTCTCTCTGAATTTTACGTAGTTGCATTTTTCAAAGTAGTAGACTTATGTTTCGGTTTTAGAGTGGAATCTACTGCTGATTTCAAAGTTGTAGGGTGACAACCAGCTAAAAGGTCTAATATTTTATTACCTCTCATAGGTTCGTCTACTATTTGAGTAAGAGAGTGGTGTGAAAATGTATTAAGTAAGGCCTCGCTTACATCACGCTTCCTAGAACTTGGTTCAACACTATTGGTATTCCAGTTTATAGCTGGGAGGTTGAAACCCCACCGATAATTATCACACTTTTGTTATCTTTCTCGGTAAATGATGTCAATTGAGTTTCTAATTTGTACAAAACGTCGATTTTGGAATCTGGTGGCCTGTAAAATGAGCATATATGCATATTTTTTTGTTTTGTTGCTCAATGATACACCAAACGCTCTCTATTCCGTTGTCGTCTAATATGTGTGAGGTACTCTCCAAATACGATGTAACTGCTATGAATACACCACCGCCATTCCTTTCAGGTCAATCACCTCTATAGATTTTATATCCTGTCGGAAAAACTTCACTATCGTTAATATCTTCTGCAAGCCAGCTCTCTGTTCCAATTAATACATCTGCGTTTTCAAATATATGCTCAACTTCGGCACGTTTGTTCTTTACTCTATGGAAATTTACTCTTACTGAATTTATATCGCATTTAGCTTGATGAATGTTGGTTCGAGGTTTTCGGTAATTCTGTGTGCTATCTTTTTGATGTTCTCTGAAACCACTGAGAAACAAGTTTTACTTTGAAGTTTCACAACTATCTTGAGATCGCAAGTTGAAATTATTTTTGCTATGGAAGTAACATTAATTTATTAGTGCTTCCCCTATGTTTCTTGTGCAATGAAGGCCTACATTACACAGATTTTCTTGGTTGTCAGGTGTATACTTTTGAATCCCACTGACCTACTCTCTAGCCTAAATAATACCTACAATGCTTGAAAATCCTATAAGCCACCCATTCTGACACCCAGGCAGAATAATGCACCGCAGAACAGTTGAGGGAAGCCCAGCATGATCTGAGCACCGGTCGAAGATCCACAAATTCTGCTCCTATGCCTACACAGAATTCCCACAGCCTCCTGTCCAATTCCACCTCTGAGCTGAAATCCCTAAAGGAACTGAATATCTCGTCAGCTCCATGCTCGGACGTATGGTTGTTGTTGACATGGGCCACCACTCGCAGCCTGGAGCAGCCAGTATCTCCAACCGCTGCTCATATCGCATCCGTGGCATTGGGCTCTAATCTTCCTGGTATACACCAGGAGGTGACCCGTTCGTCCCCTCCGTCTCTCCTTGCCCTCTTCCACAATGAGGGCACAATCCACTGGACATTAGAACTTCCTATTTAAAAAAATCACTGGGTATAGTGACTTGAAAAAGCTGGCCAGATTATCATGAAATACTGTGCTATAACAGCTCTGAGACTTTAAACAGTATAATTGTGAAGTCCTCAGTCATAACTATAAACTGAAATCAATAATTTGATGATTATTTCGGATTTACCAAAATTTTCTGATTATAATATGCTTTATGGTGAGCGCAATGCAAGAATTTACTTATCACCATGTATAACACGCAGTTGGCTTCTAGAGAACGGCATTCTATATCACTGTCCGCCGTGCCATTCAGCACCCGAAAGATCACTGCGCAAGCAGTAATGCTGCCTATGGATAGCTTTTCCCTTAGCCATTACATACCCCTTTGGTTCCTCAATATGACGATCTGTCAATAAATGATAGAATTGCTACACTATCAATAAAAAGTACCTATGTCTGTATTCAATTCGCTCTACTTTATGTCCGTTCATGTCGGATTCCGTCTGATCTACTAGCAGAAGATACATTCTCAGTAATTTGAAGATGTTATATTTCTGTGTAACATTTAAACGATAAACTCTCCCTAAGAATGTTATATGGCCGCAGAATATGCCCGTAGGTGCAAATAAAAAGGCTGGATGGATGAAAATTCAAATATAGATTGACAGCAAAATGTGTGGAGCAAAGATGCGGTTTGTAGACGTCGTATGTTGGTTATAGATGCATTTAGATACCATAGAATGCCATACATCAAGAAAGTATTGTACGAGAATGGCACAGACCTCGTCATTATTCTTGGAGGGATGACAAGCCAGTTGCAGGTAAGGATGTCAGTTGAAACTGCCTGTTTAAGACACAGATGTGTAAAAAGTGGAATGAGTGGCTTTATTCCGGACCATGTTCTTTGACAACTTAAGGAAAGTCAAAGAAACTCAGATGCAGTATTTCGATGAAATATCGCGAGGCTAAAGATAAATGAATGATATGTGAACAGTGATCCTCGCCGAACTATTATCTCGTATGGTAGATGGCAGGTGTGACGTCATGCATATAACTTCCAAAATGGTGCGCAAAAAGAAACAACATCATCTTTTCAATTAACTGCAGTTCAATAAATGTGGGTTGGTCAGATGAAAGGAAAGGATATATATGAAACATTTTTGGTTATCTACATGATGCATGAGTTAAAATAGCTGTAAAAAAACCTTGCAAGTTCTCCACTGCAAATAGCATTGACACCATTGCGGTTTAAACTACACACTTCATTTGATTCAGAGCAATGTTAGGAACTCGCCTTAGTTTTCCACCAATTAGATAGATCAATCCAATAACAATTACACCCTTAAGAAAAATGCATTTTCTCATTATCTACAGCATATTGCACAACATGAGCTCTCAATAACATCTACAGAAGTATCTATTGAAAGGCTGTATTCAGCTGCAATAATTGTGGTTTATGTATGAAAAGGGAAACTTCAGCCTGAATGTACGGAATAACTTGTATTCCTGCATTAAAATTTATATTTTTATTTCAAATACTAATTCATATTTCATAGATTCATTTGCTTTTCTTATCTTTTCTCAAAGATTTGGTTACATCCACCAAATACTTTTCTTGTGTTTCACTAAATATTCATTTTTTGCATGCAAAGTTACATCACTTAGGAAAGTGAAAGTCAGATTTTTCCTTAAAAAGGTGCAAAATTAATTTATTTATACTGTTTCTTTCTCAAATCACGTCTTCCACTAGGTTATGTTTTCTATCAAAACTGAGTATTTTGTTCTAGTAGTTGGAGTGATGAAAATAGAGCGATAAAGTTAGAAAATTTATCTTGAATAGCACAAGGCTTTGAAAGATTTAATTTTCTCGAAAAATCATGTTATATAGCATTGATGCTTAAACTCGACTCAAAGTCCATTTTAAATTCGATTTTAATATGAATGTCTAACCCAAACTCATCTCAAGTTGATAATCTAGAGTTTGCAAACACCTACTTTCCATTCATCCAAGCCTCGTTAGGTGTATATTTTCCTGTAGTCTGAAACTTCGTCTCTGAAAAACAAAACGAAATGTTTTCCATCTATCGGTTGCGCACATAATTAAATAGGCAGGCATAATGATTAGCATGTCGGCATACATAATTCTCGGGACGGCTCTACAGGCATGTTGCACAAGTGCCATGGGGGATTTTAAGATGAAACTTAAACATTTTAAGTAGGACACAGTTCCAATGGACCAGGGGGTTCCACTTTTTGAAGCCAACAGGCTTATAAATGGGGCAGCGGAATTTGTTTGCACAGATGGAAACTCTGCCAAATGGCTGATTGAAGCAGCAAAATGAATGGGACCCTTTGGCAAGACCAATGTCAAGGCTGTCGATGCTGACAGTCTTATCAAGAGAAGGATGATGGTGTGGGTTCCTGGGCTAAGCAAACCTGACACCAAGATCCTGAAAAGACTGAAGAAGTCTAACCCTTCTTTCTAAAGGCTCCAGACAACTCACTGGAGACCATATGAGAGGAAGGAGTTAGACCACGGGACGAGGTTCGTTCTTGGTGTTGATGAGCCGTATCTGAGGGAGGACAAAGACCTCCATTACGGGGCCCAACTATGGTTTACCGACAGCTACAGGAAGGAAGGAAAAGCAGGGGCGCTACGGTCTTTCAGGCAGAGGTCTATGCTCTGCTGACCTGTGCCCACGCCATCAAGGAAAAAGGTCTCAAAGGCAGACCAATTCACATATGCACCGACAGCCAAGCAGCCCTAAAGGCCCTGGCGTCACCATGGTGCAAGTCAAGACTACTTCTTGAATGTCACAACGCGCTCAATTCACTGAGCAGTCTTGGAAAGGTAGAACTCTTCTGGGTCCCAGGACACATGGGCATAACCGAAAATGAGATAGTGGATCAACTCGCTAAAGAAGGCTCAAACCACACAATGACAGGACCTGAGCCTTTCACCCCACTTGCACCCTCAATAGGGACAACAGAGATCAAGAAGCCTTGTCTGTCACTCTGAGATCTGGCAGAACACACAGGGGCTCAGACAAGCCAGGCTCCTGATTGAAGGACCCAAACCGTGACTCGCAAGAAGACTCATTTTTCTAAACAGAAGTCAACTACGCACGATAGTGTGACTCCTAACTGAACACTATCAGGTCATGAGGCACCTGCCTCTTCAGAAGCTAGTGGACTCAGCAGGATGCAGATGGTGCGAAGAAGAGGACGAGACAACATCTCACGTTCTCTGTGACTGTCCGGCCCTGATTAGGACCAGAATTAGGCACCTGGGATCTCCCTTTCTGGAACCAGCTGAAGTTAGGGGTATCCCCATAGAGGACATTCTGGCCTTCAGCAAGGCCATCAGACTCTTTGGGTGATACAAATAAGGTGGTCACAAAGGACCAATAGGTCTAGGTGCCTCAGGTTCCCCTCGGGAGAACTCCACCACAATCCAATCTAATCACAGAACACACTCAAGACTTGACATGTATGGTTGCCGCCAAGGGTTCCACCGTCGGCCCACACTGACAATGACTGGCAGGTTTTGACAGGATCTAAAAGTATGAGTGTCATAGGACTATAGGACGTTATGGAAACAAGGACCTATTTCATTCCTCAACTTAAAACACTCTTCTTGGACTTGAATATGCAACTCTTGAACACAATGCTGCACTGCAATACAGAATTTCCTTATCAGCTTCCCCACCTCCTCTATCTAATAGAAAACTCACCCCTTCATTCCAATAACACTCTCCGTGAAGATAACAACGTGTGCTGTGAATTTTTTCTCACTACGAAGGGCCCTGTGACTGATTCCGAGAGAAGCATGTATACCATACTAACAGATGCAAGGTATGAACATAAATTCTCCAGCAGTAACAGAATCCTCAAAAAGGTGACATTCAAGATGACATCTTCAGTAAACAACTTAGTTCGTGCAATCTGTGAAAATCTTGTAGATCTGAAAGATAGAACCATTTCTGGCAGTTTTTATCCAAATGTATGTCATCATAAATGCACAGGATAAAATGATTTATGCCTGAAAGCTCTAAATGACTCAAATTGAATGTTCTGGAAATGTATTTTTTGCCATGTGAATCCATCCATCTTCTGCAAATGGCTGCCAACATTGAATTTTTAAAAGAAGAAATTCGTAAACTAAACACTGATTTCATGTCGGTGCAACCCCTTCATCAGCATAACATCAATTAGAATATTAATGCGAACGATACCAAAAAAATTGTCGTAGAACCTACAAATGTAGCCAAAGGAAGTCGTCCGAATCATCCGAAGCAGTCAACTAGCAACACAAGTGATAAAGCCAACATCATTAGACCTGTCGACCTTTCCCATTCCCAGGCAGCAACGCCTGAAAACTAGTGATTCTGAAGACAAAAAGGACAACATTGATGCCTGTGATACGTAGCCGAACATAAGAAGACATAACTTCATCAACGGTAATGGGTCGGCCAACGCAGAGAATTCGTGTTTTCTTCGCCCAGCCAAGAGAATTGTCTCAGTTTATGTGGGACATATGTGCAAGGATACGACGATTGACGAGGTAAAAAATCATGTTATCCAAAATCTTTGCATAGCCTGTGAATCCGTCGAGAAAGTGACTGGAAAAAGTTCTTTTGGTTCCTTTAAAATAGGAATTGATTACAGCAACCTTGAAAAAATACGCAACCCTATTTTGGCCGGAAGGTGCAGTGATCAACAAATTTCACTTTAAGAGATATTTCTTTACAGAGCTCTATGAAAAAAAACTCCGTTACTACCAGCAAGATAACCTCCTGACTAAGCAATACACCGCCTCTTGCTTGTTCTAATAAGAATTTTTAACACAGACCACATGATTTCTGTGTTACATTTAAATATTCAGTGCCTCCATAACAAACTTCTGGCACTAGAAACTTTAATACATGATCATCATCCAGATGTTTTGTGTGTGTGTGAACATTGGTTGGTCAAGGATGAAATTTCTACAATCTCTCTTCCAGGACATACCATTGCAGATGCCTATGTGCGTACAAATCACAAAAACATAGCATCATAATTTTTGTGAAAACTAATTGTGAAATTGCCTCATCTAAACTTTCATACCTGCAACTAAATGAAGAACTAACTTTTGAGAGCTGTTTGACCTGTCTATCCTTAAATAATAATAACAAACTGTATATTCTGAGTGTTTATAGATCTCGACTTGGAAATTTTCCAGGATTCTTAGATCAACTTGGATATCTGCTAGAAGAAATACATAATGCAGATAATAACATCCTCATCATTTTGACGGGATTTTAACTGCAATTTACTAGTTGATGATAATTCATCAAGAGACTTCATTACTTAAATCCCATAATTTAATACCTACAATCACATCTACACTCACTAGAATCACATCAAATTCAAAATCTTTATTGGAAAAAATTATTACTAATCTAAACACCAATGATGTATCGACCAAAGTACTTGATTCAACCATATCTGACCATCTCCCCCTATTGCCTTCAATAAGAGTGGACCCATCTCCACGTAGTAAACAGACATATTTAACTGGAGTTTATTCACAAGAGTAACAGGGTACATTTTTATCCCTTCTAGAGTCACATGATTGGTCTGAAGTATATAATACAAGTGCATTCGATGAAAGTTTTCCATATTTTCACGACTATCTTCAGTATAGTTTTAATGTTGCCTTCCCCCTCTTTCCTAAGAGAAGAATGACAGCATCAAATAAAAAAACCTTGGATAACAGACCAAATTCGTCATTTCTATGTCATTTTAAAAAATCTATCAGCTTAAGTTAAATATTCCAATAGTTCACTTCTGCACAAGGAATACAGTAGACTCTCCTTATAATGAACGTCCTTATAATGAAATATTGCTATTACGAACTGATTTCCTTGGTTCCAACCAAAAGCGCATCCTAATGTACAGGAAAAGAAACGATATAATGAAATTTTTGCTATAGCAATATAACAAACCATAGTTGCGGTCCCAATTGAAAGTAAAAACTGACAAACGACTTATAAAGAATACCGACTCAAAATCAACGAAATTGGTGTGGTCGGTCATTAACATCGGAACATAATGCAACTGGAACTTGAAATATGATTCTTATCAGTATTGATTGCTCCACTTCTCGTATAAATTTCAAAGGTTGAGCAACACCATATTCATCCTCGACTTTTTCTCCCTCCCCACTTCCCCTACCATACACTCATTCGTGGTGGAGGAGTTCAGACCTCTTTTTTCTTTTCCACCCAACCACCCCTCCCCTTTTATTCTCTTCAGGAGTGTCCCAAGTACTCTCCAGTACCCCGTAAACTCATGAGACTCCGCAATGCATCTCAAGGGAGCCCGCTGACAAGCTAATGACTCACGAAATTCTTATTCTTGTAAGTACCACAAATGCCAACTCAACTTCCTCCCCCCAACTCTCCAATACCCTCTCCCCACCCACCGACACCTCACCCCACCTCGAGCCAACGAGCGGGTCAGCAGTCAAGAGTGCAGAGCGAGTAAGCAGATCAGATACCTACACCTCTCTCTCCTTCCTCTTCCCCCCCTCCTTTCCGAGTCATGGAATTCCTCCAGAGATGCCGTCGACGAGTCGTATTCCCACCTTTTCCCCCCCTTCCCGTTCTACCACCTTCCGTGGGAAAATGCAGCAGTGGACGATACGGCCGAGAGGAAAGAACCCAAGGATGGGGGAGGAGGGGCAGAGGGGGGGTACGCAGAGGGGGCCGCTGGGAAGCGACGCCGTGATTATGCGACAGTCGGGAGCGGGCGTCTAGATTATGTGAACGCAATAAAAGCATTGTTTAGAGTAATTCTGAGTTTCCTTCCTGAAATCCCTGCCAAATTACCGCCGACGGCCCCTTGAGAGTCGGGGGCCTTACATTCTCTTGTTTATTTTATACCTACCCTCTGCATAACAATATTCGTCGAATTTTTGGAATATGGATTCATCAAAGCCAAGGAATTCTAGAAAAGCCATATCGTTGGAAGATAAAATGAAGATGATCCATGAAGTTGAAGAAAAGAAATGACAAGACCACCATAGCGCTAAAATTCGGAGTTTCCCTATCAATGCTCTCTATGATTCTCTCTAGCTGTGAAAAAGTCCTTGAGAAATTGGGAGGAGTTTCGCTGAAAAGGAAGGAGTTGAGTGGTGCTAAGGTTTCTGAAATCGAAGAAGAAGTTTACGCTATTTTTGCAAGTGTCGTCGAGAGAACCTTCCTGTCAGCAGCCCTATTCTATAACAGAAGGCAGAAGCAATTTCCCTAAGAAAAAACATCAAGGGATTCAAATGCTCCACAGGCTGGCTGGCGAAGTTTACAGCAAAGTACCACATTGTGTCTCTTAATATCTGTGGAGAAGAAGATGCACTCGACAGTGAGGCAGTAGAGAAGTGGTATATGGAAAATGAAGCACTCATTAATAAATATCTCCCAGAAAACCACTTATATGCTGATGAAACAGGAATTTTCTACTATGTTCTACCTGATACAACATTAGGGCTGAAAGGAGAGATGCTATGGAGGGAGGAAAAGTAAACTGAGGGAGACAGTGGGTCTCTGTTTGAATCAGACGCACCAACAAATTCAAGCCTATTTTCATCGGCAGGCACGATAAGCCTAGGTGTTTTAACATTGTTCGAATAGAAAAACTTCCCGTTTTCTACGATTTCAACAAGAGTAGTTGGATGACAAGAGAAATTTTTCATCGCACTCTAATTAGATTACAGAGGAAAATGGCAGGAGAGAACAGGAAAATCATCCTCCTGCTGGATAATGCAACCTCCCATCAATTTATCGAAAATCTGAGCCTTCCCAATATATGCATTGTTTTTCTTCCTCCAAATGCTACAAGTGAGGTACAGCCCATAGACAGGAATTATACAAAACTTTAAAGTACTGTACCAAAGGAGACTAGTGCAACATTATCTACGATGGATCGGTAAGTAATACCACCATCCGTTGTCATTCACATTTTGTATATTATTGTTGATTAATGTTTTCATTAAACTACTTGATGTTTTTGGTAAGATATGGGGAAAACCATGAAGGAAATTCCAAAATGGACGATTTTACATGCATCTCGGGCCATTGGAGTGTCTTGGAAATAGAGATTTCTTCTATAACTGTCATGAACTGCTGGAAAGAAGCAGGATTTCCTTTGCCGGCAACTACAGTAGCAGTTTCCAAAGTAAGAAATTAATAACACTATTAACTCTGAGCATGTTTTCCAGTAAATATTTAGAATAGCAAAAATTTTTGAATAATTTAATATGTTTAGGAAGAGACGGAGGAAGAGGTCACCACTGAGAGGAGGGGTCTCGTGAGTGATTTTCACAATAGCTTGGCCCATGCTGGCAAAATATCGTCAGTAAATCCAAATGACTATGTTTCCATCGATGATGACCTCCAACTTCCCGAAGAGGAAGAAACTGAAGAACCTGTCGCGGGGCCCAGCCAAGAGAGTAGTCATGAAGAGGAAAATGATGAGGTTCTTATTCCACCTAAAGCAGATGATGTTCTGCTTGCATTACACATGCTGTATACATTTCAAATATTTCATGACGTTCATGATCAATTCAATTTTCATTTGACTAAATTAGAAATCATGGTGGAAGAAACAATAGAATGAAGCCAAGTTCAAAAACGTGTAACAGATTTTTTTAAGTAATGCGGAAAAAAACAAATCAATCTTGTATCTTTCCTAAAATAAAAAAAATTATTGGTTTCATTTTACTTATAACTCTTATTAAATCAAAGGAAATTGAGCTCTACGGCCTCTCTAGATAGATAAAAATGAAATTCTCCAATAGCCGTAAAAAATGGCACCACTCGTCAAACATGTACCACAAAAATCCACTTACTGTGTTGGTTTGCGGGAAAGGGGATTCCACAGCAGGGACCAACCACAGCCTCTCCACCAGAATACCCTCCTGTGATGGTTTACGGGAATGTTACTTCCTCGCCAGTGACCAACACAGACACACACACTCAACCCAGTTTGGGATCCTTTTCGAGGGCTAATGGGACCCTGATAAGGATGCCTGGGTTATAACCTGACATCCTTCATAGGGCTAATGGGACCCTACTAAGGATGCCTGGTTATTACCACAATCACACACACACGCACTCAAATCACTCACTCACAACACACAGACGGGCCCAACTTCTGGGAGAAATCGCTCAAAAAGAGCGTGGTCAAAAGAAAAACACACAGAAACAAACGAGGGTGAGCGTCGGATACGCGTATTTCGGCCACAAGGTGGCCCTCTTCAGCGAGCTGAAGGGAAAAGCACTTGCAACACGAGGTTGTAAGTGAACGAAAGGGGAGGACAGCCAGGATTAAATACTGAAGGGACAGAAGGAGGGGGGGGGGGAGAAGAAAACCAATAACCAATGGGTGTTGAAGAGGGCAAAAGGCATTGGTGGAAAGTGGAGAAAGGGGGGAGGGTGGTGAAGAGGACGGAAAGGTGGGGGGGGAGGGAAGAGAGTGGCGAGTGAACGTAAGTGGCCGTTGTAACTAGGGGGGGGGGGGGGGGGAGTCAAACTGACGGTTGAAGCAGGGGAAGGGGTAAGGACAAACGAAAACTAAAAATCAAAACAAACCGTCCGTTGATGTGAAGCAAGGGGATAACGACCAAATTTGAAAATTGAAACTAAGCTGACAGTTGATGTATGAGGGTAACTAGAAATTACGTGAAACATAGAGAAGAAGAAGCATCCAAGTCTATAATAGAAAACAATGAAGAGTAAGAAATCGGCCCTTTGTCGCTATTTACTAGATTTCTTCTGAGTTTGTGTATGTATAAACTTTCATAAGCGTCAAGTAAATGATTATCTGTTTGTTTAATGAGTTGTAGGTTGTGTTCCGATGTCTCGTGTTCTGTTTCGAGTAAGTGTTGTGCGATACTGGATTTTTCTGGTCGATTGTATTTGAAGTGTGCCATATGTTCTTTAAATCTGGTTTTAATGCTTCTACGTGTTTGTCCTACGTATGCCAAATCACATGATGAGCAAGATATTTTGTATATACCGGATTTATTGACTGTGTCTATTTTATCTTTGGTGTTCCCCAATAGGTGTTTTAGCTTGTTATTATTACTAAACGAAATCTTGGTGTTAACCGTCTTAAAAATCTTTTCAAGACCTTTTGTGATTTCCGGGTGGTAGGGAAGCTTAATATAGCGCAACGGTTCAACTTTTTTAAGTGTAGTGGAATTCTGTAAGAGTCTCTTAAAATTATGTTTTTTAACAATATTGTCAACTACAGATTCTTTAAAGCCGTTTGATTTTGCAATGCTCTTAATGTTACTCAGCTCTTTAGAGTAATTTTTCTTGCCAAGTGGGATGTTAACCAAGCGATTGACGAGTGCATGAAAAGAAGCGAGCTTACTGCTGTTGTGAACAAATGAATTAGAGTGAATGTAATTATTGGTATGTGTGGGCTTGCGGTAAATGTCAAATTCAAGTTTTTTATCGTTTCTAGTCAGCAGAAGATCTAGAAAAGGGAGTTGGTGGTTATTTTCTGTTTCGTACGTGAATTTAATGGAGGGAAATAAACTATTTAGATCACGAACGAATTGTTTTAAATCGTACTTTTTTGTATCAAAGATAGCAAAAATGTCATCCACATATCTAAGATAGACCTTTGGGAAGTAGTTAAATGTGCCTTTAAAGGTATTCTCAAAATGGGTCATAAAAATATTGGCTAAGAATGGGGATAGGGAGTTACCCATAGCTGTGCCAAATTCTTGTTTGTAAAAATTTCCATGGAAAACAAAGAAGTTTTGGCTCATCACTAGATTAGTGAGTCTAATGTATTCATCAATTTTCTTAGCATCGATGTTTAGGGAAATCAACCAATCTTTTAATGAGTTAACAGCTATATCTACTGGCACATTTGGAAATAAATTTGTAACATCAAAAGATACCATTAATTCTCCCTCAGTAAACACATAGTCTTTAATTTTGTTTACAAAGTCCAAGTTGTTCTTAAGAGAATGGGGGCTTTGAAATTGTAACTCAGAGAATTGATTTACGAGCCATTTTGACAAGAGATAAGTAGGGCAGTTTATACCGGAAACTATTGGTCTCATGGGGCAACCATCTTTATGAATTTTTGGTAGGCAGTATAATCTAGGTAAAACTGGGTTGGATACTGAAATATTGAATTTAGTCTTCTTATCAATGAGGACAGGACAATCATTAATCACATTCTTAAATTGAGTGATCAATCTGTTGAGAGGGTTCTTTTTAACATTAATGTATGGGCCGGATGATAACAAGGAACTTACTTTAATGTAATAATCCTCTTTGTTCATAATAACGCAAAGGTTGCCTTTGTCGGCTTTCATATAAAAACAATTTTTGGATTTTAGAGACTGTACAACTTTGTTATAATTGGATATCCTAGACTGTGATGGTGTCTTAGAATGCCTGAGGTTAGATACAATTTGTTTTTCACATGCTTTCCTCAGAAAATCTTTAGTGGCATTGTCATAAGGTCTGAGAGATCCTTCTATATGGGCAACTAAATCCTCGATAGGGATTGATTTAGGTTGAATACTAAAATTTAATCCATAATTGAGCAATCTTAGTTCTTGGGTTGAGAAATCCTCATTAGAGAGATTGCAGACATTACTAAAATCACTGTCAATAGTAACGGAAGGATTGGACTCACCGATCAATTTGGATAATTTGCGGTTGACGCAGCGGGCTTTGTCCTCGCGCTTCTTCAGAATCACGACGTAGATTCTTCTGTCAGCTTCTAACCACTCCTGGAAATCCTTCTCAGCTAATTAGCTGGAAATCCTTCTCAGCTAATTAGCTGAGAAGGATTTCCAGGAGTGGTTAGAAGCTGACAGAAGAATCTACGTCGTGATTCTGAAGAAGCGCGAGGACAAAGCCCGCTGCGTCAACCGCAAATTATCCAAATTGATCGGTGAGTCCAATCCTTCCGTTACTATTGACAGTGATTTTAGTAATGTCTGCAATCTCTCTAATGAGGATTTCTCAACCCAAGAACTAAGATTGCTCAATTATGGATTAAATTTTAGTATTCAACCTAAATCAATCCCTATCGAGGATTTAGTTGCCCATATAGAAGGATCTCTCAGACCTTATGACAATGCCACTAAAGATTTTCTGAGGAAAGCATGTGAAAAACAAATTGTATCTAACCTCAGGCATTCTAAGACACCATCACAGTCTAGGATATCCAATTATAACAAAGTTGTACAGTCTCTAAAATCCAAAAATTGTTTTTATATGAAAGCCGACAAAGGCAACCTTTGCGTTATTATGAACAAAGAGGATTATTACATTAAAGTAAGTTCCTTGTTATCATCCGGCCCATACATTAATGTTAAAAAGAACCCTCTCAACAGATTGATCACTCAATTTAAGAATGTGATTAATGATTGTCCTGTCCTCATTGATAAGAAGACTAAATTCAATATTTCAGTATCCAACCCAGTTTTACCTAGATTATACTGCCTACCAAAAATTCATAAAGATGGTTGCCCCATGAGACCAATAGTTTCCGGTATAAACTGCCCTACTTATCTCTTGTCAAAATGGCTCGTAAATCAATTCTCTGAGTTACAATTTCAAAGCCCCCATTCTCTTAAGAACAACTTGGACTTTGTAAACAAAATTAAAGACTATGTGTTTACTGAGGGAGAATTAATGGTATCTTTTGATGTTACAAATTTATTTCCAAATGTGCCAGTAGATATAGCTGTTAACTCATTAAAAGATTGGTTGATTTCCCTAAACATCGATGCTAAGAAAATTGATGAATACATTAGACTCACTAATCTAGTGATGAGCCAAAACTTCTTTGTTTTCCATGGAAATTTTTACAAACAAGAATTTGGCACAGCTATGGGTAACTCCCTATCCCCATTCTTAGCCAATATTTTTATGACCCATTTTGAGAATACCTTTAAAGGCACATTTAACTACTTCCCAAAGGTCTATCTTAGATATGTGGATGACATTTTTGCTATCTTTGATACAAAAAAGTACGATTTAAAACAATTCGTTCGTGATCTAAATAGTTTATTTCCCTCCATTAAATTCACGTACGAAACAGAAAATAACCACCAACTCCCTTTTCTAGATCTTCTGCTGACTAGAAACGATAAAAAACTTGAATTTGACATTTACCGCAAGCCCACACATACCAATAATTACATTCACTCTAATTCATTTGTTCACAACAGCAGTAAGCTCGCTTCTTTTCATGCACTCGTCAATCGCTTGGTTAACATCCCACTTGGCAAGAAAAATTACTCTAAAGAGCTGAGTAACATTAAGAGCATTGCAAAATCAAACGGCTTTAAAGAATCTGTAGTTGACAATATTGTTAAAAAACATAATTTTAAGAGACTCTTACAGAATTCCACTACACTTAAAAAAGTTGAACCGTTGCGCTATATTAAGCTTCCCTACCACCCGGAAATCACAAAAGGTCTTGAAAAGATTTTTAAGACGGTTAACACCAAGATTTCGTTTAGTAATAATAACAAGCTAAAACACCTATTGGGGAACACCAAAGATAAAATAGACACAGTCAATAAATCCGGTATATACAAAATATCTTGCTCATCATGTGATTTGGCATACGTAGGACAAACACGTAGAAGCATTAAAACCAGATTTAAAGAACATATGGCACACTTCAAATACAATCGACCAGAAAAATCCAGTATCGCACAACACTTACTCGAAACAGAACACGAGACATCGGAACACAACCTACAACTCATTAAACAAACAGATAATCATTTACTTGACGCTTATGAAAGTTTATACATACACAAACTCAGAAGAAATCTAGTAAATAGCGACAAAGGGCCGATTTCTTACTCTTCATTGTTGTCTATTATAGACTTGGATGCTTCTTCTTCTCTATGTTTCACGTAATTTCTAGTTACCCTCATACATCAACTGTCAGCTTAGTTTCAATTTTCAAATTTGGTCGTTATCCCCTTGCTTCACATCAACGGACGGTTTGTTTTGATTTTTAGTTTTCGTTTGTCCTTACCCCTTCCCCTGCTTCAACCGTCAGTTTGACTCCCCCCCCCCCCCCCCCCTAGTTACAACGGCCACTTACGTTCACTCGCCACTCTCTTCCCTCCCCCCCCACCTTTCCGTCCTCTTCACCACCCTCCCCCCTTTCTCCACTTTCCACCAATGCCTTTTGCCCTCTTCAACACCCATTGGTTATTGGTTTTCTTCTCCCCCCCCCCCCTCCTTCTGTCCCTTCAGTATTTAATCCTGGCTGTCCTCCCCTTTCGTTCACTTACAACCTCGTGTTGCAAGTGCTTTTCCCTTCAGCTCGCTGAAGAGGGCCACCTTGTGGCCGAAATACGCGTATCCGACGCTCACCCTCGTTTGTTTCTGTGTGTTTTTCTTTTGACCACGCTCTTTTTGAGCGATTTCTCCCAGAAGTTGGGCCCGTCTGTGTGTTGTGAGTGAGTGATTTGAGTGCGTGTGTGTGTGATTGTGGTAATAACCAGGCATCCTTAGTAGGGTCCCATTAGCCCTATGAAGGATGTCAGGTTATAACCCAGGCATCCTTATCAGGGTCCCATTAGCCCTCGAAAAGGATCCCAAACTGGGTTGAGTGTGTGTGTCTGTGTTGGTCACTGGCGAGGAAGTAACATTCCCGTAAACCATCACAGGAGGGTATTCTGGTGGAGAGGCTGTGGTTGGTCCCTGCTGTGGAATCCCCTTTCCCGCAAACCAACACAGTAAGTGGATTTTTGTGGTACATGTTTGACGAGTGGTGCCATTTTTTACGGCTATTGGAGAATTTCATTTTTATCTATATAACTCTTATTGTTTGATGTTTTCAACTGTGTCAATAGTTATCTTCAATGTCTTGACATAAATGATTAGACCACAACTAAGTGAAGATCTGGAATCTGCAGTAAAATAGAGATGCACAGTCGGAAACACTATGCTAGCTCTGTGGTTAAGTGGAAATGGCATAGGAGGAGGGGAAAGATGATTGAGGTCTTGGCAGAGTGACCCACAGCTATCAGGATACCTGGGAGCTATCTTGTTTTGAGAGCTCCCAAAACGTATCAAATATCAGAAGAGCCTGCAGTGGGGCCAAGCCAAGAGAGTATGGATGAAGACGATAATGATGAGATTCTTGTTCTACCTAAAGCAGATGATGTTCTGCTTGCATTACGTATACTGCATACATTTCATATATTTCATGATGTTCATGATCAACTCAATTTTCATATGACTAAATTAGAAGTCAAGGTGGAAGAAACAATAGAACAAAGCCAAGTTCAAAAACATATAACAGATTTTTTTAAATAATGCAGAAAAAACAAATTAATCAGGTTACCTGGGAGCTTAGGTCTGGGAGTTATCTTGTTTTGTGAGCTACCAAAACATTCCTCAGACCTTACCCTCTGCAAGGGAGGATAAAACTTGATCCTATCATGGAGATACATCCTTATCTTTCTTGCCTTCAGAGGAGAGAGCGAGACTGGGGAAATATATTGGATTGTGTGGGAAAAATATAAAGTGATATCTTCAACCCACAATTTCAGGAAGCGCAATGCCTCATATCAATATTTAATAAATTGTGGACTATTTTGATAAATTAATGCATGGTAACATTCCTTGTTTATATATATGAAGGATAATTGTTTTTTTTATTTCCAAAGGAATTTTCACTTCAGGTCCATACACCCCTAAAATAGTCGTTTAAAATGCCGAACTTCATCAAGTATAACGAGCTATTTCTTCAATTGTCAGTCTCATGGAAGTAAGGAAGGATGGGAATACCAACATCAAACTTAGGAATAAAAATGAAGTGTCAATCCTACCGGGATCGTAATAGTGAAAACGAAAAGAGCCTGCAGTGGGGTATTAATTCTAGGTGTTTTAATTTTGGAAGGAGGCATCCCAATGGCTACTTGCGGTCACTGAAAACATACTTGTGGGTATGCCACGAAACGGCCTTTTCTGGATGACAGTTCACAATACACATCTTTTTGTGAATAATTAATACATCATTAGAAATTCTAAATGCATTTCAATGCATTACTCTAACACACGAACGCTGGGATTGAATGGTTAATTATTATGGTTTCAATACGAAGTTTTTTTTTAACGCTTTCGTGCCGGAATGTTTGTTAAGAAATGCTAATGTTCGAACAAAGTACGCTGCTCACAAAAAATCATACCATTTCTCAGCGCAACCCGGCCAGCTGGCCATTTAAATCAGCGATGTGACAACACTGTCGCCGTCATTCGACTGTTGAACACTGCTGTGTCAGACTGATACCACAAATGCCGGAGCACCCTAACAAAACATGAGCTAGCGAAGCCAAGGCCCCATGATATTGGGGACTGAAAACCCACCGGCGAGGATGGTTTTCTTTCCCCGAAATAACTTACGAATGTCATCTCGCAATGAAAACCAACATTTTTTCTCTGAATTTCTTTTTAAAACTGTATGACTTGAACTTTGACGGTGAAAGGGAATGCTCTAAAAATCTCAATTAAATAGACATTGACACATTTCTGTTCTAGGTAAAATAATATGATTAGGTCTTTCAACTATATTGAAATCAAAATTTGCGATCAAGAAGGAAAAAAATCTGATACAATTTTCAATCAACATTGGGCAATGCCATATGCAGAGCTATAAAACAATACATATTAGATGATCGCTAAATTCTTCCAAGTCGTTGCTCCAGCATGGTAAGAGCGACCTCGAAGAGTGGGATATGCATTAGAGTTATAAAAAATATGGTTGCTGAACATTCTTGTAATACAAGTTCAGAAATTTATTTCTTATACTGAGCAGTCAATTTAAAATTTTGAAATGTATTTCAACCATTGATATAACTAAAAGTCTAACATAAATCTCACAAATCAAATATGTAGTTTTCCTGCTCTACCAAAGAACAAAAATAATTATGTATTGTTTCTAATATATAATAAAAAATACATTTTGGGTCTTCGATTGAATATTTTCTCTCCATATTGCCGCTGTAATTTCGTTTCTAACCTTCTTCTGTTACCTTGAGTTGATTATCCAAAATAATTCACAAATATGAAACTCAAAAGGAATGAAAATCATGGCAATCAATACATACGAAAACATTCTTAAAATTTCTTAGCCTTGAAAACTGAAAAATCGAATACTAGTTCCGAGTTTCCCTAACTCGAGAACTTCCTAAAAAGTAATGGTAGAGCACCGTTAAAAATTTGCAAATGCATAGTGAAAAATAAGGAGTACACTTTTATGCCTAAATTTCCATAATAAGCAACAATTAATTTTTTAATATTTGACTGACTGAACAAGAAGTTGACCGTGGAGTCATGCTGTGAGCAGGGGGAAACAGCAAGGAAGGGTAGAGATATTCCACTCCCGCAGGCCAGGAAAAGGTTCGGTGTCGTGTAGGTTGGGGTCGCTTATAAACCCTCAGACCATTTCAACCAGTCCCCACCTCGCTTGGCCTCAAAACCGTGAAAACATGGCATTCGTCCAGAGGAAGAGAAAAATTCACGCCATGGAAACACGGCATTCTTCCACGGGAAGACACATATTTACGCCGTGAAAACACGGCACTTGCAGTGAAAGGGAGTTAAAACGTCTTAAAACGAAGTTCTTTATTACGAAGTTCTGATTTTTCAGTCCCGTGAATTTCGTTATAAGTAGAGTCTAATGTATATAGTCCAAAAAAAAAGAGTTACAGGAGACTCCTAGAAACATGCCAAAAAGTCATACTACAATGAAAGGGCACTTGCATCAAAAAATAAGTCCAAAGTGTCTTGGGATATTATATGTGAGTCGACAGGAAAATTCCATCAATATACTCTCCATGAAATCAATAAGTCAGGGGATTATTTACATGTTAAATGTTCTGACCTAGTAAATTAATTCAACTATCTCTATACAATAAAATCACCAGCAACCCCTCCTTTAACCTCTTCTACAAACTCATTTCATCATCTACCTCATTTTGCTTCTTCATTCTTCGTTCGGCCTTGCACTGAACCGGAATTTAAAGTCATAATATCAATATTTGCTAACAAGAGTTTTTCTGGTCCGGATGACACCCCAGGGAGAATATTATATCTTTCCTATAGAGGCATAAAAGAATCTTTCCTATTTATAATTAACGAATCACTTAAAAAAAGGATTTTCCCTTCCTCTCCTGAACATTCCAAAATTATCCCTATGTAAAAACAAAGGTTGCTCTAATAATTTGAATAATTATAGACCAATTGCACTACAAAATGTTTTGCCCAAAGTTCTTGAAAAAGTGTTCTGCATCCTATTGATGTCATTCTTAGAAAAATATGCCTTATTATCTTCAAATCAGCAAGGCTTCCGAAAAGGCCAATCCACTACCTCTGCTTTATTTCAAGCCACTGATTTCATATTGCCTTCACTTGACCAAAAACTAAAAACCATAGCAATATTTTATGATTTTTCCAAGGTGTTTGACAATGTAAATCACTCTTCCCTCCTAAACAAAATGAACCAACTGGGAATAAGAGGTATTGCAAACAAATGGCCTCACTCATACCTCAGTAATCGAACTCAAATTGTTTCACTTTCTGTTAACGGTAACAGATACTCTTCTAATTGCAGTACCACCACAATAGGGATTCCTCAGGGATCTATACTAGGCCCTGTTTTATTTCTGATCTATATAAATGACTTAGCATTATCTTTTAATAATATTCCTGATTCTCAGCCATACTATTTGCTGATGATACTCATGTTTTACTTTCTGCACCAATGCAAAATAGCGTTATTAAAAACTCTACAACAGCAAATGAAAACATTTTAAAGTGGTGTATTGATAATGATTTGAATCTAAACATCCAAAAGTCACATATTGTTCAATTTGGTTGCAATAGTAATTTATTTGAAAGCATTTTGATTAGAATTGACAATAAGTCCATTGACATTGTACTTTATACAAAATTTCTAGGAACTTACCTGAACACCAACTTGTCTTGGGAGATGAATATTGAAGTCTTAGCCAATAAACTAAGCTCTATATGTTATCTCTTGTGCCATCTTAGAAACCCAGTTGACACAAACATCCTACTAACTTTATATTATAGTGCATTTTATTCACTCATGTCTTATAACATAATTTTTTGGCGCTCATCATCTCATGCTTCTAAGATCTTCACATTGCAAAAACGTGCAGTGCAAATTATGACATGAAAGCCTTATGATATTCCCTCCAAACCCATTTTTAAAAAACTACACATCCTCTCATTTCCATGCATATACTTATCAATTTTACTTTTCGTATGACAAAATCCAAAAATTTTTGCTGTAAATTCTGATCTTCATAGTTATGTAACAAGAAACATGATGTCTTCATTAAAATTCAGTAAGGACTAGCAGAGCTAATTTGGGACCACGAGAAATGGGTCTCAGAATATATAACAAACTTCCTCAAAATTTAAAAACCATTGCATCTAAGGAGTCATTTTAAAGAAATGTAACATTACTCCGAAAGGAAAGCATTACTATTCAGTTAATGAATACCTATTTGACTCAACAATTTGATTACTCTTTGTTACTCTATTGTGCAAGTATTGAGGATGTGCCACTAAAATATTGTATCTCTGTTATTTGTTAATATCTTTGCAGAGACATATGAGATATTACACTATTTATATGTTTTTTGTGAACCTACTTTGCTTCTTTTGAACCTACTGTAAGCAGTGTATGATATTCCCAGGCTGACTTGCATTCCCATGCTTGAGAGTCCCTCTCTTCCTTCCTTGAATTGCAAGTCCTGCAATGCAATGTAATGCTCCTTCTCCCTATCCCCACCCCGCCCCACCCCTTACCGTCCCTTCGAGACGAGAGAATCTAGGCTCCCCTAGCCCTTCCACTCTCCTCCCCCCTCCTCACCCCATATCCGGTGAAGCCGCTTCCCTGGGAACGCAAGTTGGGGTTTTCCATACGAAGGAAGCCAAGACGGCGAAGAAGGGCAGAGTGTACTCGTACAGGTTGGTGAATGGTTGTAACTAACAGGTGGAAATAAAAAGGTGTTGCAATGATTAGGTTAGTTTCCTTCCCTATATTCTCCCATGGCGTTCCCTCAACGAAGCTTCAGCGAACCCATTAGCGTTACACTACTATATTTTTTAAACTATTGTATTTTTTGACACGTCTTGTATCTTCTTTGTAAGACCCTTGGACACAAAAATTAATATTATTATTATTACACTTCTTCAAGTGGATCTCCATACACCAATTCCTCTCAGTCAGAAATCGGCAATTTCACTTTAACTATTCATTAACTACCATTACAGAACAATGCCTACTTAAAAAACAATTGATTTTACAGTACATGGTTTTTAGGTGCACTGGGCTGAAAGGCACCTGGGTTTAAAATCCCACACCCATCTCTTATCAAATACTGATGTAATAAACCTGAATCGGGCAAGTAATTAAAATAATTACCTGAAAAACTGCAGGATGCTTGCCACAACTTAGCTCATCAGATCCATCGACACAATTTTGGACATTATCACAATAATTAGCCAAAGGAATGCAGCGGCCAAAATCACATGGGAAAAATCCAGCCGCGCACGAAAAGGGTGCTGTGGTGGTAGCTGCAAATGAGAAGGAGATGAGGCAATCATTACCCTCAAAAAGAGTCCAAGCTGAATTCTGCTGACATCTGAGTTAGGTTTGATGATGCCAAGGAGGGTGACTGCCACACTCATTGTCCATGAACTATGACAAAATTAACCATATTATATGCATTCAAATTGGTGCATTAAAAAAATATACCAATGTAAAAAAAAGGGATATGAATTTGGTCAGCATCTAGACCTTCAAATTGCAACATATTACAAACATTGAAGTTTTCAAAATTGCACTTAATTTCACCCATTTCACCAACAAAAATTAGAATGGCAATGCTATTAACAGCCAAAACTCAAGAGGAGATTGCACAGCATTCCTAATGATTCCACACTATTTATTTTTCAATTGATGTCAACACATTTCCAAACATTGCATTTAACAAATGATGTGGTACAAAGTCACTCGCACGGTTGCATATACACCATGATTGAAATTCGCTATGAAAAGTTCATTTGACTTGACCGGGATTCAAACCTGGATCTCCCAATTGACGGTCAGGTGTGTTAGCCAGTTACACCTGACCAACAACAGCCTCAAATACTCAAAAAATACTCGCATCTCAAATGAATTTTCCCCATAGAAATTAAGTGAAATATGATTAATTCTACTTCTAATAATCGCATCTCAAATCAATTTTCCCCATTGAAATTAATTGAAATGTGATTAATTTGTGCCAGACCCCAAAAAAGCATCCCAATGTTTTCAACATAAAAAGAATATATTCATAATGAACAAACATTGTATACAAACAAAATGAAACCTAATAAAAGATAATAAAAAAAAAAAATACTGGCAAAGTCGATAAGCGTATGGTACGTACATATTGATTTTTTTCTTTTCCCTCACTTTTGATTCACTTTTTCTTCTTCAGTAGTTTTATTTCTTTTTTATCACACTTTCGTCACTTTCATCCGCAGGGCATTTCAATAGCAACCTGTCCAAGGAGCTATTTCTTTCTCCCTATGAGAATGTTTCTGAAATGAGTTAGTCAAGTCAAGTCAATTAAATAGTGCCGATGCACGACCGGTTGCAACCTTTACAGGGTGGTTCTTTTCCACGAAGTCCGAAACTTTTTCTACATTGCCAACACTTTATCTTTATTGAAGAGATAACCTCCTCCGCTTCAGGCTCCTCTGCAATCTCCTGCAGAAATTCCAAAAGTTGCTGCCTCTGTAGTTCAGCCAACTCTTCCATCATCAGTTCCTCAGAATGTGCTTTTACAAGCTCTTAGATATCTCCCTCATCCACTTCCCAGGACCTTCCCAGGCCCATGACCCTCCTAGATACACAATCTCTTCCAGTACTTCCTGTTCAGATCCAAATCCTTCAATGTCCCTTTCAGTCACAGCCTCAGGCCACAGTGTTTTCCATGCAGAGATCAAGGTCCTTTTGTAACACCTTGCCAAGCCATATCAATAATTTTGAGGCATATGACAATGTTGTAATGTTCCTTCGAGAACTCTTGAAGGGTGAGGTTTGTGCTCTCCGTAACCTCAAAGCAGTGTTGAAACATGTGTTTGGTAAAAAGTTTCTTGAAATTGGAGATCACCTGTTGGTCCATGGGCTGTAAAATAGGGGTGGTGTTGGGTGGAAGGAAGAGAACCTTCATAAAGTTGAACTTTTCTAGGATGTCATCCTCAAGGTTTAGCGGGAGGCAAGTAGCATTGTCAAGGATGAGAAGGGCTTGCAGGGGTAAGTCATTGACCTCGAGGTATTTCTTAACAGCAGGACCAAAGACCAAGTTGACCCACTCCACAAAAAATTCCTGGTGACCCACGCCTTTGGGTTTGCCCTCCACATAACCTGTAGCTTCTCTTTTATAACCTTATGCATCTTGAAGGCTTTGGGGTTTTCTGAGTGGTATACGAGCAGTGGCTTGACCTTGCAGTCGCCACTCGCATTTGCACACAGTGCGAGAGTCAACTTATCCTTCATGGGCTTGTGACCTGGCATCTTCTTTTCTTCTGCCGTTATATAAGTTTTGCTTGGCATTTTCTTCCAGAAGAGTCCTGTCTCGTCACAGTTGAACACTTGTTGGGGTATGTATCCATGGGCTTCGATCAATTCAGCAAAAGTTTTCACAAATTCCTCAGCCGCCATAGAATCAGAGCTTGTTGCCTCACCATGCCTGATAACGGAGTGAATACTGGTCTTTTTCAAAAATTTTCGAACCACCCCTGACTGGCTTTGAACTGCTCCTGTGCTGAAGTACCTGGGCAAATCTGCATAAATGACTCATGCCATCTCGCAAATTATACTCTCAGTCACAGTGTCTCCAGTGAGCTGCTTCTCTGTCAACCACTAAGGCAGCAGATCCTCCATCTTTTCATGGACAGAGTTGCGTAGATTTGAAATAATCTTAACACCCTTAGCAGGAGTTATAGCCTTTATAGAGTTCTTCTGTTTCAGAATAGTACATATTGTAGAAGTTGTGCAATCGTACCAAATTGCCAAGTCTAGGACTCTTACACCATGTTTGTCCATTATCTCACGCTTTAATTCCATGGATATCACCTTTTTCCTTTTCTCACCACTGTTCTTTATCTTCTAAGGACTCATGGTTATATGAAAAAAATTAACTAAATAACTACTTAAAATCCAAAAAAGCAGAAAATTAAAACAACTTGACAGAGATGCTACTGCAGCGAAGTGAACAAGTGAATTGAATGTGGAAGACTCGCCAATCTAAGCGGTGGCTTGCTATTCCAACTGGCTGTGACATCACCGAGGCTGGCTCGTATCTCAAAAACACGCGTATGTCAGGGCACTCGTATCACTAGGTACCACTGTATATACCTCTACCGATAAGGGAATTGTTTTTCCCTAGCTTGTGTCACTTTGAAAAAAAGAAATTTTCTGTTTCAGCTCTCAACAGGGTAAGGTGAACTTATAAGGCTAGGAAAACGGTTTTTATTGAAGATGGGACGTTCGAATAGTCGAATTCTCGAATACCCCAAATAATGAGCTATTTCCACTATTTGATATTTGAGAACACAAATTAATAATTTCACCCTCTCAAATATATTACGCAAATCGACTGTAATGTTTTTTAAATTCGCGGTCATAGGTTGTGTCTTACATGTTACAAAGCATTTGGTCTACCATATTTGGTTGGTACAAATTCATTAATTAATATTTCAAACAAAATTACATCTTTCTAATTAAGTAAGTATAAATATATATAATCCATAATAACTTCAGGGGAATTACATGAAAAAGCAAATGAATGACTTTTCAAACGCTCGCGAGGCTGGTTGGTTCTTTTTTTGATTCCTTGTTGCATGATGACACTTACATTTTACAAATTAAATTTTAAAAATGATTGTGATTTCTTTATTTAATTAAAGGTTGGTGATTAATGTAGTAAAATACTAATAATAATGAAATCTTTAACTTTTCCACATTCTCATAACCATCTTACAAAAATGCCCATGTAGTATTTGATATTTGAGTGAGATATTCGAAAAAATATCAGATATTCAAACTCAATATTCGAATTCACGAAAAATGCTATTCAACCCATCACTAGTTTTTATTTACACCATGGATAATACGTATCTTAAGACATTATGGTAGTGATGACCGAGGCGAGCGGTTCAGGCCTCATTTTCACTCCCGTGTTTATGTATCACTCAACAACAGGTTAACTATTAAAGATATTGACTTTGGGTTTTCTTCATTTGGTTTGAAAGATATCATTCCAAAAGACGATGCGAAAGTAAAATTTTTATCCCTCTGGGTTTGTGAGGAAACTTACCTGAACTTTGGCTAACAAAAACTCACTTCTCAGCCAGAAATTTGAAAATCGAAGATGGTCAACCTCTGGTGACATCTTTCTTCTATATGATACGTAAAGAACATCCATCATAACTTGTTTTTGAGGTTGCAATCATTAAAATGGTAGACCCATGCGCAGCAAAAATATTTCTCGCAAAAAATATGAAACTCGAAAATACGAAGTGCCTTTTTTTGGTCCCGCCAACTTTATATTATCGAGTTGCTAGGGTAATTATTTAGTCAACTAGTCTAATGTAGCGCCATGGTCAGTGTGATATTCAGGGTAATTTTTGGGCCATCGAAGTGGATTGAGAAATTTTCATCATTTACTCATCTTATTCGTGATACTACCTTTATGTTAAGATTTGTCGCTGCTTGCAAAGGAACACATCAGGCACTTGGTTCCCCATTATCTTCTAAGGAATATACACGTACTACAGACTGACTAGATAAGCAGAACTGCTCGTTGTTTTTGGGTTTTCCAACCGCATACGTGGACATTGGCCGACAACAGTTTTGGTAGCCATCCTGCTACTGTCTTCAGGTCAAAGGTGATGAGAAGCTTTTTATGGCCGCCATATATATCGCTGGCCTTCATGGCGACCGATTTCGCTGCTCTGTGATTGGTCGGCGTGGATAACTCTTCCATGAGTTGCCTAGTGAATAGCCTTTGTCTCTGCTGAAGTTATCCGGGTACTACCAAATCTCTATGGCTTCTTTGACTAGCCTAGGATAATATCGGCTCTCCTTTGAAAGTAATTTTGCATCTTCGAATTTAATTGTATGTCTCTTCTCACTCCAGGCATGTTCCGCTACGGCAGACAAGTTGAATTGCTTATTTTTCGTTGCCCTTGCATGCTCCTTTAGTCTTGTGCCCATGGACCAGCATGTTTCGCCAATACAGTAGAACCTCGATCTATCGTTCTCGCATTGACCGTTTTCCTGCATCTATCGTTTGCCGTATTTGGTCCCGAATGTAGTTCCATGCTGATAACGTTAATAATTCCCGCATCCAATCTTCCCCAAAGTATCGTTTTCCCGCTTCGATCGTTTCCAAATCACGGTCCCCACATCGCAATTCCCACATTCACCGTTTGAAAAAGACAAAACCAAAAATTCACACCGAAGTAAGATTTTGGGATTTTTGTGGCGGGAAAGGAGGAGGGGGAGGGAGTTAGGTGACGCGCCGTGCAAGATGGACGTGAAACCCCCTCCGTCCGAGTCCCTTCTTATCTTTATGGCCCAAACTCCTTCCTATAGGATAATTGCCATTCCTCCTTTCCTACCCAAACGAGTCCCTACCTCGCTGTTTAGCGGCCGCATTCCTTCGCCATGAGCTTCTAACCTTTCTTCCTATTATCCTCTCAATGCCATCTTACCAGTAGTTGTCATATGCTCGCTCTCGGCACCATATCAACATCTGAAATAACCCATGTGTGTAAATATCAATGGATTTCCTGGGTGTTTGGCATCAAATGTAACAGAAAATTACGGACAAACTTCATATAATACTTGTTCTGTAGATTTATGCCGATTAAAAACTGAAATTAACAAAATTAATTAACAAAATTTAAAAAAATAATTAACAAAAAAGCAAAATTAACTGACGTTCCACTAATGCGCCCCTCAGCGGGAGGGGCCCTACCCACAGAAAGGTTCGGGAGGGTCAAAGGTCTTCCACCTGCCCTGTCCCTCCAGGCAGAAAACAGGGTCCCCCAATGCATTGTAACCAGTAACATTGTCCATGTAACCAGTGCATTATTTCAAATGACGTGGGCCACATGGGCTTAAACGGGGGAGTGGGTGAGGGAATGGAGGGAGGTGGGGTTTCTCGTCATGTGACTCTCGCGGAACCAACCAGAGGGCAGCAGGCGTGGCTTGTAACCTCGGCAATTCAGTCACTCCCTGACCTTAGTCATGGTCACTTCTCGGGCATCTAGTAAGTGCGGCCAAACCCTACGTGCTCTGTGCTCTTTCCTTTTTCTATTTTTTCCGTGTTTAGCCAGTTAAAGTTGGTATTTATGTCTATTAATTTTCCTAAAGTATTTACTTCTGAGCCTATAGCCGAAACTGCTCAAAATAGGTGTTTTAAGATGGCTGAAGGTAATGCAGATGTTTCAACCATTAGTTTGTCGTTGTGGAAGTCCTTCGAGAGTGGCCTAAGTTCCTTCTCGTCCGATGTCTGATGTTGTCTGGCTTGCATTGCCAGAAATTTTTTTTTGTTTTTTAGGCACCGTGGCCCGTCAAAATGATTTATTCTTTTGAAATTGGTGTTCATTTAGTAATGACAAGCCGAACTCCAACTGCCGATATCGGAACTCCTCATTTCAACCCGATTGCCCGGTAACTTTTGCCTCTCTGAACTAGATGGCGATAACCTGATACACCTCTCTTGTTGTATACCTCGTGGGTTATGCGACTGCTCCAGATAAACAAGAGTACACTTGGTAGCGTCAAGCTCGCTCCATCTTTAATGGGTGGCACTCCTCCATCAGCGGAGCACAATAGAAAGCGCGGAAATAGATTACATCCTCCCCGACCAATTTTAGGCGCGCTTCCTACCCTCAAGGATATTTGAAACGAATAAAATTCTATGCGTGGATAGGTCGGTGCGTGGGCTTGAGGATCATCCAATAACATGATAATGGACCTTGTTTATTTGCTGTTATCATCCGAAACACCATTGGGATATGTAATGCTAATAAAATATTTTAAACAGTTAGTAGTCAAACGAAAAATTAGAGATGCACTAAGTATTTTCTTTAAATTAAAAAATTCTCCCACTTTTAAGAGAAATTCCTTTAAGATTCCCCTCTACTGCGAAAAGTTACCATAAAATCCTTGCATTTTCATCTCGTTTTGGCTCCTGGAAAATCTTTTCCCGCATTGATCGTTTTCCCGCATCCATCGTTTTTTTTGCCCATCCCCTTGAAAAACGATAGGTCGAGGTTCTACTGTATATGATCTTCCGCATGAGCATGGCACCGGGTACACACCTTCACATGACTCTTGTGGGATGCGGTCTTTGTGTCCAGGCATATTGTTCTTTATTTTAGTCACACAATTGAATCTTGTGACCACGTAGTGTTTTTGTAATATCCTTGCGATATTTTCCGATGTTCCCACAACAAACGGGAAAAAATCCTAAGTTATCCGCCCCGCTCAATCACAGCACAGTGAAGTTGGTCGCCATGACGGCCAGCTCTATAAGGCAGCCATAAACAGCTTCTCGCCACCTATGGCCTGAAGATGGTAGCAGGATGGCTACCAAAACTGATGTCGGCCAATGTCAATGTATGCGGTTGGAAAACCCTAAAACAACAAGAGGATGGAAAATGCCGCAGAAACCTTGGCGAGAATGTAGATAAGCAGAAGATGAGAAAGAGAATGTAGGAGAAAGGGGTCACAAGCATGTGTTGTGAGTGTGTGTAAGTGTTTTTTTTGGTCCAAGCAACTTGCTCGAGCACCATTCCTCTATCCCCTCTATTCAGTTCCATTTTATCCTCTTTCTTGCTTTACAGTCCCTTTTTTAATTCTTAATGTTTCCATTAAAGGAAATTTCTATAATATCTATTTCCATTCTATATTCTTCATTAGGCTTTTCTTTAGTATCCATTTGGGGTAAGATGGCTACAGTGCACAAACAGGCAGTAAGCCTGAGATGAATAATAGGGTTTACACATGAGGGGGCAATGTAAAGTCCTCAGGATTTCACAAATATGGCATTGCCATATTTTTTTATATTTTTATGTGCACTCAAAAACATGCAATGATGAAAATAATTTGTTGAAACCCATGTCATTTTACCTTTGACTCAGTGGCATTTGTAATAGTAGGTTACCAAATTTGTCAAATTACGGAAACGTCACTTGGACCATCTTTGAATGAAACTCACTAGACTTTCCCCGCTCTTCACAGCCCATCTCATCAGATGAATCCGGGCACTGGATGACTCCATCACAAACTTGAGAGAGGGGAACACAGGATCGGTCAGATCGACAAGTAAATTGACCAGTTTTACAACTCAGAGCATCTTTGCAGTTCTCTTCATCCTCACCATGGTCACAATCTGTAGAGTTGTCACACACCCAGGAGCTTTCAATGCAATCACCTGAAATATATTAGATGAAGTAACCAGGCAACAAATTGACTAGACGTGCAGTTGAAATTTAGTTTGATTGAAACCACAAAAAGTGTAGCAAGGTAACCTAAGTGATGAGTCAAACATGAAGATTTAATTTGCAAATAATGATGGGTTGTTCTACTTTTATTCAGTTCTGGTTTTCTTCTCAGCTTCAGTTATGATTACTTACAGTTAACACTTACATAGGTTGTTAAATTTTGGATATCAAGATAAGCTCCATTTGTTCCATTGCCATATAAATTGAGAAAACATATCAAGTCAACTCATACCCTATTTAGTCATAATAAAATTAAATATACAACATCATGTGACTTATGAATAATTCAAGATGGCGGGTAAACATAACGCATATTGTGGTAGCTGCAAAAATAGTGTTTCTAAAAACAGAAAAGCAGTAAAATGTAGTGGAAAGTGTGAAAAATGGTGGCATTTGAGATGTGCTAACTTGGGAAATGACGATTTCATGAAGATAGCTGGTGGTGATATTTGGTTTTATGAAAACTGTGGTGTAGCTGAAGCTGGTGGCAAGCACGAAGTTGATGTGACATCACCTCTTGAAAAACTAACAAGTTCAGAAAGTGAGAAATTAGATGGGCTAACTACAGATGAGCTTCTGAAAACAATGATCAGGGAGCAACAAGAAATAAAAGCAGCTGTGATATTTCTGTCAGAGAAATATGATGAACATTCCAATCCATTCTTGTACAGTTCCCTCTTCCATTTCCTTCAACTCCGGGTTGTTGATGCTGTTTGCATATTCAACTAACTCTAGCATCAAACGTTTTTCCTCGGAAACTTGAAAACCTTAGAAATCGATACGTTCTTCTTCTCTATCAAACCATAAAGCTGGCCACAAATTAAACCACGCGTGTTTTAAAATTGTTTGTGGGATACTATTACATGCTCCTGAAAGTGCCCACATTACATCTTTTAGGTTGTACTCCTTCATCACTTCAATCACCGATTTCCCTGAATTAATACCTGTCAGGAACTGCTTCATATAATCTGATCGATATCTACATTTTAGCTATCTCAATATTCCCTGATCTTGACGTTGTATCATAGACGTGCAATTTAAAGGTAAAAAGATGACCGAGACATCGCTTTTTGTCATCAATTCTGCCTTTGGATGAGCTGAGCAATTGTCCAGAATTAACAAAATTTTGCGTTTGGGGTCTAAACCGGAAGCATTGCAATGACACCGAGCTTCGGTAACAAAATGGTTTTCAAACCAATCCGTAATAACATCCGAGGTCATCCAACCGCATTTACTTGCCCGGTACACCACTGGAAACACTTTAACATTTTTGAAAACTCTTGGTTTCATGCTTTTTCCTATAACCAATAATTTCAACTTGTGAGTCCCTGCAGCATTGGAACATGCTAGCACAGTCATTTTGTCTTTAAAGTCCTTCAGCCCAGAGACGAGCTTTTCATCTTCACAGACCAATGTTTGTTTCGGCAAACAACACCAAAATAATGCCGTTTCATCAGCATAATATATCTGCTTAGGACACAAGCTCTTACTATTCACCAACTTCGATAACTCTTCAACAAAGTCGTCAGCTGCTTCAGGATCCGCTGATGGTCTCTCTCCCCCCACAGCACACAATGATATGCCATGCCTTTTCTTGATTTTTGAAGCCACCCTTTTGAATAATCACATGGAACTGTGAGATTCATTTCTGCATGAAATATTTTAGCCTGCTCCATTAACATTTGGCCTGAAATACTGAGCCCCTCACTTCAACGCAGTCGAAACCACTGCATAAGTACGCGATCTAAATCGGCACTAGACATTTCTTTCATGGATTTTCTTATCGCCATTCCTTTCTTAGTGTCACTTTCACAGAAAAATTTGAGGATCTTCTCTTTCTGCTTCTTTATGTCATAGATTGTATGGAGTGCATATCACACAGGCGCGTCACTGATGTGCCGGAATCAAGTTTTTTCAACACTTCCACTTTTTCTGTGATAGTTAATGTTCTGTGTTTACGCTTTGCCCCCTAGCTGCTGCTACAACTGCATACGTTAGACATGATTGCTAATAAACTATGCAGATGATAGATAGTTTTTACTTCGAAATGCCACAAAGTATAAAGCAAACATGTGCGTGCCATGCAAGGTAAGACAGGTACTGTACACTCCGTGACGTCACACACTCGCGTCTCGGCAACAACGTACAATGTAATGATGTCTTCAATTTGCTGAATAAACACCTTTGTTGCGCACAATAAGTAATATAGACAACATTGTATGCAAAAAATCTTCCGATACTCGTTCTTGAATGGGAGAATTTTATTAGAATGGGTTACAGTTTCAGTAAATACGATGCAAATGATTCAGCAAAAAATTTTGTTTTCCGCGGAGTACGCCTTGGAAATATTGCCAGATTATGGGTGTTCCCGGATTAGGGATTTCCGGATTAGGGGTGCTCAACTGTATATACATGGATTTTCAAAAAGCTTTTGATAAGGTTGACCATAACATTCTGCTGGACAAATTAACAAAAATTGTCTTTTCTGATAACACGTTGACATTTATGCAATCTTACCCACAAAATAGAAAACATTATGTTGTCTTAAAAGGGTGTAAATCTGAAATGTATGTAGCCACTTCAGGTGTACCACAAGGATCAAACCTGGGGCCACTGTTGTTCCTATTTTTTATAAATGATTTACCTGAATATATAATGCATTCCCGTTGTTTAATGTATGCTGATGATGTAAAGATATTCATGAACGTGAACCAAATACAGGACTGCACCCTTCTACAGAATGACATTGATAATTTATTTCAATGGGGTAAAAGGAACCGCTTAATATTAAATGCTAATAAGTGTTATAAGATCACATATACAAGGAAGAAAAGACACCATGATTATTTTTATACTATGGGTGGAGCCAAGTTAAAGAAAGAAAGTAAGTGTAAAGACTTGGGAGTAACTTTTGATGAAAAATACACCTTCATACCTCACATTGAAAATTTAGTGACATCTGTATATCGGATATTGGGTTTCATTATAAGAAGTACAACTGCTTTTCAGAATAGTAAAGCAATGGTAATGTTACATAACACTTTAATTAGGTCTCAACTCGAACATGGAGCTATTGTGTGGGCACCATCTGCAAAGAAATATATAGACTTTTTGGAATGGATACAAAAACAATCTCTTAGACTTCTTTTCTACAGGGAATATAAAGTGTATCCGATGTACAAAAATTATATATCTTATAAAAACCTGCTGAATTTTTATGGACTTGTTACACTTTCTGCAAGAAGGAAGGGCATAGGTTATAAGTTATTATATGAAATAATAAAGTATGGTAAAGACAGGGTTATCCTCCATAAATTAAATTTTTACATCCCACAATTTAACCAAAGGTACCAGCAAACCTTCTTCATTCCATTTGTTAAATCAAGATATTGTTGTAACTCACCACTTAATAAATAAGAATGTGTGAGGAAAACAACACTGTATGTGTCCAGTTAGATTTATCATGGGATAAAAATGTATTTACCTCCCAGATAAACTTCATAATGAAGAAACATGCATTACAATGACCTGCGAATTATGCATTGCTTGTATGTGAATTTAATATTTTGAGAATTGGAAGAATTATTGTAGTGGTTGACGATAATGTACACAGCAGTCAAGGTATAGGACTCATTCTTAATGAGAGAGCTAAGTTACCAGTAAGGGAGTACGAGTTAGTATCCCCTCGATTGTTCTGGGTTCGCATGAAAGTAGGTATTAGGAGAGTTGAGATTGTGGCGTGCTATGCACCAGTGGATGGAGAGAGTGACAGTGTGAAAGATGAGTTTTGGGAAAAACTGAGAGAGGTTTTGAATGAATGTGATCCTGGTAAGAGAATAATTCGGCAAGGTGACATGAATGGCTGGGTTGGTGTGAGGCGGGATGCATCTGAGAGAGTGGTTGGGCCATTTGGTGACCCTTGATTGAATGATAATGGTGAAAACTTGGTGAATATGTGATTGGAAAAAGGATTGTTTGAGTCGAATACATGGTTTAAACTACGGGTGAGCCGATACTGAAAACCGATAAATATATCGGCTGATATCAGCATTTTGCAACATTGGTATCAGTCAGATATAATAGCCGATAATTAATATTACTCGGAACATGTGTAAGTATTCATATTTCGCTCCAAGATTTCCGAATTTCACTTGTTTTAGAGCAAACAATTGATATCAGAGTACCGCAAGGAGGCATTGAGTATGGTTGAGTAATTCACGAAGTGACATTTGTTGAGTTAAAACTTCTGTGGAAAAGTTTTTATCTGTTCATAATCATAGCCATCTATCTAACCGTGATCGCCTGGAAGAAGAAAGCATCATGTCATATGTATGGAAGTATTTTCAAAAGAACTTGCGAGACCCTAGTCGTGCGTCTTGCCAAATATGTGGCATGCTTGTGGCTTGTAATGGGAATAGTTCCCGTTGGTATACGACGACAAATCTAAAAATTCGTCTTAAGAATTTTCATTCAAAAGAAATTGAGGAATGGCAAAGTTTTCGGTCTCAACCTGGAGCACCAATATCCCATTCTACGCCTCTATCTCCAATATCAATTTGCACGTATTGGAATGAAGAACTACTGGATGACCCTCAGCCTTTATCTTCAAGTTGTAGCAGTAATTCTGTAGAATCAGTGCCTTCCTCATCATCTGCGGAAACTCCTTCCACGGCAGCAAAAAAAGCAACTCCAAACAACACTGGGAGAATGCTGGAAAAAACCACTGACCAGAAACGACGATTATAGTAGGGTATTATCATTTTGCCAGTTTTTGTCCGATAGTTACCAAATTTAGGATTCATCACTTATTTTACATTCCAAACAATACTAAATATGGGGGAAAGCGCTGCAAGTACAATTAAAATATATTAAATATGGTACTTATCTTGAATACGGTTGGGTACCTCGTCTGCTTAAGCAGCCAAAACAGACGACAATAGACGATCGAATGAACAAGCGGCTGGGCAACATCTCAGTTAGTTGCACTACTCTATGAACAAGTGGGAAGTTTTTCCCTTCTAAATGAAGCAAAATAATTTAAAATAGAAGGGGGAATTCTTGTCACCCAGTCGCCGTTACAAAAAGATATTGGAGTTAATTGGTGGGAATCTGATTGAAAACTTCCAACCATTTAGATTGACTGAAAGTATAAGTAAGTGCAAATGATTTATTTTTAATGTAGAGTTTTTTCTTTGGTTACTAGTTTGTGTAACTTATTAAATTGCGAGCTTTTGAGTTGTGTATCGGGATCACCAATGTTGGAGTACTTAATAATATATTATGGCACCTTGAACTGATGTTTATATTTAAAATATATATTTATAGTGCATATAAACATTCTTCACGGTTTCATATGAACTAAATAAAAATTACACGCAACAAATAAAAACATATATACACTCAAGCTTTCATCAGTAATAGGTGTGTACTCATCTAAAGAAGATCCTACCTACTTAAAGAATATTTTTAAAAAATATCTGAAATTATAATTAAAAACATTATACGTCAATTTTTAGTCAAGCAACTTCAAATATGTTATTTATTTCTAGTAGCGACAATTGGGATTAGCACACAGACTAGCAATTACCGCATTGTGTTAATTAAGTTGTTTCATGTCAATTATGAAAAAAATGACGAAATGATAAAGAAAGTTAGATCACTTTGTGGTAGGATAGAGGTGGTTGTGTTAACATTTGTAAATATTTTAACTGTTAAGCCTACATAACCTTTTACTTACAAATGTTTTCTCTTTTCCTACCAGGTTTCATAGATATGATTACATATTTGGAGCCAAGATTTACTGTCTCGTGTAGACAGACGTTTTCCTGGTCAGTGATACCAGAAATGTATAGCAGGACATGGAAAAATGTTATGCAAAAAATTAAGGAGGCAGACACCATAACATTTTACAACTGATTTATGGTCATCTGACTGTTGTGATGATTATTTATCCTTGACTGGACATTTCATCACCAAGGACTATATTAAGACAAATTTGTGTTTAGAAGTTGTTCCTTTCGGACCAACATATCATACAAGTGAGAACATAGCAGAGTTTTTGATTGAAACCCTTGAGTCCTGGGGTATAGCGAAAGAAAGTGTTCACCTTTTTATCAGGGACAATGCTTTTAACATGGCAGAGGTATTTAATTTTTGTGAGCTTCCCAGTGTAGGATGTGCAGTTCATACACTACAGTTGGTAGTTAGAGAATCTGTGTTCAATCAAACCCAGATTGCAAATTTATGTGCAAATGTTAGAAGAATGGTGGGTCATTTTAAACATTCATTAAGTGCTAACAAACTTCGCAAGAAATAGCAAGAAAATAATCATTTGCCAAAACACAAACTTATTCAAGACCAAAATACAAGATGGGATAGCACATTCCTCATGCTTGAAAGATTTCTTGAGCAAAAGAAACTGATATGTGGTCAAGGGCCCAATTTAAGTATTACTGACCTACCAAATCGTCAAGAATGGGAGCTCTTAGAGAAAATTGTGCCTATCCTGAGGCTATTCCGATCTGCAACACTGGAAATGAGTGATGAGAGTTCCAAAATGTCTATTGCCAATATCATCCCCTTAATTCACAGTTTAATTGTGAATATCAGTTCGATGACTTGCCACCATACAACCACATTTAAATCCCTTTGTCAATCTTTGTTACGTTACTTGCGTAATCGGTTCCATGACATTGAAACTTCGCCAAATTATGCAATTACAACACTTCTAGATGCCCATTTTAAAGACTTAGTATTTCCCAACCCCGAATCCAGAGAAAATTCCAAAAAAGATCTTCTTGAAAAGCTTCATAGTCTTGACTATGAAACCTGCAGAGCAGAGGAGATGGCGAATGTTGGATCTAATGGTCTGTTACTACCAATTCATCCAATTTCTGTTTTTACAGTGCAATCCTTCCTCAAGGAATGCAGTCTATAAAAACACCAGATGGTGAGTTAAAGGGAAATGGAACCTCTGATTTCAATGGAAAATGATCCTTTCTAATATTGGAAAAATAAAAAGAGTATGTTCATCTTGCCAAACTTGCAAGAAGATACTTGGAGCACCACCTGGATCAGTTGCCTCTGAACGTTTGTTCAGCACAACATCTTTGACTTCCGCAAAATCAAGGGGATTTCTTAAGTACCATCGCAAACTGGGCGACTTGTCGCCGCGTCTAGTCGCCGCATCTTGTCGCTTGCATCTAGCGTCCTGTCACCGCGACTAACGCGGCGTTGTCGTTTGCATCTGGCGTCTTGTCGCCGCGACTAGACGTGGAGGAGCAGACGTCGTGCATGCAGGAAGCGATCATTTGTAGTAGAGTATTCGAGAGAGACGGCCGTGTTGTTCATCTTGTGAGTGAATATGGAGCCTCTAGTTGCACTTGCCTTGGTGCTTATCTTGCGAATGCGAAGGCGCAGACGACGACGAATCCATCGCCGTTATTGGGTCCATCCAATACTAACCTCTCGCCAAGAACGTGCACAGTTTTCTCTGCTTTTTGATGAGCTCAAAATGCACCACAAAAAATTTTTCAAATCCTTCAGGATGAGCGTGAATTCATTTAATGAGTTACTTTCCATACTACATGATGAATTGAAACATGAAGATACACAACTGAGAAAAAGCATCACTCCTGCGGAAAGGCTGGCTATTACTGTAAGGTTAGTAACCCAATATTTTGTATAATCGCTAAATAATTTAGAATACCCTACCTAGTTATTTGACCTAATTTTTAAAATTAAATTAAAAATCGTCGTATGAATAGGTAGACGTATTTATATATTAGGTCGTTACATATGAAATTGCCGTTTTTTTTAAGAAATTGGAGGAAAAACATTTTTGTATTTTTTTTAGGAATGACAAATCCAAATTTTATGATTTTTTTTGTGCATGAATGAGACAACATTAAGCTCACAAACAGCAACTTTTATTACATTTTTGAAAAGTGACATCTGTAAAAAAGTAATACGAAATTTATCATCAAAATGGATAGCATTTAGGAAGTACTGTTTTTGAAGATCGAATTTAATTTATCAAGCGGCCAATAAAAACAAAATTTAATACAGAGTTGTAAAATCTTGAAATCAACTTTCAAACAAAATATAAATAATGGAAATAGCTATTAAATTACAGGAATAACGAACTTATGAATCTGTAAGAAAATTTCGGCAATTTCATATGTAAGGACCTAATATTACATAAAATAGTTGTTCATTGAGAGATTAATTAAATCAAAGACCATAGTATGAATAGGTAGGTATTTATTATATATTAAACGCAAAGATTTGTTCAACATAAAATTTAATGAAAGACCACAGAAATAATAGCTAGGTATTTATATAAATTACACAGAATAGAGTTGTTCAATGAGGGATCCATCAGATTGAATACTCTGTTGAGTATCAGACCCAGGGGACTGTGGAAGGACAGCATGTTCGCCCGGAGAAGGTTGAGGTTGTGACCCCGCCGTGAAATGATTTGATGATGTTGCTTGATAGGCCGGAGATGATTGATATGACCAAGTGGTTTGGCGTGCTGGAGTAGGGCAAGGTTGTTGGAAAGATTGGGTAAAATATCCTGAATGCTGTACTGGACGTGGTTTATATCTTTTTAAGACCATCAACAACTCCGCTTGAGCATCAAGCTTATCTTCTTCCAGAATCTGTTTTAAATGCGGCAACAAACACATAACAAAGTTGCGGTCGGCGTCTTCTGGATAACTTTGAGGTGTATTGGTTTGTAACTGCTGAGATATAGCAGCTAGTAGCTCCTGTTCCTGCACGTTGCACTGATTTTAGTCTTTTTTGGCTTCTTTGTTCCAATAGTAATACATTCTTCTTCTTGCCCCAGTGGACTAGTATCTCGTCTTGTTTCTGGTCTTGTTTCCGCAATATTAATAAGGAAAGACGACTGCTGGTAATATATATATGGCTTTCGCGTGGTTCGTCCTGAACCGCTCTTGGTCGTGATTTGCATGCGATGCTCTCTTCTGAAGCAATCTCAGAGACTTTTCCACCTTTTCTGCAGCTTCAGAGCTAGGAAAAAATAATGAATATACATAAGGTGGATGTACGAAAACTAAATAACCTAATTTGATTTATTATTTTTTGTTTCAGGTATCTTGCTACTGGATGTTCATTTATAGATTTTGAGTTCACCTACAGATGCGGTTCTTCCACTGCAAGAATGATTGTTAAAGAAACATGTAAAATAATTTATCGCAAATTAAAAGACATCTGCATGCCACCGTCAACTGAGGAAGGATGGAATGATATAGCCAAAGGATTTCAAGAGCACGCCAACTTTCCGAACTGCCTAGGTGCGATTGATGGAAAACATGTCAGGATAATTAAGCCTCAAGATAGCGGATCCTTGTATTACAACTATAAACACTTTTTTTCCGTAGTGCTACTAGCTGTTTGTGACATAAATTTTTCATTCACATTCATAGACGTAGGCTCCTATGGAAAAGCTTCAGATTCGACTGTATACAAAGAATCTGAATTATTTAAGAGAATTCAAAATCAAACACTTCACATCCCACCACCAAAACTAATTTCGAGCACTTCAAACTCCGTAAACTACTCTTTTGCCGGTGATGAAGCGTTTGGTCTTTCTGAACATATATTAAGACCCTTTTCCGGTAAACATTTAAATTATGAAAAAAAAATTTTAATTATAGGTTATCTCGGGCTAGACCTCACATTGAGTGCGCCTTTGGGATATTAGTTAATAAGTGGAGAATACTGCATCATCTATTAAATGTATCTGTGGAGTTCACTGAAGAAATTGTAAAAGCTTGCTGTATTTTACATAACTTTGTTTGTAAAAGAGATGGTTACAAGTTTCATCACACACTGACTGTACCGGGGCTTGTGGATATTGATGACATCGAAATGCCAGTTCGCCAATCATTAACCACGAGAGATGTATTGAAAGACTACTTTATAAGCGAGGAGGGAGCTGAACCTTGGCAAAACGATAAAATATAAATTTGTAAGTAATCAACAATAAAAATGTATAAACAACATATTTACCTGCACTGTTTTTTTCCTGTACACTTTTTTCAGCAAAGTTTGGAACATATTTTAGGCATAATTCCTCCCAAGCCTGAGTTTTCTTCCCTCGGTCACTATACTCATCCGAACGTAAGTCCCAAACAGCAGGACGCGCTTCGATGTCCGAAATGAACACATCGACATCGAACGTATCCATGTTGAGATTCTTAATAAAATAATCACGTGCACCTTCCTCAAAGCTCACAGCGAGACTGACGCAGTGACGCTGCGCTGCTGTCGCGCGACTGTCGTCGTGTGTGCGTATGCACAGAGCGACTAGACGCGGCGACAAGTAGCGAGCGCGCACGACTCCCCTAGCTTGTCGTCGCGACTCGGTGACTCTGACGCCAAGTGTGCGGAGCTTTGAACAAAATATATGAAAATTGTCGGCCGCAGCCTGTCGTCGCGACTAGTCGCCGAGCTGTCGCTGTCAAGTGTCGCCTAGTGTGCGCCTACACTAATCCAGAAAAGGTGAAACAGCTTGTTTTCTTGCACAAGAACATGTATTTAAAATAATTTGTGTATGATACCTTAAATAAATTGCTTGTTTGTTCTAGATATTTTGACTTTTTTTGTGTACCATGAATATGATGTAAGGGATTACATTTTGCACCAACTTGTCCTATTCCATTGAAATTTGGTTTTCATTTGATACCCCAAAAGCAAATTTTTAATTCATTTAAATACCACATAAAATCAGTGTAAAGAATCAATTCTATTTTGCCATTATACCTGCCTCTAGAATAATATAGGTTATCACCCATTAATGACTATTTTATCACATTAGTGACCATTTACAAAGAAAATTGGGATGTCAGTAATCATCATTGGATTATCGGTAGGGCATTATCGGTAAATGGGATATCGGAATATTCTGATATCGGCTCACCCCAAGTTTAAACATAAAAGAATACACAGGTATACTTGGTAAAGGGGCGATATTAGCAGTAGGGGCGAAAGTAGTAGATAGTAGTAGGGGCAAAAGCATGATTGATTTTGTTGTGTATGACGAGAGATTGAGGGAGTTAATGTGGGACACGCGAGTGATGAGGGGTGCTGAATGTGGAACAGACCACTATTAGGTACTCTCCAAAGTGAATCTGGGCAGTGTGTGGGTGCCAAGGAAGAATGTTGCATGTAAGCAGTTGCGAGTAAAATTGGAGAGGTTGCTGGACAGTGAGGTAAGAATGCAGTATGGTTGCATGCTTGAGGACGTTCTATCCTTGAAACAGAGAGAATGGGACGAGAATATCAGAAATGAGAATGTGAATGATGGGTGGGAGTGTTTAAAAGGAGTGATTGTATAATGTCCTGAAACTGTATGTGGAAAAGGAGTGGTGGAAAGAATGAAAGGTGATGTGTGGTGGAATGAAGAGGTGAAAATTGCAGTAAGAGAAAAGAAAGAGGCGTAAAAGAATATGATTGCTGCCAATTCTGGGGAAGAGCGAACAAAGGCATGTGAGATTTACAGAAAGAAAAAGAATGAATGCAAAATTGTTGTGAAAGAGAGCAAGGAAAGAATGCATGTGGATGTAGCTAGCAAGATGCAAAGTGATTTTAAAGGCAATAAAAAGCTGTTGTGGAAGTAGGTTTTAAGGGCTAAGATTGGTGAAGGCAGAGGAATGAATGTGGTAAGGAACAAAAGTGGAGAGATTGTGTGGGATGAGAGGAATATCAGGCACTACTGGAGGGAGTATTTTGAAGGATTATGCAATAATGTAATAGGCGCTGAGGATGAGCCTTGCAAAGTAGTACGCGAGAATGTGACAATGGAAAAAAGATCAGTAAGAATGAGGTCATAACGAAATTGAGAGTATTGAAAAATGGGGAGGCTGCAGGCGTAGATGGGATATCCATTGAGATGTTGAAGTGTGGGTGTAATTTACTCATTTGTTGGCTGTGTGAACTATATAATTTATGCTTACAGGCTTCTGTTGTACATTGGAAGAATGTAATCATCGTTCCATTGTATACACCTGTCCAAAAAAAAACTTACCACCTCGGAGCCGAAAAATTTCCAAGTCCCAAGTTGCTGTCGATGTGACAACACAGTCGAACCACGCCCCCTCCGCAGGAAGGCAATAAACAGACGGAACGGGACAAAGACCTTCCTCCCCACAGTTTGAGAGGGAGAAGATGGAAGACGGGAAAATTTTGACCAGCGAAAGGAAATTCTTAATGGTGTGAGGAGGGGCTGGGCTTCTGTTTGCTTAATGTGTGAGCGAGAATGAAAGGGGGATAGCCCGTTTCGGTCACTCCAAGAGACCAAGACCTCTCATTGGCGACGACTGCCAGACAATGTGGAGAGAGACCTTCGTCTTTGTCATGTGTACTGGAAGTTAATGAAGTGCATTGACATGTTTATTTAAACTCACATGCTACACAGTTACACGCGTAAATGGAATCTGAAGATGCAATTAACTACTCAAGTTGACAATATTCTCAAAGAAAAAAATCCATTGCCTGGACTAAGAATCGACTTTTGTATAAAAAAGAAATTACTTTATTGTAGACGGTATCACAAATGTTTCCTCCGCCGTGTTTGGCACAATGGGACTATGCGTCTTTGAATTTAAATGTGATATTTTTCCCACAAATATCTTTACAGCTCCCTTTTAGAAACAGTATTTTATTCTCTAACTTTATATAGAATTATTCTACTGTTAGGATACTTTTAAACCAACTCCCATCCACTCAACCATAGAATTCAGCAATCACTCAGTTTTTGTTTCCCATTAGAAATTACTTGGGATTAAACACGCTGCTTGCCGGACAGAGATATCTTTTCACCACACAATGTTAATACTTGGTCCAACTTCAACTCATTGGTGTATGTTACACTGCAACCTTTTACTTCATAATTTAAAAATAACCTTAATTCGAGAGGTAGGGACCCGATCAAAATGATTTCCATGGGCCGCTTTCAAATATCAACTACTTAACCTATCATAGTCGTTGGGTGGAGTATGTTGTTTACAATGCATTTGGAAAACAGAGCATTGGCGACTAGGGTTCACAACGTATGTTTTCTGCCTTGGTCATTCTAGGAAGATGTGATTAAGGCAGGGTAAATACATCCGTAAATTTTCCCTTCTACCAAAACAATCAATTATTTGCATTTAATTCACCTTACACAACTCTACAAAGACACCGGAAGAACTTCTATTTACATATTCTATTTACATCCTCCCTAAATTCAATGCCCATGTTATCGTCCTGATGAGTATAAGTAAAAAAGAAATAGCTGCTGACGTAGGAATATATGGCAGCCAGCTTAGAATATCAGTAACATTCCTTTCGTAATCTTTATAAAAAGGGTATGTCAATGGATACTAACTACTTCAGCGTCTTATGGAAACTGTACATTCATATTCAAAGTAATTATAAACGGGAAATATTTCCCAATGGGAATGATTGGATAGACAAACCTCAACAATTCTTGTTTTGTTTAAACAAGTCATATTGATTCAATCATCATACCTTTCCGATAACATGTGATTTCTTGTTGCTTAACTTTGGTTGTTATGATGTTACAATGCCTCCATGTTATTTCTCATGAAAATCATTGAAATCGACCAAACACATAGCCTAAAACTAAATCCCTATGGTGAAAAACAACTCGATGTCACTCATTTGACTCTGAAGTGCCGTAAATAGTATCTTCAGTTCACTCGATTAGTGAGTTCAGCCTCCACTCCATTATCCTAAATCAATTGTGTTGAGGCAACATTCTGTCGACCCCATATATACATTTCTTGGAGAGCAATAATTTTGTGCATTCCGCACAAAAGAAAGCCCTTTCCACAATTCTGGATGGAGGAAAGGCCCCCCTCTTCTGAAATAGACCTAAACACGTAAGTTTTTTTCTCATCGTATTCATAAATGTTAAAAAGTATATATGTGCTGATGTAATATGTATTGCATTTTATTTTGATATTTGAAAGACCTCCATCACACCACCAAAAGCACCAACAAAAGCACTCTGAAAAAGGATAACAATGATCAGGCCGACATCTCTGACAGGATTTCAGCGGAAAGGTGGAAAGCTTTTCCACTGAGAATTCCTACAAGTTGAGCATTGGCGTAATCCTTATCTGGCTAATCCAATCCAATTTTTCAAACAAATAAAACTCTCACAGTTCATTTACGCAATGCTGCCCAAGTTTTTAGGGGACATTATTAAAAAAATTATGCAGCCCCAATGTTTTACATTCTCTGCTGGGAACTTTGGTAGACTGCTAATGCCGCCCCTTGTTACCTTACCATTGATGCAGGAAACCCAAAGAAAAAGCTGGAAATTTTATATTCTATTTTTTAAAGTATATCTCCATAAAAAATCTTCTAATTGGAACTTTACCGTGAGTTTGTCAACACTAAATGCGAAGTGCTATGTTTTCCTCGGAAAATGGTAAGGACGCAACAAAGGCTCAACGCAATTCAGATGGTAATGATGAACGTAGAGGTGTATAGCATAGTGTATAGCACTATTGTAGAGGTGTATAGCATATTTTCCCATATCTGCTTATCTAATAATTCCACTTCTGTACGCCAGAGGCAATACTGAGAGCCTCCAACCTCGGTCCCCTGAGGGAACCCTCGCCTTCATGAATCTTTGGTCAAAGAGCCTGACGAGCCCAACCGACCACTAGACTGCTCCTTCTCCCCCACTCCAATCTGAAAACAGCGTTGCAGCCCTCTTCCCTTCAAATTCTCATGCTGGCCTCGCTAGGAAGATGAGCGAAGGTCCTTCGCCACCTGCAGCTTCCTTTCATTCTGGTGTGTTTACAGTTCACTTGAACACACAGTTGGTGAATGTGCGATCACAACTAATACGGGCTTTATACCACCCGAGGGGTGGTCGTGTGTGTTCATTCTCCATTTAATCAGCAGAGGGTACCCATTGAAATACAGCGAGGGGGGATAAAATATTGATCATGACTTGGAGGGTACAACCTATACCTACTCAATTCCGTGCTCAAAGCATATAAGCAGGCATAAAGCAATTCAGGGGACTCGGTAAGACAAAATGAATTGCTGATTGATAAATTAATTAATGTGAATTCATAATTGTGTCTATTTTAAGCTACTTTTTTCTAATTTACAAAAACTTTGTCCAGTACGACAAAGAAATACTGTCAAATGATTTCCTTGAGGGCCACACTGTGTGGTTAACATGTTTTTAGCGTCTCAATGTGTCATATAAAACGATGTGTCATATAAAATATTAAACTTGAATATAACTATGCATAAAAACTCCAAGGATTATTGGGTCTGATGAAATGATATTTACCAAATATTTCAAAAAGAAAGTATTTTTTTAAAGGCTTGTGACTTAACAGGTTAAATAATTATAGCATACCTACCACAAGCTAGATTATCTGAAATATTTGATTTTGTAATCATTCAACTTGTCCTATACGTATTTTGTAAATATGTCTCTGGACCAATAAATATTATAATTATCATTATTATTTATACCATGACAGTATTAATACTATTTAAATCCAATTTAGGAAAATTGCTACCAAGAGGCCATGTACATGCTTGCATTTACCTATGTGGCTGTCACAGTGACAGTGCACGAAAAGCAAAACAAAAATAAAGGGAGTCGCTTAAGCCTGGGTTGTTCAATTTAATATTTTCATAGGTATAAAATGACAATTACAATCGATTATGAGTATCTTTGGGTCAAGCACGGAGACATACAAGTCAAGCTGGCAACAAGCAATGAATTATGAAACACTTAATGGTGAACTTGAGCCACATTATGAAAGGGCAGCTGATGGACACTTCTCATTATTTTAAGAGGCGCCTGCCACTGCCTCCATGCATGATCAAAAGATTGTCACTCGCCGAATTCATCGTGTTACCTCGAGTTCATCATTCAGAATACTTCAAGTTTAGCTTCACCTCCTCTGAGAAAGAGTCACAGACCCTGCACGGGATGTTTTTTTCTGGCAACAGAAATGTGGAGGAAATACAAGATCGACAGCATTAATTCTATTTATGGTCCAAGGTCAATTGTTACCATAATTGTAGTTAAATCATAACAGAATCCATTGATGTAATGGGCAGTAATATAAGATGTGGTTGTAACATATTGTGTTTGTAATGGGCAGTAATATAAGATGTGATGGTAACAGAGTATTGGGTTAGCAGTGATTGTGGCTGTAGGTAGTGATCTCAAGTGTATATCTATCAGTGTTTCAGCATTATCTTTGAGTGAGTGTGAATCTGGAGAAGCAGTGACCCAGTTTGTCCTCCTAGATTCTGGTGTGCCGTCATGGAGAAGTGAACTGGATAAATAGATGCTCCTAGCATTTTCTTTGCTTTTATCCTTAAACTATTATTCAATTGTGTTCATCGGTTTACCTTCTGCTGTCTTCCTTTGGAGGTGCTTACTATAGTTTACTACCTTATTAATTTGTTCATATATTACTTAAATTTACTAGTGTATTAGCAGTGAATTCCTAACCTCTTGTCATTAATAATATCCATCCAACTTTTCCTACACGCCACATTCTATTTTTCCCCTCATCTTTTCCTCCACCCACTACAGTGAGAGTTCACCTGCTCACTCAACCCTCTCCATTGACATCACAACCACATCACGCAACTTGGTTTAGTTTTCCATGTGGGTTACCTGCGCCATTTCACAACTCTTAAGAAACTCTTCCAGGCAAAAAATATCGTAGTACTGTAAAGCCAGTAGAAAAGTATGGCTAGCTGCGGGACTGCAGCTGAACTCAACAGCAAGGCAAAGAGCAACCTCCTGGAGGCACGCATCGCCAAGCTGGAGAGGATGGTTGCAGAGATCCACTCTCTCGAGTCTCGAGTTACGGATTGTGCAGGAAATACAGTAAAATATCTTGGAATTACCTTAACCTCATATATACCGTGGGGAACACCCATACAAAACATATGCGGCACCGCATTAAAGCAACTAGCTTTGTTAAGTGTATAATAGGAAGGTCCTCGGATGAAAAAGGAAAAGAGAGATGCTACTTCGCTCAGGTTAGGCCACACCTCGAGTATGCCACAAGCATTTGGGACCCTGGTCATAAAGATTTAACAAAAAAAATTAACAGAATACAAAGAAAAGCAGCACGCTTCATTAAAAACTGCTACGAACAAACATAGTGTTACACAACTGTTAGCGGGATTAAGGTGGGAGCCCCTAGAGACTCGGAGGCTGCACGCTAAGTTTAGGCAGCTTGAGATATTCAGAACTGGTGTGTTTCAGAGCGACACACAGAATATTATCAATATGCCTCACTACATTTCTAGGTCTGATAGATGTGATAAAATAAGAGGGATACACCGCAGAATAGATAGGTACAAAAACTTGTTCTTTCCATGCACAATAAGCGACCATAACAGAAACTGATCTCCTCTAAATACACTCCCATAGTACATGTCACAATTTCACCTCCTAAAGTTTGACATCTTTACACAGCTGGTGACCTACCACCCCCTGCCACACGCCCATGTGGTGGCTCACATGTATGTAGCTGTAGATGCTCTAGTATGTAGATGTAGATGAACATAGCTTTAAGTCAATGGACTGACATTGTAGAAGTGTAGGTCATGACAATGCTGTTTATAGGCTAATTTAAGTAAATTGTTAGGAGTAATATGAACAATTTTTTTGTTGAGACACAATGGATGAAACTTTAACTCCAACCAAATGCAAACAAATACACTGCTGAGCAGTTAAATGTTTATATTAAGCAATCTCATTGAAGTCAAAGATTTTATTTCAGACAGTAAGATGAACCCACTTTACTTTCGCAGTCCATAAGGGAAAAAAAACATCACCTTAGATAAGTGCAAAAACAGTAAACCATTTACGAAACAACTTTAAAATTATCAACAACTCGACTGGAGCTTCATAAAAATACTTCAGTCCAGCTTTTCTTCAGGCAATTCAACTTTACTTTCGAGTTGCTCACTCATCGCTATCACTTTCTTTAAGGAAAGATTACACTGAATATATGATGCAGAAGCATTTTATGTCAACCTAATTCAACACCATATTTCCTTTAAAACAGAGCTGCACCTCAGTCTTCCCATTCACTGTCCAAATAAAACTGAGAAGCCCATCATTGTAGGAGAAATGAAACAACCTCCTAGTATGTTTTATTTCCCCCCTCTTGCTATGAAGCATAAGTCAACAAGGCAATCAAGAAGAAACAATTATTGTATTTCTAGGATTTCATCTATTCAAGAATAAAATTGGGTAGAAGTCAAAGGTTTGCAGGCACCTTAATTAAGAGACCAAAGTATGTATGCTGCGGTCTAGGGGTTTCATACCTGAGTAGCATTGGAACTGATCTTTCTTGCAAACCTTCTGGGGTGTTGTTGCCGTGGTGGTTGTCGAAACATTCTTCTCAATGCCACAGCCAATTTCATCACTGTTGTCCCCACAATCATTCACCATGTCACATTTCCACCAGTATGGGATGCACTTCTTGCTACTGCACATGAACATCCACTCAGAGCACGAATTCTGCAAATAAGAGAGGAAAGGCATAGAGAGACAACATGGAAACAATATATCATAAGATAAGCAGGAAACAAGCAAAACCAAGAAATGAGCAAGGAATCCATACAACTGAAATTACTTCATGATAAGACTTGTGGAGTTGAGAAAAATCTCATAATTTTCACCACCACCGATTTGATTACTCAAATAAAATTCTCTAGTTAATTCTTGGAACTTGTAATATATTTCTACTTCTGTTAACAACAAGGATCTTTCAACCAAAGTTTGGTAAAGTGTTTGTGGCTCACCCGCCTACATCTTGATGCATCATGGTGAACATTCAATTCATCTCCAGTCTTCATTTATGAATAAAACATTTTCCCTCGTATTTTGGAGTTACTTCACAATTAAAAGGATTACTTGAATGTACATAATGCCATCATTCATCTGCCTAGTCACATTATTTATTTAATTACATGGTCAAATTTCAACATGAGTTATTCAGAATACAAACATCCGGGAGAACATGAAATTCTTGCAATTCTCTTTAATTTTTTCCTCACAACCCAAAAAAAAAATTTCAAATTCACTGGAAGGCCTTCCCTTGTACTGCTACAATAATGATAATAATAAGGGTACAAAAGCAGACCACCAGCCTCCACGTGGCATACCTGGTAACGGCTCTGCCAGCCAATGGTGGACGTCTGCATGTGGGGCTAACCACCCCACATGCAGTTTCATCTGGTTCCGCGAATGACGACCAGAAGTGCCACCCAAAACCGGCCCCTCTCGGATGGGGGCCCTAGTGGAGTTGGGTGTGGCAATGATAAAAATACCACCAAGAAGAGAGTTCATATGGAGTGGACGGAAACCCTAAGGGGCGACCTCGTTGCATGCTATGCTGCCAGCGAGCCCAATCGCAGGCGGTATATGGTAAGGATGCACTCTTTGTGGTGTGAGATGCATCCTGAACATAACCACCTTTCGCAGCAGAATCTGCACGACTATGCCAACCAACTGCACAAAAAGGAAACTCCCCAACAACCACATGTTCAGAGGAATACACCCTAGGCCAGACCACCCTCCTTGACACAGTCTCTCCACAGGCTGTTTTGACAGCCACTGCACCGTTGGTACTGCCGACAAGTAGGGAGGAAGCAGATCAGGCTGACTCTGAACTCCGAACGCGGTTGTTAAACGAAATCACTTATGATGTAGGACAAACCAGGCAGAGAGATATCCATCAGAAGATCTCTCTGCGGACTAACCTCCTGACCAGGTTGAATGGCTTTATCGACAAAATCCTAACGGAGACGTCGGACCTCTGGATGGTCAACTGCGTGGTCTACGCTGCTGCCAAAATAATAGCCAACTCCCAAATGCCCACCTCTGGGGAGAACAAAGCAGAAAAATGGCTGGAACAATTGGAGGCCAAGATCACGGTGGCAAGACGGCAGGCTTCGAGGATTCAGTGTATGATGGAGTACATGACATCTGGGCGGGCTTTCACACCAAAAGTCCGGTGCATAGCACGCAGCCTCAGATTTCACCATCACACACTGAACAAGAGCGCGCTGCTCACCATGAAGCAGCACGCAGCAGCAGAGGTTGATAGAGTTCGGGCACTCACCACGGCCCAGAAAAGCTCCTGAAGAGGAGTAATGCCGTAAGGGAGAACTCAACCTTCCTTCTTCACCCATCCTGTCTCTTTCGGTCACCTCAATCTGTCGTCGAATCTCCGCCACCCGTCCAAGAGGTAGAAAGTTTCTGGAGGGATATCTATGAAACGTTGACGCCATTCAATGGAGACACTCCGGCCATAGGCCTCTTTAAAAAGTTTTGCGACTGCCACCTACATGAAGTGGATGGACCTGTTTCAGTCAGAGAGAGTGATGTGAAGAAGACCTTCTCTGGCAAGAAGAATTTCTCGGCCCATGGAATGGATGCCGTGAATAACTTCTGGTGGAAGAAGTTTACTTCCACCCACCGACATTCGCCAGAATCTTCACGTCATTTTTCTCAAGTAGAGAAGAAATTCCACCGTGGCTGACTGAGGGACGCACGGTTCTAATACCTAAGAAGGGAGAGTTGTCCAATCCTAAGAACTACCGCCCTATAACCTGCCTCAACCCTGTATACAAGGCGTTCACCTCCATCTTGAGCGACCTTATCCTTCACCAGGTCCAGCCGGTTAGGGAGGAGGTATACGAGCAGAGGGGTTCAAAGCGTTGAATCGTGGGATGTAAGGACAACCTGCTCATTGATAGATGCATATGCCAGGATGCCATCCAGCGTAAGCGCAATCTATCAATGGCCTGGGTGGACTACAGAAAGGTGTTTGACACCACTTCACATGAGCTCATTGTAGCCATGTTGAAGTTGATGAAAGTCCACCCAGAGATTGTGTCCTGCATCCAATGCCTGATACCACTCTGGAGAACGCGCTTTGTCCTGATGGCAGGCAAGCGGTGTATCTCGAGAGAGTTGGTATCATACCACCGTGGCATTTTCCAAGGCGATAGCTTGAGCATCTTGCTGCTATGCATTTCCCTCCTACCTCTTTCGCTAAGGCTAAGACAAGGGAAAGGATACATGTGCGGTGTGCCAGGTGACAGGAAGCATAAGGTCACACATTTATATACCTGAAGCTCGATGCTTCCAATGCAAAAGACCTTCGCGTGGCCCTGGACACCATACTGGAGTACAGTGAGGCTATAGGGATGGAGTTCGGATTGGACAAGTGTGCCTCCATCCACCTGACCAGAGGAAGATTTTCGGAGTACAAGGAAGACGTGCACCTCGTTGACAGGAGCGTCATTCGCCACCTCAAGGGCGATGACAGCGATGAATATCTCGGTGCCCCCCAAAGCCAAATGCAGGAGGTTGCAGCAGTGAATGAGAGAGTCACCGCCAAGTACAGACAGACTCACAGGAAAATCTGAAGTTCTGAGCCGTCTGGCAAGAGAAAGGTTCTTGCCATGTACATGTTCGCGGTTCCGACACTGCTGTACACCTTCGGATGCATGAAATGGAATGTCAACGAGTTGCAGAACCTCAACAGGGGGACGAGAAAGATTATGACCATCTATAGAAGTCTTCATCCAAAATCTTCCGTCGCCAGACTGTATCTCCCTCGCAGTGTTGGTGGTAGAGGTCTGTTGAGCCTGGAGTGTCTCCACAACAGAGTTTTCCTTGAAACAGCAAGCCGAGTGCTCAAAAGCAGAGACCCTCTGCCAAGTCTCGTAAGAGATCACTAAGGTGCTGGAGTAGGGGCGTTTCTCTTCCAGGCAGCCAAGAGAGCAGCAGACGAAACTGGTATGGACTTTGACCTGACATCAGACGGTACCGACGACGATAAGTCCGTCTTGTCGTTGAAGGGAGACGTCCTTAATCTCAAAATTAAAAAGGCTGAGCAGAAATCCTTGCTCAAGTAACACACAGATAAGCCCATGCATGGATGTTTCTATCGAAACGTGGACAAGCACAGGCTATCGAAGGAGCTGACGTTTGCCTTCCTTCATTCCGCGGGTCTCATGTCCGAAACAGAGGGTTTCGTTCTCGCGTGCCTGGATGGTGTCATCAAGACTCTCATGTACCGCCGCATTATATTCAAGACGGAGGTTGTGGACACGAGATGCAAGGCATGCCGAGCCCAGCCGGAGACTTTGAGCCACCTTCTCTCCGGCTGTAGCTATTACGGCAAGTCAGCGTACATTGCTAGGCACTATGATGCGGCCCTGCGGGTGTTATATTTCCATCTTCGACACCATTTTGGCATGGACGATACTCCTGTGCTGCCGTATGCCCCTGGAGATATTGAGTCTGTCGTGGAGAACGATAAATGCCCCATCTGATGGAATTACTCCTTTTCTACCACCAGGCAGTTGGAGGCGACCAAGCCTGATATCATTCTCCTAGACCACCTCTCACGCTCCATGTTCGTGATAGAGTTTTCGGCCTCGGCTGAAACCAACATGAATGCAAAGGAGGCGGAGAAATGGACGAAATATCAAGACCTGTTTTTTGAGCTTCGGCAAATGTACCCAGGACACACTGTTAAACTGGTAGTCCTTATCATAGGTGTGCTCGGTGGAGTAAAGGGCTCGCTGCTGGAGAGCATCAAGTGCATTCCGTCCTGCATGGCACAGGCGGAGTCACTTGCAGCTCCCATGCAAAAGGCTGTTATACTTGGGTCCCTCCGTCTACTCCATACGCACGACCCAACTGCAGCGTAGCCACCAATCCGATGGGAGTCTGACGTGGCTGCGATAACTTCCAAACCCCTCTTGAGTCCTCGGTGATTATGACGGCAATGAAACCCGATGCTGGCCGAAGACCTGGAGGGAAATGTTATGAAAGTTACTTTAACCCTTTTACTGCCAGCGGGCTGATATATCAGCCCTCGCTGGATGTGCGAAAACTGCCAAGGGCTGATTTATCGGCCCAACTTTTTTGACATTTTTTACTACGTGTAATGATGCCTTTTAATGGCTCAAGTCTCATTTATCGGCTTGAACTTTATCTTTGCTGCTTACCAAAATGGTTTCACTTGCCTCATGAGTTCTCCTGTGTTTTTTCATTATGCTCGGCCCAGAGTCTTATTGCACATGCTCGGCCCAGTATCGAATTTCACAGTAACATGTTTTGTGCTGGTCACAGCTCTCTCTGGACTATATCCTTATATGTATGCTGCCTACTCAAGGCCTCCCATCTCATTTATCATTGGCATGTGCTTTATTTCTGCTCTTACTAAGATGTTTTCACTCTGTATATGCTGGGTTGGTTTGAGTGAGCACGTCTTCGGTTTCGTCGCTGAGCGACATCATCAAAGTACCTCACTAAGTGTTTCATTCAAAACCATGGAGTCATTCCACTAAGTTACGCCTGAAACCATTACTTTGACCTATGTAGGCTGATTGTTCACATTATGCTTGCCTCATAACCTCTTCTGAGCTTTTTCGTTACCCTCGGGCCAGTATCATACTCTCTTTCGTGCAGGTCAGAGCTCGTGCTGGTCTGAGTAGGCGAGGACTGTTTACTCCGTGGTTCGTAGTATTTATTTTACAGTGTCAGTTTCCAGCAAGATTACCAAATATTCTTGTATTCATTAAGTAATTGTTACATAATATTATATCATACAGTTTTACATTACTATAAAATACAAGATTTCCGTGTTTTTATAGCCTTCATTGTATTTTCGCGAATTTTCCTTGCTCACATATAACAGTGACTTTTATGGTGTTTATTGCACTTTGTCATATTATTTATTTGCTGGACCTTTCTTGTTGTCTAATTTTACTAAGAATTGGTGCAAAACCTGTGGTGTTCAATTCTTACATAACTGCGTCTAATTGGAAAAATATTTAAGTTTTTTGAATTCAAGTACCTAAATAAGTTTCCGGAACTATGCGCCCCTCTTTCTCAATGTCGTTTAGTGTTGGACGAGTAGATACAGCAATTTACAATTTATAATTTTGCATTTCGATACAATTTACAAAATTGTATTTTAGGGTTGTTCCTGTGGCAAATGTCCAAATATTTGAAAAGTAAGGATATTGAAGATGCGCTCGTCGCTAATGATGATAACAGTGATTTGCCATCAGAGACCTCCGATGAAGAGATTTCTTCTTCTAGCAGTGAAGAATCTTTCGTTAACACCTCAAGGCCAGGGACAAAGAGGCGTCAGATCTCTTCTTCCTCTGAGGAAGATGACTCATATGGGTCCGACCAAGAAGAGGATAGAAATGCTGATCCAGGCAAAGCAGAGTGGGTCAAAGAGAGAGTGAATGGTGATAACCCTCCAAAGATACCCATTTCTATAGTTTCTATTTCCATAGTTTCTAGAGACACCAGGACTGATGCATACTCCTTCAAGTGATGCACAACCAATCCGATACTTCTGTTTATTTTTTACGCAGGATCTATTGAATGAAATTGTTAGGGAGACAAATGCATACCCTCGACACTTACTCAGTGGTGATAGATGTCTTACTCCCAATGCTCGCGTGAAAAATTTGGAAAAAATAACGGTTGCCGAACTAAATGCATTTATCGCATGCACTTTGAATATGGGTATAATTCGAAGGCCAACAAGTGAATCCTATTGGTTCACTCAAAAATTGCAATACATCAGATGGTTTCACAAGATGATTCCTAGAAATTGATTCCAATAAATCTTGAAATTCTTTCATTTAGCTGACACAAAAAATCTACCTCATCCAGGGGAAGCAGGATATGATCCTTGTGCCAAAATACAGCCCCTCATTGACCATGCCAACTTATTTTTCAGGCACCACTTTACCCCCATGAGTATCTGAGTATTGATGAAAGCTTGGTTGGCACCAAAAACCATACACAACTACTTCATTATACTCCTAGTAAGCGTCATCATCGCTGGGGTATAAAGTTCTGGATGTTATGCGATTCCGTGTCGCACAATTTGTTATCTTTTTATTTTTATAGAGGCGCTAAGAGCTCAGAAGAAAAGGAGCTAATAAAAAAGTTTGGCTTGGCTTACACAGTTGTAGAAAAGTTATTGAAGATGGGTAACAATCTAAACAAAGGTAAACATATTTTAATGGACAATTTTTTCACATCAGTACCTCTAGCTGAATACCTATAGAGAGTAGGAACTTATGTAACTGGGACTATTCGCAGGAATAGGAAATCTATTCTGATAGAATTAAAAGAAGAATTTCATGTAGGAGAAGAGCGGTACTATCGTAGTGGCCATATTCTTGCTGTTGCCGTGCAGGAAAAAAAATCCCAGCGATTTCCTGAAATTTTTCTTTCGACAAAATGCAAAGCAGAAAAGAGTAAGCATTCATCTACAAAGCGAAATCAGGTAAAAGACATGGAGAAGCCTACCATTATTCAATCCTATAACGATTATATGGGAGGAATTGACACATAAGACATGATGCTCTCTACCTATCTAGACGAGAGACGTACAGTAAAATACTGGAAAAAGATGTTTCAATATTTTTTCGCGCATGGTACTCAAGTCCTATTTAATATATAAGGAAAATTTGACATCTGGAAAAAGACCTTTGTCCAGGCAACATTATACTATTAGTACAATTGAGGAACTTGGCATAGAATGGCTTCAAGAAAGCAAAACAGAGGTAGGCAACCAGCATCATCAGTTACATGTGATGTCAAAAAACTTATAAAATTGCCAAATAAAAAAGAGAAGGACTGTCGTGTTTGTAGTATAAGAGGTAAAAAGGGAAAAGGTCCAAGAAAAAGATCCCGAACTGTGTGCGCTAAATGCAATAAAGGCCTTCACAGTGAATGCTTCCATAAGCATGTGTGCATCACCTTATGAGAGCTTGAGTGTACAATCATAAAAAATATTTTATAACTCTTGCAAATATATATTGATCATCATAAAAATGTACCATTGGAGAGTTAACTAATTGTTTTCAATAATAAATACTGTTTCATCCCATGTAAATTATATTAATCTAATCATAATGTAAAATAAACTTAGAATTATGAGTTTCTTTACAATAAAAATAATTAAATTCTTATTTTTTCCTTTATAAAAATAATGTTCAACCCCCTTAAGTCTTGCATGGTATTAAGCCCCAAACATATCTTAAGCATTGGGAAAAATCTAGATGCATTAAATAAAATTAAGTTCTAGAAATAATTAAAAAACTGAAATCTTGCAAACTTCCTGAAAACAGCCTTGGCAGTCTTTGCACATCCCACTCAAAATGGGCTGGCAGTAAAAGGGTTAATAATAATAATAATAATTTTTATTGATCCCAGGTCAAGTTTACACATGAAAAGGACAAGTCAAAGTATATACAAGCTATATATGTAGAGCTATAGACGTAACATCATACACATTATACACAATTACATGTAATCACAAAGTCATAGTTAATTAGTAAAAAATAAAAGTTAATTACCCAGGAACTCCTCTACGAGGTACAAGGAATTATTAACGAGATACACCCAAAGTTTTCTCTTGAAGATAGAGAGAGATTTAATTGTTTAAATTTCAGGAGGAAGTGCATTAAAAAATATTAATCCAACATAGACAGGACTTTTAGAATACAATTTTAAGTTATGTACAATCAATTGGAAGTCTTGTTTCCGTCTGGTGTCATGGTTATGTCTCCATTGTAACCTTTAAATTTAAGAATAAATGTTCTTCCTTAACATACAAAATTGAGTAAAAGATATAAATACATGGATGGATCAGAACTTTCAGCTCCTTAAAAAGGTACCGGCAGCTTTGATATTTCCCCGCCCCAGCCAGAATCCATATAGCCCATTCCTGCAGTCTGAAAAGCCTCATTGTGTGGCGTGAATGCCCCCAGGCAACAATACCATACTTAGCCTACTAAATATGTAAGCATAGTATACAGACATAACTATCTTTTCAGTGGTAATTGGCACAAGACGTCTCAACAGATAAAATCCAGAAGCAATTTTTGGGGAAATAGAGGTAATATGTAGCTCCCATTGCATGCATTCATCTATTAGCACAGCCAGAAATTTAGTGATAGTTGAGCCAGAAAGCACTGTACCATTTAGTTTTAGGAGTGGACTTGTTAATAATTTTTTCTGATGAGGGTGGAATTGAATAAATGTAGACTTACAAGGGGAGTGTCAGGTAGCCGGGTCTCAGATTTTGTTCAAACTCGGTAGTTGTACAGACCGCTGTATGTGGTTCATGAATCACCCCACATATAGGGTTATACAACCAATAGTTTAAACAAAAAAGGCCTTTAAACATTTTTATCTAGGGTAAGTACCCTTCCAATAAGCACCCTCTCAACTGACGAAGTGGCCGGGTGGCTACCGTACTGGGCTATGGAGTATGAGATCACGGGTTCGATCCCGGCATGATGCAATTTTTTTTCCGCCGTTTTTTTAAGTTTTTCCTTTTCGAATTCTTACAATGCGCTCAAGATTTTGTTATTTCTACTCGAAATATTATTTTTGTGCGAGGCAAATTTTTCATTTGCATACACGTCAGGCTTATTCTCTTTTTTTTCGGTCAAAGGCAGCCTTCTAATTATGTCACTTCCTTATCTTTACAAGACTTATTTTCATTATTCTTTCATGCACATGATTTCCATTTATTATCATTATTTAATTAAATCGTGTCCATATTTTTACAAATCAAGGATTAAATCTTCAAATTTCTCGTGTCTTGGTCATAAACGAATAGTATTTATTATATACCAACGTTTCGGAATTCAATCTTTCCATCATCAGGGCTGTTACAAAATATCAAATTACATTGAAGGTCAATAGCATTGACGGTAAATAACAATGATGATTCTTAAATCGCACAGTCACGGATCTATAATACTTGACTTGCCGTAACTTTATCATTGTGCATATGAGAATAAAATCGTGGTCGAGATTCGTTGAGTTTTCTCCACTCGAATCGATATTTTCTTGCTAGAAGTAGAAAAAAGCAATATTTGCAAACAAGGAGCTTTTCGGGAAACTCATGTTGATGGCATTTTGTAGATTCGTGTACCCTCGCGGGTTGACCTTCGGACACTTGCAGGAACACATTCACCGAATTTGTACAAGGGCTATATTATGGCCGAGTGTTCATGCATTTATGTAAATTTGGGTTAGCCTTACCAGAGCGCAATGCGGTTAAAAATAAACGGATTTCCTTGGTGTTTAGTATCAAATTAAACAGTAAATTATGAACTAACTTCATATATTATTTATTTTCTAGATATTCCCCGATTAAAAAATTTAGCCAATTAACTCATGTTCCACTAATCTGTCCCTTATTGGGTGGGGCCCTTTCCCCGAAATCTCGTGAAAAGGGTCAGAAGGGGATTGAAAGGGTCTTCTACCTGCTCTGCCCCTCGCAGTGGAAAAGAGGGTCTGTCCTCCTTCGAATATTTCACGCACAGAATTTTCGCACACAGTGGAAGACTTGCCAACTAGCTGCCGCAGCTGAAGGGTTTAGGGAAATGTGTTCACGCATCTACTCGCGTGGGTACACGCGAGTGACTGACTGACTCGCGGGTGACTGTGCGATTAAAGAATCATCATTGTTATTTACCGTCAATGTTATTGACCTTCAATGTAATTTGATATTTTGTAACAGCCCTGATGATGGAAAGATTGAATTCCGAAACGTTGGTATATAATAAATACTATTCGTTTATGACCAAGACACGAGAAATTTGAAGATTTAATCCTTGATTTGTAAAAATATGGACACGATTTAATTAAATAATGATAATAAATGGAAATCATGTGCATGAAAGAATAATGAAAATAAGTCTTGTAAAGATAAGGAAGTGACATAATTAGAAGGCTGCCTTTGACCGAAAAAAAAGAGAATAAGCCTGACGTGTATGCAAATGAAAAATTTGCCTCGCACAAAAATAATATTTCGAGTAGAAATAACAAAATCTTGAGCGCATTGTAAGAATTCGAAAAGGAAAAACTTAAAAAAAAGGCGGAAAAAAAATTGCATCATGCCGGGATCGAACCCGTGATCTCATACTCCATAGCCCAGTACGGTAGCCACCCGGCCACTTCGTCGGTTGAGAGGGTGCTTTTTGGAAGGGTACTTACCCTAGATAAAAATGTTTAAAGGCCTTTTTTGTTTAAACTATTGGTTGTATAACCCTATATGTGGGGTGATTCATGAACCACATACAGCGGTCTGTACAACTACCGAGTTTGAACAAAATCTGAGACCCGGCTACCTGACACTCCCCTTGTTAGTTTTGTTTACCATAACACTATTTGCATAATACCAGCTAACAATGGAATCAATCGCCTGTTGTGTAAAGTTAATGTCCTGAGAATACTTCATGAGGTGGTTAGTATCATCAGCGTACATGATTATGTTATCAGTATTAACATATGATGGTAAGTCGTTTATGTACAATACAAAAATATGGGGCCCAAGACTGACCCCTGTGGAACTCCTTTAGATACCATATGTATTTTAGAGTAGCCGTTCAAATATACTGCCTGGGAACATTCACTGAGGTAGGATCTAAGCCATTGGTTAGCAATACCATTGAGTCCATAAGTATTCAATTTTTTTAGGAGAACATCATGATCCACACATTCAAACGCTTTTATCAAATCTTAGAAAACCCCCATGACGTCACTATGACTGTCCAGGAAACTCAGCACAGAATCAACAAATTTAGATATGGCCTATTCAGTGCTTTTTCCTTTAAGGAAACCATATTGTGAAGTAGAAATTATTTGGAACTTCTACAAGAAGGATGATTTTCTTTTGCATATGATACCTTCAAAAACTTTTGAAAAAATACAAAGAATAGAGATTGGTCTATAGTCAATCATATTGAGTTTGTTGCCGCCCTTGAAAACAGTACCTATTTTGGCTGTTTTTAATTGACTAGGAAAAGAACCGGAAGTGAAGGAAACATTAATTAAGTGAACAAGGGGGGCAAGCTGGTGGAGTTTAATGGTACCTTTTTACAATAGAGCTTGGGATACCATCATACCCTATTGAAAATTTAAGAGCTGATTATACTGAGAATTTGCTTTACCTCTAAGATATCAGTTGTATGGAGAAAAATATTATTTACTGGACCAGTATGTGGAGAGGGCTTTTTCATTGTGGTCTTGTCAGACTGCATTTGCAAAGAGAGCTGATTAACAACATTTATAAAGTGATTATTGAAACAATTTGCTATTTCCTCTGGACTGTAAATAGTATTGCCCTCAAGGGATATGGATTCTATATGGTGGTTATCTTGGGGTGTAGAGGTAGCATCTTTAACTATTTTTCATGCAGTTTTAGAAGGATTGCATGATCTACTTAATAATTCAACATTGAAATTCCTCTTTGTTTCTAAAATTGTCTTTGCATAGTGCTTTCTATTAACTCTATAGAGATTTTTAGCTGCCTCAGTATAGCTAGCTTTCATGTCATTATACAACAGTTTCATTCTATCAGATATCATTCTGATTTCAGGTGTTACCCACTTATTTTTCCTATTAAAGTTGTTTCTTTGCTTGAAATGCTTATAAGGAAAACATACATCAAAATGATACAAAAATGTGTCCAAAAAGGCTTTGAATTTTTCATCGAGAGAATTTGCTTGGTACACTGCTTCCCAGGTTTCCTTTTCCAGGGCATTATTAAATTCATTTAGGCCATATTGGGAGGATTGATTCCAAGTAGGTTGGCAGATAGAGTCTTTGGGGTTCATTTGAAGAATAGTTACCGAGGCTACATGGTCGGACAGGCAATTGTCTATCACTAATGTTTCTAGACAGGAGTAGCTAGTAAAGATATTATCATTAATAATAATTATATAATAATAATAATTTTATTTGTCTAAAGATCATACGTCACAGAGATCAATGCATAGATATAAGACACGTCAAAGTTATTGAAACTAAGAATTACATGTTTCCATCAAAATACAAGATACACTGCACTAAAAATTGATGACAAAAACAGCAAACAATTGAGATAGAACAATACGAAATACAATGATAATACAAAACAACTAAACTTTGCTATAAAACTCATTTACGCTGTAATAGCATTTCTTTACAAGATATTTTTTTAGTTCGGCCTTGAACTTTTTTTCTGGGGTAGTACATCTTAAATATGGGGGGAGTAAATTAAACACTTTAGCGCCAACAGCAATGGGGCTCCTAGAGGCTATTTTTGGTTTATGGAGGGTGTCATGTAAACTTGAATGGGATCTTGTCAAGTGATTATGAATATCACTATTAACCTGTAATTTGTGAAGGTTAACCTTAATTAAAACACATAATTTATAAATATATAGGCATGGCACTGTGAGGAGCCTTAATTCCACAAATAATGGTCTACAGGAGTGTGTATTTGATTTCCCCATAATGATTCTTATTGCCCTCTTTTGTATAAGGAATACTTTGTTAAGGAGTGTTATGGCCAATCCCCAGAATTCAATTGCATAGTTGGCCTTGTTCACAAAGTTAGAGTGATATAAAGTCAATAGAACATCTTGAGATACTGTGTCTCTGAGAAATCTCATTCCATACAAGACTACAGATAGCTTTCCAGTTAAATTGGAGACATATGTTGACCAGTTTCCTGAATTTTCAATTATTAAACCTAAGAATCTACTGTTATCAGCTGGAATGAGACTGTCATTCTTTAGGGTTAATTGACCAAAGCTTTGTGAGGAATCATGATTAAACAATAATATTTGTATTTTTGCAGCGTTTAGCTTTAATTTGTTAGCGGTACTCCAATTCCATACTGAGTTTAATACGTCCTGACTGTTGCGATGCAGTTGTCACATTGTCAGCAGAGATTATAAAGGTAGCGTCATCTGCATACATGATGGGTTTAATCCTATTTACATTGATGGATGATGGCAAATCATTAATGAATATAAGTAATAAGAGAGGGCCAAGAATACTTCCCTGGGGAATGCCTATGTTTATCACATTTGGTTTAGATTTGCCCTTTGTATTATGCGAAACAATTTCCACACACTGTCTTCTGTTACTTAGATATGAATCTAACCATGACAAAGCTACACCTCTTACTCCATAGTTCCAACATTTTTTGAGGAGGATTTGATGGTCAACCATGTCAAAAGCCCTTGAAAAATCTAGTAGGAGCGCTAAAACTCGGTCTCCATTGTCTAGAGAATCTGAGATGAAAGTCCAGGCATCCAAAAGAGCATCGCCTGTTGACCTTCCCTTACGGAAACCCCACTGAAAATTGGAAAGGATACTACATTTATCTAAATATGAAAGCAACCGGTTGCAATATATTCTTTCAAATACTATCGACAGCTGGGGCAGTAATGAAATTGGTTGATAATTAGCAATGTCGTCTTTGTCCCCTTTTTTTTGTACACCGGTACCACACGACTGGGTTTCAACTGGTCTGGGAAAATACCCAGTCTCATAGAATCATTTATCAAGTGCGGCAGTGGTTTTTACTATTGTGTGTTTACAGTCTGCAAGTAGCCTACCCGACACCTCATCAATACCAGGAGTTGAAGACTTAGATAATGAGCCTAAGCACGACAAGACTTCCTTTTCATCACATGGTTGAAGGTAAAGGGAAGAAACTAGAGATTTACTGTTTATTGTGCTACCCATACCAGGATTACCCGAATCAATTTTTGGGAGATTGCAAAAATCTTCATTCGCTAGGTTGCATATAATTTTTACATCAGTGATCAAAGATCCATCTTTTTCATAAAATTTAGGAGTGGATGAATTATTCTTTTTACCTAACTCATCCTTGATTATGTTCCATGTTTCTTTTGTTTTGTTCTAAGCATTGGCAATTCGCCGATCATTGTAAGTTTTTTTCGCATGCTTTAGAAGTCTACGATATGCTTTTTTTCAGCTTAAGAAATTCTGAATATTCCTCTTGGCTACAACCTAATTTGCATCTGGATGACTTATCTTTCATGATACGTGAGAGGCTTATTATATTTTCAGTCACCCAGGGTTTTCTTTGTTTATTTTTATGATTTTTCACTATAACTGTGGGTATGCAATAATCTATGTGGTGAAGCAGTTTGTCATAAAATAAACTGAATTTGTCAGTGAAGGCATTGGGTGAATAAATGTCTTCCCAAGGTTCAAACATTAAGGAATTTTTCAGACAGATGACATATTCTAATGAAAATAGCTTGAAGGTGGATTTTCCAAAAACGTTAGACTGTATAGCCAGATTGAAACCAGTCATAATCATACTGTGGTCTGATAGACCAAGATCTGCAACAAAAGTAGAAGTTTTATCAGGATCAAGGCTTACCATATAAGTCACCATATAGTCAATTGAAGTTTTGGAAGTGGCGGTCACACGGGTGGGTACATCAACTAAACAGTAGAGTCCATAAGAATTAAACACATTAAATAGGTCAGTGCTTTGTGTAGAATGCACTAAGGAGTCACAATTGAGATCACCAGTTATCACTACTGTGTGCTTACTAATATGAAGGGAATCTAGTAGCTTGTCCAGTTTATCTAAAAACATGTTGAAGTCACCTGATGGAGATCTATACAGAGAGATTAGAGCAACACTCCCTAATGTAGTTTTTACTAGGCACACAGCACACTCAAAATGTTTTTTTCTCAATCAGTTCAGTAACATTAAAGGAACGAACATCACTTTTCAAACTGTTGTGAGCAAAGATAGCCACACCACCATTTTTAAAAGTTTGTCTTCCAAAAAAACATACCAAGTTATAATTACAGAGAGAAATCACTCTAAGTTCATCAGATTTCATCCAGTGTTCACTAACACATACAAAGGTGGGCTCTATGTCACTAAGGGAAACCTCCAACTGAGAAATTTTGTTCCTCAGGCATTGTATATTAATGTGCACTATCCATAAACTAGTACATGCGTAATAAATTCTATCTTTTTGTCATAAGGACATAACTTTAGGTACTTCGTTAATTACAGTGTCTGAAACATCAACATTAGGTGGAATTTCATTACTTACAACCTTGGTAATACAGTTTATCAACTCAGCGCATAATTGATTTTTTCCCTTATTGTTAAGATGAAGACCATGAGTCGTGTGAAATCCACGGTCAATGCCATTTACATTAATCATATTGACATGGTTATAGTTGTTGCTTAATTTTTGAGTTCCTCATTTACTCTTTTTGCCTCTATATACGCAGGAGTCATAAGAAATATCATGACGATGAGGGATATTTACATTTGTAACATTGGTATGCAGAAGCTTTGGGACCAAGTTATACATGGTATTTAACATGTCATCGCCCTTATTTAAATAGACATCGTTGGTGCCAGCCATGATGATGATGTGATCACTCTTAGTTAATTTTTTTGAGTTTTCCACACAGGATTTCGTGATCTCACTTATGCCGGCGTTCGGGAACACTACACCACATGTTCCGTATTCTTTACTAACCTCCCTCTCAGCGATTTTAGCAGATAAACCACGGCCGTGGCTATCCGCATACAACAAAATGGACTTTTTTTTTCAGTTTCTGCCTCTTGTAGTGTTGCGTCTTGATGACCATTTTCACATTCTTGTTGTACAAGGGGACGGGATGCACTACACTATCAGCACTATTGTCATGAATATCACTTAGGATTTCAAATTTGTTACATAGCGGCAGCGTGGGTGAAAATGGAGCTTTTGTTCTGGATCTGATTGCAGGTAAGGTGCCGTGTTGTATCCATACCTCATTGAAGGCCGGGGTTGATTGAGCTGCATTTCTGGAACTGCATACATGTCTCTTTTCCAACGTCTTTATCTGCAACTCCAAATCTCTGTTTTTATCGCACAGTAATGTCATGTCTAATAGTAACTGCGATATCGTTTTGTCTTTGGCAGCAACTTTGCGTTGAAGTGCAGTGTTCTCGCTACGAGATGAGCATAACGAACACGCCAAGCACACCCAGGTTTTCTCGACTTATGATACGTTTACAACGCCCCTGGCACAGTTTATATGGAATAACGACAGACAAGAGTTACAACTAATCCCATTTACCACTTTTTTTTGGCAGACGTAACATTTGAGACTATTACTCGTTAATTTACCGGCACCGTTTAAATTTACAAAAGACTCATTCAGTGCCATCTTGAAAACCGCAGGTGGCAGAATTGGCTGTAACTCTAGTTGGTTGAGAGACTGTAGGCAACATATTAAACATAAGAAATGTATCAAGCATTTGGGTTCTTAGAGTAGTTTCTACTTTCAAATCTACATTGAAGTCCCCTCCGACAATTGGATTAGTTGAACCCTTACTCAATACAGCCAGTGTTTGAATTAATCCATGAAGAAATTTTGCAAAATCTCCACTACAAGATCTGTATGAGCAAACTATGGGTATTTTGACACCAATAAATGTGATATCAGCAGTGCAGCGTTCATAATCAAATTCTATGCTAATCTTTTCTGTACATGTAAGATTTTGTGCAGCAATGAAATTTTTCACAAAAATATAAACACCACCACCTTTGGTGGACTCCCTACAAAAATTACAGATCATATAATAGCCATTTATACCAACACTATTAACTTCGTTTCGATGCAGCCAGTGTTCAGTTATACATATCACATCCGGCTCATGGGAGTCTAAAAACAGTTCAAATTAATTAATCTTTGATGTAAGACTTAAAATATTTAAATGCATGATTTTTAGACCTAAAACAGATGGACCACCATGATCATGACCATTATGAAATGCACTAGTATTTGAGAGCATAGCTACCATTGAAGGATCACTATTAGCGTGACATGCACGCATCGCCGGGATCGTTAACCCGGTGGAATATTCGCACAAGCTATCCGAAAAAAATACGGCTTCACCAGAGTATTTTCAGGCCAGAAGAATGGAGTAGATAAAGTTTTATGATGCTATCATCAACCGACACTCGAAAGGAGAAAAGGACCGACACTCGATATGCTCCTTTCGTCACCGTCAAATGCTCTATCTCCACAACCTTAACCGGGATTTTCGTAAGAACATAGTCCTTAACCATCTAGGGAGTAGTGTTCTCCCTGAAATTCCATACATGAACATGTGTTTTCCTCGGGATACCAGATAACGGGCCATCGGTAACAGCTGTTCCAACGATAACCCTGGACTTTCTTTTTCCTTTGTTCCCGCATAATTCCACCCAATTTCCTTCAAAATTATCCTTCTCGATCAACTGAGATTCACCAAAACCCATATTCTTTACGGAGTCACTAGAAATATCCACCCAAGGCATTGAAGATGTACCTGACTTTGCAAGTACGCTTACTCCAAGCAGTGGGGAAGTAGCTGAATCACAAATAGAGGAGGCACACTGTTTTGAGATATGTTCACGGACATGTGGTATAGTTAGAGCAGCAGTAGAAGATATATTGGGTTTTGAATTATCACTTTTGTTCACAGAAGGTTGTCGAGTAATTCCTACGGGATAGTCCACACGAATCATTTTCGAATTAGAGTTCAACTTATGGACATTTATAGCAGTAACTGCAGCCACAGATGAAGTAGCAGATGGGCTGCTTTGATGCTATGCAGATTGCGCCGAGGCTAGTTGACATGAACGAATTTCGTCCTTGAGGTGTAGAATTTCATCAGATTGCTGGCTGATAATTACTTTGCAGGCCTCAACCATTAGACAAAGGTTATGGACAGTAGAGGTTAGATCTGTTTGGGATGAAGCAACTTTATCAAGCGTACTCAGTTGATTTTGGAAGTAGTGGGATGGACTAGCCACACAATTTCTCCAGACACTTTATTAGGGATCCACAAGAAGTAGAATTAAGACTTAATTTACTAAGAACCCACAGATAATAGTATCATCCTTAGAATCCAAAATTTCGTCGCACGATGCACATCAATATGGCTTAAGGTCCGCCATCTTGAATCAATTGATGTCTACTCTCATAAATTAGTCCTTCCAATGCAACCCACTAGACATACCAACCTCTAAAGGCTCAACAACCCTGGGGAGTTGGCCTGGTCTGACATTGGTCTGACGTAGCATACCATTGCTTTGAATGAAGGCAGGCATGTTTCTTTCAAGCAAGGAGTACGAAAAGGTGACATAAATAAGAAATTGGTTACGGAGGTGGAATACAAATTTCATTAGTCGGATGGCCAGATTTGTGTGAACACTGAACACATATTGTGGGCACTCCATACAGAAACTGAATGATCACAAAAAATCAAGCAACATTTGTCATTGAGAAATAGAAATATGATACAGGACCTTGGATCCACAAAACTATGGCCTACAAGGCTTCAGGATTTAGGGTAATTCTGGATTTTGGGTCTCCAGTGAGAAAAAAAACTCCCACTAATATTTGAAGATGTTCATGTGCTTATCTACAAATGGAAATTTATCATGTAATGATTAGTCTTCCAGTAGAGATTCAAATTTATATTTAAAATACAGTAGAAGGCAGTTGTTACGATATCTGCTCATAGCAATAAGGCCAATATAGCAGGTGATTATTTGGCAATGGTTGGTCAAATTGTTAAATGAATAAGAAGTTTCTGGTATTTACAAGCACCCATTTCTGATGGACCACAATAACAAGTCTGTTTCCCAGTAATTGTCACTGGGATGCATAACCTGTGGGGTCATATATTACACATGTGACTAATAAGCCTAATAAGGTAAAGAGTATGAGAAGGAGCTATTTTCCCTACCAGAGGTTGACTGTACTTTGAGGTGAAGTTTTCTGCCTAAGTGATCATAAATGTCACACATTTCCTTTGCCTGGTTCTTTTTTTGTAAGTTTCACTAAGCATAGTGTCCCTCCCGCAGTAAATTTTACAAATCCACTCAACCCGTTTCACCCTCAATAAAAAAATAAAATTTGATCTCAAACCAGCAGCGTTTGGAAGAAATAAATTGCTTCCGTGATAGGTGTCCTTTCCACTGGGGTAGAGACTCATCAACCATTATTCAACCACACTTTTACGTCAACCACTATTTAATTCCATTGTGAACTGTAAATTATTAAGTTAACTATTTATGTCTGACACAAATAAAGTGCTTATTCCAAAACAGCAAAATGAAATTGCAACTTGAATGCAGGTAGATTGCCATTTTATGGGTCCCATTAATATTTCATAGTGTTAACGTGTTAGCTCTGTTAAACTGTATCATATTTTCTCTATAATATCCATTGTCAGTAACTAAATCTTTCAAATTTCATTTTCATTTTTGAAAGGTCTTCAATTTGATGAAGTTGTACAGTTGTAATCTAAAATACCCATCAATAATTTTATTACACTTGGAAAATTAGTTTTTCTAATTCTCAAAAAAATAAGGTTATGTATTGTTCTGTGGCAATTTGCAATTCATATGTAAATCATTTGATTCATATTTCGTATATTTTAGTTATGAAATCATATTATCTCAGTAATTTTGGATGTTAGCTATCAATTTGTACTTTTTATGTACCCCAACAGGCTGAGGATATAGTTGCTGTTTGTTAATAAATATACATTTTGAGCGACTTAATTCTCTTTGTTATTTTATTCCAGCCAATACTTGAATTTAAATAATCATCGTACACTACTGGTATATCAATACCCCACCTGCAATTAGAAACAAGAATCGATGGAATCGGAATCGACTCATCCCTAATTCAAACTAATTTCAAGTGGGTAGCATGTGAGGTTTTTATTATTTTTGAAGAAATATGCAAATGTTGAGCATTTATTTTGGTTCGAAAAGTGCTTTATCCAAAACTATTAAACAATATTTTATTTCTTGCTACATACTCAGTTCCTTTTTCCGCCATGTTATTGAACTTATGCTGTGACTCCGTAATCATATTTTTTTTTAAATAAAAACTTAAAGCAATAAAATGTTAATATACTTGCAGTTGGAGTGTTTAATTCAATAATTTGTCGGAAATTAATATTAGAATTCAAAATAAAATATAAGATTATGTAAAAAGGAAAAGGCAACATTTAGATTCAAAATAAGATTCGAGGGTGAATTGAAGATTCGGATTCGATAAAAACTGGATTTGACCCATCTCTCTAACCCAAAGACACAAATATGACGTAAATTTAAATTAAAACATGTTATGATTCATTCAAATTAAGAAACTTCTTTTTAATTCTCAAATATGTGCCTATGATACTAGAACTTCTAAGAACATACATATTTACACAGTACTGTCAGCAATACATGTAACTAAATCTGTTTAGTTCCAATCAGTGAAAACATTCAATGATCTGCCTCATGACATGCTAGATGTATTCTATCTCTTGAAATGTTATTAAATGAATTACAAAATTACCCATGCCCTTGCCTTGAAATATGCTTCAAATGATTCAGTATTTCTTTACTCAGTATAGTCTTGACTCTTGACAGTACAGTGAAACGTCCCCAAACGCGGCTTCCTGCAATGTGGATTTTAATTTACGCTTCACAGAACCCGGTATGAAGCTTGTGTTTTACGCGGTTTCCATTGGAGGATGTTTTTCCATTTTTTTATGGTATGATCGAGGCCTTATATAAATAAATGACCGATATTAACAATTGATTTTCTTTCACCATGGAGATTTCAGTTTTATACTTCATGCAAGAATTGAGCCTCAACCTCCAGCATGGCAATAAATTATTTTAATGCTTTACTTATCCCAATGAAATTTTCTTTTCAATACAGAAATAAAGGAACTTCATTGCAATCAATCAGTATTTCGGTGCGATATTTACCATTTTAATCAGTATAAAGTATTTTATCGCAACCACTGGTGTAATGCTGATGTTTCGTGGATGAAGACAGGATTCGGTGTACCTATCTGGTAGGTTATACGTTCAAAGTGCATTTCCACTCTAACATCTACCTTCATCACGACGTAAAGAAAATTGCAGAGGAGGCATCCAAAGATGTCTATAATTGGCCAAGGCAAGGTGGGTGGACAGTCAGCCTCTGACTGGATACATCCTCTTTTTTGCTTACTTTGCATTCGGGAAATACACTGTATGCACAATATTTCACAAGATTCTCCGTTCTCCTCACTCTCACTACTATTCCAAGAAGGGATCCTGTTCTTCTACCCTATTCCCTACAAAAAGGGATTGATTGACAAAATCTATACTGGAAAGTCAAGCTTAGGAGATATGCTTGTTTTGATGTGGTGTTGTGGGAAACATAAAGTAAGCACAATCCTCCCTATGGTGCCCCTGGTCGTTTTCCTCTGTATCTTGTCCCAAGACGAGATGGAAAATGCTGAGGAGAATCACTTAGTCCGCAGCAGTGACTCTTAGTGGATCGTATATGGCTAGCATTTTTCTTTTGAGTAACAAGGTGTGTGCATTTTTCCTTGTTCATTAATCAAAATGAATCTAAAAAGACCTGGTGAAAGTGCTACTGATAATCCTGCAAAGAAAAGTAGGAAAGCGTTACTTTTGCAGGATTAACTGACGATATTGAATAAACTTCAAGACGGTAGCTCAGCCACATCATTTTAATGATGTGGCTGAACAATATCACGTGCTATAGCACGACGGTACGGTCATTATAATGATGCGGCTGGAAAATGGAAAAACATTTGGATAGAAGACCAGGCGCAAAAACATGGTCCTTTGGATGGGCTTATCATTAGAAGCAAAGCACTTTAGATTTATAACCATTTGAAAGCGTGATATGGAGATGAAGAACAAGACGGATTTTCTTTTAAAGCCAGCTGAGGGTGGTTTGATAAATTTAATAAAAGCTTTCAGCTCCATAATGTAAAGATTGTTGGAGAAGTCGCATCTGCTGATCATGAAGCAGCCTCAAAATTTCCAGCTTTGTTCACGGAACTCATCAGAAGATATGATTATCAGCCAGAGCAAGTCTTTATTGGGGACGAAACTATTTATTTTGAAAAAAATGCTCAACCCTCCGTGACTCGCGCCCTATTTACTAACGTGAGAACTCGCGTGGGGTGTTTCTGACACCCCACTCTTTTTTCACTTTTTTATCAATCATATTGGTCTATTTTACCCCAATTCCTGTTATTTTTTGGTATATTTGTAACTCCTTCGCATACTTGTTTCTTAGATATAAATAATAGTCGCATTTAAATAATGTGTAGTACTTATAATTATATGTAGTACTTATAATATGTTATATTTTTAATACTCACAAGTATTTAAAATACTAAATAATCGGTCACAAAATAATTCACAATAAGGTTGTAATCAAAATACCACAATCATTTCATCCATTTGGCAATTTCAATTATAATACATGGATAATTAATTGGAAATGTTACTTTTTTCCATTACGATTTCTCAATGGCGGCTCTCTCACCATTATTTTTCTTCTCGAAAATGATATATCGCAAAAATATTTGACCTGTAAAATATTACTCAAGGTAACTTTTGAGTAATCCTCGCATTCTCTACATGGTCAGTTACCAAATTATGGTTATATGGAGGAAGAAAAAGCCTTTAAGACTATAATATACCTGATTTAGAGCTTATTGGCATGAATGCATCTTGATGACCATGGAGCTTTATTTACATCTATCACAGCGATCAAATGATATGACTTCTTTTTTATGAACCTGGATCTAGAAGTTTGTTAAAAAAAATTTTTAGTAATCAGAGACGTATGTATTTTCGAGTGGGCGAATTCCAAATAATCTTCTAGTCATGAAAATCCAAAGCAGCCTGGGTAACGCTTCATCTTTTTGGAAATAATTTACTGTACACCAAAGACCTACAAGTGGTCGGAAAAATCCAGACCCCTCCCGCCTTTGTTTATTTCTCACCCCAGTGATCCCATGTGACAGCTATGCCCGACCATCCTGGTCATTTGTCCTCCTACCACGTGGATGGCTAACACCTGCTAACACAATGACAGATGCCAAACTTGAGGGAGGGTAGGGGAAGTCTGGGAAATACCATAGCAAGGAAGTTCAAAATCCCACTGCACACCGATGACTGGAAGCAAGGAAAATGGTTCCCAAACGAAGCGGTAGTAGTCCGGACGGGGGACGTGTACAGAGGGGTCTGCACCCCTCACCCTCTTACCCTCTCTCCCACTGAGAGAGTTGAGAAGGAAGTCTCTCTCTTTCCCTCGCACGCAGCCGAGCCAGGGTCATTTGGATTTTGCACGTGCCTGCTGGTACTTCCTTCATCTGGGAAGAAGGTTGTGGGACGTAAAGGACCCCCCAACTCTCTTCGGTGAAACTATAAGCCAGCAATAAATCCTTTTGTTCTGGCGGTCACTGTAACCAAGTGAAGACGAACAGTTTCCTCCCTTTTGGCAACTCAAATGTGAGTTTTGGTCATGTGTCTTTCAATGGGACCTTTTTCTTGTTTTACTGTGTATGCTAAGTATGTTCTTTATAAACACAAATTTTATTTATAAATCCTCGTAATTATTTACCAAAATTATTTTTTCTTTACCTATAGTTGTATTTGATCAATTTTAGATTATATTATTTGTCAAATGACCCCAAATATTTACAAGTTGCAACAGATATAACACGAATAGAAGTTGGGAAAATACTCGGTGGACAAAAATAATATACACAAATTACTTCATGAAACTATTTTTTAATTTTTTCCACGCATTCGTTACACACTTTCAACATATGCGATGCACACATATTCCTTTCACAGAGTTCACAACATAATTTAGTTTTTATGTCTTTGCCTCTGGGACAAATTATGCACCTTCCACTTGCTCTCCTCTGCTTTTCCTGTGGCTCTGATGTCAATGGCTCTCCATATTTCTCCAAATTTTTCCTAAATTCTCTTGAAAAAATTTTTTGTGAACCTCTCTTGGTAATAAAAGGCTTTGTTAAACCTTTGGCAATTTCTCAGAGAAATGTTCTCCTATTTGTCTTAATTTCGGGATGCTTCTAAATATAATGAATGCATTTATGCCTAATGTATTCAGCAAATGGTAAAAAATAACTGTTTGGTTTTCGCGCCCTAAGTCTATTTTACTTTTTGGCCTAAAGAGGGCAGTGAGGGACTTGCCCCTTATCCCGACACCTGTCGGAATATTTCGTTGTTATGTATTGCTTTCCTGGGACCATGAGGCGACGAACCCGGCCTCACTCACAGACAAACCGTCGAAAAGGTATCACCATTATCATCCAGACGTCTGACGGGGGAGCTGCTAGCCTGGAAGCCTGGGGTAAGTCACTCAGTGCTCTCCTGCAGGCCCATTATCTAATTATCTGTTTTTTTTTTTCTGTTTCATACAGTCCACTTTTCTTTCCGTAATAAGTATGAAATGTCCAGCCTATCAATAGCTCACTCGAATTCCGCCCAATTGCGGACGGAACGAGAGACATATTTTTTTGGTCCTTCGGGCCGGATATTAATTATCTTGTGAGAGGCTTATCTTGGGAAAGGCAAGTTCGTTTTTCTTGTTACTTGTGTTTAACATGACTTCAGATGACGAAAGGCAAACGACTGACTCCCAATCTAATCGTACGTTGAGACGGCAGTTTAATATCTTGAAACAAAGACGCGATGTCGTAGTTAGAACGATTGAGCGGCTGTTCAAAATTTCATCTAAAGACTTAGAACAAGAGGAAGAATTATCTATATTCCTAAGTAGATTTTCATCTTTGCAAGATGATTATAAATCTTTTCTTGGTCTAACTAACGAGTTGCGCGAGTTAGCATTCGACTTAAATTTAGACGTGGAGGCATCTGAAGTTGATATCGAGGAACGAGTTGAATGCCAGTACTATAAAATCAATGCGGTTGCGAGTCGAGTGGTAAAGGTGACGCCTGCAACCTCTCGTGAAGGCCAATATACGGCACCTCCTTCTCTCCGCCTACCGAATGTTAGTATTCCGTGTTTTATGGGAACCTGGCAAATTTTAAGCAATTTTTCGATGTATTTACGAGTTTGATTGACTCAAACGAAAGTCTAAGTGATATAAAGAAGTATCATTATCTTTTATCTAGTCTCAAGGGCCAGGTGTTAGCTTTAGTTTCAAGTCTTCCTATAATTTCAGACAATTATGTGATTGCTTGGAGGACACTAGTCCAGCAATATGAAAATAAAAGATTGCTTGCTTTTAACTATTTGGATAAACTCTTCACTATGCGTGTTCATAAAGATTCAGTTGACGCTTTGCAAAACATTTTTGATGTCTTTTCGGAAAATGTGAATGCGCTAAACGCGATGAAAATTCCGAATTTGTCTGAGTTTGTTTTGTTTTATGTAGCGGCAAAAGCTCTTGACAAATCAGTGAAAAAACAGTTTGAAATGGAAAATCATGGCATTGATTTCCCCTCGATATCACACCTGTTAGAGTTCGGATGCAAATATGTTAACATTCTGAGAACATCTGGTTGCAAGCAAATTAAATTTGATGTGTTAAAGAGTTCTACTTGGACAAAGGGAATGTCTCAGAAAACAACATTAATCTCAACATCTCAACCGGATCGTGAGCGAAGAATAAAATGCCAAATGTGTGATTCACCTCATAGGCTCTATCAATGCCCACAATTTAATTCTTTAAGTGTATCGAAAAGAAGGGGCTTCATTAAATCCAAGGGCATATGTTTCAATTGTTTAGCCGGTATTCACAAATCAGCAGAGTGTGCGTCTAAGTACAAATGTAGGCACTGCTCTTCTCGGCATCATTCACTTTTATGCACAAAAGACAATCCGATGCAAGGTTCAAATTCGAAGTCAGATGAAGGCAGTGAAGTAACGAAGCACGCACACACTTCCAGAGAGTTGTCTGATGAGGCTCAACTCTCTTCCGCGACAAATAATTCAGTTGTGAATTCGATGTCTTGCATGACTAATTCACATGCTCAGCCGACCGCAGTTCTCTTAGGCACCGCTGTTGCACTCGTTCAAACACGATACGGAACCGTTGAACCCATTCCAATGATAATTGACTCAGCGTCACAAGCTAGTTTCGTGACAACTGATTGTCAGCAAAGAATAGGGCTGCTTAGGAGAAAAATGAGCGTGCATTGTCTAGGATTATCAGGTACTCCTGTGTGCACCACCCATGGTATCACCTCATTTACGATGAGACCGCGTAATAATGACATGGAAATTCAGGTGTCTGCGATCGTAATTCCTAAAATCACTTCTTGTCAGCCGTCCTTTACTATATCCGGTTCAGTTCGTGAAAAATTTTCGTCATTGGATCTAGCAGATCCTAACTTTTTCAGGCCAGGGCAAATTGATTTCTTGCTTGGAGCAGATTTATACTCTGAAGTTATGACTGTAGGTTCTATAATTCGTCAAGAGGGTCTTCCTAGTGCATGGCCTTCAATTTTTGGATACATCATTTTGGGCCCCATGGCACCGAGAGTATCGAACCATGTTTCAAACATTAAATTAGGAACACTCACCACTTGTTTTACGTCAGTTGAAAATGATTTGAATTCTTCCATACAAAATTTTTGGAACATTGAGGAATTGCCTAGCATTGAAAGTATCTCCCCTGAAGATAAAGTTGCTGAGGAACAATTCAAAACCTTGCATTATCGAAATCCCAATGGGAGTTACGTAGTGCCTTTGCTATTAAAAGACAAGAACCTAGCATTGTCTGTGAGTGGTTCCCAAATGCAAGCTATCAAAAGATTTAAAAATTTAGATTGTAAATTAAAAAGGAATTCTGAACTTAATGCTGAGTACACAGCCTTCTTGAAGGAGTATTTAGATCTTGGACACATGTCACCTGCTGAATGGGAATCGGGGAAATGTTACATACCACATCATGCGGTGATGAAACCTTTTAGCAGCACGACTAAAGTTCGAGTAGTGTTTGATGGGTCATCCAAAACTAGCTCCGGCAAATCATTGAATGACTTTCTTTTAAAGGGCCCTAAATTACAGCAAGATATTTCAGATTTGATTATAAGATTTCGCTTACGCTCAGTAGAACTTGTGGCGGATATCTGCAAAATGTATAGGATGATTCACCTACTGCCTCAGGACAGAATTTATCTACATATTATTTGGCGATCATCTGATAACGAATCCTTTCAGGAGTATGAACTAAACACAGTTACCTATGGGCTCACTTCATCCCCTTATCTTGCAATTCGTACACTGAAACAATTATCTAAAGATGAAGTTGAGAATTTTCCGCAAGCGTGTTCTGTTCTATCACAAGATTTCTTTGTGGATGATCTGTTGACGGGGGCTTCAAGTGAATCAGCAGCTACTGAATTAATTAAAGAGCTGCAAGCACTATTGCAGTCCGGTGGGTTTCAACTCAGAAAATGGTCATCAAACATTCCCAAAGTGTTAGAAAACTTGCCTATTGACCTCTGCCAATCTGATGTATATTTCAGGCAAGATGGTGACCACATGGTGAAGGTATTAGGAATTCACTGGGAACCTACTTCGGACACTTTTTCGTACCATATCAATGTTTTGAAGTCCTCTTCTACCAAGAGAGGTATCCTTTCAACTATCGCAAAATTGTTTGATCCTCTTGGATGGATATCCCCTGCAATTTTCTGGGTCAAGTGTTTAATGCAAGAATTGTGGAAACTTAATCTAGGCTGGGATGATCCTGCACCACATAATTTGCTTCACGATTGAGGAATTTTTATCAGTCAGCTTCCATCTTTGTCAAAAATTAAATTAAAAAGAATTGTAGCAGAAAATTCATCAGGTGATTTGAATGGAAAGTTTAATTTGTTGGGATTTTGTGATGCCTCGGAGAAAGGATATGCAGCAGTCGTGTATTTGAGGAGTGGGGAACTCGACAAGCAAGGTCAAGTATCCTTACTCATGGCTAAAACAAGGGTAGCCCCAATTAAAAGTCTCTATTCCACGTTTGGAACTCCTTGGCGCTGTATTGTTATCGGGTTTAATTGAGGATGTCTTTGAATCGTTATCAAAATGTATCACCATATCCTCAGTCTATGCATGGAGTGATTCTAACGTCGTATTATCTTGGCTTAAAACACCTCAATATCTTTTGAAAACATTTGTGTGCCATAGAGTGCAGCATATTATCGATTCTCCAGTTATAATAACGTGGAATCATATTTCTACCAAATGTAACCCCGCGGATTGTGCAAGTCGCGGACTATTGCCCTCACAGCTAATAGAACAAGTTTTGTGGTGGAACGGTCCCTCATGGATCTCTTATCCGTATGATCAATGGGAAATTAGTAATCCAAATCATATCAATGTCGATGAACTCCCAGAATCAAAATCCCATGTCCCAGTTTTCACGATCCATACGACGACGCATGTGGATCTATCTTTCATCGATAGGTTCTCTTCTTTACCAAGGCTCCAGAGAGTAATTGCTTATTGTATAAGGTTTATTGATTATGTTCATCCAATGCGTAAACGGGGTCATACAGGAATATTGAGTTTATCAGAGCTTTCTGAATCATTAATTGTGTGTGTTCGCGCAACCCAAATGTTTTTCTACAAGAAAGACATAAAAAATCTCAAACTAGGATTGCATTGCTCCACTGCACTCCAGAGATTAACACCATTTCTAGACCCCCGCAGTTGTATCAGGGTGGGCGGGAGATTAACTCATTCTTCTTTGGATTATGAGAATAAACATCCATTACTGCTTCCTAAAAATGCTACTTTGACTAATCTAATCATAGATTATTATCATAGAACGTATAACCACGCAGGCTCTGGCACTCTTTTAAATTTGCTCTCGCAAAAGTTTTGGATTGTATCGGCCAAACAGGCAATTAGAACGCACATTTATAAATGCGCTATTTGTTTTAAATTGAGAGCAACCCCAACATGTCCGTTAATGGGTGATCTTCCACCCTCAAGAGTACGGCCAAGTCGCCCATTTTATCATACGGGTGTGGACTTTGGTGGTCCTTTCTATATCAAAGAATCCCTTAGAAGGAATGCCAAGATTTCTAAAGCATATTTGTGTTTATTTGTTTGCTTTGCCACCAAAGCTTGTCATTTAGAAGTCGTTTCCAATTTGTCTACAGATGCATTCTTAGCCGCTCTTGACAGATTCATTTCACGGTGAGGATTATGCTCTCATGTTTATTCTGACAATGGAACTAATTTCATTGGAGCCAATAGATATCTTGTAGGAGTCAATAAGCAATTTCAAAATTCATTTGTAAAGGATGATATTACTGGTGTGCTCATTGGTAAACACATTACTTGGCACTTTAATCCACCAGCTGCTCCCCACTTCGGAGGTCTATGGGAAGCAAATATGAAGAGTGCCAATAATATTCTAAAGAGGATAATAGGGGAACGATCCTTGACATTTGAGGAGCTGTCTACTGTTTTTACCAGAGTTGAAGCTACTCTCAATTCACGGCCACTGACTCCACTCTCGTCCGATCCAAATGATTTGCACGCGTTAACTCCCGGGCATTTTTTAATCGGTGCACCACTACTTAGCGCGCCAGAGTCTCCAATAACTGACATAAAATGTAGCAGACTGTCTCGATGGCAACTCATCAGACAAATAGCCCAGCATTTCTGGAAAAGATGGACCAAGGAGTATTTACACACTTTGCAAATGCACTCCAAATGGTTTACGGAACAGCAAAGGCTAGCCATTGGAGATTTAGTTTTGATCAGGAGCGATAAGACTCCTCAACAGTGGAGATTAGGAAGGATTATCGAAATATTTCCAGGTCGAGATGGTCGCATCCGTGTTGTCAATGTTCGCCATGCACACGGTAAGCTAACTCGACCTGTCGCTGAATTGGTAAAGTTACCAATCGATTCCTAGTCAATTAGCTAGGAATATCTCAGTTATTTTTATTTTCTTAAGTAGGGTAGCTCTTTTTTTTTTCCTTTTCCGTGGGCATCCTATCCTTCGTTTTTTAAGTCTTTGGTGACCGCCCCCTCCAAAGTGAAGATGCTCGGAATCCTTTACTCTTTTTAACATATCTATTGTCACTAACACCCATAGAGCTACCCACCAAAGGTTAAAGGTTTTAGTTCAATCTCGCGAAGAGTTTTTTTTCTTTCTTTTCTATGTTTTGCATACATCGCTTTTTTTTTTGCTTTGCATTGTGCTTGCCTCTTCCCAGGATAAGAAGTTCGAAGTATTATTATTTGAAATTTAAATTAAAATTTGATTACCAAATTTTGGTGGGCGGTAATGTTTGGTTTTCTAAGTCTATTTTACTTTTTGGCCTAAAGAGGGCAGTGAGGGACTTGCCCCTTATCCCGACACCTGTCGGAATATTTCGTTGTTATGTATTGCTTTCCTGGGACCATGAGGCGATGAACCCGGCCTCACTCACAGACGAACCGTCGAAAAGGTATCACCATTATCATCCAGACGTCTGACGGGGGAGCTGCTAGCCTGGAAGCCTGGGGTAAGTCACTCAGTGCTCTCCTGCAGGCCCATTATCTAATTATCTGTTTTTTTTTTGTTTCATACAGTCCACTTTTCTTTCCGTAATAAGTATGAAATGTCCAGCCTATCAATAGCTCACTCGAATTCCGCCCAATTGCGGACGGAATGAGAGACAATAACCATTGGCCATCTCCTTGTATTCCTGGCAACACTATAAGTAGCGCACATTTCATCTACCATGTCGACACCACCTTTTGTTGAATTATAAAATGATATCATTTCCGGTTTTCGTTTTTCACCTGTGGATGGATCTATGCTGATTTCGCTGTGCATACTTGAAATAGCAAGTAAGTTGTTCTTCTTTTTCGGAACATATGACAAGAGAGTCAAATTTTTTCTGAAGACAAAGATGCTGCTGCACTCCTCTCTATTTTTCACATCAACAATTTCAGGGGGAAGCTCTACCTTATTCTTCCTAATGGTCCCCACCATAGTCAATTTTCTTTGAAGTAAGTCTTCCAAAAAAGGCACACTCATGAACCAATTGTCAGCTGTGACGTTCCTTCCTGTTCCCAAAATTGGACTAACAATCCATTTCACAACTTCCTTTGGGCTGTTGTCTACTCTAAAAGGACCATCTGGCTGAACTCCGAGATAAACCTCCATGTTTTGCATGTAATAGACAGTAGCATTCACAAGAGCAAATATTTTTATCCCGTACTTGGCTGGTTTATTCAGTAAATATTGGCGGAACGAACATCTACCCCGTAAAGGTATCAATTGCTCATCTACAGTAGTAAACTCACCTATGCTTTAAAGCTCTTGAAATTTGCGAACAAACATATCAAAGACCGAAGACGAAGAAGTTTGGCCTGATGTTATTCGAGACTCCCAAGGTTTTCCTGATAATGCCAAGGAGTTAAGGGCAATAATTAATATTGCCAGACAAATCGAGGGGGAGGGACTTCAAGATTTGGAAGAAAAAGCGGTATAAGAATTACTGGAGTCTCATGAAGAGGAACTGAAAGTCGATGACTTGGATGTCATGGCGCAGTAATCGTGTGAAGATAAAAATTAAGACGGTGATTCGTAAGATTCGGAGCCTGAAAAGTCCAAGCCAACAGTTATGCTTCTGGAGAATTTTTTGTAGCAGGCAGAAAATTTGAAGCACGAACCTCAGAGTTTGAACCTTCGAGTGAAAAAAGTCTGGCGTTCAAGAGGTGTCTCAATGCAGTTGTCATGGCTTATGTAGAACTCCTCAGGGAGTTGAAAACGCTGATGCAGCAATTGATCACGAAATTTTTCCGGCCAGCTTTCACCCCCAGTCAAGATCCGAGCTCGTTGAAATCCTCAGACCAGGAGTAGACCAAATAATTAAGGTGTTACGTATTTTTAGTTTCATTTGAAGTCGATAGAGTATAAATATAATAAGGGTTAAATAAAGATCACTGAAAAATACTTGCATGTATGTACCCTTTCAGTGAGAGCAAGTCTACGGCTGGTACCTACCAACCTGCGTATGGGTGGAAACAATGAAGGATCCGATTATTGGATATCTGTATCATCAGTGAAAATTGACATAATTTCTAGGGAATTTTTACTTTAGTTATTATAATATTAATTATGTACTTCTATGAAGAGAATAAATCTACAGTGAATGTTTATTATTAATGTTCAAAATGCCAAAAATATATTATTCAATATACATATAAGTGAATTCTTAAAGTTTTGATTCTGTTTCATGGTTAAATGTTTTCTGTACCAGAATACACCGCTGTAATTGTTTAAGGGATGCGATTATGTGTTTCTTATATAAATACAGCTTAACTAACGTAAAATTTATGGAAAAAAGGCACTGAATGAGCATTTCTTTCCACCTTGGTACGGAACCCCTTTATTTCCATAAGTTCAATGCTTCCCCCAACGCGGGTTCGCGCAATGTGGCATAGTCGTGGAACGGAACCCCCGCGTTCGAGAAAGTTTCACTGTATACTCATTCATCATAATTCTTTTTCTCCTCCATAGACTGTTGCCCAGCTACCATGTATATATGTGTCCCTCTTCATTTTTATTGAGCAAATAAGATTAAATTTTCTTGTTTAAATCACACACAATAGTAATATTCCCTGAGATCTTAATTATGTGTCTCTGTTCCTTTATGAGCCGCCTATTCCTTGGAACACATTTTACTTAAGTTTCTTTGTAACGCATTGTAAGTAGTACATTTTGTAAATTACAAAATGATTCAAATTCTCATTCAAATTGATGAAACACAGAGGCATACCCATGAATTTCCATTAAACCATTAACCAATATTCACAAGCTTAAATTTAAATTAAACATTATACTGACCGTGGGAAGAAATGGAAGAGGGGTTGTGGTTGGAACAGTGATGTTTGTCACAGATGTACAGTTCTCTTCATCCGAATTGTCCTTGCAATCATTCTGGCCATCACACTGCCACGATCGGAATATGCACCGCTTGTTTTTACACTGAAAAAAATAAAATGGTCATGCACCACTTATATTGGTCTCTTCCTAAAGTTGGGTACATCAGCCATATACGTCCAGCCAATAGCAGTCAACAGTGAAACCTTCATTTTAGGTTTTCAAATGGACCAAATGAAGGAAAGTGAAAAATAGGGTAGATGAAAATGATTCTTAAAACAAGAGCATTAATTACACTTTTGAGTATATCACCTAAATTTCAAATGTTTAAATAGGTACAACAAAAATGTAATTCCAAGTACATAACCAAAAAATGGTAAAACTTCCATAAAATGAAGTCTTTTGGATGAGAAAAGTTAAGATTTCAATATACAGAGACTTGTAGTTTATGTTCCATGTTGCATCATACTAGATAGATAAGTTACATCATGATTCGTGCCTTTTACAAGACAGCACCAATAAATAAACAGTATGACGTTATTCTTCAGAACTGATTAGTGATGGATCGAATCCATTATTGACAGAATATCGAATTCAAATCTCCTATTTTTATCAAAACTTAAATCCTAATCCTGCAATCCTACAGATACATCTCCCAGTTCCTTATCATTACAAATGGATACATAAATATTGACATATTTAAAAACAAATTAAAATCCATTATTGCAATTCCTGGTTAATTTATGAACCCTTGATTCGTTCTAGGTTCTAGGTACCGGTGATTGTGTTTCACCAATGACAATCAGTGATAATCAGAGATCAAAATCGTCAGTCAAGTTGATTTTGGCCGATCAAATCCACAATCAACCAACATGACGGAAATATTGAATGTTTTGTACTTACTTTTTTGTTATCTGTGCATGTACCAAGACTTGTTGGACATAGTTTCGAGATTTATTAATGGTTTACCGATTTAATTACTGTGTATTAGGTTCTGCTTAGGAGTGAATTACTGAACCTTAATGATCAGCCTTCGTCCAATGTAGCTTTTGCATAGAGTTCATGTTATTTTTTGCATCTTAAATGTATCTGATATGTGGGAAACTGTTTATATTTCCACCTATTGTTTATCCTTATATGTTTTTAGATTTACAGGATGAAGTTTTTCTACTTTTGCACGAGAGTCTGTAATGAAAATGTTGACTTATTTGTTGCGAGTGTTAAATGTTCTAGCATAATTCTACCCAGTGATTGCTACCGATGTTTGTATGTATACATTTTATTAGCGAAACAAAATCCTGATTCATATTGCAAAACAGTGCTAGTGACTTAATTTCAAGTTTCTTCACCTTCATTTTTAGCACAGAAACACTGTAGAATAACATCTATAAAGGTCGAATATAAGGTAGAGACCTCCTTGGATATTTTGAATGTTGATTTTCAAAATGGCTGAATGGTTATGTGAAGAGGAAGTGGAGAAGTAATCTTTGATACGATATTTACGTTTCTCTTTAAAATATTGATAAACACGCCAAGAATGATAAGTAAAGCTAAAAATGATTGTGATACAATGCATATTGATTGACACTTTAGTATTTAGCTTAAGGAAGTGATTGATGCCTTGCTGTAGTTTATCCTTCAAAACAACCAATTATAATACCCAAATATGTTTGCTCAAATGCTCAATATGACAGCAAAAGAAATGAGATATTGGTGGTAAACCAGGTCAAGTTTTAAATGAGAGTATTGAACGACAGTGTTTAGATATTCAAGCATTAACTAGCTGCAGAAATGTTCATAATACGGAGTAGTAGGTAGAGTTTCTTTGAAAGCACTGATCTCCTTTTTATACTACAAAAATGCTACAATACAATACAAAGAGTCATTAGCAAATATTATGTTAATATAACATATAGTAATATATGTACAATCATATGTGCTGTTCAGGTGCATAAGGTGTTATGCCATATTAGTAAGCCACCAAGTGTGTCTATCAATTCTATGTTGGTGGTGTAACCACGATAAATTTTCTTAATTGTATAATACCCCTGGTTCAATGTATTTTGCAACTTGTTTGGAATTTATTGGCATACGACATTTGGTCACATTATACAAATAACTATTCTATTGCAATCACTTGATATATTTTTTTCCTTGCACACTTTGTGGCTCTTAAATTAAGGTATCTTCCTTCTATAGCAATAAATGTGGAAGATGTATATCAATATATGGCCTCCTGTATTTTGCTATGAAAAAATATTTTCACTGAGTTCAGTTTAGTTTTGTAAGAATTTCATTTAATGTATACTTTACAACATGTGTATTCTGTTTTATTTAATAACTACCTTCTTATGTCATAGGTGATGACATTAGGTCCTCAGGTTTGAGAATAGTTGGCATTTTTTAAAACTTCATACAACCATTATCATTGCTGTGCCAGAGCTCTTTTGGAACAAACTTAATACCTAATAGTTTCCTCGTATTGGAAAGAAACAGGCCATGGTGTTTATTAATTTTCAAATAAATAGCAGACTGCCTTCCTAGTTAGTACGCGTAAGTTATTTAGAGGCTGCTTTACCAGTATTTTTAGCATAGGTATGAGTTGAGCTGGTACTAATGAAACTGTTTTTTAAAGGTAACTTGTTACCATAAGTTATTCTTGGATTGAGACAACTTTTTGATTACAAAGTATAGGAGCACGGGAAAATGGAGTATAGTTATTGAGACTGAAAAATCAATTTTTATTGAACCAGAGCTGTTCAATATTTTAGTACGGAGATAACAGCTTTTTTATGCACAAGGTTGATACTCATCTGAGCAGGTCTCTTTTTGGAGATCGTGCTCTCCCATATGTCAGTAGGCATTGCTAGGTTTTAGTAAGTCTCTGCAAGTAAGAAAAATCAAATCTTATCCCAATACTTATATCACTGGAATCATAATTTAGTTTTATACCTCAGCATTTGAAGAGGATATTTGCATTTAACAAAATGCTTTTTGTACATGGACATCAACGCATTAGTATGCATTCTTCTTTAAGGCTGGTGTGTTTTCTTTTAAGTCGATGAAATCTCATATTGTTTGTCTTGTAACTGGGCTAGCACTAAATCCAACAAAATAAGTAATTACCTATTGGTATCTTTGCTAGCTATTGTAGTTTTATAAACTTAGTTAGGATATGAACATAAAAATTTAATTTTCTACATATTGCTGAAAGAAAATATAGAAAATAATTATAGTTTAATATGCATTATCTCAATAAATGTAACATATAAGAATCCTCTGGTGACTTACTCCTATTAAATCAAATATTATAATGTGTCCAGATTTAATCAGATCATATGTTCTGCATCTCAATAACATGAAAATAACTATGTATATAGGTTGGTGGAATTTATCCTAGTGCAATCTATAGGTAACCATCATGGCTGGTTTTATATATGCAATACTGGTTGCAATCAGAATGATCTTTCCTATCATATCATGGACACTTGATGTTCTAACTTAGCAAGAAATATTATGAAGGCCTCAGGTAAAGTCCTTGATGTGAGTTATGTATTGAGGTATTTTAACATAGGAGCTAACTGTAATGGCTCTGACTGATTTATAAAGTTATATATGATTTGAAGTTAAAATACTTTTTATTGGTGAATTAAACTGACTCAACAAAGCCTCTGCAGGACAATCAAGAGAATTCTAAGTCTATAGTAATTATGTCTAAGGATATAAAAAAAATTCCTTTACAATATGAAAGAAGATTATTTTTAAATAGCTGGATTTTCTGGGGTAGTTGGAGCTGTAGACTATGCTGACAAACTAATCATCTCTACAGGATGGTACAAAAGGCAGAATTGACTAGTAATAGAAAATACTGTTTTTATAACGATTGTAGCCTGAGGCTGAACAATTTGGTGGTCAGATGACCAGACTCTATATGTGACAGTGCTTGATTAAACTCAACGCTTTTAGCAAACAGATTTTGAAAACAGGAAGATTAACGATGAATTTTTTTGGGTGCCCTAAGGTATTGTTGCCCACTCCCTGGTTGAACCTTGCTATGGGAAGGGCAAGTCATTACACCATTTCTCACATCTAAATTACTTATATAATGGAGTACTGTATTGGGGTAGTTAGGAGGTGTTCATGACCATGCTAACTACCATGGGTCAAAATAGGTAGCGCTCTGGTTTTCATCATACCTCTTGAATTTTAAATAGTATAGTAAAAATTTAAAGATGATGAATGTCCACAGTTTTTTTTGTGAATGCTTGACACTTTCATGAAGTTAATTGTCAATTGGCTAATTGGAATGGAAGAGCCATCAGGGCTTCAGAGGAGAATACTTATTTAATGGTTCATTTACTACAGCTTATATGCATGACTGTAAAGAAAATTAATAAAATACACATTGTAAAAAGCATAGGTCATTATTAAGAGCTATTACCATTTTTTCATAATTATAAATGGTCAGTGTTATACTTTCCATAACCACTTATTTTAAAATAAAAAGAAAAGCTAAGTAATACTGAGGAGAGAATCTACCTTGGATTCATGACCCTACAGTTATTAGGTAGAGATACATAGCTTTATTTCTCCATGCAAGATTGGACATGATCTACAAACATGACCTTTTTTCAATGGTAGGTCTTGTTAAGTAAGGTTAGGATTATTAAAAAAGAGTTTAATTACAAGGCACAATTTCCCTGAGTTTTGCCAGATTTACCATTTCAATTTAATTTCAAAATTTTTGTCCTTGAATCCAATGCACTACATCTCTTGTAAGTCTTCATTTAATATTTCCATTTTTATTAATTACTGTTCATCAGTTAACAGAAGAACAATTTTTGAGAATATATATTTACGATTGACACTTTTCTTATCCCTTTGCAGTCCTTAGTTCATAACAGTTTTTCAACTGCTTGTATGTTCTTGATGAGTTTTTTGGGAGGTACTAAATGACCCTACTAATTCATCCCAATCATTCCGCTCTTCCTAATATGTTACATATCGAGCTTTTTTATTTTCCAACATATTTATATAATATCCCTCTAAATAGAGCGACAGATAATTTTCCAATACCGAAATGAAACATTGCATGCAAAAGACATTTTTAAAAATATTGCAGCCCTCAGGAAATATAGTAAACAGAGGTCACGTGACAATTATCACTATTAGGCAAGCATCTTACGAATCTATGAGAACATTTACATTACATGATTGCCGATCATATGATTGCCGATCATATGATTGCCGATCTTGATCAACGATCAACTGTTGGTGAAACGGATGCGAGATTTGATCCCCAATCAGTGAGTTGACGCCGATCAACTGATCATCGATTAACGAGAGCTTGGGGAAACCGGGCATAAGTGCTTCCTAGCCATCAGTTGGAGTCCAAACTTCCTCTGTGCATGGTCCGTTCTCGAGTAGCGCAGTTTTTCTTCAAGAGTGAGCCGATTTATATTTTAACTATTTTACGAGGAAAAATTTTACACACATTTATGTTCATAGTTCTTTTTTATAGTTGTATTAGATTATTACCAAAGAATGCCTAAAAGGTGAAAAACTACAGTCTCTTCAGGGAAAAGCCGAGCTCCTACTGTGAAAAGAGGTTGGTGTGGTTGTTTATAAAATTTTTAATTTTTATCTAAAGTAAATGCTTTAGTTTACAGTATAAATTTCATATAACTTTTAGGTATTCGCAGTGATATAGAGTGCTGAAGATGTTTGTGAAGAGGCCATTTCTTCAAAATTATGCAAAATAAATACAGAATCAGAAGGTAAGAAATTTTTTTTTCTACAAGTTGTAATTGTAATATTCATACGTCCGAAAATCATATATGATACATTATTATATATAGTGAGGAGTAAATTTGTATCATTTATTATATAGCAGCAGATGGTGCAATATACATTTTATCGGGAACCACCAAGTGAATACAGTTACACTTATAACGAACCCGCTTATAACGAAGTCCCGCTTTTAACGAAGTGAAAGCCATTCCCTGTCAAAAAAGGCCCTTTCGCCATGTAAAAAATCCTGCTTTAAATGAAGGCATACTGAAATGAGTCCTGCTTTTAACAAAGTTAGTCACACGGCAAGATATCCTTTATATATAAAAATCTTTTCTCGGCTGTTACAAAACATAATATCAATGTTGCAATATCACCTTCATGTTAAAACCTCGAGAGCTCTAACAATATCCTATAATTTACTTGCACGAATGCTTGTCCATAAATCTACCCTAAGCACCTGAACTCCTCTTCTCAGACTTGAAGAACTCGGCAACTCCCACCCCTATCGTGCGCTGAGCAAAACCCACCCGTCATGCGCCGGGCAACTCCCACCCCCTCTCACTAGTCACCCCTCCCCTTCTCTGCTGTCGGCTCCTCCCATGCTCGCCGGTTAGTCTCTGGAGGTTCGCTGCTGCGTCAAGTGCCGCATTACACTTATTTGCGCAACCATATAGACGGTATTGTGATGTTGATCACTATGGAGAGTGATAAAATAAGAAGAAAAGTGTTAAGTTAAAATACTAAATTAGAAATTTTTAAGGACATCAGGGTTGAGACGCATTGCCAGTTTAGATTTTCCCTGACTTTTACTTGACTTTCCAGACCAAAACACAGATTTTTCCCTGACTTTTAAAAATCACCTCATTCCAAGAAAAGTAAAGAAATAGTGAGCATTATAGTTTAAGACAGCTTCTTTTATTACCTTCTTTTCAAGGAAAAATGTGAAGTATAGGAACATCAGATATTGTACATAAAATAAAGCATCACATACAAATTTATCTCGATAGCTGGTTCTCGCTATGGTAGAAAGTGTTTCAAATCTTTGAACAGTGATATTTCATTGCATACTTAAGGGAGCTCCCTACCGTGCCAAAAACCATCTTTACACCATCTCTAATTCCCAGGCTACGCTTACGAAGTGACATTTTCTTATTTTTATTTTAACAAAAATTCAATATTTGCTCTTCTTGGAGCATAATTTCTACGAAATTCCCAAGTTAAGAAAACTCTCGTCAAAATTGATGAATTTTGGCTTTTTTTCAATGTGTATCACCACGGCGCAAAATCATATTTGGAAAATTCATCTGAACAAAGACTAAAAGAATCCTTCATCTACAAACGGAGACTCTTACATTATGCACATATCCTACTACTAGGCTACAATTTGGGTAATCCTGAGCCCTAGCACGTAGTATCACGAGGTTCGCTCGCGCAAAAGCATTCTAAATCTTTGGCAACGCCTTCCCCTCCACCAGAATTTCCCTCCAGGGCCTCCCCTCGGGCGACTCGACATTTCGTGAAGCATACACGAAATGAGTGGATCAGTTTCACTGTTGTCCCTTGGGGAACTTTCGAATATGAGGTCGGCGAAGCACTCTGGTGTTTTAGAAACAACTGGTGAGTCCAGAGCTTTGGGGATCTCTCAGATATGTTCTGTGAAGCAAAGAGAGTGTTGCAAGTTTCAAGCTTCCAATCCCAAGTTTACTCTTTCTTACTTTTTTAAAATTATCTTTCTCTGTTGATTTTCCACATTTTTGGTCTTTTTGATGCAGTATGCAGTCTCCTTACCCAGTAATTTGGTGCAAGGCTCATGCCTCAGCACAATGAAGCATGGGATCTGAAGTGCAGACGAACAAGTCACATGCCGAATCGGTTTCGAACTTGGGCAATTTTTTCCTGACCAACAATAAAATTCCCTGACTTTTCCCTGACTTTTCCTGACTTTCAAGATGTGTACCAACCCTGGAAATAGACGACAAAATGACTAAGACCAATGTCACAAAAAAGTACGATATTTCACTTAGTACTTTGTCAACTACATCAAAAATCGGTAGAAAATTGAAAAATCTAGTGAGCGTGTGACTTTTGGAGTTTATAGCAAAAAATACGCCGCTCTAGATATGCAGATATTGAGGATGCTGTATTGATGGCCGAGGGGAGCATTTCAGGCTTCATTTTCACTCTACCCATGTTTACGTATCACTCAACTACAGGTTAACTATTAAAGATATTGACTTCGGGTTTTCTTTATTTGGTTTGAAAGATATCATTTCAAAAGACTGCGAAAGAAAAATTTTATCCCTCTGGGTTAGTGAGGAAACTTACCTGAACTTTGGCTAACAAAAACTCACTTCTTAGCCGGAAATTTGAAAATCAAAGATGGTCAACCTCTGGCAACAACTTTCTTCTATACGATATGTAAAGAACATCCATCATTACTCGTTTTTGAGGTCGCAATCATTAAAACGGTGGACTCTCGCTCGCTCGCTGAAAATTTAACTATTTTCCGACACTATAGAGGCGAATCATATCGCGACGAATTTATTTCTCCCCAAGGAACTCCTTCCACTGCCTCTCAAGCAACGTTGAGTCACCCTTCTTTCTCAATTCTAGTATAATGTTTCAACCTGCCCCCTCTTCTTGAGCGAATGTAAGATTATACCAACCCCCTCCATTAAAAAAATTTTACGTATTACTTGGTTAACCCCTTGGAAGTCTGACTAGAGTGATCTAGGGAGTAGATAACAAAAGTGTCAGGCAAAGTCTCCCGTTTTGTGTCGCACTCCCCTGCCGTATCATGTTTCACTCCCTTTAAGTCACACCTCGTCCCTTTTTCCCCTCCTTTACCTCTCAGAATCCTTTCCCCTCCCTCGGAATCCACTCCTCCTCCTCTCAGAATTGAATCGCACACTTATGATTATTTCTGAAATACAAATGTAATATTGCATAGTATGAAATACATTCCTTTGAGTGTGACCCTCAGAAAATATGACTAAAGATTTTACCCCATCACTATATTCTATGAATATGACCGATCGTAGTATTGCTAGGTTGAAATATACCGCGTAAAGTAAAAATGCTACTACTGTGTGGCTTACATATTTTCCCGGATAGTATTCATTAAAAAAGATGGTAGAGTGAAATCTCCAGCAGTAATCGTCTTAAACTGGCATATCCATTTACCTACAATTTATTCACTTGCATTAATTAATTTTCAACTACTTATCAACCGGTAGATTAACTCTGACGAACGCATTAAATCAATCACATATTTTATCTCGTAACCGTATTTCTTGTTTCCACCGGTCCAACAATATTATAGCTTTGTAATGCCTATCGGAAAAGTAATGATATTTATTTTAGCCAAGCCTTACAATCGATCTGAAACGCCCCGCGTAGTTCCGTGAAACGTAATGCAAAATCTGGCAGTTTTCAATCCTAGCGACGGAACTCCGCTCACCTCGCCCAGGCAAAACTCATCAGAGAGTCAGACGCCCAGCGAGACGAAATTTGACACCGGGTTTGTTTTCTACGGAGTTCCCCCACCTCCACTTCCTCTCCATTCGCTCGCCGACTGCCCCCTTCCACGCCGAGGACCTTTCCATTCCTCCCAGGTTCCGAAGGGGGGACGCCCATCGAGGAAATCCTGAAATGGAGCTTATCGATGTCGCACATCGGTGGCTAGCCTTGATGCTGATGATTTAAATACCATACATGGTTTACATAATTGTAAATGATAGTCCTCATGGAAATTGATACCCTTCAGGAAACATACTCTTTCCTTTCGTGAAAATTTCATCATGTAAATAGGTGAATTTCGTGAATGTATGAATACGAGACGACAGAATAACCCCTCCTCCGTTCCCTATCTTTACTGCACGAAAGATAGTTGAATTAGTATGTTGAGCATCTTAGGTAAAACGTTCTTTAGAAGTTGGCGAAGGCGACAGACTCTGAAATGGAGAAAAAAAAAGCAGTTTTGTCAGCGATTCGGATGGTAGCCTTCTTCCTAAATGCTTTCGCCTAGACGCATCTTTTCCTTTCCTGTGCAAGTTATAAAATGATAGCCACGATATTACAGCAGTTTACATGGCTCAAAGTTCAATTTTAAGTTCACAAGAGCGGGCCCACATATAACGAAGTAAACTGCCGGCCCCCTCAACTTCGTTGTAAATGGGCTCCACTGTATTTCCTTATTTCAATCTAAATTATTACATTGTAATTTCTATTTCTCATCCTTTTTAGTATCAAATGAACTGGGACCATCTACCTCCACTGGGATTTCTTACAAAAAGGGTTATTTTGCTGGAGACAATGGCCTCCCTTCACTTCAGAAGGATTTGTCTTCGGATGAAGAAGACGTGTCCTGATTAGGGATGGGCCACTCCATACCTTGATACCTGGATACCCTCGATACTTCAGGTATCAAGTATCGAACGATTCCAAGCAAAATTTTGAAAGTATTAAGCCAAAGAACTCTAAAAAAAACACTTTTCACAATTCTAATTTTTCTCTTCGGATAATCGCAAATGGCAAGTTATTCAGAAATTCTATGTATCAGAATAACAAATTGGTCTTTTTTCAACCGTATTGGCATGGCCGTTGATGATCTGAAATGTTAGCTTCTCCAGAATAATTTAATTACCTCCATGGAAATTAACAAATTGCGGTATAAATATATTAACATTACATTCGAAATTGTAGTTAATTTTTAATGAAGCTTTGGGAGCAACCATACTTAAATGAACAGCCACGATGTATCATACATATTTATTGACGTTGGCCCTAGCACAGGCATACCTAGAGAAAAATGTGGAAATCAAGACTAACAAAATTTAATTCAATAGCAAAGCCGAGAAACTTCCATGGAACCAAGCTTATCATTTATGTTGAATGAAGATGTGGTCACGATCATACATCTGCTGGAGTTTTATTGCCGACATTTTCAACTGTATAATATATATTTCGATGAAAAAGTATAAGTAGAGTAACAACAACCAGAGAGTAAAAAATATCTCTTTTTATAGTGTTTGATGCGTTATTAAATTAACGTGAGAATTTCCGCGATTAAGACGTTGCAATGGCCAGTTAAAGTGAATTCCGTTGCAATATGTTTGCAGAGCTGCGCAATTCAAGGGCTGTAAAGGGATGTTGACGTGGTCAAAGCTGCTTACAATTACTGCATTGACCATTAGTACCAAAGATTATAGTTAAGGAATGTAGTGTTAACTATCTCGAAAGCACACTTGTGATTATCACTTTATCAAATAGCAATGAATATGAAAAGAGGTAAAGTATACGCTCTTGCAGCTGCTGCTGATGTCTCGAATCCTGGTATTTGACTGAGCATTATATCGATCCTTACTTGAAATCGATTTATAACTCGATCAAACACAGAACTCTCCGGTCGTGGAGTTTGTGAAAATGCATTTAAATCATATAGCTAACTACCCACTCCAGTATATAAGTTTAAAAGAAGTGCATGCTGTGTTCCGGTTTTTATACGGTCAGTGTTCAGTAAAATCATTGTCTTTATTTAAAAATGAGTGACACAAGAAGTAATGTGTGGAAATATTTCAAAGTGGATGATGCCAACGATTACTATGCGATAGGCACCATATGTTTGAAAAAAGTCTCGAGGTGGAAAATCCCATAACACTACAAACTTGATTAAACACTTAAAAACTACCCTCAAAGGGAAGGTGGGTCATGAACCTACAATATGAAGTTCCAATGGTTTGGGGAATACTGAAGAGCTCCAGTCTGCTGATTTTCCTGCCAAAGACATCGCCACCGGCAATGTTGCTCTGGAAGCTGGATCATCCAAAAGATGCCAACGTAAGCTTTCTCAGCCTACTTTGCAACATTTTCAGGACTAAAAGACTAAATATAAACCTGGTGACCAAAGGGCAAAAAGAATCACAAGGTTGATTAGAGAGATGGTATGCAAGGACATGCAACCATTCACTGTCGTAAAAAATGATGGTTTCAAGAACCTTATGGAGTACATCGAACCACGTTACACATTGCCTTCAAGGAAATACCTTTCAAATATATTAATTCTGGAGCTGTATGAAGAAACTAAGAAAGTAGTACAAGACTCATTGAAAGAAGCTCAGCATGTTGACGTGACGACAGATTTGTGGACATCAACAGCAAATGATGATTACTTGGCTTTGACCATCCATTTTATAGACTCATCATTCAAAAATCACCTTGTATGCCTTGAGGTTGTCCCTTTTCCGGATATAAGCCATACAGCCCATCACATTTATAAGTTTTTGACTGAAACATTACAGGAATGGAATATTCAAGATAAAGTTGTCTCCATTATCCATGATAATGCAATAAATATATGTAAAGTGCCATGAATATGACAGACTTTCAGCACATATCTTGTCTGGCACATACACTTCAGTTGGTGGTCAAAGACTGAATCATGAAGAACAAAATAATTACAAACCTAACTTCCACATGCCGCCTAGTTGTTGGTCACTGCAAACATTCTTCAAAGGCTACAAAAATTTTGCATGCTGTATAAGATGAGGTTGATTTTAAGAAGCATAATTCAATTCAAGATGAAAAAACCCGATGGAATTCTACCTTGCACATGAAAGAGAGGTTGATTGAGCAGAAGCGTGCAATTATTCTGACATCAACAGACATGAGACTTCCTGCTGGACTTTCCTCAATGCAATGGGACCTCATGAAGGATGTTATTGACATTTTAAAAATATTTGACAAAGCTACATTGACAGTCAGTTCAGTTAATGTCACAACCTCTGAAATGATACCAATTGTTAAAAGTATTGCAAATGAAATAGAGTCGTGGCATCTTGGTTCTGGATTAAGTGGTATGAAAAATGGTTTGCTTACTTTTTGAAGCACCACTTTCAACTGCTGGAGAACAATAAACTGTTCTGCTTGTCCACTTTATTAGATCCACATTTAAAAGGCAGTGTGTTCACCGATGAACAGAAACTTCAGGTAGCCATAGAAAAACTAACAGCTGAAACTTCCAGTCTAACATGTGGGAATAAATCAGTTCAGTTAATCTATTTTGTATGAAGAGTTCTTCAAATATGTACTCATTTTCAAGTAGAATGCTACCAATATTTGGTACCCCTTAGAACCAATCTCTGTACTTAAATTTTAGAGAAATGCACTTCGCTAAATTAAAATATGACTGATTTTCATAGCATTCATATTGCATTGAAATTTCTGAGAATAAAATTTGTAATTTAGGACTCCCCTTCAAATATTGAAACGCCATTGCAAGGGACATCATCTGGAATGTGGAGCTTATATACCAGAATTATGAAACGAAAAAGAAGTCTTCCTTCGTGTATAATTGAACAGGAAGTAAAGGCTTATCTCCCAGACTCACTGCTGCCACCAAGCTCAGATGTTTTTCTTTATTGGAAAGAATGCCACACCTACCCTAACCTTCGTGTGTTGGCCAAAAAATATTTGTGCATTCCTCCAGCCACTGTATTTTCTGAAAGACTATTTAGTTCAGCAGGCCTCATTTGTGATCAAAAAAGAAATGGATCAAACCCGGAGAGGGAAAAGATGCTAGTTTTTTAAAAATAAAAGCTGGAGTAAAAGAATTGACATAAATATATACATTTTTAAATTATTTTTACTTCTTTTTACTAATGAGATTATTCACTTATAAAAGACACTTGAAAAGGAAAAGGCACCTCTCAATGCTAGTCAAAGTGAATTTAACTGAAACGGAAAGTTACCTAGGTATATTTTTGTATAATTATGATTTATTTGAAGTGTGGACCACAAAAATATTATTATCAGAGCATATTATTGTTGTAGCACATAATCACATCCATTACTGGATAACTTTTTAAACTATGTACAAAAGACTCGGCCTTTTTAACATTGGAAATTGTAGCCATCATACTGAAATGATTGTGATGTTCATTATGATGTTCATGTGATGTGTAACTCATTAGAAAGAAGTAAATGTACTCAATTATCAGAGGGACTGTTTTTTCTTCCAGATAGTCTTCTCCAAATCTATTAATACTGTTTGCATGAACCCAGTCCTGTAATTTCTCTGTTGACCATGTAATTTAGACCAAAATATCTTGAAAATTTTCAAAATAATGCATAATGCCTGGTATCAAGTAGTATCGTGAGTACTTGGAGGTATCGTACTCGGTATCGAGTATCGAGAAAAAATGGTATTGACCCATCACTAGTTCTGATGATTCGAGCGAGTTCAACACTGCGGAGTCGAATTTACAGATGGATGAAGAGAATGATGTAACTCCAAGTTCACCAGAAGTGAGTAGATGTATTGTGTGAAGTAGCATAAAACTGAAAATTAAAGGATTCCAATTCAGTGCTCGTCCCGGCCTTCTGGTTCCCAATCCTGGTAGTACTGCGATTGGATTCTTGGCTACTGAAATTTTTTTTTAGCTAATAGTGAAACATTAAAATGTTTACGCGAAGGAATTGCAAAATTCACATAGCACTCCAGAAGCCTGTTTTATGCACAGGAAAGAGTAAACGATTCCCGAATTCAAACATTTTCTTGGGCTTATGTTTCACATGGACACTATAAAATGCAACAGGCTTGCAGACTACTGGGAAAAGGGTCGCCTCTTTGAATTAAAATGCATATCTAATTTTATGAGTAGAGATAGATTCATGATCATTCTTTGGGCATTGCATTTATGCAAAGATCCTGTGGAAGGAGAACCAGTGCCACAAGATAGATTGTATAAAATCCGATCCCTTTTGAATTTTTTCAATGAAAAATGGATAGCATTTATTATCCAGGGAAGCAGTTATCCATAGATGATTCGATGGTTCTTTGGAGGGGACGGTTGATTTTTAAGCAATACATCAAGAGAAAGCATCATAAATATGGGGTCAAGCTATGTATGTTCACACTTCCAAATGGTTTGGTGCAAAGTTGTACCATATACTCCGGTGCTAGGGATGACAATATAAGAGGACCGAACCATACAGAAAAAGTAGTAAAACTGTTGATGAGAAATACAGTAAAACCTCGTTAATTCGAATCCGCTTAGTTCAAAATACCACTTAATTTGAAGTTGTGAGCTGTCCCCGGCAAATGGTATAGGGAATTGCGTGCTAGATGGTACAGATAATTTGAAATACCACTTAACATGTAATTCAAAGTCACATTCCGCCCTGTGACTCCCAATTTTATCGGTTAATTCGAAGTCATCCTCGGCGGCAGTGGCTCATTTTACTAGGTTGGAAGCGCTTATTTCGAAGTGGTTAACGTTGCGCCGCTCTTGAAAACCAACCTTAACTACATATCTATTTGGAATTAAGCTGCTCTCCCCATATCACATATCTCATGAGTAGGTACTTCCATTTCTCTGCAAGGGTTGTAGGCCATGAGAGTGTCTCCTATATCATACCATACCTATATCAGGAATGGAACTTGAGTCATACTCCTTCAAAGTCTTCTTTTCACTTTCCCCTGCGTAACACTATACCGTTGCAGCATAAATCCTTGGTAATTTAGCTGGCTCATTTTTTCCCCGAATATCAAGTTACAAATGTCAGTTAATTCTAATCGAGAGAGGAGGCTCTACTCCTCTCCGTCACCCCTCCCTCCACCGGCAAGGGACGTAGCCTCGGCGCGACTGTTGCACCCACTACAGATGACTCTGGGAACTACATCAGATGCCGCGGGCTATGAACAGAGGCATCTGTTGAGATAAGGCTGTGAAAAGCTTCCTATCCTGCCTGCTCTTAAGGGTCGCCAGCCTTCCCCTCTCTTGCCCAAGCCCAATAGACTGTTGCCTTCCCCTCTCTCACTCTGGTGCCTCCCTTCTCTCCAAAAAGTCAAGGCAGATGATTGGAGGTCATAATCCTTGACAACCCTGACTGAAGGGCTCTGCACCTGACGATTTGACCATCTCCTGGGAAGTCACGTTGACCTCTTGATGTATTAGGTGAAAGGAAAAGTAAGCATTTTTATCCACCTCTGCAGAGACGAGTATTGACCAGGTACAGTAATTTTAGCATTAAACATTTTAATACTCTGCTGTCATGTCACGTTAATGTTAGCGGCACACTTATCGAACATTAGGAACTTAATAATGTGGTGATAATGATTGAGCCCAGTACTGTTTTTCTCAGTTGAATTGTTCTATTCGCCTAAGAAAATGCTTTAGCTTCATTCTCAATAATAGCCAGGCATTCAATCCTCCATTGTAGGTATAAATAGCTTTGACGATTACCCTTATTGACAAAAGACAGTTGCAGATATGTCTTCGAAAAGAAAACACTATACACTGACTCTTACGGAGAAGATGAATATTCTTCGAGAGGTGGACACTGGGGTGAAAACAAAAATAAAAATTGCAAAGCAATACGGTATACTGCAATCAACGCTGTCGACTTACATTAAAAATCGCAATGCAATTGTATCACAAGCAAAATGCGGAAAGGACGACGGCAGGAAGAAAATAAATCGGGGAGCCAAGCACGAAAAGGTATAGAGCGAGTTGTTGGATTGGTTCTTCCAATGTAGGGCAAATAATAACCCTCTGTCTGGTCCCTTAGTAAAAGAGAAGGCCGAAATGATCGCTCTTAAATTAGGGGAAGAATTTAAGTGCTCCAATGGGTGGCTGCAGAGATTCCAGAAGAGGAATAATATTGTGTCTTTGTGCGTGTCTGGAGAGGGCAGATCAGTGGACATAGGTGCTGCTGAAAGGTGGCGAGAAAATGTCAAACACATTTTTCAGGACTACGCTCCAAAAGATATTTTTAATATGGATGAGAGTGGAATCTTCGAAAACATCCTACCAGATATGACGCTCGCCGAAAAAGGAGAAAGATGCCGTGGAGGGAAGAAAAGCAGGGAAAGGCTGACTAACGCACTGTGTTGCAACTCCGATGGCACTGAAAAACTTTAGCCTATGGTGATAGGAAAATACGCCCACCCTAGGTGTTTCAAAGGAATTCAAACCCTTCCTTGCGGTTATCATGCCAGTAAAAATGTTTGGATGACCACGGCTTTATTTTGTGAGTGGCTTACAAGTTTTGAAAGAAGAATGGCTGGCCAAAATTGAAAAATTTTGCTTTTAATAGATCAGTGCACTGCTCACGTATTGAAGGGCTCAATCTAAATAATATTAGAGTCGTTTTCCTTCCCACGAACACCACTAGCTACATGCAGCCTCTTGATCAGGGCATTATTTATTTCCTCAAGGGATCATATAGAAAGAACTTGGTGAGGTACATGATCAGGGAGACTGCAAGAAATATTCCCTAGTTCAAGACATTAGGAAGTGGAACGTGCTGGATGCGATGACGAATATCTGTGTGCCTTGGGATGAAGTTTCCTCATCTGGTATACCAAACTGCTTCCGTAAAGCCAGTTTTGGGGAAGAAATGGCTTTAAACGTAATTAGTGACTCAAGTAAAGATTTCGACTAGCCTGAAATTTATGGTGTAATTGAGTGTCTAACTAATTTTCCGGAATACGTCCGTTACGATGACAATATGATCACCACTTTCTGATCACAAGAGACCACGGTTACTAAGTCAAAAGAACTTGATGGTGACAGATGCGGGATAGAAGTAAGTGATTCGGATGGAGAAGAGGAGGCCGAAGAGCAGCTAATAAATATGCGAGTTACTCGTAAAGAGGCATTTTCTGCTATCTCAATGGTGGAAATGGTGCTACGAGAAAGACTAAATTCCGATAAAAATCTTTCCCAAGCCTTGAGCATTCTGTGTAAACATGTGTATCAACACCATGAAAAGAAAAGTAAACAAACGACTATAGATTCATTTTTTCCAAAAAATAACTTTTGTAATGTGTATTTAGAATTAGGTGGTAGCTAGAATGGTCATTCAAACATTTGAAACCATTTTCATTTCCAATAAAACTTTACCAAAAAAATCTTCAATATATTCTTATGACAGTTTTTTTGCAAAATCATAAAGGCCATTTTTGACAGAATATCGAACTCAATCTTTGGGATTCTAATGCAATTTTTCGCTGACTTACAACATATGTATTATCTTATGGACAAGGTAACATTTTTCATTCCATTCATCTGAAATAGACGTGGTGGAGTAGCCCAGACAGACTATCATAATCCGTTTTCCTGGTTAAGCATGTGCATTATCGGAAAACCACCTCTCTAACTTACTTCGCTTTGATCCTCAGATTCCTGTGTCTTCCCCTGGTCGCTGGAGAGTTGCCAACTTTCTTTGTATTCTTATGGTAAGGACGGATAAGCTGTGCTATTAGGTCGCTGCATGGTGCTACTTTTGCCAAGAACTTGGATTATGAAGCATGAAACGTGGACGCAGAAGATCGCCTCCTCTGTACGTTAAAACACCATCACATCAAATTTACTCAAGCCGACTGTACCCGGGGTTCAATTTGTGTGAAGATTGAGGAGATTGACAGGTGAAAAATTCAATGAGGCAGGAAATTGTCGTAATGGATGTACGTGGCAGGCGTTCAATATCTGCGGGCTGACACAACATGCAGTGCCGTTGTTGGATGTTATAAACAATTGACAGGTTAATCATCACATGCAGTTTCATGCCCGAAGATCATTTTTTTTCGTGCAATTGCGCCTAAAAAAAAGCGTACTACTCCAAATTATCCAAAGTCAGATAACCCCAAAATATTTTATTCTCAAGAAACTGAAGAATTGTGGTCATCAATTACTCCAAATAGCATGTATTCTGTATCTACCTGTTGACAAAAAATGTAGTTTAACAATGATATTCTACAAATTGGGAATATATTTGTTTATTTTCGGAAAGTACAATCAATTCGAACCTGGATAATTCAATCCAATTTGTTTGGTCCCTTCAATTTCGAATTAATGAGGTTTTACTGTAAACTGAACAAAGGACATTCCCTATTCATGGACAATTTCTACAATAGTCCAAGATTGACGAAATTTCTCTTAGAAAATAAAACTTCTCACACTCAGAGCCAATAGGAAGCACATCCCTAATGATGTAATGACCACAAAATTGAAAAAGGGTGAATGCAAGGCAATGTATACTGATGATGGTATCTGTGTAATGAAGTGGAAAGGCAAAAGGGATTTTATAATGATATCCTCTGAGTACAACAGTGATCTGGTTAAGGTAACAAACAGAAGAGGTAGAAAAGCGGCCAAACCAAGGGCAGTTTTAGAATATAACAAGTTGATGGGTGGAGTGGATCTTTTCAACCAGATAATGGTGTATTACCCATGTGAGAGGAAGACACTGCGCTGGTACAAAAAAATTGGAATTCACCTTTTCCAGATGATGCTTGTAAATAGCTATCTAATGTTTATTATGAATGGTGAAAAGATGCCATTTTATGAATTAAGAATAAAAATTATTAATGAACTGATTGGGGAATCAGAATGTGCTACTTCAGGCAGAACAATCACCGCTGACATAAAGACTGTAATTCCCAAACATTTCCCTACAGTGGTTCCCTCCAGCAAAAAAGGAAAAAACTTTGCAAAAAGTGCAGTGTGCACGAAAAATGGAATAAGAAAAAATAGTGGTTTTTTTCTGTCCCAGATTCCCTGATCACCCTGGATTATGTCTTGACCAATGTTTTATAGTATTTTATAATTTATAATGCATGGTATTATGCAAGCAATTAATATAATTCATGCAATATCTGATGTACTTTTTTATGTATAGATTTTTTATAAATGTATGGATTATGTCTTGATAAATGTTTTATTGTATTTTATAATTTATAATGCATGGTAATGTTACTGGCAAAAATAGCTTTCAATGTTAAAAAGACTCTACTGACTTGTAAAAATGTTTGTTTGGAAGTAAGAAAGAGGGTTATGAAAGCTTATGTTTGGAGTATGGCCCTTTAGGGGTGTGAAAGTTGGACTATCGGGAAACATGAAAAGAGCAGATTAGAGGCCCTAGAAATGTGGTGCTATCGAAGTGCAGAAAATCAACTGGCGAGACAGAATCACCAATGAGGAAGTGCTGAGAAGAGTACAAGAAAATAGAAGTCTCTGGAGACAGATACAGACAAGGAGACTTAAACTAATAGGTCACATTCTTTGATGCAATGATTTTATAAAATTAATAGCTGAAGGTTTTATTGAGGGGACAAATCGTAGAGGACGTCCTAGATTAAGCTATATGAAGCAGATCATCAAGGACTCTGGATGCGTCTCATATGGTGAAATGAAAAGAAAAGCTGAGCAAAGAGCGGAATGGCGTGCTATTGCTATCAACCCATGGGTTGATAACCAAAGAAGAAGAAGAATGCATTGTATTATGCAAGCAATTAATGTAATTCATGCAATTTCTGATGTACTTTTTTATGTATTGATATTTCAAAAAATATAAATTTTACATTGTGAAATTTCATAATTTGTTGTTTTATTATAAAATAGTATAGTTTAGTACATATAATTTTTTATATTTAATAATTTAATATATATATAATTTAGTATAAAAAACTTAAGTTGTTATTCTTTTCTTTTTAATACACCACTAATTGTCCAAGAAGTTATTGTGTCGGTTAAATATAAGGCAGAAACATCATAATGAGGACATAACATCTAAAGTTTAAAAAATCATTTGAGTTTTTAATGTATACTCCTCTCCAAAAAAACTTACCGTTTGGGAGCCGAAAAATTTTGTCCCAAGTTGGCGTCGATGTTACAGCTCGGTCGAAACACGCCCCCGTGCGTTATTGCTTTCCCACCCGAGGTGAGCAATAAAAACACGGGACGGAAAAGAAACCTTTTTCAGAACTCACATAGTGAGAAGGGACACCACTCGACGAAAAATTTTGACCTGAGGGGGGATGAGAGCTCAGTTAAGTCCTTTGTTGTGTCTTCCTGATAAGGCCTCTAACCACACGCTTACAGTTGGGGATGCATGGGGATTGGGAAGGTTGATTGCGAACGAAGATCGGCGGAAAGACGAATGGAAGAATCATCCTCTTTTTCGAATACTACGAGAATAAACGCAGGACTCCATTTCTTGTCTCCATTGGCGTTCAGGTAACCTTAGCTGAAAGTGGTGTTCCCTTTATTAGCTCATAGAGAGGCTATTGCCGTAGCTAAAAGTGGTTGAACTGTATTTTTAAAAAGTTATGCAGGGTTGCATAACCACAATTCAAAGCCAATTGCGGTGGACCGCTCGAGCGGTCCTCAATAAATTAACAATACGCTGTATTTTTTTTTTGTAGTTTTTGGTTATAAATATTATAAGAATAACATATGCATGCGACTTAAGCAAAAACCTAACATAGCCACTGCATAAAGTCATTCACTGTATCCAAGCATTGAACATGTTAATGACCTCTTCAAGATAAGGAGGGAATTACCTATCTTTCCTTTCAACATTTAGTCTGATTATTACCTATTTCCATATCAAGGCACATTTTAATTTCACCCATGTTTTCATTTTATGATTTAAACACCTGATAACTCATTAACCAATGCATTAAAAAGACCAGCTAAATATTCCTTACATTTCCGGCTCTAAACCATGGCACAATGACGCAATAATACCAGTTTTGAAAAAATTTTGCATTAACAAAAGCAATATTTTATGATACATTACATGCAAGGAGTATATTTTTCTGTGGCTCATAACTTCAGTTTTCAAAAACAAAAGGAAATATTTCCAGTATACCACTTGAACAAATAATAAAATGGCAGGAATCATCTGCGGCGCAAACAATTCGACATAAAAAATGCTCATGAAGGTTATGAATGCAGTGTGGCGCAGGCACCACGCAGCAATTTTAAATTAAAACATGTGTCTAAGAGCTATAGAAATCCCAGCTGAAATGCATATTTTAAAATATAATGAATTTTCATCCATGTAAATGCACTTTAGATGAGCAACAGGGAAAATTGATTAATTCCAAGGTGAGATTTCCAACGAATTTATGATGGACAATGAATAATTTTTGGCAGCGCAGCGCATACACCACCTGCGCAACCAAATTCTAATTCGATTATATCTCAAATTCATGTATTCAATAAGATTTGATCAATCCCTCAAATTCTGACCAAATCACTAGACATAATCAATGTATTAATTATGATCTTCACTGCATTCTAGAAAAAAAGCTGGGAAAGTAAGTAGTCACGGGTTAAATCCAAAAATTATAAACTGCGATTCCTGAATTCTAATCCTCTATTTTTATCGAATTTCAGATACAGAATCTCACATCTGAATCCTGCTTTTACTCAACGATATTTTCCAGTTCCTCATCCTTATCAATGCATAAATTAATAATTGAATACTAAATAAAACATTTCAAATTTTAAAATGAACAGTGGAAGCAGAAAAAAACATTTAGGCCAGTATTTATAGTCCTCAATAATTACAGATTCATTCCAATCTATAATTATATCTCTAATTAATTACTGTTTCTTATGCATAGTCGTTAAAGATCAATGATTCATCAATTGTTGATTCTTGAATCAGAGATTCATCAATCTTTGATTAATATGTATTCATAGTCGTCAAATAATCTTTGTTTATTGTTCTAGTATTCATAGTCAAGCAAACTGTAATTATTTGGCTTAATAATCATCGATTCGTGAATTAAGCTTTTGACCGTAATTAATTACAGTTTTTCATCCTTGTACAATGGTAGTTCTGTGGTTGTTTATGACACATTCATGTCTTTATGCTCGAACTGTACAATTTTATATGGTGCTAAAGGCATAGAATACTCAATATGACCGTCTATTACCTTGCATTGATTAGGATTTTCGTGCAATGGAATTTCGTTTGAATATATTGGCATATGTTATTGCCGATGACCATGTACCAGCGTATCACTACAGGCTGCGTAAAACACTCTAGGGATCCAACAAATCCACTGAATTATTACTCACGAGGAGACACTATGTTCCCTGACTCACTGATTTGAATGCTGTATTTTCTATGTCGCGCACGAGATCAAAGGCAATGCTAATTCGCCTTGGACTTCATCAAAAGTGTCCTAGTTTTTTGTAATTAATCAACTTATAATTGGCAGTATCCACCCTTAGTATAAAAAGCTGGGAAAACTGACCGTCACCATTGGATCGGATGGTGTAGTGGTTAGCACCATGGATTAGTAAGGGCAGGTTACATGGTTCGAGCCCAAGGTTATCTGGTTTTTTCTTCTTCATATTCACGACCAGAAAGATATTTTTCCTCCGAGTTACATTTCCTATCATAGGACTTCACCTCGCTTTCTTTCTTGTGACACTTTCCATATAATTCGTCTTCCAGTTTGAATCAGTTTGAATTAATGGCAAATGGCCTCACTGGGGTCAGGTGATGGACCCCTTATGATATTCATCAATCTCTGTTTAAAGTCCGTAATCTAACTTGCTGTAACAATAGATGTGAGAGTTGACAGACAAAGAGTTAAATAGAGGGTACCGATTCTCAAAACCCATAGTGATCGAGTATATTCTTCCTAGAACTGATGTTCACATAGCGCCACTTTCCGCAAGGACTGACAGTTCCTCTTGTGCTATTGTGGCTCATTACTTTGAGATTTTACGCTTAGGCATCAATATGGAATTGTTGAAATCATATTAAAAATTTAAAAAATCTATAACAACGGTTTTCAATCATGCAGTATTTTACAAAATCTCCATGCTGAATTTAACATCGGCCGAAATTGCCATGAATTTTTTACTCGTAAGCTACCATCAATTGCTACTAATTACTTATTTCAAATTTTCTTTATTGGTAATGATCACTTATAAATACTGCTACTCTTTATCTTCTTTGGTGTTTGACGCACATATGTAGGGATTGCTAGTTCTATTTCACAGCCAACGGTGTCCACAACTGTGAAATGTATTACTTATCTTTTGGCCGTCCAAATAGTTGACACCATCAAACTGCCTGCATCTTACGATGTTCAGGTGACGAAAAGGTGTCTCTTTGTGGGGATGGAAAAAAGAGGAGACCAGACTGGTGGGCAGACAATTCCTGGCATTAAACACCACATGCTACATTATCAACACTTGCCTAATGACGAGATTACTGTTTGTTGATTTTTCCCTAGTAATGCCTTCATTAACGTTGTTATTAATTAACATTAACATTAACGAATAATCATAAGAAATAATTCTAAATTAGGCACGGCTAATTCATTTTTATCAAAGAAACATTGCCAATCCATTTTTTATTTTCTTTTTTGACTTGAATAAAAATTTAACAATACTTAGAAAATGTGTTGCCACTTCAATTTCTCATACCACACAAAACTAAACAAATATCCAATTTGTAATTCACCAATTACAGATTATACTAAATAATTAGTGCAATGTATTAAGTTATAATTCTGTATTAGTAAATCTGATTGGCTGTACCTTGCAAAGCTGACCAATTGGCTCGAGATATTTTCGTTACTGATTACGTTTGAATCATGCATTGTCGGGAATTGTTGAGTCTGTTTTCCCAACTGCATAGTTAAGATGGTGATGAGCAAGAGACGCTAACTCCAGGTGCATACTTCTGGTATTGCAAAATTGCTCATTAATGACAGCGAAACATAGGAAGGAATGAAGACGTATTGAAAGTAAATAAACAAAAAGCTAAACTTCTTTCGCACCGTATTCATCACATTATATCAAGAATAGGAGACAAATAATACTTTTCAAACTTCAAAAATCTCATAAATTATAAAATGAACCCACGCAAATATCCAACATCGATAAATACAGAGTTAAAGAAAATATTAAAACAAACTTAGGAGAGACAAGAGTAGCCTGCCATTATTCCCTTCCAACACAACATGAAACTCACTTTGACTCAACTTTGACAATAAGATGCAAAAACGCATGTAAATTGCATTGTAAATGAATATTCAGTTTCAATGAAAACCATTAATTATTTACTAGAGAGTCTAATGTTGTTTGTTTTAGTTTTCCTCCAGTTGCACGCATGACGTACTTTTCAATGACGGAAAATGAAGTTAGGTCATTGGCTGATGCACTGCTTGTCCTATACATGATGCTTATTAGTTCTAGGGCCTTTAGTACATCGTTTCTTAAGGACTTAGAAGTAGATCGTTTTCCACTGCCCCGAATTGAAGATCTATTCAGTGAATTGCAAAAGGGAGAATTCTACAATAAAACTGATTTAAGCCGGGCCTATATGCAGCTTAGGTTAGATGAAGCTTCTCAAAAACTGTGCACCATATCTACTCATAAGGGACTATAAGCGGATGCCCTTTGGTATCAGTAGTGGACCGAGTATTTTCCAGCAAAGTATTGAGCAAACACTGCACGGTATCCCTGATGTTGTATCATATTTAGATGATATCTTAATCACCACCCCAGACAGTGAAACTCATCTCCATAGAATTAAGGAAGTATGTAAACGCCTTTCTTCAAATGCCCAAAACGGTCAAAAAGGAGAAATGTACATTTTATGTGAAGGAGCTAGAGTACTTGGAGTTCATTACAGACAACGATGGTTTACATCCAACTCAATCGAAGGTAAATGCCATCATCAATGCACCTATTCCTCAGATTGCAACTCAATTTAAAGCTTTTGCAGGGTTAGTACAATATTATGGTAAATTTGTTCCAAATTTAAGCAGTGTAATGAGTCCAATGTACAAACTTTTGAGGAAGGATGTTCCATTTGTGTTTGACAAGCAATGGATAGAGTCATTTAAGAGGGTCAAGGAACTCTTAACAACTGCACCTGTATTAGCCCATTATGATCCAAATGCACCAGCCATATTGACGGTGGATGCAAGTTCAACAGGGCTACGTTGTGTCTCAAGTATTATTGATTCAAAGGGAGTTGAGAGGCAAGTGTCTTATAGTTCTCGAACATTTTCTCCTGCTGAATGTAACTATTCCCAAATAGACAAAGAGGCAACTGCAGTTGTGTATGGTGTAAGGAAATACCACCAATATTTGTATGGTAGACATTTTACTCTTAAGAATGATCATAAGCCATTATTAAGCATTTTTGGCCCTAAGAAAGGTATTCCAGTGATCAGAGGACAACAGTGCTGATGCATTGTCAAGATTACCATTGAATGTTAACCATTCAGTTACAAATAATGACTTAGACTGGTTAGGAACATACTTGCATTTTATTAAAGAAAGTTCAATCCCCTTAAATTGTGATCATGTTAAAAAAGAAACACAAAAAGATGTACTATTAAAAAAGGTATATGGATATGTATACAGTAGAACCTCAATCTATCATTCTCGCATTGATCGTTTTCCCGCTTCTATCGTTCGCAGTCTTTGGTCCCGAATGTAGTACCATGCTGATAACGTTAATAAGTCTCGCATCCATCGTTCCCCGAAGTATCGTTTTCCCGCTTCGATCGTTTCAAAATCACGGTCCCCACATCGCAATTCCCGCATTCATTGTTTGAGAAAGACAAAACCAAAAATTTACGCCGAAGTAAGATTTTGGGATTTTTGCAGCGCTCCGCAGCGGGAAAAAAGGAGGGGGAGGGAGTTAGGTGACGCGCTGTGCTGGACGGAAGGGTAGCCCTTGCCGTAGCCTTATCTTTATGGCCCAAACTCCTTCCTAGAGGACAATAGGCATTCCTCCTTTCTTACCCAAACGAGTCCCTACCTCGCTCTTTAGCGGCCACATTCCTTCGCCATGAGCTTCTAACCTTTCTTCCTATTATCCTCTCAATGCCATCTTACCAGTAGTTGTCATATGCTCGCTCTCGGCACCATATCGAGATCTGATATAACCCATGTGGGTAAATATCAACGGATTTCCTTGGTGTTTAGTATTAAATGCAACAGAAAATAACGGACAAACACATTTCATAATTGTTCTGCAGATTTATGCCGATTAAAAACTTTAGCAAAATTAACTGACGTTCCACTAATGCGCCCCTCAGTGGGAGGGGCCCTACCCACAGAAAGGTTCAGGAGGGTCAAAGGTCTTCCACCTGCCCTGTCCCTCCCAGCGGAAAGCAGGGTCTCCCAATTACCTGTCTCACCCAATTCTTGTATGTAACCAGTGCATTATTTCAAATGACGTGGGCCACATGGGCTTAAACGGGGGAGTGGGTGAGGGAAGGGAGGGAGGTGGGGTTTCTCGTCATGTGACTCTCGCGGAACCAACCAGAGGGCAGCGGGCGTGGCTTGTAACCTCGGCAATTCAGTCACTCCCTGACCTTCGTCATGGTCACTTCATGGGCCTCTAATAAGTGCGGCCTAACCCTATGTGCTCTGTGCTCTTTCCTTTTTCTATTTTTTCCGTGTTTCGCCAGTTAAAGTAGGTATTTAAGTCTATTCATTTTCCTGAAGTATTTATTTCTGAGCCTATAGCTGAAACTGTTCAAAATAGGTGTTTTAAGACGGCTGAAGGTAACGCAGATGCTTCAACCATTAGTTTGTCATAGTGGAAGTCTTGCGAGCGTGGGCTAAGTTCCTTCTCGTTCGTTGACTGACGTGGGCTTGCATTGCCAGAAATGTTTTTTTTTTGTTTTTTAGGCACCGTGGCCCATAAAAATGATTTATTCTTTTGAAATTGGTGTTCATTCAGTAATGACAAGCCGAACTCCAACCGCCGATATCGGAACTCCTCATTTCAACCCGATTGCCCACTAACTTTTGCCTCTCTGAACCAGATGATGATAACCTGATACACCTCTCTTGCTCTATACCTCGTGGGTTATACGATTGCTCCAGATAAACAAGAGTACACTTGGTAGCGTCAAGCTCGCTCCATCTTTAACGGGTGGCACTCCTCCATCAGTGGAGCACAATGGAAAGTGCGAAAAAAGATAACATCCTCCCCAACAAATTTTAGGTGCGCTTCTCACCCTCAAGGATATTTGAAACGAATAAATTTCTATGCATGGACAGGTCGGTGCGCGGGCTTGAGGATCCTCCAATAACATGATAATGGACCTTGTTTATTTACTTTCATCATCCGAGACACCATTGGTATATGTAATACTAATAAAATATTTTAAACAGTTAGTAGTCAAACGAAAAATTAGAGATACACGAAGTATTTTCATTAAATTTAAAAATTCTCTCGCTTTTAAGAGAAATTCCTTTAAGATTCCCCTCTACTGTGAAAAGTTACCATAAAATTCTCGCATTTTCATCTCGTTTTGGCTCCCGGGAAATCTTTTCCCGCATTGTTCATTTTCCGCATCCATCATTCTTTTTGCCCATCCCCTTGAAAAATGATAGATCGAGGTTCCACTGTAGTATGGTTGGCCAAATTTTTTGTCATAGGAAGATAGGGAACTAGCAGCATTCGTTCAATAATAATAATAATAATAATAATAATAACCTACTCATTTGGCATTATTAAATGGACGGATACGGAACTCAACTCTCTCAATACACTAATGAGAACAGTAGCCTCTAAATATAGGAAGCACCATCAACACTCTGCAATAGAAAGGTTTATGCTGCCCAGAAAAGAAGGAGGAAGAGGTTTTATCGACATAAAAAACTCACACCAATCGCAAATAGAAAATTTAAGAAATTACTTCTACTCGAGAGAAAAAGAATCCCAAATGCATAAAGTCTTAATACAAATAGATAACTCTCCCTTACAACTAAGCAAAAGAAATACAGTGATACAAAAAGATTCTGACAGTTCGAAGCTTGAGAGGTGGAGAGCCAAAACGCTACATGGGACGCATGCTAACCATCTTCTGCAACCACACATTGACAAAAAGGCATCAAATAAATGGTTAACATCAGATATCTTTGCAGAAACAGAAGGATTTATGATTGCCATACAAGATAGAATAATTAAAACAAAAAACTACAGTAAATTCATAATTAAATAACCCAACGTGAACGACAAATGCCGAAAATGCAATAGCAAGTCAGAAACAATAGAACACATCACAAGTGGATGCAGTGTACTAGCAAGCGTGGAATACACGCAACGACATGATAATATATGCAAACAAATATATCTTGCATTAGTTAATAAGTACAATGTATCCCATGAAACTAAACCATGGTACCTAATGACTCCACTGCCTGTAATAGAAAATGAAGCTGTCAAAATATATTACAATAGAAGTATTATAACGGACCGCCCTCGCCCAAACAATAGACCGGATATAACTCTTCAATTAAAACAAGACCGAAGAACATACTTAATAGATGTATCCATTCCAAATACAGAAAATTTAGATGCTAAATACAATGAAAAAATACAGAAATATATTCCTCTGGCTGAAGAAATAAAAGAAATATGGAACCAAAAAACAGTTAAAATTGTACCAATAATAATATCCGCGACTGGTGTAATACCAAAAAGCTTGCACAAAAGCTTGGAAATAATAGGAATAGAAAATCATTTGTACATGAAAATTCAAAAAACCGCAATAATTAACACGTGCTCCATAGTACGAAGATTTTTAAATGAACATTAAAATAGTACTTGAGCCTAATCCCTTTGGTGCCTTGCACCCGGGATAGGTGAATGTTTCCCAGCCCTTAAAAAGGCTGAGAAGTGAAGAATTCAAATAATAATAATATTTATTGGTGTCGGGACTAGTATTTTACAAATATAGAACAGGTCAAAAATGAATCTGTCGTCAGCACAGTGTAAAAATTGGCTACTTATGCCACGGAAAAGTGTAACTCGAGTGCGAATTTAAGTCACGCAGTGCTGTAAAGACTCTTATCCTCTACATCCTAAAACAGTGGACATAAAAAAACAGCAAATTTACAGAGTAGTCTTTGAGCAAACGTATCTATTACTGTGATGCACTTGTTGCCACATTCTCTGCATTTAATTTGTATTTCATTGGGAGAGCTCGTCGGGAATTACTATAACTTTTCATATCGTCCCTACACCCATCATAAATATCACCCTTAGGTTATGCAATCATGGTGTAACAACCTCATTCAGGCAGTCTAGCAGAAATATCCACTTGTAATAACCAACAGAACACTATGCTAAAACAATGAGACCAACAATGGACAAATAATCACTCACTATGACAGACTCCTCCTCACTCAAGACCACCCTCATTATAGTGGCCTTCTAACTGTGCATGTCAAAAATATCAATAGCAAGATATCAGTACTTATGGGACTTCAAAATGGCAGTTTGATGCCACACTTGGCTATATTTTGTCTGGATTTGAGAGAGCATGGAGCATGGATTAGAGTTGATATATCTTTATCAGTTCTCATACAACCTCTCATTCATCCAACAAACTTACTAACCGTAAATTGCCATGATTCACACGTGTTGTTCGTGCAATTGGACTCATCAGAGCCATCAGCACAGTCTGCTTCACCATCACAGTGCCAATTGGTGGGGATGCAGTGATTCTGTTTCCCACAGCTGAACTCTCCCGCTAAAAAGAAAAGACAATTTCACCATCACCATTAGGTTTTTATATAAAAGTTGAATATGTGAGAATGAAATGTTCCATCCATAACAAAAGACATCCCAACACCTAGACATTGTTCTAATAGATAACCCTTTCTCTCTGGAGCTTTAAATAGTGCATTGCTCAACCTATTATGAGTACCTTTAATTGTATGCCTGACATTAAGTCAAAGAGCAAGAAAAGAAATTAAGACTACTTGCAGACAATGCTACCAAAAAAACTGCCACAAACTCTAACAAAGAAGTTCTCTCTCAGGATCTTAAGCAAGGTTAGTTTGATGTGAATGGAAAGGGGGCTTGAACTTAACATTCTTAGATGCACAACAGTAACTTTTTATGAAGAAAAATCTAGCCAACTCCATATCTATCACGTGAGAGGGGGTAACTATAAACATGTCAGACAAAGTCAAATACCCAGGAAAATCTTTACTTCAGAGCTAATTTGAAGCAAACAAATTCAATAGATAAGCAGCTTTCATTCAAGAAACTAGGATTTATGTGTGTGATTAATATCAGGCTAGTATAAATAATAGGAATAGGTTTTTCCAATGAAAAAGGAAAATATAGATGTAACTTTCCTCTGGTTAGGCCAAGTCTTAAATATGCTGCCATTATTTTCAAACTGGCAAAGAAAGAAAATTAATGAAGTGAATAAAATACAAAGGTAATCCACATGCTTCAATAGACACTGCTACCAGCAAACGGGTGTTACATAGGTAGAATTCAGGGAATGAAGCCCTTAGAGATTCAGATGCTACACATTACACTTTGATAACTTGAAAATTTGAAACCAGGAGAGTTTAAGTATGACACAGAGGATATTATTTTGCCTCCTCGCTATAACTCTAGTACTACTGATTAAAGCAATGAAATAAGAGAGATACACTGCCAATTGGATATGCAGAAGGGTTCCCTCTTTACGAGCTCCATTACTTCATATTACAAATGCTGACTTTACATAAAACATATTGTTTGCACACAAATTCCACGGTGTCCTCTTTCCACTCCTTTTCCCTGCCTTTTCATGGCTTGAGTGCTAACCATGCCACCTTGCCACCTCATGCCCCCTCTGCAGCTCTCAGGGAAGTAAGTAGATGTACACTGTCATCCATTATCCTTAATAATAGCAGATTAGATCCAATCTATAATTATAGCTCTCATTAATAACAGCTCCTTATTCACAGTTGTTAAAGAACCAACAATTCATCAATTATTGATTCTCGATTCAGAGGTTGATCAACCTCTCATCGCTATGTACTCACAGTCATCAAGTACCTAATCATTGTTTATTATTCTATTACTCATAATCACATAAACTTTAACTATATGGGGAAATAATAATTGATTCCTAAATTAAGTTATCATGCACAATTAATTTGAGTTTTTCATCTTAGTATTTCATGAGTTCTGTAGTTGTTTACCACATATCTGTGTATTAACATTCAAAAGATACAATTTTCTCAAAGCTAAGGGCATAGAAAATTCAATCGGTCAGTCAATTACCGTGAATAGATTCAGGTTTACATATCAAGGAATTATCTCTGGATTTATTGGTGGATATAATTGATGACAATGATGTACCTGCATATCATTACAGCCACAATTTAAATAACTTACTAACTCCTTAGTTAACCATCCATTGCTTCTACATAATTGATGTTATTTCAAATTTTTGCTTACTTCCATCAATAATGTTAACACATTGTACGTATTTTCTTTATCAGTTATACCCATACCAATAAAAAATATGCAACAATTGGCACTGGTTTTCCTTCAATTTCCTGCAAATTAAGACTTCCCTTGATTTATATTTTCCTGCAATTATACATTTTTTCCTTTGTCCCCCTCAAAAGTGAAAAGAAGGGTTCCACCATAGTTTCAAGTATATTAAATAATACTGCTCTATTTAATTTTATAGAATGATTCTTACTTTTACCTTTACCCAATTGAATAAGTGTGTACACAATTGACACTCCACCTTTTTCTATAATTTGCATTTTCTCACATTATATACTTCTCTTATAGAGTCCCTATGACATTTAAACAAGGGATTTTACCGTAGTTACGAAAAATTGGTAGGTGGCACAGCAGTGCTTACATGACACATGATGAGATAATATTCCAAAGGCTTGTGCAATAAATGAAGATAAGTACATACATTTGCAGGTTGAGGGGCTAACAGAAGGGCAGGCTGCTTCATCAGATCCATCACGACAATCATCCTCCATGTCACAAACCCACTTCCTGGAAATGCACCTTCCATTTCCACAAGTAAACTGCTGATCACTACACGACACATACGCTGGGAGAGAGAGAGGAGAGACAAGACAAAAGAAAGGCATCACTCACACAAACATTAATAACTCACAATGCACGCAACATGGGAATCCAATAAAGTCACCCATTTTTTGTAGTAATGGCTACAAATTCCAATTAACCTTCACAATAGTGATGTGGTCAGGATTCGAGGATTTGATCAAATCTTATCGAATCCTTCTAATATATGTTCAATCAAATATGAATCTGGTTGTGTGGATGGAATATGAGCTAAGCTACTGTATACTCTTCGTAGTTCGTCATAAATTTGTTCGAAATCTCACCTCAGAATTTCTTGATCCTGAACGTGTTAAAACGCTCGATTTTTTAAATAAAAACTTAGAGCAATAAAACGTTAGTAAACTTGCAGTTGGAGTGGTTCATTCAATAATTTGTGGGAAATTAATATTAGAATACAAAATAAAATATAACATTATGTATAAAGGAAAAGGCAACATTTAGATTCTAGATAAAATTTAGTATTCAAGGGTGAATTTAAGATTCGCATTCAAGATTTGGAATAGAGAAAAACGGGATTCGACCCATCTCTAATTTCATATTTAGTATTATGTTGATACTTAGGTTAAGTATAATGTTTTCAAAACATACATTGAATGTGAAAATGTGAGCTCACCTGTGCCATGGGCAGATTTATCATAATATTTGTGATTTATATATTCCTTGATTTTATCTTTTCTTACCCTCCCAATGCAAAAGAAGTACCAAAAACTTTGGTAAGAGCTGCAGATTTCAGGGGAAGTACTTCAGTACCCTACTAATACCCTGGTCTCTCTCAAGTGACTAAGCAGTCAATGCCACATCACAGAAACAATGAACATTATGTGAACTTTGTATGCAAAAAATAGATGCAGGACTGCAGTTATTTAAAGTAATGGACTGTTTTTTGACTGTGACTTCAAACTTCGACTTGTTGACAACTGTTTTTTGTCCCTAAGAATCACTGCAGTAGTTAGCACTGTAAATGTACTACATATTTTTACACTCTTTTTTAATTGGCATAAAAGGTTAATATTCATGTGCAGCTGTCAGGCCAATTGTGACGATTACGTCAATAAGAAGGTAGAAGTAAAAAGTGAAACAGTCTATGCCATAAATCAAAAGCGGCATCATCTTTAGTTGCACTAAAAACAGTTTCAGCAGGTATTACCTGCACATTGTCCATTTTATACACACCATTAACCTCAGACGCAGTCATGGATGGCTCTCCATCTATCTGAACATTTGATTCTTTGTAGATCATACAACCTGTAGATCGAAAGACAAGAACCATACCCTTCTTTGCAATCTGTGAAATAGACAACAAGTTAGCACATAGGTTAGGCACATAAGTCACATTGCTTACTGGTACATTTTCTGTTACCCTTTCGCTACTCAGCAATAATTTACCACAACCAGCACTCTCTATTCTTTGCCCATTTGCACATTTAATTGATATTTTTGACTGTGACCTGTCAGAAAAATCGTGCAAGAGGTCTTTTCTGGGTGTCATGTGCCTTGAAGCACAAGAATCAAGATAGATATGATCAGAAACCAAAGAATTACAGGAATTCATACATTCATGAGTCAGCAAACTGAAGTCTTCTTTCATGGACGTTTTCTTCCTGGAGTGACCATCCTTCATATGCTGATTACCACTTGAATTCTTGTCAGTCAGGTTCTTCTTCAGCTGAGGGCACTCCGGACGAACATGTCCCTTCTCACCACACTTGAAGCAGTTCAGACCCTTCTTCGACCGCTGCTCCGAAGTTTTCCTGGTATTCTTGCCATTATACTTCTTTCCAGACGCAATCAAAGCGCTCTCACCAGGTTCGTCTATCTTCTTGCTATCTTCCTGAAGCAATTGCACTCGGACAATTTCAGAGGTGAGTTTAGCACCTGAATTTTCTAATGCCATCCTCAGCGGTTGGTATTGTTCAGGTAGCCCACGCAGCATCACGACGGCTATTAACTCATCCTCTACCTTCTTCTCTATGTCTTCCAATTTCTGAGCTGTTGACATAATTGACGTAAGATACTCGTGCATGGACGAATGCTTATCCCTTCTTTCATCTAGTAGAATATTTAGAAGATTTATCCGGCGATTGAGGCCTTTGTCTTCATATGTTTTCCTTAGCTCTTCCCAGGCATCCTTAGCATATTTAGCATTTCTTAGATAAGGGTATACTTGCAGGGAAACATGAAGACAAATCAAACTTAGCGCCTCTGCATCTTCGTGATCATCTACAGGTCGTCCCTTTGCATACTTGCTGCCATCCACGTAGCCCCATAATCGGTAATGCATTAGTAAATGTTTCATGACCAACTTCCAGTCTGCGTAATCATCACTTCCTTCTAACTTATCTACCGTGCCTCTGAAACCGCGACTATTTGCCATTTTCAGATTTCACGTAGGTATTCTAGTCGAATTTTCAAGCGATTATTATTTAAACCTCTTCGCTGGGATCTGGGCCCATAACCTGTTGCAGAATAATGATTTGGCGTGGGGCTTTAAAATGATAAACTGGTTGGTAAAGTATGTTTAATATGTTACTTCTTCATTTCATTTTTGAACAATGCAACCAAGCAAGTTATTTACAAAAACATAAACAACACATTGGGAGAACGACGTAAGAAACAAGTGATCTGATAAATTCGTGTTCATGAACAGGATTACAAGCATATTAACAACAACACCTCCCTGACTTTTCTGGTCTTTGGAAATGTTTTAAAATGATATATAGTCATTATTCGTGAAAGCATTCGAAATAATGCCTTCATATTATGAGCTAAATGTCACAAATGATCATGAAAAAACTGTTACATCTTAGCTCCCTATGCAAATTATTTTTGGCGATCATTTTCTTGGCAAAATTTTCACCCAGTTTGTAAGACGTATATAACACAAGTTCTGCTTTTGTATCGCTTGATGACAAACTGGGTGTGATCCGAACATTTTCCATATCTTTATCAGCTCGGAGTATACCAAGTTTCTGGTTCTAAATGGGTATTTTTTTTACAGATGGAATATAAATGGGGAGGTCGTGGAGAATGATACTGAAGAAAATAGAACCTCAGATCATGGTACATGGAGAGAGAATGAATGCTTCAACTTCCGCCCAGGAAATGCCTGTGCTTGCAATGATGGTGCTTCACCAATCATATTCTTATCAATGTTTCAAACATCTATGCAGTTAAGACAGTAGCTGGCCCGACCTCGCTTCCAATCCCCCTTCTTTATCAATCAATAATAGGTAAAAAGAGCAAAGGACTCAGTCCATTTAAGAAAAACCCTTCTCAGGTCATTATTTGTGGTTTCTTCCATATCGCCTGCAGGATATACGAACTTGGGAAGAAATACTATTTCATAATCAAACTCTTTCATTCTCCTGACGACGTTCTCAGTATGCGTAAATTTAAAATGCTCAATACGCAGCGGGATACCCCGAATAACTTAATTACTATTTCGTTTTCGTGCAAAACATTAATCCAGTAAATAACTGAGCGATTATTTACTGGATTCTTAAAAAATAGGACAAATCAACTATAAGTGTCTTTGGGCGAAAAACTGCCGGATTTTCCGTGTGTGTCAGAACACTGGCTCAATGAATTTGAACTGAAAGAGTGTAATATTGTGAATGATAAGGTAATAACCTCATACTCGAGGGTGAATTATAGAGGTGGTGGTGAGGGAACATATGCCCACAACAATCGTGTGGCTGCTTGCAAGAGCCTCAACTGGAATATTCGTGTGGAAAAAGTCTTTGCATGTGCCAGCTGTTCAGTGAAACTGGAAAATGACGTCACTTGGACAACTGTCATTGTTTATCGTTCACCAGATGGCGATTATGATGATGGCGATCAGGGCAAAGTAATCCTAACTGGAGACTTCAACTGTGATAAGGCATCGGTCAATGGAAGAGGGTGTCAACTTAAAAATGTCACATACTCTTATGGTATGGTCTCTTTAATTTCAGAGCCAACCAGGATCATTTCTCACTCATCCACCTTAATTGACAATATATTCACCAATATTGATACGCATACTATAAGTGCCAAGGTTATGGAGTTGGGACTCTCCGATCACTGCTCTATAATTGGGAATTTTAAGCTCAATCCAATTTCATCAAACAGTCAATCTATCTATTCCAACAGTAGAACTTTTAATGTGGACAACATGTCATACTTTTCCTTATTAAAAAATCAGGACTGAAGTGAAGTCTTTAATGCTAAGATATTTGATGTGGCCTTTGAAAATTGTTACTCTAAGTTTTTATTTTTACTAGACTGTGCTATTCCTACTATCAGAAAGAAAAAACTGTGTAAAAGTAATGCAAGAAAAAAATGGGTCTCAGATGAAATAGTTCAACTATTAAAACAATTAAAAATCTTATTCTACGTCAACAAACAAAACGGGAACCCAGAAACTACTGCCACTTTAGCTAAACTAAAAAAATCTTCCAGATATCTTATAAATTAGTCAAAAAAATCTTATAATAGTTCCCTACTAGCAACTGCCTCTGACAAGACAAAGATGGCTAGGAGGATTGTAAATAGAGAACTTGGTAAAGGTAAATATCGGCATTTAACTTCAGTATTTAATAACCAGGGAGCTCCAATCATGGAACCTAGAGCTTAAAGTAATGCAATAAATAGGGAATTTTTGGGGCTTACTGATAATTCAATAAACAATACAATCCCATGTAATCATACCGTCTTAACTAGCAATGGTCCTACTAATAGCCTCTTCTTCTACCCTTGCAACCAAAAGGAATTATTCACTGCAATACAGAATCTAGGAAAAAAATCTTCCCCAGGTTTAGATGGAATTCCTGGCTATCTTCTGTGTTATTGTACAGAGGCTATGGCTGTCCCCAATTTGTTTTAATTAAACTGGTTATTACATGAGGGCATTTTTCCTAATCCATTAAAAACCAGTAAAGCAATACCTGTGTATAAAAGTAAAGGTAATTACTTTAAAGTAAGTAAAGGTAAGTAATCTTAGGAACTACAGATGCATTTCCTTGCTATCTCAATTTTCTAAACTCTTTGAGAGAATATACATATATGTATCAATTAAGTGGGGTGTGTATACCACGGCCGAAAACGCCCTTTTTACTCAGGACATCCCTCGGCCAGCCCTGTTGCTTGAATCTCTGCCTGCCAGCCTGAGCTTGCTAGGATCCCACCCCTTTACTTCCCCAATACCCTCCTCCCCCCGCCTGATTGTAATGAAGAAAACGTTGAAACGTGGCCTGTTATATTGTCTGCTAAACGTTCACAACCATATTTTTTGTCGAAATGCTTTTCCTCGCGCGAGAATAGAAAAGATTTATTTTCTGATCCTCCAGTAGACACTGTCTCAGCATTTGTCAGCGGTTTCTGAAAGTTTCGAGTTGGAAATTTCATTTGGTATGAAGCTTTTGTGAACTTGGCAGGACAACTTTTTTTCTGTTTGTACATACGACTCATCAGGACATGTCCGTGACACTGTTGCCTTTATCTTAAATTCAGTATAACAATCCCAGTTGTACTAGCAAAAACATTAAACCTCAGGTGATTTTTCTTGGATCAAATTATAGCAAGGCTTGTGCACAATATCTCAGCGACACGGCAATAAAATCGCTGTAATGGTGTAGTGAATACTTGTGAGGTTTCGTCTCCTGACAACAGTAGCCATTTATGCTAATGCATCAATGTAGTTACATTAACCTTACCGAGTGCCTCATAGATGTATGTAAGATACATACATGCACTGAAAGACTATCATTTTGCAAAAAAGTTTTCGGTTCCAATAATACTCTTGCAATCTCTAAGTGTTCTCGAACAAATTCATGAAGCTGAATGATAAAACCATCTTCGGTAAAGTGTGTCACCAGGTTTTCATGATCTAGTGAGAAAATAACTACAATTTGTTTTTAACGAACATGGAAGAAATTAGAGATGATTGACTTAAGGAAATGGCAATGAGGATATAATTCCTAGCGGTAGTATTCCTTCAATTATAGTACATTATGCTGCTGCTCATTTAATGTATCAACATATGTATCATTAGGGAACCACGACTATCAGCATTAATTTGAATGTAAATTATGGTGATGCACTCTGATTTTTAAAAAATCGAACTGAGATCACCATGGCATGTAGTATCAAAGGAAAAATTTGGAAACCATCAAGCAAATTGTACTAGATAAATGTAATACAAAAGACCAGCCACAACAGACGAGAGAACATAATTAAATATCCTAACGTTTCACACTCTTTAACTTATAAGTAATAAATAATTACTTATCATTTCATTTATGTTGAATAATATAACCAATAATAACTGGGAATACGAACTGTAAGTTGTGATAATTGTTATTAACGCCAACATATGCAATATTATCTTGAAGTTTCATTACAAAATTACATTGTAACACCATTTATTGTGGCTCAATAAAGATAAAACCAAATGAACATACTATCTTGATTTGTAAGATTTATTAATAACTACCATTTAGAGCTTATCCTATTAGAAATACGGTGAAATAAACAATTATATCTTGTGATGTTAGGTGTACCCGATAACTCGCATTCGCTTGGCATCTTTTAAGGTATGTTGTGACATTAAATAACTTTTCCTCTCATGTTCAATCATTTGTATAACCCTTTCCACCCTGACCTGCACGATCGTGCGGGTAAGAAAAAAAATTTTTTTACTCCGTCCACGAGCTATTTCTCCGGTTCCCACCGGCTCCAAGCCTTCGTGTGGATTCCCCTCTAATGCACAGGGGAGGTTTTATTTTAATATTTTTACAGTAGGTTATGCTGACGACCTTATTCTGAAAGCCTCTCCGTGCGCATTTTTTTGTCTATGGTATGTTGCAATTTTTTAAATGTTTAAAATTGTTATATTCTTGTACTGCTTAATTTTACAATAATTTTAAATGTCAATTGCTGTTGTGGTTCATTCGACCTCCTAGTATGATGTTTCATTAAATATTTATTTCTGATAAAAAATGTACCCGCACGATTGTGCGGGTTCGGGCTTAACTATGACTAATTATCACGATTTTATTTTCTTCAAAGCGAAAAATGAATTCGTAATGGGAATTCGAGAGAGAAACTTTGTGTGGGACAAAGCCACGCTTTTTTAATTCTTTATTTTATTTGTATGGTGTCGTACATAAACTGCGATATCATTTTCGGTGATTCTTTACCTCCTCACCCTATCGACTTGCTCCATTGCCTTGACTGCTTTTCATATTTTCCCCAACCCTCCATCCTTCCCATCGAAAGGTAACATTGTGTCGAATGTTTTTCCTGTTGCTGCAAGCGTAAGGTTTGAAATGCCGTGCTCATTTACTACTCCGATTACTGGGTATCTAGTTTCCTCCCATTCCTAGCTACATTAAACTTAATTTGACCGTCTTGGCAAACGATACCCCTCATGACTTTGCTCTGCAGAATTGATGACACAATTTTGACGATCAACTTGTAACTTACACCGATGGGTGCCTGGGACGCGAACAGTTCTATTTTGTGTGATTTTTGTCTTCGTAGCCGGATCCCTTATACTGTGTTATGTATTCTCATACCCCACGATGTATTACAATTTAGCACTTGGGATTTTTTGCGTTTGATCCAGGCTTAACAATGAAACCAATGAAATGGCTTTGCATGGGTCGCTGGGACTCATCAGTTCAGTCAACGTTTGATGTTCGGTGAGTGACCGTGTGTGCAACGTTTCTAGAAAAGGATACAATCGGTGAAGTCAACGTGTGATCATCTTGAGTGGCTGCGAAGAAGTGCACCGCCTCTAGCTAAAGGTAATATTTTTCGCTATTTTTTTCATTCACTAGTGATTAGTTTTCAAATCATTAGAATAAATAGTAATACTGTCTCAAGTCGTTCAAATCTCGTAATGAAAATAATGTAAAACACGAGAAACAAAAGAATGCGCGTTATGCTTGCTTTTCAGGCTTGCCTTGCTTGGATGTCTAGCGTAATGCATGATAAATATGAAGAATGTTTTGTGTTAACCAGGATGTGCCCTAACATTTAATTGCATTCTTTTCCATGCATTGGAAATGTGCTCTCTATCATATACAGTTGTTCTCGTAGTTAGATTTGATATTTCATTTTAGATATATAATTTGTAAAAAAATATAAAAATGTATTTCGGAAAAATACACAATATATTTAGGGTTGATTTTACGTTACTAATTATTCACACGAGAATTTTTGGGATTCATATGAGTCAGTGGCTAAATGATTAGTATGCTCTGATTTGTTTGGCAGATGGCAAAGCGAACATTACCGCTGACAACAGAGAGGATCCTACAGCTATTTAATGAAGAATCAGAGATAAGTGAACTAAGTGATGATGAGGACGTAGATCAAACATATTTGCCTCCTCGCATTATTAGTGACGAGATCTCTGACGACTGCAGTGAGGAAGAAGCATCCTCTCCATCCTCATCGGCTTCTACCTCCGAGCAGAGTGGCATACAGTTTGCGCCTATCTCTAAACCTCCTTCTCCATTTGAAACGGGACTACCGTCAGCAGAAAGCCCGGCTTCAAGGGATAACTCACTTCCACCTTCAGAGCTTGTCCAGAGAAAAGGTTAAGACCTCAGAGGAAGCTGCCTGTGAGGAGAATGGCATGGCGCCAAAAAGCTTTCGAGGAGAAAGTTCATCCGCCAGAGAAAAACTCTGCCGAGAAACTGGTGAGTTTACGATAGTAGTATATTACAACCGATAGGCTTATTACTTAAATTCAAGTTACCTTGTTAAATTTTACAATGATGTTTGATCTAATCATTAGTATTCCTCCACTGACTATGCTAAAATCATTTTCAGAACCCTGATCCGGTTGCGAGCCCTCTTCACTACTGGCTGAAATATTTCCCAAACGATTTCTTCCAGCTCGCGGCACATTTTACAAACATGTATTCTGTGGCTAAATCAGGGAAATCAATAGATACCAATCCCAATGAAATAAAAAAGTTTTTCGGAATCAGCATTCTCATGGGGGTTATAAAGTATCCAAGACTGCCAATGTACTGGCAACAAGGATTTCATCTTCCTCAGATTGCGGAGAATATGACCAGAGATCGTTTCCTGACCATGAGGATGAATTTACACTTCGTGGATACCCTTGTTCCCCCACCCGATTCTGAGGTTAATAAGTTGTGGAAGGTACAACCGATAATTGATGTAGTGCGTAACGCATGCCGTGATATTCCTCGAGATTATAACTACTATTCAGTCGACGAGCAAATGATTCCGTTTACAGGCCGTTGTCCCGGACTAAAGCAATATATAAAAAACAAACCTCGACCTGTGGGCTTAAAGAATTACATTATTACATCTTCTTCGGGTGTAGTGATGGATTTTGAAGTGTTTCAGGGAAAGAGTACTCCTCTCCCCTTTCCGGAGCTAGGCCATGGCACGTCTGTGGTTATGCGCCTGATTCAAACTATCCCCGCGGGGAGTATTGTTTATTTTGATCGCCTGTTTACCACTCTCCCACTGGTGGAAAAATTATACAGTATAGAGATAGAAGGAATAGGTACCATAATGGCGAATCAAGTCACGGGTCAAATCAAGCTTGAAGAAAAGAAAATGAACCGGGGTGAATCACTGCAATATGTGCGCAGTGATGAAAATATTGTTGTCGTTCAATGGAAGGACAATAACAAGGTGCTTTTAGCGTCCACCTGTAGTGGAATTGAACCACAGCAGGATGTTCAGCGGTGGTCTAAAAAAGAACGAAAATATCTAGATGTATCTTGTCCAGCTATTGTCCGAAGGTACAATAAATCAATGGGGGCAGTTGATCTATATGATCAAATGATGGAGAACTACAGAATTTGGTTTAAAACAAAAAAGTGGACCCTCAAAGTGATTCTACACTTTCTGGATTTAGGAACCGTAAATAGCTGGTTCATGTACAAGGAAGCATCTAGAGAAAATAAGAGCCCTCGAAGGAAAACAAAGGACTTCCTAAAGTTCAGGACTGAGCTAGCAGAAGCTCTCATTGCTACTCCCGATAGAGATAGGGTGGATGGAACCGAAAAAGATATTATGGCGGATGAGGTTCCTAAAGAGAAAAAATGTAAATATTTCAATCCACCCAGTGCTATTCCCTGTGCAGACAAGCGTTTTGATGGTTATAACCATTTCCCGGTGATTGATGACATCTCATCGCCGAGAATGTGCAGGTACGATGAATGCAACAGCAGGACGAAAACAAGATGTGAGAAGTGTAACGTTTATTTATGTCTTTTAAAGAGCAAAAATTGTTTTAAATGTTTCCACACCATCCTTATGTCATCACCATGTCATCCTTAAATTATTTTCTATTTTAGTGGACACTGAGAAAGATTGAAAAATACTGACGCCATTTATCACATGTGTTTCATAAATGTATTTTTTATTAAAATGATATCTCCAGAAGACTAAAATATTGTTTTGTAAGTAATAGTGCCTATTTGTGTTTTTCATGGGAATAAATCTTGTTAAAACAAATTTTTTAGAATAGTTTTCAGTCGTAATTGCGCCCAAACCCGCACGAATGTGCGGGTGAGGAATTTTCCTGATTACACAGTTACACCCGAACCCGCACGATTGTGCGGGTACCTTTCCACGATAGCTATTGGTCTAAAAAAATTTTTTTTCTTCCAGGTGGCTAAAAGAAATCTCTATGAACCAGAAAAACGCAATAGTTGGTTAAAATTAGGAAAAAAATTTTTCGGGTGGAAAGGATAAACCCAAAAACTTTGCACTAACTTATAAATAGGAAATACTGCAAGGTGCACGCCCAAAATTTATCGTAATCGTCAAAATACGAGTTCTGTATGGTATTGATTAGGGCCGCCATTTTTTTGGACTAGTACAAGTGTTTGGTTAGTTATACCTAAGTAACCCATCTGACTTGTGAAAGTGGTCACGTAACTTGTAACATGTAGACTTGTAGCTCTGAGAAACAGCGCCCAGGTTGAAAGCGTATAGTGCTCCATTCAAAATCCTAAAGCAAAAACAATCTGTGTGTGCACATACTATAGACCACCAGATACCGATGTAAGGTCAATGTTAGGACTAGAAAGTCCACTCAGTAAATGAACCATTTAAAAAATGACTGTCATATTATAATCCGTGGGAATTTCAATCTTCTGTCCATAGACTGGGACACATACAGTTTTATCACTGGGGGAAAAGACAAAGACCTTTGTGAGTCACTCATGTATACATTCACATCTCACTCACTGCATCAATTAGTCACTGCTCCAACTAGAGGGAAAAATACACTTGATCGTTTAGCGACAAATATTCCACACATGGTTGCAAACATAGGTACTGATAAGGGAATAAGTGATCACAAGATAGTTAAAGCTAACTTTTCCATGAGCATGATCAAGAAACATTATTCCCAAAGAAAAATCTACTTGTTTGATAAGGCTGACTACGAAGGTATGAAACGAGAGTTGCACAATTCATTTACTAATTTTCAAGAAATAAGTATCAAGAGTAATATTGAGGTTTTATGGAATACTTTCCTCCATGTTACTCAATCAATAGTCAGCAAATACACACCAAGTAAATGGAAAAGAGCCAATGCAGAGCCTAGGTGGTATAATGCGGAGGTTAGGTAAACATTAAAGCACCAGAGAACATGTCATGCTAGGTTAAAAAGGGCAAAAATAAATCCTCCGAAGAACTATACACAGTCACTGAAAATTACAAAATATCTAAACTCTTAGCAAAAAAAAGCATGCCGAAGGGCATTAGCTGATTTCAAAAGTAAAATACTGGGAGAAAACTTGAACGATAATTCCAAGGAATCCTGGTCTCATGTTAGGGACACTCAAGGAAATAAATCAACAGTACACATGCTTAAGAACATCAAAGGGGAAAAGCTAACCAACAGTCTACAAAAAGCCAATTCCTTACACTCATTCTTCCAAAGCATTTTCACTACCTGCACACCACATCTTTCCGATCAGCAGCCAGTTCGTTCCCAAAAATGTATGCCTGAAATTATTATAAATTGTCACGGCATAGAACGTCAGCTAAAAAATATCAACCCCAACAAATCTTCCGATCCAGGTCAAATTCCTGCTGGCGAATATGAAACATTGGCATCGGACATAGCGCCTTACTTAGAATTAATATTTACCAAATCATTAGTAGATCACATAGTGCCTAAGGACTGGAGAGTACCAAATGTCACACCTACATTCAAAAGCGGCAACAGGGAAGACCCTAGAAACTACAGGCCTATTTCTCTCATCCATTTCCTATAAGGTATTTGAACACATAATCGTAAGCTCCATTATGAGTCATTTAGATAGGGAGGAATTATTAATAAATAACCAACACGGATTTCGAAAGGGTAGATCTTGTGAAACCCAATTGGCTCTCTTCATTCATGACATCTTACTCCCGGGTGAAAATAATGTCCAAGTTGACGCGATATTCCTCGATTTTAGGAAAGCTTTTGGTAAGGTACCTCACGTTAAGTTGCTCTCAAAACTAGAAGCATATGGAATAGAGGAAAACACTATTAGTTGGATTAATCAGTTCTTACATGGGCGGGAACAAAGGGTTGTCATAGATGGTATCATGTCAAACACAGCGTCACATTGGGTGTTCCTCGGCGAAGTGTCATTGGTCCACTTTTATTTCTCTTTTTAATAAATGGTATTAGCAACGTCGTAAAAGTTAGCTTAGACTCTTTGCAGATGACGCGGTTGTGTATAGGGATATTACCATATCCGAAAATATAGACTCGTTAACAATCTACCTACTTGCTATTCATACTTGGTGCGAAAAGTGGTAGATGGAACTAAGCATAAAAAAAAGTGTAGCAATCAGCTTTTGGAAAAAGAAAAATAGGCCAGGTAGGGCTTACAGAAATAATAATACGGAAATAATCAACACCGAATCTGTTAAGTACTTGGGGGTCACAATAACTCACGACATATCTTGGGGAAAACACAATCGGGAAATATGCGGTCAAGCATACAGGAAGCTAGGCTTTATCAAGAGAATACTTGGAAAATGTGATGAGAAAGTGAAAGAATGTTGTTATTTTTCAAACGTTAGGCCTCATCTGGAATATGCCGCCAGTGGATGGGATCCTTATGAAGCAGGTTTGATATCGGAATTAGATCGCATGCAGCGAAGAGGAGCTAGGTATGTAAAACGATGCTATGATAAGTTTGCCACAAATCTGGATTGTTAGTAGAATTGGGATGGGAATCACTATCACGGCGAGGATTAAATTATAAGCTGAACTTCTTAACTAAATTTCAGGAAAAACATTTCTCTGACATCATGAAAAACATACTATTAACACCCTCGTACTACCGCAGATTAGATTGCACCAATAAAATTAGAGCGATAGATTGCAGAACCGATAGGTATAAAATGTAGTTTTTTTCTGTGTACCATTCGGAACCATAACAGCGGTGATTGTCGTCATGAATAGTGCGAATAGTGACAATAGCTAGATTGTAGATCTCTTTCATTACATTTTCTACATTCTTATTTATGCATGATGTAAATATTGATGTTCTTATTTATGCATGAGATTTTGAATCTGTAGTAGTAGTCCTTGTATCCATTGCATGTTGTAACGATTGACGATAGAATGTTTCTTGGTTAGTAGATTTTTAATTGGAGTGTTGCATGTGTGGTGCGCTGGTTTCAATGTAATTTCGATGTACTGGCATATAATTCATGCATGCCTGGTGTGGAAGCTCCCCCTGCCACACACCCTTTGGGTGGCTTGCAGGGTATGACATAGATGTAGACGTATGTATGAAGTCGAAGGACATCATACTCAATTGTTTTGATAGATAACATACCTGCTGAAAACATACATATGTAAGTATATTAGTAGTATGATAAGGAAGGCACGAGACGAGAGACCATCCGGGCATGGGAAGGATGCTGAGCGGTGCACTTTCTGGGCAGGGGAAGAGAGGAGCCATTCAGATTATTCATTATCTCGCCTCCCATTGCCAAAACAGGAAGAGAGGAGCAAACTAGGCCATGCATTTCATCTCCCATAAAGGACCGAGGAAGAGAAGACTATTAAGATTGTCGCAATATGGGTAAGATGAATGGTGTCAGCACTAGGAGGCCAATGAGTTGGAAGGGGTGGGGTTCCGTGGTGATGCCCTCTGAGGGAGCGCGGGTGTGGGAGTAGCGCGCCTCGAGGAGTCTCGCGGGGACCTTGGTGCGGTGTAGATGCGGTGGAATAAAGTCTGTGTCAAACCAGCTACCGACTTGCTCCCTGATTCATTTCCCCCCAAACCCACAATCATCGTGGCGATTATACTTACACATAGATATAATTAAATACATATGAATAATATAATTATTAAAATGGTAAACTCATTGTCAGTTAACGAAGAATATAAGGTAGGAAAAAATTGAAAATGTACAATGACACGATTCCGGATAAAAACTAAAAAACGAAAATATTTGAATTTAAAAAATTAAAACACTCAAAAATACAACATTAGGTGGCAAACAATGGTATAACACTATAAAATGATATAACACAGGAATATTAATGAAATACATTGATGATGCAGTTTTATTTTTGTAGTGAAACAAATTTTACCTAAAACTTAAGAACCTCAGAATATTTTGAAAACCTGAGACCAATGAAAAAATCAATGCAAAAATTTACTTACAACTCCTTTGCCAATGAATTATTTTTGGGAGTAAATGTTCTAAGTAAAAACAATTGAGCTCCACCATTTAATCGGCCCAGAATCTCTCATCCCTCTAAATTTTTTCGTAGAGAATCCCACGAGGAGTCAAAACAACAGAAACACAGTACTCCTCCTTAGTTATGTTCAGTTGTCCTTGCACCTGGTAATAATAATCATGAGTCTTATTTAGTTCAAATTTTCCCTCCCGAATGAGGCAAATTTTTATGTATTTCTTTTCAATGCCTTCAATGGGAGAGACCTCCCTACACGAGTACGGGCATTTCATTTCCAGAATTCCTTTACCATCTGGCAATAACCCATTGGGGGAAGCCGCCAGAAATGGCAAATGCTGGTCAACAAACATGCCCGCTGACAAAACTTTACACCCACTTTCCCTCTCATAGGCGTCAATTTCTGTTCGCTCCATGGCTTTCAGTTCAGTGACTTTGCTTTCGGAGAAGTTTGGGCATAATATGGCCTTCACCATCCCTCCTCTCTGTTTTAGGCCTAAGATTACACACGCGGCCGAAGTTGGATGCTGTCAGGCGTTTTAGTCTTTCAGATGTCCACAGGCCTGAGTGCCGCTGATCCATAGTCAATGCCTTCAATCTCTCTCTCTCTTCTCCATTAATTGACAGCGATTTTAGGAAGCTAGTGGCTTTCTATTTATTTAATTAGTGGCTTTCTCATCTACCTTCCCACCGTCACTTTCTACGCGCCCATTAATCAGCACAGTTTCTTCCCTTTTGGGGGCATTTCAAGCCACCGTTTTGCTTTTAATTGAGTGGTTCCGTCTTTTTGGGCAGCGTACTTCTTGGTGAAGAGACCAGGACTCCTCTCCACAAGTCTCTTATGTATCACGGAGTGGAGCTTCAAGCCCAAGTTATGGGCTATAGCCGCGACCTCGCATTGTGCTTCATACGAATCCCTCAGCGAGAAGTTAACCCTTTTCCCACCAATGTATTTAGCAACGAAAGAGTTATACATTTCCGCTTGATTGTTGGTGACGTTAAAAATTTAACTGGCTGCTTGACCAGCGAGGAGTGTGTTGGCATATTTTATGTCTTCCCAAATGCCGCAAGCCATTAGCTGGGGGACTAGGTTTATTTCATTTTCTTTTGGGCCCAGGCAGAAATAACCATCACAATTCTCATGGTCCCCAAAAACATGATGGGGGCCATTTTGAATATCTTTATCCAGGAATTTGATTATTTCTGTACGTATTTTGTCTGCCCTGTCCCCTGAAACAGATCGCTGAAGTCTCAGCTGTCCTCAGGCACAATAGATTGTCTCTGTGGAAATTGTGACAGTGGAAATTCTTGTCATACACTGAGGGAAAACCAAAGGAAAATGAAATGTAGTGGCTCTACTAACTCACTTTATAGATAGAGCCGCGAAATAACTATAAATAACTAACCCAAATACATGGGCAGCTAAGATCATCATGATTAGCACCTATATGGGTAATTCAGTTAAAGAACATTCAAAACATGCACCTGAAAGTCCATTTAAAAAATATTAATTTTGCCATTTGAGAGGGCATTATTTAGCATCAATGGTTAAAAAACCAACAGCTTAGAAGGCGAAATGAAAGAATAACTCAAGCACACAGACAGTGGTGAAAGATATAAAAAGGGCGTTTCGGGGTATGCTAACCCAAGTAGGAAATGAGCCGTTCAGGCCATACAATCGTTTGTTGATTCACTCAGACCACTCAGCGGCAAATACTCACATAAATGTTTATACACAAAGGTAGAAAGAAAGTGGATAGGAACACATAAAATCAACAGACACAATGGTGATCAGATACATCCTCCTACAGGCCTGTTCCCTCAGATCCCACTCTTGATTTTGCTAATAAGTTAACATCTCTCCTCCTCCAAAAAGGTCCAACAGAAGGTTTGGCTAAGTGTGACCTTTCCCTTCTCTCTGCTCCTCACCCAAAAACCCCTCATTTCTACATCCTTCCCAAAATTCATAAACCTAACATCCCCGGCCATCCAATTGTTTCCTCCTGCAGTTCCTCTACTGAACGCATCTCGGCATTTATTGATCACTATCTGCAGCCTCACGTTCATGCCCTGCCCTCATTTATTAAAGATACACACCACTTTCTAAATTATTTGAAAACTGTCAAACTTCCACATAATACACCACTTTTGATGGCCACTATAGATGTCACTTCCTTGTACACTTCCATTCCCCACTCAGAAGGTCTCCGTTCCATCCGTCATTTTCTCAGCCAACTCCTCATATACCCAGTACCGACTTCCTCTTACAACTTTCTGAATTTATTCTTACCCACAATGCCTTCTCCTTCAACGATCTTCACTACCTCCAAACAAAGGGCTGTGCCATGGGAAGTCGTTTTAGCCCTTCTTATGCCAATCTTTTTCTAGGTCTTCTGGAAGAGAATTACCTCTCCCAAGCCCCTTTTAAACCTCTTCTGTGGCTCCGTTACATAGATGACATTTTTCTACTTTGGACACATGACATCGACTCCCTAAACTCCTTCATTTCCTCTCTCAATGACTCCTCTTCTGTATCATTTACCTCTACTATATCTTCCACCCATACAACCTTTCTAGATGTCGACGTAGCTTTTTCCAACCGTAAATTCAGTACTTCTGTTCATATAAAGCCCACTAATAAACAGCAATACCTTCACTTCAGCAGTTGTCATCCCGCACATACCAAACGTTCCCTCCCATACTCACTTTCTATCAGAGGTCATCGAATTTGTAACAACCCAGAGTCCCTTGATTGCTTTCTTTCCAAGCTACACCAGTCTCTTCTTCGCAGGGGCTACCCTGAATCCCTTTTAAATAAAAAAATCCTTAGAAAACCGTACCAACCTAAATCAACTTCTTGTCTTAAGTACAACAATATATCTATCTGCACCACTTTCTTCCCAGGCATACAGTCTCTAAAACATCTCCTCAAAGAATTATTCCCAATACTTTCTAGCAATCCTGCCACTACTAATTTATTCCCTAAATGTCCCTCTGTTGTATACAAACGTCCCCCGAATCTGTCTGCTATATTTAGAGCCACTAACCCCCTCCATAAATCTTTGAATATTTCCAAAGCTCCAGCCACCCGTTGTAACCGGCCAAGGTGCAAAACTTGTTTAATTCTAATTACAGACCGATTACCCAAAAAATTCGTTTATCGTTATCTTCCTTCTGTTACCTCCCCTTCCTGTGCCACAACAAATATAGTATAAATCCTTATTTGTAAATTATGTACATCTTTTTACATTGGGCTCTGTAGTACCCCCCTCAACATTAGAATTAATAATCACCGTGCTTCTTGCAATCCCTCTTCAACCAACTTCTCTTTCTCTGTCCCCACACATGCTGCCTCCCACAATGTAAAATTTGATGACTGCTACTATGTAGCCATTCTGGCTTCCCTCTCGCCCACAGCCACTATAATTAGTCTGAAGACTTTAGAACAAAGTTGCATCAGATTTTTTAATGCCCTCTGTCCACCTGGCCTCAACCGTTCCCATTAATTTTTTCCCCCACTTTTCGCTACATTGTTTCTTTCTCCGGAATAGGTCTTTGGCTCCTTCCCTCCCCGCCCTTCCCCACCCCTCCTACCAGCTCCTTCCCCTCACCCCCCCTCCTATACGATTCTTCCTCCTCAATCCTCATTCTATCACTGATGAAGGTGCGGCCGACCCACCGAAAATTTTAAACTCGTGAGTTTCCTTTTTATATGTTTTATGTAGTGTCACCCTGTGACGAAGTTTTATATTGTTTGCCACATTCATGGAATCTTCGCAAGAATTCAACCTATACCAATACGGCACTGGGTATATGAGAAGTTGGCTGAGAAAATGACGGATGGAATGGAGGAATCGTATAGGAGAGCTCGAGAACACACTGGGATGGTGTTCTTAGCGAGTTCTTCGCAATTTATGAACACCTCCGTGGTGCATTCCTAAACGCTCAGAATACGCTCTCATTTTTGCCAGGGTTAGCACATGCAATTATTTTCAAATTCGGTTTTTCAAAGTGTTTGTCTCTTCCATGATAGAAAAATAGAATTACATACGGAAAAATCATACCTAAATGAACGCGCAGCAAATGTTGAAATAATAATCCATTCGCTGATAAAAAGTTTCCGCACCCATTCTTTCCATATCGCTTGAAATACTGATAAAAACTAAATATTTGTTTCATCTTAGAAAGACTACCATCGTTCATTACATTAATTTTTAACTCAAAACGAAGTATTCGCATTAAACTAATCGAGAAAAGCGACCCACCGAAATATTTAAACTCGTGAGTTTTCTTTTTTTGTGTGTTTTATATTTAGTGTCACCCTGTGACGAAGTTTTATATTGTGTTTGCCATGTTCGTGGAATCTTCGCAAGAACTTTTTTTAATATCTCTCCTATCCTTTTATATTTTTTTATATTATTTACGATGACAAGTTTTTAAGAAATTAAAATGAAAAATCTTGACTTGTGTTATTTTTATGAATGAATTTGTTTGTCTTAAGCGTATATATTATCATATTTTTTATCATGCGTATAAAACAAGAAACAAACGGAACATACATGTTGATCACCACACATGCTCACTTACACTGAATGGTCGTCGGGCAATGGGCACACGCCTCTACAACAATCATCTACCAAAGGAAATTAAGGATATTGATAGTACTCACACTTTTAGCTTGAGACTGAAGACCCAATTACTGAATCTGTCATGCTATAGCGTCAATGAATTCTTTGTAAGTTGAAGAATAAATAAATATTACTGAGTATGATGTTTATATATCCATTGTCAGCCTTGACAATATTTTTTGTTTTGACACTGAGTGTATTTATTTATTTTTCTTTCTGATGAATCCTATTTCATTGTAATCTACTGTACACATGATCTTTGGATAATAAAGTAAAGCTGAAAGCTTGCTTGAGAAATTCAGAACTGGTGTGTTTCAGAGTGACAGAGAGAATATTGTCATGATGTCTAACTACATATCTAGGTCTGACGGAAGCAATATAATAAGAGAGATACATTGCCGAACAAATGGGTACAGAAACTCATTCTTTCCGCACACAATAAGTAACCACAATAAAAACTGAGCTCCACTTAATACACTCCCATAATATATGTCACCATTTCACCTCCCAAAACTTTATCCGTTACATCTTTACATGGCTGGTGTCCTAACATGCCCATGTTGCAATGCAGGGTGGTATGTAGATGTAGAAGTAGGGGGTTCAGATAGGAAGAGGCAAAGCAGTCAACTGCTTGCAAAAGATTTTGTAAGCACATTTACAAAATAGGAAGCAGATTGCATTGAGTATAACCTATTGGCAACATGAAACTAGATTTAGATATCTAAGACACCTAGCTTCAAGGTATTTGGATCGACATACACATTCAGTGTTTTCTGGAACAATTTTTTGCAGATTGGTTTTATGGTTACTGATAGAAGAATCAACTTAACTTCTGAACAAGTTCAGCAGCTCATATTTCTAAAACACCAGTTTCAATATTGTCAAACAATGTCAGAGGGTTTATAGGAAGAAATCTGATTGCAATGATTAAATTTAAGCAAAGAAAAATAAAAGCAATAACCGCAATTTTCCATATATAGTATGCATTTTATCGTGACAATTCGTCAAAAAAATAGGGCACGTATTATACATGGTTACAAACTTATTACATTTTTCTTCAGGCCGTATATCACATTCAAAGTAATCCCAATGTACTTATAGGTACTCGATTTTACAATTTTTAATTCAAAAAATGCAATGAATCAATTTAACGAATCAATTAAAACAAAAATCTGCACGCAGTCCCTCTTTGTTTTTAACACAGCACTGAATCCTTCGAACCCAAAATCACTATACTCACTTGATTCGAACAGTTCGTGCAAACTGCGTGCAAACACGCTCACTGGCAGCATATATTGCTTTGCCAAGGACATCATATTTGTCCTCCTCATCACCCACTACACATTCTTCATCCCTAAGCAAATTGTCGTTGGACCCATCTATGTCATTCGTGAGGCAGCATTTTTTAAAACCTCGCTTGACCACAGATAAATCGGCGGTATCCCAGGACTCGTTAATCCCCTGACTAATCAGTGATAACTCTGGTTTCTTTGACTTTCCTGACGTTGTCAAAGAATGTGGTCTGGAATCAAGCCACTCATTCCACTTTTTACGCATCTGTGTCTTAAACGGGTGGTTGCAACTGACATCCATCACCTGCAACCGGCTTGTCATCCCTCCAGGAATAATGGCGAGATCAGTGCCATTCTCGAACAACATTTTCTTGATGTATGGCATTCGATGGCATCTAAATGCATCTAGAACCGACATACAACATCTATAAACCGCATCTTTGGTCACACATTTCGCAGCCAATCTTTGGTTGAATTTTCATCCATCCAGCCTTTTTATTTGCGCATATGTGCATATTCTGTGCCCATATAACATTATTAGGGAGAGTTTTTCTTTTAAATATTACACAGAAATGTAACATGGAACTTCTTCAAATTACAGAGTAATGTATCTTCCACTAGTAATTACGACTGAATCTGACACAAAAGGTCATAAAAGGGGAACAAATTGAATACAGACATAGGTACTTCTAGGCAACAGTGTTACAATTCTATCATTTATTGACAAATATTTCCATAGAAAAGCATGGAAGTTTTGGAGGGGAAGAACCTACAAAAAATACATCATCACATTGAGAAACCAAAGGGGTGTGTAAGAGCAAGGGGAAAAGCCATCCACAGGCAGTATTACTGCTTGCGCAGTGATCTTTCGGGTGCTGAACAATGTCGCTGATGGACAATGGCATAAAATGCCGTTCTCTAAAAGCCGACTGTGTATTATGATGCCGGTGATAAGTAAATTCTTACATTGCGCTCACTATAAAGTTGGTGCATCTTATAGAGGAAGAAGTATATGAAGAAGTGCCCCACTTGGCCTTAGGCATAAATGGACAATCTATTGAAAGGGTGGGCAGCACTAAGTTCTTAGGTCTGACAATCGATGATTCCTTAAGTGGGGAAATCCATACTAATATCTTATGCTCCAAATTATCAAAATGTGGTTATATTTTGAGAAATCTGGCTGGTATCATAAATTTGGATGTGCTCAAAATGGTCTACTATGGTAATTTTCAGACACACTTAACCTATGGTATTATCATTTGGGGGCATCTCCTGGTTCCCATAAAGTTTTCCTAATGCAAAAAAGGGCTATTAGATATTTAGCTAATATTCCAGCGTGGGAATCCTGTAAACCATATTACAAGAAGTTAAGAATTTTAACTCTTCCTTGTTTATACATTTTATACTTATGTTTATACCTGGTGGATAACAAAAATCATTTTACCATCAATGCCCAGATATATGGGTACAAAACACGCCACAGTTTGGATATCCATAAGTTTAGCCACTCCACCGGTATGTATAATAAAAGCCCTTTCAATGCTGCCATCAAAGTATATAATCATTTGCCAGCCAGTTGAAAAATTCCCCTTCAAAAGGTTCTTTTAAAAACCAGCTGAAAAACTTCCTGATAGATAAATGTTATTACAGCATCAAGGACTATTTAGAAGACTGTTTATAAATATTAATATGCATGTATGTACTTGTTGTAAATCGCCCATATTGTACGAAGTACATGATTCACATGCCTTTTTCCTTTTGTGACTTGTCCTACATTTTACAATGTAAAATCCTTGGACCAATAAAATATTCTATTCTATTCTAGTGTGGGTGCATATTATAATCGGAAATTTTCAGTAAAAGAATAATTTACTTCTACGATAAACCGCTCTTGCATCATGCTTCTTCTGGCTGCTCTGTTTCCTTCACAAGAATAATAACACTCAATGATACATCATAGGAAAGGCAAGTCATGTATCAGCAAATAATACTATTGGTTAATCTTGTGAAATCTTTTGGTATCTGCGATGATTTGTTTTTTTCAGAGCAACAGTTTCGCCTTAATATTCTGCTGGCTTCGTCAAGCTTATTGTTTCTTTGCCATTGGTGGTTGGACATTTATAGGTCCAAACAACAATGGTCTTCCTTAAAATTTGAACTTGGCTCAACTTGACCAATTTTTCTTTTCCGAAAGTCTCTTCCATGTTAATGGAAGTTAATACCCATCATCTCTGTTCAGGTTATTAGGTCTTTTTTCTATGTCAATAGCTTCTGATGGGCCATGGATAATCGCTACTTTCTTTTGATAGAATTTTCGCGGACTTGACATCTATGGTATGATCCTCTTCCATGCATGTACGTTCAGCTACGTCAGAGTGATACCAGTCCTCCTTAGATATTACCCTTTCATGTTCTCGAAGTCTACAGTTTATGACTCTCTTTATTTGCCCCACATACGATTTTCCACAGCTAGAAATAATTTTGTATATTCCTTCAGACAGAGACGGAGGTAATGGAACTTTAGCTCCTCGAAGGTAATCATGGAGTTTGGAGACTGTGTTATATCTCGCTAGAATATTATCCCTTTTCATTATTTTGCCAATACGATCAGTCATTCCTGCGACATAAGGCAGCATAACGTATCCCAATGGCTTAGGCGTCTCCTTCTTTTGACAATTTTTCGTTACTACACTTTGAATTCATTTGCTACTGTAATCATTTTTCCTCAATGTCTTTTGAAGATGGTCTGTTTCTTCCAAGATGGAATCAACATCAGAAAATTTTTGGGCACGATCAAATAACGTCTTGATGACTGAAGCCTTCTGTAGAGGATTGTGGTGTGAACGTGTGTTCAAATACCAATCGGTATGTGTCTTTTTTCTATGTACTTGGTGGCCAAGAGTACCATCTCCCTTTCTCTGTATCAAGACATCCAGGAACAGTAGGCGTCCATCTTTCTCAATCTCCATCGTGAATTGGATCGAGGAATTTAGACTGTTCAGGTGTTTCAAGAAATCCTCTAGTATTTCCCCTCCATGCGGCCAAACGACGAAAGTATCGTCAACCTATCTTCGCCAAACTGTTGGACTTAGCTAAAGGTGTTTAAAGCTTCTTTTTCAAACTCCTCCATGTATAGGTTGGCAATGAAAGGGGAAAGGGGAGAGCCCATGGCTGCACCTTCCGTTTGTTCGTACATCTATCCGTTCCATAAGAAGTACACGTTTTTTAGACAAAACGTGTACTTTCTTTTCTTCCATTAATGTGGAAGACTTTTGGAAAAGAAAAAAATGGTCAAGTTGGGCCTTTAAAAAATTAACAGCCGAAATTTCAAATTTTAAAGAAGACCATTGTTATTCGGACCTTTAAATGCCCAACCACCAATGGCAAAGAAACAATAAGATTGACGAAGCCGGAAGAATAGCACGGCGAAACTGTTGCTCTGAAAAAAAACAAATCATCGCAGATACCAAAAAATTTCACAAGATTAAATCATGAGCAGCGAAAATTTACAAAAAAGTTAATACTATTGGTATCAGATCTGGTATTTAGGTATCAGAATAACTGGAATAAGCTCAAGTTAAATAATTAATAAACCTCTGTTCTTAGTACATTTTGAGATAGGAAACAAGATATAACAAATTGATGAAATCAATACAAGACTTGAAAGAAACTGGATATTGATTACCAAATTACAATTACAGAATGGTCAAATTTTAAAACCAAAAATTGTAAACTTCTGAAATTAACATTTTATGTAAACATACCTTAAGCATTTCTGAGAGTTTCCAATAATAAGGGTCTATGAAAATCGAGATGACAGACAATAACACTATCCATTTGAAGAGAAAAAAACTTACTGCAATTTGCTTCATCACTTCCATCAGAGCAATCAATATCAAAATCACATTTCCAGTATTGAGGGATGCATTTGCCATCAGTGCACAGCATCTGGTTGCTGGAACAGGTGGAGAGATTGCAGCCCTCCTGGAAAAAGACAAAAGCGACTGAATTACCTTCGCTCACTCAGAATTACAACCGTGGGCTGGCTTCCCTTTCATCTCAGATCCTGCAATAGCAGCAGTGTAATTCTGAACATATCAGGAGCACAGCTAGTAAGCACATGAGATGAGCAACTTTATTTAAGTTATTCGATGGAGGATCAAAAAAAATGAACAATAGAGAGCACACCATAATGCAGTCTATTATGAAAGCACAGATGTGAACATCTCTGATGGAATGCGTCGAGCTATTACATAACATTGACCCTTGCCTTGGCATCCTTGTGATCACTGGACTTCCCGAACTTTCAAAGGCAGTGTCGCATGATCACATGTTATAATGTAAAATTGACCCTTGCCTTGGCATCCTCGTGATGGCTGCATGAGCTTCTAGAACTTTTGATGGCAGTATTGAGGGAGAGTGGGGTGCGACCTGTAACCCGTCGACTTGGAGGAGATATTAGGACCAGAGGGAGGAGTGGGAGGGCCCCAATCCTCAAGAGAGACGACGACGCACCCCATGCCGCATTCTGGCATCCGGACGAGCTGGGAGAAGAGGACCCAGCAGGACTAGTAATTTTTCCCGAATCCTCTCCACCCACCAAGACAGGAGGCAGCCACTCAACTCCTGTTTCTAGCAATTGTCTCAACGTCCCAGTGAAGGTGTCGGGATGCAACAGACTCGAAGATTGAAATATCTCCATCAAGGTAGTGTTAGGACTAGTGCATCCAGCTCTGGTCCTAAGAAATGGGCATCAAACTATATAATTAAGTGCCCAATCAGATAAAAAACATTAAATCATTGTGTGCTCTTAAATACAACGTTCAAAAGTTCATTCAGGAGAAATTGTTTTACTCTGTAAATGAAAATTTACATGACTAATCAACCTAACTTATTGTGTGAATGTGACTGATTATCTGCATTGTGCTCCTTGTACCTAACATGACATTCTTAGCCAATTGCTTCATGTTTTGTTACTGTATTTTGATTGTACCCACATCATCTTGATGTGTCTTATATCATGCGAAAATGTGATATTTGGCCAAAAAAATCATTACTTCAGTAAAGTTCCCCTCCAAGTCCTCAGCGAGCATCAGGTTTCATTGCCGTCATAATAGTCTACGACTCAAGAGGGGTGGGGTCATTATTACAGCCACGTCCAACGTCCATCGGCTGTGTGGCGAAGCTGCAGTTGGGTTGTGCATTTGAAGAATATGGTGGGACGAAAGTAATATGGCCTTCTGCATGCAAGCTGCAAGTGACTTCACCTGTGCCACGCAGGATGGAATGCACTAGATGTACTCCAGCAGAGATTCTCGCTGTGACTGAGGAAGGGCTAACACCTGAAACGTTTTTTCAGTAAGACTTTCGTTTTACTCTCGTCTTTTCACCCCCCTGTAAGTTTCCTCTTTAATGGTGTTTGTGGCCATTTGGCGAAGTTTTCTGTTGTGTGTGTGTGTGTGTGTATATATATATATATATCCGAGGCCATTGTATTTGTAATAATCCTGATTCCCTCAATACATTCCTTACCAACCTTCACCACTCGCTCCTCAAGCGTGGCTACCCAGAATCCCTTCTCGTTAAAAAAATCAGGAAAAATTCCCCTCCACCAAACCTCCTCCCACTAAAGACTCCCGCATCTATTTGCTATTTATTTATTATTTCTATTTGCACTATGTATTTCCCGGGTGTTCAGTCTATCAATTTTATCCTTAAAGATCTCTTTCTCATTCTGAAAAACCACTCCTCCACTTCAAAAATTTTCTCCCAGCCACCCTAAATCACATACAAGTGTCCTCCTAACTTGTCCGATATATTAAAATCCACGAAGCCTCTTTCCAAAATCCCTGCTGCATCAAAACCCACCTCCTCCCCTTGTAATCATCCCTGGTGCAAATTATGTCCAATCTTCAGTTCCTCCCCTCCTCCCAACCCCTCCATCACCTCCTTCCACAACCCTCTTCCCTCCTCTTGCGTCACCAGCAATGTTGTTTACCACCTACAATGTAGGCTATGCCCAAGCTTCTATGCCAGAAAAAGCTCCACCCCCTTAATATACGGATCAATAATCACCGAGCCAATTGTAAAAACCCATCTCAATCTGCTTCCCTTCCCGTGGCGATCCACGCCTCTCATCACAAGAAATCCTTCCACAACTGCTACAATGTTCCAGTTCTGTACTCCCTTCCACCATCTGCTACCACTATTGATCTTAATTCTGTAGAGCTCTCACTAATTTGGCTCTATCACGCGTTCCTCCCCCCCGGCATCAATGTCTTTCACTAATCCCCCTCTCCTTCCCTTCCCCTACCACCTCCCCCTACCACTCCCTCCCTCCTATCCTTTACCCGTCAGTACCTACTTATTTCTGACGATGGCGGTTGTGTCCGTCGAAATATAATATCTGTGAGTTTTTCTTTTTTGTGTTTTCTATGTAACTGCCAGTCACGCCTGTGACATTTTTACAATATTTGTGCACTACACATGTTTTTCGTTGGGTGGATAGACCTGGAAAGATTGGCCTCAGGGAAATCAGGTGTTATAATTGCAACGAGGGAGGACACCTATCTAGAGAATGTGTAAAGAGACCAAATATTTTATGCTTTTCATGCGGTAAAGAAGGTCATATGGCGAGACAGTGCCCGAGGGCGACCCGATGAGAAGAAAGCCACAACATCCGAAGAATTCTTCAAGACTACTCCGACCTGAAGGACGAGTATCACAAAAGGGTACAGATTGACAGGAGAACTGTCAAAGGTTTCGTGGATTTGGGGAGCAATTGCGTCACACTGACAGAGTCGGCGGCAGAACAATTGGGGATCACCTATGCCCGGAACGAGGTGCCGAAGATTCTAAAGGGATTCGGAAGAGGGATATGTAAGCCATCGGGGACGAAACAAACGCATCTTGAGATTGACGAAGTCAAAGTTGACGTTGAAGTCTTGATCGTACCTGATGAAGCGCAAGAGGAAGACCTTATCATTGGGAGGAGTGTCTTAGATCGAGACGGGATCACCATAATCAAGACAGCTGAAAATTGGAAATTATGAACGTTGGAAATGCTGGAAAAGGGACAGAAGGGCTGGGGGGAAATGTCAGGAGGATCCAGGAAGTAGACAAGAGTGATGAGGTGATATGCGACGAGAGTGTTGGGGAAGAAACGCATGAGAGACTCAAAAGACTTATTAAGGAATACAAGCAATGCTTTGCAGAAAGTATATTTGAGGTAGGGAGAACCCATTTGACAACAATGTCAATTAGCCTGTCCCGGGAAGAAACGATTGACGGAAAACCCTACCATTTGCTGTATGCCAAGCGAGCCGTAGTGAATAAGGCGGTACAAGAGCTCCTCTCAGCCGGGATCATTAGGGAATCGACGTCTGAGTACACCAGTCCAGTACTATTGGTCAAGAAGAAAAATGGGGAAGAACGGCTTTGCGTAGATTATAGGCGTCTCAACGCCATAACCAAAAAGGAACGCACGATAGTATCGCCAATCGAGGAACAACTTGATCAACTAGCTGGGAACGAATACTTCACAGCACTAGATCTGGCCTTCGGCTACTATCAAGTACCGGTGGCGGAGGAGTCGAGACATCTGACGGTGTTCGTGACTAGCGATGGTCTCTATGAATTCAACAGAATGCCTTTCGGATTAGTAAATGCTCCAGCGGTATTCTCGAGGATGATGAAGATAATTGAGAGAAAGATGAAGCCACTCAAAATTTCGGTCTATATGGATGGATGGATATGGATCATTTTGATCCTCAGTAAAACGATTGAAGAAGGATTTGAGAAGTTAGAACGGTTCCTAGAAATACTGAGGGAAGAAGGTCTGACCTTACGTTTGAAGAAGTGCAAATTCTTTCAGAGAAGGGTGGATTTCCTAGGATATGAGCTTACATCGGAGGGTATCAGACCGGGGAAGACAAAGATAGCTGCCGTAGAGGACTTCAAAAAAACTACTACAGTACACGACGTTAGGCGGTTTTGTGGGCTGGCCTCATATTTTCGGAAGTTCATTGAAAATTATGCAGCGCTAGCAAAGCCGTTAACGAAACTTCTGCTGAAAGACGAAAAATTTGTCTGGGAAGAAGACCAACAGAGAGCGTTTGAAGATATAAAATGGAAGGATACCAATATTGGTATTATATGATCCGACGAAGAACCACAAGTTGGACACAGACGCTAGCAAATATGGCGTGGTGGGTATCTTGCTACAAGAAGAAGGCAAGGAGTGGAAACCAGTAGCATACTACAGTAGGCAGACCAGTGATGCAGAGTCACGATACCACAGCTATGAGTTAGAGGCTCTTGCGGTGATGGAGTCTGTTGAAGGTTCAGGATCTACCTTTTGGGAAAACATTTCCAAATATTCACCGATTGTAACGCACTAAAGGCAACCATGATGAGGAAAGACATAGTCCCACGTGTTGGGCGACGGTGACTGAAATTACAAGAATTCGATTTAGAGTTACAGTATAAACCCGGGGTTCAAATGCAGCACGTGGATGCACTTAGTAGGCAACCCGAAGGAGAACCAATAGAAACCGAAGTTGCAACCCTCAGCGTCTGGACGACAAGGATAAGTCAAGAGGACTGGTTGCTTACGATGCAGATGCAAGACGAGAAGTTGAAAAACATCCGGGAATCGCTCCAAAGAGCGCCGAAAACACCAGGAGAGAAGCAAATGCACACTAGATGAGTGACTATGAGATGAAAAATTAAAGAGTTTGTCGGCGGGTGGATGGAAAGGCTTTGTGGGTGGTGCCGAAGCCAGTTAGATGGAGAGTAGTTTGGGGAAGCCATGATGAAATGGGCCACTTCGGGGAGGAGAAGACATTGAGGCACCTGAAGCAACACTACTGGTTCCCAAAGGTGACTCGATTTGTTAAAAAGTACATTAAAGCATGCATGGAGAGTACGTATTACAAGAAAATGGCTTGGAGAGAGCAAGGAGAACTACAGAACATCCCCGGGTCCCCATTCCATTCCATACCATCCATTTGGACCATTTAGGACCATTTCCAGAAAGCTCAGAGAGGAACAAGTACATCATCGCGTGCGTAGACAATTTCACAAAGTATGTGGTCTTACGAGCGGTAAAGACGGTGGAAACGAAACCACCAGGTAGATTCCTAGACGACATCATAGGCATCTTCGGCTCACCTATCCGGGTGATCACGGATCAGGGCACTGTTTTTTCGGCGAAGAAATTTGAGGACCTTTGTCAAGAAAATAATATACGCCATATTAAAAACGCGACGGCAACTCCTAGGGTGAACAGGCAGGTGGAACGTGTAAACCGTACGATCCTGACGGCAGTGACAACAATGACTACCCGGGAGAATGGGAAAGATTGGGACAAAAAAATAAGGGAAATACAATGGGCACTCAATAGCTTTGTGAATGAGACCACTAAACGGACACCACATGAGTTATTGTTTGGTTTCCAACCTAGGACTGCCCTTAAAAAAAGCTCACCTTAGAAATACAGGCGTGCAGAGATCCTGAAATCGAGGGGCAGTTACAGGAGAGGAGACTACAGGCTCTTACAGAAATAGGAAGGAGTCAAGCTGCGCAAAAACGTAGGTATGATAGCAGACATAAAGCACCGCATACATACGAGGTCGGGATCTGGTATTGGTTCTTAGAGAAGCAGCTAGCTGTGGGCAGACTCGGAAGTTAGCCACTAAATACAAGGGTCCGTATTAGGTGAAAGCGGTATTGGGAAATGACCGGTATCTTTAGGGCGACATCGCGGGGGCAGAGAGGACACAGTGCACATTCCACTCCGTGTTTGCGGCCGACCGGATGAAGAGAGGGGAGTGGATATGACGGGAGAGGGGAGTGGACATGAGGGGAAGGACGGTGGACTGGAGGGGAAGGCAGTGTGAGACGACATGGGGTAGCGTGAGGTTGCTTTGTACGTTGTGAGTTAGTGAATAAAAGGGAGAATAGAAGAGAGTGAATTTTTTTATTATTGTGCCCTGTAACACATATACATATATATATAACATATGTTTGCTTGCATGAGATGATGTACTTGATGTTTCCTGTCGATGAGGTATGTCTGTAGCAGAGTGATGACCCTCCTTTATCCAATCAGCTGCAAATTTTCTTGCTGGAAAATCTTCTAGAACAGGTCCATTTATGGATATAAACATTAGAAATGATAGTGTCTCAATATGCATTCTGTTCCTTAGTTTGGTCAGTGTATTGTTCATTAAACTGAACCCTCTTTCACACTCTGCTGAAGACACAGGCACTACATTAATTCTGTTTAATAGCTCCTTTATTGAGTTACCTAAAAATACCTGGATTTTTAGTTCCTTAAACAAACGAAATTCTTTAATGATTTTTGACACAATAGAATCTTCATCACTTTTGTCATAAATGTTTGCCGAATTGCAAAGTGATTTAATTCTATCATCACCAAACAGAAGAAGTTCGCCACAACTTTTAGACCACCATGCTTGGTTCAATACTTCACAGTCTTTAAAGAAGTGATTAGCACTGGAAAACCTTGCACTCAAATTTTCAACTAATCCTTGTAAGAACTGTCATCTAAAGCTGTTTAAAGTCTCCTTGTTTTTATTTGATGATTGTTTTATATCTTGACCTTGATACTTCCCGGTTTTAAAATATTCTGCATTAGCTACTTTAAGGTAAATCCCTTCAGCCTCCTTCATAGCCTGTAAGGAATTGATGCACACACCTATCTCAGATGAAACAGAGATTGCATCTGAATTCTGTGATTGAAAATACAGTGATAATTGTTTTAGAATTTATAAAGTGTCTCTGAAAAATGCCACCTCTACAACAAAAGACCATGTTGTCAACTTTTCTAATAATCCTTGATATTTTGCTTTATTTTTTTGATTTAAGCACCCATCACATATATTAATTTTTAGAAATTGCACAAGTGATGGGTAGCTTGTCATTACAGTTTTTACTGTGCTACAAGATGATGCCACCCACCGAATGAAAAAAGTTGTTCCAATTATTCTGAATTCACATCCCTAAGTAGTAGCAACTTCTTCTATCTCTCATTGTTTTTTTAGACTGGTTGAGAAAATTCCATATAGAGAGTCAATGAATGATTTAAAATTAAGTGGAACTGACATTGAATTAATAACATCATGCACAGCCAGTTCAAGCTTGTGGTTTAAGCAGTGAATAACAACCAGGTCTTGGTTATACCTACTCTTCAAGAATGTAACCACTCCTCGGTATGCTCCTTGTAAATTGGCTGCACCATCTGATGCTAATCCAATTAACTGTTTGCATACAATTTCATCTGTAACGCCATGTTTATTAAATCAAATGGAAATGCTTTCAGCAATAGCCTCGCCAGTCAGAGAAGTTAATTCTATAATATCAAAAAAATAGTTGCATGGTTCACCATCAAACATACATCGAACGTACAATATCAAACTTCATTTACTCGAAATAGTGGTGCTTTCATCAATAAGCATACAAAATACACAGCCTGATTCAATTAAATGTTGTGATAATGCCTTTGACATTTTATTGCTTATAAAATTAATCATGTTAGCACAACTGTGGTCTGAATGAAGCATTTGTCCAACATCAGTACCATTTAGGTACTGCAATTTACATAAATATGTGTAAAGTTTAAATGGCTCACCTCTTTTACTAGTTAGGTAAGCTGTACGGAAATTACGTGCAGTTACCTCAATTTTCTCTTCATTTTTATCCCATAGTCGAAATTCTGTGCCAATGCTATTGACAATTTTTCATTTTTTCTTTCCTCCAATATTTCTGCACATTTTAGGTGAAACTTGCCTCTCCCATGGTCACTGATTTTGTCGTTCAGTTTTTTATTGTTTTTAGCTTTCATGCCGTTGATGAATGCTGTTTTAATATGCAATTTGCTGTCTTTTAAGGCACCATGTTTTTGCACATCACTGCAGAAGGAACAAATTATTTCACCAGATGCTTATATGAAACCCACAGCCTGCTACTTTTCCACTTTTCAAATTGCTGCACCTTGATACAGCCACCAATTAAGTTGGTAGAAGTACTTGCATCCACAATATCTTCATCACTAGGAAATAGATCTGTATTTTCTGAATGAATATGCATAGACTTCCTTAAATCACCACTGGTACTTGCTTTCTCGAATGAAGGTGAACGTGAATTGCTGGTATTCTGTTGGACTGTTGTTGACAAAAGTCCGGCAGGCAAACTATCACTCACTGATTCCTCTGTCTTTTTCTGTCTTATAAACATATCAGATAAAATGGCTTGACATTTCATTTTATAAGTTTAGTTGCTTGTACCTTGTATACTAACTTAAAAGTCAATAAGCGAAACCAGCAAAACTAATAGTTATGTGGAATCACAATAACAAACACGACTGAGCACGCAGTTCCCGCGATTGCCACTTCTCAGTACAAGAGTCTGTTTGAGCGTAGCCGTGACGTTATGCACATAAGACGTAGGCTACGGTTTGAGAGCTCATGGCCCACAGAAGTAGGCTTGTGCGATGAACGAATTTGCCCATCGAGGGTCGATGAAAAAAATTCATCGAGATGATTCGGTTTCGATGATTGTCATTGACGATGATGAGGCGATGAATTCATCGCTGTCAATGAGTCGATGAACTCACCGACCTCGATAAGTCGATGGATTCATTCATCACAGACGGAAAGGTAGGGATAGGCACGGGCGGGCGATGCAACACAAATAATTATCATCTAATGGGGATGGATTCAATGACTCATCTACAACGGTAAATTCATCGACTCATTGACATCAGTTTATTTATCAACTCATCGACATCAGTTAATTCATCAACTCATCGACGTTGATGATCGATAACATTCATTGTCATCGACGCGGTTCATCGCAACGTCGTCGATGAATTCGATGATTCGACTCATCGCACAAGCCTACACAGAACAGTGGCAAGGGGAGGGGAGGGTACACTTGGGGGAGGAAACTTTGAGGGAAAGGCAAACCTCTTCCTTCGCTCGGTTCTGTGGAGAGGAAGGAAGCCAACACCATTAGGAAGTAATACCCACCGCAAGGAAAATCACAGAAAGGAATTTTGCAAGAGCCTGCCATTGTATTTGTTTACCTCGGTAATGCAAAAGCACAGAGGTTGGCAGCGAGAGTTGCTAGGAGCAAGAGAGGGGGGGAAAATTTTTCCTGGCAGGGAAAAATATTGCTGTCATCAGCCAGGGAAACAATTTTACGAGCCGGGGAAATCCTCCCCTTCTGTGTTGATTCGCACAATGAATAAAGGCATTTTCCATGCAAAAGAGGTCAGTGGAGGGGCAATGGTAAATGTATCCATTAGGACCCCATGAAGGTCCATGATTAAGGAACTTCGAATAATGACTTTACCTTGAATATATATTCTTCATGCATCTATATTTGTAAAAAAAAAAGAACCCGTCTCTGTTTGTGCCTAACTCTACCATTCATTGTCACCTCACTCATAGACAGGAGAATGTTCACATGGGAACTCAGCCACTTGCTATATCTACGAAAGGCCCACACCACTCCATGTCAATTATTTATAATAAACTGCCTCTTAGTATAAAAAATAAGACCACTGTGGCTACTTTTAAAATAAAACTAAAAGAGCTATTGCTTCAAAAATGCTATTATAGCATCATTGAGTTCCTTAGCGACATATTGTAATCATACAAATAGTTTGCTATGTTATATTCTAGTGTGTCTCCAAAAATATATATTACTAGCAAAGGTACCCGTGAAATTCATAAAAGAAAGACAGGGTATAATAAAATAAATTTACGATGAAGAAATCAGTATTGTATTTTCAAGAAATTAGCCAGCAAGCACACATGGGTCGCACAAAATATATATGTATGTACTTAAACCTTGCTCGGCGAGCTGACCTAGTGGTAAGAGTTGATTAATGCTGATACGAAGGTGTAAGATGAGGTGTATTTTTTTATAGGCAAGTCAGCTATAATTTTAGTTTTATTTTTGAATTCAGCAGATGAAAACTGAATTATATAATGCTTACCGAGTTTCGATATTCTTTAGCAGTAACATACAGAAATTTAACTACAGGCCATTTGCATTCCAGAGGCTTTCCGCATTAATACAACATCATGGTATTCTCCTGTTTTACATGGGTCTGATTTAAATTAGTCCACTTGAAATGAATTTTGCCAATTTTAGGCAAAAATATCCCTGAAAATATCGTAATCAGCAACATTTCAGCATACAGCCCACATTTCTACTGTAATACCTATCCCTTGATATAAAACCCAGCTGCCATTGTAAAGGTCCCATTTCCCTTCTATATCTAATGCTAATTCCTCGGTTACCAAGGAAATGTCCTATTGCTGATAGAAGTAAAATTCATAATTTTGACATTAAAAACGCGATTTCTAGGGAAATTTTATTCGTATAAGAAAATTGAATGAAAAAATAAGAAACTGCAATCTTATATCCATCTAAAGGAGAAAACTACAGCCTTCTATCTTTAGTAGGACTAATTATAATATGCAAAAACAGAAACCACTGTACATGAACCAAAATGTTTAGAATTGAGTTTTTTAAACATATAAGACACCAGACGGCCCAATATGCTGCCCTTGGGGCCCAGGGGCCTTCCTTATAATCCCAATAGTCACAATTTCCTTAATAAAGCTTTACTTATCCCATGAGTGAAAATTTCACTAAAATCTGTTCCCTCGTTCAATACTTATGAGGCTTTTAAGAAAGCATTCTTTTGGGACCTTGGGACCTTGGGCCCTCTGGGGCCCCAGCATGACTTACTACCCCATGATTGCTGTACATTCAGTATAGGTATATTTTACGTGTTTCTAATACAGGCAAGAATTATCTTCCAGGGACAATTTTTGGCGATGAAAAGGCCCACTTGAGGGACTTCTAGGGCCCCAAGGTCCTTGTTCTATAGCCAATGCATGAACCAGATATACCAAGTATCTTCCTGCCAAATTTTGTTTCAATCCATTCAGTGGTTTATGAGTGATTGAGTAACAGACAGACACCACTAGATTTTTATATATTAGTAAGATAAGATGGATTGGGATGTTTGGAATTGTTGCCTAGGCTACGTGTTGCCTAAATTTCCACTTTTAGTTTACCCAGTCCTTGGCACCACTTCAATTAGTCTTTTCAGTTGTCATTGTAAATAAATGTACACAGTTAATTGTTGCTAATGTGAGGCTGTGGTGAACATTCAATAACGATCAAGGAGATATGAATTACTTAATTCTTTGAATGATATCTTTCTATTTTTGTGACCTAAAAGTTAATTTGTAAATGCTAGTGAGGAAATATTAATTACAGGAAATGAGTAAGAGGTTAATGAAACGTTCATTGTGTGCCGACTACGATGTTTGCCAGAATCTGATTTTAATTGGAATGCATTAAGCTCATTCGGCCTAAATAGGGAATTCTTATATAAACCTAATTCTTCTATGCCTTGTATAAACAGAACTTGCTTCATACCAGGCTGCAAAACAGGGTATGCGTCTACGAGGATGCAAAATAGGAGACTTGGATTGAAAAGTAAGAATCTCTTCAAGGTGGCGGTAAGTGCATTCCTTTTTATCTACACTGTAATGATGGCCATTGGGAATACTCGTCCATACCCATAGATGATATTTTCGGTTCTTGGTTTTGAAATCATGTATCCGTCTTCTGATTCATTCCACCTATTTCACCTTGCATTATTCATAAATTTCCATATAGTTCATGAAGTACAAAGAAGTTAACTGTGCATTTATTTTATTAAATTTTGGAGAGGAATTAAATATATCTGGAGATCGGACGATATTAATAGTGTATAATTACGTCCCGCGTGTAGTACTACATTTTTTATCCACTGCATTATGATTACTTGTAAGTAAAACCCATGTATATTCATGGTAAAACTGGTAAGATGTGATTATTTACAATCTGTCGACTGTATTTTCATTTGAACTTCCATCTTTCATCACCACTTTCCACAAAAGTGTTTGTTTATGGAATTCTAGACAACAGTTTTTGGCGACGAGATCACATTCCATAATATATATTCAGGAGTGTGTCCTTTTGTTATGATTTTCTGACCATGTTGGAGATGAATGGTATGAGATAGATTCAACATGGCGGACAGTGATATGAGATGTAAAATTTGCTCCGATATTATTGCAGATAAGCAAAGTTTGTTGAAGTGCGATTTTGGCTGTAACTCTTTCTTTCATTTTAACTGTTGGCATCTCAAAATCGGCGACAAACAATGTAAACAACAGTGATTTTATCCACTTCCAACGTGATGTGTGTATATACCCATCATGTGACTGGGCCAGAAGGATTGAAAATCGTCAAGAAATTGTGATTATGGCTAAGAGTGACCTGCAAACCAAATTAATGGAATGCATGGAGTTAATTAAAGTGCAAAACACAGATTTATTCCCTAAAGTCAAATCGTTAGAAAAGTTGTGATATAGTGACTAGGAATGTCAGTGTCATCCCCCGGAGTGCTTTCCATAATATTGTAAAACTTTCAGTGGCAAGTGAATCAAAAATGATTAGGATGGATTACCACGTATCTCAGCAATCGATTCGTAAGAATGACTCCAAGCATGATGCCTGGGATATACAAAATGCTCCTGTTAGAAAGCAGTATTCTAAAGTGGTGGTGAAACCCGGGGTCCCTACTCAGGATGAGCAACAAGATAATCGTGATGAAGCCGATATTTCCGCAGGTGAGCACAGTGATAGTGGTGATAGTGTCTCAGTCAATGAAGCCACTGAAAATGACAACGATGGTTACACAACTATAATAAATCGCAAACACAAGCGCCATCCTCCCCTAACCATGGGTTAGTCAGACAAGGACTGTTTCCTTACGGGCATTCCAAGACACTCTCATATTCATGATTTTCTTTCCTCCTCACACAATGGGGGAGAAAGCGCTACAGTATTTTAAGACGCAAAAGCCAGGGATGAACAACCCATCTGCCAAGATTGAACAATTAAAGGTGTCTCGAGGGAACTATGCCTCATTTCGTATCTCAGTCAGTAGTGATGTAGCTGATCAGCTACTTTACCCTTTAACGCCTAGCGTGTTCATATGATCACAGTAAACATTTCTTGCTCTACATAGCTCTCCTTTCCGCGTTTCTCAAATTTATGTTATGCGGTTTTGGTAACATTATCTCAATATATTTATCGTCCAGAATACGAAATATTAAGTCAATTCAATTGAACGTTTTTGATACACAGCTTCCTCAAAGTGGTGGCCTACCCTAAACTGCTCCGCATGAATGCATGACATTAGTGTACTACATAGTACAAGAGTATTTGTCTTCAAATTCTGATACATTTCAGTACATGTGCTAAGAATACTACAATATACCCAACAGATTAATATCGTTATACAATTCTCATATATAATTATATAATTTAGAAGAAATGTTACGTGTGATCGTATGATCACGCTAGGCGGATACCGTAGCAATAGGGTTCCATGAGGAAGGCAGCGTTACGAATGCTTTTTTCCATAAAGGTTATAAGATATTTCTTATTTGGGACATTGTAATAAAGCGCTGTTGTTTTAAAACTATCATGATATTCTTTTCACTTAATGGTTGCGAGTGAAGAATTGTATACCGATAATTGTTTGGCATGTCTGCAGTGAAGCTACTTTGTGGCACATTTCCACAACTGTATATACTCTCGGCTGAAGCGTTCTATTCCTACATTTTCTATCCAGATGCTATTTTACAAGGTAGCTAGAAATGAAATGAGTCATGAAATACTATTTTGTAACAATATCAGTTAGAAAGCCTTGAAACTGGAGTGTGGAATGCTACAATGTAACATGGGTGATTCACGGTTTTTTTCTCTGCACAAAGATTCGACTGAAATTTCATTACTATATGGGCACCTTCAGTAGGTAGACGCTCTTTTCTTCTGCTAAAAAGCTGAGCTATATCACTGCCATGCACTTTATATTCAAGATTGGACTTGAGGAGTGGGATACGCGTGCATCGGAGACAATGAACTCTAATAGGTAAGTATGCTTGAATTTACTACGGCAATTATAATCGAAATGTTTACAAATTATTCATTCAAAGCGTCTGTTTTTAGGGGAATGACTCTTCAAGAAGTTCTATCAGCACTGGAAGATGACAACGACGTCATTTTAGGCATTTACATAGAGCCTCTGGAGAGCAACGTGTTATCTGATGAAGATTCTGCGGAGGAGGATGGTGGTGGCTTCATAGATAATCTGTCCGGTCGTCAACTTCGAGCGGGTGCTGAATTATTAGTGAGAACTCAACGAGGGGTATGTGAAAGTGATGGACTCGAGACGAGTGACAATCGGGTAAACTCAAAATCAAAGAGGAAGAAGGTGAAACTAGCATTGACGACTTGGAAAGATGAAGATCTTTGTGTTGAAAATTCATTATTTCCGGACGCAAATTATTGTGACAATGGTGAGAAGTCCCCGACTGAAATTTTCGAGTTGATATTGTAATGTAACCTCACCCGGTCACGTTTTCTTTCCTATTGAAACCAATTCGATCAACCTTCGCAATTACCCAAACACTTAAAATCTTACCTCCTTGCTGAAGGGATTAATGGTTAAAATTATACAACATATTAATAAAAACACTTTGCTCAATTAATTAAATGGTATAATACTTTCTTTTAAGGAAAATAATTGATTTGGTTATAACAACATCAATATTTAGAGCTGTTGAAAATGTATTGGATCCAATTTACAATGTTACTCTTTTATGCTCCAATTTTATACATTTACGTTATTTTAGACAGCAATATTTTTATAAATGGAGGTTATTGTTTTTCTTGGCTTCATTACCCTTAAAGTTAGACTTATCAGACGCTGGGGCTTCTCGTCTCTCTTATGTGGCTGCGGGTATGGTTTCGCGGTCTTCCTTATTTCTAGAATTCTGGGCCGTACGGTTTCTATCTTGGGTTTCCTCCCTGGCCTCTTTATAAATCCCTGGTTTCTCTTTCGTCGCCTCTATGCCGCTTTGTATCTGCTCCCTGCCGTTTTTATTCTCCGACTTTCGAACTTTTTCCCCACTTTGCGTCCTTTAAATCTTTACTCCTCCACTATACCTCCACTTATCTCTGCCGACTCTTCACTATTAACTCTCTAGGCGTCCCCCGTTACTTATTGTTACCTGTTTATTATATCCAATTGGCGTCCCAAGAGACGGCCCCCCCGTGCCGATATTGTTTACGACCTTGGCTATAATTACAACGTTACAATATTTGATGATGAATTAATTGACTTCCTAATTTTGCAGTCAACAGATTATGCTGCATTGCAGAATTTTCCTAATTTGAATATAACATCTGCTGAAATGAAGATCTTCCTGGGAATTTTGATCCTCTCGGGTTATAATAATTTTCCCAGTAAACGTGATTGCTGGGATTCATCTGGTGACCTATGTAATCAATTTGTTGTAAATGATATGCGCTGGGATAGATGTTTACTAATATCTAAGTTTTTATATTGTTCAAATAATTCCCAGCCCAATGCAGAAGACAAAATGTGGAAGCTAAGGCCAATTATGAATCTAGTGAAAAACCGATTTCTAGGCTTGTTCCGCCCTGAGGAGCACTTGGATTTTGATGAGTGCATGGTTGAATATTTTAGACGACACCCCTGTAAACAGTTCCTACGCGGTAAACCTATTTGATTTGGCTACCAAGTATGGTCTCTAAATACCATTGCCGGATATTTAGTGAACTTTGAGGTTTATCAAGGTAGAAACCCTGCATCAAATTCCGAATATGAAAATATGGTAGGGAAATGTGCTGCTCCTCTTCTGTAAATGCTGGACGAAATTCCTCAAGAAAAAAGGAACTTTTCCTATAAACTATATTTCGATAATTTATTTACCGGGTTTGAACTTCTAAAAGAGCTTAGTTTGAGGGGTTATGGAGCCACAGGAACTATTAGAGAAAACCGTATTCCAAAAGAATGTCCAGTAATGCGAACTAAAGAAATACGTAAGAAACAAAGGGGTTTTTATGAGAAATACCACAGTTAGCGTGGTTACTACCTGTCATAGCATTCAGCCCGTAGCTCTTGTGCCACGATTTTCATGGGCAGAAAAGAGGACTCGTCGCATTCCTCGTCCATTAGTGATTTCGGAGCACAACCGTTACATGGGGGGAACGGACAGAATGGATGAGAATGTATCCTACTGCAGAATAGGGATAAGAGGTTAAAAATGGTGGTGGTGCATATTCACATGGCTAGTGGACGTGTCATTGCACAATGCGTGGGTTCTCCATAAGAAGTCGGGAAAAACCCACTCACAATTAGAGTTTCGTCGCAGCACCGTCCAAATGTATCTGACAAAATACAAAAATCCTCCTCTTAGTGTAGGGCGGCCTTTGAAGTCAAGGAATAGTAGTATCCATGTCCGAGTAAGTGACGAAATTCGCCTTGACCGTATTGGCCATTTGATTGAACCATGAAATCGTCCCCGCTGTGCAGGTGACTATTGCCAACGTACTGTTCGTACCCAATGTGTAAAATGTGACTGAGGGCTGTATGTACCATGTTTTGCAAATTTTCACAAAAAATGAATTTCTTTACTGTTCACAATACGTTTATGTGTTTTTGACATATATATTTGCATAATTTGTTAATGCAATATAATTCTTATGTTCAAAAGAATCAATAAAAATAACTTTATAAATCAATATTTTTTTATATATTTCAAAGCCTGTAAATACCTGGGGAGCGAAATAAATTTAGCGATTATTTGAAGAATTGAATGTACGCAAACAGGGATGCTATTGCTACGGTATCAGCCTAGCGTGATCATATGGACACAGGTCATTTTCATGAAACCACTGCACATATTTCTAAAATATTTGGGATATAAGTAATTAATACAATGACGATCAACTCCTGAAAAGAGGAAAAAAATCGGAGGGGAAAAAAATTCCGGCGTTTAAGGGTTAAACCAGAATTTTGGCTGAAAAATGTATATTTTGGCAAATATTTTTTTCCCAAAATTTGCCAAAGAACTGCGACGAAATAGTGCAGCACTTGAAAGTGATACACATTAACATTCAGTGTCTATGAAATAAACAACTTGACTTAGAAGTTCTTGTGGGTGAACATAATCCAGACGTAATCTGCTTTAATGAACACTGGCTTACGTCCGACAAAGTGAACCTTTTCCATTTGCCTGGTTATGTTGTTGCCGATTTTTTTTTGTCGAACTATGTTAAGAAATGGAGGTGTCTTAATTCTTGTGTCTGCGAATCTACGATACTCCTCTGCGACACTTCCCTACGATTTCCTTAACGAAGAACAGGTGTTCGAATCTTGTGTAACCCAAATTCAACTCGAAGGAACACACTTTCATGTGGCGACTCTCTATCGTTCTCCTCCTTGTAATTTCAGTGTCTTCCTCAACAAACTGTCAACAAACTTCTGGATAAAATTCACAACTCTTTTGATAATCCTTTACTTATCATTACCGGGGATTTTAACTGTAATATTCTCGAAGATTCTAAAGAAAAACAGGACTTGCTTGACATTCTTACTTCTTTGAATTTGAATATCACCAACAACAAACCCACAAGAGTCAGTCCTACTTCTGCAACTGTCATAGATAATATATTTACCAATATTGCCTTAATGTCTGTGGAAACAAATGTTTTTGTGTCTTATATTTCTGACCATTTCCCTTTGATTTCCACATTTACAATCAGTTCTGCCATAAATTATAAAACTTCATATAAGAGACTCTTCTCTGAAGAAAATGTGGCCTCTTTCTGAGAAATGCTTAATTCCCATGATTGGTCAAATGTCTACTCCCTTAGTTCTTTTGATGAGAGCTTCAGGTACTTCTATTCATCATACCAAAATTACTTTGACTACTGTTTCCCTATTCTGCCTAAAAGAACGAGAAATTATTCTAATTCAAAGTGCAAAAAGCCTTGGGTCTCTGAAGAAATCAGTGGATTATCCAGGTTACTGAAAGACATGGCTTCTTACTTCCATAATAAGACAGACCCTGCTGACAGACTTGAGTATTCTGTCATGAAAAAGAATTATAGACATTTCCTTCAGAATGGGGGCAAGGGATGGGTGATCCCAGGGTGGAACTAAGGGCTGAATAGGCTCTTTGCCCACCAAGATCGTCATGCGTGGTGAAGAGCCACATCCTCCACGAGGTCCCCTGGTTTCGCTGAACATGACGGATCTAGACCTGGCTGGTCGATAAACAGCTCCCCTCACCAAGTTGCTCCTCGCGCCGACAGTGACTGAGTCTGCGGGGCAGAGGGTAAGAAGTCGTTAGCGGGGAAGCTCCGGATACAGGGCGACCTCCGGTTTTATTTAGCCTTACCCATGCATGCGGGGCTCTGTGTGGGTGGACTGTCTACTCGTGGGATTATTTATGGATAAACCTAAAAAACAACTCTTTGGAGGTTGCTGAAAAGCAACCTCAATCTAAGGACGTCAGTCCAATCACCTCATCCATGGAGGATGCTCTGTTGGCGAGCCCCATCGGGGATTCCAATGGCAGTTCCTCCCAGAATAGACAAGTTGACGCACTATTTCTAGACTTTAAGAAAGCTTTCGACACGGTACCTCACAGAAAACTAATATACAAATTACAGTCATGCAGGTTGAATGAACAAGTAGCTAACTGGATACGTGACTTCCTGAGTGATCGTAAACAAAAAGTAGTTCTTCACGGAATTAGCTCTGATAATGTTAAAGTGACATCAGGTGCCCCGCAAGGAAGCATTATTGGCCCACTTTTGTTCATTATATATATAAACGACCTCTGCTCCCGAATTAGTAGTAAAATACGTTTATTTGCCGATGACGCTATCATATACCGCAAAATTAGTGATCACTCTAACTTTGAAATTCTGTCATCGGATTTAAACAACGTTCATGCGTGGAGCAAAGAGTGGGGACTAGAACTAAATCTGAGCAAATGCACGGCGGTGCATTTCTTGCATAGGTCATCCAACTATCACCATGTATATGTTGTGGATGGCATTAGCATAAATGTGACAGATGAAGTGAAATACCTGGGAGTTACGATAACTTCGAACCTATCATGGGGGGCATACATAAGAAATATTTGTGGCAGAGCCCTGAAGATGCTAGGATTTGTCAAGCATGTCGTGGGAAGATTTTTGGATGATAAAGTGAAAGAGAGGTGCTATTTCGCACTCGTCCGGCCACACCTCGAATATGCAGCGAGCATATGGGATCCAGCGGAGAAAGACCTAGTCCATGAACTTAATAAAATACAAAGGAAAGCTGCGCGATTTGTCAAAAACTGCTATGGCCAAACAGAAAGCGTTACACAGATTGTGAACGATTTAGGGTGGGAGGCACTAGAGACTTGGAGGCTACGCGCTAGGCTTAGATTGCTTGAGCAAGTGAGAATGGATATCTTTCAGAGCAACACGGAGAACAACATATTAGAACCACATTATATTTCCAGGTCTGACAGAATCAATAAATTAAGATATATTTTGCCTAGGATTTATACCTAGGCTTGAGATATTTAGGTATGGGAATTCGTTTTTCCCCCGAACAATTAAGGACTTTAATAAATGCTCGGCAGTTTATTTTTTTTGGACGGCTGGTGTCCTAACACCCCCTGCCACACGTCTTTTGAGGCGGCTTGCGGGATAGTATGTAGATGTAGATGTATGCACAGGATGCTAAAAACCTGAAAAAGAAGGCAATTGTGCCCGTTTCCTACCCGGAGGCAATGATGACCGAGGAATGGCACAGGACTGCTATTGTGAGGCTGGAGGAGATGTGGGATACGATTCCTACAAATGAAGAGATCCCACTCTTTGAAGCCAACAGGCTCACTAACGGAGCAGTGAAGTTTGCCTGTGCCAAAGAATACTCAGCCAATGGCTGGTTGAGGCTGTAGGCAAAATGGGACCATTCAGCGAAACCAATGTGAAGGTGGTTGATGTCGACAGCCTCATTAGGAGAAGAAGGATGATGGTGTGGGATTTAGTAAACCGGACACCAAAACACTCATCGACAGAATGAAGAGGTCCAACCTGGGACTTCAAACCTCTCTCTGGAGAGCTTATGAGAGGAAGGAGGTGGAGCGTGGGACGAAGTTCGGAGTAGTCGAGCCATCCGCCACCTTCATTACAAGTCCAGACTTCCGAGCAAACGTCGGTATGCAGAAGACCGAAATCACCTTCCTCGGAAAGGCAGGTGCACAAGAGGAGCCTCCAACGACCTCAAAAACAGAGGTCGAAATGAAGGAACCAGACCAGGATGGCGGGCATCCGCTGCCTACAGGTCAACCTCCAACATTGTAAGGCTGACTTGGGGGTCCTGCAAAGGATCCTCTCAGAAGGTAAAGTCAAAATTGCCCTGATTCAAGAACCCTGGGCTTTCCAGGGCAGAATCAGGGGTTTAAGCGTGACCAAGGGTAAAGTATTCTTTTTTACCTCAGTCAAAAGACCAAGAGCATGTATCTTTCAAAATCAATCAATCATAATCAATGTCGAGCGACGTAGTGAGTACATCGCGCCCAGACTTCAGATGCCCACGAGCGACGTAGCCAGTCTGTCGCGGTGACCATCTGCACATATTAATTTTTAAATCGATTATATTATTTCACGATCCTTATGTGTATGGTATTATTTGAAAGCAGAATAATGTGGCTTTTAAGCAATCATAGCTGTTATAAAATAATAAATTATCATATTTCATTGACAGTGTTTTAATTATATGGAATTTTTGAAAACTTTCTTTCACACACTCTGAACGCTTGCTGCTCAACACTTATTCCGAAAAAATGATTTTATGCGACTTTCTTCTCACGGAGTGTTGGTGTCGCAGTGCCACAGCTTTTAGAGGACCACACTAGCTTAGGATGTCTTTCAATGGTTTGTTTCTCTCTTCCATATCTCCTCTTGATCCTCCATATGCGTCGTAGAGAGAGGGGCCAGTCGCCGTCCCCTCTCAATGCCCGCCCTTCTTATCTCAGGCATTAATCTGCTTTTTATCTCTCACCATCATAAACAATTAGGAGGGTCTTAAGGTCTGCATCTCGTTTGGTTTGTGTACAATATATCTTTCATTATGAAGTTGCTTGCGTGGCCGAGAAGGATGACCATGGCCAAGTCGGAGTTCACGGCTTAGGGGAAGAATTCTTTTCAAAACGCCAAATGCTTTAGTCTGAATGAAACCTTTCTTGAGTGTGGCATCTCCGGCGGAAGTCTTTCTTTTCTGTGACTGCATCAACTTATTGAACCTTGGAAATATCTCATATTTTACATAATGGCATCGACAAGCAGTAAAAGGCTTTCGGTACCTGAAGAAGAAATAGAAGAGGAACTCCTACTGGAATACGATTCGGAAGAGAGTGGGAGCTCTGAAAGTGATATTGACAAGGTGATTGAAGATCATTCCAAATTGGACTTGATAAAGGAATATAGTGATTATTCAGAGGAGGAACCAGAGGAAAGCTTTTTCTGGGAGGACATGAAAAATTATGAAGGAGAAAGGGAAAAGTTCGTCGGTGGCTCTGGACCGCAAGGGAAAGCTTCATTGGTGACTGATATTTTAGATGCGTTTGAACTTTTCTTTGATGAGGAATTTGTAGGTACAATTGTAAAGGAAACTAATCGTTACGCCGATCAGTACATGACCTTGGGTGGGCCGTCCTTTTCCAAAAAATCCAGAATTTTCTCTTGGAAAATAGTGTCGGTCGATGAAATTTATACAGTTTTGAGATTATTCATGTTGATGGGAATAATACAGAAGCCATCACTTCGTTCATATTTTTCCACCAAAAGAGTTCTATCCACACCTGGGTTTGGAGACGTAATTACCAGAGATCGTTTTGAACTCATATGTAAATTTTTACACTTCACGAACAACAAAGACACTCTTAGTTGTTGCGGACCACCGAAGTTGAAAAAAGTATTTCAAGTCATTTCACATCTCAATAAAACATTCAAGAAATATTATCTTCCTAATAGAAATATCTCAATTGATGAGTCCTTGACTTTATGGAAAGGTCGCTTGTCCTTCAAACAATACATGCCGTGGAAATCATCAAAGTTTGGTATAAAGACTTTCGAGCTCTGTGATGCAACTAACGGTTATTTATGTTTTTTCCTAATCAACACCGGGAGAGATACAATATTTAGATCACCAATTTGCACAGAAAACTCAAGTAAAACAACTGCAATCGTTTTGAATCTTGTGTTTCCTTTACTGAATCAAGGCAGAACACTTTGGATGGACAATTTTTACAATTTTTACAATTTTCAATAGATAAAATGTCCCTCAGAAGGTGAAAGATAGACAATTGAAAAAAGGAGAGGTAGCCGGTCAACACTGCGGCCCAGTCTCAGTTGTAAAGTGGAAAGATAAGAAAGTAGTCACCATGATTTCTACATTCCATGGCGTAGAAACAAAGACTATAGTAAAAAGAGGGAACAAACTCATAAAACTAATGAGTATCATTGATTATAATAAATATATGGGTGGGGTGGATCTACAAGATCAGTTACTTCAAACCTACTTGATTGAGAGAAAGCGCCTCAACAAGTGGTACATGAAGCTATTTAGAAGACTCCTGAATTCAGCAGTACTAAATGCTCTAATAATATACCGGGAAAACAAAAATAAAAACATTGACCATTTAACCTTTCGTGTCCAGCTAGTAGAGAAACTGTTTCAGAAATATGCCAAAAAGGATGCCTGAGTGCCAGGCTGACATTCTGCTGATAGTTTATTGCCTCACTTGACAGAAAGACATTTCACCAGAAGGATCCCTCCCTCAGGAAAGAAACAACATCCGCAAAGGAGGTGTGTCGTCTGCGCAAAATATTCCAGGAGAAGAGATACTGTGAACTGGTGTAAAAACTGTGACGTGGGACTTTGCTTTGACTGTTTTGAAATCTACCACACCAAGCAGAATTATTGAGGTAGGCCATTTTTATAACTGGTATTATCATCGCCGAATGTGTAATGTGTGCATCCCGCTTTGCCGAGGCGAGGCAGCCTTTCGTGCATGTGCAACAATAATATACTTATTGCCTAGAACTTAATATTAAATAGCGTTTTTTTTTAATAGCAATACCTATAAGGAAATAATACGCAAGAGTTTCTTTGCATTAAAAATGAAGGAAATCCGATTTTTGGTAGCGGTAAAAGATAAAAAAAATATTTCACCAAAGAAAAAATCATGAAAAGTATAAGGAAGTAAAAGTTATACCACAAAATATTATAGATAAGATATTATTTTATACGCATAAAAAATTTGAAATTAATTCAATGAATAGTTTTAAAATAATAAATCTTTGTCCAGCCATATGCAAAAACCGGCCATCCCATTTAAATCTCCTCCGACCTACGAGATGGGATTCCTTTAAATCTCCTCCGCGCTTGAAGGGTTGATGGGTTGAATGCTATACATCTGCCCGAATTTACCACCAGGGACCAAGCGGCAGCTGTGCTGAGTCTTGGAGTTGGCGAGGAAAAGAGGAAGTTGGTGATCTGCTCCTCATATTTACCATTAGATGCACCTGGACCACCACCTTCAGGAACTGGAGCATCTGGTAAGATTCTGCCAAACCAAAAACTGGGACCGCCTTGTCGGGTGCGATGCTAACTCGCACCATACGGTGTGGGGAAGCAAGGACACCAATGACAGGGGAGAGGTCCTGCTTGAGTATCTCATGTCAACAGACCTGCATATACTCAGCAAAGGATCACGACCTACCTTCTCCAACAGAGTTAGGGAAGAAGTGATAGACATTACTCTTTGCACCAATCAGATGGTGAATGGAATGGCTGAGTGGAAAGTGTTGAATGAAGTCTCTCTCTCTCTGACCATCGACACATACACTTCACACTTCTAGAAGCCATCAACAGGCTGACAGCATACCGGAACCCCAGATCAAAGGACTGGGGCAAGTATAGGTATACACTCCAGAAGTTTATGTCCGAAGCTCCAGGACATAAATTCAGGAATGCAGATAACATAGATGCTGCTGTGGAGTCTCTCCAGCATAGCATAATCACATCCTATGAATCCAGCTGCCCCATAAAAACCAGGAAGGAAGGCTGCAAGCTACCCTGGTGGGGCACGGAACTAGAGAACATCCGGAAAGAGACAAGAAAGCTATTCAACAAAGCGACGAGAACAACCACGCCCAGGGACTGGGAAAACTATAGAACGGCCCAGCGGAAATACAGAGCGACAATTAAGCGTTCGAAAAGAGAATCTTGAAAAGTTTTTGTGAGGCTGTGGAAGATCTTTTACAACTCGCAAGATTCAACAAGATTATCTCAAAGGACCCGGAAGCAGGTATGGGGTCTCTTCTGCTTCCCTCTGGTGAATTCACGTCATCAGACGAGGAAGCACTAAAGCTAAGTCTGGAGACTCACTTTCCAGGCTCCTTGGAAGTTGAGATGTGCCAAAGGAGGCCTCCCAATCGTCCTGCTAGGACGGAGTGGAGATTGGCCTCCAGCATCATCACATATAACGCAACGCGATGGGCAATAACAAGCTTCAGCCCATACAAATCAGCTGGCGAAGACTGAGTCTTCCCAGCACTTTTGCATGAGGGACAGGACCAGGTACTGTTACCATTAGTCAGAATTTTCCGATCATGCCTCACATAAGGGTATGTTCCCAAGAAGTGGAGGATCACTAAAGTTGTCTTTATTCCCAAACCAGGAAAGACTGACTACACCAAAGCTGACTCCTTTCGTGGGATCAGCCTCATCTCCTTTATGCTGAAAACACTGGAGAAAATAGTGGACAGGTATATTAGGAACCTTTGAAGGACAATCCCCTACAGCCGTACCAACATGCCTACCAAAAAGGCAAATCAGTAGAGACAGCACTCCATAACCTTATCACCAGGATAGAAGGAGTGCTAGAACATGAGATGTTTGGTCTGGGCACCTTCCTTGATGTGGAAGGAGCCTTCAACAAACACATCGTTTGAACAAATCTGCATCGCAGCCCGGAGACATGGTGTCCATGCACACATTGTCAACTGGATCAGATTAATGCTAGAAGAAAGAACAGTCAAGGCTGTTCTGAGAGAGAGCATGATGGAGGTAGCTGTGACTCGAGGATGCCCGCAAGGGGGAGTTCTACCCCCACTGCTGTGGAACATGGTGGTTGATGGACTCAACACAAGGCTAAACAAAACTGGTGCCTATACACAAGGGTACGCAGATGATGTAGTGATTCTTATCACAGGCAAGTACCTCAGCACCGTCTCCGGACTTATGCAGAAAGCCCTGGATAGAACGATGAGCTGGTGCCATCAGACAGGGCTGACGGTAAATCCAGGGAAAACAAAACTTGTTCTCTTCACCAACAAGAAGAAAAGAGAAGGGCTCATATCTCCTTCGTTACAAGGAAGGATATTGCAACTTTCAACGACAGTGAAATATCTGGGAGTCCTTCTGGACTCCAAACTCAACTGGGGAGAACACCTTGAGGCGAAAGCCAAGAAAGCGTGCACCTCCCTATGGACCTGTAGGAGGGCAAAAGGCAAAACTTGGGGACTCCAACCAAAAGCGATCAGCTGGATCTACACTGCAGTGGTGAAACCTAGCTTTCTACACTGTTCATTAGTATGGTGGGGGAAAACAAGACAGAGCTCCGCAAGGAAGAAGCTCAACCACCTGCAACGAATGGTCTGCATGGGAATCACGGGGGCAATGAAAACCACCCCCACACTGGCTATGGAGACCCTACTGTGCCTTGCTCCACTTAACGTGGAAGTAGAGAAACAGGCTAGGGCTGCAGCATATCATCTAAAAAGACAGGATCAGTGGAACGACAGGGGAAACCTGTCCGGACACAGAAAAATATGGCAGGAGCTTAGAGAGTCGAGCCCTATTGTTGAAATGGGCTCAGACACGATGATAATGTCATTCTACAAATCACCCCCACACTTTAAAATCCACATTCCAGGAAGGGAGTGGTGGATAAAAGGGGGGGACAAAGATCTCCACAATGGAGCCCAGGTGTGGTTCACCGATGGCTCCAAGAAGGAATGCAGAGCAGGGGCTGGGATTTACTGCCAGTGCCCAGACAAGAGGATCACCATCTCACTTGGAAAATATGCTACAGTCTTTCAAACGGAGGTGTTTGCTTTACTGACGTGCACACATGTTATCAAGGAATCAGGTCTCAAGGGCAGACCAATCCACATATGCACCAATAGCGAAGCGGCTCTTAAGGCCCTAGCATCACAAATGTGCAACTCAAAACTCCTTCGTGAATGCCGTGAAGTGCTAAACTCGCAGCACAGTCTTGGCAAAGTTGAACTCTTCTGGGTCCCCGGACATGAGGGTATTATCGAAAATGAGATTGTGGATCAACTCGCAAAAGAAGGCTCAAACCACACACCGATGGGACCAGAGCCTCACATTCCAATCGCATCTTCAGCAGGAATCACTGAGATCAAGAAGTGGGGCCTTGCCCGCCACTCTGAGATCTGGCGAAACACACAAGGGCTCAGACAAGCCAAGCTTTTTATTGAAGGACCCAAACCTGGACTAGCAAGAAGACTTCTAATGCTAAACTGAGGTCAACTACGCACGATAGTGGGTCTCCTAACTGGACACTATCAGGTCATGAGGCACCTTCATCTCTTGAAGCTGGCGGACTCTGCCAGATGCAGATGGTGCAAAGAAGAGGATGAAACGACATCACACGTTCTCTGTGACTGTCCTCCCTTGATGAGATCCAGAATAAGGCATCTAGGAAGTTTCCTGATCCACCTGAAAACATGGTTACTCTCATAGAGGATATGCTGGCCTTCAGTAAGGACTCCACAGGTAATCAAGGATATGGTGGTTAGCACAAAGGACCAATAGGTATAGGTGTCCCAGGTCCTCCTCAGAGGAACTCCACCAAAAACTAATCTAATTAATCTAATCTATCCTTCAGAATGGTAAAAGGACCTAAAATTCCCAAAGAATCAGTAAGTAGTGCTGAAAACAAAACTCGAGAAATTTGGAAAATTATTAAAGAATCTAAACATCATGGGAGTAATAGGCCAGATTATACTCTTTTGGATTCCAATGGTAATACTCTTGGTGATAATCTACAAATAGCCTCAGCCCTCAATGATTTCTTTTTATCACACCAACTACCCAAGGCAACACAGCAGAAGAAACATACCCAAGCGATGAGCCCCTGTCACTCCTTACTTCTTTATCATTGCTCTGATTCAGAACTATTAAATGTTATCCAGAATCTAGGCAATGAGTTTAAATCAGGCATAAATAAGATTCTAACTGCCATAGTAAAACAGTCTTTTCCTTCAATTATGCTACCCTTATTATTCTTAATCAAGGAATCTTTACCCTTAGGCGAGTTTCCAAGCTCTCTTAAAGTTGCTAAGATTATTCCTCTCTACAAAGAAAAAGGCAGTCTGCAACACATGAATTCATATCGACCCATCTCCTTACTAAATCAATTTAGCAACATTTTTGAAGTTGTATTTTATTCTCGCCTTATAACTTACTTGGAATACAAAAATTTACTATCCACATCCCAGAATGGTTTCAGGAAATTGAGGTCCACTACTACTGCCACTTACCATGTCATAAATAAAATACTATCTGACTTGGACAACAGACTAGAATCCCTAATTCTAATGTTTGACTTTTCAAAAGCCTTTGATTGTGTTAATCATAATCTTCTATTGCAAAAACTTGAGTTTCTCAGCATCAGAAGAACAGCATAGGGATGGATTAAGTCCTATCTTAGTGATAGGCAACAGAGTGTAGTCCTCTCAATACTCGGGGCCAACTTTATATCCCCTTCGAAAAAAGTTTCCTCTGGTGTACCCCAAGGTAATGTTTTAGGCCACGTACTACTTCTTTTGTATATAAACGTCCTCCCAGACATGTTTAAATCTATACCACGTGTACTTCCAATATTGTATGCTGATCATACCAGTATGCTAGTGTCTGCTTCCTTAATTGAAAGTCTGGCTATAAAATCTAATAATTCTGCACATCGCCCTCAAGAGTGGCATAATCAAAATTCTCTTCTTCTCAATGTGGAGAAATCAAATTTAATTTATTTTTCCAATCAAAATAAACATACAGCACCTATCTCTGTAAATATAAATGGCAACCATATTCCACAGAATAACTGTTCTTCCTTTTTGGGTGTAACTCTAGACAGTTGTGTGTCTAGGGATGGTTAGATTCAGAAACTCCGTTGCAAACTGAGCTCTGTCTGTTTCTTAATTCGATCAATCAGACAAACTGTAAATAATGATGTGCTATTGTCAGTTTATTATGGTGAGTTTTACTCACAGGTAATGTTCAGTACTCTCTTCTGGGGCCCTACACTCAATCCCAAATTAATACTCAAAATTCAAAAGAGATGTCTGCAGCTGATAGGCAAAGCTTCTCTCCATGCCCCATGTCGCCCCCTATTTCAGAAATTTAGTATTTTACCACATGACAGTCAGTTATTTATAAACTCTTGACATCACTAATGACTGAAAATATCTACCACTGCAAAAAAAACACTCGATAAATAGAGGAAAAGAAAGAATGTATAAGAGGTTCCATTAGCTGCATGCATCAAATAACAACTGACACTGTCACTTTGAAACAACGATAACAAATCAACAAACAAATGAAAGTCAACTAGCATGAAATTAGAGCTTAAATTGTTTTTTTGGGCAAAATTCACGACCGTACAGCAGACTTTATGATTTTTGATGATTGTCTTTGTTTTTGACAGATGATTTAGCACCATCTGTCAAAAACAAAGACATTTACTGATTTGGAAGCGGCATATTCCTCCCAATTTTTGCATTTAATGCCTGAAACCACTGCTAAAAATCTGCGATGCCATCCATTTTTTGGTGTAGGACTCATAGGTGCAAGGAATAGTTCACTGTCTGCAAAATGATCGAGGATGCACTGGGCAAGGATGCGAATGGGTGCTGACTTACTGATCACAAATGGCTTCATTTTGTTGTGCTGGTCGCCCTTAAGGTGGGCCTATGATTTCCGGAAGAAAAAGTTATAAAATAGAGCTGTCTTATCAGCATTGCATGAATCCTTAATAGGTGGAAAGAATTAGTACACGTTCCAAAAGAATATTTTTTAAATGAGGGAATTTTACACCAGTGCTTAACCAAATTTCTCCCTTAGGCTCACTAGATGCCAGTATCAAATTCAGAATGAACATCCAATTCTCCATAGCTCGAGCACTCACAAGAGTACTTTCGCCTTTAATATGGTGAAGTGAAATTCCTCTACTTTCAAATTAATTAACAGTCATCACCAGTAGTGATAAAATCTTCCATGTTCATCCGTAGAGCCTACTCTTGCTCTACTAGCTTTTGCTTTTAGAATTGTACTACTACTGGGAACTCCAATACCTCTTTGCTGTATAAACCATTCAAATAGCACCGATTCTAATGGAACATTTTCTCACCAGTCTAGGGCCAGTATTCATAGTCCTCAATAATTACAGATTCGTTTCAATCTATGATTATATCTCTAATTAATTACTGTTTCTTATTCATAGTCGTCAAAGAATCAGTGATTCGTCAATCGATGATTCTTGAATCAGAGATTCATCAATCTCTGATTATTATGTATTCATAGTCGTCAAATAATCATTGTTTATAGTTCTAGTATTCATAGTCAAGCAAACTGTAATTATTTGGCCAAATAACCATTGATTCGTGAATTAAGCTCTCGACCGTAATTAATTAGAGTTTTTCTATGTTGCACTTCGGTAGTTCTGTGATTGTTAACGACATATTCTCGACATTCTTTACGTTCCAACTGTACAATTTTATACGGCAATAAAGGCATAGAAAAGTCTATATACTCTAGATGAACGTCTTGAATTGATTAGGATTATTGACTACCTTGAACTGATTAGGATTTCCGTGCAATGGAAATTCGTTCGGATATATTAGCGTACGTGATTGCCGATGACGATGTACCAGCGTATCACTAAAGGCTGCGAAAAATACACATTAGGGAACCAACAAATCCAAATTACTCACATGGGGAGACTACGTACCCTGACTCGCCGATTTAAATGCCGTATTTACAATGCCGTGCACGAGGTCAAAGGCTAGTTCGCCTTGGACTTCGTCAAACGTATCCTAGTTGTATTGTAATTAATCAGTTTATAATCAGAAATATCCGCCCTTAGTATAAAAAAGCTGGGAATATTTACTCTTGCCAGGTTGTTCTGGAGCCTCACATCACCCGTCTCAATCACCCTCAAAGCGACTTTCCTTATAAGTCTTATTATCGTGCATTTGTAATGTCGAATCGTTTGGTGTAGTGGTAAGCGCCGCGGATTCGTGCGTGAAAGTGATAGCGTTCGAGCCTTTTGGCCGCCGTTTTTTTTTCCATCTTTATATTCACGACCAGAGAGAAATTTTTCCTCCGAGTTACATGTCATATCATAGGACTTCACCTCGCCTTTTTTCTCGTGATACTTTCCACAAAATTCGTACTACAGGGTGAATCTTTAATGTCAATGGCCTCACTGGGGTCTGGTGATGGACCGCTTATGATATACGTCAAAATCTGTTTAAAATCCGTTATCTAACTTGCTGTAACAATAGACATGAGTGTTGACAGACGAAGAGTTTAATAGAGGATACCGATTCTCAAAACCCGTAGTGATCGAGTGTATTCTTCTTAGAACTATTGTTCATATATCGACACTTTACGCGAGGACTGACAGTTCCTCTTGTGCTACTGTGGCTCATTGCTTTGAGATTTTACGCTTAGGCATCGATATTGAATTGTTGATATCATATTACAAATTTAAAAAAATATATTACAGCGGTTTTTAATCACGCAGTATTTAAAAAAATCTTCATGCTGAATTTGATCTCGGCCGAAATTGCCATGAATGTTTTACTCGTAAGCTATCATCAATTGCTACTAATTACATATTTCAAATTTTCTTTATCGGTAATGATCAGATATAAATGCTGCTACCGCTACTCTTCGTCTTCTTTAGTGTTTTACGTACATATGTAGGGATTGCTAGTTCTGTTTCGCAGCCAACGGTGTCCAGAACTGTGAAACATATAACTAATCTTTTGGCCGTCCAAATAGTTGAAACCATCACACCGCCTGTTTCTTATGATGATCAGGCGACGAATATGTGCCTCGGGTGTCTCTTTGTGAGAATAGAAAAAAGAGGAGACCACTCTTATGGTCGGACAATTCCTGACGTTAAACAGCACACGCTACATCATCAACACTTACCGGAATACGAGATTACTGTTTGTTGATTTTCCCTAGCAACGCCTTCATTAACATTGAATAATCATAAGAAATAATTCTAATGTAGGCACAATTAATTCATTTTTATCAAAAAAACATTGCCAATCCATTTTTCACTTTCTTTTTCAATATGCAATAAATAAAACTATATACTCAACTTGAATAAAAATTTAACGATACCCACAAAATGTTTTGCCTCTTTAATTTCTCATACCACTCAAAAATAAACATACATCCAATCTGTAATTCACCAATTACAGATTATACCAAATAATTAGAGATTCATGAATCAGTGATTCATGAATTGGAGATTGTTTTCTGTCTATGAATACATAAATCAAATAATCAATGATTGACGAATAATCGTTGATTCAGCAATCATTGATTATTTATCCTGTCTATGAATACCGGCCTAAGTTTCTTACTATTCCCCGCAGCATTTCTAAGTTTGTAGGCAGTAGTAATTTTGTCTTTGATTTCTATAATTATAAACAGAGTGGATGAAGATACACCACACTGGCAACTGATTTCCAATTAATTAGTGTTTTTTCTGTCACATTCCTGAATGGTTTCGAATTTCTTAGCCAAATCCAATGACTTTCTTTTCTTTTCCATTGTAACACTCATAATAAATTGCAGCAAACTTCAGGAAGTAGATCAGGATCAAGCATACCTAAATAAATGTTGTGAAGCACTTCTGGCCGTTTTTTCCACTGGAATGGCGTGCAGCAAAATCCATTTTCTTTACCATTCTCCCTCGTATTACTCCACCCTCTCCTACTTCTCCCCCTCAAAGACCCAGGAGTTGTGATAATGTAACGTGCGAGTCCATAAAAAAACACTTAGGATTTCTTCGGTTCAAGTTTGTTTTTTCTATTCTGAGTGAAAGGTTGCCACACATTGCTGAAACTTTGTACACCTGTCCTAGTCTCACGGGCGACAAATTACCCCCACAGGATATGCATCCCAGACGACAATCATGGCAGAACAGACTCATATGGTAGTCAGTCAGAAATGGCCCCTAGTAATAATCAACAAACTCCATATATATTTAACATTGTGACCAACAATTGCCAAATAACTACTCGCTATAAGCCGCCCCGTAATAATGGACTTCTACTGTACTTTGGAATGGCCGAGTGGTCAAACCTGAATTTGAATAATTTGGACATTGACTGGGCAACCACTTAAAATATTTCAATGTTTACATGATAAGGCCTCAGCTGCTAGATTATAAGGGGATCCACCTGCTAAGTTCAACAAAGGTATCACTTTGGAATTAGCGAGTGCATTTCCTCATTGATCAATCATAATGGAGATCCATCATGTTTCGCCTATTACCACTGAGTCTGTAAGATTACATATCCCTAGAAAAGAAGGTAGCAGAGATCTAAGTAATGTCTATCCACTATTCAAACCCAAGCATGAGTGCATGAGAATGAGGCTGAAAGCGTCAAAAGATGTGATATTTAAGCAGCTAGTGGAAGCCGACATAGGATAAAAATCACTTAACCTTAGAAATGAGGTTAATCAAAAGCAACTGCCAGATTTGGTCCATAAAAACCAGAGAGTGGTTTTACTGAGCCAAATTTATGAAAAATATTTAATGTGAGCACATATATTTCAGGCCTAAACTTGCTAGCAATTAGTTTGGAGAGAATTCTTCAAATGTGAAACATCTCTATTAGTTGCGACAAATAAGTATAAGTAGATTTTAAACTACTATATAAATCATATTCTTTTCTGCTATACAAACAGCACAGGCCTACTAATGAGAAAAAACATTAATTTTATACTTTACCTCATCAGTGTTATCCCCACAATCATTATCCCCATCACAGTTCCAGAGTCTGGGAACACACAATCCATTTCCACACTTAAAATAATCCCCAGTGCACAAGTGGGAGGCTGCAAAAGAACACATAACATACAGCGATTATCAATTGGCTGATATTCTTTCTACACATACTGATTCCCCACAATGACAAATGATAATTAACTCATTCTAAAAACAATATACTTTCTCAAAATGTAGTCACAGGGACATTACAATTCCTTGTCATGGCGGTTTAAGGAGCAAACAATTGATTATCATAATTACATGCATAGTAAGGCTGGAATATTTCAGAGTTGCATGTATATTAAACCCACGAGGTAGAATTATCACTTGGTAGAGGAGTTATACATGGAAATATGAAGATTTGCCTTGGGCCCCCTGAAAACATGATGAGCATCTACAATACCCAACAGTGAGTAATTTGATTAGGTTTGAAATACTTTCAAAAGATGCTGCTATTTCTGTGTCCAGTGAACAAAATATCAATGCCTGCTAACAATCCTATTTTGCATTTCAAAATGAAGGTAGATTAAGGGCAAAAAAATATGAAAAGTAGCTCACGAAGGAGGAGAGATTCACAAGATTGAAAACCTAAGTTCTTGTTTTTTAACAGCTGCAACACTAAAATGTATAGCTTCAAAAACCAATTTTAATTATGGTATTTGACTGAAATAATACACTATGTTAATTCTGCATTAACATGATTTAGTTATGACCTAGGTGTCATCACAGAGTGACATCATTGGGGTAAGTACAATGGACTTCTACATCCATATATGCAGTAGAATGCCACTACAATGAGGATGGCATATCATAAAGAGTGATTATTTGGCCACTGTTGGTCACAGTATTAAACAATTGAGAGATTCTATTGGTTATTATAAGTGGATGTTTCTGCCAGACTGTGCCATAACACAGCCATTTCATTGTGATTGTCATCCTGGTTGCATAGCATAAAGGACATTTTTATCACTTGGGTGCAAGGGGGGAGGGGTAGGTGGGGGGGGGGGGGGGGAATGAATGGAAAAACTGTTTCGAGAAGTGGTTCACGAGAAGGTAAAAATGTATCGAATGTCGAGGCAAGTATTTTCAGAAAGAATAGTCATCAAAATTATTTCATGTTTCTTAGTTTTTGAGTATCTCAAAACTTTTGCAGCGACCCTCATATCTTTCCTCTTCATACAAAGTAAACTCCCCTTTTGAATGAAAATAGCATCACCCTTCCTTAGTTTAGCTTTCAGTACATCAGGTGATAAATTCATCCTATTTTTTAGACTTTTCCTACCACACCGGTAGCCCTTATGGATAATTTTTCAAGATCTGGTCTAGAAGAAAACCTATCTATAGATACAGTATGACCCTTATCAAAGTAATTATCAAGTAAACGCATTACTACATCACCAGATGCATAACTCAGTCCTCCAGATATTCCAGCATACACTTCAAAGGTTATTACATATCCATTACTGTAATCTCCAAGAATGAATAATTTTACATCACACTTATGGGGCTTATTTTTATATAAGCTCTGAAGCTAACTCTGCATCAAAATGGGCAGATACCTTCAACAAATGTGAGTTGTTTTTTCAATGGTTTGTATACCTTCGAAAACGTATTTCTAAGCTTACTAGAATATGGTAAAATTTTCTGCAAGGGATTGCACCCATTTTCTCCACACTGTTGTGTAGAGGTATTATCATTTAGACGCAAACATGAGAGTATCTGCTGAAACCTGTTCCTATTCATTACTTGGGGACAAATATTACAGTTAAGTAAAGAATCTTTACTCTAATAGTCTCTTATTTGCAGTCTCGTCGAAATGCACATGTTGGAAAACAAAACCAAAGAATTTTCTAACATCATCAAATGATACAGAATGATAACATGATGCCAATCAGCTATATGGGGACACAGAATTGCTCTAGAGTTTTTTAGAATTAATTGCAAGGCATATCTATTAGCCTCCTGCATCAATGATTTTATGTCCTCAACTGACATAAATACTCTAACATGATCCATGAAAAAAAGCTTGATTGACCCAAATCAGCCGTAATTTTAGATCAGAGAAAGCAAAGGCATATGATCTCTTACCATATGTCACCGGGACTTCACAGAGAATTGCAAGAGTTCTCGCTAAGCATGTCTTGGCGAGATTCAAAAGCAATAAGAAGGCCACTGACCTCCTCCGAACCGAAAAAGATCGACATCCGTCTGACCTTTACGAAGGAGTGTACAAGGTAACATGCAGCTGCGGGAAATCATACATCGGCCAAATATCGAGATCCCTAAAATGTAGAATAGAGGAACACCAAAGGGCGACCAAAAAGCAAAATTTTCGCCATTCCGCGGTGGCAGAGTACCTCTGGTCAGAACCCGGCCACGTCATAAACTTTGAAAAATGTAAGATCATCGCCGGAGAAAATAACTAATTCCCTCAGCTAATACGAGAGGCGATTGAAATAGCCAAACACCATGAAAATTTCAACAGGGAAGATGGTTATCCTCTCTCCTCTACGTTCAAACGTCTTTTACAACAATTGGATTCAAAGGTCCAGCTGGCCAATTAACATGCACCTGACTAGCTCAAACATTAGGTTTATATAAGGGAACATGAATCTCTGCAGCTCGTTCAGGACCTAACGATGCTAGCTGTAACGTTCACGAAACTGTTGTCCATTAAAATGAAGTAACGAGGGAAAAACACGAATAATCTGAACTCAATAAATCACCACTGAAGCCTCCAAACCAACAGTACTCAAATATTTGGTAAAAACAAGAATTACGATGCTTCACTTCCCAATATCACCATCCTCTAAATCATCTTCAGGTTCACTGTAATCACTCACAGATACATGAAGCTCTTCAATCATATCACTATTGGTCAATTTTAGCCAACACATCACTTTGTTCTCTTGTTTCCTGCCAAAAATAAGCTACAGAAGGCCGCTATAACGAGTTTGCAGAAAATTTGAAAAACTGTTCATTATAACCTTCCCTCGTATTGGCCGTTCACCTATGCTAACGCCTTGATTCCTTGCATCAAGTAGTGTGGGCAAAGCTGGAATAATGGACATTTGGAGCAATGTTTCCATAACTGCATCAAAACACTAACCAAATTTCAAAGTTTTCCCGGAGAAAAATTTTCAATTAGTGTCCGATTTATTTGTATTCCAAATGTTCCACGCACTACAAAGAACTATCCCTGTAAAGATATGGCATATCGTGGTTGAATGGTTTCGAATGCATATGTATATAATGGAATATGTATGCCACACACAAGGGGTTGATATACTGGAGGGTAATAATGAACGAGAAAAATGTAATGAACTGGTAAATAGTGCTAAATCATCACTGTTATAAAAATTAGGAGATCACAATAAGTTGATAGGGAATTGAAAATGTAGAGCAGAAATGGGTAACAACAGCACCTCTAGTGGTCATTTAGCAAAATAATCACAACTGATTGTACTATATTCAAAATCGGTAGATTTTTTTACAATGCATCACACCCAAGACATCAATTTTGCCTCATTACCAAGCAGAAGATCATCCTTTGTGACAGTAGAGGAAATCATGGTGTGAATGCACAACAGCTGTAAAACAGCCCAAATGATGCTTCTTAACATCAACTTGCGACTTCAAAGAAAATCATCACAGGAAGAGAGATATAAATACGAGTCTCGATAATTAGAGAAACAGGAATGGTTCAGGGTTACTCTTTAATAAAGAGTAATGAGTCATTTGCTTTCAAAACCATTCCGAAGACTTATTTCAATGGGTATCATAATGCTCCGACTCAAATTTCGTGTAACTCCTCCCAGCTCAGCAGCCTACACCCTTCCCTTGTGGATGCCTCCTGAATTGAAGATAAGCTGGTTGATGGTACATGAGATGAAGACAAGGATAAGTGGGAGCGATACTACTGGATTGCACCCTTCTTTTTCTAGTAGAGAGAGTCTCACGCAAATGAATTTCACTGCATTCTGGAACAAGCAGTGAGACCAATCCTGTCTTCATTTAACTATTCAAATGAGGTTGATTCTAATGAAAAATTGACAGCCAGTAGCAGTTTCTTACTACTCACTATGGCATTTCCAGTTTATAGGCAGGAGAAATTTTGTCTTTGTTTCCTAAAATCATAAACAGGGTGGACGAAATTATACCATACAGTCGGCCAATTAAGATTAACGGTGGGTGCCCCCTAAAACTAGTTTTCTTCTCATGGGAGCAATATTACAAATAGGAAGTTCCGGTTTGCTTTATTGTAGAAAAAATAATGCTAGCTATATTTCCACTGAAACAAAATACTCTTAAATAATTTATAAATTAAAATTAATGTTAAATTATCTACAGAAAAATAAAATATTCCATTTTTTGAACACCTGGAATCATCATTCATTGATTACCTCTTCAATACTGCATTTCCTATGAAATTTTATGAGATGATAAATAAATAAACAGAAAAAGACAATCCTGGCTTACTGCTTCCTGTCCAGTAGCACTATTAGCGACCCTTTACGGGAGCCATTTTACAGGAGCCATTTCAACTTGGCACAGTCCTGGGCTCGGCATTAGAGGGGAGGTGGAGGAGGGAGTGTTAGCCGATGAGTGGGCAGACGGAGGGGAAGGGAATCTGAGAAGGCTGCTCTTGGGAAAGGGGAGATATGGATATCAATTTTACTAAGTCAAAAATCGAGACAGCAAGAGACTAAAGAAACCTAGGGGAAAGTCCAGCTAGCAAGGGAAGAATGTTAGCTCTCGGACCCTGGTATACAAATCCCACACACCATAGGCATTCGAGCATCAACTTCTACTACAATTGTCTTCTTCACGGGCAGTGAAAATACTTCTACAACTTTCTAGCGCACATTTGCTGTATCATTGACTACCAGCATGCGAAAGTGCAGTATTAGCTGCAGATAGCCCAAATACGTAATAATTGGACGTATTTAAGTTTTACAATGGCATTGATTCAAGGAGAGAATGGATGAAATAATTCAGTACGATGGCTAAGGAAAATACAAGTATATGTATAATTGAGATGCATAATCGGCCAGAATGAATGTATTATATGCCCAGTGAAAGAGATAGAAGGATAGTCATTGGTTATGGAATAATAGCAGTATCGTGAATAAATATCTCGTGCAAGTCGAAGTTAGTGTACACGAAAATGGAATTTAACATGACTCTAGAAAGTTCACGTGATGGGCATAATTCTAGAATCATTTTTCCTGCTTATAGGTCATGGCTCTTTAATTTGAGCTGTTTTCATCTGGAAACCATCCATTGTAATCATTTATTCATGGTGTGAGTTTATTACAGAATTCAGGGGGATATCTGCATTGACCCTGATTTAATGGAACACCTTCCAAAGCATATTGTGGTCAATAATAACTAGTAATAGTCAATAATAACAAGCAAGGCCAAGGTACTTTCGATAAATAGGTTCGCATTTCATTAATTTGATTTTAGCTGATCCTTAATAGCTAAAGGTCAAAAAACTCCCATCCCCCATGACACGTATTTATGTAACCATGAGCTTTCCGCCATCAATCCTACGATTGGGCAGAATAATTATTATTAGATTTTCCACCTTTGGATTCAGTATCAAGCCACTTATGGTCACTTTGTATCATATTTCAAACCAATATAGCATGTTGATATTCCACAAATAGTGGGGTGGAGCTATTTTTCTATGGTTTTATCTCTAGAACAACCGGAACTGACTCAAAGAGGTGCTCTTCTACTCCCATGGATTGACTCTGATGAGGTGATGTGCTTGAAATGTGGCGTTACTTCCTCCACTATGATCACATTTTTCACAGACTAGAACCTTGCTTATGATAACTTGAAGTACTTGAAGAAAACTTGAATATTTGAAGGCAGTGTACATGATATCAACATACCCAATGAGTGATTTCAAGTTCATTTCCCTTCGCTGCTTGGACTTCCCCATGGACCATATGTTCGCACATGTCACTCCACCAGCTCCGGAATAGCATTTGTCCAAGTGTCCAAGGCCACGCGAAGGTCTTTTGTGATGGAAGCGCAGAGCTTCAGGTCATCCATATAAAATATATGGGTGACCTTATGCTCCCTGTCACCTGGCACACTGCACATGTATCCTTTCCCTCATCGCAGCCTTGGCGAGAGAGGTAGGAGGGAAAGACAGAACAGCAAGGAGCTCAAGCTTTTGCCTTGGAAAATGCCAAAGTGGTATGTTACCAACTCTGTCAAAACCGGCCGCTTGCCTGTGGTCAGGACAAAGTGTGATCTCCAGAGTGGTATCAGGCATTGGATGGAGGACACAATCTCTGGGTGGACTTTCACCAACCTCAGCATGGCTATAATGAGCTCATGTGAAGTGGTGTCAAATGCCTTCTCATAGTCCACCTAGGCCATTGATAGCTTATGCTTATGCTGGATGGCATCCTAGCATATGCATCTATCAATGAGCAGGTTGTCCTTACATCCCACGATTCAACGCTTTGAGCTCCTCTGTTTGTAAATCTCCTCCCAAACCGGCTGGACATGGTGGAGGATAAGGTCACTCAAGATGGAGGTGAATGCCTTATATACAGGGTTGAGGCAGGTTATAGGGTGGTAGTTCTTAGAATCAGACAACTCTTCCTTCTGAGGTATTAGAACCGTGTGTCCCTCAGTCAGCCACAGTGGAATTTCTTCTCTAACTGAGAGAAAGGGCATGAAGATTCTGGCTAGGTTTTGGTGGGTGGAAATGAACTTCTTCCATCAGTAGTTATGCACAGCATCCATTCCTGGAGCCGAGAAATTCTTCTTGCCAGGGAAGGCCATCTTCACGTCACTCTCTGTGACGGAGAGTAATTATTTTTATTATTCGTTACTTTGGTAATGCACCCCTCTGAGTCTTCCGCAAGCATCGGCTTTCATTGCCGTCATAATGGCCAAGGACTCGAGAGGGGTGGAGCAGTGATCGTAGCCACGTCTGACACCCATCGGATGAGTGGCTACCCTGCAGTTGGGTCATGCATGCGGAGTAGACGGAGGGACCAAGTATTACGGCCTTCTTCATGCGAGCTGCAAGTGACTCCGCCTGTGCCACGCAGGACGGAATACACTTGATGTACTCCAGCAGTGAGTCCTTAACTCCACCGAGCACACCAATGATGAGACCTACCAGTTTAACTGAGTGTCCTGGGTACATTTGCCGAAGCTCAAAAAGCAGGTCTTGATATTTCATCCGTTTGTCCGCCTCCTTTGTATCCATGTTCATTTCAGCCGGGGCCGAAAACTCTTTCACGAACATGGAGCGTGAGATGTAGTCTAGGAGAACGATATCAGGCTTGGTTGCCTCTAACCGCCTGGTGGTAGAAAGGGAGTAATTCCACCAGATGGTGCATTTACCGTTCTCCACGACGGACTCAATATCTCCTGGGGCATATGGCAGCAAAGGAGTATTGTCAATGCCAAAATGGTGTCGAAGATGAAAATGTAACACCTGCAGGGCCGCATTGTGCCTAGCAATGTACGCTGACTTGGCGTAATAGCTTCAGCCAAAGAGAAGGTGGCTCAAAGTCTCTGAGTAAGCTTGGCACTCCCTCTTTCTCGTGTCTGCAACCTCTGTCTTGAATATAATGTGGCGGTACACGAGTGTGTTTATGACACCATCCTGACATGCCAGGACAAAACCCTCGGTCTCCGAGTTTTGACCAGCGGAGCAGAGGAAGGCAAATGTTAGCTCCTTCAATAGTCCAAGCTTCTCCATGTTTCGATAGAAACATCAATGCATGGGTAATCAGTGTGTGCCTTGAGCAAGGTGTTCTGCTAGGCCTTTTTAATTGCGAGCTGAAGGACGTCTGCCTTCAACGACAAGATGGACTTGCCGTCGTCGCTACCAACTGATATCGGGTCTAACTCCATACCGGTTTCATCCGCTGCCCTCTTGGCCGCCTGGGAGAGAAACGCCCCTACTCCGGCACTTTTTATTATTATTTTTATTACTTTATTAATATTCTTATATATATTTATTTTATTACTTTTTTATTATCCTTATTATTGAATGCAAAATTGGTTAAAATTAAAATTTAAATGTAAATGTAATGTAAAAATGTAAATGTAAAAAAAAAAAAATTAAATATTGAACAGGAGAGCGACAGGAAACTGTGGTAACAATAAAACCACGCCTGACACATTTCATTTTAGTCCACATCCGTACATGTCCACAAGCAATCATAGGGAGGAAGAGGTTGATTCGGTGTACAAACAGATGGAGGAAATAATCAGAGAAGTCCCGGACAAGAAAAATCTAATGATAATGGGCATCTGGAACACTGTAGTGAGGGGAAGGGATAGATGGGTAAGAAGTGGGAGGGTAAGGATTTGGGACGAGAAATAATCGCGGTGAAAAGGAAGTTGAATTTTGCAGGGGAAATAAATAAATAGTGACAAACACTCGGTTAAAACACCATCTTCGGGCAGAGGTACACTTGGAAAATGCCAGGAGATATTGGTCGATATCAAATTGACTACATCATTGTTACACAAAGATTCAGGAATGGAATAAATAACTCGCGGAGCTATCCGGGGGCTGATGCAGACTAGGATCATAATTTATTAATGATGAATTGTAAAGGAAGATTCAAAAACCTTATTCAAAGTAGGAGGTTTAAGAGGTGGAACTTGAAAGCATTGAAAGGGGGAAAAAGGAGGGAATACCATGAGATAATGGAAGGGAAATTAAGTGAAGCAAAGGAAATGGGAGCTATCGAAGAAGAATGGGAGGATATAAAATACAGGCATGAGCAGTGGAGAAATCAATAGGATCAACAGAAATTAGGAGGTTAAAGAAGCAGAGGGTTACCATAGATATGACTAGGGAAATGGAGGACAGAAGAAAGAGGAAAAACGTCAACACCAATCTGGGTAAGGCGAAGTATAAGGAATTAAATAATCAACTCCGGAGAATAACCAATTGAGCAAAGGAAAACTGGTGCAAGAGGCAATGCGAGGAAATGAAAAAAACTGCAAAAGGAAGGGGAAGTGGGTGCGTTACATGCTAAGGTCAATTTGCTATCAGGAGGTAAGAGAGGGCAAACAGTGCCATTGATTAAGGACAAAACAGGTAGAATATTAATCACACAAGAAGATATTCAAGATAGGTGGCGAGAATACGTCAAGGAACTAAATGACAGCAATAGTAGACCAATTAACTAAGACATAGAGAACTTACATGAATATAATGAGGGAACTTACATGAATATAACCTTGGGTCAATGATACTCAACAGAGAAATAGAGAAATAATAGAAAGAGATGAAGACTAGAAAAGCAGTAGGAGTGGATAAAATACCTTTGACATTACTTAAGAATTTAGGAAACATAGATAGGCAAACTTAATTTCAAACTTATTGGTTGGATCTAGGAGGAAGGAGTATGGCCAGAGGACTTTGTGAAAACAATCTTGATTCCTATCCTGAAGATGAAGAAAGCGTCAGAATGTAAAGACTCGAAAACACAAAGTTTGATTTCACACGCAGCTTAAGATTTACTTACTATAGTCAATAAAAGTTTGGAGAGTAAGGCCAATAACTACTTAGGCAATGACCAGTTTCGGTTCTGAAAGGGAAGATCAACTTGAGATGTGATTGCTGTGATGAGAACATGTGTAGAAAGAACATTAACTATTACCCGGATTTTTCACATGCTTTATTGATTTTAAAATGGATTTTGACAGAATAAATTGGGAAAAACTAACAGAGATACTTGGGAAAATGGGAATAGATTGGCGAGACAGGAGACTAATCCAAAACCTATATATGGCTAATAAGCCACATGTGAGGGTGGCTGACAGTGAATCATAGTGGACAACTTTAGGTCATATGGTAAGGCAGGGGTGCCTGTTGTCGCCTTTGCTTTTTAAAATTTAACCTCAAGGAGTCATTTTCCCTCAGGGAGTCATTTACCCTTAATATGTCATATTTAGTCTTACTTTAATATTTTCGCATTATTTATTACTATGCAAATAAAATGTAAATGGTAAACGTTTTTGAAAACTTTTACGACTATTTTTGGTCATGCTGACCTGACACGGCCATTTGTGTATCCATTTGAGTGCAACTGATTGAGGGTTGACGTCACTGTTCCTAGCAGGAAAAGTTTAGCAAATCACATTATCACTCCAGCAAAGACATTTAGTCTTACCATTCATGTACATGGGCTTGTTCTGTTTTGTGAAATTACTCCACGAAAAAGGACTCCATGGGATATGCTGAACTGAATCTGAACTGAACTGATATGAACTTCAAATGTGGTGGTGTACTTATTTTTGTTAGAAATGGTTTATGTTCTAATGAATGCAAGATAACTGATGATTTGTGTTTAGATAAGGACTTTGAATGCGGTGTAGTGGACCTCCTTATTGAAAAGCAGCACATTTACATAATGAGTCTATATAGATCACCAACAGGTAACCAACAGTTCTTTTTAAATAACTTAGCTAAGGTGTTAGAGAAATCTTTTTGTGCAGCCAATGGCCTGATAGTATGTGGGGATTTTAATATCAATCTAAGTCAAAATGATAAGGTGAGGGACGATCTAGTGGATTTATTCTCTTCATTTCATCTAAAACAAACAATTTTCCTACCTTCCAGAGAAACGCTGAACTCTGCTACCATAATTGATAACATATTTACCAACCTGTCCTTCACTAGTGGTACCGTGTTAGAATCCCATCTTTCTGATCACAAAGCATTAATAACATCTGTGACTGTACCAGTTGCTTCAAAAGCCCCAAACAATAGCATTACTCGCCCTAAAAAAAGGTTCTTTACTGAAGAGGCAATTGAAGAATTCTGTAATATTTTACAAAAAACTGATTGGGAATTGGTTTACGATGCTAATTCTGTCAATGACAAATTTAACACTTTCCTTAACATTTTCCTCACCATTTTCAATGGGTGCTTTCCTCTTCAACCATCCAAATCAAGAAAGCCACATAATAAATCTTGGGTAACCCCTGATATCTCTCGTATCTCAAAGGAATTAAAGTCCCTTTGGTCAATATATAGAGAGACTAAAGATACCAGCATAAAACAACAGTATTCCAATTGTAAAAAGTTCTACTACAAATTAATAACTGATACTAAAAGAAATTTCAATGTAAACTTCATCTCTTCTTCAGAAAATAAATCTAAATCAGCATGGGAAATTATCAACAACTACTCTGGTAAATCACAGAGAAAAATTTCTATTGACTCAGTCCTCTTTGAAAAGGAACTGGTATCTGAACCCAATGATATTGCCAACCATTTTAATCACTATTTTCTTAGCTTCCTTCAAAAGTCATTGCCTTTACATCTAGCTCATCAACCACCAACTATAGGACAAAATCTAGCCATCTCAGTTTCTAATAACATTTACCTCCGCCCAACTTGTGAAAAAGAAGTGAAACTAATCATTAACAAAATTAGCAAAAAATACTCAGCTGGTTGGGATGAGGTTCCATGCTCACTCCTTAAGGGGAATTGTAGCAACTATCTGTTAGCTCCCATTACCCACATTGTTAATGCTTCTCTGTCATCAGGAGTATTTCCTGACAAATTAAAAATCTCAGTTGTCATTCCGCTATACAAAAGTGGGGATCATGAGGCAATGGATAACTATCGCCCAATAACGAAAGTCTCTGTGTTCTCAAAAATATTCGAAACTATTATTGCAAACAGAATAATGGAATTTCTAATAAAAAACAGCATGTTATCAAAGTCCCAATTTGGCTTTATAAAAGGACATTCTGCCGAGCTTGCCTTTTACAAATTTATTGACTCTGTTCTTGATGGCATAGATAATCACGTCAATACACTCTGCATCTTTTATGACCTTAAGAAAGCCTTTGATTCTGTTGACCATGTGATTCTTTTGCATAAAATCCAATGCTATGGACTAAGAGGTATTGCATCAGAACTAATAAGGTCTTTTCTGACAAAGAGACTGCAGTGTGTAACTATTTCCAGTGGGAACATGAAGAAATGGTCATCCTCCTACCAGGAGGTGATCAGAGGGGTTCCCCAAGGCTCCATCCTGGGGCCACTGCTTTTTCTGATTTACATCAATGATCTACCCAACTCCTTGAATGGTGAGGTGTTCATGTATGCAGATGATACAAATCATCTGGTAAAACAGGCAGGAAATGTGGTTTTACCAGCTCAGGATGCGGTTACAAATATGGAGAGTTGGTGTTCCCAAAATAAGGTTCTAATAAATAAGAGTAAATCATCCTACATGCTGTTTCATCCTCCACAGAAGAAAATTGACTGTAGTCCATACATAAAGTTTACAGACAGTAGTTTAAGACGTACCACAGGCACTAAATTCCTTGGCTTATACTTAAATGAATGCCTCAGTTGGGATAGTCACATTGATCATCTTGCCTCTTCAATTTCCTCAGGGTGTTACTTGATTAGAAGGATGATAACAATAACAAATACTGACACAGCCATTAGTCTTTATTATGCTCACATATATAGCAGGTTAAAATATGGCATTGTGGCGTGGGGAAATTCACCTAAAGCTGAAAGAATTTTCAAACTACAGAAGTGGGCTATTAGAATCATTTGTAAGGCAAGACAAAGAGAGAGTTGTAGATGCCTATTCCAAAGACTGAAGATTATGCCGTTATCTTGTATATACATGTACAAATCTATATTACTTGTAAAAACTTATGAATGTAAACTTAATGTGAAGGCTAATAGTAATGTTCATAACCATGATACACGAAATAAATGCAACTATGTGACTAGTACTCACAATCTGACTATGTTTAGCCAAGGGCCGACATATATGGGTTGCAAATTATTTAATAATTTGCCTGTTGTAATAAAAAATGAGCTAAGACTGACATGTTTTAAAATCAAATTGAAAAAATATTTCATTGAGAATTGTTTTTACAATGTAAGAGAATTCTTGTCGAATGATTCATAACATTGCTACACATTGTTGAACGTTTTTAATGTACTACCATTTTATTGTATCATATCTTTTATTATTTATTTGACATATTTGATATATATGTAACAACATATCAACGGGACCAATAAAAATATCTATCTATCTATGCCGTTATACCACCTTCTTCAACCCCCAGCCAGTAAGGCCAACAAAAATTGGTAATTCGCCTCTATAATCTTTTCTCCTTGATTTAGGATACAGTTACAACACAAATTCAACAACACTCTTCCACTCCAAATATAAAGGGATTAAATACCTATACGACTACAAGTGGAAAAAAAAGATTACTTTTTCAAATTATCGTCTTTGCTTTGATGTTAAGAAAGCACAGCTGTTTGATAAAGTTTGAGCAATAAAGGGTCTTTGGATTGGATTCAATACTCAGTTGAAAACTTTGAGCAAGCCCAACTCTCGGTCCAACAAGTAACTACTGAGGAGCAGGTTTCAGAATTTAGAGAAATTGCTCATTCAGAATTTTAATCCATGATGAGCCAGTGAAGTGTGGTGCTAATAACGCCATGATTTTTGAAGCACAAACTAAATATTAGTGTAATGCCCTTTTGTGGAATAATAATATAGATACAGGCTGTACACCTTCAGGTAAATATTATTCTGCATAGTATATGATGAGTGATTCATAATTGGTTTACATCTGAGATACACGTGCAATATATGCCAAAGAGAGAGAGAAAAAACTGGCAATTTTTGGCAACATAAAAAAAACAGAAGGTGAAATCCCGCCGCCAATGATGTCCGCACAAGAAAAATATAATGCCTTGTTTATCATCCATGTTTTATATCAATGGTAATTTTGACTGTTGCAACTTTTATGTTACTTTATACAACTTGTTCAAGTGCTAATGCAAATAGTGAGAGAAAAATCAAACTACATATTCAGTTTGAAAGTGAAACCCTGTGAGCTGAGAACAGTTGCAACGACATTAGTTACCATTTATCATGCTGGAAAACGAACAGATAGCCACTTCTTATTTTTTTCCATAATCAACATCGTAACTATCAATTCTCGGGAAATATTGAATTCTAACCACATAGAAAGCAATCAAAATGGAATTATTCGGCCAAAGTAGATGAAGGAGAGAGAAAGCCAGTTAACAGAGCCCTGGCTTGCAAAACGAATGCTTCAGGGTATTTAATTTAAAGTCTTTAACAGACAGTTGAAGTAACATATCATGATACTGTCATCATCACAAAGTTTCCGCGTCCTACTTCATCCTTAGCAGATAACAACAGAACCATACATGCCTAAATCCAACAGTGATGAGGAGAATGAAAGAGAGCCATAGTTTGAGGTGAAGAGTTGACTTCTACCAGTAACACAAAGGCAATACATACACATATTAGGGCATGTGAACAACACGAGGTTTTTTACAAAGCATTTACAAATTAGAACTATAATTTGTAAAATTTACTATGCAATTCCAGCAGTATGTACCTTAAATTCCATCTCCAATATAGGGTTAAGGAATTACTGCACTCTTCTGTACACTCATAATGTGGCTATCAGAGAACTGCATATATCTGGATGTATATTCTTACCACATATTTCCCCTAATATCATCTAACCATTACCTACGATTAACTACGCTGGCTGGGAAAATCTGAATATGAAAATAATTTATGGACATTTTTCTGCCCAGTTACCTGACTTTAGAAATAAATAATCTTTCACATTTTCACATAGTTTCAATCAACCTATTCTACCTTTTAATCAGAATAATGATGGGAAATATAGTGATGCATCAAAGGGCTGCGACTAGCACTCACGTTTCCCATAATGCATACAGTGAAGGAAATGAGCCCGGAGCCCAGCAGCCAACAGAGTGAGAAGGGTCTAGGTTTTTCCTTGATTCCTTACCATTGAAGAGGGGCGAGGACTTCAGCAGTTGAGGCTCATGTACCTCTCCAAAAAGGCTACCATTTCGTAAGCATTCAGACACATCAATCAAATCTTGTCCCCGTTGGAAGGCAATTTTGTGATGTGTAAATAAGATAGCAGGGAAACGTCAAAGCTAGAGATACTTCCGTGTACGAGGGATAGACTGGCATACACTGAGAGCAAGAAGAATAACATCATTATTTAATTGCCAATGAACTATGGAAAAAATTATGAAATGAAATTGAAAGATACTATGAGAATTACAGCTTTAGGAAGCAACCAAAGTTGACTTGCCGCCAAATTGGGCTGCGAGAAATCTTAGTTACGTGCGTAATCATTTATTACACAAAAGAATTAAAAAAGAGGGAATTCAAAAAATCAATCTTCATGCTAATCTATCAAGAAGGCATTTATCTATGATACTAGTATATTTTGTGCCCCAGAATGTCAAAACATTGTCGTTAGAACAGTCTGAAGTCAGTGTGACCACACAGTCACTGTCGGCAAATGGAGTTTTCTTCCATGCCTCTATGGGCACTTATGGTGTGTAAGGATTAGGACAATAGGTGTACATGGTGTATCAGTAATCCCCAATAGTAAAGATAGTCAAAAAGGTTAACTAAGGCGGATTTAAGTAAAATTTTTAAAATGGTATGAACTAGAGATGGGACAAATAGCAGATTTCTCAAACTCTAATATCGAATTCGAATATTAAATCATAACTCAAATATTCAAATATCTCGAATTTCGAATACCTCGAATACAAAAATTGCACATAGCATATCAAATGTTATTCTACTACTTTATGTGATGTATGTATAAATAAAAAGACATAATCAATTAAATTTTAAAAATTAACTTTTTTAAATTTTAAATGTAATGAAATCAATAATATCATATGCATCAATAATATCATTTAAAACTTATTACATACAACAGATTTTTGTTTAGGAAAACAAGCATTTTAACTCGTTCAGGATCTAATCTGCTTCTTTTCTTGTCACAAATTAAGACCGAGGTGCTGAGGAGTCGCTCAGAAAAAACTGTTGATGGAGGAGTGATTAAATATTTTGAAGATAATTCCTTCAAGTGAGGATACAGACTGTTGATTTTCCAGGCATCAAAAATGTTTTCACTTGGTGGAAGCAAATCTTCTTCTAGGTATCTTTGAATTTTTTCTTCTGGAGTTTCCTGACTCTTTCCGCTAGAACCTGGTGCTGTTACCATTAATTTGGAATGAAGTCCCCACATTGTATGTTGATGGTTTACATCAGATTTTTTCAGTTACACTTTTCATTAGCTATCTGTTTGTGTTGGGTGACATTGTTCAGACATCTCCTAAGCCAATTGATTTTTTATCATCTCAACATTATTTGAATCTGATTTTGAATCGTGGATCAAGAATTTTGGCAAATGTGTATAATTGTTCTTTTTCCAGAAATTCATACTGACTTTTGATGGAAAACAGCAAATTATTGACGAAACCTTGTAGATAACTATGTGGAAACTTATTAGTTTCAAGGAAATTAATGATGCTATTCACAAGAGGGATGACTTCAGAAACTTTGACTGCACTTCCAATAGCAACAAATGTTGCTATTTCAAAAACATCCAGAACATCAATCAGTTGCTTCATAGCATCCCACTGTGGTGGAGTTATGTCTACAGTAAAACTCAGGTTTGAGGCAGCTAATGCTATTGCTTGCTTCTGCTCCAGAAGACGCCTCATCATTTGCAAAAGGGAGTTCCATCTAGTGGGTTCATCCTGGATGAGCTTATGCTCTTTAATATTCAGTTGTACTTGGGCCAATTTTAGTTGTTTTGTTACTTTAGTAGAATGCTTGACGTGACCCACAATGCTGTGACATTTTGCTGCAAGATCTTTCGGTTTGTTGAGGATTCCATCTTTTATCACTAGTTGAAGAGTGTGAGCTAAGCAGGAAATGTGATCAAATGGACTCCCTTCAAGTGCAGAAGCAATATTCCTCCCATTATCTCAGAAAATGCATACAACTTTGTCAGTCAAACCCTATAACCAATCTACTACAGTTAGTTAGATGAAGTTGCAAATATTCACACCAGAGAGTGAAAGCTCTAGAAATGGCACACATTCTAAGCATACATGAGGATAAGCATGACTTGAATCCAAAAAAATGAGCTGTCAAACTCATGTAGTCATCGGTGGCTGTTGATCTCCACATGTCTGTTGTAAGAGCAATGTATTTAGCTTCAGACAACAACTTTTGTTTTTTCTTCGTTTCCTCATACAGATCTGGGATAACTTTGTTTGCAAAATATTTTCTGGATGGAATGGTGTATCTTGTTTCCAAGTGATTGATCAGTTTACAGAAGCCTTTATTTTTCTACAACTGATATAGGTTGATTGTCTAGACATATCATTTCTCCAATCAATCTTGTAATAATTGAACTTCTTTTATCACCAGACATAAAACTCTTCAGAGTAGGTTGAGCACTGGGAATAGTTGATTTTCTTTTTCTAGGAGGAGGCTTGAATTGTATGTGGGAACTTGAGGGAGATGGTGAAACTGAAATGTATGAACTGCCTGAGAAAACACTGGCAGCATTATCAGAATCAGTTGAACCACATGGAAATCTGGGCTTAGCAATTGGACTAGGAAGAGAACTTGCAGATTCAGAATCATCAATATCTTCAATTTCCACTTCTAATTCTTCTTGTATAGTCAGGGAGCGTGGAAGAGGAATACTTTCCTCAATTTTGTAAACATTTGCATGTATTTGCTTTAGATGAGCCCATAGAGGGGTAGTCGTGTGGGATTTTCCTCCCCTTGATATTTTAGGAGCACAATGGATGCACACAGCAAATGTTGTCCGTTTCTAGTAACAGAAAATGGTGCCGTATACTTGAACTATTTGACATCGTGATTCGCGAACTGAAAAAATGTATTTTTTTTCTACTAATTATGGTCAATTGAATGCGTTCAAATTTTACTTTTTATTATTAATTGCAGCAAATGTCGTAAACTTTCAAGTTGAGTACAGAAACTCTTACATAAAATTCATAAACTACTTTTGAAAGTACTCCACATTTGGAAGAAAAGATGCATTTTTAAAATCAATGATGAAAATATATAGTGGAGCGAAAGTTTTTATTCTTAACAAAGCTTGTATCAACTGATAGAGCAACCATCGATGATGTTAACAAACGTTCTTCAACTTTGCATCATGACAGATTTTGTCGCAATATTTACAGTGAAAAGATAGTTATTCTTAATGCTACAATTTTGACAGCATTCCATTCGTTCAAACTGTTGTCTTTGTACCATAATTGATGTGGTAAAACCTGTCAAGATACAAATTTAAGGGCATCAACACCACGGAAACGTAACTTTGAACTAACTTTCTTCAATGAACAAAATCAACACAGTAAAAAAAGTATACACAAATGGTAAACAGAATGGTATCTTCAGGTAATATATTTATATTATTATATTCCTTGGTATCTCTTCACTGCGAATTTGAGGTACTTCGTCAACATGCCTAACATGGCACTGCATGCACTTAATGGCCAGAGTCCTCTACGCAGTTGTCGAGTTAACTACCAAAGACTTCGCAGTAATGTGTATAGTATGGGTGCCCAATGGTGTATGGCGTGAAATTCAAAGTATTCAAGGTATTCGAGTTGGTACTTTTAGCATAATTATTCAAGATCTTGAATATCGAATACTTTCTAGTATTTGAGGTATTCAAGTATTCGCAGATACTATTTTCACATCTCTAGTATGAACAATTGACTTCAGGTCAACAGTTTACTTAAAGTATGTAACAAATGAATACAAGTCACAAAAGATCTTTATTCTGTAATGAAAAATGTGACTGCAAGAGAAAATTAAAAAATCCAAAGTAGTCACAAAGGTTACCTTGAGCATAATAGTAGCAATATACTAACATTTAGATTAATACTTAATAGATAAATACTCTCATAGTTTACTCTTGTTCCGTATCTCAGCTGGAGAAGTATGCTTTCACTTCACTTCCAATGTGGATCTGTCATTTTGAAAATGAATTATATTTGCATCAGCATTGGATTTTGATGAGTTAATAAAATATAAAATTCTAAAGATTACTAGTTCAGTATTATCCACCAGGCAATGTCTTTCTCTTCATAAATAGGATGCAACTGCCAATTATATCTTCGCTTTTAGTTCAACACTGCAGTGCTAGTCTGAAAATCCATCTGGCTTTCCATTGTCTTTGATATGACAACGCCATGCTGGCATTTGCCCTACCCCTACCTTGTTCATCCCACAAATTTTCCCATTCGCACTTATGTCAGCATGCACTCTTGATCGGCCGAATACTCATATGCCAAGTCAAGAGTAATTTATGGCTCAGAATGAATTCAAACTGGCCACGCAATAATGGAACCAGTTGACTACAGAGTACAGACTACAGAGCATAGAGAGGCTACAGTTCAACAGTTCCAGAACTTCTTCAAAGTGCATATGCTCATAAGCATGGGGGCACCCATATATTATTACTCAATGGCAATATACACCTTTTTTCCAATTTTTATTTCAATTTCATTTTTACAAGAAATTGAGCAAGCAAGCACTAAAAATTACCTTTACATATATTTTTATGGGATCACTTTGACAAGGTTGGGATCAAATTGGACAGACAAATAGACACCACTCAACTTTAAGCATTGGTAAAGATAACTATCATGTGCCTCAGGGCAAAGTTTGCAGGTAAAGCGCTTTTTAGTTTGTTCATTTGGAGGCTAAACAGAAAGCAGTATTAGGGGAGTCCACAGTAACCATAGCCATCCCTCTAAGATCTCTAGGACTGAATTAAGGCACATATAGTAGGTGCACTATTCTGGGACTCAACCACTGCACAAAATCAAATAGGTTGGCGATATACTACACACATTGGTGCTCTATCAATTTTCTACCCATAGGCGATGGTGCTTAAATATAAAAATCAATGTGAAGTACTTCATACAGATCCTATGTGAAGGGCGTTTACAATGTGAAGTTGGTGAAGAGGTTGGAATATTTTTTTATACCCCAGATTTCGTAGAAATGGTGCTTTGAGTCATTTTACTAAATAGAAGCTAATGCATAGGAAAGGAAAATCTGGAATTCATTAACAAAGCTTGTACCGAGAAGCAACCATAGACAATGGGTAATCTGCCTTCAACTAAGCTTCATGACCAGTGCAGTCTGGATTATTTTGGCACAGAGATGAGATTCTCTTGTAAGAGTAGTACATATCATTGAATTCAGTATGCAATGATTCATTCATGAACTAAAGCTTAACTAAAATATAAAGTTCATCTAATGGAATGGTATGTCCTGGCAGTGCATTCGGATGTAATTTGTACATCAACTTGCCAAATGCAGAGCCACGCCATGTGGCGTGATCTTAAGTCACCAATGCTTATTGGGTTTGCCTAACCTGTCTCCTACAAAAATAAACCTCACATGCCCAAGTCTCACCTTTCCCCCTCCAACGGCTCGTCATCCCTGACTCTGATATGCACAGCCCAGCCCTTTAAGGTGCTTTCTCTATCCTCCTCCCTTCCTTCCTCTCTTCCCACGTCTTCCTCCCTAAATATGCTGGCTGTGCCTATGTATTCTTCATCATCTGTGTTATGTGTACCTGATGATGACATGCCACGTCAAAACCCAGTAGTCTAAAATAAAATTAATGTGGAATAACAAAGTTACTTTCATTTACAATGTTGAGTAAATTCTAAGAAGTCACACCTGAGACAACTGAATGATACTTGAGGTATTTAAAAGTACATAATTTGAATGGTTATTTGTGATCATGCATCACGAATAATTTCCTGTATTCAGGGTATTCAAGCACTTGCAAATAAGATTTACCCATTGCTAATGGAAAGCAATGGTTAATAAATACTCTCCACAAATGGTCATGATTTATACTAACACTGTCAAAAAAATAAAAAATTCTCCTCTCTCCTTTTAACAGTTCTAACAGTCATGGGCCCCTGTAACAGCAGTAATTGCATCTACTCACGAGGGCATGTTCCGTTGGCATAGGGTTTCTCGGCTCCGGGGCACAGGCACTCATTGTTTGCTGTCTTGATCATGTTATCTGGGCAAAGGCACCTGTGGCCACCACGAGGCATGCCCACACAAATATATGGGCACAGGGGTGGTTGGCTTGCGCAGGGATTAATTCCCTCCTGCACACTGTGGGCATAAATCTGAAAAAGGATGTTTTTTATTTCAAAAGAATAAAAAGGAGGAGTAAACAAAACTTTATTTGACAGACAGGAAAATATATCAATACAGACTTCAATCATTGTTTTTATCAGGCTGTCTGAAATAAGAGCTGTCTCTTAGACTACTAGATAAAAAGAATGCACAGCTCTATCTGGCAGATACAAAGACTTACACTTTACCAATCAATGAGTCACTTTATAAGCACTCTCTTAAGATTTAAGTAGCACTTCATCATCCTTCTATTTTTCTGCATCAGAAAAATACTCTGCAACTACCTACATTGCAAGAATTGACCTTGGAAGATGTGTTGAATAATATAGCTCTCTGAGGTCATCACAGACATCATATCTTATCAGACACCCCATCTCACGCTTCCCAAGGACAGGCAAATTGAAACAGGCAAGAACAGTGCCAGCTCCTTGTCAGAATTTTCAAGAGAATACACACACACACAATATGTATTGGCAGTCCAAAGATGTGAAATCTATACAAATCTTAGTACCTCACACGTAAACATAGATACTTTCATACATCACTGTCATTTCACCAAAACTGAGACTTGCATCAGTTTCAGAACTCAGGGCATCAACATAGATAATTCCTTTTTAACAATGAGTGCCTTAGTCAAGACCAGCCCTGAGCAACATCCTCACCTCAGTAATGCTAGCCAATGTAACCCTCATTGTTTCCCAGCGATAATTTCAAGGGTAAGGTGGCAGCACTAATGCTCATCATTGCACCCTTAGTAGAGTGTATGGTGAAGACGACATCAAAGAGGTTTTTAATGGATTGTTAAAGCTTGAAAATTTACAATTAATCACTAAATCAGTGTGCATACAATTCCCCATTATATTTCTTTCACAGAATAGAATAGAATTTTATTATCCATACGCAAATACAACTGCATGGAGTTGTCCAAGAAAAAACATAAAAGATATTATAATATACACTATGCTGTAGCTGTAGTTGGACATGAATGGAAAAAACATGTGATACATAGAACACATGAAGCATTTAACCACGGGAATACATCAAAAACCAAAGTGATGATCTCTGTACTTTCCAAGAACTTCCCCATGAAATATTGTCGGCTAGACTTTGTCAATCAACCAGCAATGTAATCAAGAAAAAGAATACTTTATTCCCCAATAACCATACTTAAGAAGTAAAAAGGTGTCAAACTGATAAGTTTTGAGGTGACGTTTCAAATGCATTTGAGACAAACCACAAAGAGTTTACAGCGACGTAGTGCATTTGCCACCTCCACAACAATGCAAATTCTACAGAATTTTTGGGGAAGGATTCAATCAAATCTCAAATCCATGCATTCTATAAAATTAGATTGAATCCTCAAATCCAGACCACATCAATTAAATAAAGGTCCATCCAAATTCAGTTGAATTACCTTATTTTTTCTATGTTCTGAAGAATATTGACAATTTCTTCTTTCTAAAAAAATGCCTCCCTATTCCCAAAGGCAGTGAACAGCCTCATTTGCATGTGAATATAGAAGTTCACCATACGCATTATAGCAACATTCCCATGATACAAACAGGGAAATGTAATAGTGGACACCTTCAACAACCTAATACAGTAGCAACTCGATAATATGAAGTTGGCCGGACCGAAAAATCGGCCCTTAGTATTTTCAAGTTTCATGTTTTCTAACCTTTTTAATAAATTGCGAAAAATATTTCTAATTCCCCCCGACTTTTCTGGTCTTTGGACATGATGAAAACAATGTTATATCGACCATTTTAATTTCATAATATTGTGATTTAATTGTGCAAATAATAAATTTATTAAAGTAGGATGAAACCTATGTCATTCTTTTTGTTTGAAATGGCATTTATGGCAAAAATTATGATGATATGAAATGATAATAATTTGTTTTGTTCTTGAAAACCCTGTATAATTTGCTCCAGACTTCTTTGAAGACTTCTCATAAAGCAAAATACATACTATATATGGAGAATTAAGGTACATATTTCATAAGTTCTGCCAGAATCTTTTACCAAACACCCCAAGACACACAAAAACAGTAAGCAGAAGTGAACATGTCGATGTCAAGGGTAGAAAAGACTAACAACGTGCGAAAAACATTAGTGTTTTAGGAACGATTAGGTTTTATGTGTTGATAATTCAATAAACCTCCTTAAGACAGTGCAAGGACTCTAAAACCTATGAGAGTAAAAGAAAATGTTAATGAGGAGAAATGATTTTTTGAATGAGACCAAAAATTTTGGTACCAAAAGTAGTCACTACACATTAATTGGTTAACAAGAATGATTTTTCCAATTCATAATTGAAATTCAGTTGAGAAATTAAAAAAAAACCATGCAATAGCAATTTATAAGAACTCATTGACTGATAATCTGCATTGGGCAGTTAGTAAAGCAAACCTGTTGCAATGCTAACCATCAATAAATCAGGGGGCAACTCTCAACACAAATTCATCACTAATTTGGAAAGAGGAAAAAGTAAATGGAAAAAGAGAAAGAATGGAAAGGGCTATTTTGGAGCCAAATCAGACCTTAAGATCCATCAAACCAGGTAACTGCTCAGCAATTGCAGTGATTCCAACTCCCAAGTCCTTGTCTGCCATATAGATTGCATTTTGCTTCCAGTCATCCCAATACATGTTGTCCTTGAAGACAGCGACAGCAAAAGGATGGGAAACCCGACCCTAAGGAGAAGGATAGGGGACTTTCATTGGAAAGCACAAATGACAAGCAAAACATTATTTATGTGAAAATCATCTATTTTTCTTTGATTTCATCAATAGTATCTTTCCTTGGCAACCTGTAGAATGTCTTTAAACAGGATATATGCGCTCGGGCATGTTATGGCTTCCACTATAAAAATGGAGTGACGCCGGTATGTCCGTTACTCTTTTCCTCCAATAGTACTCAACTGATTGGCCTGAGTTTTTGTATGATTCTAGCACACATTCTACCTTGACCTATATCCTATGCATAAAATGTCTCAGCACATCAAGGGCCCAAGTACCTAAAAACTGGGCACAAGCAAGGGAATCAGTTCAGAGGCATCCTAATTGGCCTTTTAATAATAAATTGCAACCAATACATGGTTGAAATTTAATTAACAGTTGCTTGAAACAAAGTAAAATTTAATTTTTGAAATCAAGTTTTTTGTATTTTACTTGTGTAAAAATTACCAAAAATATCAATTGTTTCAACACCAAAAATATAAATTTTTCTCCAATTTCAACAATAGGATATTTCCTGGGCGACCAGAACAATGGCCATAAATGGGAGATTTCACTTGGGCCTTTTATGAGTTACATTAATATAAATTATATCAATATGCGAATTCCACTGAGATTTCATTTGGAGTATTTTGCATTCACACTAGGGATGGGCCGATACCAAAATGAAGTATCTGTCCATATTTATGGTATCGGTAGCATCGGTATTGGCAGTCACGTCAGTGTTTTTCAGATTTTTTCAATTATCAGATTTTTACCAATTCGGCCGATTAAACGAGGTGTCGAATTCTACCACTATGATGCTCTGGTACTGAACGCTGCCAGTGAGTTTTGCTCAATGTAAGACCAAGTGCATTTCGTTCGATAACCAACTTAAATATTTTCATTGTAATTACATTAAAAAATAAAAAATCATTAAGTAGGCGAATGAACTTATGACTATATTCTTTTATTTTGGCGATAAAGCAGTTTTTGCAATTTTCTCTTCCCTAAATGGAATCGCGTAACGAAGTAATTTTGTTTTCATTAGCTATGCAATGTTAACTACAGAGACATCAGGGTGGTGTGGGAATAATTTGACGAAATCTCATTATTTGTAATAACGTAGAGGAAAAAAAAGAGTTATGTCCTGTAAAAACATAGTGAAGTTTAGAGATATTTCAAAGAAGTTCAAAGTGATGCTCAATATGCTATTTGCACCTTGTGTAACGTAAGGGTTTCGAGAGGGGGCAAACATGCAAAGTGTTTTACAACAAGTGACATGCAGAAGCATATTGCAGTACACCATGCCCATATTCTGGTCCAAGGGAAGCGTAGGCCTAGTCCTACTCTTGAGTCTGAGTTAGGCTAAGAAGACACGGTTAGTGCCTATACCAGACGAGGAAGACTGTCTGCCATTTAATGTGTTGCAGCCAAGCACAAGTGCTACGCCAATGACTTAAAGATCATCACCTTGCTTTGAGACTAATTCAAACCCAGATTCTAGAAGTCTTTCAACTTCTGGAAGTGGTAAAGGTAAGGCCGATATCAGGGCAACAAAGGTAGCCCCGAGGCTTAGGGAACAGGCTCAGTAAAAATGAGGTTGCTCTTGATTACCGAATCCTAAATATCTTGTTTATTACATGCAAGACTGGTAAATATGGTCTCCCAAATAGGCTGCAAATGATTAGTTTTCCTTTGAATTTTTCAGAAATGAGTGGGGAAAATATTCCTCAGATAAAGCATGCTAACTTTTTAGCAAACTACTTTAGTAAAGTTCCTGCATTATACGAGGCTAGGTCATCATTTCCAGTCCAATCTGCATCTTCTTCTACATCAAGTGATGATTTACCTAGTTTGCATCTTGTGCAGCCGACTATAAGTGATCTGATCCAGAAAAAAAAACTTTATCAAGCTCTTCACCCCAGAGCAATTAAAACCACGGAACTGATAGCCAGAATGATTGCAACAGACAATCTACCCTTTACAATACTGGAAGATGAAGGATCTAGGACTTTAATCAATTACTTAGAACTACAATACACAATACCTGGTCGAAAATATTTTTCAAATGTAGCCATACCAACACTCTACAAGACTACAACAAACTCAGTTCGTGAGCTACTACTTACAGTAGAGCCAAAAACCTTAAGCATTACTACAGATATGTGGTCATCTACTGCTAATGATGACTACTTGGCCTTAACAGCTCATTTCATAACACCAGATTATGAACTAAAGCACATTTCTTTGGCTGTTAGTCCATTTACTTCGGTAACTCATACAGGAGAAAACATAAGTAACTTTCTTCATGATTGTTTTGAAGAATGGAATGTAGTTGACAAAGTAAATGTCATAGTTACAGACAATGGTAGAAACTTCGTTTCTGCAATGGCAAAAAGGAAATTTGAACACGTCCCATGCCTTGCACATTCTCTGCAATAAGAGCTCAAAGATGGCACATTCCACAATAATGAAATCAATAATCCACTTAAAACTTGTAGATGCTTAATTGGTCATTATAAACACTCCATACAAGCCAATAAGATTTTAAAGAAGTCCCAGAAAGCTCTAGGAATGCCACAACATAAGTTAGTGCAGGATGAGCCGACTCGCTGGAACAATACCCTAGATATGCTTGAAAGATTACTTGAAAAGCGAAGGGCTATTTCCTATTTTTCTCAAGTGTTCCAGTTGAACTTACAAACGTACAATGGACATGCATACACAATGGTCACAATACAATTGTTGATACGTTACAGATCTTTAGTGTAGCAACAAAAGCTGTAAGCTTAGAAACAGCAAGTGCATCTAAAGTTATACCAATTGTTAATGGTGTTTGTCAGAGCCTAGCAAAGAGAACTGGTAGGTATGATGGCATTAGAAATGATATGCTGGCATCTCTAAATGTCTGGTATGGGTCATGTGAAAGCAATCCTATAGATGCAATAAGTACTATCCTAAATCCTAAATTCAAGAAAGATCTCTTTATAGACATAAACTCTGCAGCTAAGGCTTGTGACCATATTGACACAATGCTGAGAGATTTACAGCGAGGTGAAGAACAAGAAATGGTGGCTGAGCAAGTGCCACCAGAAGATGAAGAAATTGAAAAGCAAAGTCCGCTTTGATCTTTAATCAAAGAGGTAATGGAAGCAAATGGTAAAGAAGAAGAGCCTAAAAATGTTGTCAGTGAACTGTTTTTATACTTAGACGAAGCATGAATAAATCCTTCAAAGCATATTTTTGAATATTGTAAAGAATCATCATTAACCAAACTCAAGAAACTAGCTCGAAAATATTTAGCCATCCCATCAGCTACTGTTCGTTCAGAGCATATGTTCAATACTTCAGGGTTAATATGCGACAAAAAACTAAGTCGGCTGGATCCTGAAAACGTTCAAATGCTGGTGTTTCTCAACAGAAACTTAACATAAGGTGGGATTTAAAATTAAGTGTGTTTAATAGTGGTCAATGAGATTCAGATATTTGAAATTCCTTTGTTGTGCTGTTCAAATATCTGTATTAATTTTGTTTTCAGACCACACCATGTTACCATACTTACATGACCCGTGGTAGAGACAACATTCATCTGAATTGTCACAATTTATACTATTTTAGACGAGGTCCTCATCACCCAGCATCCCAAATATCCAATAGGCTGCCAAGATCGTTGATATCTATTTCTTCTCCAGATGTTTTCAAGAGGAGATTGTGTGAAGTTTTACACAGTACACTTTATTACAGTGTGAATGAATATTTTGATGATGATCCTTAACCCCTCAAGTGCGAAGGACTTATAATTAAATCCCATCCCACAGGCCAGAGGACATTTAAACGAATTCGCCTTTTCGACGTGCTATCATTCAATAATTGATAACTTTCAGGATGTTTTATCATAATTGTTGAAACTTTTTGTGAACCAGCATAAGATATTGTGTTATTACTCTCTTAACTTTTTAGACGCTTTGGATCGATATTTATTTTTATTTTTTCTCATTCTCTGAATAAAACGGATAATTTTCAGTGTTTTAAGTGAAAAAAGTTTTTGTTAAATATATAGTGATCTTTAATATTTAAAATGCTTTTTTAAATAATTATGTACTTAAATTTTGTAAAATAGTATTAAGGATATCATAATTATGAGGATATTTTCGATATGATAACCCGTCTCGCTAACATGAAAATTCATTACTACGTCCATTTCCTCCGCTCTGAGATATTGTTATCCAATAATTTCATGCAGAAATTAACTTTTTTTGTTAAAACGTTAGCATGGAAATATTTAAGTGGCTTTACCTTAGTAATTGTGCTTCGTGTGATAAGGCTCGAAGCAATCCAAACACAAACCCACTGCACATGTTTCACACCAATACACGCTGTCTCTTCTTTTCCCATGCTTGGAACATACTGCACATCTCTTTTGGGGCTTTGCTTTCTTCCCGGTTGCAGGAATCCTCTTCAGAAAATGTCTCAGTGAGTCGTGGCACTAAATTGTCTAATGAGTGACGGCCTGGTACACATTTCTCGTATGCAGTTGCATATTTCAAAAATATTCCTTCGACGAACTGCACAGGAAATGAAAGGTGGTCCAATTTTGTGCCCATATTTTCTCTGTGAATGACATATGCATTTAGGATTGCTCTATTCAATAGTCTCCAAAATAACTTCATTTACCACTTGTTGTGGTGTTTCCTTTCGATCAAGTACGTATGCAATAACTGGTCCTTGAGATCCACCCTACCCATGAATTTGTTGTAGTCCAACACACAAAGAGGCTTTTTCGCCTTGTATTTACTTTTCAGTAGTGTTGCAAGAGCAGGAGAATGATAAAAATTGTCCATCCAAATACAGCGTCCTTGATTTAGCAGTGGTTCTGCCAAGTGTAAAACTATTGCTGTTGTCTTGTTTGAGTTATCTGGAATGATTTTCAAGGGGAATGCAGTATCTTTACCTGTGTACTCAAGAAAGGACCATAAGTAGCCGGTATTTGCATCACAAAGCTCGTAGGTCTTGATTCCAAACTTTGATGCCTTTAGAGGAATGTATTGTTTGAAGGATAGCCTGCCCTTCCACAATGTCAAAGACTCGTCTATGGAAATGTTGTGATTTGGTAAAAAATATGTATGAAAATTTTCATTTAGATGTTCAAATACAGAAAAGTTTTTTTTTAACTTCAGAGGACTCCATTGATCTTTTTCTTCATTGTTTTGGAAATGAATAAATTTACAAATAATCTCAAATCTGTCCCTTGCAATTATATCCCCAAAACCTGGAGTCAATATAACTCTCTTTGTCGAGAAGTAAGTTCGAAGTGTTGGCTCTGACCAATTCCCATGAGCATGAATAGTCCCAGTGTTACGTATATTTCTTCTGTTGTCACTGGTTTCCATGTGGTAATTCTCGACTTCCTTGAAAATGGGGGCTCACTTGAAGAAATCTGTTGCTGAGCATAATGATTTGTTTCTAGAACAATACTATGAATGAATTCTTCATCAACAAATAACTGAAAAATATCTAGAGCATTAGATAAATTTTTGGCTTTGTCTTGAGGTCCAAAACCACCAACAAATGTTTCTCTATTACTTATATAATCTCTCATTCCCTCCCACTCAAAGCTTTCTGCTTCATCAACATCCTCCTGTTCATCGTAAATAAGCTGCAGTGTGTCAATTTCCAAGCGATCATTGATGTAATTTTCTCCATCACTTTCCAAACTTACACTGTCGTCAGAATCACTTTCAAGTAATACTTCAGTAATTTCCTCGTCACTTGGAAATGGTAATCTTTTTCTACTTGTTGAAGCCATTATAGGAATACTTATTTATAAAAATAACTGCATGCAAAACGTACACATGGATAAAATAATACCACACGGCATGAGAGGACACTACACAGCATGAAAGTTTCCAGTGGACTGAAACACTTGGTTTGAAAACTCCGAGGGATGAGCAAAGATTTTGAGGGGTCCCAGTTTATGTTGACTGTTTAGAGAGGGACTCTTATCTTCAATGATTACTGTCCATGAAAGACAGAGCACATGGTCCATTCGCTTCGGACGGACGAGACAAAGCAAACATTCATGGGGCTCAAGGTGATGATGCACAAGGAACAGACTGAGAGAGAAGGCAGAGAACTAATGCGTAAGATATCATATCTCACGCTAAAGGAGCTGACCCTTCTTGATGACTCACAAGCAGAATAGGCAGATGTGTTCAAGATGGTGCGAAAGAACGAACGCAAGAATTTTTAAGACCAAATTCATTCACTCACAGGTTTGGAAGTAAATTTAATAGCAATATTGAAAACAAACTTAAAGTTTAAAAGTACTACAAATATTTTTACTGTGGAGAAAAAACCTTTCTTCACAAAATACAGTAAATTTACTGAATAAAATATGTAATTTCTGACAGAGCCAAATTATTATATTCAGAAGTTTAGGGAGCATACTGGGTACACATGACGGTGGCATACGGTGATTTAATCTTGCGTACTGGGTACGCAGGACAGCGCTGAGGGGTTAATTATGTCTATTAGTTGTGATGCCATGCATACATAGCTTTTCTTTTATCTAATATTTTTTGTATAGTGTTACTGACTATATTTATACTTTTTTATATTTATACTCACAAACCCTGAAAACAGCACAACAAAGGCCTTTTACATCGGGTGTTTTAATATTAACAAGAGACCAACACACACACTTTACCCCACTGCCACAGGGGCCGACGACTATCATTACAGTATGTATAAATTATCTATTAATTATGTTACCATGTATACTGTTGTCCTCTATCTTGTATTTGTGCTTTGAGTATAGTTTTGTTGATGAGTTCTATGTCACTGGGCCTGCTGAACAATGAAAATATTGTTATTATTATTAAAACTTTTTCCGTGAATTTAGTCTTTCGCCTGTGTAATAATGGTTGTTTCAGTGATCAGTTGATTGCGCCAGCTTAAAATGTTTGTGGTGGAATATTGAGTTTGTATTATACCTAGAACGAAGAAGTATTGGTATCGGTAATGGTATCGGGGAGAGGCGAAAGGGTATCAGAATCTGAATCAATATTGGCAATTTCTGGTATCGGTCCATCCCTAATTCCAACCTCTCTATTTGCTCTAAACTTTTTTATATAGTATCCTCAATAAGCACGTCTCACTGATTCTTATAACTAGACACCATCGTGTACACAAAGTATATTGATTACATACTGGTATGCGTAGTACATCACACACTATGTAGAATTTTGAAAACTTATAGTCCAAGGGTACTGCAACTATTAAATCTTAATTTGGTCTCAGAGCTTCAAGAGGGATGGTTGGGGTTCCAATTGGCCCATAAGTCCCCATATACAGCTCTCTCTCTCTTCAGTCTCTCTATATGAATATATATGTACCCTAATGAGCCCTTCTTTATCTTGAGCCTTTGTGCAAAGGTATAGGACAATTATGTATACCTGTACAAAAAATTGGGGGGGGGGGGTAATGCTGGTATAATGCGGTCTCAGTGAGGTTGAGGGTGCCAGGCCCAAAGATTTAAGTGCCGAGAAATGCCGTCCATCTCCTATAGGCTCTGCCAGCAAATCCAGTCACAGCGTCCCAGTCGCACCCCCTGGGTAACGCTAATTGTGGAAGGGGTGAAAGGCGAGTTTTCAGCGCCTTAAAACCAGATCATAGAATTGTTCTTCGTGAACTTCGTTCATGAATTGCTCAATTTCCTCTTTGTCTTCCATGGTTGCGTGAGCTCATATTAGGATAATATTTCTCAATTTTCCTTTAAATCTAGCCTTGCAAAGTCTTTTATTGATAGGTTCAAATTCCAAAAGACTTTTCTGCATTTTGGTATTCATCATTATTCCGGTTCCATGCAGGCCAGTTCTTCTTATTGGTGAGGTTAATTAATCCTGAGTCTTTCGATGATAACTATTGTCAGCTGGAATAATTATGCCAAGGACCAAGTTGAATGCAATCAGTCTGTAATTGTCAACCAATGGCCAAAATGATCTTGAGGGCCACTTTGGAAATGCATCATAACTCTGCAGGCCTCATATAAAATTATATACAGTGGAACCTGGTAAGCACGTTTTTGAAGGGGACTCAAATGAACGTACAAACCAGGAAATCAAGCTAACCAGGATAGTTAACCCTCATATGGATTCTCGGCGCCTTAGCGGCGCTCGTGCTTTTAAAAATGATTTTTAAAATTTTCCATTCGTATGGATCTTTCTGAAACTTTCAGTAGTCTACTTTTTCTGCATTCTTCGGCTAAAAATATATTTTTGTATGTATAGTGCGCATAGTTTTCATTTCATTGGCCTCTAATGAAAAAAGTAACGTCGTTGGATTTACGGCGCCGCTGCGGCGCCGAGAGTTCCCTCGTCGCAATGTCGGGGACTGCACTTTCAATACTAATTTAAAAGTTATTATGTTTCGTATGAAATGGTATCTTTTATTTATAATCATAATATTTAAATGTTTAAACTGTATAAACAAAATTTAAATGTTTAACAAAGGGAAAATTTTACTATGCCAATTTTGCTTCGGTTTTTATCTAATAATCATAATTTTTGCCTGTTTATAATTTTCATTGACAAAACTTCATTTATTTGCAAGAATAATTCTTAGAAACTCATGACTAGCCTAAGGGTGTTTTTTCCATGGCCTCCGGCATTATTTTTTTTGGGTACCTTCTTCGCTCCGCGTCCCTCCCCCTCATCCGCGTACCTACTGTGGAGATGGTTACCTTTGGGGACATCCCAGGGTTACTATGTATAGAATTATACCAAGCAGTAATCCCAAGAAAATTTAACCACAATGTTTTTTCAGAATTAATGCAATAATGCCTCTTTACCTGCATGTGGAAATTTCCCGGTGAATGAGTTACTGAGGCTCGGGAGACGATTCAGAAGTTAGACTGACCACCGTGAAGAACACATCGCACGGTTGGTGTTATATGTCTTGTACCTCCCATTTGAAAATATTCCTTTGCGGCTTAGAGTCTTCACAAAATGCTGGCGATAATATTATTTCCCAGGGCGTTACTGTTTACCTATGGATTGATATTGACAGTACTTACATGGTAAAAATCTGTTCATGATGAACAAATGCATAGACGAATTACCTCGTAGTGAAAATTTGTAAATATATTTCTCGTTACTGTATATTATTGTATACACAAATGCACAGGGGTTATAGTCCTCCAAAGTTTATCAACGTGAAGGGATGAGTGAGGAGGAGAAAGGTGGGTAATTCCATGGAGATTTTTTTGAGGTGAAGGGGTGGAGATACATGGTGGTGGGTCGACTGCTAAGGATTAGGGAAAACCGGGATCGTTAGGCCAGGTAAGCGTAGAAAATCCGTATTGTGAAGAAAGGTTGAGAGTGCAAGGAGGCAATTAGACACAATAGGCTGCTCTTTCTTCATCCTTCCATCGCTGCGCGAGGGACAGGAAATCCGCGCCTTATCGCAAAGCGCCCTGGGGTGGCCCTCCCTCCATTCCGAGAAGGTCTAGCTCGGGTAGGTCGTTGGAGGTGAGGAGAAGTTCATTCCGTTTTTGCGGGGGGAAGAAAGTAGGCGGAGGATGACAAATAAGGAAGCATAATGGGAAAGTACGGATGGTCTCAATGTTTGGGTCAGTGCAATGCTACGGAAGGAAAAGGTGATGGGGGTCCCCCCAGCATGAGGGTATTTTGGTCACCTCAGAACACTAGCTCCTCTTCCATCGGTCCCTCACGCAGCGCCGGACCGAAGAAACAACACGCCATCGTATTCCATGTTTTTTCCATTTCCTGCTCCTTCTTCCTTACCACCTAAATCCAAACTTCTTAGAAATAATTATTTTTGTCTTTCCCACCAATCCAGAAGCAAAACCTCATCTGCCGCACTCCCCCGCATCACATTTACCTGTCCATCTCTATGGAGACATCCTCAGTGAGGGAATGGGCTCCACTCTAGGCCTAAAATACGGGGTCTTCTAGCCCACCTTCCAATACGGCACTGAACTCTTTGACGCGTCGCTGATTGTCCCACATTCCTCATATTTCACAACTCATCTGACTTTAATCCCTTATTTTTTAGAAATTGCAGGATATAAACTCCCAGAATGTCGGTTACATTTGCATTGATCGTCAGAATATAGCCCTTAAAAATCACGGCGGTATTACTCGTCTCTTCTCACTCCAGCTACAATTTTTCAATTATTAACGTTTAAGAACTCAGGCTTCTGCGCACACTACAAAGATATAACATGTGGGTGGACGTAGTGAAGCAAAATTATTTTACATGGACCCATTTGACTTTTATTCGGTCCTCATTTTTAGTATTTGGATAAAGAAAGAGTAAAACAATGAGTACATGATAAAGCGGAGTTTTATCAGAAAAAATATTTAAAACAACCATTACACACGAAATTAAAACCTTTCTTTGAAAATAACCGTCTAACGGACCAAAAAAAGAGAGTATTACGACAACAAACGGAAAAAATGCAGTGTTAAAGATTTTTAGCTATAACCTCTGTAGTAATGGGTTAAATCTTGCAAAACACGGTTAAAAATAAATATAATAGAAGTCACTAGCATTATCAATCAGAAAACATACCAAAAAAGGCCAAGTTTGAAAGAAAATGACAAAATATAACGAAGAGCCGCTGCGGCGCCGTAAATCCAACGACGTAACTAAATTCGTAAATCCATATGAGGGTTAATATATCAATCCAGGTAGTCGAATTGGAGGAAAAGTCAAAACAATTATGTACAATTACTCTCCAAAGTTCTTTATTTATGCTTCCCTTATATATTTTCACGCATGAAATTAACAAAATAATCTTCAATTGCCAAGTAAATACAAACCGAATGAAAATAACTTTTCACACCTTTCCCAGGAGTAACATAGTGTACATAAAACCAACATCACTTTGCCTGTATTCATTGATATAACATGTTCACTCACATATATGTACTTGTGTATATTCTTCCTTAGGTCACGTATATTGAGAAAATAATTTTGACGCCATGAATATGTCAATAAGTTGTTTAAATAAATTATACAATTGGCCAGTTATGTATAGCACCGTACTTATCCACAATTTCACTTCCTCACATTCACTCTCCACATTCGATCGTGCATTAGATTGATCGATATATCGATCGATAACTCTTCTCTTTGAAATGCATCATTGCATACTGATTTTAATTGTTCAAAAGCTTACATTAGCACAAAAAATTTGTCCACGGTACTCTGCTTTTTATTTCTCGCACCGAGCTTAAGTATTCTTCCGTCAAGCTTCGCGTGGAGATTCAAGACGTCGTCTGCTCCCACAACATTAGTTAAGTAACGGCGCACGCACTCCATGGCCTCGAGAGTTTTGGCTAAAGTTGGAATTGTGGGAACTGAATCAGACTCAGACCCTAGCTCTGAATCATCGTCATAATACACGTCCTCCAACTCCTGCTTGTGAATTTCATCTATTGACAAGGTCTGGCAAACATTAAGATCGTCATCACACTCGCATTACTCGTAGAATTTCACCTCTCCAGCAATCTGACGCCACTCCTCGAGAGGGAAAGGAGTCAGTTCTTCTTCTTGTGTCGTGTCAACCGATACGTCCGACCCCACACGACTAAATCCAGCTGCTTTAAAACAACTGGTGACGTTTTATTTGCTCACGGAATCCCAAGCGTATTTGACGAAGTGCATCGCATGCATAACGTCCATCTTCCGCTCAGCTGTTTGTAAGTTGGCCAGCCTCTTTTGTAACAGCAGCCTTCTATATTTTTGCTTGAAACATCGGATGATTCCTTGGTCAAGGGGCTGAAGGTGACTCGTCGTGTTTGCCGGGAAGAATTCGACCCTGATGTTTCTGAGGTATCTCGTATCAATTGGATGGGCAGCACAGTGGTCGACAAAAAGCAAAATTTTTCCATTTTTGCCACCCAGTTTGGCATCTAACCCTCTCAAAAAGTTTTTAAAAATTGATGTGGCCATCCATGCTGCAGGGTTAGCTGTGTATTGGCAAGGAAAGGTTCGAATGTTTTTAAAAAACCTCGGGTGTTTAGATTTGCCAATCACAAGCGGCTGCAGCTTGTCAGTTCCACTCTCGCTGTAGCACAAGAGAACTGTCATCCTCTCCTTACTTAATTTTCCTCCGTGGCATTTTTCACCTTTAAATGCATATGCTCTATCGGGTAATAAGTTGTAAAATAAACCAGTTTCATCGGCATTGTAGACGTCATCGGGACTGAAATCTTCCAGCAACTTCGGCAAATTTGTTTCCTTCCAAGCTTCTCCAATATCAAGGTTAACACTGGCTGCTTCACCACGAACACACCTATAAACTAATCCATGTCTGTTTTTGAAACTGTCTATCCAACCATTGGAGGCATGGAAATTTTAGATGCCCATTTTTGCAGCCTTTGCAAATATAACGCCTTTTCTTTGACGATTGAACCATCAAACGGCACGTTTTAGCTTCGTGCTTGTTTGCACCATTTAGGTGAAACAGCTTCCAATTCCGGAAATTTTCCATTGTGAATACGCTTTCGCTTTCTGTCAAAATAACCACTTTGGATTTCTTTGCGATTGCTGACGATTGTGTTTAAAGTAGATGCAGGGATGTTCAACCTTAGCGCCAGTTCTACTCGCTTTGTATGTGAATTCCTGTCAACTTCTTCCAGAATTTTCATTTTTTCTGCAGTAGTAATCTGCTTCACAACTCGTTTACTTTCCATTGTAACTGACCTTACTATCACAACACGTGCAATATTAATGGCTCTCCGCTCTAGACCTACATTCCCGCTAATCGACCGATCATTGTTTTACGTCACAAAACATGTGAAATGCACATGGATTGGCATTAAAATGCCTAGGGTTGATATTTAATACGTTAACTAGAGAGGGTTGGTTGTTTATATTACCCAAACTATATTAGAGTGGCACTTGCAGGTTGATTTCGGAAATTTATTGAACGTACTAACCAGGAAAGCACGAGGATTTAAATCGTAGTAACAAAATAATTTTACCCGTAAATTGGCCTAATCGTACCAGGACCATGAGAAATCAACGTACTAAGGAGGAAAACGTGCTAAGGAGGAACGTCCTAACCAGGTTTTACCCATATTAGATAGAGACCCACAATAGACATTAGTTTGGAGAGAAAAATTGAAACATAATGAGTTATTATTATTGTATTAAAGTCATTGTATTTAAGTGTGATGAATCTCACGGGCAGGAAAAATGTTCAAGGCATGCAGCCCGCAGGTTGGCCAGCCCTGCTCTACATCATATTTCTACAATGCAATTAGAGATACAAAGAGCAGTAGCTGAAATAAATTATTTAGTTAATATATAGAACCTAAAATTATTCAATTTTCAATAACTTTTTGCTCTGCACCATGAGTAACTGAGGTTTTAATTTTTGTTTTAGAAAGCAGATACTAGAACAGACCTCCTACAAAACTTTTACAGGAATGTAGGCCTTATATTCAAATCTTTTGAGCAGCCCAGTTGAAGAAATCTGTTTCTCTTGACAATGTAGTTGAAGCTTACTCTTGCCTCCTGACATATCAACTATGGATTACTGGAGAAGCTGTAACAAATACCCAGATTTGAAAATTCTAACAAAAAAGTGCGAAATTCCAGAGAAAAAATCATCTGCCTTGACCAGGATTCGAACCCGGATCCCTCAATTTCTGGCCGAGTGCTTTAGTCAGTTAAGCTACCAAGGCATCCTCTTCCCCCTGTAGATTTTTGTGACCTTTACAGGACCAGATGTTCTCGACTGCCGGACATAGAATGTAAAAATCAGTCGCTAATGAGCGCTTAGCACCACTGCCCACAAGGCAAGATCGTACTATGAACACAGAGGTTCCTCTGCAATCTTCCAGCTACAGTATTTTCAGAAGGAGCCTTCAGTACTGCTGGAAATTTGGTTGATAAAAAAAGAAATCAATTAGATCCTGAGAGAGTGAAAATGCTGCATTTTCTAAACAAAAACTTGTAACATATAACTAATAACTTTCGGCTTAACTTTGTGAAACCACTCCATACTTAACAAAAATTAAAATACACTTTGTATAGGAACTAGTGAACCTACACAAAATGTATTTTAATTTCCGTTAAAAAACTTGTAATCTGTTTTCACTGAAGTTTCACTTTAATTTAAGGAAAATTTAATTTTGATTTACTTTTGAAATTACCCATTTTTTATATTTGCCCTCGAACATGTCCTTAATTTCAGTGAGTGGGGACTATATGACCATTATTCATTTATTATTTACTTGAAGAAATAAGATTCAGCTTCAATTGGACTTCATTAAAGAATTCACGAGAAAGAAAGCATTATTTAAAAATTTACTGATAAAAGGAAGATTTGAATGTAATAAAAATGAAGAGGATACAGGATTAGGATTTGGGATTCGGATTCGATAAAAAAAAAACAGGATTTCAGATCGGGATTCGGATTCGATCAAATTTTGGATTTGCCCCATAATATTCAAAATGTTTTGCATATTCCACCAGGTATCGCTGGAAACCATCACTTTATTAAGTGTATAGGCTCACCATACCTGTAAATGAATACCTTAATATTGACATAAGTACAGTAGACCCTCGCTAATCCTGACTATATGGGGTGGGGGGGGGGGAGGGGGGGTCATTCGGATTAAGCGAAGTCCGGATTACCCGGGGAATCTCATTAAATTGAGCCTAATGGCGTTTGAAGATGCAAACGGCCAGGTCACCGATGTTTTCTTATCCACTTATATGATATAGGAGATTTCCCACAGTAAGATGGCAAATTTTTATGTGTTATTTAACTAAAATCAAAATGTATTATATGATATCATAAATAATGAAGGGCAAAAAGACATCTGTAAAGCTGCTTAAACCGCAGAACCAGAATTCCGGGTGCAAAGCTGTTGTGTCAACGTCATGTCGACAGATTAGTACGATAATCATAAACCCATGGACATTTCCAAGTCTTATTTCTTCGTGAAAATTGATCATGACGTTCCACCACATCTCGCCAAAGTCCATTGAACATATCATCAGCATGGATTTTGGCAAATTTCCTTACGATTGCGATGCACCGAACTTCAGACGTTGACTTTCCTCCAAAATGCATCTATTATACCAACATCCTACGGTTGAATTATAAGTACAAGCATTGAAGCAGTATACTTGGATTGGCTGTCATATTTGAAAGTAATATCAAGAGGTATAAAATATCTCGCACACCTTCACGAGTCCGGTTTGAAGTTAATTAATTCCTCTGCAGGTGACATCACTCATGCATTGACAAACGAAAAATGCCGTACACACACCTAACGTGATGCGAGAAGTGAGGAAGAAACTAGAGATGGGTCGGTTCTGGTACCCGGTTCTCGGTACTTCCGGTTCTTGACCCTTAGAACCGGTATCAAGAACCGATCGCATTAAGTCGGTACTTAAGAACCGGCCTGGAACGGTGGCAAGGATTTGAATTTTGCGCCCAAACCCCTCAAAACCCCCAAACCCCCTAAAGCAAAACCTGGAGAAAGCACCTGAAGTAAAGCCTGATGTAATGTGATATATTGGCCGATCATGTTAGTTTGACTTATTAAACTTGGACTTGTTTTGTTACACTTGGCTAATAAAATTATGGAGTAGATCTTGTTTTATTTACTGAGCTTTCTGGTTTATTTGCCTCTTAATTGAAATTTTTATCCATCAGGTCTTGGTTGTCTGTTGAAGCTTTCCATTCATTCAGAAAATAAGAGTCCATTGTTGGAACCGAGTATCGAGAACCGGGAACCAACAGGTACGAACCGGACAGGTATTGAGAACCGGTAAATTTTTGGAACCGACTCATCCTTAGAAGAAACCTAGAGGAATATCTCAGCATCTTATTTTTAGCTGAATCCATCATATAAAATTATTTTAATAAATAATAAATACCTTCTTAAGAATGCCTAACGTAATTCCTCCAGTTAATCGAAATTTACAGAAGCTGTGAAATTTATTTAAGGTGGATATACGCTTGCATCCTTTCGGTGCAATTCGAGCTATGTTGGTTGGCATTAACATGAATATGTACAGTAAAAGGAAAGAAGATGAAGAAACCAGTGATTACATAACTACCAACCTTACAGTTTAGATACTTTAATGCAGGGGTGGCCAACCAAAATGGTCTTGCGGGCCACTTTGGAAATACATGTGGCCCGCGGGCTGTGAGTTGGCCACCCCTGCTTTAATGGATAACGTGAACATAACGCGAGGATTACATGGTGTCCGTAACATGGGATGTACTAAGCTGTGATTTTTCTTGGGACAGAGACACTGGTGAGAAGAAATTATCAATTTTACTTTGAGACGACTTTTTAAGCTCCTTTCGAATTACAATTTCTCTCAGACTTCAAATAGGTCCATAATATGCTTGAGTGTCTGCATCCTGTGACTGGTCTATGTAGTCTATTATGGTATCCAGACTTCCCCGAACCTTTGAGAGTTAAAATGACTTTTCAGCAGACTCCCCATCAGATTCAGAAGAAATATCTTGTTCCACTGAAACACAATCAGCAATATCTTCTGCTGTCAATTCCCAGCAACTGAGGTCTTTCTCATCTACGCAAAGCCAGTCCTCAACATCTTTAATGGTTGCACATATCTCTCCAGCAGACTGTAAGGTTAGGAGGTAATCCTCAGGGTCAAAACATAAGAAATCATAGTCTACCTCGTCTAAGCTAAAAATCTTACGCCATGCATTTTCAATAGTGGAATATTTTAAATAGTGATGGGTCGAAACCATTTTTTCTTGATACCGAGTACGATACCTCCAAGTACTCACGATACTACTTGATACCAGGCATTATGCATTATTTTGAAAATTTTCAAGATATTTTGGTCTAAATTACATGGTCAACAGAGAAATTACAGGACTGGGTTCATGCAAACAGTATTAATAGATTTGGAGAAGACTATCTGGAAGAAAAAACAGTCCCTCTGATAATTGAGTACATTTACTTCTTTCTAATGAGTTACACATCACATGAACATCATAATGAACATCACAATCATTTCAGTATGATGGCTACAATTTCCAATGTTAAAAAGGCCGAGTCTTTTGTACATAGTTTAAAAAGTTATCCAGTAATGGATGTGATTATGTGCTACAACAATAATATGCTCTGATAATAATATTTTTGTGGTCCACACTTCAAATAAATCATAATTATACAAAAATATACCTAGGTAACTTTCCGTTTCAGTTAAATTCACTTTGACTAGCATTGAGAGGTGCCTTTTCCTTTTCAAGTGTCTTTTATAAGTGAATAATCTCATTAGTAAAAAGAAGTAAAAATAATTTAAAAATGTATATATTTATGTCAATTCTTTTACTCCAGCTTTTATTTTTAAAAAACTAGCATCTTTTCCCTCTCCGGGTTTGATCCATTTCTTTTTTGATCACAAATGAGGCCTGCTGAACTAAATAGTCTTTCAGAAAATACAGTGGCTGGAGGAATGCACAAATATTTTTTGGCCAACACACGAAGGTTAGGGTAGGTGTGGCATTCTTTCCAATAAAGAAAAACATCTGAGCTTGGTGGCAGCAGTGAGTCTGGGAGATAAGCCTTTACTTCCTGTTCAATTATACACGAAGGAAGACTTCTTTTTCGTTTCATAATTCTGGTATATAAGCTCCACATTCCAGATGATGTCCCTTGCAATGGCGTTTCAATATTTGAAGGGGAGTCCTAAATTACAAATTTTATTCTCAGAAATTTCAATGCAATATGAATGCTATGAAAATCAGTCATATTTTAATTTAGCGAAGTGCATTTCTCTAAAATTTAAGTACAGAGATTGGTTCTAAGGGGTACCAAATATTGGTAGCATTCTACTTGAAAATGAGTACATATTTGAAGAACTCTTCATACAAAATAGATTAACTGAACTGATTTATTCCCACATGTTAGACTGGAAGTTTCAGCTGTTAGTTTTTCTATGGCTACCTGAAGTTTCTGTTCATCGGTGAACACACTGCCTTTTAAATGTGGATCTAATAAAGTGGACAAGCAGAACAGTTTATTGTTCTCCAGCAGTTGAAAGTGGTGCTTCAAAAAGTAAGCAAACCATTTTTCATACCACTTAATCCAGAACCAAGATGCCACGACTCTATTTCATTTGCAATACTTTTAACAATTGGTATCATTTCAGAGGTTGTGACATTAACTGAACTGACTGTCAATGTAGCTTTGTCAAATATTTTTAAAATGTCAATAACATCCTTCATGAGGTCCCATTGCATTGAGGAAAGTCCAGCAGGAAGTCTCATGTCTGTTGATGTCAGAATAATTGCACGCTTCTGCTCAATCAACCTCTCTTTCATGTGCAAGGTAGAATTCCATCGGGTTTTTTCATCTTGAATTGAATTATGCTTCTTAAAATCAACCTCATCTTATACAGCATGCAAAATTTTTGTAGCCTTTGAAGAATGTTTGCAGTGACCAACAACTAGGCGGCATGTGGAAGTTAGGTTTGTAATTATTTTGTTCTTCATGATTCAGTCTTTGACCACCAACTGAAGTGTATGTGCCAGACAAGATATGTGCTGAAAGTCTGTCATATTCATGGCACTTTACATATATTTATTGCATTATCATGGATAATGGAGACAACTTTATCTTGAATATTCCATTCCTGTAATGTTTCAGTCAAAAACTTATAAATGTGATGGGCTGTATGGCTTATATCCGGAAAAGGGACAACCTCAAGGCATACAAGGTGATTTTTGAATGATGAGTCTATAAAATGGATGGTCAAAGCCAAGTAATCATCATTTGCTGTTGATGTCCACAAATCTGTCGTCACGTCAACATGCTGAGCTTCTTTCAATGAGTCTTGTACTACTTTCTTAGTTTCTTCATACAGCTCCAGAATTAATATATTTGAAAGGTATTTCCTTGAAGGCAATGTGTAACGTGGTTCGATGTACTCCATAAGGTTCTTGAAACCATCATTTTTTACGACAGTGAATGGTTGCATGTCCTTGCATACCATCTCTCTAATCAACCTTGTGATTCTTTTTGCCCTTTGGTCACCAGGTTTATATTTAGTCTTTTAGTCCTGAAAATGTTGCAAAGTAGGCTGAGAAAGCTTACGTTGGCATCTTTTGGATGATCCAGCTTCCAGAGCAACATTGCCGGTGGCGATGTCTTTGGCAGGAAAATCAGCAGACTGGAGCTCTTCAGTATTCCCCAAACCATTGGAACTTCATATTGTAGGTTCATGACCCACCTTCCCTTTGAGGGTAGTTTTTAAGTGTTTAATCAAGTTTGTAGTGTTATGGGATTTTCCACCTCGAGACTTTTTTCAAACATATGGTGCCTATCGCATAGTAATCGTTGGCATCATCCACTTTGAAATATTTCCACACATTACTTCTTGTGTCACTCATTTTTAAATAAAGACAATGATTTTACTGAACACTGACCGTATAAAAACCGGAACACAGCATGCACTTCTTTTAAACTTATATACTGGAGTGGGTAGTTAGCTATATGATTTAAATGCATTTTCACAAACTCCACGACCGGAGAGTTCTGTGTTTGATCGAGTTATAAATCGATTTCAAGTAAGGATCGATATAATGCTCAGTCAAATACCAGGATTCGAGACATCAGCAGCAGCTGCAAGAGCGTATACTTTACCTCTTTTCATATTCATTGCTATTTGATAAAGTGATAATCACAAGTGTGCTTTCGAGATAGTTAACACTACATTCCTTAACTATAATCTTTGGTACTAATGGTCAATGCAGTAATTGTAAGCAGCTTTGACCACGTCAACATCCCTTTACAGCCCTTGAATTGCGCAGCTCTGCAAACATATTGCAACGGAATTCACTTTAACTGGCCATTGCAACGTCTTAATCGCGGAAATTCTCACGTTAATTTAATAACGCATCAAACACTATAAAAAGAGATATTTTTTACTCTCTGGTTGTTGTTACTCTACTTATACTTTTTCATCGAAATATATATTATACAGTTGAAAATGTCGGCAATAAAACTCCAGCAGATGTATGATCGTGACCACATCTTCATTCAACATAAATGATAAGCTTGGTTCCATGGAAGTTTCTCGGCTTTGCTATTGAATTAAATTTTGTTAGTCTTGATTTCCACATTTTTCTCTAGGTATGCCTGTGCTAGGGCCAACGTCAATAAATATGTATGATACATCGTGGCTGTTCATTTAAGTATGGTTGCTCCCAAAGCTTCATTAAAAATTAACTACAATTTCGAATGTAATGTTAATATATTTATACCGCAATTTGTTAATTTCCATGGAGGTAATTAAATTATTCTGGAGAAGCTAACATTTCAGATCATCAACGGCCATGCCAATACGGTTGAAAAAAGACCAATTTGTTATTCTGATACATAGAATTTCTGAATAACTTGCCATTTGCGATTATCCGAAGAGAAAAATTAGAATTGTGAAAAGTGTTTTTTTTTAGAGTTCTTTGGCTCAATACTTTCAAAATTTTGCAAGGAATCGTTCGATACTTGATACCTGAAGTATCGAGGGTATCGAGGTATCAAGGTATCGAGTGGTCCATCCCTAGTTTTAAATCCCTCCATGCCTCGGCCCGATTAAAGCACACGGACTTTAAATTATATTTTTTTAAATTTGTTAATGTTCTCTCTCCTCTGGTATCTTCATGTTCATCATCACTTGTCTCCAAAACTACCAGAACTTCATTTAAAAACTTACGCCTGTACAGCCTCTTGCAGTCGACAATTGCCCCTTGGTCCATCGGCTGAAACAACAAAGTTGTGTTTGGAGGCAAAGCTATGCACTTAATCTTACCATCCCCACTGCATAATAGGTTAATATCTCCGTGGGAGGGGGCATTGTCCAAAATAAGAACATCTCTTATTTCATCATTTGGAATCCTAAGTCACTCTGATATTTTCTGACCTTGGAAACAAAGTGATTGTGAAACCAGTCTGTAGTTATTGCAGAGGTGAACCATGCTTTCACCGAGTGTCAGTAAATTACAGGAAGACCAACAGTTGCATTTTTCAGAGCACGAGGATGTTTATGCTTTCCCACGATTACACTTTTTAACTTATGACTTCCGTCTGCATAAAAGCACATAAAAGAACCAATACCCTCTCCTTGCTGATTATTCCATCCCGGGACCAGCGATTCTCCTTTAGAAGCCTGAGTATTTTCTGGTAATGCTCTCCAATACAAGGCTGTTTCATCTGCACTGTAGAGTTGGGTCAACCTTAAATTATATTCATCAATAATGGCCCACCATTTTTCTCTAAACGGGTCAACAGCGTCAACATTGGCACTCATTGATTCACCTGACACTCTGTCGCAAATATTATGCCTCCTCCTAAATCCCCAGAGCCAACCACTGCTTGCCATAAAGTTCTCTATCTGTAAATGCTTCGCTAGTTGTTGAGCTGCATCTTGTAAATCTAAGCCACGGATTCCAATACCTTTTGATAGTTGCTGCATGAACCACTGGTAAGTGGCTTCTTCTAATCTTTCATCTTCAGGCAACTTGAGAGTCTTTCACACTTGAGTAGCAGTACTTGTCCGGGTGTTGACATCAAACTTCAGCGTGAATTGCGAATTTTTATATTTATTCTTTTTGATATCAGACACAGTTTGCTTGGCTATGCCAAACTAAAACCACACTGGCAGCTGTGGCACTGGCATCCAACCTTTCCAGAATCTTCACCTTGTCAGCAACACTCAAAGTAACATGTTTCCTTTAAACACCACACTCTTATGACGACATTGTCTTCTTTGTTAGTTGCATTTTTGTCCCTAAAAGAACTAATAATTGGAACTATTAGTACATTTCATGCAAAATATGGTACACTCACTGCGTACTGAGTGCACTCAATCGGCCACTGGCTGTAAACAAACGCTGATGCGCTGAAAAGCCCAGAATTTAAAATGAACTTCGTTAAGCGGTCGAAAGAAAGTCGATTGGTGATGCCATCTAGCAGCCCCTAGAAAAACTACCCTTGATACACTGCCAAGACCTGTTCGGATTATGCGGGGGGATGGATTATGCAGGGGTCCGGATTATCCGGATCTGAATTAGCGAGGGTAAATCAGAAAAACTTACATCATTTGAAATGACTTTTCTGAACTTTTTCCCATCAAAGTCAGATGATGAGATATAATCCTTCCTCGCATCGACCCAATACAACCGCTCTGCTATGTGGTCAATGGTGATCCCATTCGGCCACTCCACCAAAGGGACTGTGAACAACTTGCGGACATCACTGCCATCCAAGTTAGCACGGCTTACACTGGCATCGCCTGGAGACCAGTCAGTCCAGAACACATACCTGAAATTAAAGGATTATTTTATTAGTACAAATAAATAAACAGATATATAAGAGAGTCCAAAACAGTTGGGGTCAATCTGGTTATCATGGGTGAATGCGGTCCAAAAATATGATGAATCCATGAACATCAAAGTCAACATTTCCAGACTATTTAACCTTTTACAACTACAGAACGATCCACAGTATAATGAAAGTTAAAGTGATCCAAAAAGTATAAAATTTGTTACCTATGGCGGAACTTGTAGCCGAGAAACTAAGAACAAATGTGCTACCCACATTGATGTCACTACAGAATTTTCTGCTCCATTTTATTTTCAACTTGGAAGTGCTGAGGAACAACACACCTAGGTTTGATTTAGTTTTTATTTATTTAACCATTTATTTATTTGTCAGTTACAAAGTAATATAGAATCCTCACATTGGATTGGACACAAAAAAAAAAGAATATAAAAATTCATGAAATACATAAAAAGCCATACAAAGACATTAATGACATTATTTCAGGTGTTTTTTGATACACAGCAATTGCAGCTAGATTTCACAAATTCATTAATGCTATATTATGTTCCGGTAAGCAGGGCTGTTTCAAGCATTTTTGAAAGGTGAGATGGATGAGAGGTGTTTCAGATTTGCTGGTAAGTTATATACTATAGAAGCTGTATGACGTAGCCCTTTCTGACCCGGGGATAGGGAATACTGTTCGATGTGAATATTTTTGTGGACATGAGTATTGTGGAAAAGAATTTCATTATTGGTGGGGAAAAGGTGGTGGTTTTGTTTAACAAAGATAGAGCAGTTAAGTGTATAAAGGAAGTATGGCATGCTCTCAAAAAAGGGGCCCACCCGGGGAACGTTAAGGGAGGCACAACATAGCTTTATGGTCTGATTTCAGAGGGAAAATGCCTTGTTGGTTAGGCTATGACACCCCACAATATTAAGGCATTTGAGAAGAGAGGCTGCATTTTAGGGTGGAAGATTACAGGGTAAATGTGGTCACAAATTGGGGTTAGTTTTCTAATGAGGAAAATAACACATGTTATTAATTTCGTGGTAAAAGAGATGTGATGGGATCAGAAGAGAGAGAAAGAGCAGTCATTGATGTGGAGTATAGGGCTCGATGAAGGAGGAATTTTTTGTGCTGTGCGACTGCAGGTATTGTGATTTGTTGCTGTTTATGGTGAGGTCATTTGAACAACAACATTGGGTCCTGTTAAAAATAAAGTTTCTGCTGTGATTGATGATCCTGGTCAATAAATCGATTTTAACATGTAAGAGGTGTCATTGGCACAGGGGGAAAATTAACTGTTGAGAATGGCACTGGGTAGATCATTAATAAATATTAGGAATAGCAGTGGACCCAGTAGAGATCCCTGAGGGACCCCGTGATGGACATCAAGAACCTTAGAGAGGACCATTTTTGCAATTTAGGATGTGTAATAGGAAGTTGTGTATTAGGAAGGATTTGATCGAACTCAGGGAATTACCATATAATCCCAGCCTCAATAATTTGGGATACAGTAGTGATGATTTACCATTTTTAGCATTTTCTTATCAATATACTATGTCATTGGTTACCTCTTCCTCCTGTTGAAGCGATTGTCTTTATATTTCTTCTATGAATTATGGCATGAAATAATTCTCGAAATTTAGTTTGTACATAGGACATTTATTTTGTGAATTACACCTTCACACAAATTTCTCTTCAATTTTACCCGAACACTAACTCCATTCAGCTTTCTTTCATGCTCAATAGGCTATGCAGAATCATTATCAGAACCACATTTATACAAACTTTTCATTTTTACAAAGTTTAGAATCGTTCGTCCTGATCAAAGGGGAATCTAAATGTAAGGTAAAAAAGAAATTAGTGTAAATTTCTCGGGCTCGCCACCGGGTAAGATTTTTATAGACAGCCGACGTTTCGGGTTCCGACTCGTCACCCATTCTCAAGGCTACTGATGCGAGCTTGAAAAGACTGTTTACTCGGACGCTAGACGGGGCGGGATTGGTCGAGCCCCGATTGTTCTGGTGGAGGACCGTTGACCAGCGGGGACTTAGCTCTGGCGTTCTGAATTCTTCTCAGAATTCTATTCCAAGAGTTGCTGATCGTGTAACCAGTATCCCGGTTGAAATTCTTCTTCTCCAACCTTATCTCTATCGCCTCTTTGGTTAAGCAATCCCAAAATTGGCCGGATCGCCAAAGAGCAGTCGTGTCATCCCAAATGATCTTATGGTCCCGACTCAGGCTATGCTCAACTACTGCTGATTTTTCCGGTTGACCAAGCCGGAAATGCCTACGGTGTTCCTTCAGGCGAGTGGATATAGTTCGCCCAGTCTCTCCCATGTAGACTTCACCACATTCACATGGGATTTTATATACCCCCGGAGTCATGAGGCCAACTGGGTCCTTAGCCCTCACAAGGCGGTCTCTTAAATTGGCCATAGGTCTATGGATGCTCTCGATATTGTACCTCTTCAGAACCCTCGAAATTCTCCCTGATATGGTAGATACGTAGGGCAAAAAGGCCCTGGATGTAGGTTTAGGCCGGTCAACCTCCAAATCCGATGTTTGTGAATTTTCACGGGACTTTTTGAAGGCCATCGAAATTTGCCGCTCTCCGTATCCATTCTGCCGGAAGGTTTTCCGAAGGTGGTCCAATTCCACAGGAAGACTCTCTGCGTCAGATGTTGATCTCGCACGATGTATGAGAGTGGAGAGGACAGCACTGCGTTGAGAGGGGTGATGGTGACTAAGGCCATTCAGGTACAAATCTGTATGCGTCGCCTTCCGATAAACGCTATGCCCCAGTTTGCCATTTTCTTTTCGGGTGATAAGGACGTCGAGGAATGCGATTCTATTATTTTTCTCCATCTCCATAGTGAATTGTATGTTGGGATGTTGGTTGTTCATATGGTCTAAAAATATTTTAAGAGCGTCCGGTCCATGAGGCCATATAATAAACGTGTCATCCACGTATCTGAGGAAACACTTCGGACGTAACGGAGCTGTTGAAAGGGCTTTTTCCTCAAAGTCCTGCATATAAAAGTTGGCAATGGCTGGTGACAGAGGGGATCCCATCGCAACTCCATCTGCCATTTCATAGTATCCACCGTTGTACTTGAAAAACGTGGATGTAAGCGTATGATGGAAAAGCTTCACCGTCCCGCTGTCAAATTTATCCTCCAGCAGCTTAAAGGTTTCAGCGAGAGGAACCCGCGTGAAAAGAGAAACAACATCGAAACTAACCATAATATCGGTCGTCTCCACTCTAAGGTTTTCCAGGATATCCACAAATTCTGAAGAGTTTTTAATGTGATGTTCACAACCACCCACGTATGGAGATAAAATTCCTGTAAGGTATTTGGCCAAGTTGTAAGTGGGAGATCCGATGGCACTCACAATCGGTCGGAGAGGAACACCTTCCTTATGAATTTTAGGTAAACCGTACAGTCTAGGAGGTGCCGGAGCCTGAGGGTAGATATTCTTGGCTACTTCTTCTGACACACCAGACTTCTTAATTAAAGAGATCGTTTTCCTTGTAACGGATTCCGTTGGATCACCATTTAACTTTCGGTATGCTCGATCTTTAAGAATTTCTTCAATTTTTTGTTGGTATTCCGAAGTATTCATAAGAACAGTGGCGTTTCCTTTGTCAGCTGGTAAAATTGTAATCGCCCTGCTTTCGCGCAAAGCTCGAAGTGCAGATAGCTCATCTCTCGAGATGTTGGGTTTTGGGATGACGGCCTCCTTCAGAATCATGGATACTTCGTCCCTCACCTCTTCCGCTAAATCTCTTGGAAGTTTTCGAACAGCTTGTTCTATTCCACCAATGAATTCTACAAATGGGATGGATTTCGATGTTGGTGTAAAATTCAGTCCTTTAGACAGAACCAAAAAAGTAGGTTCGTCAAATCTCTCACTGGTCAAATTGATCACTACCCGCTTGTGATCCTCCAACGATCAACGGTCCTCCAATACAACAATCGGGGCTCGACCAATCCCGCCCCGCCTAGAGCCAAATTAAACAATCTTTTTAAACAAGCATCATTAGCCTTGAGAATGGGTGACGAGTCGGAACCCGAAACGTCGGCTGTCTATAAAAATCTTACCCGGTGGCGAGCCCGAGAAATTTACACTAATTTAATTCGCCGGGAAAGTGTAAAATCATACATTAAAAAAGAAATGATATCATGAAATTACGAACCGTTGTCTAGTCCCCATAAATACAAAAAACACTTTTTTATGAATTTCGACATATAAACAGCGTTCGTGGGGGCTTCCTCAAAGCTGCATTATATATAATGAAGCTTATCAACACATTCAGCAGCTGAGAAGTTGGGAACTACCACATAAAAAATTGATACTTCAGATCAGCTTTATAGCTGGGTTTAAGGTACATAACTCCCATTAGGTTACTATAAAAGCATGAAGATCGAGGAGGGATGAAAGAGAAGTAACCAAAAATAAGGACTTTCTTCTTCCATTTCATCCCTCCCGAATGTCTCATGCATTTATTGTCACTCCCCAGGTCACTAGCCCAATGCGGGTTCCATCATGCACTACCCAACTAATCCTCCCTCCCCCACCAACTTCCCAGCCTGGATTAGGCTCCACCCCTCCCCCATCCACTCCCTTTCCCATCCCTACCTCCAAAGCCCCTTGTGATTCCCCAACCCCTTACGAGACATATAAAGGACAAAAGCGAGTGTTATCTCGTCACTTGTGACAGCTGAGGGGGTTCATTTGTCACGGTCTTTCAACGTCAACTTTCCCATGTAACTGTCAGAATAGAAACAAGTAAATACCATGAACCAATAACTTACCATGCTGAAAGACAGGAAAGTGACATAATAATATATACCATTCACATGTTGTACATTGATTTGTTACTTTTGGACCTGATTGATAAAGATGAGCAAGAATTTAATCACTTTTGCTTAAGTTTTTCTAAGTTCTGTTGTTTCATTTCATTAAATTGAATTGATACTCCCAGAGGTTATGGAAGCAACCTTGGGTAAAATAGTTTCATCACATTTATGTCAAATTCATCAAATGATTCCACATAAATATTCGAGGAATCAGCCCAATATACTCACCCACTTATGAGAAAGAAAATTTTCCGTAAACTCATTAAACCAAAACTTGAGACTACAGTATTAATATTATGACATAATAATTCAGGATTAAGTCAAGATGGCGACTGTTGATAATTTGCGAGCCTGTGGTGCTTGCAAAAATTCCCTAAATTTAGGTGAAAAGCCCATCTCTTGTGAAATTTGTTTGCTAATTTTTCATTGTAAATGTACAGCACTTGACGAGATATCATGTAAAGTCCTAATGGGATGCCATGATATATTTTGGAGATGTTTTTCGTGTCGCACCCAGAAGTATTCAATAGCCAAGATGGGGCTGATCTTGAATCTGTCAAGCAAGATTTAGCAGACCTTAAAAGTTCATGCAATCTTAACCAAGATAAACGCAAGAAAAGTGTATCCCTCGCAAATTCTTCGAAAGTGACTTCCATTAAACTAAATCAATAAACAGATATCATTCCAACTAATGAGAAGCCTGTAACATGACAATCAAAACATGCCATCTCCAATTTTCCAAAAAACGATTTAGGACTAACCATCATGGCCAAGGACCAATCTCGTGTTGTTCTAGTTGATAATGTAACTTCTGATCCTGTCAGTGTGTGTAACAAGGACCTGATTGCTGCGGAAATTGATCACCTTGACAATGATCCCGTGCCGTGTCCCAGTGCCCGTAATGACGAGCTAAGTGATATCTCCAACAATAAAACTGCCGATAGTGCTGTGATGGAACCTGACAATTCTGAAGGATTTACCCGTGTGAGCCATAAACGAAGACTGCGTACTCCATTAGCCATCGGAACATCAGAGAAAAAGTGTTCTCTTGAGGGAATTCCCCATCATTCTCACACGTGTTGAATTTCAACCCCAACACAATGACAGAATCTATCAAGGAATATTTGAAATCTGAAATCCCTGAGCTACATACGTCCTCTGATGTAGATGTAGAAAAACTCGTAGTGACCCGTGAAAAGCATGCCTCTTTCCGGATCTCGATGTACAGTAAACTCCACAAAATCCTCTTAAAACCTTTGTTTTGGCCGAAGGATGTGCATGTTGGCAATTATTCTTTTTGGAAAGCACGCCCGACTACACCAAAAGGGTAGTGCATCACGTAAGAATTTTGCATGTAAACATTCAATGTATATGTAATAAAACACTGGACCTCGACATCCTAGTGTTTGAGAATAAACCAAATATTATCTGTGTTAATGAACATTGGCTAAAGTCAAGTACACTAAATGCCTTTAATCTCAATGGCTACTTCATTGCCGATGCCTTCTGTCGTTCAGTGCATAAAAACAGAGGCATCCTGGTCTTGCATGCCCCACGTTCCGATCTGTTTTGGATACGAATTTCTCAATGAGGAGCAAATATTTGAATCCAGTAAAGTTGGTCTCCGTTTTGACAGTTCTACATATTATGTGTTATCAATTTATTGTTCCCTTGTGGTGATTCCAATGACTCCATCAACAAACTTGCAAATCTATTTGAATTAATTCATATGGCGATTCCAATCCCTAATTTGATCATAACTGGAGACTTCAATTGTGATTTCAGGGGAGACTGCAAAGCTAAACATGACTTTTTGGATCTCTTGAACTCATTTAACATTTGCCCTACGAACACTGAACCAACCAGAGTTTGTGGAGATTCCTCAACTCCTTTAGATAATATCTTGACAAATATTGATCTTGGGAATGTCCAAACTAAAGTAATTAAATCCAACATATCAGATCATTATCCTCTACTTTGTACAGTTGTAGTTTTTTCTCCCTACATCTGTAAAAAATATTAGTAAAGACACTTCACTGAAGAAAATATCACAGCTTATAAGGAAATGCTGAATTCCCACAATTGGTCGGGCTCCTCTCCTCATGCACGCAAAATCTTCAAAATTCAAAAGTGTATTACACGTCTAATATGTTTTGCTCCTCATAATGCTCCCCTGCCACCATCTTTTTGAAAAATTACATTTAATGACTCTTCCGTGTGTTAATATACACTTTATGACTATGTTTGCAAAATTTAATTGCAGCGGATCCAAAGATCTGCAGATCTTTACATTGGATGAGATACTAATATCGAATCCAAATACTACATTAAATCAGGGGTGCGTTCCGAATTGCGCATGAAGTGCATCAAGATTGCACCACTGGAGCAGTCGTTCCGAATTGCTGACGTGCTTGGAAGCGTTGGTGCTAATCGGAAAAGTCTTGATGCAACGATGGCACCAGGATAATCATTTTCAAAAATGTGTTTGAGGTGATGGAGAGATTGATGGACATAGGGTGCTTTCGATTTAGAACGGCAATCGCCGGCGATAGATGACAGTTGCACAAATCGATCTTGCTTTGTTCGTCTCTCCTCATTGCAGAGAGCCACAGATTGCTGGCGATAGACGGCTATTCCGCTCAAGAGTCCTCGGGATGGCCGTTCTCCAAACTACTCCCTCTAGTGTATTATCGGCAATGTAGAGGACTCTGATTCTGGTGCTAAATCGAAAGCACCGTGGCGTGGTGATTGCCGTCTATCGCCAGTTATAGCCGCAAATCGAAAGCACCCATTACTGCTGAAGAATACGCGTGTACAAGTACATGCACACATATTAAACTAATAACACTTCATACGCAAGAGCAAGGTTTAATTAATGCTATTATAATAACATCGATATATATCGCTTCGCCTATACTACCGTGCTTCCGCTTCAACAATATCGCTGGAGGTTCAAAGGAGATATCGAACAGAACCAAAGAGCAAAGAGGGTTGATGAGCCAACTTCATGACTAGGAAACGAAGCTATCACTGTTTCCTATTCTTAAGGAGTTTCCTAGTTTGTGTGGTGTGTTTATTTCTTACGAAAATGTCTTCTGTGGTGTGGGAACACTTTTCTGTGGACTTCGAGAACAATTTGTTTGGTATTTGCTCGCACTGTGGCATAAAAATATCACGTGGATATGCAAAGTCAACGTCGCCGCTATTTAAACTCCTGCATACGAAACAAGCTTCAATTTACAATGGAAAAGTAATTAAAAGTGACGCAAAGTCTTCTTCATATCAGAAAACCTTACCTTTCATGCCAGTGCCATGCTCTTCTAAAGATGTAAGCTCAACTATGCATACGCAGTGTTCTTGAGTCTGACCTTGAAGCTTCCGCCGATGTTTCGCCTTCTCTCCCTAGCCCGAGTTCTTCATCATCTTCCATTTCATCAATCCATTCCCATTCTTTTAAGCGTTGTACTATGAAATAATCACATGGACAGCCAACTTTAAATCAGTTCATTGATAGCAAGGAAAGTACAGGCCAACAGATAGGAGATCAAGAGTTATAACAAATTTGGTAGTAGAAATTATATACATCGATGGTCTACCTTTCAGTACAGTGGAGAACGAAGGATTTAAAAATCTAATTATACACCTCGAGCCTCAGTACACAATTCCTGGATGAAAGGCATTTGCCAATAAAATCATACCAGACCTCTATGAAAAAGTGCACAGAAAGGTCAAGAAACACCTTAGAGACCCTGAGATTGACCGAGTCAGTGTCACAACTGATATGTGGACATCATTAGCAAAACACGATTACATGAGCCTGACTGTTCACTATCTCAACAATTCTTTTATCTTGAGAAGCACGTGCATTGAAGTTGTGCCTTTTCTGGAAGTCAATCACACTGCTGAAAATATATGTGAATTTTTAACCACGGTTTTGCAAGACTGGGGGCTAGCTAGAAAAGTGATGGCAGTTGTAACTGACAATGGGCAGAACATGGTTGGTGCCCTTGAGAAGAGTAATTTCAATCGCATCAGTTGCTTTGCTCATACTCTTCAGTTGGTATTAAAGGACGGGTTGCTCAGCTCAAAAACTGTGACATCTCTTGCTGCGGTGTGCAGAAGAATTGTCAGACATTTCAAACACTCCAGTGGGGCAACAAAAGTGTTGAAGAAGTGCCAAATAATGACAAACGTTCCCCACCAGATGGAATAGCACGCTACACATGTTTAGAAGATTGACCGAACAGCAGAAAGCAATTATTTTGGCAGCATAGGAAATTAGACAGCTACGCAATCCAGTCAACCAAATTCAGTGGGATCTGCTAGAAGCCATAATAAGTGTTCTGAATATCTTCGATTCTGCTACACTTCAAGTCAGTGCAGCAAATTCAAAGGCTTCAGAGGTAAGCAAACACTACTTTGAAGACAAAAAATAGCTCTGTATAAGTTTAAACTTTGAAAAAGCATTACCCTATACTACAGCTTGGGAAAACTGAACGAGAACTTAAGTTACTACTAGCTATATTCTCTTTTTGTTCCCTTTTAGGTGATACCTTTAGTTCAGCTGTTGGAACATGAGATTGAAAAACCAGCTCCACTTGGGAGTGGATTTCAAGGGTTGAAGAATGACCTTTTGGCTTCTTTAAAGAGGAGGTTTGGTGTAATTCAAGAATCAAGGTTATATTGGTGTGCCACATTATTGGATCCCCATTTCAAGGCCATGCCTTTCAAAGCAAAGAACATGGAGGAGGATGCTAAGAGGCGTCTAATGATGGTAGCCAAGCAAGAGGAAGGGATGCATTCTGATGTAAGTAGCCTTGGTAAAATTTATAATGCATCCAGTTTTCGTGCAGAGATATCTAAGTAGAGCATTTTATGTTATTGGGAATGTTGTATGCAACATTTCTACCATATGACACTCTCAGCACTCATTATAGCAATGATAGGCCTATGTAAAATTTGAGTCAGTTTTTTTTTGGTGCTACGCTTCCTAAAACATTCACTTCATAAAACATGAAGAGAAAAATATGAAGTAGTCTATCAGTAAATTTTACAGTACTAATTACTATTGTTTTCAGCTTCCTTGTCTATTTTATTTAATAGAATTAGGGGAGCATTAGTGCCAAATCTTGTCTTAAAGTTATTAATTTTTTGTCCATTTGCATTCAGAATTCCCAGCGAGTGACTATGGAGAAAGAAATTGAGGGTGGCAAACCACAGCTCCCACAAAGCACATCCTCACTCTGGGTTCAGTACCACAGCTTATTCACTGAGTGTTCAAATGCTGGAGAAACTTTCAGAGGTGTTGAGAAAGAGTTTGATTTGTACTTCAGTGAACCTACACTGCCTGGTACCAGCATATGTGAGTACTGAAAGACAAAGGACTCACTTCCATCTCTTCAGAAGCTGGCGAAGAAGTACCTAAGTATTCCCCCCAGCTACTGTAGCCAGTGAATGGCTTTTCAGTACCGCTGGATTTACATATGATACAAAGCGAAATAGATTGGATCCTGATCTTGTTAAAATGTTGGTGTTTTTAAAAAAGAACTTGACAACAATCAAGGATTAGTATTAATGTGGCATCAACATTGTCTTTATTTTAATTATAAGTTTAACACTTTTAAACTATATGTTTTTTACTTTTAATTAAGTCTCCAAGGCTTAAATTCTGTTATCATTTGTAAATTGTACATACCCTCCGAAGACATCCTAGGATCCGAAAATAAGAACTGAGATCCGGGATCTGAAAAAAAGGATCAGGATCCGGATTTGAATCCAAAAAAAACCTGGATCTGCCCATCCCTACTCAATACACAACTAATGAGAAGTACCATGGATATCAAACAAGGACACGTAGAGATCTCCACCAAACGTATGTAATGACTCAGAGTACTGCCCATGGACCCAAATCTATGTGCTTAATAATATTAAATAGGCTACCTTCGGACATTAAGTACGAATAAAAAACTAGACTTTTAAAAAATTGTTAATGTTCCTGCAAGATAACTTGTAGTACAATCAAAATGAATTTCTGAACCCATAATTATGTCTCTTTTTAAACCTTTGATTTGATATTATTCCATTTGACGTATCCTATATTTGTATATTTGTAAAAAATTACACAAATCTCGGAACAAATAAACTAAATTATTATTCTGCATTGTTATTTTAGTAGCATACCCCTTGGAGTCCTCCGCAAGCATCGGGTTTCATTGCCGTCATAATGGCTTAGGACTCAAGAGGGGTTTGGCAGTTCTCGCAGCCACGTCCAACGCCCATCGGATTGGTGGCTACGCTGCAGTTGGGTCGTGTGTACAGAGTAAACGGAGGCACCCAAGTATAATGACCTTCTGCATGCGGGCTGCAAGTGACTCCACCAGTGCCACACAGGACGAAATGAATTTGATGTTCTCCAGCAGCGAGCCCTCAAGTCCTCCAAGCACACCTATGATGGGACCTACCAGTTTAACTGAGTGTCCTGGGGACATTTGCCGAAGCTCAAAAAGCAGGTCTTGATATTTCATCCATTTGTCCGCCTCCTTTGTATCCATGCTCGTTTCAGCTGGGGCCGAAAACTCTTTCACGAACATAGAGCGTGAGATGTAGTCTTGGAGAACGATATCAGGCTTGGTTGCCTCCAACGTGGTGGTAGAAAGGGAGTAATTCCACCAGATGGTGCATTTATCGTTCTCCACGATGGACTCAATATCTCCAGGGGCATATGGAGGCACAGGAGTATGGTAGATGCCAAAATGGTGTCTAACATGAAAATACAACACCCACAGGGCCGCACTGTGCCCAGCAATGTACACTGACTTGGCGTAATAGCTACAGCCGAAGAGAAGGCGGCTCAAAGTCTCTGGCTGGGCTCAGAACGCCCAGATTCTAGGGTCGCAACCTCTGTCTTGAATATTATGCAGTGGTACACAAGTGTGTTTATGACACCATCCTGGCATGCGAGGACAAAACCCTCAGTCTCTGACTTTAGACCAGCGGAGTGGAGGAAGGCAAACCTCAGCTCCTTCGATAGCCCATGCTTCTCCATGTTTCGATAGAAACATCCATGCATGGGTTATCTGTGTGTGCCTTGAGCAAGGTGTTCTGCTAGGACTTTTTAATTGCGAGCTGAAGAACGTCTGCCTTCAACGACAAGATGGACTTGCCGTTGTTGCTACCATCTGATTCTGGGTTTAAGTCCATACCGGTTCCGTCCGCTGCCCTCTTAGCCACCTGGAAGAGAAACTCCAGCACTTACTCCGGCACTTTCGTGGCCTCTTATGAGGCTGAGCAGGGGGTCTGCTTTTGAGCACTTGGCATGCTGTTCCAAGGACAACTCTGTTGTGGAGACACTCCAGGCTCAACAGACCTCTACCACCTACACTGCGAGGGAGATACAGTCTGGCAATGGAAGATTTTGGATGAAGACTTCTGCAGATGGTCATCATCTTCCTCGTTCCCCTGTCAAGGTTCTGCAATTTATTGACATTCCATTTTATGCATCCAAAAGTGTACAGCAGTGTGGGAACTGCAAACATGTTCGTGGCAAGAACCTTGTTCAGAACTCCAGATTTTCCTGAGTCTGTCTGTACTTTGCAGTGACTCTTTCCTACACTGCTGCAACCTCCTACATTCGGCTTTGGGGGATGTCTAGATGTTCGTAGCTGTCAACGCCCACGCGAATGAGGCTCCCATCAACGAGGTGTTCCTTGTTCTCTGAGTGTCTTCCTCTCACCAGGTGGATGGATGCCCACGTGAATGACGCTCACGTCAACAAGGTGCACGTCTTCCTTGTTCTCCGAGAGTCTTCCTCTCACCAGGTGGATGGATGCACACTTGTCCAATCCAAACTCCATCCCTATAGCCTCACTGTACTCCAGTGCGGTATCCAGGGCCACATGAAGGTCTTTTCCAACGGAAGCTTAGAGCTTTGGATCATCCCTATCAAATAAATCGGTGACCTTATGCTTCTTGTCATCTGGCACACTGAACATGTATCGTTTCCCTAGTCGCAGCCTTAATGAGAGAGGTAGGAGGGAAATACAGAACAGCAAGGGGCTCAAGCTATCGCCTTGGAAAACGCCATGGTGGTATGTTACCAAATCTGTCAAAACCGACCTTTGCCTGTGGTCAGGACAAAGCACATTCTCCAGAGTGGTATCTGGCGTTGGATGCAGGTCACAACCTCTGGGTGGACTGTCATCGACTTCAACATGGCTATAATGAGCTCACATGAAGTGGTGCCAAATGCCTTATTGTAGTCCACTCAGGCCATTGATAAGTTACACTTACGCTGGATGGCATCCTGGCATATGCATCCATCAATGAGCAACTTGTCCTTATATGCCGCAAATCTACACTTTGAACACCTCTGCTAGTACACCTCCTCCCAAACCAGCTGAATGTGGTGGAGGATAAGGTCGCTGAAGATGGAGGTGAACGGCAAGTGTTGAGGCAGGTTGCAGGGTGCTAGTTTTTTGGATTAGACACGTCTCCCTACTTAGGTACAGTAGAACCTCGATCTATCGTTCGCCGTCTTTGGTCCCCAATGTAGTTCCATGCTGATAACGTTAATAATTCTCGCATCCATCGTTCCCCGAAGTATCGTTTTCCCGCTTCGATCGTTTCCAAATCACAGTCCCCACATCGCAATTCCCGCATTCATTGTTAGAAAAAGACGAAACCAAAAATTTACACCGAATTAAGATTTTTGGATTTTTGCGGCGCTCTGCAGCGGGAAAGGAGGGGGATGGAGTTAGGTGACGCGCCGCGCACGACGGACGGGTAGCCCTTTCCATCCGAGTCCTCTTATCTTTATGGCCCAAACTCCTTCCTAGAGGACAATTGGCTTTCCCACCCAAACGAGACCCTACATCGCTCTTTAGCGGCCGCATTCCTTCGCCATGAGATTCTAACCTTTCTTCCTATTATCCTCTCAATGCTCTCTAACCAGTAGTTGTCATACGCTCGTTCTCTGAACCATATCGAGATCTGATATAACCCATGTGGGTAAATATCAACAGATTTCCTTGGTGAATTTGGTATCAAATGTAACAGAAAATAACGGACAAACTTCATATAATACTTGTTCTGTAGATTTATGCTGATTAAAAACTTAAGCAAAATTAACTGACGTTCCACTAATCCCTCAGTGGGAGGGGACCTTTCCGCGGAGGGGTACCTGCCCTGTCCCTCCCGGCGGAAAACAGGGTCCCCCAGTGCATTGTAACCAGTAACATTGTCCCTGTAACCAGTGCATTATTTCAAATGACGTGGGCCACATGGGCTTAAACGGGGGAGTGGCTGAGGGAAGGGAGGGAGGTGGGGTTTCTCGTCATGTGACTCTCGTGGAACCAACCAGAGGGCAGTGGGCGTGGCTTGTAACCTCAGCAATTCTGTCACTCCCTGACCTTTGTCCCTTCGTCATGGTCACTTCTCCGGCCCTAGTAAGTGCGGACAAACCCTATGTGCTCTGTGCTCTTTCCTTTTTCTATTTTTTCCGTGTTTAGCCAGTTAAAGTAGGTATTTAAGTCTATTCATTTTCCTGAAGTATTTATTTCTGAGCCTAAAGCCGAAACTGTTCCAAATAGGTGTTTTAAGACGGCTGAAGGTAATGCAGATGCTTCAACCATTAGTTTGTCATAGTGGAAGTCCTGCGAGAGTGGGCTAAGTTCCTTATCGTCCGTTGTCTGACATGGGCTTGCATTGCCAGAAATTTTTTCTTTTGTTTTTTAAGCACAGTGGCCCATCAAAATGATTAATTCTTTTGAAATTGGTGTTCATTTCGTAATGACAAGCCGAACTCCAACCGCCGATATCTGAACTCCTCATTTCAACCCGATTGCCCTTTAACTTTTGCCTCTCTGAACCAGATGATGATAACCTGATACACCTCTCTTGCTCTATACCTCGTGGGTTATACGATTGCTCCAGATAAACAAGAGTACACTTGGTAGCATCAAACTCACTCCATCTTTAACGGGTGGCACTCCTCCATCAACGGGGCACAATGGAAAGCGCGAAAAAAGATTACATCCTCCCCAACAAATTTTAGGCGCCCTTCTCACCCTCAAGGATATTTGAAACGAATAAATTTCTATGCGTGGATAGGTCGGTGCATGGGCTTGAGGATCATCCAATAGCATGATAATGGACCTTGTTTATTTACTTTTATCATCCGAGACACCATTGGGATATGTAATACTAATAAAATATTTTAAACAGTTAGTAGTCAAACGAAAAATTAGAGATACACGAAGTATGTTCATAAAATTTAAAAATTCTCCCACTTTTAAGAGAAAATCCTTTAAGATTCCCCTCTACTGTGAAAAGTTACCATTAAATTTTCGCATTTTCATCTCGTTTTGGCTCCCGGGAAATCTTTTCCCGCATATTTCGTTTTCCCGCATCCATCGTTTTTTTTGCCCATCCCCTTGAAAAACGATAGATCGAGGTTCTACTGTATTAGAAACGTGCGTCCCTCAGTCAGCCATGGTGGAATTTCTTCTCCACCCAAGAGAAAGGACGTGAAGATTCTGGCAAGGTGTTGGTGGGTGGAAGTTAACTTCTCCCACCAGAAGTTATTCACGGCATCTATTCGAGAAATTCTTCTTGCCAGAGAAGGCCTTCTTCAGGTCACTCTCTGTGACTAAAAGAGGTATATCCACTTCATGTAGGTGGCCATCGCAAAACTTTTTAAAGAGGTCTATGGCCGGAGTGTCTCTGTTGAATGGCTTCGACGTTTCATAGATATCGTTCCAGAAACGTTCCTCCTCTTGGACGGGTGGCAGAGATTAGACAACAGACTGAGGTGGTCAAAAGAGATGGGACAGGTGAAGGAGGAAGGTTGAGTTCTCCCTCAAGGCCCTACTCCTCTTGAGGAACTTTTCCGGGCAGTGGTGAGTGCCCGAACTCTATCAACCTCTGCTGCTGCGTGCTGCTTCATGGTGAGCAGCATGTTCTTGTTCAGTGTGTGATGGTGAAATCTGAGGCTGCGTGCTATGCGCCAGACTTTGGGTGTGAAAGCCCGCCCAGATGTGATGTATTCCATCACACACTTAATCCTCAAAGCCTGCCGTCTGGCCAGGGTGATCTTGGCCTCTAACTGTTCAAGCCGTTTTGCCACTTTGTCCTCCCAAGAGGTGGGCTTTTAGGAGTTGGCCAATATTTTGGCAGAAGCATAGACCACGCAGTTGACCGTATAGAGGTCCAATGTCTCCGTAAGGATTTCGTCGATAAAGCCATTCAACCTGGTCAGGATGTTTGTCCACATAGAGATCTTACGATGAATATCTCTCTGCCTGGCTTGTCCTACATCATAGGTGATTTCATGCGGTGATTTCATTTCGGACGGTGCAGTCGCTGTCAAAACAGCCGGTGAAGAGACTGCTTGTGTCGGGGAGGGTGGTCTGGCCGGTGGTGTGTTTCTCTGAACACGCGGTTGTTGGGGAGTTTCCTTTTTGCACTGGTGGTGTGCATAGTCATGCAGATTCTGCTGCGAAAGGTGGTTATGTTCAGGATGCATCTCACACCACAAAGAGTGCATCACTAATAGGAGTGCATTTCTCATCACAGAAATCTGGTAAATGTCTTGATGTAGTTTTCCCTAACATGTTATTTATTATGCTCCACTTCTTTTTATAATAATATTTTTTTGTTTTTAAAATAATTGTTTCTCAGGTAATTATCATTGAGTAATGCTCTCATCAAGTTCCTTCAATACGGTTTCTTATTTTTTCAATGTCATTATGTACAAGGCTGGTACTCATACCATAATGCTAGCAGTGGTAAATGTAGTAATCTATTAATAAGGTTGTGAGCTCAGAAGAGTGAGAGGGATTTAAGCATATGTCTATCCTTTATACGGCTAGAAGTATTTAAGTGCATTTTCCTCTTTCTAAGGCTCTTGAAATAATATGTGATTTTTTTCAGGGCTTACTGTACAGGAGAGTTATCAGGGATCATAATTGTGAAGAAGTTGGTCATCATCACAATTGTTAACTTAATGAAAAAAATCAATTTGTCTTATTTTGTATACATATTAATTGTAAATGAATTGTTTAACAAAAAAGTTGTTATTTCATTTAAATTGCCAACATATACATTCCTCACCTTCCTGTAATTTCTTTCAGCATCACAATGTGGAAATTAATCATCCAGAAAGCAATTTGAGAGGTTCCTAACTCTACAAGAAATTTAATTCATGTCAAATAATGTCATTTTAGAGATCTTTCTGGTGACGGTTTGTAAATAAACTCACATAGCTGTGGGATTGTGGTTCATAATTCATTTTGAATTGAGTTATCTGTATGAATGACGAATAAAGCAGATTCGAAATTCGCGGGTGATATTACAACTAACACCATCTTAAGTTGAGGTAGGAACTAGGAGTGCGAACCAAATAATAAAACGTTAAGTTGGCACTCCATGATACTATGAAACATGTAATTACATTCGTAGTGCAAATCTGCTCTGACAAATTTGAAGAGGAATCATATGCTAAGTCCCTTCAGCAGCAGTTGCTAAATTACTCCCCAAAGTCTAAAGGGTGGCCACTCGAGTATCAAGCTGGATTTCTAGACTACTTTCACAATTTTCCAGACTGTTTGATAATATGTATTTTATGGAATACTGACGGATTTTCACATGATAAAAATATGATTAAAAGCTGTTAAAGATTAAACCCTAAACAAAATTAAGTAAAATTATGATATAAAATTTATTTTAACAGTTATGGAGCATCATCTGAATGACATGACATAGAACACACTTGCAAATATTTGATGAATTGAGGAAAAATGTCTCCTTTCAGCTTTGTAATTTGTTGTTAATGGAATCTTTTACTGCTATTTCAAAAGTGGAAAAATTTAAAAAACGTAAATTTAACGAAAATGAGCTGCACTTCCATACATTTAGAATGGATATTCGTAAAAATATTGATACAAGGTTGCGGCCATCAAGTTTTAATATACCTATATTCGTGGTTTGCATTAGCTTGGCAGCAAATCTATCGATTGTTTTTTCTTTTGCATCGTTCCTAAGCCCCCATTGGTTTATTTGCACCACTAATGGATCTATGGCAATAACAAAAATGTTGCAAAGTGTGTGACAGTGTGTAACCTCAGTTGCACCTCGGTAGAGGGGAGCATTTCCTGCAAATGCATGGTTCAACTTGGATTGAGATTAGACTACTTCTATGTTAACTCAATGATTGCATGTATTGAAATGGCTATCAGCAAAGTGCGGGATGTTCAAATATCGAAGATATACCTATGCATAAGAGGATGAAGAAAAATCACCATTTTACTTTTACAACAAGGATGATTTTTCCAAATTCATTTTCCAATTAATGTTTCATTTTCCCTGACATTCCATGACTTTCCAGACAACGAAATTCCCTGACTCTCCCTAACTTTCCAGATTTTCCAGAAGTGTGGCCACCCTGGTCTAGCACCAAACTCAAAGAGGATGCTGTACCTTCCCTTCGATTACCTGGAGCTTCGCATACCAAATTTCTGGTTCCAAATTCCAAGGATCTGGAGGAAGTCAATGCGGGTTTTCCACCGGGTCAGGTTGTCCATGGGCAGACATGGACAACCTGACCCGGTGGAAAACCCACATTGACTTCCTCGATACCATACGCCGGGAAAGCCTTCGATCTTTCTCCAAGGATCTGTATAGCAATATTCACCATAATGATATTTTTACTCCATTGATATAGTTTGAGGTACCAATGTATTAATTAGTTCTTCAATGACAGCTCAATGATTAAATAATTACATAATTGTAAACTGTAGCAAAAACTTCAGGAGTAATTTTGTAGTATTGAGATATGCTGCTGTTCTCTTAGCCCGTAGCTAAGGGTATTGGACAACTTTTATCAGTCACTTTCTTTATACTCACAGATTAGCTCATTTCTGTATCTGTAGAATTAATCCTACTTTAACATTTAGATCAATGGTTAGGCAGGTATTAATGAAGGTTTAACTAAAAAATTCAAGAGTTGACTGGTATGTGAGTACTACAGATTGACCAAATCTTGGGTTCAGTATATGGGTGTTTCCATTCTGGGTATTTTCCTGATGCCTAATGATTCTTTAAGGTCATATCTATGTATAAAAGGGGAGATAGAAATGCAAAGAAACCCCTCTTGATGACCACTCCTAATAAGCGATAACCCTCACAACAATCATCTAAAGGAGAATCGGTGGTTGCTTAAAGCAGGTTTGATTATATGTGTACATCAAATAAATATGCATTGAAATTTCCCAGGAGCAACTACTGAGGAACGACAGCAACAACTGAAGAAATAAATGCCACATGTATAGGCTTCAACTAAATGCTTCTAGAGTTTTTCCAATTTTGCCAATGGCGATTCCCAGATATGTATATAGCTTAAGGGAAATCCTTTCAAAGAACTTCCCAATTTGAGTTTAGGCCAGCAAAGTCTACAGAGCAAGCTGTAGAATTTGTATTGAAGGAGAAGGAGTGAGAGTGCTTACGATAATAACCAGTGCTTATTCCTCCCACTCTTTGACCTCTTTCCAGCTTTAGAATGCATAGCCTGTTGGAATGATTAAAAGAGTTGAAATCAAATTTGAATCAGCCGTGATTTCGAGCGGAGCAGATGGGTACACCATCTAGTGGCAGGGACTGGAAGTAGTTGAAGGGTGGTGCTGTTTGTCCTTATTGTTGTTTTGTCAAGGTGATAAAAAGAAAATAATCATCAATAACGTGTGTTCCCATAAAAATCGTAAATGTGTTTGCCTTCACTGACTTCCTGCTAAATTAGGGTGAATCCTGTAATTTTTAGTGCTGGAAAATAACTGCTGCTGACATAGACCATGCCATTCTGTATCAAAAACTGCAACATTATGGCACCCATAGTTCAGAAATATAAGTCACAGTCTCATATTTAATTAATCATAGTCATATGGTGGAAGTAGATAGCTGTGAATTGAAATTTATGCAAGCAAAATATCGGCATACTCCTCAAGACACCAGTTATATAGGAAAAATATTTTAATAAATCCTTAGTAATGTAAAATTTTTATTATGGTGCGGTTCCTACAAATCTAAGGTGATATCAATGAATATTCCATTTGTTGCACATCCATTATGTTTGCATTCATGGGAGAACTGAGTTTATTTACAGTTTTACTGATTGTCAAGACCCGTAGTGACTGATGTGAATTTACTGATGTAAAATGTTTATAATCACATCTTCGATGCTGGTCATGTAAAACTGCTCCTGGTAATCAATACTTCATAAAGAGCCTTCTACTCGACAGAAACAGAAGAAATTTGCCACGGAGCTGTTCATAGAGAAGTAATAAGTGGTAGTCATGGGACATCAAAAGAAAGTCATATGGGCTGATGCGACAATACTTGCGAAAGTATAAGGGAGATTTCAAACTGGCGCCGTGTGAAATCCGGATGACGTAGATGCACAGACCATGCTCATTTTCGTCCACTGGAATGGCCTACCTTGATTAGTGGTACCATGATGTGGAGAGCTCAACCTTAATCTTCGTCATGTGTAATGGAAGTTACGAAGAGCATTTACATGTTTATTAAAACTTGCATGCCACACAGTTACATGCGTAAATGGAATCTGAAGAGGCAATTAACTACTCGCATTGACTATATTCTCAAAGAGAAAAATCGATTGCCTGGACTAACATTCGATTTTTGAGTAAAAGAATAATTTTTTTATCGTAGCCGCTATCATAAATGTTTCCTCCCCATTTGGAACATTGGGACTATGCGTCTTTGAATTTATACGTGATATTTTTCCCATAAATAGCTTAATAGCTCCCTCTTAGAAACAGTATTTACTTAGAAGTTGGATTGAAATAGCTCTGTAACCCAATAATTCTACTGTTAGAATGCTTTGAAACCAACTTCCATCCACTCAACCATAGAATTCAGCAATCGCTCAATTTTTGTTTCCCATTAGAAATTACTAGGGATTAAATATGCTGCCTGCCAGACAGAAGCATCTTTTCTCCAAACAATGTTAAGACTTGGTCCAACTTTGTCTCATCAGCGTATGTTACGCTGCAACTTTCTACTTCATAATTAAAAAACCTTTGGTCGAGAGGTAGTGACTAGAGATAGGCGCCGCACCAGTTACGCCACGCCGCCAGCCATGCAAGGCATTCCACCGCCACTGAGGTAAAAACTACAGTTGTGCAGCATGGCTTGGATTTTAACCCTATGAAACTCGCAAGGCTCACCTAGAGTTTATGACCGTAATATTTCCAGTGGTAGGTCACTATGACGCTAAGATTCTTTGCTCCTTTTCCTTATGCTTTTAGTAACATTTTACATTTACAAATTATCTCATACACTCACTCGCCAGGCTGGAATAGGATATTTTGTTTCACATGCACGCGGCCCGAGCCCCTCAGGCCAGACGCGAGTGCTCGCATTACTTTTTTGATTACCTGTATTAGAATTTTATTTTACGCTTATTGTGTTTGTAGACAAAATGTATGGTATTGTAGCCAGTTTAAAAGACCTTTGTATTCTCCTCACAACTCTGCCTAATATTTCGAAGGACACAATCAATCAGACTGGTGTATCATTTCATGTAAGGCACTCATTGATCACTTGTAATTAGATAAGTGCATATTTTATAGTCATTATTATAAAATTTTACGACTTTCAACGCACTACCTAGAGTATTTAGGCATTTTGTTCATCTTTAAGTAATGGCAAAGAAAATGAATTGCGATCCAAATACACCAGTAGACGTTAAAGAGATCACGCGGCTTCTTACTCAATGTTTAGAATCATCTGAACCGGAGTCGCCTGATGCGGAATTGGAAAATGAGGAGGATAATGTCGAGCAAAGGGAAGGCAGCTCTGAGACTGAACAGGAAATTGAAAGCAGTGAGAACAATTATAGTGACTCATATTGACCAGTGCTTCTGCTCAACTACTAGGTAAAGACAAAGTAATAAAGTGGGTGACCTCTGCAACACCTAAAAACCTAGGGTAAGAGGTCAAGCTAAAAATGCTGATTCTGTTATGTCTTGTTGGCAATAGTATTTTGATAGTGAAATGCTGAGAACCGTTGTAGAAAATACTAATGTTCAAATTCAATCCATTCGAGATCGATATAGTGAAGATCAAGATCCTAAGGAGATACATAGATGTTGAAATTTGGACATTATTTGGCCTTCTATATTTAGCTGGTGTTCGTAAAATGAATTGTCTAAACTCTGCTGGCATTTGAGCTTCTGATAAGACAGGGATAGAGATATTTCCAGTTGTTATACCAAGAAGAAGTTTTCATTTTTTGATAAAATACTTACGTTTGGACGAGAGGTATACCAGGCAAGACAGAAAAAAATTGATAGGCTAGCTCCAATTCGTGAGATATTTGAGAAATTTGTCAGCAATTGCAAAAGTACTTATAATCTTAGTAAATTCACTACTGTTGAAGAAGGTTTGAAAAAGGAAGGAAGAAAACTTGAAGGTTATGGAGGTCGTTGCACATTCAGGCATTACATCTCAAGTAGGGATGAGTGGATTCCACTTTTTTTCAATTCCGATTCTTTCAAATCGATTCTCGATTCTTATTCCATCGAGTCTTATTCCTAATAACAGACAGTGGGATATTGATATAACAGTAGAGTATGACTATTATTTAAATTTAAGCATTGGCTGAAATAAAATAACAAAGACAATTAAGTCGCTCAAAAAGTATATTTATTAACAAATAGTAAATATATTCTCAGCTTATTGAGGTAGTACATAAAAAGTACAAATTGATAGCCGACACCTAAAATTACTGAGGCAAATATAGTGTGAGAGATGAAATTTGATAGGAATATTTATCTATCTGGATTCGATGGAATCGGAATCAACTTTAGGCGATCGATTCTCAAAACCAATTCTAATCCTCAGAATCGGTGGAATCAAGAATCGACATTTGGATTCGACTCATCCTTGATCCCAAGTAAGCCAAATAAGTACGGGATTAAAATTTTTGCATTGGTAGATGCTAGGGTTTTTTATGCTTTAAACTTAGAAATATATACTGGAAAGCAACCCGATGGACTGTATTCGCTCAGCAACTCCTAATGTTGTGAAGAGGTTATTACTCATGCATTCTTTGCCAATTCATGGGATGGGTTACCATTCTAAGGAAAATAAAAATACAAAACTGATTTATTCACATGCATTTCTATGGACACGTACATTAAATTAAGTGAAAATTTTAGTTCGACTTGGGAAATTCATTCTTAAGAGTAGAGTCGAATATGAGTGACGACGATGCAGTATTTAAAATAATCCTGTACATTTTTGCCAGTTGTAATAAAATGCTCTGAGTTTTTCCAGTTATTCACAATTTTCCTCTCGTATACGATATGACGTCAACATGCCGCGCCTCCGACCAAAATCTAGATGGTGCCCATCTCTAGTAGTGACTCAATCAAAATAATTTCCCTGGGCAGCTTTCAAATATCAACTCCTTAAATCATCATAGTCGTTTGGTGGAGTATGTTGTTTACAATGCATTTGGAAAATGGAGCATTGGCCACTGGGGTTCACATCGCACGTTTTCTGCCATGGTCATTCTAGGAAGATGTGATTAAGGCAGGGTAAATACATTCATAAATTTTCCCTGCTCGTAAATTCACAGATTCTTTGCATTTCATTCACCTTACAGAACTCTACAACGACACGGGAAGAACTCCATTTTTCTAAAGACATCCATCTAAATTCTATGGACATCCTCCCTCAATGACATTGTTATCGTCCTGATGAGTATAAGTAAAAAAGAAATAGCTGCAGATGTAGGAATATATGGCGATCAGCTTTGAATATCGGTAACATTCCTTTCGTAATCTTTATAAAAAAGGGTATGGCAAAGAAAAAACCAACTACTTCAGCGTCATATCGAAACAGAATATTCATATTCAAAGTAATTATAAATGGGAAATATTTCCCAATGGAAATGGTTGGATAGAAAAACCTCAAGCCAGCCCTCGGTTGCGGCGGGGTAAAGTCCTTGCCTGTCAAACCGAAGGTCGTGGGTTCGAGTCCCGCCTGGGTAGGATATTTACACCTCCCTGGGCATGGTTGTTGTGTTTGTCCATTTATTAAGTATCACGTAATTGGCTTCAGCTGTTAGATACAAAGAAATTATTATTATTATTCAATAAATCCTGGTTTTATTTAAACAAGTCCCATTGATTCAATCGTCATACCTTTCCGATAACATATGATTTCCGATAACAGCCTCCACTCCATCACCCAAAATCAATTCTGTTGAGGCAACACCCTGTCGGCCCAATAAATACATTTCTGGGAGAGCAATAAACATTCCACACAAAAGAAAGCCCTTTCCACAATCTCGGATTGAGGAAAGGCTCCACTCTTCTGAAAGTGACCTAAACAGGGCTGTGGTTTCTTTCTCAGCTGGGAGTGGGCACTACGGAGTAGTGCTGTTTTTTAGGTGTTTCCAATCATTCGGGTTGTTTTGGACTTCTGTTTCCTCATTATTGAAGGAGAAAGGGGGAAGAACTGCTAAGTTAAACAATGACAAGTGCCTCGTTCGCAACAGCTTGAAGGCACTGAGAGGATATGTCCATCCAAGGTGATAAAATACTGCTTTCTCTAACATCACATTGCCTATCTCTGGTCTTCATCGTCATATATCTTTCTGTGATAATTTTCTCATTGTATTCTTAAACGTTAAAAAGTATTTATGAGCTGATGTTATACGTATTGCATTTTATTTTGATATACGAAAGACCTCCGTCACACCACCAAAAGCGCATAGATAAATTTGCTTGTACACAAAAGCAGAAGCAAAAGCATAAGCAGATGAATCATCCTGGTTTTCTGAGTTACAGAATAGCTTATTCAATAAACAGTAATGGTAATTTGAGAGGAAGTTTCCAAGGATAGGGTAGAGAGGAAAGTAGTTTGAGACAACGTTAAAGTCTGTCTCATATATACAATGTCATGTCTCTGTATAGGGAAACCCGATACTATGACATTTCGATATGGTGTAGTGAAAAATGTGGACCCAGCATCTTAACACTTTGATGTCGTGAAATTTTCTTTACATTAGAATTGTATGTTCATTCCAAACCTTCTGATTGCTTATACAATTATATACAATATTCATACAATATCTGCATTTATTAAATCAATAGTTTTTCTAATTTCATTTGGCTTACAGTGACAATAGATTTGCAGGTCATCTGCATAAAAAATGTACTTGCAGTATTTGATATTTCCGCACTGGTCATACCCTCGAGTGACCCTCTGTGTCCCCCTTCCCTGCTCAAGCCTATCCGCTCTACGGGTGGGCACAAGCCATCCCCCTCACACCGAAGCCTCCCGTGCCCACCCTCCAGAAGATCAGGCCCCTTCGTATCCCCCCCTCCTCCCACCTCCATCAACACTAGGACAGGATGCGATATCCCCAGCTGACTATGCAGACCCCCCATACCAACTCTAGGGTCCTTTAAGAAGTGCCTCCCACTCTCAAGGAATCTGTGCATGCCAATGGGTCTAACACAGCAAAATATAGATTTGTGGGCATATCTTGATTTATGATCAAAGCCCCCAATCTCCAGAGTCAAGTCCTCCCTCTCCACTGACACAGCCGGTTGAGGTAATGGAGGAGGAAGACAAAATGTGACTACATTAGAATCTCGATTTTACGTAATCCGATTTTATGTCAAATTTGATTTTACACAAATGAATGCACAGTCCCGGCTGATTGCTTAAGTATTCTTATGGAATTATTATTTGATTTTACATAAATTCAATATAACGATTTAACATAAGGCTATTTGGTCCCCAGTGGAGATATCAATTCGATTTTACAAAACGAACAGCAGAACTTAATGAAACCTAAGAAAATTGGGCAGATTCTTGCCTACCTGTGAAATATAACTGTAACAAATCATTGCACAGCATTTTAATAGTATATATTGTTGTTTTACTTTCCCATCTTTCGGCACAAAAAGTTATGGATTCCCAGTCCCTCCTTGTTCACGCTCGGAAAATAGCACCGGCATGCTCTCGCATAGCTGCTTTACAACCTTGAGCTAGGAACCCCTTCAGCTGTTTCGAGTGACGAGATCAAACTCGCTCTTGGGCCACCCACAAACACGCTTGTCATCATACAGGCGCTTGTACTTGAGCGGAACAAAAGTACTGATGTTTGTCCTTGACGGACAACAACTGACGAGGCAATTGGGGAAGATAGCTGTCATTAAAAAATTGTAGTATTGTATAAAACATCAAAACAGATGGCATCACATGGATCAAACTTGCAAAACAGTTGGCAATTAAGAATTTCCCGTACAAGCATGTTCACTTATTCTGTTCCAAATGTATTGGATAAGTCTGTTTCGGTTGCATTGTCCATACTTTCCCAGTCTAGAGCTTTTGGCAGAAGTAGATGCACAGTTTGGGTTAGCTAAAAATTAAATAAATTGAATTTAAGAACCAAGCAATATTAAAAGGATTGTGATCACAATTTAATTCAAGACAAAGAAATGACGATTTCAAGGAACAGGATACTGCGCTAAAATCATGCTTGCTCACTGTTGGCATAGAAACTGCTACGGTGAATTGCTGGCCATTAAAAAATAGAGGCACTCCGGGATTGCCGACAGAAGTGAAAACTTGAAATAACGTGAGCATTTTTGAATGTAGGGAATAATTTCTAATGAAGTGTTTTATTAATCAGTAGAAAGTAGTTTCATGCATATAATAAATTAAATATTCATTTATTGCGCTATTGTACACAATTATTTTACATAAAAATTGTACACTTCAGAATAATCAACTTTCATCCATTATTTCAACAACTCTTTCATCATCACCGCCATCATCATCGGCAATATCTAAAACTGATACAATAGGCTTATGGTAACTAAAGTAAGAAACGAATAATTTTGATTCGAATTTGCTTAAATGTCTTGTAAATACTGCATCAATAGTAGTTTTATATTTCGTTGTGCCAAGATTGCGATCATTAGACATCGTTAAACCAAACTCACTATTTAAAAATTCAATCAATGGTAGATTTTTATCGTCTGCAAAGTTTATGTTGAAATCTCCACTCAAAATCATTGGCAAATCATCAAATCTTTTCCCAATTTTTTGTTCAAGCAATGCAGATGCATCATGAGAAAATTGAAAGTATACATTATTTAAAAGCTATACGTATAAAATAAGCAGTATATCTCAATTAACCTGACTATGTACAATTAAAGATATTAAAAACAATTTTTCTGTGCATATAATTTGGAAATTTCACTTTATTTTATAAAATTATAATAAAATCATTTTTGAATTTACCGCGTAAATTTTAAAAAATTAACAAATGTATATTTTGAATATTTCAAATTTACCGCATAATACAAATTTTTCTATATATCGTAATACAAAATTAACAATTTTAAAAAATTCCAATAAAAACATACATTTTGAATTTACCGCGCATAATTTGTTCTGTGTTTCTGGATTTGAAAGCACAGAAGGCGCGCATGCGCTACATAACAGTTCACGAGACAGCTGTCTATATGTATATGTATACACTAGCGATAAAAAAATTTTCTCCACGTGTTTCCTTTTTTATATTTCTACAATATATAATTGTAAACACTTCACATTTATAAATTAATTTTATGGCACAACATTCGAATAAGCTACTCAAATTGAACGTATTAAAAGAAATTGAGTTATATTGTACTAACCTTCACTATTCTTGTATCGAGTACACTCTCCTGCACGAGTATGGACTATTATATTATCCGGCACAATATTTGTAGCAACCCAAATTGAATGAACTAAACTGTATATTAGATATATATAATGTAATATGAATAAAATTATAATATAGTTTATTTGACGGTGACGGTGACACGAGTTCAATGGTTTTTACCCATCCACAAGTACTGTGTATATAGCAAGTATACTGTGTATATACAGAATATACAATTATACATATATTTAGCAGCAGTGACGGTGACGCGAGTCCAATGGCTTTTACCCATCCACAAAAGTGTATATCCAGAATATACAATTACACATATATTTAGTAGCGGTGATGGTGACGGTGACGGTGATGCGAGTCCAATGGTTTGTACCCATCCACAAGTACTGTGTATATAGCGAGTATACTGTGTATATACAGAATATACATAATTATACATATATGTAGTAGCGGTGACGGTGACGCGAGTCCAATGTCTTTTACCCATCTACGAAAGTGCTCAACGCGACATAAGAAGTTTTTACTTCAAGAACTTTGGTTTTCACGACTCAGTGAAGTAAAAATTGGGCGTCAATCTAAGTTCCAATCATAGGAGCTTAATTTACAAAGATCATAATGTAAAAACTTCGTTTTTTCACTCATTTGGAGACCATTTAATTCAAACCACTGTCTTAGAAATTCTAAGTCTTCTTTTATGCTATTTTCAACACACTCCAAGTTGGCTGACGCATAATTTATGGCTATATCATCGGCAAAAACAGTTACACTTCCTCTAAATGCGTGATTACATAGATCATTTATGTATACTAGAAACAATAAAGGACCCAACACGGATCCTTGTGGCACACCTGTATTTATAAATTCATAACTACTCATTTTATCACCAACTTTAACACATTGTTGTCGCATGGACAGATAGCTTTTAAACCAACCCAATATTACACCTCGTACACCAGCATGTTCCAGTTTCTGTAATAATATCTCATGATTCAGGGAGTCAAAGGCCTTCTTTATGTCAATAAACAAGGTTACAACCCGATTGTTAGAATTAATCTCTGAGAATACATAAGACATGCATTTCTCAAGTGCATCTTCAGCACCTTTGCCTGGTCGAAAACCGAATTGGTTTATACTAAAAAATTTATGCTTATCAAGAAACTTAATTAAGCGGACTTTCGCCAGTTTTTCCATAACCTTTGAAAAAATTGATAAAAGAGAAATTGGCCTGTAGTTTTCTTTGTTCAAATGACTGCCTTTTTTAAACACTGGTATTACTATTGCTTTTTTTAACACAAGAGGAAACTCGCCTTTAGTGAAACCAACATTAATCAAATGCGTAAGTACAGGAGCTATTTCTTTAATTACAGATTTTAATAGACGCGTTGTTATACCATCAACTCCTGGAGATTTACGATGAGGAAGCGAATTAACCAATAATATGTGAACATGAATTTACCAATAAACTGAGAGGATGGTTGTTTAATCATAGGAAGATTGAGTTTTTGTTGTGACCGTTGTGTGATTGATTTTCTGGTGCTTTTGTTCCCCTTTGTTTCCACTGGTGTGTTGATTATATGTTTGATTGTTGTTTCCTTATTACTGTGTTCTTGTTGTTTTGTTTTGTGTTTCTATTTGATTATATTCTGTGTTTCAAAAGGTTATTTTATTTTCTCAAATGTACATGGGCATATGTTCTTATGAGGTCTCAAATAAGAGCCATTTTTGCTTTAATATTATTTTTGATATGCACTGCTAAGCACTGCCTTATTTTTATTTAATGGCAACCCCTATATAGCAGTTAATCTTTAGGGGTGCCTAATTTCACTGTATTAATTATGTATTTTGTGTAATATTATTTGCGGTGAAATAAATGTCTCTTTATCTTTATATTAATTCTTTTGGGATTACAGGTTCAAAGTAAAAGGATGCTGGTTCATTTGAGATTAAACAAGGATTCGAGAAGGAGCCAGGAACATGACTATCATGATGGAATTGAGCAGAATTGAAGACTGTATAAAATGATTATTGAATTCATTGGCCAATTCGGTCGGTTGGATCATCTATTATTTTACCGTTCATATTCAGTTGCAGACTCTCTCTCTGTTTGCTTTCTCCCCGACCAGCTCTTTAAACACTTTCCATTGTTCAGTATAATTATCTTGGAATTTATGAAACTCTTTAACGTAATAATTATTTGCGGCTTCTTTAACTTTTTTTCTCAATTGATTCCTGCATTTTGTAAATGCATTTCTTAGTGATAAATTACTTGGATATCGTTTGGATTTTTTAAGTAGATAATTCTTCCTCTTAATGGATTGTAACAGCCCTTCTGTCATCCAAGGTTTAAGAGGTAACAATTTTTGCTCAACAGTGATTGTGAATCTAACTTTATCCAGGCAACCATTGAGCAGATCAATCATCAAATCAAACGCATTTGAGGTGTTTGCTTCTTCATACACAGGTGTCCAATCTATGTTTCCCACACACTCATACAACATATTTTGATCAATCTTTGACTCATTAAATATTCGTTGTCCCTTTTTTAAGCAATATGTATAATTAAAATTTAATCTAATGCTCAAGGTTGTCATTGAATGGTCTGATATACCTAAGTGTAATACATCTGCAGAGAGGTCAAATTTGGATGAATTAAACAGTCGTACAAAAATATGATCAATGCATGTAGCAGAAATATTTGTAATTCGCGCCGGTTGTCTAATATAGCAACAAAATCCGTATGAGCTCAATATATTACAGTAATGATCAGAATCATTATTAAGCTCTAAGATATTAATATTCATATCGCCAACTACCATTAAATTATTTTTTAAACGGGTCAAAATAGACTCGAGGTCACTAAAAAAATTTACAGGTTTATTATTTGTGTCTGTAAACACCAAGTAATTGAAGATCAATAAAATCACTTTTTATGTTTAACAATATACAATCAGCCAATACAACAATAAATGCGTATGTTAAGCCTAAATCAGTAATTTTCGACAGAAAATATTTGGCCAAGAGATATGGGCCTATATTGGACTATAAGGGCCAAAAAATTCTATAATCTGGAGTGATCCTTTATCTTTGAATGCAGACCTTAACCACTTCCCTGACGTGCCCGGAAATATTCAGGCACGGCGGCCGTAGCGTTCCCTGACACCCCTATATTTCAGGGCAAGTCTACAATGGCCGTATCTTTTCCTTTTCGCCCAGATATTTCCGACCGATGCTAGTAGTAAACGTCTCGAGGGCTGTAGATGGCATAGACTCGTGCCATATGGGTCGTATTTTTCAAATAGTGATTTCTGATGCTCGAGCAGCAATATCTTTTGGTAATAGTTATGGCTAATTTAAGAGAAACACTCTTAAATTATGAATAACTTCCACGATACCTCGCCTGAATCTGTTGAATTTAATAGTTATAGCGGTCCGAAGGTTGTACATTTTTGTCCCAGTAGTTAGTTACACTCATATTGACTTCTTTTTGATTTTATTACCATTCCAAACCATTTATTGATAAAACTAATGCATAGATATGTCTGGCGTTATTTTCTTTACGATACATAAGGTGCAAATTATTAATTTTTACGAAAACTATATATAGCATTAGGATAAAAAAACTGCCTTTTTGCCTGAAAAACCTTTCTATCACAGTAAATAAATTTGGAAATATTTATTTACGTATTTAATTTCTCTTTCTCTCTTTCTTTTGCTGCCTATGACCACTCAATTATATTTTTTTCCATCAAAATCTTTGGCAATTGAAATCTTTTTATGGTATTTTGGCATTTGAAAAATGGCGACTTCACAAACATTGTAATTGTCACCACTCTGGTGTGTTTCAATGTAGTTAGAAGAAATATATCTCTATAAATTGATGAATCTTTCTATGCTTCGTGTGAATTTTTATGCATCTCCTGTTCTATTTTATTTATTCGCAAATTCTCCTTCGTAAAAGTGTTTTTTTACGTTAGGGAATATGCATTGTGGTGCGCAATACGCATGCAAAATAAGTGGTCAAATGATTTTTGCATGAAGAGCTCAAGGGTAAAAATAAATCAAAACTAAGCGATTTGGCATCTAAACACACAGTGGGATCGTGTTTGTTCTTTATTTTAGGATATTTTGCATTTCTCCCCTCAGAATGACTAGTTTGGTGCTATTGTGAACACAAAAATAGTATTACCCTAGGCGTTCCAGCAAATGAAAAGCCTTCCCAGCAAAGCTTTCCCGACGTCAAAATGCCATTATGTGAAAGACGCCCGGGGCCACGGACTACCGCACGTGCATAATCTGTCCCATTTTTGTGAGAAATAGAAGGGACAAGTTGCAGAAATTTTTATGATGGGTAAAGGACACGACTTGGCACATGAGTGTGAAATCCCTTCCACATGGAGGTTGGGACCCGTTGTCATTCGACGAATGGACGTCAGTCAGTCTTTCTGGCACCCGAGTCGGGATTGACCTTGTTTAGTATAATTCAACCAAGTGCCTTAGCCAGAAGAGGGATAACAAGTAATTCTCAGAGTGTGTGGAAGAGTAATTTGGGCATTAAAGAGAGCATCTGGGCATTTGAGAGAGGAAAGGTGGTAGAAGATGGTAAATAAAGGTTTTGGAAGAAGAGACCTGCCAGGGTGTGATTCGATTGAAGGGTGAAGAGAAGATTGGACAGTCCACCCGTCAGAGGTGATTGTTCCTTCTCTTCATCAGCACATTTTCATGCATGGTAAACCTGGGGCCCAAGTCTGTAACTTTGAGTGCTTCAGATGGGAGAAAGAGTTCTCTCCTGTAATTATCTCCCATCCCAAGTCTCAAACTGGGTGGAGAATACTCAGCTGCCTGAACCGGATGGAGAAAAGTCGGTGTATGAAAAATTCTGACGCCAACACTGATTATGGGCCGAATTTCTGTGACCTACTTCTGAGAGCCAATGAAATTGCTCGTACCTTTTCATGCTGGCGGGAGCACTGTGGTCGTTCTGCTTTGTTTATAAATAGTATGAAGGCGAAGGCGTTTCAGTTATGCTTTACGATGATTTATATCTCGCTAATCGTGCATATCATGATATATCGGAAGAAAGACGTTTGCTTCACACTGGTTGGGAAAATTTCATTGGAATTACATTCACCGAAAGAATGATGCATGAATATATCTATTGAATAATTGTCTAACATATAATGCGACTAGTGAGCACATTTCTTCAGTGAGTTATTTATGATAAGTGGATGATTGAATACAGAGTAATATCCGTCAGTTGCACAACGTTTCACAAACATTAAGGCCCTGCTTTCCTCGCGCCCATTCATATAGTGCCCCCCAAAATCTGCCAGTTGTCACGGGTGCGTATCTACACTCGCTGCTGTGGGGACGTATGAAGCAGATCACTTCACACAGGGCAGGACAAGCGATATGAGGAGGAATGACGCCTACTTTTGCCATACGCCCAACGCCCATTATTATGCGGTGCATCGTTATTTTTCCGATTTTCGTTACCTAGTGGAATCATAAAAATGTTAAAGTGATGTAATTTTTTTTCGATGACTTAATAAAACTTATTTTTTCATTTACAGTGCATTGAATCAATGTGTGAACCTTAGTGATAATTTCCACATAAAACTTAGTAAACAACAGGATGCTTCAAAACAATACCCTACTCAAACATCATGATCGAGGTGCGTTCAAAGTAAGTCGAGAACGTGATTTTTTGCTGCTTTATTTCCGCATTCCGACCACTATAAGGCGCAGCGGTGTATTACCGCCTTCAGAAAGTTAGTTGAGGTAGGTTTATGGCAAACGTGCTAAACAAATGAAATCATCATGGAGTACCATTTACTAAAAAGATGTTTATTCACGAAAAATTACATTATTGCCAGCATTTTCTTCACATTTACCTTTGAGATTCCTTTTTATTTACAAGTCCCTTTGAGCTTGTATGATATATTCAGGATCACGTATTTCCATTGACCTACTGCATCAATTATTTTTGGCAGTAGGCAACTTTAATAAAAATTTTCTAATTTTGGAAACATTTCTGTCAACCAGAAAACATCGTCTCTGAGCACTTTTCCATATTTCATCCCTTTCGGTGTCCACAAAACAAGATTAAAATATTTTCGTTCAGTGATATGGAGTTGCCCTTGGATTTGGTAATGGAATATGTGCCGCTTTTTAATGCCAATCACTTTCTTACTTTTATTCATTAGTCAAAATGTAAATTTCTTGGATTCAATTGCCTCATTTGAAGTTAAATTTCTAGCAGAATATGGGCACTTAATTCCCACTAGACCATCGTTTCCAATTAAGCCATCAGGGGATGCGGCAAAACACGAATGCTCTCTGTCGACAATGAGTCCACAATCGTCGATTTTCCAGCCAAATCTTTCTCTAATCTCTGCTTTGGCAACGATTTCTTTTTCCCATCCATATGCACACGCTTCGTTGTCCGTAAATTATTTGTTTCACCAAATTTTTACAGCTGGTGTGGGGAAGCAAGTTGTGAACCTTTCCGAAAAAAGATGCCGTCAATAATTTCCTTCTAATCTCTCTCCATTCGCCACTCTCCCCCTGCATAACTGTGGCTCTTTCAATTCTTCTCCTATCTTCCTCTAAAGCAGGTAAGCTGGTCAAAAAATCCCTCTCAGCTTCTCAGCATTCATTCACTGACATATCAGGCCATTGTGCATTCTGTCCATAAGCACTGTCACCTCCAAACACACCCTTAAATAATGATTTTCAGCATCTTGGCTTGCCTTGCTTTCTCATCGTCGAAAACTGCAGTTTTTTTATACTCCATTGCTCCATTCTTTAACAGAATAACCCCGGACTCGAAAAAAAAACATTTTTTGTTGGTCTTGTAGGCTAGGTTCTTGGTATTATGACAAATGGTGGCTCCAGCACATCTCCCCTGGTAAGGTCTATGAAGAGCAAAGTTACCACGTTTTCCTCCAATCATTTTTGCCACAATTGAGTTGAACTGTTCTACGGGGTTATTGGCAACATCATACAATAAACTTCTGCTGTTGCGACTTAATGCTAGAAAATCACAATTAATTTGTTGAATATTGCACTTTCTCTGAGATCAGGATAAAGATTTGATTTTCCTTCCTCATATGCTCCTGCACAGAAGTAAATTGCACAACCGGAATGTTTGCCAAATACATGGTTTATGCTAGTCTAAATGTCCAATTTCAAAGATTCTATTCTAGATTGAAAGGATCCAGGCTGATATTTCCCAAATTTTATGGCTTTGATAATACCTCTCCTCAGACGAAGAACACTACTTCTCAGATTCTTTCGCAAGAGAATGGTACTTTTCTGCCCCGGTTTGTCACCTGCTACTGTGACATCCCTTAACTTCGCACAAAAATTCCTCAGCAGGTGATTCCGGCACTCTATTTTTTCTACCGTCAGGGTCCTATACGGACGAGAATCGAGGACATTCTTTTAAACATTGCTGTCACCATCCGCTATCAATTTTGCAAACCTTACGCCGTACAGTTCCTCGCTCTTTCTAAATCCCTCAACAATTACAGCTGCCTCCATACTCGTAGAACTTTGTGTATTTCCCCAATTTTTGAAGCAGACATGTTTCGGAGGTTTTTTATTATTTGCAGCGGATCTCATGCAAATAACGCAGTACCGGTTTTTCACTCCGAGGAAGATCAGCTTCTCTGTATAGTATCCAATGATTGCACCCTGAATATTTAATTTCGAGGATTAATATCAAACATAATTTATCAATGTACTTATTCTAAAACTTTGAAACGAAAATCAACTAACCAATCCGGAGGAGGAGTTATAGTTCGTCCAGTAGGACCTCTTGCACCAGCTTCCGTTGGCAATAACTGTTAATAAGGGGGTGCCATCGCTATCTATCTCACCCTTGGCTACTGCAAGTTCCGCCTCAGCCTTTACCGCAGATTCCATTTCTTCGTGCACTGAGGACTCCCGTGCATCGCATACAGCATCATGGTGTTTCTTGTAACACTTGAAGGACACGCATGGTATGTCTAGAGTGGAAATTATTTCTTCCAGCTGGCTATGGCCACCACCGGATGATACAATTCCAGTCACCACCACTGTGTTAACATCCATGGAAGAGTTATCACCGCCACTTTCCTCTGTCGAGATTCTCCGGACGATATTGCACATTCTGCATTTGAATGCAATAATGGATTTCAGACCTTCTCTCTTTTCCCAAATAACATCCATATCAGTAAGGGATTATCCAAAAGGCTTGTGGTCATTAATTTCTTTGATGGATACAAATATATGATTTATATTTACAATTCTTCTGCATGTAAAAAAGAATTCCCTGGCATTTTTGACTTCGGAACTGCACCGAATGAGAGGAGTACTATCCATGACATCTATACCAATACCAGCAATGCCATATCCTACAGGGTGTCTCTTCCCGAGTCATAGATTTAATGGCCTGCCCAACCTGTAATAGGGAATAGAAATGATTAGGCAATAATGGATTTACAATTCCAAAAACTGCTGTGTTTTACAATTTAGATGGACAAATTTCTCGAGGTTTTATCAGAATTGGATGAACAGAATCCTTTTTGCTCGAAGTTGCCTGTATAGACGGAAGAAAAGGAGTGTGTGACAATAGTTCTTTCGGAGGAAATCTAATAATTTTTTCGGTTTTATGATATATCATTTTATCCATTCATCATTCCATGGCAGTACATCAGAGGATATGAATATGCAAATGGTAAAGGAAGGGAATAGAGGCAAGGAATCAGGAGAGGATTCCAAAGTCTCGCACATGTACTATTGTTTATTTATTTATTTATTTATTTAATAAAATTGTTCACATACAGCATTAGCGCCAATTTATGGTAAACATACAACAACAAAAAAAGAAAGAGGACAAAAACACAATAACAGCATAACAATAAGCAACGAGAGCCCAACATGGAAAGGGGAAAATATTTAATTTGTTGACAGGTGGGATATCACTTGGGTGGTGAAAAGGTTACATGGTAAATAAAAAGGATCGATAGTGTGGGGGAGTGAATTCAGAAGTGATGGGAGGCGAAATAAAGGTGAGCGCTTGGTGAGAGATATCCTTGGAATAGGCAGATGGAGTAGAGTATGGGTGCGGGTGGATCGAGTTGGTATCCTGAAGTTGAAGAGAGAAAGCAGTTCAGGGCAATCAATGGTCGAGTTAAGGGTGTTGTGGAGGAGTTTTAAATCCATTTTAAGTCTGTGGTTTTCAAGGTTATAAATGGAAAGAGAGGATAGCACAGCATTTGAGGACATATTACGGAAATGTGGGACTCTGTGCTTGACTATTTTGGCAAAGAAGTGAGAGATGCAATTGAGGGATTTTAGATTTGTTGGGGCTGACATAGACCAAATTGGGGAACAATATGATACTATGGGAAGGACAATATCAGGAGTCTTAAAAACAGGAGGGCATGTATGAAGCAGTGTATGGGGGTAAATGACATAGACCAAATTGGGGAACAATATGATACTATGGGAAGGACAATTGTTGAGTAGTAGGAATGGAGTGCTATTGGATCTTTAATTTCTGTGAAGCGGTAAAGGAGGCCTAATAGGGACATCGCTTTATTTTTTACAGTCTGAATGTGGTCGGAGTAATTTAGCTTTTGATCGGTTAAAACGCCTAGGTCTTTCATGGTTGTCACTTTGTTTAAGGGAGTTGAGTTAATTGTGTAGTTGAAAGTCAGGGGTTTTGTTTTCAGAGCAAGAGTCATGATGCTGCATTTTCCAGGGTTTAGGTTAAGTTTCCAGGTATCACACCACAGGGAAGTTTGATTTAAGGCAAGTTGAAGTTGAATACAGTCAGAAATATTATTAATTTGCTTGTAAATCTTGCAATCATCAGCATAGAGAAGGCAATGAACTTGGGAGGAAAGGAGCTGAGAAGGAAGATCATTAATGAATAAATTGAATAGATATGGCCCAAGGACACTGCCCTGGGGAACTCCAGACGTTACAGGAGACCAAGAGGAAGAAGCACCGGCCAGTATTACACGCTAGGTTCTGTTGGTGAGAAAGCTAGAAAGAAGGCTGAGGAACATACCATGTATGCCAAACTGTTGGCTGAGTTTATGAAGGAGGAGTGGATGATGGATGGCGTCGAAAGCCTTGGAGAAGCCAAGGTAGATGGCATCAAGTTGAGTTGATTTGTCTATTGCCATGACGGTGTGGTGCTGAAAGACGGCAAGATTTGTTAGGCATGATCTTCCTGGGAGGAAACCATGTTACTGGGAAGATAAAAAGGGAGAGGTGAAATAGTAAATCCTGTTGAGAATAATACGCTAACAAACGGAAGACAGGATCGGAAGCAATGAGATTGGGCGATAGTTTGAGACATCATTCTTGGGACCAGCTTTATGTATCGGAATGACGTTGGCGCATTTCCATTGAGGAGGGAAGGTTCCTAAGGAAAAACAGCGATTGAACAAGAGGGCTAACGGTTGTGAGAGGGATGAAGCGCAATTGCGTATAAATTTAGGGTTGAGACCATCAGGGCCAGGTGAGTGGTGGAGGGGTATTTTGCAGAGATATTGAAATACCTCCCAGGAATCCGTTTGTATGTTGGATAGGGAATGATTTGAATCAGGAAGGAGGGAATGGATAGGGGTGATACTATGATTGGAAGCATGCTGCAGGCAATCGGAAAAGAATTTTAGGAGGAGGTTAGGTCTCTCTGATCCGGCGGCATTTTTGGTACCATAGGAGAGTGCTTCAGGAATTTGAGGACGATTACAGCGTTGGTTGATAAAGGACCAGAATTTTTTGGGGCTGGAGGAAATATTTGAGGAGACAGTCTGCGCGTAGTTTTCGTAGTCATGACGGATGAGGAATTTGTATCGGTGAAGATCAACGAAGGATCGGTGCGTTTCCTCATTTGGGACGGCCTTGTGGAGGTACCAAGCGTAATTTTTGTTTCCAAGAATGTGTATTGTATCCTGTTTAAACCATGAGGGGAATTTTTTTGCCTTAGGCTTACCTAGAGGAACAAAGTCTTTTATGATGGCCTCAAGGACAGCGTGAAAGAAGTCCACTCCTTCTTCATGGGATAATGAGGATAGGACACTCCAGGGAATAAGGTCGAGGGAGCGGTTGACGTCTTCCCAGCGAACCTTCGACCAGGCATGAAAGGGTTTAAGTGGAGTGGGGGAAGCCTCGCGGGATTTCCACGAGCCACGGAAGAAGAAATGGGCATCAATGGACTGGTGGTCGGAGTTGAAGATATTTCGGCCGGGGGTGATCGCCCTGGGCGCAGCGGTGGAGAGGAGGTAGTCCAGGGTTGCCGTATCGCGGGTGCTCTCGAGAGAGTGTTGGGGGAGTTGAAGTGCATTTACAAAATGGTCAATGAAATATTTGTCATGGGCATTGAGTGGATGGCCGTTGGTGGGGGATTCCCAGCGAATGGATAAATTAAAATCACCCACAAGAATTACAGGTCCCAGGTTTATGGCCCGTAGCACGGAGTCGAGACAACTTTCCAGCACACTCAAGTCACTTGCAGGAGGACGGTAAAAACAGCCAACGAATAGTTTGGTGGCCTTAGAGGCTTTTACATGAGTTAGCGATATTTCACTCCACACAATTTCACTATTGGTCTCCAGGTCTTTTCTTCGTTTCGAAGGAAATGCAGATTTTATAGCGAGTAACACTCCGCCTCCTCTAGAATGACGATCTCGTCTATAAATCGAGTGAGAGCGCAAGAGGATCAGTTCACTGTCACTGAAAGATTAAGTCAGCCATGTCTCGGAGAGAGCTATTATATCAAATTTTGAGAGCTCATGGTCGTGGGAGTTGCACGTTGATATTTTGTTTTTTAAGCTCCGGACATTTTGGTAATACATGCTCAAAGAATGGCCAGGGTTAACACTCACATCACCTGAAAGGATCACAAGGAGTAGCAGGACGAGACCGTTCCCAGGGTTCGGCGTCGAGGCTGTCGGCAAGAGGCCGGCGGATCGCTGGGGCCTTGACGGCGAGGTGACGGGGTACTGCAGGCTGGCAGGCGATAGACCACACGACGCGAAGCCGGAAAATTTAAATTTTCTGTAGCTGAAACAGCTAATGGGAATCGGATCCACTTTTAAGTGGGGATATTCACCATGTATGTTCACACCCACACGGACAGAGATAAGCACAAGGAGGGCTGAACTTAACCCAAAAATATAGAAACCCACAAGAGAGAGAGAGACGCGTGTCTTCTCTCTGGTGGCCATGTTGGATATGTATAGTTTAATTCTCCTAAATGTTGCACAAATTGCACTTTGATTAGGAAAGTTCATCAGTACCCTCGAAATCAGCAATTAACAACCACATTAAATGCTTTATTTGCTCCAAAAATATGAAATACACTCGTTTTTTTCCGATCTGTTTGTCCGTGTATATGATGAAGAAGCGTAATTTTTACGATATTTATGTTAATGCTAATTGAAAGGTTTAAGAAAATTTACTCTCTGATATTGAATCATAAATGTTATTTATTTACATGCAGCTGGAATTGAGGCTCATTTCATTACACATGGAACCAGAACTGCCTTGAGTCTGAAGCCTCTCCTGGAAGTCGTACAGATGCTCCCTTTGGACACGGAGATATGATTCTTTTCACAGATCATGCTATTTTGACAATTAAATTTTTATGTATTCCCCTCATTGATTTGCTAGGGAAGGTTTGAACACGCTAGAACACGTGTTATCGTTTGCGTCGAGGATTTCAAACAAACAGTTTCAAGGGTTTGCTCTCTCGGCATCGTTAGAGGTTGATTTGTCACTACAATTCAGCTAACGCTGATGAAAAAGTAACCTTTTAGTTTCCCTATCAATAGACTACAAAATCTCTGTGGAGAATTCGTCAATCACATTTAATGGATCATTTCCAATCTCAAGTATTTAAAAGTTCCAATTCGGCATACAAAAATGTCTACAACTGTAATTTAGCTATCTGCTACAAGTTTTATCAATTTCCGACTACAACAGGCAGAAAGATATTGAAGTCAACAAGCAATGGTATTGATTGAACTCAATTGTAGCAATTTTTGCAATTTTGATTGATTTATCATTTCTTAGACAAGAAATTATAATGCATGGCTATATTTTGAAACAAATTCTTGTACTAATAATTCTGATTTATCCGGGCTTATTCCATCGTTTAACATAAGAGATCATATTTTTTTCCAAAATATACCCTGATTTTTCAGAGCCTTCCTCATTGGTATTCAATCTGGAGAGCGCTTCGGTCTGCAACATTTCTTGGTCCAGCGCTGGCCAAAACTCTTAATTGGTTGACTCCCAAACTGTTGGTCACTGTTTTGTTCATGTATTTACAGAACAGTAATTAGAGCAGTGAAGAAATATTTTTGCAGGAAGTGCGAGAATAGAAATGTATTAACTCCAATTCAGACATAGGAATATAATTTATAAATATTTTCTCGAGTATGTGCCTCTCTAACCATTTTCTATGATAAATAAAATCTCAACACTGACAAACAACTAGTCATTACCAACAATTTGGACTTTGGGAATCATTATAAAATATTTATCGACCTACCTTTGATCTTGAAACCATTTCTTAAGGTTCTGCCCCTTGATCCCCTTCCGATTTACTGATAATTGCAGCCGACCTTTAATGTTTCCTCTGCTGTAACAATAATCGTCAGACGACATCTCGAGAACTTCACACACCAGAGAAAAGTAGAAAAATATTCCCTAGTTTAATCGATTACTTGTAGTCAATAAAAGTCCGAGAATACGAGAATCGCAGTGGGTAATCGGATATCTGCAGGGAATTGCAAAATAATGATAGCAATTTTAAACTGTTCTTCAGGAGGAAGTAATCTTTATCCCACTGCAAAATAGATTTTGTTGCGAAGCTTCTTACGACCCTAGTGGATACCAATCCTGAGAGCCGCAAGCAAAACTTTCAATCTCTTGCCTCGAACCCCTTCCAACTACCTCCAATCTACCTCCCCCTAGGAGGCAACATTGCCAGCTCAGTGTCGTAGTGTGACATGGAGCGCCACTGGGCGAATGCGAACAAACTGCAAACTATATAGTCTCCTATGGCCCACCAAGCAGGGAAAAATATAGTTTTGCACATCTATAAAACTTAGAAATTATTAGGTAAATGCTTTGCATTGAAGGTCAAATTTATGCGAGAATTTAATACCAAAGAATCAATCTATGCTTGCCAGTTTACATCTTTCCGATTATCATCACCAAACTGGAGTAAAATAGAAATGTGCCGGCTCTAATTTGCAGAGCTTTTTTGGCAAATGTGGAATATCCAAGTTTTGCCAAAGAAATGCATAGTAAAAAGAGCCTTCTTTCCAAAGTTGAAGACCAAATTCGATTATCTTATGAGGTTGATGAGAAAATCTCTTTGAAAAATGGTCCAAATCACGGACCGGCAAAGCCGAGGGAGGAGGCGGCTTAATCTGCCACACCACTTGACTACACACATCAATTTGGCACTTCCAAACTATCATCGAACACTACGATAAGGCATATTATTGAACTATCTTGGCATCACACAGGCTGAACTTCATTGGAAGTGCATTTGTTGAAACAGCAATTCGTGGATATAATGCAACTGAATAACTGTGCACGTCATGCGACTAAAAAGCACATTTCTTAAATAGGTGACTTTATGATCATTGAAAAACTAATATTATCGAATACAGAGAAATAGTCATCAGCAGCACAAAGTTTCACCATCGCTAACATTAATCCGCCGAGCCTCTTTAGATTGGCATTTGTTGAAACAGCAATACATGGAAATAATTCTACTGAATAATTGTCTAAAATGCTATATGATTAATTAGCACATCCTTTAATGTGTTAGTTACAGCAAAATTGGATGGCTGAGAAGATTGAACACAGAGCAATACCCTTAAGTTGCAAAACGTTTCATAAACATTAATCTGCTCAACCACTTGATGGCACATAAATTTGGTATTTCAAAAATGTCATCCAACAGACTGCTTGCACTCATTAACACTGCATATCATCACAGCAAAGAGAAAAAGCATCACAGTCTGGGCTAACTTCATCAGAATAGCATTTGCCACAACAGCGAATGATTGATATAATTCTGAATAATGATTAACACTGGAATGCAATTAATGAACACATTTATTAAATGAATGACCTACATGAATAATGTATGGTTGAGAAGAATGAAACCGAATATTTGCTGTCGGTTGCACATTTCACCAGCTTAAATCAGTATCACCACTCGACAAGCGCATCAAATTCACAAGGTAATTCACAAGTAGCATCCAAAGATCAAGTAAACATTCTTATCAAACGTTAAATACCCAGCACAATTTGCATGAAATATCCTAAGTCTTACCACAGCACTGACACATTGTAAAACACACCGTTTTTAAATTGAAAGTTTCCAATGATTTTCACTTAAATTTTCAGGATTACATATCACACTAGCGCCAATCTGTCAGTAAAACTATAAAAAAATATAATTTGAAACACCAAGTTCCTAATTCCAAGTCCCTAGTTCCAGCATTTTGAATATTCATCGAGGTGCTAATGTTATTTTAGCCCATACAATGATTAGGATTATGACATGACACGCTGCAGCATCACTCTTATACAGTGATAAACCTGAAATTAGAGTTCAATCAACATACAGCTTGGAACATACGCGCAACAAGAATACCTAAAAAATGCCTTCAATTTGACAATGTAACAAGTGCACTGATCACTTCTCAACCTCGCATTAGTAGTGTAATTAACCCGGTAACGCCTGGAAAAACATTTTTCTTAGAATTCAGTGATAACCTAACATTTCAATGTAAATCATTTTCTGAGTTATTACGTCCAACTTTTATACTTAAAACATAGGTATTTATGGAGATACAGCTTGGTACCAAACGGTACCGCTGGGCGCTTGAGGGTATAAAATTTAACCGATATTGAGAATCTCCTGAAATTAAACTGTAGCTGTTGAAAATGCCTTGTATTTTATATTTTATTACCCAAATATTAATTTTTAACATAAAATGTCCATGAAAATCAATAAATATGTAAACAATTTATTGCCATCGTAAAAAAATCTAAAATTCAAATATAAATTTGTCCAAGGTAAAAAAAAGGCGCCAATAAATCACTGCCATACATGAAATGGTATAAACCAATCAATACATAATCCTAAATTCAACATTCTGTTCTTGTCCTACTGGTGCAATTTTCATGGGCACACCTTCGCCGCTGGGGAGTAGATTTCATGAGGTGGTTGTGCCCATCGTACCTTACTTCATTGGAGACACTGAAAAAAAGATCGACCAAAAGCAGTCAAATGCAATCTTTTGAAAATTAATATATTATCTGATGATGAGTTCACTCACGTCAGTTTGACTTCCTCTGGAAGCAGGTGCACATCCTACAGATTTTGTGGGGTCCTTGAATCTCTCCAGGTATGTCTGCACAACTGCCCGACGGAACTCTAGTTGGGTTATACCTCTTCCTGATTTTCTCATCAACAACCATGCATTGTGCATCATTGCATCCAGTATCCACGTAATAATGGACCACCACTATTTCTTTCCTCTGACACCTATATGATAAAGGGATATATTCCAGTCCATTCGAGTGGTGCCCCCCATAAATGCATTGTATTTCCCAAAAATATCAGGTTGTGGCACAAGGATTCTCTTTTTCTCACTTTTAGAGAATCTGCCAACACCAATTATCAGATTAATTCCGTGCCATGATTATATTGCTGACACTACTGCATTGTCCACCCACTTCACTACGGCAATGTTGTCATTCACGCATCTTCTAGCTTCAAAAGATCCTCGTTTCCTCTTGGCCATTTCCTTATTGGACTTCGGAGGGCAGTCTTTAGGTATTCTATTTTCCCTCACTGTGCCAGTTGCACCATAGTTCCTTCCACAGAGGTATTTCACCAAGCTGTAACTAGTAAAATAATTATCAAAATAGAACCGGTAAGGCAGTTCTTTCTCTTGTAGCTCATCTAACATTCCTAATGGAGGTGCTGCTGCCTTTCCAAATTCTTTTTCGTAACTTTCCACTTTCCTCAGATTATTTCCTTATTATAGATCAAAATTTACAAGGCAGATATCTGGGCTATTGAGACACCAAACTTTAAAGCCAAATCTTATTGGCTTCCTCCCGAAGAATTGCTTACATCGGTGTCTCCCCAAATATGATACCATTGACTCATAAAAACTCAAGCACTTCTTTTTTGAAATTCTTGCCAAATTTTTTCTTCGCCATGTCCATAAGAGGGGCGAATTTTCCACATTTTATCCGAGTCATCCAAAGCAGTATTGTCGCAACAATGAATAAATGTATTTATTAGTAAGAATCTGTCTCGTCTCATTGAATTATACACAAGCTCGTTTCTCATGTCATGTGCTGCCTCCCAATAGTGCCTTTTACTAGGAACCGTATTGTACCCACTAAGGAAGAGAATAACAACAAACACTTTCACTTCTTCAGGTGTTATATTTGGATTAGCACAGTTGCAGAACAGAGCATACTCATTCGATTCCAGCACTAGGAGAGAAATGATTTCATCAAAAAACTTAAAAAACTGTGGAAACTGGGAGTAATCAGGATTAGGGAAAATAATGTCGCGCACAGTAATTTCTTTATCATCCCAAACGGTGACTTGTTCCCGTATTTGAGGTCTCTTGCATGATTTACGGCTCAGACCAGGTTCACCACAAGCTTGGATATTCTCAGTTTTTCCTTGGGGCACATCACCATCTGCGTGTCCATCGTTTCGAACAACTACTTCAACTTTTGTGTGCAACTGATGTCCACTCAAGTTGTCCACAATTCCTCCACTGTCTTCATCCGCTGAATCTTCATCTGACCACACAGTTACCACCGGTGGTTCGATGTATATTTCGTCGAAATCAATGTTATCATCCTCTAAAATTTGCATAGTATTTTGAAGAGTCAGATCACTGAAATTGATATAGAAATTATTGTACTTCTAAGTAAAAAAAAATCTTTACAGAGATTTCAAAAATATGAGGTGGCGCTAACACATTTCATATAAGAAGAAAAAATATACTTACACTCGACGAAGATCCATCTCTGCCACTGTTGCCGTAGACATTGACTTCAAAGGCATCGAGCGACAAATGCTCTATGAACCATAACGGAGAAATGGCAAAGCTCATGCTGCTTTGAAAAGTGAGGGAGGACACATTTATTTGCAATGACAAACCTCGAGGGTGCAATAAACAGTGGTTCCCTGTTTAATCTGCCGGAAAAATTGTTGCCGTTGGTAATTAACCATCTTCAAAGTAGTTAAGCTATCAGTTCTCCCAATTATCTTTGACAATGCTCATGGCAATTCGGTGGTGGGAGTTGAGAAAAGGATGGAAATATGCCGTGGCCAACGGTTATGGAGAGACGGGAGACCGAGGGAATACAAAGGATTTAGTAGTCTTGTTGGAGGGTCTTGAGTCGCGTGTTCGTCACTTGCCGTCAGTCGTCTGAGAAGTTTCCCGTAGGCTACCACCACCCTACCGCTCTTCCTCATTCAGCACTCAGTCGCTTTCAGAAGAAAGGTTCACTTTTACAGCCTGACCACCCATCTCTTCCTAATCCGGGTGAAGGGCGTGCATTGGGAACCCAAAAAGGGTCCGTGCCTCTCGAGGAATGGGGACATCAATGAGCCGAGTGGCGTCAAACATCCACACGACTGAACTATGGACATTTTCGAGATGTACATACATAAAACTTACACTGTAATTATATATTAATAAAAATACATATTTACAATAACTATAATAACAATAAAATAAATAAATACATTGATAAAAAGTGTTAAAAATATAATATTGCAAAAATATCCGGTAGAAACACCAAAGCGGAAGAAATTCACATGTTAATGATCCCTGCATAAAAATAGCACAGGAAGCACCTAGCGGTACCATATGGTACCACAGAAATTCTACACATTGCAACTATTATATGAATACGTCTATATCCAAACCATCTTCTCTAGCTCATAGCAACATGTATTAAGAATATTTATTACTGGAAAAAATCGCCTAGATAAGGAAAAATATCGATAAATAATTAATAAATTGGAGTAAGTGCACGAAAAAAATCATTTTTTAGCGATCACTGAAAATTCTTTTACTTCAAACATCTGTATGCGCGGTAATTATGGTTCAATAAAAGCGAAATCTTCGAAATCATATGCTTCAACTTATGCAAATTAATGTGACGTAAAAAAAATTAGAAGGAATATAAAGAAATATAAATAAAATTAACTTTAGGAATACACTAACAAATGGTACCAAACGGTACTGCTAGGCGTTAACAGGTTAACATTAGCAGTCACACACTGAGAATATGCGAACAAATAGATGAGAGAACATGTAAAATCTACTTGTCCTCATTACTGTTCCAATTCTAAATCAACAGAATACAAATATTATACCCATGTTCGGGTTTATATGCAACAAATTCAGACTTAACTCATGTGGACTAAGTCTTTGCTGTTTTCCAAACAGAACTTAATCATCGCGAATACTCTCCTACGATTGGTTGAAAAGTAAAAACACTGTCCTAGTGCATAGTTTTCTCCTAGGAAGACTATTTACGTCGGCTTCAGCAGGCCGACATAAGTTTTCTACCCTCTGGAGCGCCGGAAGGCTCTTCGCTGAGCTTAGAGACTTGGATCAGGAGACATACTCTCCAGGTGCTTAGCGATCTCTTTCTCCCAGAGAACTAGTTACAGACTACGGATGAGAGAAAACGTTTGCAAGGGCGCCCCACGAATCTCTTTTCTCCCGTTTTCGGGAGTAAACCAAGTTACAGACTTGGGCCCCTGGATTTAAGGATCGCAAATTTTTTTTGGAGTTAGTGGCAACTATGGGTATCCCAATTCTATTTTCTATGTCATTTTATTAAATGTCATTTTTCCATACCTAAGCTTGAGTAACAATTTGATCAGCCACCAATCCAAGTGTATGGGTGCAAGTATGGTATGTGGCCTTGCAGGTGAGTTTTAACCAAAAGAGAATATTTTACATCATCACAATGCTACCAAGTTATAACAAAAATAGCCACATGTGTATTAGGAGAAATAATGGCTTAAGCAACCTTTTTTCCCATCATTCAAGGTCTGAGTGTTATTAAGAGTTATGCATTAAAATGACTGGGTGAATTGGGTAGATGTTAGAGAAGAAAGTACAATCATTTATGGATTTCACTCATTTAAAGCGTCACTTCTGGTTCCCCTTTTGGGAGAGGCTATACAGAGCTGCCACCCTCACAAGCTCATTGCATATATACACTACAGTAACACTGATATGTAATGTGTCTATATCAGCAATCAAGAGTTTAGCTGATGTTGTTTTTTGCCATGGTTCGTAATAACAAATTCTATCTTTTCCTACAGACCAGGCCAGATTTTCATAATTTTGAAAATTTTGTAATAAAAAAAATTCATATTTGTGTGCTTTATAACATTGAGTTTTTACTGTACTTATTTTTCAATAGTATTTTGGACCATTGGCCACGGAATTTGAACGGTTTTCTGTTTTCATTCTCATAAATAGCTACCCTAAGTACACTACCAATATTGGGCCAAAAATGAGGATCATATTTAGACACATACAGTACATCATTTTAATACCTTTCACAATATATAAAAAATAATATACTAAACATCATATCATTGCCATATGAAACTTTGAAATACCATTCTACTAACTATAAGGTCACCAAATAAATTAAATGAAAGTTTCCTAATGTAAGATACATCATTCCAACATGGATTATGACACACTTGTAGTAACTTTGCCAAAATAATATTGTGTTATGAAAGACCCAGCATTTAGTGCCATATTTTTGTGCATGTAATAGGAACATCAAGTATGTTAGATGTGCTATTTAACATGCTGAGGCAGTCAGTAATATTCAACAGCCTAACTCACAAATAGTAAAAGAAGTACTGCAAATTATGTAAAAATGATGAAATTTTGAATAGAGAAACAAAAGTATGATGACATGAAAAAAACTACATACAATCAAGAGTTTACATTAGAAATACCCTATTCTTCCAGGCTGGATCATAAAGTCACTGGATAAAATCATGAATAACATGAAATCATGGAGCATAGAAAAAGGTTTTACAGCAAACTCAGCCAGAACTAGAGAAAAGAGATTGCAATAGGGAAATTTCACAAAAAGAGCATTTGTTATACTGTGGTTCTGCTGTGTATAAATAAAGTAGGGATTAAATATGCTATATTTGATTTAAAGGCATACCCTTGCATGGGATGAACAGCTATTCCTCTGGGCTTTCTGAGTACAGTTGCATTCAGAATCGTTGTCCTCATTCTGCCCAAGTGATTGGTGTCAATCCGGATTACTTCTATTTTGGTTCTCATTCCATCAACAAAGAAAAGCAGGTTGCTGACCCAGTCAAGAGCCATTCCTTCAATCGATTCCAGGTCTGTTTCCACCAGTTTCTCTGGTAATTCTTTGCCATCTGATAAACACTGCCTCTGAAAAATTGAGACTGACATTGAAAATCAGGGCAGCAAAAGATCTCATAATACTAATGAAACACTTAATCCAAAGGATACACACCCCAATGACATCATCCTTTATATCCGCCCAGTAGACACAGTTGTTTCTCAGATCAAATTCAATGGCTATTACATTTTTGAGGTTCTCAACTGGGAGAAACTGAAGTTTACGGTCTTCAAGACCAATCCGAGCAATTTTTTCCCGTTGTGCCACCAAAATAAATTCCTTTTTCTCCCTGGAAAGTAATAAGTTGTTAAAACTTCATGACTTAAATATTAAAATAATGACTGTAGCAAGCCAGCATTTTTCTATTACTTGAATGGGCAAGGTAGACTATCAGGTAAGAAACGAGACTCATAGCCTCCCTCACAACTATCCCCAGGAATTTTAACATATCCTTTGGTTCTATTGTACATCTGCCCAGGTCTGCAAGAGGCTGGAACAGCATATGGATCCAAAAAGGTAGATTTAATCCTAAGACACTGATGGAACTCCAAGTTACGCTGAAACCCATCATCACTGCAAAAGACACATGGGAAAATCTTAGTGTAGAATAAAGAATTTTTAGCATACATTTAGATAGAAAATGATTTAAGTTGAACATTATATGATAATAATAATCATTTTATTTCTCTTGGTTAGCATGTAACACAGAAATAATAAAAAATGAGAACACAGACAATCACAGGTAAACATTAATACACAGTAGACAGGGATAATGCATAAAATCATATTTTATGCAGTTACAATATAACTAACAAATTCAATACTGCAGTAGAATAATTCATTCAGCACTATTCCCTGTAAACATATCTTAATATTAGGGATAGATGTGATGGTATTCTGTATAAATTTATGGGTATTGATAAAGCACAGATGAATTTTACATCCAAAGATTGAGATAGATTACAGCGGCTCTGCAATGTACACCATGCTACGATAAGGACAATAAATACAGAGATAAATAAATATTCACATGATTGCAGGTATGCTATGGGAGTAACTCATGATGAGAGAGGAAGACTTAAAGAGTTTTGTTTGACAAATAAGGCACAGTTCAGAATGTACAGGCATGGAAGTATGCAAATGGAATGGTTGTAGAATAAAGTTCTTCCAAGAGTACAGAAAGGGAGGTAAAGCACTACCTTTATGGGCTGATTTAACAGTGAGTAAATCTTTCTAGACACTCTGTTGTTTCCCCAGAACACTTAATCATATGCACTACGAAATTTTTGTATGAAAAAGAAGTATGTACCACAGCCACCTGAGATTTTTTTCAGTGTACTTGATGAGGTGGGACCAGAACAAGTTTTCTTTGATTACAACTCCAAGAAATTTGACAAAAAGAGATTGAACAGAGAACATTATCACGGCAAGAGGGCATAAAATGTGCCTTTACACTATAACAAACTATATTTTATTAAATAATAATTATAATTTTCAGTTGAGACATCCTGAATACATGAAAGTATCCGTAGGAGTAATCCACTACATAAGAAAGGCTATAATGAAATACTAGGGAGATGTTTATCAATGAATTAATTCATCAGAAAAACCTTTTTTTTACTCAGTTTCTTTCTGTATGATGTCATATTTCTTTTCACTTCCGTGACTGCAACTGGCCCCCTACCTAATTGCAATACCAGGATAACAAGTTTCATGAATCACAGACTCAAGCTTGAAAAAATTATTTATTCTTCCACTACTTTCACTGATAAAAATTCAACTTAGTGATGTGTGTAAATAATTACAAAACTAATCATTATAAAATGAACATTTACCCCAAAACGAAAATTTACAATGCTTTATCCTCCATGATAAACTGATTCAATTAATCAATTATTTTTCAAACACAACAAAACCAACCTCTTTATGATGTTTCGTTGCAATTGAGGTTGGACTGTTGCATCAAGCTCCAATGTTGAGCAGCTCATTCCCCGTCCCACAACCTTAATCTCAATCCAATATCCAAATGCCAACAGTGGCAAGGACTGGACATTCTCCTTCTCAAGTGGGGTCTTACTAGCTCGGCAGCTACCAATTTTATAATAGCAAACCTTGTCCTATCTTTTATGTCTTTCACCAACTACCAAAGCATAAAGAAGTTGACAAAACAAATATCTAAGTCTAAAAAACCCTGCCATTGGCCACCTCCTTGTCTGTTGGCTGGATTAGTAGCTACAACACATTTTATCCAATGTATCCATACCACCCTGGGTCACGTTATTAAATGCTATTGTTTCTGGTTTCCCTGACTCGATGTCATCGCTCTCCCTGCAGGAAAACAAACTGATTGAGGAAACCAAACAAACAGCCCTCTTTCTCCTAGGAACATGAGAAACTAGAGTCTTGTTAGCTGAGAACCAGCACAGTGCTGAGAATCCGTACAGTAAGAGCCCACTACACGCTCTTTAGATGGCCCAAACTCACTAGGTATTTCCCTTTTATTTTTTCTAATTGTACCAATGTACAACAGTCCTTTCCCTTTCAACTTTTCTACCAGCTCAATAGATGTGAACCAATTAACTGCTGTGATGTTTCAATGGAATCCCATGATTGGCTCTGAGTGACGAAAAACAGATTAAGTTGGCTTTGATGACTTTCGGTCTTCCTCTGACAAACACAACCCATCAGTATCTTTTCCTGCATATAAACACGCATTACACATAACCGTTTTTAGCGTCAGTCAAGCACATCACTTCCAAACAGTATTTGGCTGGCTTGCTGGGGATATACATTTTGAAGCGGCAACGATCCCTGAAGGCTTTTAACATTTCATCAATGCAAGTTGTGGTGCCCAATGAATAGCACCATTGGGAATTCTTTATTAGACAGCGCAATAAATCGGAAATCAGAGCAACTGGGTCAGTTTTGTATTGGGCCACTCTTTCCGCATGATATATTTCGATTGCTTTCCGATAGTTTTGATCATGTGAATCGATTACTCAAAATAGCCATTGCCATGGTCCACCAACAAACTTTATTTTGTACAACAAAATCCAAACACGGCTTGGAAAAGAAAGGCTTCAATAGGTAGAAGGTCTTCTGCAGCCAAGAGATCAAGTACATTAAGAAATAGTCTTACTACTCAGCAACACAAGGAGAGACTCTCTGACCAGCAAGATAGAATGGGAGGTTTGCACAGAAAGCAGACAGACCTGCAAAATAAAGATAGACTATGGCAACGAGAGAGGAACAATGAGCTCATGAATTGCACAATTTCTCAGCAACGCTCTACTCAAGCGGAACGTGATCATATGGTAATTCTTAATTCAAGGCGAAGGCTGGAAGTCAATTTAAAATAAGCAGCATTCAATAACAAGACCGAAGCAGATTATCATTCTCATTGAAAAATAATCATTGGTGATATGGATTCTCTGTAATTGTGATGCTAGAAATTTTTTCAAATGAACCTGCAGGAATGTTCTGCTGCAATGGGAAAGTGTCTCCGCCACCACTACAAGAACCTCCAGAACTGCTGAGAAGTTTCCCGTGTGGAACAATGGCACAGTGGAAACTTTTCATGTGGACTATATGTAAGTATAATTCCTGCTTTCAGATGACATCTTTTGGATCCCAAAATTGTGCAAGATACGGGATACATGCCAACATTTAAAATTCAGGGCCAAATATATAGCCAAGCATGGTCATTGTTACTGGAGCCCAATCAGGATCCACTGTGTTTGCATATCTATTTCACGGGAGGTACTGATGCTGAGACTGACCAACAGTGTAGATACGTAGGAGACATTGATGGTGACAAGGTTGCAGCATTGCAAGAAATGCTTCACGGTAAAAATCATTTAGTACACATTTTTGAATATGCGCTCAAACAAATGCCAAACGATGACTTAAAAATCGTCATAAGAGCAGACAAGACGCCAGCTGGTAATATAAATATGTAAAAGTTTCTGTCAGTCTGTCTATTACTCCATAACGTAAAAACTACTGCAACCGTTGACCTGAAATATGATATGTAGATATTAATTATATCTCATTGTACGTAGGCTATATTAATCCCTTCGTTGGTGGGCAGAATTGTCATTTTCCTGTCAGAAGTTTCAGCTGGGGGGGAGCCAATGCACCGATTTTGATGGAATAAAAACTTATCACATGCTTTCTTGTGCCTCCAAATTTATATTACAAAGATTATTTTCCCAAATTTGTTAAAAAATTTCTTTTTCAAATTAGATGCATATTTTGGAAAAAAATGCATGATGATACCGAAGATTTTGCTTAATCTAATATAGGTACAGTAAAACCTCCATATAACGAATTCGCTGGGACCGGAAAAAAAAGAAGACTTCGTTGTACGGAGGTTCGTTGTACGAAGGTTATGTGCAGGATGCGTTGTCGCAGGAGCATCCAAGTGTTCGTTTTGCTATAGGACGCGACTCACATTAATTTCGCAATCCAGTTGCGACGGGCATAATAATCACAACTCTAATGCAGTATACCAATTATGATTACTAGCGGTAATTGATAGTGAAATCTAATTGGATTATTCATGTTCCATTTCATTGCATTTATGTTCCATTTCAAAGTAGATTTGGCTCTCGCTACTATTAAACAAAAGTTGACTTTTTTAATTAATTTTATTCAGAACAAATTTGTTATAATTTAAGATCTTTTGGATGAAAATAATTACTTAGGCACGAGGGTGATTACCTTAGCAGCTATTTCGGGGTTATAAAAGTACAAAAAAATAGGTAGCACATAAAAGATATATGGAATATGATATAATTTTTGGTAATACAGAGAACAAGTTTTTTATTTCTCCCTTATCTTAAGCCAGTCACACACACATGAGGGTCAATTATTTTAATTGTTAAATATACATCAATGTATTATATGAGGCCATTAAAAAGAGATTCAATTACCAGAAAAAAATTCAATGTTCATATGAATGTTTGTTGTAGTAAGCATCTTCATGTAATGGAATTACTTATTCAGCTAAACCAAAAAATATTCGTCAATGTATATTTTGTTAATTGTAAATGACAACCATAGTTGCAATAACAACATGTGTAGTTGTTTATGATAAACAAAATGTATGAAACACAATCATCAAAATAAATAATGTACGAAATGTAGGAACAACAAAGTAAGAAAGGAATTAAAATATGCGAAAATTTTGATATTTTACAATATCATAATCGTATATATATATATAGTTTAAACTTTTATAATTTATAACTCATGGGTCAATCCATACCAAGTGGTCCAAGTTGGTAGCTCGACCATTTTAGAAAAAATTCATTTTTTGAGGGCAGATAGCCTTATGTTTCGACAGCTCAAAACAAGTAATATTTTATTTTTAGTTTCCATGGCACCAAATTGCGGCCATTTTTCAATCTCTATGCAGAGCTTTTTTAGCATTTGCAAGCTTTGACATTAACTTCTGTTACTCAGCTACCATCGGTTATAGGAAAATGAAACAAATTTTTATGCAATACGCATACATGGAACTACAACTCTGTGTATGTTATAATGTGGAATTGTTATTTCTTCGTGATTATTGTAACAGCCAAACTTTAAAGTAAAAAACGTAAGGTTTCGTATATTTCGGAATTTTTTTGGGGAAGAAGAAATTTTCTTCGACCCTTAAAAATTACTCAAAATATACGGTGACATTAGATCTCTATATTAAAATAATTTGAAGTCAGATGCTTGCATATTTTTATTTTTACAGAGCCGGCAAATTGTAACTTTTTAAAATTTTGCAATATTCCAAGTTCAATATCTCTGGTGGGCAGTTGTTTAAAAATTTGAAAATTACAGAAAATAAAGATCTGTACATGATTTAACTATGTTATAAAACTTGACTTGGAGACTTTTCTAGTTACGCATATATAGGTGTGTGAAAAAAGCAAAAATTCAGAATTTGCGAAATGATGTAAATGCATTTATCATGCCCATTATTACACATCTCAAGGCTTGAAATAATAATTTTTAAAAATTTAGATGATTGAAAAAAAGAAATTTAATATAATAATATGGTGTATAGAAAAATAGTCCACAGTTAATCTCTCCACAAAATTGTTGACACTTGGGTACCAAATGTATGGTACTTAAAAATAATTCACCAAATATATCGAAGAAAATTGAAAGAAATATTAGGTCAGTTATTGATACTATAATAGTATTCATCATCTTACTTGTTTAACAGCATTAAAATTTATCGGTACATTGAAATGAATATGAAAATAAAACACTAACAATATCAAAGGAAACTAATTGTAAGTACCATACAATTGGTACCCTAGTGTCAACAATTTTGTGGAGAGATTAACTATGGACTATTTTTCTATACACCATATTATTATATTAAATTTCTTTTTTTCAATCATCTAAATTTTTAAAAATTATTATTTCAAGCCTTGAGATGTGTAATAATGGGCATGATAAATGCATTTACATCATCAGTTTTAATGAGACAAGAGATGCAGAAAAACATGAAAGTATTTAGTTGACTTTTCAATAAAAAATAAACAATTTTAATTTTTGTTTTAAAGTTCATTTTTGTGTGATACACTTGAAGACATGGCACGACACAAAGAGGAGCAACGCACATTGTCACAGGAAAATCGTCACCCTTCTCTGTCCTTTTGAAAGGCAAACAACACATCTTTTTATGCTGTTTTCTTTTCTCTGTTGGTGGGTTATCCTCATGGAAATGTCGACCAATGAGTCTCCCAAGCATTTGTGTAGTTGACTTTCTTTCCCTTATTTGCACTTCTTTATCAGCGGTGGACTTTCCATACTTCAAAAACAGATCCTCTATGAGATTCATCCGAAACCATAATTGCAATAAACCACTGCCTGTTTTTTATGTGTAATGAATGAGTTAAGCACTGTAATATCTAACGTGCCTAGAGATCTTTTGGTTGTATTTTTTCATTCTTTTTCATGTGGTGCTGTAAGTGACAATACATTGGTCGGACAAATCTACTCCTTCCATCGCATCATTTTAGTGAATGCATGCCTGAGGCTTTCTTTTTCATTCCTTCTCCTCTGCATGGAACATTTATCATCACGTCATCATTTCTACCACTCAATATGCACACATCTCTTTTGTGCCGCCATTAGGTTCCCATGATAGGCCATAGCTACCTCCCCTTCTTTTAATTTTTTTCTGCATAACATATTGCGGGACTTTTTTCTATTCAGTCCCAATGGCATCAGTCTCAAATGTAGCTAAAAAGTCGATTAGCTCAGGGCTACTTAAGTATTTATTTATTCCAATGGTGTAGCCTTTCTTTAAAAATCCTAGGTGAGTGTGAAGACCAATCTCAAAGGCCTTGTAAAGCCTGACACATCATTGCCATCAACTCTTACAACTAATTGAGCGTCCCTTCCTGTATACATTACCATGTTCCACACCCTGTTTTTGAGTCGCACAATTTAAATGATTGCATCCCAAATCTTGAATGCTTTTTTGGTATGTAAACTTTTCACCCTAGGTGGCCTTTCCACAGCAAAAGGCTTTCATCAACAGACAACAGCCTATCAGGGGTGTAACTTTCCCGAAATTTTTTCATTAACCAAAATTAACAATTAAATCAAATTTTCATAAAGTGGTATGCCCAGAAAGTTCCGGGCCGTGCTCTACTGCCCAAAACGTTCTACCCCGGAAGATTTCCACGGTCAACTTGAAGTTCGGTTTGTCCACTCCCAAAACATTTCCAGGCCAATTGTACTAATTTGGTAGAAGTTCATACGTTGGCCAATGATGTTACCCCTCTTCAGTCAAGATTATAGTCCCCCTATTAGAGTTTTTAGGTATTTTTACTGACCATGTTACTACTGTGGTAGAGTTGCATGATGAGTAGTGTTACCCTGAGCGATGGCTGAAAGAGAAGCAAAGAAACTTCGCTTTGATGACATTTGTGCCTTATTAGAAAGAGGAGATGATTCAGAACATGATTATAGTCTTTCAGAAAGTGAATCTGACCCAGAGAGTAACAGCAGTGATGAATATGAATCATGTGCGGAACTATCTGACTCGGAGAATTCAGACATGTTGCCACAAAATATTTTCCCAGATACACAAGAGCACCATTTCCAGTGGACTAAATGTGATAGTGACCAAGCAGATGATGGGCACGGGAAACCTATATTTTCTGGTGTTGCAGGTGTTAGTGTACCACTTACTTCAAATGTTTTTGCTCTGCAATACTTGGGAGCTTTATTTACTGATGATTTCCTGCACAATGTTGTAGTCAAGACAAATAGATATGGCAATAAGTGCCGTGAGGATGCTATAAATTCAGGTGTAGGTTCCAATGTGAGGATAAGGTTGTGGAACGATGTATGTGATAACGAAATAAGACTTTTTATTGCCTTTATATTTTATTTTTATACGTGAATCTCAATCAGGATACGCTTGAGACTTTTTCATTTACACTGGTCAAGGGGAAGAAAGGCTAGGCCGAAAAAGTGCTTCACAGAAACTAATAAGCCATACTTCTGTTACTAAACTTGTGCTGTGTCCAGAACTCTTAGCGAAAGGGTATGTTATCTTCATGGGCCGATGGTTCTCAAGTCCAATTCTATTCCATGAGCTGCATTATTATGGTTTCGGAGCCTGTGGAACAGTTGACTTGCGAAGGAAGGAAATGCCAAAAGAACAGTGGACACAAAATTGAAGAAAGGTGATGTACTTTTCTATACATCAGGAGTTTATTCTACAATCAAATGGTGTGGCAAAAAAGATGTGACATGCTATACAGGGGAAGAGTTAGCGAGACAGGAAAAATAGACAGGAAGATTAAAGAAGCAGTGAAGACACCTTAGGCCGTAATTGAGTATAATGCTAATATGGGAGGAGTAGATCAATTGGACCAAAAAATAAAACCATATAAGTGCCTTAGAAAAAGAGTCCAATGGTATAGGAAGGTTGATCCCAAAAGTACTGGAGAGACTGAGGAATGCTGATTGGTCTCAGTTCTCAGTGAAGGGAAATATCCAACCGCACCTCCTCATGGTGGGGGATGGGCAACGCTTAATGCAGCTAACACGGCACTGGAGACCGAATAATCACCAGTATAAGTGGTTGCCCTCTACCAAGAGCCAACGGCCTCCTAGGAGGGCGGATGAGTGGGTAGAGGTACAGGGCACCCTCTTACCCTTGGAGGGGGAAACCCCCCCTAAAAAGCAGATGAGCCAGTATTGGTCAACGGTATGAGGATGGAGAAAGCCAGCCTAAGAAACTACTCCACGACCCTTATGGGTATCTTAGGATTAGCAGCCATGATGACTATGTATGTAAAGGAAGGAAAGATTACTGCTCATGAAAGTCAGAAGCCAAGATCCGGCAGGAGTTAGAGTCGTGAGGCTTCTCCGGTCGTTATCCAGCGAAATCCTCACAAAGAAGGAAATGGTTTAAAATTGAAATTATTAATACACTACTAAAACCTGGAAAACTAGAAGAGGTAAAAAACTGTATGGCCAATTATAAACTAGATATTTTAGGATTATGTGAAACAAGATGGGCTGGCAATGGTGATTTCAGATCAGAAAACTTCAGGGTTATCCATAGTGGAAGTGATAGATCAGGAAAAAATGGTGTAGCCATTTTACTTAGAGGTAAATGATCATACAATCTTTTGAACACATATCATGTAAGTGACAGAATACTCATGATCAAATTAAAAGCAGTTCCAACTAATATTGTAATTACAGGTATACTTTCCAACTACAAAGAGTAGAGATGATGAAATAGAAGAAATATATGAATGTATAGAAAATGTGCTCGAGATGGTAGAAGACAAAGAGAATGTTATTCTTATGGGGGACTTTAATGCGTCAGTAGGAATACAAGAAAACCAGAAACATGTTGGAAGATTTGGATTAAGAGATGTAAATCCGATAGGTAGTAAACTGTTGGAATTTTGTTTACAACATGAGTTGGTAATAACTAACACATGCTATGAGGCACACAAGAGGAGACAATACACATGGAAAGCACCTGGAGATAAAAAGAGATGCATGATAGATTACATAATAGTAAAGCAAAGATTTAGAAACCAGGTTAAATCTAGTCACAGCTACCCAGGAGCTAAGGTGGATAGCGATCACATACTAGTGATAGCAAACTGTGATATTAAATTTAAGAAGCATAAAACGGTTAATCATAGTAAATGGTGTTTATATAAACTAAAAGATGTTGACACACTACAGGAATTTCAAGAAACAGCTGGCAAACTAGTGAATGAAAATGATGGATGGGATGGTATCAAATCTGGCTTAATAACAGCTGCTGACTAGGTTCTAAAAGTAAAGAAACTGAAACCTAAAAAATCTTGGATAACCCAAGAGATCTTGGAGCTCATTGAAGAAAGAAATAAGTGAAGGCCCAAAAATTATAATAAATTCAAGGATGTTCAAAACAAGATAACAACAATGTGTAGGTTACAGAAAGAAATATGGATGAACGAAACAAGCAAAGAAATTGAGAAAGATTTAGTTGAGGGGAAACTTGACAAAGCCTACAGCAAAGTAAAAACATTACAATATAGACCAAAAACTAAGAGCAACATAGTGAAAGATAAACATGGGAAACTATTATTTGGGCATGAGGAGGTGTGTGATAGATGGAAAGAATATATTGAAGATTTGTATGATGGTAAGGTAATTGAAAAAATAGTAGAGTATATTGAAGAGGAATATTCTATTGACGCTGATAGCAAAGGGCCACCCATAACAAGAGCTGAGTTTAACGATGCTCTGAATAAATTAAAGCAAAATAAAGCCACCGGTGTGGATAACATTGCAGCAGAACTACTGCAAAATAGTGGTGATACAATTAAGAATAAACTTTACATGATTGTATCCAATTGCCATGAGCAAGGCACCACATGATTTCACAAAAAGCAGAACCATTACACTTCCCAAGAAAGGCAATGCAAAGGATTGCACGAATTACCTAAATATAACGCTTCTGTCCCATGCATCAAAAATTTTATTGGTTATAGTAAAAGAGAAAATAAAAAAGAAAATTGATGCGACATTAGATAGTGATCAGTATGGCTTCAGACCAGGAAAAGGCACTCGAGAGGTAATTTTAGCATTGAGACAAATCCTACAGAGGAGGCTAGAAATTAACAGGAAAACTTATATAGCTTTTGTTGATTTGGAAAAGGCTTTTGACCATGTTAACTGGAGACTTCTGTTCCAAGCAATATGCAAAATAGGGTTGGATTGGGGAGACAAAAGATTGATTTTAAACCTCTACAAAAGTCAAAGTATGGAAATGGAAGTCAGTGGCAACAAGAAAGAAGCAAACATAAGAAGAGGTGTTAGACAAGGTTGCCCAATTTCGCCTTACTTGTTTAACTTAAACATAGAAGAAGAAGCAATGTCTGAAATGAAAACAAAGACAAGAGGAATTAAAACAAATGGCAAACAAGTTCATTGCATTCGATTTGCAGACGACATAGCTCTAGTAGCAGACTCAGAGAAGGAATTAAGTCGAATGCTCAAGATTCTGGATAACATTTTCTTAAAACTGTAACTTAAAATAAACACCAAGAAAACAAAAATCATGGTGGTAGAAAGAAAGCGAAGAAAAAAGATAACGAATATTCATACAGATGGAGTGAGAGTGGAGGAAGTGACAGAGTTCGGCTACTTGGGTAGCATATTAGAGAATCATAACAATTCCTCCTCTGAGGTCAAAAGAAGAATAACGTTAGCCAAGAAAGCCTTTCAATTAAAGAAAAGTCTCCTAGTAAATAACAGACTTAGTATTGAGACTAGGAAGAAATTCATGAAAAGTTTTGTATGGAGTGTGCGAATATATGGATGTGAGACATAGACACTAAGGAAGAGTAAAATGACCAAACTTGAAGCTGCAGATGTGTGGTTTTGGACGAGGATTAAAAAAACTAGGTGGACCGACAGGAAAACTAATGAGCAAGTACTAAATGAAGTTCATACAGAAAGAGAAATATTGGAAACAATTAAAACAAGAAAAGCAAAGCTCATCGGGCACTTACTCAGGCACGACAACTTCATACAAAATATTATGGAAGGAAAAATTCTCGGCAAAAGACAGAGAGGACGACCGTGAACTTCATACCTAAAAATATTGGCGATGGAAATGGGATGCACCTCGTAAAATGAAATGAAGAGGAAGGCTGAAAGAGATTGTTGGAAGTCGTGGCTGCAACAACAAAGACAACCTTAAGAAGAGAAGAAGGTACAGTCAAACCTCCCTTAACGGACACCTCCAAATAGCGGACACTCTTAATAACGGACGCGGACAGCAGAATATGCATATTTTTGCCCCAATTACCTCCAATAACGGACACATCACGTGCTATCCTGTGAAAATTTCTCTTCCTCCAAACAAACAAATACCATTTCTTTAAAGCCTATTGCTTACAAAGAACTTATCCAGGAAAAAAACATCGAACAATTTGGGAGAAACACCTTGTTGGTCTACTGGTTGGTGCTCCTTCCTTTTTTTATTGCCACTCATTCCTTACCGTGGGTGTTGTGGAATTACCAGTATGGGGTTCTGCTGACTACCGAGGGAAGACGGTTGTGTGGGAAGTGATCGAGTGAAAGGGAAGGAAGAGGCTCAGGAGCAGCAAAGCAAGATGAAATCCTTAGGGTGATGTAGATAAGGAAGTTAGAGAAATGGAGGAGGCTAATTGGGGACCTCTCTACTTTTATTCCCAAGCTTTATGTGCCTACCAAGCGAATGCCTTAGTCCGGCAGGGATAGAGAATTCATCTACATCTACGTGATACCCTGCGAGCCACCACGAGGGTGTGTGGCAGGGGGTTAAGGTCACCAAACATGCATCCTGCAGAATTGACTTTGAATCATCTGTTTTGGTGACTGAGGCCCAACCTGGCACCTGGATACAAAAGACCTGCAAGCGGGTGTGAAAGACGGGCGGCTCTCGCCTGGGTACGTGGGATAGTAAGGGAGAGAGACAGACCCAAATGCACATAACTGTAGAAGTATGCTGGACATGGGGGTAAAACAATAGAAAACAGTGCAGATATTCTGCGCTATCCGGATACTGAAGGAAGAAAGGAAGAACAGGCACTTACAAAGTAGGCGAACTTTTGTACAAAGTAGCGGGAAAGTCGGAGTGTTTAAGGAAAGAGGAGGGGTATGTATGACTGTGGCCCGCTAGGTAAGTCAGATTTCCGACACTATAGCCTCAGTGTCTCCTTTTTTTTCACGAGGTGATAGGTGAAGACCCAGGAATACGAAACTGCTTGGGCATCATTCTTCAAAAAGTGTTTGCATTTCATGGCACCGAACAATGGCTGAAAAAAGGAAAAGGCTGTGTTTTCGTGAGAAAGTTGACATTATGCATGTGTCAGACGAAGAGATGTTAAGTGTTCGTACAATTGCAGAAAAATTTGGCATCGGGAGACGCAAGTAAGTGAAATTCTTAAAAACAAGGGGAGACTGTTGAAAGAATGGGCTGAGAACAAAAGTGAAAACATCAAAAGATACTTTCCAAAAACTGACGGGCTGGCAATTGATAGCCTCACTTACGAGTGGTTTTGTAGAGCAAGTTCACTTAATATTCCAATATCTGGTCCATTAATCTAAGGGAAGGCAATCGAAACTGCAAAAGAAATGGGTGTCTCTGACTTTAAGGGTCCGAATGCCTGGCTTGAAAAATTTCAGTTACGCCACAACATATCATTCAAAAGTGTGTGTGGAGAAGCAGCTTCCGTGAGTGAGAAAACTTTGCAAGAGCGGAGGTCCAAAATAAAGGATTTGTGTAAAACTTACAGCGAAAGAAACATTTAATTGCAATGAGACCGGAGTTTTCTTTCGTGCATTACCAGAGAAAACCATGTGTTTGAAGAATGAAAAGTGTTCAGGTGGAAAAGTTTCATAAGAAAAAGTCACATTATTATTATGTGCAAATATGATCGGTGAATTTTCAAATACCGCTGGTGATTGGAAAATCCTTCAGACCACGATGCTTTAAGAACATAAATGTAAACAATCTTGGTGTTCACTTGTATGAGAACAAGAAAACATGGATGACTCGTGACACCATGACTGACTGGATTACAGAGTTCGACCGGAAAATGGGCAGGGAGAAAAGAAAGGTTATTTAGTTCCTCGATAATGCTTTATCCCATCCGGGCTTAAAGTTAGAAAATGTGAAATTACTTTTTCCCCTCTTCATATGACATCTTTTTGTCAGCCTTTGGATCAAGGGGTGATACAAAACTTCAAAATCCAATACAGAAAAAGGGTACTGAGGCATACTTCATCAAAAATTGAAGAAAAAAGTGAAGCAAATGAAATATCAGAAAGTATCACTATTCTCGAAGCCATTTTATGGGCTATCTCATCAGTGAATGATGTTAAGGGAGCAACTGTCCGTAATTGCTTCATTGAGGCAGGATTCAAATACGATGAGGAGGACAGTAATTCTATGATAGAGAGCGGCAACTCTGACCAAGAAGAACTGGAATTGCTATTGAAGAATTTTGTGGGTGAAGTAGAAGAGGAATATGCTACAATAGATGAGTGCTTATGCACAGAACACCAATCCCTCAGGACAAACGAACTTATTTCTGAGGCAAAAATGGGTTCTCGCGAATGTTTGCGTTAAAAGAGTATTGTTTCAGTATTTAGTTTTGTTTCAATATTTGTTTTAAATTTGGTTATGATTATGAAGATCCCAAAAGTCATTACACGGACAACAATTAACAATAGTTTCATTACAAATGTTTATGCTACAAGTGTATTGTTTTTAATATTTAGAAAATTAAAAAATTGTTGAAAGGTATTAAAATTCTTATATTTTTATTAAACGACGCAATTACAGCACATAAAAACTGCGCCGTAATTGTCCGCACAGCAGCCCCCTCTGAATAGCGGACACCTCTCAATAGCGGACAGTTTTTTCAGTCCCATACATGTCCGCTATATGGAGGTTTAACTGTATTAGCCTCAAATATATGATCTCAATATTAGTGTCTGCTGTCCTTTATTATTTTGCACAATCAATCCACAGTTGATTATGTTGCTTTCTCATGACCCTTCTACTCACTTTTCTTTTGCAACTTCTATGTGTTCAGACGGTGGTTACAATAAACTCTTAATATGTTGAAATTCTAATTGAAATTGTCATGAACATTGACAATATTCATCCATCATCGCATTATTAATGTTCACATCAGTACAGGGCATCACTCTTCAAGATAAATACTGGGTTTGTAGAATTAAATTAGTCTACCACTAACACCTCAAGAATCAACTAATACACATATATAATAATAATAATAATAATAATAACCAATACATACGTTATTTGTCGGAGTATTTTTTGGCAGTAATAGACATTAAGACGTCCAGCTCTGTTTACATTCACTTATTAGCGTTTTTACGAATCTCAAGTACTCTTAAGGACTGTTCGTTGTTAATTAAAATTAATGAATACCATCGCGGTGGTCTGAATGTAAAATAATTTGCCACAAAAGTTCTCCACGTCGCTTTGTTTGTTGACATATCTGACTGCCGAGCATTTGTGAGCGAAATTCGCAGTTGTTGAGGGATTGTTTAATTTGAATCATGAAGCTGGAAAGTTACATCCCTTCACGTAACAATTTGATTGCGCTAAACTATTAAATTAAAGACTTTAAATATTAAGTCAATCAAAATATTGCTCTAGAAGACCTTAAGTGAATGTTCATACCGTAAGTAGGTGACTATGAAATACCGTCACTATCGCGCATTCCTTCCCATTCCCGAGGGGCTTCACGATGATTTTGGCCAATTACATCATCTTAAATCGACTTAAAAATGAAATTTTATGCTTCAAATTTATTTAAACAAAAAGTACCATGAGCATTCCATTCATTAAATATTCAAATTCCTTTTCATTTCGTAGTATTGTAACCAGGAAACATGAGAAATATGAATGGCTTTATAATTTAAAAAATTACGGCGATTGATGCCATGAATTTCTCTCAGAGCAGTCACACCACCAATAACTAGGATTACTGAAAAATAATTACACGAGTGAATATAGAGTTGCGTCCAAAATAACAGTTTAAACATGCCAGGTGATAGCGGCAGACATCTTGAAAATGGGTTTATCCTCCGGATAAAAATAAGTAGTAGGTAAAAAGAAGTAGCGGCTAAATTTATTCGGCGGATAAAGCTTAAACGACGGTGGATAAACGCTTTCCTTAGGTTTACCCGGAGCATAAGGTATCTGCCGGATAAAATCGCGTTACGCGGAGATGGATAAACCGGCCCTTAGAGTACTGTAAGAAATTGCGCTCTGATGGGTTAAACGGAGTTATAATAATCATGCGGCAGTTTTAAGTCTTGGATAAATGAATTGCTTGTTTGAAATGACAGGAAAATTTGGCTGCATTGTAAATAGTTGAGTCCTAAATGAAATGCACAGATAGAATGGAAAACATTTTAGATTTTTGGAGTTCAACAATAATAAATGTTAATGAAACGGGGTTGAAAAAAGTGATACCTACTGCATTTTGAGGTGGGAAATTGTAGTTTGAGTAAGGTTATTTCATTGCATTGCGTCATATTCGGTGGGGAAGAGGTTTATGGTTTTCTCAACTTGTCGTTTATCAACCTCTGACGAAAAGGCTGATAAACGACCGGGCCTAGAGATCACGTGAATAGCATGGTGCTTGATGATGTAGGGTTGTAGGTGGCAGTGACCATAGCTTGTTTGATTATGCCGAGGTTATGGATGCGATTCATCCAACCATTTGATGTTATATCACATTTTGGTGGAGTTACCAGAAGATAGACAAGACTAATAATGTCTGGGGAAGTGGCAAGGATGGGGAACGATTGTGTTGAGTGGGTTCTCGCGAATGTTTGTGCTAAAAGAGTATTGTTTCAGTATTTAGTTTTGTTTCAGTATTTAGTTTTGTTTCAATATTTGTTTTAAATTTGGTTATGATTATGAAGATCCCAAAAGTCATTACACGGACAACAATTAACAATAGTTTCATTGCGAATGTTCATGCTAAAAGAGCATTGTTTCAATATATAGAAAATTAAAAAAATTGTTGAAAGGTATCAAAATTCTTACATTTTTATTAAACGATGCAGTCACAGCACATACAAACTGTGCTGTAATTGTCCAGACAGCAGTCCCCTCTAAATAGCGGACACCTCTGAATAGCGGACAATTTTTCCGGCCCATACACGTCTGCTATATGGAGGTTTGACTGTATAGGAAGGTGTTCTTCTATTTGATGGACATTACTGTTGTAAATGCTCATATTATAAATGGGAAAAGTGGTAGAGAAAAATTCACTCTACTGCAGTTTAGACATGAAGCCATTCATGGGCTTTTAGAAAAGTATGCTACAATAAGAAAAAACAGTCGAGGGAGGAAGATCCCCAAAAACCGACCCACCTCTTCGTCTTACTGACAGACATTTTCCAACACATATCCTAGCCACAGCAAAGAAGCAGTTTCTCAGTAGTGTGTGTCGAGTTTGTCCCGGAAGGAAAGAAACGAGGTGGGAATGTAAGCAGTGTGGCATTATACCATTACATCCTGAAGGCTGCTTTGAAACCTATCACACAAGAAGAAAGTACTACACTTTGTTTACAATATTTGTTCAATTTATGTATGTTCACATTAATTTCCTAAATATGTCACAGTATGATCTTCCTTTATGATAAAAACACCAGTAATCTGTTTATTTATCCTTGACCACTTGACTGGCGAATGAATTTTTCAAAAAGCGCATTTCATTTGGGGAAAAATTTTTTTTTAGTATCAATAAAACTTTTTAGTCACAGTTCTCTGATGCTGCCATCTGCTAGTCAGAGAGCTTACTTGAAGGTCGAAGGAAGGTACATAACTCCCAGGAGATATCTCGTCACGCCCAAATGGGAGAACACAAATTCGAACATGGCGAGATCTTTCGTCATCCCCACATGAAATGCCACCTCAGCATGACGATATACAGTGGAACCTCGATCTATCGTTCCCGCATTCATCGTTTTCCCGCATTCATCGTTCGTCGTCCCTGGTCCCAAAAAAAGTCCCATAAAGACAATGAAATTTTTTCCCGCATCTATCGTTCCCCGAAGTATCGTTTTCCCGCATTGATCGTTCGCAGTTCACGGTCCCGATGTATTCATTTACAATGTGGCATTCGCGGCTAAAATCGACAGGCACATAGTTTGAATCTTCCCCAAGAGATGGAACCACCATAGGGAGAAGCTCAGGGCGTAGGGATTGTGTACGTTGTACAGTTCTCACAATCCGCTATCCCCCCTCCCATCAGCCCTCGATCCTCCCCCTCTGACTCTTTCCTACTCTCCGAGACCAACCAAGAGGCATCTAACATCCCAGGTCACGTTTCACGCCGGGTTCGTGTTACGAAGACCATAAATCATTAGCTTCGAAAGGAAATATCAAGTTACACGAGAATAATATAAAAGTATTTCACCCCTCCTCCTTTCTCTCCCACTGACCTTTTTCATCATACTTGGCTTCAACGCTCACATTTCTGGAAGCCAATTGCTGACTGAGTCACCTATTGGCCCCAAAGGTGAGTAACAATGACTCTCGGCAATAGGTATTATACCTTTATTAGATTGAAATATTAGTAATACGCACGTAATTTATGAAATAATGAGACCAAACACGATGTATTTCTGACATTAATTAAGCATTTTAAGCTAGGAAATAGTTGGTAAAAGACGAGGCAGACTAAGCATTTTGGCGAAACTCGATACCCTCGCATTTGAGCTCGGCGGTTGAACCAACATTTTTTTCCGGAAACAATATCAGGTAACAATTTATGACATACTATAAATCTCTCTTGTCAGATTCACTAAGAAAGGGATATCTCAGGATATATTGTTACACAAGCATTAGTCGCGCTTCACCCTCGACAATCGGCTCAGCGTCAGTTCCGAACTTCACCTCGTACGAGTGGTTCCGTATTTTCCTGTGTTTGCTGACTTCAAGCCAGTGTTTTCGGTGTGGCCTTGTGAAGCCTGGTGTCATTTTTATTAGTTTAATTTTTATTCGTCTTCGGACCATGGCCCTCCCGAAGAAGCAAGTGAGAACTTTGAAAGATCGTCTTAAAATAATTGAAGAAGTGGAAAAAAATCCGGGGGAAAAGCGAGTTGACATTGCAAAACGTCTCGGGTTGTCTGCAAGTACATTAAACTCTATAATAGCCAAGAAGAGCGAGATTCGAGAGCAAATAGACAAATGTGGAAGCGCATCCAAGAAGAGAAAGACTGGCAAGGAGTCCACATTTGCCGAATTGGAAGCTGTGCTCTTTAATTGGTTCCAGCAGGCACGGGAGTCTAATATTCCCGTTGATGGAGTGATATTAAAGGAAAAAGCGAAGATTGTAGCCACCCAATTGAACGTGGAAAATTTTAAGGCTTCCAATGGCTGGATAAGTCGATTTAAAAATCAACATGGTCTAGTATTCAAGAAGCTGGCGGGAGAGAGTGCAGAAGTAAATGCTGAAAGCACGGATGAATGGCTGGAAAGTCTGCCATCAATTCTGGAGGGCTACGATCCACGAGATGTGTATAATGCGGATGAGACTGGTCTGTTTTTCAATGTGCTTCCGGATAGAACATTGGCCTATAAAGGAGAATGCTGCCATGGCGGTAAATTATCCAAAGACAGGCTAAAGATTTTGCTTTGAGTGAATAGTGATGGCAGCGACAAGCAGGTGCCGATTGTGATAGGGAAATCGCCTTTACCGAGGTGCTTCAAAAACGTACAAAAATTGCCGACAAAATATTACGCAAACAGTAAATCATGGATGACGACAGAAATTTTTAATTCGTTCCTCCATGCATTACACGCGCAGATGGGGGGGCAAAACAGAAAAATTATCCTCTTTGTGGATAACTGTGCGGCACATCCCAAAGACATATTTTTTGAGGAATGTTAAAGTGGTACGGTTCCCAGCAAACTGTACAAGTACGCTCCAGCCACTTGACTTAGGGATCAGACGCAGTTTAAAAGCGTACTATAGACAACGCCTCGTACAAAAATCCATTTGCCTTATGGAGTCAGGAAAGGTAATGAAGAAAAAACTTAACGTACTTGAAGCACTCCACTACATTATGGCAGCATGGAAACAAGTGAGCCAGCACACTATTCAGAATTGCTTCCGTAAAGCTGGGCACAGATACCCGATTGATAATAATGAACTTGCAGACGGTGATGTTGATGATTTCGGTCAAGACTGGGAAGAACTCTGTAGAGCCCAGAAATACGATTTTCAGAGCTACGTTGCAGTACATCATCATGTGGTTACAAGTGGCACTGAAACCATTGAAGAACTGTGCGAGGCGTACACATCTACTGGGGCTGTAGAGGAAGAAGAGGAAAACGAAGTAGAAGTGATCCCAAGCTTTGTCGAGACTTACGAAGCTTTACAAAAAGTGAAAGAGTTTTTCTATGCGCATAGTGGAAGCGACGAGGATCGTGAAAACATTTTAAGTCTCGAACAATCATATTTTCAACTACGACAGAATACCGCTAAGAAACAGAAGACAATGCATGACTTCTTTGAAAAGCGTAGTGATTAAAATGTGAACAGTTTTAATAGTGTATCGTAGCCAAAAGTAATTCAATATTATTATTTAATGGGTTTTATCAATTATAATTTGTGTGTTTGTTTGACAAAGGGTGTCCTGTGAATGCAACCAGTAAAATTCCAATATGTTTGAGGTAGTACCTACGGAATTTTGGCGCCCAGTTTGAAGAGAAGTGATGAGCGATGCATTCTCGAGTGAATGAATGAGTACATGGGACGCAAATAAAAAACGCGAGAAAATAGGAGGGAATCATTTTTTTTTAAAGCCTTATAATTTTGAAGAGGACATTCCTGATTTTATGACATCCTATCAATATTTGATTGTAGCCTGGACGATCCATTAAAACAACAAGGAAGTGCCGCACCTACGACTAAAATATTTTCATATTGGTTACTATTTGCTTCAGTTTCACCAAGGGAGTGCGCGTGGGGATTTAAATGCCCACTGAGGTAAGAAAACATAATTTTAATATATCAGTGCATGAATAAATTTACCTCGTAGAAAATAAATAAAATGTTCCGATAGTTGGCTTGTTATTTTGGGTTGAATCCAGTACTCCTCATCCCAAGTAGACGACCGACGTTGGGTCTTGAAGGCCACTGATTACGTACCTCGCTACGCCTTTTTCAATGCCATATTTTAATGGCTATCGGAATGCCGAACGCTTCTCGGAATGGGTACGGTTCCATTGAATGGGCCTTAGTTTGATTGTATTTTTCATACGGTACATTTAACATGCCTTACATTATTTAAAAATAGCAACCCTCTCTCCATGAGGTATGGTGGTGTAATGATTATCGTTGTGATTATCCATCGGGGAGGCAAGGGTTTGTGGCTCCGTGAGAGCGATGTATTTTGTCGTCTTCAAATTGATCATTTTTGCCCGGCTTCAATATAATTTAAATTGTAGCAAGCCTAGGCCTGAGGAGAAATTTTTTATCGTCGTAATGGCTTTTGGGTATTGAAGCAATCTTATTCCGAACGCGGTGATAGGAAGACTACACTAGAAAGTGTTGGTCCCCCACAGGCACAATTCGTCCTCGGAACGCCGTCGAAAAAACAGGCCCGCAACACATTTCGGAAAACACTTCTGGTGTGTACATGTTTTGACGCAAAGCATGCGTATTTCAGCATGCAGTTGAATTTCGGTGATGAGAGATGGTCGTAATAAGACTGCCGAATCCGTCGCGGCAGTGTGAATGCCGAGACGGCGAGCAAACATTTTTTAGCGAGGTGTCGTATTCCTCAGGATTATTGAAAGAGATATTGGTCGAACCAAGTAAGTGGCCCAAAGTGTCTCCATAAAATTCAAATATTCCTGTAAACAGCTACATTCCTACATGAATCCTTTATAGAATATCACAATTACTCGCCAAAATCCTGCGTTTCCTGCCGCATAGGCAACTGTGCCAAACATTCCCGTATCCATCGTTTTCCCGCATTCATTGTTTATTTCGTCCGTCCGAAACGAAAAACGATAGATCCACTGTATATTACCATCCCCAGGCAAGTGGTTAAATATATTTTTGTTAAACAAATTTCAATTTTCAATCCATTTCTAAGCTAACCAATTTAAAACCCCACCGAGGGGGGATGAATATGGGAAAATTTAGTCACCACTGGAGGGGATAAATGGTCCATGATAGATTTTATCTGGTACAATTTTGGCGCAACTTGACTTTCAGCCTGATACTCCTCATCTTCTGCAAAGTGTAAAAACTTGAGTACAAAAAAAATCGCTTCTCCCTTATCATTTGATAAAATATAGGAGTAGGCAGTAATCTATTATGCGATAAATAATGACCTAATTTTGGCTTTTGTATTATTCCCTGTAAAAGGAGTATTCCAAAAAAATAATTTCAACTCCTCTTTATTAGTTTCAATCCAGTCCATTTCCCAACTTGGTCTTTTCATCAGTCGCCTCCTACTTTTTTCTTGTATTTGTTGACTTGCAAACAAATTAGTTTGACTTGCAATTATATCACAATTACTTTCATCAAAAAAGTACTCGAAAAGATCAATTGGTTTCCACTTACACCAAAGTTCATGACTCAGGCCAGCAGTGTACAGTGGAGGAAGAAATTAATGCAAAATTTTTCGCATGCCAGAATTTGTGGCATTCTTGGGAACTTCTAATAGCAGCACACACTTTGAAAAACTAGCATCACTGAGGAAGACATCGTCTACCGCAAATATTTGAAATCCACTTGCTCATCAATTGCCTCTTTATCGAGCTTTCTTCTTATATTATTCATGCATTCAGTCGCAGTGTATTGATGTGTTTATTTCAGCATGTTTCTTATGCTGAATAATATCATTTTTACAGAGAGACTGATTATGAAAGATATTCACTATCCACCCAACTTGGAATATATGCTGAAATCTTCATCTGCTACCACCATGGGATATTTATTGTGGCCGACTTTCCGAGGATCTTTTTGAAAGACCCGTCATGTGTCTCTTTCACTGAAATAATACAAATCGAGTTTTATTCGCAACAAGTGTTGATACAATATAGATTTAATCAAAATAAGTATAGTCTACGTGATCTAATATTTCACAATTTTCAGTCTGTAGATTGATGAAGTTCAGATCTCAAAACAGATATTTATTAATTAATCGTTTAAGACCCAATATACATCCGTCCTTAGTTCATCAGAATGGGATTAAACTATGAAAACATACACAAAAATATAATTTCATGAATTACAAATAAATGTGCTCGCATGGTTACCTAATAATCTAGGCATATTTTTCTAACATGTCTTTCATATTATCACAGGAAGCTTGGTGACGAGCTGTTCACTGTGAAGCTTTATCTAGAAAGTGCAGAACATACAAATAAACATTCAGAAAAATTTAACCCAAATAAGGTATTATTATGGATAAATAACTCTTTTACGTTCAATTGCATAATATGTTCTCATATTTATTAGCTAAAAATTTCCGCACATAATTATATTATTTTCATTAACAAAATGCCTTGTAAAAGACTTCAGTTTGGAGTAAAATGTCATTAATGAAATAAATTAAGACGTAATGGTTAATGTTGCAGTGGTCAGACGTATTTGGCCGGCAGAGTGGTCCATGTTCGATTTTAAATGAACACAGATGAGTTTATAAGTGAATTTTTTCATATTGGCGATATGAATGAATGTAATGCATAGTTGCAGTGATTGGCTGATGATATAAAGTTTTATAGATACAGAAGAGATAAAATTTGCCATGTAAAAATCATTTTACTTGACCAGAAATTCAATTCAAAACTCGAAAACGTCTCGACCAAGGGTCTGCTCATGGTTCTTTCCTACATACGGTCATTATCGTCATCTACATGGCAAACCGCATCTACACGGCATCTACACGGCATGGTTAGAAGGCGATTAGCAGAGACTGACATATCACAAATGTTAGATCTTAGTAGTGAAAGTGAAGATGGTATTGAGAGTGAGGAGGAGATTTTGGTGTCCACTGAAGGAGTTGCTGGTCACAGTAGAATAGATCCAGCTATCAGAAGAAAGGCGGTGGAGCTACTAGAATCTTCTAGCAGCGACTCGGAGGAAGAGGGCAGTGATGAGGAGGATTGGCCGCTGGTGGCACCTGTTTCAGAGTGGATTGACAACAGTGGACCTCGGCCATGATTTCAGGCAAAGTACAGTGGTGGAAAAAATTAATACAAAACTCATTGGCGTCTGAATGCAGCGTCATAGTTCTCAAACTACTTCCGAGAAGTGTCAAACATTATAATTAACATATTGGCATATTTTTCTGTGATTTTCAAGTTAAAATATGGGAAATGTGGTAGAATAGAATTGTTTCTATGAGGAGAAAATTTTTCTTTAGAAGTTTTAAAAAAGCGTGACGACACCTGATAGCTAGGCAACACGCAAAACAATTTTCTCGATCGTTGGCGTTCTGAGTTTTTACCCGAAACACTCCGCATTTATTGTGTTTTTCATGTTTGGAATAAACAGAACAATAAAAGGAAGTTTGTGTATTGATATAGTCAAAATATCTTCGACATTATTAATGGCATTAGCACTGTAAAGGTTAACCATATGACAATAAAAAAATCAATATGGATATTTCACTTTAGAATTGTTTGCACCTAGAATTTTTTTGCATTCATCGATACTCTAGACCACTATTGCCTTTTTTGCAGATACAGCAAAACCACTCACGAAAAGAAAACATCATTTTTACGCTTTATTTTACCACGCAAATATTATACTGTAGGAATTTAAGGCAGCTGAAAGAAATCCTTTTATTTCAAATATTACTTCTGAATTATTTAAAATAAATTGGAAATAATAAAATAACGTAATGCATTTACTCACATATATTTAAAATTCTCAAGCATTTACACATTTTAATATGTATACATACGAATACATAGCTCACTTTGGTGTAAAGAAATCATTGATTTTGGGTTACAGGAAACTCCCGTTTATCTGAAATGATCGGGACGGCGGCCGGTTCGGATAATGAAAATTTCGGATAAACCGAAGTCCCACGTGAAACACCCCGTATTGCATCGATACTGCGAAATATTATCGTAAAACGTGCGTACATAAAATGCTATTAATATGGTTGTGAACAAGCCTACATGTTTTCCATTGAAAAATTTTTGTTGACGACTTAAAAAGGCACCAAAGTATGACTGAAAAGTCAAATATTTTAAATGCTGAATAGAAAAGCTCGTTTATTTTGCGTTCACACAGAAAAAATGCACCTCATTTGGCAGCGGGGAAAAACAGGAATTTTAATTATGAAAAAATAAACTACAAAATTATTAAAAAATACTAGAGATTACTCAAAGATACGGAAAGTTTGTCAAGAGCACGGAGAAAACAGTGGTTTTTTAATGCACAAACTTTAAAGTAAAAAAATCAAGGAGAAACTCAACTTTGATATCTCCATCTTGTAGATCATCTGGGTGAAGGAGCGCTTACAAGAAGTAGCGCTTTTCGAGGAAGTCCATTTTCCTCCATGTATTTTTCTACAGCTGGAACAAACTCTGCCTGGAACCACTCTTTGAAAATGGCACCATTAATCCATGCCTTAGACTGATTCATGTACCACAATGGCAACGGTTTGTTAGCTGGTTGCCGTCTAAATGCTCTCGGTTTTTTTTGATTTGCCTATTAAAGTTAGGCCCAGTTTATGATTGCCAGTGGCATTACTGCATGCGAGGATAGTAACTCTTTCTTTGCTTTTTTTATATCCGGATGCCGTTTTTTCTTGTTTAGAAGCGAGGGTTTTTGTTGGTAACATTTTGTAATTCAACCCGGTTTCATCACAGTTGTAAATTTGATCGCCAATATATCCTCCTTTGTCGATGATTTTGTGCAGTTTCTTCTTAAAATCAGCGATAACGGCTTCATCCCCAGATAATGATTCGCCGCTAACGGCAATTTGACGAATGCCATGCCGCTTCTTGAACCGATCCAGCCATCCTTCACTTCCGAGAAATTCCCGATCCTTTCCTTTGATCAGCTCATAAAATGTCATCGCTTTTTGACGAAGTTGAGGACCGGAAATTGGCACACTTTTGGTTCTGATTTGTTCGTGCCACAAAAATAAGGCCACTTCTAATTGAGGATATGCACCTTTTCTTAATGTTTTTCGAGATTTCCCTGCGCTGCCTGATGCTTGGAGGGAACAAAATTTTTCAATTTCTGATCGATTTTTCTTCCAATCAGTAATCGTACTCCTACCGACGTTCAAATCCGCAGCAAGTTTCGTGGGTGGCTCACCAGCATATATAATTTTGTTCAGATAAAGCGGATTTCGGATAAATGCGATTCGGATAAACGGGAGTTTACTGTATTTCTTTTTGTAACAAATTCTTTTTCAAAATTTAACTGTACATCAATAAGGCTACTTAATGCCTCGCTGTTGCCTTTTTTAATGCAAAATTTTTTTAACAGTTCAATTTAATGCAACGCACTGGCATAAGATACCACAAGCATCTCGTCCACTATAGGCTCAGGCTCATTGTCATCACTTTCACTGATTTCGTCGTCTCCTTTATCTAGAGTCCAATTTGTTTCCTGAAGGAATCACTTTTTAAACGTTTTCATTATGATTTTCCGTCCACAACTTCATGATGGTCTCCTTCTGCTTCAGAATATCAGCGATTTGAGTCTTACTCACACCAATATGAACCGCTAATACAGACACCACTCTTTTCTTTATCTGCATGTTCCAACACCTGCACTTTCTCTCATAAGGAAAGACTTTTACCCTTCGCGCATCGTGTTATAAAATCGAGATGCCCCCTAGCACTGAAAACAGTATGAACTGTCACAACGCACAAGTGACGGCAAGGTGCCACAGTTGGAGAGGTTCGAAAGGTACTGAAAGTGCATGATCTGTCAAAAGCCCTTAGAGTTCTACATCCAACAGTAGAAGACTGCTGGTAATTGGCTGCGTATGAATCATAGGCAGCCGATTGCTCGAGGGCTGTGGTCACCTTACGCACGGTACCGAGGCCTCCTTCGTGGCCGTATCTCGCTACCCTCGGAGCCGAGGCCTCCGTGAGGTGCTCCTTCGTTTGGGATTAGCAATTCCAAGAATTCATTCCAGGACACCCTTTTGCTTATCCCCCCTCTGCGAATTGTGCTATCTGTAGACTGCTGCATCCGAATCATAGGCAACCACTTGCTTGAGGGTCCTACGCACGTCTGGCCGAGGTACTCTTTCGTTTGGGATTAGAATATCCAAGAATGCATTCCAGGACAGCCTTTCGTTCATTCCCCCATATGCGCATTCTTCTTCTCTTCTTCTTCTTATATCTTGTATCTTCACAGGTTTGACCATTTTTGCTGTCCTCTTTCCCCCAGCTATTCATAAAAGCTATTTTTAGAGGAAAAACTTTTCAATTTTTGAGAGATGGGTCAGAAAACTCATGGCGATGGTGTCCATATAAGAGAAAAATTGTGCCCAACAAGGTGTCCGTGTCCGTAAGTGGGAGTGCCCAAATACTAGAGGTTCGATCCTTATACAAATGCATATCCTTCTGCAGGGCAATTAAATACTGTCCTTAAGTCAGAGGTGTCCGTGAACAGAGGTTTCACTGTATTACGTATGAGACAGCTCTTTCAACTGTGTCATTGACAATGGTCAGAGTTTTGAATACTGGACATGCTTTGAAGTACTCCTCGAGGACATTCCAGAAATAGGGGTTGTCCTCTTAAAACCTCGCCTTCACTTGCAAAATAAAATGAAGATAAAGTTGCAAATCCTCATCAAACGATTTCAACTACGACCCGCAGACAAGACAGTGCAGTTGAGTCATTACATTTTCTCAAAAAAAACCCTTTTCCAGCGATATACAGCATCTGCATATTCAACCTTGCTTTCAGTACGCTACAACGTTTGTTATCTCCATCACCACGCTTAACCTACCAAACGCTTGTTCATAAAAGCACGCTCCACAACTACCTGAAGCATAATTTTGTGTATACTTTGAATGGTGGCAGTTAAGCTGAGTTGAAGCAATTTTTGTTTAGTTTTTGAAACTATTTCAAATTAGTGACTCACAAACAGCAGATCTTTCTCATTCCCTCCGCTCCTCTGTCAGACAAATCAAGCCTCCAAAACTCGACCTTCCCTATAGTTTTAACATCAATCACATATATTATCATCATTGGAATTAGAGGACGACATGTCTGTAAGCAGGAAAGCAAAGTTTTTGATCGTTAGTGCTCATGAGAAGTTAATGGGAGCGAAGCTACCTTCAAGGGGCCAAGTTCTACACCACACTCAGCAAGTAAAGGAGAGCATGTCTTAGCGCAGCTTCCAAAGTCATTAAGGAAGCATAATGTTTTTGACTGAAGGTGCACATTCCAACAAAGGAAAATTTTAACCGCGTTTCGGAACAAATGGAGCTATACAACATCTATTGGGATCTTCAGCGATCCCAATAGATGTTGAATGGTTATTGAAGTCATCGCAGCGATGTACAGATATCCAAGTGAAATGCAAAAAAGAATTCTTGAGTCTCTTGAGGACCTTTTTGATATTTCTCCATCGAACGTGCTGGACCTAATAAAAATAGATGAAGATAGATAGTTTTTAATCAACCAGAGGAAGAAAGGTCGTGTTGGTTGCATGGTTGGAGAGGACACTTTTCTAAAACAAAAAAAGAAAGATTGGCAGCAAGGAAGACCAAGGAAGAAGAGAGGATTGAAAGTATGGATTCGTTTGATTTTTCTGTTCAATGTTATCTTTAGATTTTCTACCCTGCGTTTTTATCACTATATTCATATTTATTTTTCTTAATTAAGGCTAATTTATATCTCTCAATGGCATATCCAGCCGGCAGCTCGAATCCAGAGAGAGAGATACCCAAAGCAAATAAAGAGGAAAGTCTGAGATTTGATGGTAATGCCAAAATCCTAGATACAGTGTCCGAAAAAGGTAACTTAGGGGAGGAAAGAGAACCAAATGAACTAAGCCGCAAAAGAACAATTTCAATCTTAAATTATCCTAGGAGAAACAGCCAAGAGATGGTTCCTGAAGTTTCTGGAGCTCAGTATGGTATTCATTGGACAAATCCCCTCTAAAGGCATACAATTTCTGGCGCCAGGTGCTGTAAATGAGTGCAAGTCGGGTTTTCTGCACCATTACCTGTTAAAGCCCCTATGCAGGACTTAAATTTTCTTAGGAACTAGTGTGAGTAGTACCATAATCCAGTGATTTCTGCAGAAGCCATGAAGGCTATCTGTAATCATTTGTGGTACCTTGGAGATGAATTGGTCACACTTGCACTCTTGAATCGTCAGTTTCAGTGGAAGTAAAAAGAAAAATGGTGGCTGCTCTTTACGACGGTGAAAATGGCAGCAAGGCCATTACACTTGCCATTATACTTCTTTCCAGACGCAATCAAAGTGCTCTCATCAGGTTCGTCTATCTTCTTGCTGTCTTCCTGAAGCAATCGCACTCGAACCATTTCAGAGGTAAGTTTAGCACCTGAATTTTCTAATGCCATCCTCAGCGGTTGGTATTGCTCAGGTAGTCCACGCAGCACACGACTGCTATTAACTCATCCTCTACCTTCTTCTCTATATCTTCCAATTTCTGAGTGGTTGACAGAATTGACGTAAGATACTCGTGCATGGACGAATGCTTATCCCGTCTCTCATCTAGTAGAATATTTAGAAGATTGATCCGGCGATTGAGGCCTTCATCTTCGTATGGTTTCCTTAGCTCTTCCCAGGCATCCTTAGCATATCTTGCATTTCTTAGGTAAGGGTACACTTGCCAGGAAACATGCAGACAAATCAGACTTAGCACCTCTGCATCTTCGTGATCATCTTCAGGTCGTCCCTTTGCATATTTACTGCCATCCACGTAGCCCCATAATCGGAAATGCATTAGTAAATGTTTCATGACCAACTTCCAGTCTGCGTAATCATCACTTCCTTCCAACTTATCTACCGTGCCTCTGAAACCGCGACTATTTGCCATCTTCAGATTTCACGTAGTTATTCTGGTAGAATTTTCTAGCAATTATTATTTAAACCTCTTCGCTGGGATCTGGGCCCATAACCTGTCGCAGAAAATTGGTTTGGTGGGGGGCTTTGAAATGATAAACTGGTTGGTAAAGTATGTTTAATATGTTTCTTCTTTATTTCATTTTTGAACAATGCAACCAAGTAAGTTATTTACAATAACATTGGGAGAACGACTGGTAAGAAACAAGTGAGCTGATAAATTCGAACCTATGTACAAGATTACATGCATATTAACAACAACAATATATACTGTGAAAATAATAAACCGGTTAAAATTGCATTAAAATTGATTTAAAGTTGAATAAACGTTTTTATTCCATTTGTTTAAAATTTTACGGGTAAAAATGGATAAATAATTACTGAAATTGAGAACTTTTGACTTTGCTTCTAACTAAAAGAAGTTATTCCGCATTCCCTCTTATGCGCACTATAACAATACGTAATAACTTAAAATTGTGATACAACAACCCAATAGTTTCTTTAAATGCTTTAAACAAACAAACTTGAAGAAAAACCATTTAATCACGGGTATAACTATAAATAAAGTTCAGAAAACACAAGGAACACCTGAAGGCGCATCACCGCCATCATCACGTTAACAAAAGTTCTTCCGGTTCTTGCAGTTGATCCACCTCGACGTCGTCAGAATGATCATTGCTGCTGCTGTCTTGGGTTGTGGTGGAGGATTAGCTTTGAGTTTTAGAGAAATAACTGTCTAAAGAGAGCTGTTTTTTCTTTTTGTTTCTTTCCAGTAATAGTTCCTTTTAACAACTCACAGAATCCTTTAAACTTCTAGCAACTAGCGAGCTTCTTTCAAAATCAGGATCACTTTCTTTTATGAGAGTGCATGCACAGTCGACGAGATGTAAGATTTCACTAATATTTGATGTATGTAGTTAAAACTTTACTTATGTCACTGATTTCTTCATCATCACACACATCTTCGCTCCACTCTTCCATTTTCCAATGCTGTTGCATTTCTAATAGCTCTACATCAGTTAATTCTTCTTTATTAGCCTCAATCAGGTCCTGAACGTCTTCAGCCTCCACTTCGTCTAAACCGATGATGTGTGCTAGGTCAACTGTTTCATTAATTACGTCCTCAGGTATATCAAAACCAAGGAAGTCAATCACACAGCCATCCCAAAGATTTTTCAAAACTGCTTTCATAGTTTTTTTGAAGAACTCACCCCAAGATTTTGATATGTTTTCAATGGTCTGTCGGATATTATAACAGCGCCAAAATTCCTTCAAGCTCATGCCGGCTTCACCCTCAGTTGTCCTTACAGCTTGGTTGAAAGTCTCTCTTAAATAGTATGCCTTGAACGTTGAAATTATGCCCTGTTCCATTGGCTGTAGTATCGATGTAGTGTTCGGGGGTAAGTAAACAACCTTTACCTCCGAACATAAATCACTCAATTTCTTGTCTTGGATGGTTGGATGTCTTGGATGGAAGACAAGGTCTTGGATGCCCAGGAGCGTTATCTAATACCAACAGTGCTTTGAAAATAGGTTATCAGGTCATTCTAGGAAAAAACATCTTGATGCAAACAAATGAACGATGAAAGCGCCATATTGACTTATTATGTATCATCTCCTCTCGGTATATAACATTTGGTGTGTTATACTTATAGCGTTGATGGCATAATTTACATTATACATAATAAAATAATTTGAATTACCAAATTGTTGTTCATGTTCTGTTAATTTCAAACGTGGAAAACCTGAAAAATGAGGAGTAAATTGGGAAGAACTTGGAACGTCAACGATCGGAAAGTGTGTTTTGCGTGTTACCTAGCAATCAGGTGTCGTCACGCTTTTTATTAACCATTATTTTGGCTACTTTAACAGCAATACAGTAATTATTTAGCTACGTAAAGTTTCCACTACAAAATGATACACCTATCATGAGAAAATAGTATCGATACACACAATACGTACCAAGTTATAAAAAAAACCACTTTGCATGGTTGAAATGTGGAACTTGGGCACCCCTGCGGCATGAGTTGCCAGTGGTTGATCGACTTCAAATTTCATATGTTACGTTGGTATCAAAAGGACAAAATTTAGGCTTCAAGACCTTGCATTTTTGACAATTGAAATTTGGGTCCACCCTAGTGGTCATTTATTTAATTTGCTGCATCTCATTCCTTTCTTTCTGGCTTTCATGTAAACTAGATTCCCTTACAACGCCGATTGATTTCATACTACGGAGTGCATGCTAGAACAAGATATTCCTTTGGCGGTGAAATTGTTGAGCTGTGCTGGATATGAAGTCTGTGGCCATTTGCTTCTTTATTTTTAACACTTTCAGCGTGCAGGGACGTTCTGGAACGTCCTGTGGGTGCTAGCGGCTGACGCAGGACATTCTAGAACGTTCTGCATCACCCATTTCATAGCTTAGGCTTTAACCTTTTCTATGGTGGACTGCGTTTTGGAATGCATTGTTTAGTTACATAACGGCAACGTTTTAAACTTTATCAATTTTTATGGTTTGAGCCATTTGATTAGAAGTGTATCTTTGTTGTTTTTATCATTTGTCTTTCATTTTTGTTCATCTAGTTAGATTTAACAATATTGATTTGACAAATGCGGGATTCAAATTAATAAAATATTGGCCTTGAACTGACACACCGGGGGTTGGAATCCCGTTGCAAGTGTATATATTGTAGCTGTAATGTTACCCATAGGTGACATTGTTCGATGTAACTTATATCGTTGGTGCATATAAATCAATCTATAAAATTAATCAAGTTTTTTGAATCTGCAGCTAAATCTACAGCATTCTACATTACTTGGATATACTGTTTCTACAACACTCAGAGCCACTGTTAAAGTGTATGGTAGGGAGTGCTATAGCATCTGCTCATATATGTATTTTACTATGTCCACAATTTTAAATCAATCTATTCACACATATTCCTAATTAACTGTATCTATACAGAAATGAAGATAAGCAAATAGGTAGTCAAAATATAGTGAATGATATATAATGTATTATAATAGTAGCAAATAATAGAATGTAAAAAAAATTTTCTTTTGACGGTTGATTGTCAGTTGCTCCCTAGTGTCCAATGTATTACAATGTCACTTTTCTAGAACCAGTTATAATTTTTTAGCTTCCCACGTGATGATTTGGTTTTGTAATTATAATGTGGATTTACTACATTTTTACCACTATGTTTTCCACGTACTGTATTTTTCCACGTACTTTTCTTCATCTTTGCAATCGTAAAGCCCTTTTTCACCGGGTCTCGCAGCAGATTGGCAATCCATTTGTCAGTGTATACAAACTTTTTTTTGACAGAGAGGGTCGAGGTTGAACTATTCTCTAGTACATTTATTGGGAATTTTATTATTCTTCTAAAATATTGATCCTTCAATTTAACGAGCTCATTAGTGGTGCTCCTCCAATTTCACAACCCCTCTAAATGCTGCACATGCTAAATTTGCTGTTGTATATTAAAATTTAAACGCAAAAGAATTAACCTCAATGGTGGAGTGCTTTGTGAAACAAAAAACTAACGCACAAGGTACTATAATCCTCTCATTTTAAGTTACCCACATAATAAATACAGGGCTAACCATTCCCTGTGAAAGTAAATATATAGTCAACTCCATTTTCTCCATTGTATTTTTTTAAATATTCATTTTATTGCAGAACTACCATTGTAGGTAACTTAAAAAAATGTGTCATCCCTCAGATAGTTCCATAGTGTTCATTGACAGTTGTTTATCAAAAAATCAGGGAACACTGATGGGAAACTTCAACTTCCCTTTTATACTCATAAATGCATTTGTGTGTTCGACATTTCTCTTCTCAATAGTACTGTTGATACTCTACAACAGCCGATAAGGACAGTTCATGAATCAGTCCGAATGCAAATCTATGAATGAATGAATGAATCTATGCCATGATTATTTTGTTCAAAACTAAGGACGAGTCAAATCCAAATGAGGATTCTCGATTCCACCGAAACTCAGGATTAGAATTGGTTTTGAGAATCGATCGCCTAAAGTTGATTCCGATTCCATCGAATCCAGACAGATAAATATTCCAATCAAATTTCATTTATCACATCATATTTTTCTCAGTAATTTTGGGTGTAGGCTATCAATTTGTACTTTTTATCTTACCTCAATAAGCTGAGAATATATTTGCTATTCATTAATAATTATACTTTTTGAGCGACTTAATTGTGTTATTTTATTTCAGCCAATACTTGAATTTAATTAATAGTCATACCCTACTGGTATATCAATATCCTACCTGTAATTAGGAATGATGGAATCGAGAATCGATTTGAAAGAATCGGAATCGAAAAAAAGTGGAATCGACTCATCCCTATTCAAAACCGTTCACCAATCTGTTGTCTCAGTTGTCTTCCAAGCTAGACACCTTTCACCCCCGACCGTGACATGGTTCTGCCATGCACTTTCCTCCTTGTTGCCCTCGCTCACCCCTCACCAAGGGATCCTTACCCTCCATCTCCACACTAGCTGTTCGCCGATGCCTGCCGTTCATCCACACCCTGCCTTCCTTCAGGCCAGCCCTAGTGACACAGTCATTGCAAAACCTGCTCGAAGGCCTCTCCTGAGCTAATCCCTCCTCTCTCTCAACTCTTTACGGAGACCCACCATACACCCCCACCATCAGCCAACTTTCTCTGTGACCAGTGTGTGGTCAATGCTCTGAGCCCTTCCCCCCATTCCTCACCCCATGGGGAGTCTCACACAACCCCCGGCATCCTCAGGCCCTTCGAACCCAACCTCTCTTTCCCCCTTCCGTCTCCTTCAGTCCACTTTTCCTTTCTACCCAAAAATACTTTACTAACCACCCCTAAACCGATACATACATCCATGGATGTGACGATATATTTTCTTGAAGACAATTTTTCCGCGGTGTGGATACATTGGAATACTTTGTCAATTGTACAGCACTGCAAATTTGGTGACATTATCCACATCAATATGAAATAGACAACGCAAAATTGAAAATGCCAAGAGTGCCAAGCAGGGATTAGGATGGACAATCCCACAAATTGCGCGGCTTGTGAGGGAAACCCGTAATTATGTGTTGTACTTAGCTTCATAAATTATCATAGGAACATCAAATACTGAAATTATGTAAATATTGATTGTAGTTTTTAAAACAAAATTCTATGCAGATGTATTTTTATGATTATGATTTCATCGGTGATTTTATGTTTTAAAAAAGACTGCGGGAATTTTGTACTTTTATGAACACAGCCAATGGCTTGCTATGGTAATTCTCAATTAAATATGCTAGTAATCCCTTTCCTGGACTAAAATTTTGTATTCTGTATTATAACAATCAAAATACTGACTGAAAAGACAGTTGTACTTCCGAATGAGGAATTTTATTTTGAAGTTTTCAAAATAAATCGCATTCTATAAAATAGTATTGATATCAGCGCAATATTTTACAACCGAGAGGATTAAATGAGTGCAAAGTGTAAGAGGAGTTTACAAACTGGATGAACTTGTAAAATTATGAGCTTAACGGCAATTAAGGTTTGTTATTTATTTATCATACATAAACTGATGACGGGGAATTACTGCAAATGCATGCAACCTGCACAACAGATTTGCCGGTGGCACAGGATGTTCCAGAAAGTATAAAGTTTAATCAGTTATACATCAATTACAATAAATAGGCTTCAAAAATCATAATTTTTAGTGACATGTGCCTTATTTCATCATGCTGAACGTAAATATGCAAAAAAAAACTGCACTTCGTCACCGGGAAGGATTTTAACATTTTTCACAATTTATGCCTTAGCATTGTAAGGGTTAAAGAAGTGGTATACTTTGCCTTTCATTCAGAGTGTTTCTTATACATTGTTAAATTTATATCAGACAAAACATGCGGTGTGTCATTCCACAACCCACGCACTATTGGAAAAATGCTTTTTAACTTGAAAGGCAAATATACAGGGTTGGACAAAAGTGGAGTGCATAAACTCAACTGTGATGACTGTAGAATCTCATACATTGGTCAAACAGGACGGAAAGTTAAAGAGAGAGTGAAAGAACATATGAACCACTTTGTTAATGATGGTGGAAATGCAAAGTTTAATGGACATTTATGCACAGATAACCATTTTAGAGATTTTGACCCAGAGATTTTACATGTCACTGACAAGGAGTCTAAGTTTTTTTAAAGAGCAATTCTAAGATTCTAAGATTTTTAGAGCAATTTGAAATAGTAAATGGCCTGCATATTTTATGTAATGACCACCTGTTCCCCACCCATTCCCTCCTCCTGAACATAAACCTTCCATCTTTCCACAACAGACAACCGTCCTAGTCATCCAATCTGTTCTTGTTTACCTACAAATTACTCAGCTTTCACCCGATTGTACTTATCCTTTCCGCCGCCTTTACGTCACCTCTACCAGCAATACCTCCACACCCATCCCTCCCCCTTCCTTCCCCTCCCTCTCCCCTCTTTCCCTCCCTCCCTCTCCCTCCACCTTGGCTGTCCATATACTCTTCGCCACTCAAGACAGCAGTACCTTGAAAATGGCACTCAGTAGCTGAAACCAGGGTCGGTTTTAATAAATTAGTGTGGAATTAACCAATTTTTTTTTTCTACGATGGCGACCGGTTGTTGTGCCCCGTCATGTAGCTCGTGTGAAAATTCGATTGATGTAACAGCAAAATTTATCTTCTATGTTTTCTGCCCTCGTACATTTCATCCTAAATGTACAGGTCTCAACGATCTATCGTTAAAAGCTCTAGTTGAGTGCAGTGAATTATTTTGGAAGTGTTTTGCCTGCCGAATCTTGATCTTCAACATGTCCAACATGGCGGCTGACATAAAATTTTTGAAACAGGAACTTGAATAATAACCTGAAAACTACCCAGGGATCAGCTATAAGCAGAAAAAATCTGTATCTTTCTCTGATCTGGCAAAATCTGGTTTACTACCCCCGGAAGGTAAATTGTACGTTTACCTGCCTGTGAAGAAACCACCTGTGGCTGCTACTAATGAACGACCTTTGACACGTAATGCAGCGTGCAAAAGTGAACCTTGCTCGTAGTCTTCTCCTGATTCTCTTGATAACCCCAACACAAGTGAGCACAGTGACAGTGGTGATAGTGTCTCAGTCATTGAAGCCACTGACAATGACAACGATGGTTACACAAATATAATAAATCGCAAACGCAAGCGCCATCCTCACCCAACCATGGGTTCATCAGACAAGGACTGTTCCCTTACGGCTATCCCAAGACACTCTCATATTCATGTTTGGAACTTTCATCCTGACACAATGTGGAAGAAAGTGCTTCAGTATATTAAGGCGCAAAAGTGGGGGATGAACGACCCATCTGCCGAGATTGAACAATTAAAGGTGCCTCGAGGGAACTATGCCTCATTTCATATCTCAGTCAGTAGTGATGTAGCTGATCGGCCACTTAAACCAGAAATTTGGTCGAAAAACGTATATTCTGGTAATTATTTTTGTCCCAAACTTCGCCAAAGTACTGTGACGACATAGTGCAGCACTTGAAAGTGATACACATTAACATTCAGTGTCTATGAAATAAACAACATGACTTAGAAGTTCTTGTGGGTGAACATAATCCAGACGTAATCTGCTTTAATGAACACTGGCTTACGTCCGACAAAGTGAACCTTTTCCATTTGCCTGGTTATGTTGTTGCCAATTTTTTTTTGTCGAACTATGTCTAGAAATGGAGGTGTCTTAATTCTTGTGTCTGCGAATCTACGATACTCCTCTGCGACACTTCCCTCCTCTCCTCTGCGAATACTCCTCTGCGAACAGGTGTTCGAATCTTGTGTAACCCAAATTCAACTCGAAGGAACACACTTTCATGTGGCGACTCTCTATCGTTCTCCTCCTTGTAATTTCAGTGTCTTCCTCAACAAACTGTCAACAAACTTCTGGATAAAATTCACAACTCTTTTGATAATCCTTTACTTATCATTACCGGGGATTTTAACTGTAATATTCTCGAAGATTCTAAAGAAAAACAGGACTTGCTTGACATTCTTACTTCTTTGAATTTGAATATCACCAACAACAAACCCACAAGAGTTAGTCCTACTTCTGCAACTGTCATAGATAATATATTTACCAATATTGCCTTAATGTCTGTGGAAACAAATGTTCTTGTGTCTTATATTTCTGACCATTTCCCTTTGATTTCCACATTTACAATCAGTTCTGCCATAAATTATAAAACTTCATATAAGAGACTCTTCTCTGAAGAAAATGTGGCCTCTTTCTGAGAAATGCCTAATTCCCACGATTGGTCAAATGTCTACTCCCTTAGTTCTTTTGATGAGAGCTTCAGGTACTTCTATTCATCATACCAAAATTACTTTGACTACTGTTTCCCTATTCTGCCTAAAAGAACGAGAAATTATTCTAATTCAAAGTGCAAAAAGCCTTGGGTCTCTGAAGAAATCAGTGGATTATCCAGGTTACTGAAAGACATGGCTCCTTACTTCCATAATAAGACAGACCCTGCTGACATACTTGAATATTCTGTCATGAAAAGACATAGACTAGACATATCCTTCAGAATGCTAAAAGGACCTATAATTCCCAAAGAATTAGTAAGTAATGCTGCAAACAAAACTCGAGAAATTTGGAAAATTATTAAAGAATCTAAACATCATGGGAGTAATAGGCCAGATTATACTCTTTTGGATTCCAATGGTAATACTCTTGGTGATAATCTACAAATAGCCTCAGCCCTCAATGATTTCTTTTTATCACACCAATTACCCAAGGCAACACAGCAGAAGAAACATACCCAAGCGATGAGCCCCTGTCACTCCTTATTTCTTTATCATTGCTCTGATTCAGAACTATTAAATGTTATCCAGAATCTAGGCAATGAGTTTAAATCAGGCATAAATAAGATTCTAACTGCCATAGTAAAACAGTCTTTTCCTTCAATTATGCTACCCTTATTATTCTTAATCAATGAATCTTTACCCTTAGGCGAGTTTCCAAGCTCTCTTAAAGTTGTTAAGATTATTCCTCTCTACAAAGAAAAAGGCAGTCTGCAACACATGAATTCCTATCGACCCATCTTCTAACTAAATCAATTTAGCAACATTTTTGAAGTTGTATTTTATTCTCGCCTTATAACTTACTTGGAATACAAAAATTCATGCAAAGTAACGCCTGAAACAGCTTCGTTTGATCTATGGAATACTGAGTATTTTTAACTACTTTTATTTAATCATGGACCACTTATCATGCATATGACATTTACCTAAGCATTTAGATTTTTCATAATGGATTTTTACTAAGTAATGTCTGAAACCATCAAATAGAGCACAGTTGACTTGTTCTGCAAAGAGGATTTTCAATTCCTTCCATTTCATTCTACAGATACTGCCTAGAAAGTGATCACACATCACCCAAACATGCCTCAGGCAACCATCAGCAGGGTGGCAACATAAGTTCACTCATATCAATTGCTAGCAACATACATGGCTTTCAATGCATTGTAATCACTTGGCATACCAACTGCATCATTATGTACAGGGTCCCAAATGCTCACAAGATACTGTATCAACTCATGGGCCTCATACACCCACATAAGACACTTTTATACGCAACCCACTTTTATAAGGCTCAAAGCAAATATAACCAGTGGCTTTCTTCATTCTCGTAGCCGAGGATTTTGGGATCTTAGACCTTGTAGCTAGTACCAAAGCCTTCTGTTCCCATCCTGAGTTCAACTCTTTCATATGCATTTCTCTTGGGCATGGTGAAGCTCAGAGGTAAATATCTTCACTTTCAGGCATCTTGCACCTCATACTATATGATTTTTTCCTTCCCTCATCACCTGATTAACCTTTAAATGCCTGGCGTGCGGGCACGAAAATAAGCTCCACTCAGTGCCACGAAATGTTCACTGTCAGAGAGTTAAAATGAAGCGGGGATATTTATGGATGTGCGTAAGAAATGACTTGACAGGCACTGTATGGACATATGAAAGGGAGGTATTCATGCTGATAAACATTCACTGTTCACCCAGAGAGGGTAATTTCTGCAATGAACACGGAAAAGCTTTGAAGCCGGCCATCGTAGAAGACTACAATGCACACATGGTCTACGTAGACAAAGGGGCTAGTATGAAAAAGAGCTACAATACTACTAGTAATAGTAGTATTCTTAGTATAGGCTTAGCCAATAGTCACCGTAGCTGGAAATGGGCGAAAAAGCTCTTCGCTCACCCACTGAACATAACCGTCCTAAAAGGCCACATGTTGTTTACGTCTTGCGGGGGCCAGATGATTCATCGGCAGCTTCGAGTTTTGTCTGATAAGGAAAAGAATCGTGGCCCCTGCCCTTCCCCCTCACAGCTCATGGAGGGGGAGGCCCGGTAGCACAGATGGAAGATGACTGATTCGTGAAGCGAAGGAAAACACATAGGCCAGTGCAAGGAAACCGCCTAAGGTGCGGTGTGTGCTGAGAAGGGATTGACAACGCGTACCATTACAAAAAGCGAAGTGTGCAAAGTAGCACTTATAACTGACTCCAGGAGTATCATACTAATATAATTTAATTTAATTTATGGATAAATTAACCATTTAGCTAAATAACGCTTTTTATTTGAACAATTTATCGTTAGCAGTTGTTGAGATATTGAAGTTTCTCGTGTCAAGAACAAGAAAAATTTAAAGAGCCAAAATTAAATCTGGCAGTGAAGGTCAACTATTGGACATTTAAATCCAGATCCTAAAGGTTAAAGTAATCAATTCTCACTCAAATAAAACAAACCAGAGCATCCTCTCGAAGTGAGGTTCAGTGTGTGAGTGAACATGGACTGAAGCACCAAGCTTGAGTGTCTCGTTCCCCCTTCCACAACTTAGACCTCAATCCCCCAGTCTTACGCCACCACTAACACTTGGGTACAACTTGACACATGCAGTGAATACCACCATTGTTGCTCCTTCAAACCATTTATGTACATCTTTAGCAAATTGCATTTCACTATGAGCAATTGTGAGCATGTTCTGGTGGAATTCTGTAAAACACTCAAAAAGAATGAAACAGATGAGACAATCTGAAAAATAATTTTAAAAACTCACATGTACAAAATGAACACTATGTACAGGTGAAAAAGATTTCTAGAGCACGTTGAGCTGGATGATACTTAGTGATGGCCTTGAACCGCAAGCAAGGAAACAATACACTCCCCTGACTCATGCAGAGCAAATGACCTTGGGGCTTAAGGGAGGGACAGAGAGATAAGGAACTCATGACCTCATGTGGCCTAATCTACTACCATCTCAGGGAAGAAAAGTTGAGCAGGGAACACAGGTTGATATAGTACTTGAAGTAAGGCCAATCTAGAGCAGAATATATTCTCTATTTCACACTATTGCCAAATATATCACTTCTTTATTTGCTGTGCTGCAAATGTTTCACCACATTAGTTCACCCACCTAGGGGATATTATGCATTTAAGATCTACCTCTACATGAAATCAAAATGCTACGGATGCAGATAGGTTCTCATTGTGTCGTCAAGATGTTTATACAATCTTTTGGCTGACTCCCCTATTCTTTTCATGGGTAGTTAGTTTGTGGGTCATTGCTGGACTCAAACAGGAAAACAAAGTCTTTACAAAGATTACTTTGAAGCATAGGGAAAGCGTCTCCATTCAAGATGTTTACCCCATCTTTCGGCTGATAGGGCCTTGAATGGGTCTACCGTCAAAATCCAACAGTTAGTGCCATATTTGGTCTCCTGATGGTAGGGAAATTCAGAGGTTGGATATTTTTGTTTCCATAGGGACTGGGGTACTACGGAATAAAATAAAATGTGCAAAATCAATTACTATATTTGACTGAGGTGCATTAAATTGAGGTTTTGCTTCAGATCTCAAAAATTGGTTTCATGTTTGTCTGCGTTCAGTCAGCAGTTTTGACATCAACACAACATTCTACAACTGCACCACTTTTTATTTAAATTAAGCGACCCGGGTTTCAGTGAATAATTACCATTATCAGGCATTAATTGGGATCTGTTTATCCTATTGTTTCCGTAGTTACGTAATGGAAGGGGAGAAGAAGTTTGAAATGCAACCCAGAATAGGGGAAAAGGAATGGTATAGGTATTCGTTAATGAGGGTGTCGTCTTGGTTATTCAAAATTTTTAAAATTGCTAACTGCTCTCTTGAATCTAAAGCGTGGTCGTTGCATAATTTTAGTATATTCATTGGAAAATCACTCCTGTGGCTGCTACATATTAAGTGCTTAGCAAAATTACTTTTATCCTCTTTGATGTTTTTGTAAGCACTTAAATGTTTTTTTCTTCTCACATAGCAGCTTCTTCCTGTCTGCCCCACATAGACACCATTGCAATCGCTGCATTTCGATGAATATACTCCACATCGGTCAAATTGCTCTATCGGGTCCTTGCATTTTACTAGCAGCTTTTGGAGAGTGGCATTAGGTCTATAAGCCATGCGGAATTCGTCTCTAGGTACAAGGTGAGTCATTTTCCGAGATACTGCACCCAGGTATGTCACCGTGCACCACTGCTTCTTTCTACTCTCGTTCGCGGAAAACATTTGGTCGATAGCCAATCTTCTCTGTTTTTAAAAAACTAATTTGTCTATTAAATTTGGTGAATACCCGTTAGCTGATGCAATATGTTTAATTAGGAATGGGTCTAATTTGTAGAAGAAAATCAGCATAATTGAAAAAATTGCTTCAGCTAACGGGTATTCACCAAATGTAATGGACAAATTAGTTTTTAAAAAACAGAGAAGATTGGCTGTTGACAAAATGTTTTCCACGAATGAGAGTAAAAAGAAGCTGTGGTGCACGGTGATATACCTGGGTTCAGTATCTCGGAAAATAACTCACCTTGTACCTAGAGACGAATTCCGCATGGCTTATAGACCTAATGCCACTCTCCAAAAGCTGCTAGTAAAATGCAAGGACCCGATAGAGCAATTTGACCGATGTGGAGTATATTCATTGAAATGCAGCGATTGCAATGGTGTCTACGTGGGGCAGACAGGAAGGAGATATATTGGAATATTTGATAGGTAGAATACCAGCTCCTGGAGCACTCCAAGTCGCCGCCCTCGGTGGCGGCAGGGTAAAGTCCTTGCCTGCCAAACTGAAGGTCACAGGTTCGAGTCCCGCCTGGGTAGGATATTTACACCTCCCAGAGCATGGTTGTATGTGTTCGTCCATTGTTAATTGTTAATCACCCGATGTATAGGTCTTGGTTGGGCTGTTTTCGGGAGTGTGAGTATAAATAAATAAATAAAATAAATAAATATAAAGGAACATACAAAATAGGTTTGCAACACCCACTTAAGAAGTTAATTATGCTCAAGAAATGAAAACGGAATAACATTGACTTTGAAATGTGTGTTCATGAACTTTCCAAAGGCAAAATACATAAAAAAGGCTTATTTCAATAAATAATTTTGAAATAAATGATAAATTGAAGAGTCTCAGAACAATATAATGAATTCAAATGTCTTATTATTCATATTTCAAATCATCCATACAATTTTATGCATTAATTCCCTCCTCCGTTTGTAGGGGACTTCTTCGAATTAGGTCGTTTCAAATTAAGAGGAATCAATCAGGGTTTCTAAGCTCAAGGCCTAGGGGAACTACTACTAGGGAATTTAGGGAACTATGCACTGAAGAAGCAAAACAGGCAATTCCTAGCAATTATCAATCACTTCTGTAAGTGAAACTTCTGAGTGAACTGAGACCATGGCTGGGCTGAGCCATTCCATTAGTTTTATCTGTTCATTGCTCCCCAAGGAAGGAATGACATGAGGTCATTTAGATTAGTGAAATGATCACAGTGGGTTCCTCGGGCCATGGTGTGGGTGCTCATCTATGGAGGCTGTTATCTAGTTTTTAATATAGCTGAGCTCACTGGGCATCATTTAGATAGTGGTCTTGGGGCAATATGCAGTTGGTGACCAATGAGATGGACACAGGATGGTCACATGGGGACGCCAAGCCATGGTTTTTGGGTCACAAGGAAGAGGAAGAAGCGGATGAGCGGCAGTCTGGAGGAGGCGAGTTGGAGATGCGGTTGTGGAAGTGGAAATGGTGAATAAGGGAAGAATAAACGCCTGTTTTCCGAAGAAGTGTTGTTCCCTTAATTGACCCTCGACGGACCCTTAAGGTGACCGCTTACAGTACATATTATAGGTTTCATTTTCCTGCCTCCAAATGATTAATTGCAGCCAGGAAGCAAACAGACCAAATTGGGCAGCTGAAAGGGTTTTCCCGCTCCCTTGCCATAAAACCTCAGTTATGAAACTCCTCACTTATGAAACTTTTTTCTGTTGTCCACTTAAAGTTTCATAAGTGAGGTTCTACTGTATTTCCATGTTTGTTTTTTTATGATCTTGATTAAATCGTTATACAAATCTAAATGCTGTGTAAAGGCTCTTCTCACCTGACTCTAAAATCGCCCCCCACACCACCCCTCCCCTCCCCTCCTATCCATTCCCCTTATCTCCCAAGTTCCAGGTGGGATTTCTCCCCCCCACTCCATTACACCCCCCTCCCCCCAAACATGTGCACCAGAGTTTTGTTATTGATGAGTTTGCTTTGTGTCGCAGCCAGTCGAGGTTACGAAGTCGTAGTCAATTATGTAGAGATACTTACCACATTTACTCTAGAACTTTGGACCCTTTAAAATACATTTTTCTCAGTTGAAACTTAAGAAAAGTTACGATGAAAGAATTATTACTTGGGACACAAAACAGATATATTCTCCAGATCAAATCCACTTACAATAAAAAGTTTTTCCGCGCATAGGAAATAGCTGTCGATGACCGTTGTTTTAATAGGCCTCAAACTCCTTCTGAAAAATATCATACATTACAATTAACTTTTTGGCATATTATCCTGTGAAGTTTAAGTTAAAATATGGGATAACTGGTAGAATAGAATGGTTTCCATGAGGAGAAAATTTCCTTTTTTACGATATCATAATACCCTACGTAAAATTCCGTCCTCGTGCATTTAGGCAGTCACAAACACGTAAATTTCTTAAATCCTCCTAACATAATATTATTTACTTTCAGATAATTACTTTAAAAAGTCCAGGACATCTTACTTGGACAAGTTTTTAAAGAAAACGTTGGCATTCCCTTTTTTCGATGCATAGTAAGAACCACTGGGCGCAGACTCATTTTGATTGATTCGGTAGCCTACAGGGAAAGGGTTCATCTACATTCGTCACCAAAGTCTGGAGTCCAAATCATGGCATGGCCTCTTCTCTGGCCCTTATAATTATTCGATGTGATGTGATTTTATTGTTGTCAAAACTTCGCAGGGATTCGTGGAAGGTCCAGCGAATGGATATTGACCTCGACCTGAGTGTGTGCCGAGTTTTACACATATTCAGGCATTGTAAAGGAATCAGAGCGGTCTCCTTAATCGTCAAATGAAATGTTTACTTCCCATTCTCAGGTTCTCGATCTCGGCCCCGCATGATTTCTACGTCCTGCCTGTCTTCTGACGTTTATATCCACCCACTTGCCAAATTATCAATCAATGAAAAGCTATCCATGAACGAGGTAATAGACCGGATGTCTGATTGTGTCAATTACTCGATTTAGTGACCTTACCTGAGGCTACTTTCACTTTTAAATTACTTTGATATGATTTAGTACACATGACAAATATTTTTATTATGAATTAGAGTTCGGTTCTAACTGCAAAAATTTGTAAATTACTTATCTGAGTGAGAGACCAAATAAGTGTGCAATTATCTTGAAATCATCATTATAACGATTTTTGAAGTTTTCCCATCATTGTTTTCTAGGTTTGCAATGGGAAGTACATTAGCCATGTCATTTAACAGTTAAACTTATAGGATGGAGGAAAAAACTTAAGAGGATACGGTAAATTACTGAATCATTTAAATACCTTTCACCAGAGGGCGATCCCAGGAATTTATTTTGGGAGGCAAGGGGAGGGTGGGTAGCTACCATTAAATTATGACAATTTTCTGTCATCCTAAAAAAACTATAAAACTGTTACATCATTATATCTATATAATAATGAGCATAATAATAACTATACTTTTCAGATCAGTGATTGAAGTGTTTAATGCTGTATTTGATAACTACGTCTAGTTGTTAAAATTGTTTTATAAACACTGAAAATTTTCAGGGGGGGATGTATCCCCCATCTCCCCCCCCTGGGATCACCCCTGCTTTTGACATATTCGCAGTGAAAATTTTTTCACTAAAATTAAGTAGTTAAATTTTACGAGGAGCATTCTTACACTCACCTGTAAGTATTACTCCGGCAACAATGCATTGACAAATTTCAAGCTATCCGGGACTAGCCACGGAGTTCCACTTTTATGGAGTCACCCGCAATGCACACATGTGCGAATTTCCACAGGGAAAAAATCATCCACCTTGGAAATTTGCACATGTGTGCATTGCGGGTGACTCCATAAAAGTGGAACTCCGTGGCTAGTCCCGGATAGCTTGAAATTTGTCAAATAAGAGTGAATGCCTCACTGTGTTCAAAGTTTGATCTTTCCCCTTGGGCAGTGGCGCTAAGCTCTCAGTAGCGACTGATTGTTACATTGTATGTCCGGCAGTCGAGAACATCTAGTCCCGTTAAGGTCACAAAAATGAACATTGATTAACATTTGAATAAACATGGTTTTCGTTGTAGCGGACAATTTGATGACTTCCCTTTAATTATAGAGAGAAATAGGATTTTTTACATTTAAACACCAAATAAAAGTTCAGTTGGTGAAAGTCGAAGGCACAACATCTATTCGGGTAATTTTTCGACAGACATATTTGCCTTTAACAAATCTATTACCCAATTCCTCCACCTGGGAGAAAGATGAGGCATAATTAAAGGCTAATAAGATCTTTTTTCCTCCAAGAATTTAGGGAGGGGCTGCTAAAGCTTTGAAAAATATCTCTGCTTGCACTGTCTGGACTGCTTATCTGTCTATAGATGCTCGTCTCAATGAAATAGTCATCAGTAAACCTTTGCGAAGTTCTGGGTGGTGGTGGTCGGGGTAGATTGTTGTTGTGAATGACGTATAGGTTTTTGCTTCACCAGAAAGAAAAGGCTCATCGCGCTTCTAAAAGTTTGGAGGCGCCTGTCGAATTCTTTTGAGGGGCTGAAAGTTGTCAAATACCACTTCTTTTCTGTGGGTTAAACGACTGGCGTCAAAAACATGATCTTTGGCAGAAAAGTTATCGCCCGCAACATAAGGGGCAAATAAGCTCATATTAAAGGCATACTACGTCCCAAATCAATATCATGCACCCTTCATACTTTCCCAGTTTGACTAGATTATAATTGGCAAAGCTTTGTTTCGATATGGGGAAGCCTTTTGGGATTCTCAAGATTCTCACAGGATTACTCATTGCTATAACAAAGACTGTCAGCTGGCCTCCAATCCCTTGCACGATAGGAACTAATAGCGTTTGATTGGAATGGTCTGGACTGATGAGGTGAAATCCAAGAATTACTGCTTTCGGTTTGTTTGCCAGAGAGAGTAGTATGCTTTTTCCTTTCCTTATCTTTCCTTTAAAGGTTCTCAGACAATATCACAATGCATTGTAAAAGTGACTCAGTTCATAGTAACTCATGTGGACGCAAATAAATGCACCGATAGGATATGAAACTCCATCTGAAAGTAGCCTTGAAATAAAAAAGCTCAGTAGTTGTAACTGGGTAACAACCCTGAATTGAGATCATGGTTCTTCATAATGCTATTGTTCAATTGCGCTCATGATTTCGAAAAAGTGATCGTCATCAAGAAAGATAAGGTGCTTCATAGCAGTGTAATGCGCTCCCAAGACTTTGAGCATTGCCCTACCAATACGGCTTGCCTTATGGACAACGATAACGACCACGAGAAGGAAAGAACCGCAATCCCAGCCCAGCCGAGACATTTTTCAGTTTTGAATTCAATTAACAGACAATTAAAATGATTTTTACATGGCGAATTTTCTCTTTTGTATTTATAAAATTTCATATCATTAGGCAGTCATTGCAACTATGTATTACATTCATTCATATCACCAATATGTGACAATTCAAATAAAAAGACATTGCGTTCATTGAAAATCGAACTCAGACCACTCCTATGCTGGCCAAATACATCTGACAGCCGCAAAATTAACCGTTAACTATTAATTTATTTCATTCATGATGTTTTACTTCAAACTGAAGTCTTTTAAAAGGCTTTTTTGTTAATTTTATGTGTGTGGCGAGTTTATAGGTAACTCATATAAGAACATACTATGTAGAGTCAGTCGTTAAAGAGTAGTTTATCTATAACTACACCTAATTTGGGTTCAATTTTTCTGAGCGTTTATTTATATGTCCTGCATTTACTAGATAAAGCTTCACTGTGAACGGCTCGTCAGCAAACTTCCTGTGATAAGATGAAAGAAACGTCGGAAACATATATCAAGATTAATCGTTGTCAATGCGAGCACATTAATTTTTAATTCATGAAATCATATATTTACGTATATTTTCATAGATTAATCCTATTCTGACTAACTAAGGATGGATTTATATTGGGTTGTGAACGAATCATTAATAAATATCCGTTTTGAGATTGAAACTTCATCAATCTACAAATTGAAAATTGTGAAAAATTACATCGCGTAGACTATATTTTCATCAAATCTTTTTTGTATCAGCACTTGGTGTGAATAAATTTCGATTTATATTATTTTGGTGAAAGAGACACAGGACGCGTCATTCAAAAAGATCCTCGAAAATTCGACCATAATGAATATCCCTTGGTGTTAGCAGATGAAGATTTCAGCATATATTCCGAGGTGGGTGGGATAGTGAATATTTGATATAAACAATCTTTCAATAACAACGATATTATTTGACGAAAGAAACATGCTTAAATATATTCAGCGATACACCACGACTGAATACATGAATAATATAAGAAGAAAGCTCGAAAAAGAGGCGATTGATGAGTAAGTTCTAGGCTCCAGCTAATGTGAGTTCCATTGCTGATTTCAAATATTTGTGGTAGACGATTTCTTCCTCAGTGTTGCCAGTCTTTCGAAGTGTACGCTGCTCCTAAAAGTTCCCAAGAATGCCGCATTCTGGCGCGCGAAAAATTTTGCGTAAATTTCTTCCGCCACTGTACACATAAAATTTATGAAGATGCATCTATAGATCTTAAGAGTGAAGTTTCAATATCACAAGTAGAATAATTTTGATGAAGGGCTGAGGGAGCATTTAAGATTAAGGGCACAGGCTATACTTACCTCACCACTAACATTTCTTCTTAACCAATCAAATCAGAAACCATTGGAAATTATAAAGCCCTAAAACATTTAGCCTCAGGAAAATCTGAGTATACCATGTTTGCTAGAAGAAAGGTCTTATAAGCTTACCACTGAAAATCTTCAGCATCACATTCACAGTTTTCAGTTCTAACAGGGCGGTCAAAGTCCCTCCCATTATAGCAGTTAGAATGTGATATCCTCCTCATGAAGACTTCCTTCTTGCCCAAGAGACAAGGCATTTTCAGACCATCATCATCACTGCTAGGAGACCAAAACTTGTAGTCTTCCTTGGTGCATGCATAACCTATATAAAAAAATGTTTAATTGTGCAAAATGGACCTGCAAATCATTCTATATACAGATTTGGTTAGGATTTGCTGATTCGATCCAATCTTATCAAATTCATGATATCAAGATTTGATTGAATCCTTCCAAAAAAGATTCTGACAAATTCAATTCCAGTTGTGTAGGTGGCACATGTGCTACATCTCTATGAACTCAACGTGTCCATCGTAAAACTTTCATTCTGCCATAATATAAGCTAATCAGCAGAAGCATTACAATTATTAGCCTAGTTTCATTTCAATATCACCAAATGGCTCATGTGCAACACCACCTTCACTACTTCCCATCCAGGAGCATTTTGCATACTGATGAGCATGCCATGGATCATTATTCATGCCATTTTTATTATCTATTCAACCAATGGGCCAAAAATATTTATTTTTGTTCATTGACAAACAAAGCTCATTATTCATGCCATTTTTATTATCTATTCAACCAATGGGCCAAAAATATTTCTTTTTGTTCATTGACAAACCAAGCTTTAGCCTTTAGAAAAATATACATCCACCATAGAATGCATTGTAATACATTGCTTTTATTACACTGCAAAATGTTCACAAAACAGTTTTTGTTGCTCCATCACACCATCATTTAGCACCACTAATATAGGGAAAATCTACCCTGGTTCATTCTAAGGATTGATTAAGGGTTTATAAGTTTCTCAACACCAATTAAATACAGAAATGGGTCAAATTAAACAGCTCTAAATCAAAAGAAAATTATGCTTCCGAGGCCCAAATATGAAAGAGAAGAGAGGTAGTTATTCCTTATCACCAAAAAGTCAATTCACTAGATGTATGACCATTAGAACAACATTACTGAGGTCACATTAGAAACCTCATCAAACCATTTTGAGCTAGATTCTCATACCATTTCTCACAGTTGGGAATCCATGATAAGGTGATGTGGAAATGCATTTAAAAAATTCAATTTCAGCAAGAGAAACAGCAAAAGCTTATAAACCAGCCACAAAATAAATAAGTAGAACGATTTTGAAACACCTCATTTAAGAATAACTGAGGTTGCACAAGAATACATTAAAATTAATCGGTTGTACTCACATTCACTTAACTTTCTTTCTTTCACCCTCAGTATAGAAATAATGGATTTCACTTTTTTTAAATTTCTGTTCAGTTTTATCTCTTCTTTAAGGTACCGTAAGCCTTTGACTTTGGCCCTAAGGGGTGACTATGGCCCACTTTCTAAAAAAGATTCAATTTTGAAATTCCCGCACTTATTGGGTGCACATTCATTTTTCATGATGTCACACTATGGGGAGCAGCACCATACTCCTTATTGCCATCACTGAGGAGGCACATTTGAGTTTTATTTTATAGAAGAGCATTCTTTTCTTTCAAGTTTCTTCTTGAGCTCTGGTTTAAACAATATTTTGTTTCCTTAAAACTTCTGTTTGCTGATGACACAATACACTTTGGAAAATTCTAGTGAAATTCTATCTTTCATTTATTTTATTTATTTTACTAGTTTTACACATGTGAGGAGCTTTAGGTTGGCAAAATTTTGACATTTTTACTCCTCATTATATTTTTATGATATTTTCCCCACCTGAGCAATTATTTTTAGGGTTCTGGGGTGAGATTGGCCCATGCTCATTCCACTTCATACGTGAAAGTTACTTGATTGATGATGAATATTTTTGACAGTTTGAAAACTTTTAAGCACCTACAATGTGTTTCAGTTTCAGATAGGATCTGCTTACAGTGTGTTTACAAGTCAGATAGTAGGTACAGTGTCTTTAAGTTTAGATAGCAGCCATAGTGCCAAGAAAATACAGAAGAATGTTGGGTAGTCGATGGTACCGTAACTACAATCCTGAAGTATTACAGAACTGTTTGCAAGCCATCAGGAGTGGTATGCCCCAGAGGGTTGCCAGAGCTACATTTGGCATACCTAGCAGCACAGTGAAAAATAAATTAAAAGGGGAGTTCACTCGCAGTGCACGTGGCCAGACAGTATTTATGTGGAAGAAGAGGAATATTTGTTAGCCACATTATTAAGTTGTCTCATATTGGATTTCCAATAACTGAAAATGAATTGTGATTTATTGTGGCTGACATTATCAATATAAGAGGGAGAAATGTGAAAATTTTAAGGACAATATTCCAGGATGTGACTGGTCAAAAAACTTTGTGAGGCCACATGAAATTCTTACTACAAGATTTTCAGCAAATATTAAGAAGGCAAGGGCATCAATAACGGTAGAAGTTATTAGTGACTATATTGATAACTTAGAGCAGGTTATAAATGGTGTTCCTCTATGCAACATGTGGAACTATGATGAAACAAATTTAAGTGACAATCCAGGCAGTAAGAGTGTTTTATGCAAAAGAGGGTCTAAATACCCAAAACGGATATGCAACTTAAGTAAATCGTCAACCAGTCTGATGTTTTGCGGAAATGCTGCTGGTTATCAGTTGCCTCCTTATGCGGTATATAAGGCAGAGCATTTGTGTATGACATGGAGTGAAAATGGTCCAAAAGGTTGCAGGTACAACCACACCAAGCGTGGCTGGTTTGATGCAGCCACTTTTCAAGATTGGTTTGAGTTCCATTGACTGCCTGTTTTAAGAAAGCAAGTTGGGAAAAAAGTAATGATAGGGGATAATATATCTTCCCATATCAATCAATAAGTCTTAAAGTAATGTGAGGAAAACAACATCAGCTTTGTTTGCCTGCTCCCCAACACACAACTCATTTCGCACAGCCACTGGATGTGGCCTTCTTCTCCCCATTGAAGCGAGCCTGGAGAAAAATACTGACTGAATGGAGAGAAACTTGTGAAGGCCAAAGGCAGGGCACTTTGCAGAAGGAGAACTTTGCACCTCTATTAGAAATGCTTATGAATGCATTGAAAGAGAGTTCAAATCAAATCTGATTTCAGGATTTAAAAAGTGTGGAATTCTCCCTGTAAATAAGCAAGAAATTTGAAGCCGAATACCTTCGCAGGACCATGTCAATGTGGAACAAATTAGTGAAGCATTTATTCATTTATTTATGCATCAAAAAAGGGCAGAATGTGCTTCCAAGAAATCAGCTGTTGGGGTGAGAAAAAAAATAAGCGTGTTTCAAGGAAAAAGCATTTGCCCTCATGACTTAACATCATAGGAGGAAGAAAAGCAAGAGTCAACCAATAGCAGCCCTGCGACCTCAAACGTTAAAAAATGGGGCAGTCCTAAAAAGATGCTCGTAGAAAATGAGCCATAAAATTCTGATGCAGATAATTCAAGTGGGTCCTCTACACTTTGAGAAACAAATAAACTAGGCGAATCACCCGCTGCACCGAAGAGCACCAGCAATTACTTCAAATGTGGGCAGTTCATCACCATCTTTTACAATGGGGAAGCATTTCCTGGCAAAATAATTTCAAAAAATTCTCAGGGGTTGGTGGTAAAATGTACGAAAAGTAGTAACAAATTTTGGAAGTGGCCAGAAAGACCTGATAGGATGAAATATAAATTTAATGAAGTTGGTAGACCAATAAGGAGGGAGAACTCTTTCAGACAAAAGAGGTGAGTTCACAGGAACAACTTCATTTACCATCCTCTCCTTGTACAACCTGTGATATGTCCTTATTTCAAAGTTTTCCAATTAAATCTAATTTGGCACCTTTGTCCCCAAAATGTAACACATTCAGATGAAAATTAGAAACATGATCAATATCAATTGAATGTTTTGCAAACATAGACTTACAATCAAGGTAAATTAATGAATTTTTATGCTCCCTAATTCATACATTAAATCTCCTACCAGTTTGTCCTAAATAAAAACAATTACAGTTAGGCGTATTACACTGTAGCATATAAATACCACTTTTATCCATCACAATCTTTAGAATTAAAAAGCAGTTTACCAATCATCAAAGGGCTATAAAAACATAATTTTACATTATCTTTATGGAACATATTACATATTTTATATGACAGATGGGGCACAAAGGGAATTTTGGCCCACTTAATATTGGCCCCAAAATTTGAATGTAAGTAAATCAGATATATTGACAGTACATGGAATTATAGTTGAAGGGAAAACTCTGATGGAGGTAGATTCCCACACCACCTCCTTAAGATTTTTTATGAGAATATGAGGTTATTAGATTGTAGTTACTAATTTTACAAACACGTAGTTCAAAGTCTTTGAGCCAGTGCTCTGAAATGCACAAATTGGTTGGTTTGATATCGCACATGGCCACTTCTAGCTGAGCAACTTTGGTATGCAGTGACTGAATGTTTAGGAACATTGATTTCAGAGAGTCACCAGTAATATCTTTATAGGGATTGACATTCATTGGGGAGCAAGCAGACTCAAACAGACTGCAAGTACCACCATCCAATGCAGAAATTAGTTTCCCCGTTCATTAAGGGAAAGATCAGAGGCAGCAATTCTCTTCCCTAAGATATTGGAGCCTTTAAGATTCAAATAAACACCATCACGACCAATGCATGAGTCATTAAGGTACCTGTTTGGGTCAATAAACACAACCTTTAATGCATCACAAGCTCACTCAATGCTACTTACTATTCACCTTTTTAACAAGACTAGGATTTATATCTCTAAGGAAGATAATTCAGTTCACGACAACACAAGACACCTGGAGTTGGCATTTTACACTCCAAATGAGGCAATAGACATATCACCCAGACCATAATCAAAACAACGGGCACAGCCTGAGTCGTTAGATCCAACATTCAAAACGAAGTACGTTGTCACTTTCAATCTTCGATTGCAGCAGAGACGTTTAAATTCCTGGATAGACAAGTTTATCGGCACCATTTACAAAATGTGTTTTATTATTGAATCGCCCAGTAATAAAATTTTGTGAGGTAGATTCTGTGGACTACTCATCAAATCCTGTGGACTGCTGTGGCGATTGTGGCCATTATTTATCGGCAACTTGGGCCGGTATTCATAGATGGGATGAATAATCAATGATTGGTAAATCTACGATTATTCCTCAATCATTGATTATTTGATTCATGTATTCATAGACAGTAAACAATCTCCAATTCATGAATCACTGATTCATGATTCTCTAATTATTTACGATAATCTGTAATTGGTGAATTACAGATTGGATGTTTATTTTTTGGTGGTATGAGAAATTAAAGTGGCAACACATTTTGTGGGTATCATTGAATTTTTATTCGAGTTAATAATTTTATCCATTGCAAATCAAACAAGAAAATAAAAAATGGATTGGCAATGTCTATTTGGTAAAAATGAATAAGCCGTGCCTACATTAGAATTATTTCTTATGATTATTAAACGTTAATGAAGGCGTTACTAGGGAAAATCAACAAACATTAATCTCATATTTTGGCAAGTGTTGATGATGTAGCATGTGCTGTTTAACGTCAGGAATTGTCCAACCATCAATGTGGTCTCCTCTTTTTTCTATCCCCATATAGAGACACCTAATCGTCACCTGAACTTCATAAGTTACAGGCGGTCTGATTGTGTCAACTATTTGGACGGCTAAAAGATTAGTTATACGTTTCACAGTTCTGGACACCATTGGCTGCAAAACAGAACTAGCAATCCCTACATTTGTATGTAAAACACCAAAGAAGACAAAGATTAGCAGTATTTATAACTTATCATTACCGATAAAGAAAATTTGAAATAAGTAATTATTAGCAATTGATGGTAGCTTACGTGTAAAACATTCACGGCAATTTTGGCCGATGTTAAATTCAGCATGGAGATTTTGTAAAATACTGCGTAATTAAAAACTGCTGGGATATATTTTTTGTAATTTTTAATATGATTTAAACAATGAATATTGATGCCTAAGCATAAAATCTCAAAGCAATGAGCCACAGTTACACAAGAGGAACTGTCAGTCATCTCGGAAATTGTCGATATATGAACATCAGTTCTAGGAGCAATATACTCGATCACCAAGGGTTTTCAGATTCGGTACCCTCTATTAAACTCTTCGTCTGTCAACTCTCACATCTGTTGTTACAGCAAGTTAGATAATGTATTTTAAACAGAGATTGACGTATATCATAAGCGGCCCATCACCAGACCCCAATGAGGCTTAATTAAAGATTCAAACTGGAGTACGAATTTTGTGGAAAGTGCCACGAGAAAAAGAAACTAGGAGAAGTCCTATGATTGGATATGTAACTCGGAGGAAAAATTTCTTTCTGGTCGTGAATCTGATGAAGGAAAAAAAATTGGGTGCACTCAGCCTCGAACTGCCTACCCTACCCTTACGATTTCGCAGCACTAACCACTACACCAGCTGAGCTAATAGCGGACCATGTGATAATTGTACTCATAAAATAAGTGGCTTTGAGGGTGATTGAGACAAATGATGTGAGACTCCGAACCACCCTAGCGAGAGTAACTTCTCTCAGTGTTTTTATACTAAGGGCGGATATTGCCGATTATTTATTGATTAATTACAATAAAACTAGGACACGTTTGACGAAGTTCAAGGCAAATTAGCATTGCCTTTGACCTCGTGCTCGACATAGAAATACAGCATTGAAATTGGCAAGTCAGGGTATGTAGTCTCCCCTTGTGAGTAATAATTCAGGGGATTTGTGGACCCCTAATGGGTGTTTCTCAAATGCTGGGATATCGTCATTAGCAATCATAATGAAACGATCAAAATTCCATTGCACGAAAATCCTAATCAATTCAAGGTAATTATATGGTCATAATGAGTATTCTATGCCTTTAACACAGTAAATAATTGTACAGTTTGAACGTAAAGACATGAATATGTCATAAACAATCACAGAACTACTGACATACAACAATGAAAAGCTCTAATTAACCCATTAGTGCCCAGCGCCTACATTTGTAGGCGCGCCGAAATCGAAGTGCTTTTATCCTTAAAACGCTGCGACTACAGATAAACAATGTAGCACAATGTTAATCTGGCATTGCTAGAGGCGCCACACCCGGTGTCCGGTCCGGTCCGGTGACGTCGTTCACAGCGGTTGGGTATTAGTTATCGGCAAGTGAAAAGTGAGTTTTTTAGCACACCATGTCCTCTCGCAAAAGGTGAGTGTTTTCCTAGAGAAAAAAATTGATTAGTGCTTATGTTTATCGTTATAATTGCGCAGTTTGATGTGAGGAATACAATTCTGGAGTAGTCTTTTTGATTTATTCTGTCGTTTACAAAAAAATATCACGTTCATTACGACTGCCCACATTTGTAGGCACTGGGCACGGCTGGGTACAGTGTATTTACGCAGTGTTTTTTCGCGTTTTAGCTCGCCAAAACCGCTCTCTACTGAAGATATCATAGCTTTGCTTGAAGATGAGTGTGAAGATTTCATGGATGCGTCGATTTATATTGAACCCCCGGAAAATCAGTTGCAAAGTGACGGTGATAGCAACGCGGATGACCCCGAGCATGATGTAAATCGTCTTTCTGGAAACCAACTGCACGGTAAGGCTGAGCTAATCGGAAGGAGGATTGTTGACGGTAGTGTCGAGACCTTTACTGTCAACGTTCCGGGATTCGACTCCCCTTACGACGCGCAAGTGTCTATCTTGGATCGTGCACCCACTGAAAACACATGTGTTTCCGAAACAACGTCGGCTACAACTAATGAGAAATCGCGTCGCTCTAAGAAGTGTTTGAAGGATCATACTACCCGAACAGCAAGCGACTCCTCATTGAAACAAACTGCAGCCGGAAGTAAACCGAGTTCACTAGGTGAGTGAGATGGCACTTCTCTACCGCAGCAGGATAACGATGAAGAAGCCAATATACCTATACCAATGAAAAAGCCCAAGAAGGCCTCAAGACGCAAAACTTCTCATGAGTGGAAGGAAGTGGACACCCCGGAGAAGAAGGAATGGTCTGTGGACCGACCGGATTGGCTCGGCGAAGATACGGACCCGGTTGATATGTTTGAAATGTTTTTTGACAATGAGATTATTTCACTGATTGTTGAAAATACTATTCATTACGCGTCCGATCAGGGCAATCCAGAATTTAGTGTGTCAAAGACTGAGATGAAAGTTTTTATTGCTATACTGTTTATAAGTGGTTATTGCTGCTACTCACGTAGGCATATGTACTGGGAATCAGCTAGTGATGTATATCACAAAGGTATAGCAGAAGCTATAAGCAGGAATAGGTTTGAAGAAATCTTGCGCTATTTTCATTTTTGTGACAATTCTAACAAATCGGACAAATTCACTAAACTACGTCTTTTGTGGAGTCATCTGAATTCCAGGTGGTTATAATATTTTCCCAATGATCCTAACTTGTGTGTGGATGAGTCTATGTGCCCTTATTTTGGCAGGCATGGATGTAAACAACACATTCATGGCAAACCGATTCGTTTCGGTTACAAAATTTGGTGCGTGTACAACCGGTTAGGCTATCTGATACAGGCGGAGCCTTATCAGGGTGCAGCTATTGGTAACACCATTCCCAAACTTGGAGTAGGAGGGTCAGTTGTGATTAGTCTTGTAAATGCGTTGCCAAAAATGTACAATGTCTACTTTGATAATTTTTTTACCTCCATAAAACTTTTACAGCAACTGAAAATAAAAGGACATGATGGGACAGGCACTATCAGGGCGAATAGAGTGGAAAATGCTCCCTTGAAAGATGCATCTGAACTAAAAAAAAAGCCTAGGGGTGCTTATCACCAAGTTACGGACACCAATTCTATGGAAACTTTGGTCCGAATGAATGATAATAACGTTGTAACTGTTGCCTCTACTTGTTGTGGGGTTGAACCAATGGGTAAGGCAAAATGCTGGAGCAATGCCGAAAAAAAAACGCCTTCAAATAGATCAGCCTCGTGTGATTCAATATAACACCTTAATGGGCGGTGTAGATCGCATGGATCAAAATATAGCTTCTTACCATATAGGAATTCGAAACAAAAAATGGTACTAGCCTTTGATTTCATATCTAATGAATGTATCGATGAATAACGCATAGCAATTGTACAGGCTCACTGAACGTGGAAAAAAGGATAAAGTGGATTAGTTACACTTCACACGAACTGTTGTTCAGAGCTATTTACCAAGAAATGTAATTGATCGGAAAAGACAAGGTCGTTCTTCTGTAGCAGTTAAAAGTAGAGTTGATAATACTGTCCGTCTAAGTACTGCAATACTACATAGTCTAGAAACATCTGCAACAATAATACGCTGTGAAGAATGTGGAAAAAATACCCGCAAAATCTGCATAGTTTGTAAAGTGGGTCGCCACATTCAATGTTTCAAAAATTTCCATGAATAAAATAAAACCTAGATTAAATTTTTCTCATTACAACTTGTAATTTATCGATGTACTATTGTAATCCTGATTTTTTTCGCAGATACCATGTGTTTAAATAAAAAAGAATTGATCATATTTGAATATCTTCATTGCCGAAAAACCTCTTACCCTCCGTGCCCAGTGCCTACAAATGTAGGCGTTCAATTTTAAAAAAACTATGTGTGATATTGACGAATGACTTGAGTTTTTATCTTAATTGAACGATAAGAAACTTAATTCAACAGAAAAATATTGAAAAAAATGATAGGTTTATATCGTGGGCACTAATGGGTTAATTATGGTCTAGAGTAGAGATGGGGCGAATCCAAAATTTGATTGAATCTGAATCCCGAATCCTGTTTTTTTATCGAATCCGAATCTAGAATCCTAATCCAAAATCCTCATTTTCATTAAATTCAAATCTTCCTTTATCAGTAAATTTTTAAATAATGCTTCCTTTCTCGTAAATTCTCTAATTAAATCCAATTGAAGCTGAATTTTATTTCTTTAAGTAAATAATAAATGAATAATGGTCATATAGTCCCCACTCACTGATATTAAGGACATGCTCGAGGACAAATATAAAGAATGGGTAATTTCAAAATTAAATCAGTTAAATTTTTCTTAAATAAAATTGAAAATTCAATGAAAACAGTTACAAGTTTTTGTTGAGGAAATGCTGCATTTTCACCCTCTCAGGATCTAATCGATTTATTTTTTTATCAACCAAAATTCCAGCAGTACTGAAGGCTCTTTCTGAAAATACTGTTGCTGGAAGAGTGCAGAGGAATTTTTTTGTTAGAATTTTCAAATTGGGATATTTTTTAGAGCTTCTCCAGTAATCCATAGTTGATATGTCGGGAGGCAAAAGAGCTTTTTGTAAGTTAGCTTCAACTTCATTGTCAAGAGAAACAGAAGTTTCTTCAACTGGACTGCTCAAAAGTTTTGAATACAAGGCCCACATTCCTGTAAAAGTTTTGTCGGAAGTCTGTTCTGGTACTTTCTATAACAACAATTAATATTTCAGTTACTTATGGTGCAGAGCAAAAAGTCATTGAAAATTGAATAATTTTAAATACTATACATTAACTAAATAATTTATTTCAGCTACTGCTTTTTGTACCTCTAATTGCATCGTAGAAATTGGATGTAGAGAAATTTTACAATATTATTCATTGGTTAATACTTTCACTCTTCACATTACCATAAAACATTATGGCTCTAATAAAATGGAATGAATGGAACTACATAGTTACTAAAATCTCACCTTGGGTTCACAGGGTGATAAGGTTTCAATTTCTCGAATTTGAAGTTCTTTCACACTGTCATGACTTTCCAATTTTTTGGTGACTCTATCTTTAAAAAGTGGGCCCAGAAGAGTTGCGGTTGCATACGTACTGTTACTTTCAATTTCAGAAAATCTTCCGTTCATCTCACTACATACGCCATTCTTTATTCCCTGAAGTCCAGATCCTAAAACTGCAGGTTCTTTCATGAATTCTAAAATGCCATTTATCATTGGAATCACTTCTGCTACTGTTGTTGTGGAAGTGCTTAGGGTAATTGTAGCATGATAAAATGGCTTCAAAATATTATGGACATTTTGTAAATAATTCCAACCAGCACTACTCAGTTCAGGTGGCGAATTGTGCTCTGCACTTATCTTTTTGCTGACAATGCTTCAAGGCTTTGATAGCATTAGTTGAGTGCTTGAAGTGTCCCACTATTCTTTGAAGAAAAGCTACCACATTGGAAATTTTTTGGGTTTTCAGTATTGCAGATTCAATGACAGTCTGCAGTTGATGAGCAATGAATGGAATATGTTCAAACTTCATCAAATTAAATGTGGCAATCATGGTTCGAGGATTATCTCAAATAACAGCAACTAATTTATTTTCTATCTCCCATTCAGTCACTGTTTCGGTAAAAATTTTTGCAATACTGGCTGCTGTATGGTTGATCTCCATGTAAGGGATAACTTCAAGACACCGATGGACTAGCTCATGGTTGTCACTGATATAATGGCAGGTCAGGCTCATGTAATCAGTGTTTGCTGTGCTCGTCCAAAAATCAGTTGTGGCACACATGTAATCTACCTCCTTCAGTTCAGATTTCACTCTGCTCACAGTTTTTATGTATATGTCAGGAATAATTGTATTAGCAATATGTTTTCGTGAAACCATGGTGTAACGAGGTTCCAGATGAGAAACAAGTTCTTTAAACCCCTGATCTTCAACCAAGGATAAAGGTTGACAGTCTTTAACAATCATCCTGACAATTAAATACGTAATCTTTTCACGCCTTGGATCTCCAGCTTTAAAAGCCTATTTTCTATCGTTGAAGGCTGGGTTGATCAGATTTTTTGCACTTTTGTGGCATTGGTTTTATGGAAATAATGGACTCAGCAGTGGTAGAAGATGAAGTAGATGTAGAAGGACCAATTTTTGGACTCACTGAGCCTGTCGAAGACAAAATACTGGTAGACAAAGGTGAGACATCTGCATAATTGGGAGAATCCGACGCATCTTAACAAGCACTGGTTCCAGGGAGTGAAATATCAACATCTGGAGAAGCAGAATTGTTGTCTTCTACATTGGCTTCTTCGGAAAGCTTCCGTAACTTTGCAGCTTCACAGGCCTGAAGTGAATGTTGTTTTACGTGTTTCCACAAAGCGCTAGTTGTTTTTGAAGCTATGCCGCGGGATATGAAACTGCCGCAAATATAAAAAATCGCCAACTTGTCATTACCACTTTTTACTAAAAAAATAGTACCAAATCTCACTAGTAACTAACGACATTTCTTAATAAAGTATTTTCACCAGAGTAGAGCAGATTTCAATTTTTAACCTCGCCTTTCACAAGCACTAAACCAAAGATTATAAGCACTGAGCTCTACAGAATTCACGAGATTCACAATGAGCTCCAGAGATTTGTTCAACTTAAATTTCGATGGCGGTTACCTTCGATATATATCGTTCACGTGACTGATGAATAAAATGCACAATGTAAAGTTTGTTTTGATTATTGCCAGAACGAATCACGTATTCGAATAAATCTTTGCAATCATATTGTTTTTATTTAATATTCTCCATCAATGGCCACCTCCCTAATATCTGATGATTAGTGAAAAAATTTTAGGTTGAATTAGATTCTCTCATAATCCAAACACAGGAGGAGCAAGCATTTTTGTTACAGCACAAAGTTAGTAGTTAGCTGACGCAGCAGACAGCAGATGCTGTGGTGGGGAACTATAGATGGTGATGAAAACTATCGATAGTTCTTTCCGAGAGAAATATGCCCCGCTGAAGTGATAAGCAAGAAGTAGTGATTTCCCAAACCAAATGGGGATTGGATATTGTTGCGGCGAGACGATTCTTCGGAAGATGAACAGAATGATACTGCAAAACGATTCCTTGAAAATTCCTTAAGGCAAATTGAAAATATTCAGCGGTGGGTTTCCGGATGCTTCGATAGGTATTTTACACAAAATTGCAACGTTGAAATTTATCAATATTTTGACCACTGCGCATTGTTACCTGTCGAGGAGCTTCATTATTGGTAGTTCTCCGCCACTGGTACATAAAATCCCTATGACTGGTATTCAAATCTCGATCAAATCTTTTACCTATGGATTCGATCAAATCTCGAATCCATGGATGCGATAGGATTCAACCGAATCTTTGAATCCCAGCCCCAACCCTAGTCGAGAGCTTAATTCACAAATTGATGATTATTTAGCCAAATAATTAAAGTTTGCTTGACTATGAATACTAGAACAATAAACAATGATTATTTGACGATTATGAATACATACAAATCAGAGATTGATGAGTCTCTGATTCTAGAATCAACGATTGATGAATCATCAGGGTTGAATTCCGTCAAGAAAAAATCATTTGTTTTGACCAGGATTCGAACCTGGATCTCCCAATTGCCGGTCAGGTGTGTCAGCCAGTTACACCACCAAGCCATCTTCCTTCAAGGCGAATTTCGAGGGGAGTTTATGAGAACTAGATGTTTACATCTCAAGTCCACATTGCAGCACATGAGACGATGTCGTGCTTACGTGCTTTGTAATCAACCCAGGTGCATTTGTAATGAATCCAGAAGAGACACTTGCCACATCGGATGCACTTGATAACTTTTTTGGAACAGATTTTTCACAAAAGATTATTACAATTATCATTTATAAACCATTACTAATTGCAAAAACACACCACTAACTGCATTAGTACTGCCAGGCACCATCTTGGATTACTCCCTTTGATTACTCATCACTGCTTGACACTTTGTTTTCTTTACTTCAAAAGAGATGGGCCAAAGTCACCCCGAGCATAGACTGAATGTGGCCCAAAATAAAGGCTGGAAATATACGTATTTTAAACAGTAATTGGCTACTTCTATTGTATGTGTCTGTTCATTAGTTATAGGTTAATTCCTCAGATATGATAAAAATAAGTACTAGAGTTATAACACCTTACATTGGTATCTTCATGTCAAAGTGGTCTGAAATTGGGCCAAAGTCACTCTGGCTTATGGTATATAATTAGATTTTCAATTAAGGAAAGCCTTGAACTTCTTATGAGTTCATCAAGTTTAAATAAACATAAAATTGAATTTCAATTTGTTTTAAAATACATTATTATTTATTAATGAATTGGTAAATGGATTCTAAGGAACTGGGATTCATGATTTAGTGAAAAAAATTCTATTCAAGATTCCATGATAAAAAAGGAAGTTTGAACACAGGATTTGTATTTGATAGTCTGGACTTGACCAATAACTAATTTCATGCATTGAACTTTTTATAACATCAGTAACTAAAACCTTAAACTACACACAAAAATGAAAGAATGAAATATCGAATCTTCAAGTATGATTTGTAGAGTCCAAAAGCCATTATTCAAGTGGCAAGCAGCGCTTTAATCAATAAAGTGATATCTAATGTTCAAACAAAGTTCTCCTCTGCAATCAGTTGCCAGCATGCTAATATCTAATATCTTCAGAACCTCTACTAAAATTACCATCTGCAATCAGTAAAATTACAGCCGTTACACCAAACTCCACAATCCAAAATTATTTCCATTTACAAAATATACATATAGTTTTGGTTGAGTGGAAATCATTGGAAAAAACTAACCACTTGTCATCAAGACCTTGATAAAGATACAGAATTCCATATATTACTTCCCCAAGTAGAAGATTTTGTGGTGAAACTTAACAACACTAGACAGCTTCCCTCACATGCTCGAGTATACTCCAGTGCTGAGGCTGTACAAATTCTAACACACCTGAGTTTAATTGGCCAAATCCATTTTGCCCATACCTTTTTTTGTGCCAGGATAATTTTATCTGATGCTAGAATTTTATATTCCCGCTGCCTCATGTGCTGTTGACAGACTAGTGCCATTCATGTGGCAAGCAGCACTTTAATCAATAAATGATATCTAACATACAAACAAGTTCTCCTCTGCAAAACTTTAAGGGTTCAATGAGTTATAAATTTTTTGCCCCCAGAAAGGTTATTTCCTAACTGACTTCTACTCATTTTGATTGCCACAGCTAAACTAAATCCTTTTAATCCCTAAATTCCAACTTACATCCTTCATTTAAGCTGGAAGTCCTTGGTGTCAGTTCTGAGCACTTTGATGATTTCTCCTTTGATGTTGTCTACTCCAGGTGCTTTGTTTTTCTTGAGGTCTTTTGCTCTTCTATCATATTCACTCAGTATGAGTGAGCCCCAGTCTTCCTTGTCAACCTTGCTCTCGTCTTTCAATTGTTTTTTTTCTAGTGGTATCAGCCATCGGTATTGTTCTTCAATGTATTGCTTCCATCTATTCTCTAAGTCTTCACCCTCAATCAGTATATTTCTGTTCACATCCCTGATGTTTTTGCTTCTAATTTTCCCTCTCTCAAGTGTTTCTTTACTAGCTAGTATGCCGTTTTGGAGTTTCTCTTCAAGTTTTTGTTGACTTTCTCACCTAAGCCATTAATCCAATTCTCCCAAGCCATCTTGCATTCTACATTGACTTGGTTCCTAACATTCTTGTACAGGGTTGCATCACCTTTGATTCAGGAGTTCTTAAGTTTTCTTCTTGCCAATATTAGTTTCCTAATCTCCACCATTATCCACAGCTTCTCTTGGTAACCCATTGCTCTTCTGCTACTTCTGACACTGTCCTCTAAAACTCATCCCATTTTTCTCCATGCCCATTTCCCCTTTATTTTCAAGTTTCTTATCAATGGTTGCAGAAAATATATCTTTGTTCCCTTCTTCAGCCAGTGCTTTTGTGTCCCATCTTGGTTCATGTTTCATCTCTTAATTTTCTTGCACTGAAGGAGGCTCTCCATGACTGCTGGGTAGTGGTCACAGTTTATATCCACAGAAGGAGAGCTCTTGCATGGCTTAACTAGGTTCTTGTTGCTGACTCTGACAACTGAGCAGTTCAAATTGAACAGTTTCAAGAAATTAACTCATCAGTAGATAAATGGCTAAGACAAACTGCCTGTTCCACACAGATTTAAATTTTAAGTTTGATCCAAGTCCTACATTGTATGAACAAAGCAGTGGATGGCTGTAAATTGTGTTCATCAAGTTCCAACAAGTACAAACAGATGGCGAGACTGGAGGTGTGCCATTTAGGGGAGGAGGGGGAAGTTGGAGCCACAATCAACCCATCCATTAGATATAATGCCCCTCCGAAGGGCAGGGCTTACACTCATCCTTGTGCTTCAAGAAAGAACCTGAATTGCACGCTCAGTGGAGTTCATCAACGGTACAATGTTCAGAAACATTTGGAGAACTGCTTTACGGAACACTGCAAGTTTAGCTATGGTAGGCTTATCAAAAAGATTCACAGAACAGCATGCTTAACCACTACTCTGATGAATTAATTTGGGGTGTGTGGTCAAAGAAATATCACATTTTTTAATTTTAAATTCTTGTTATTTCTGCATATACAAAATTACTTGTGCGAATAATAGCACTCTGAAACATTTTTTTAACTATTTTGTTTAAATATTAAAATTTATGGAATTTTACCTAAATTTACGCACTATTTGTGCTGTAGACATAATTTCTCTTTATTTTTTTGAAATAAAAATGTTTTCTTCATTTTTACGAGAAAAAATATTGTAAAGCTTTTATTTCATGCTAATAAAATACCTGCACGGCAAAAATACGGCAAAAAATGAAGTCCTCAAATGTTTTTTGCCGTATGTAAAACTTTAAAACAAGAAGCTATGCAAAGAATCAGTTCACAATGGGAACAGTGATAGCTTGTTTCCTAGCTAAGTTTTTTTTCCTCATGCGTCTCTCCTTCGATAACATTGGAAACACTGTTTGGTGGGGTTACTTTCGGTTTGGAGGAATTGCTCCAAAAAAATTTGCATGTAACGCGTCGTGGGTGAGTCATTGAAGGTGGCCTACCCACTCATGGGGTTACAAAACTCAGGCGATACGCATCTATTTGCTGCTCAATCAGCCTAAGACAGAAGTATAAATGCACTTTTCTCCCGTCAGTAATATAGTAGTGAACAAAATGGCTCCATATGGAAAGTTCTAGCAGGTGAAATTTTTTTGTGTCTTTTTTTACCCCTGGTATGGGGTACAAAGTAATTGGCGGTGTTGGTCCACACGGTCCACTCCTCCCATCGAGTCATTGCAGTCCACAACAACCATTGGTATTCATTTATTTTCCCTCTATTCACCACACTTTCCATGGCACTGTTATGCACTGATGACAGCAGTGACACCACCTTCTCATCTTTCTACTAAATCTCCATTAGCTTTCCTTTTGAGAAGGCTGCCACTTCTCCATTTTTCATTTATTTTCTTTCAGCACCATTAGTATTCCTATCCTTGTTGTCATCAGTCCCGTAGGTATCAGTAGATTGGGAAACCAACAACTCAGCTAACACAGGATACGTATGGAAATTGTCCGTGGTCAAGCAATATCCTTTGTTGAGTACAGGTATCCCTCGTAAACTGCGGTTTAGTCAAGTTGAGTACCCACGGTTTGTCTTTTGAGGACCAGCCTTCTAAACCACGGGGTTTTCCCTCGTTAACCGCGGTCTATGAGTTGCCCAACTCAGCAGCCCGCAACACAGAACAAATTTACATGATATCCAAATTTTTACCATGTCTTGCCGACTGTGGAATGTAATTTAATTTTGCACTGTTGTCTTCTGCGGCTATTTAATACTATTTTCCTTCACAATCAGTCTTTTACAAAAAACTCACCAATTTCAAGCCATGATTTTCCCACACTGCAGAAATATAACACGCTTTTAATAAAGTTTTTTACATCAAGCGAGAATTAACCCATGAACACTATCGCTTACATACAGTTATTCCTGGGTAACTTAAATAAAACTTTGTATACTCCACTATAGGTTTAATAACACGACCCGGGTTTCGACACTTTTGTCATTTTCAGGTGCAAATACAACATCTGTCACTCTATATATACAGGTTCGTAGTAGGGAAGGGTAAGGAATCTGGGAGAGGAGGGGTGAGGGGGTGTGGGAGGCGGGCGTGGGGGGGAATGCTTGGAGGTGGGAAAGGGTTAGGGGGTGGAGAGGGGAAAAAAAATCATAGTTTGTGTTTTGGGAAAGTCAACTACAATTTACACTGTGGAAGGTATGGTTTGGGTCTATGGTGAGGAGCCATGATCACATTTACAAAGTAAACAAAGTTTATCAGTTCACTTGAGTTATCCAGGTTTTTAGGGGGGTGGAGAATATGGGAGAGTGGAAGGGGATCACTTGTTCGTTAGCTGGGGGATGGTTTGTGTTTTGGGAAATGCTGCTACAATGTTCCCTACAGGAGGTCTGGCTTGGGTATATGGTGAGGAGTCACTTCACCTTTACAAAGTACATAGAATTCTTTTGTTCACTTGCCCTTGAGTCCGGGTTTTCAGGGAGATGGTGAATATGGGAGAGTGTCTCACCCCTCCTCTCCCAGATTCCTTCCCCTCCCCTACCACGAACCTGTATATATAGAGTGACAGATGTTGTATTTGCACCTGAAGATGACACAAAGTGTCGAAACCCAGGTCGTGTTATTAAACCTATAGTGGAGTATACAAAGTTTTATTTAAGTTACTATGAATTACTTCCACAAAGTCAAGCCTGGAACCATTTCCTTTGTTATTCCTGGGGCTTAAGCAATGGCATCCAGGATTATACATGATGGAATTTCCTTTCACTGTTTCAAAACCGGACCCCCATGGAACACGTCCCTTGCGCCAAATGTTGCCATGCAGCTATGTGCCACTACATTATTAACGTTTATATAAGTCGTATCATATTGTATTATAAGTAGAATACATGAAAGGAATCATTTTTTAATTCAGAGTTCAGTTTTATAATATCATGTAATGTAATACATCTACATCTACATCTACATAATACCCCGCAAGCCGCCTCAAAAGGCGTGTGGCGGGGGGTGTTAGGACACCAGCCGTCAACAAAACAAAAAAAATCAAAGTTCCGCCTAGCATTTATTAAAGTCCTTAATTGTTCGGGGGAAAAACGAATTCCCATACCTATCTATTCGGCAAAATATCTCTCTTAATTTATCGATTCTGACGGACCTGGAGATATAATGTGGTTCTAATATGATGTTCTCCGTGTCGCTCTGAAAGATATTCATTCTCAATTGCTCAAGCAATCTAAGCCTAGCGCGTAGCCTCTGAGTCTCTAGCGGTTCCCACCCTAAATCGTTCAAAATCTGTGTAACGCTTTCTGTACGGCCGTAGCAGTTTTTGACAAATCGCGCAGCATTCCTTTGTATTTTATTAAGTTCATGGACTAGGTCTTTCTCCGCCGGATCCCATATGCTCGCTGCATATTCAAGGTGTGGCCGGACGAGTGCAAAATAGCACTTCTCTTTCACTTTATCATCCGAAAATCTTCCCACAACACGCTTGACAAATCCTAGCTTCTTCAGGGCTCTGCCACAAATATTTCTAAAATGTGTCTCCCACAATAGGTTCGAAGTTATCGTAACTCCCAGGTATTTCACTTCATCTGTCGCATTTATGCTCACGCCATATACATGGGGATAGTTGGACGACCTACGCAAGAAATGCACCGCCGTGCATTTGCTCATATTAATAATAGATACTCAAAAGCGAATTTAATCGAAATACATGATAAACAAATGGAATAATTTAGAAGTTGAGATTCGCATCGACTGCTAATCCAACTGTCATATTTGCCTCACCGAAAGGCCTATTATCCCATTTGTGCTATTTACTTTTGTATCTCCAGAGGGCAAAACCTAACTCTCAGGTTCAAACTCAGGCTCAAGCTAACTCGGTGGAAACTTGAGTGTGCATATTGATGTCCCAGTTGTTTTCTGAGTGAAGCCTTTTCGTTTTACATGAGATGTGTAGGAGTCACAGCGTAAATCAAGTGAGGAGAAGAGCAGTTTCGTAAAACGGACGAGACATGTAATGACACTGCATAAAAAATTGGAAGTGCTCGAATGGTGGAGAATCCTGCGCTTCTGTTGACAGGTCGCTGAGAGTGAACGAATCCACTATTAGAACAATTAAAAAATGTGAGTCATCAATCCAAACTAGTGGTGAAAGTGGAATGAGTGCAAATGTAAAAGTGTCCTACATGCCACGAGATTGTAATGAGGAAAAAACAGAAAAAGCATGGATTATTTGGATTGAGTCTCACACACAAAACAGAGTGCCATTAAGCACACCAATAATCTGTGAAAAATCCCTTCAATTACATAAATATTTCATGTTATCTGGAGAACGGAGAGGTAACAGAGAATTTACTGCAAGTAAAGGTTGTTTCAAAAATTGGAAGAAGGAATATAATCTCCATAATGTGAATATTTTTGGTGAAATCGCCTCAGCGGACCACATTGCTGCAAATTAGTATCCTGATAATTTTAGGAAGCTCATTGATAACTCAAGAGAGCAAGTCTTCAACGCCGATGAAACGGGACTTTTTGGAAGAAAATGCCTTCCGAAGTCCGAAAAAACTGCTCCAGGATTCAAGGTCAGCAAAGACCGCATTACCCTTCTCCTATATTCTAATGCAGCAGGCGATTTTCATGTGAAACATATGCTGATTTACAGAACCCACGCTATATCAGAAGGTAGAAATGATACCCGATCGCAGCTATGACTTCTCGCAGAACCCACGAGCTGTCAGGGAAAATTAAAAATCACCCGCATGTGTTTTGGCAGTCCAACCAAAAGGCATGGGTAAGTCTTAATATTTTCGTGGACTGGTTTTAGAACTGTTATGTAGCCGAAGTCGAAAAGTACTTAACCTTAAAAAAATTGACTTTCAAAGTGCTTCTCGTTTTGGATAATGCTCCAGATCATCCTTGGGAACTCAAATCTGCTCATCCAAACGTTATAACGAAGTTTTATTCCTCCCGCCAAACATGACATCCCTCCTCCAGCCCCTAGATCAGGGTATAAATTCTACCTTCAAAAGTTATTATATTCAGCAAAACTTATCTTTCTTAATAGAAATGATGGAGAAAAAATTCTCTCTCTCAGTACTGGATCGCTGGAAAAAGTTCAGCAATGCTGAATGCATAAATATAATTAAAGAATCACTTGAACAGCTGAGGCCATCAACATTGAATTCATGCTGGCCGGAGGCTGTCAATGGTTTTCAAGGATTTCCCTAAATTGACGATGAAGTTAATCACATTGTTTCCCTTGTACAGAAACTAAAAGGTGAAGAGTTAGAAGACATTCAGCCGACGGATGTTGAAGAACTTTTAGGCTCACATGAAGAGTTAAGTGAGGAGGAGCTGGAGAAACTTCTCACAGCAGACAATGAGGAGTAAGAGGCTGAAGAAGAGGAGGGAGAAGAGCCTGTGACAGAAATAACATTGTCAAATGTCAACAAAATGCTTGATATGGCCATGGAATTATCAATTTTTGTTTTTGACATTGATCCCCAAATGTATCGTGGATTGCTTTTCAAGAGAGGCTTAGAGGAATTGCTGTATCCTTATAAAGAACTTCAAAGTAATTCAAGGCAAAAAATGAGCCAGCCGACCATCTTTTCATTCTTCAGAAAAACAGGAAACGCTGATATGAAAAGTACAGAAGGAGTTTCGCCAATGAAAACCTTTGGATACCCCAGTGATCCCAACACTGTTACTGCTGTTACTAACTTAACAGATGCAGGTCATGAATAATAAAAGCAAATCCAAGTTAGTAAAATGATATTTTCATTCATTAATTATTAACGAATTCCCACCATTTTGAAAATATTATTAGGTTATAATACACATCGTAGATGTCTTTCTGTAGGGAAACTACTTAGATCCTCAACGGTATAATTTACTTTACAGGACAGCGATTGAGCGACTCCATTTAGTACAAAATTTGTAGTACAGAGGGCTCTATTCGCTCTGCTCATCTTTTTTGAAGCAGTTATTGGGGCTATCAGGATATCGTATGAGAGATCATGTCAAAAAGTGGTGGGGAAACATATCTATGTAAATTTATACGCGCATTATTATAGTGAAAATAACGTTATGCTAAATTTTACACACTGTATAGCTGCTCATGAAACCTAACCCCTGTATCCCCATTTACGCAATGGTTTGCCAACCGCGGTTTTACCAACCGCGGGGTTTGTCAAAAACCTAACCCCCACGGTTGACGAGGGATACCTGTAGTGGCTTCATCAGTGACATCACAACTTTTGACGACATGGGATTATGGCTGAAGTCCTGATCGAGAACAGTTCCCTTCCCATATATATCACACTCAACCACACATACCTACTCACTGACTTGCATAATACAAAACATTTGATGACAAAGCGAGTCTGTTTCACCGGCATGAACTGATTCTATCCCAATCCACCCTTGGTAAGTCTTTCATCAATGGTAACATTCCTCTCTGGGATGTAGAGCGCCTTGAACTTCCCCTCAAATTTCTTGTGAACCTTCCAGATTTTGTCCAGTTAGGTGTTTGGGTGGGTTTGGAGATCGTTATCGGCAATATAAACAAAATACAGATGCTGTCTTATTTTTCAAATCTCCAGTAAGATAATGTCTGGCCAAACAATGGAGGAGAAAGTATTGATCGCGTCAACCAATAATACTCTGCACGTGGCTTTCCCACCGTGCTCTGTAAATTTACAGGAGCCAAAAATACCCGAATCTCCGCTGTCATGATGCGCCACTGACTTTCGCCACCATTACTCCCATAGTTTCTGGTCTGACCGTGCATCAACCCTTCTTTGTTTCCCATCTGACCACGCATCGTTACCCTGACTGCTTTTGGCCGGCGCCTAGTGGCCGGAAGGGGTGCGGTTCTGATTTCAACTGGGATGAGTGAATGCCAATATAGTGTGGAATTAGGGCAAGGGCCTAGTCTCATTGAAACACTAGTTCCCATAAGATCACTGAAGTTAAGCAATGTTGGGCCCCGAAGAGGGTTGAATGGGTGACCATTCATACCTTCACCGTGGCGCTCTTGTCCCCTATCTGCATGTGGCAGGCAGGTTAAAAATGGGGTTGGCACAATGGACCACTCAAGGTCTAGGTGCCCGAGCTCCTGTCAAAGGATCCTAGCTCAACTAGCAATCTAACAATCTAGTGCGGAATTACCCCGTGCCACACACCCTAGGGGTGGCTTGCTTGGTATTTTGTAGATGTAGGTACTCAGTCCCACATTATTTTCCAATGAGACACTAGCATAACGATTGGTTTCCCTTACTTACCCAATGAGTTCATCATCAAAAAAAGTTCAAAATACTTCAAAGCACCTTACTCAGGGTCCAGATTGAAGTTCATTGAGGAATTCCCTTCAAAAGGAAACCTTGGCGATGATGGAGGAGGATTTGATGTCGACATTTCACCCCACGCTCCTACTTGCAACAGTGTCACTCCATCTTCCGAGTCGGGGCTTATTTCCCCTGAAAGGCTTGAGCCAGAACCGGAGTGTTCAATGTCCACTTCCTCTGAGTCAAAGCGGGTGTAATCCAATTCTTCTCCAAAATCCATCACTGAAATATCCCACACAGCTTGACGAAAATGTTTATTTCTACAGAAAGGGCCACTACGACTACAAAGATATTTGAAAACGTGGAATTCAGGCAAATTAGTGAGGACGATGGGTGCGTTTTGAGTATCAACAAGGAAATGAGGTGGACCCAGTGCGATCTGATGGGAAATGGACAGAATTTGCTCTTATATACAGACGTTGTCCCTTGCATACCCTCTAGCTTCGGAAAATCGCATGTAAAATCACGGGTACCAGAAACATCTGGAGCACATGTACAGCAACCAACAGAGGCACCGTGACAAGAAACAGACTTCGCACTTAGGAGCGATTTCTGTTTCTTGTCACGGTGCCTTTGTTAGTGCCCTAGTGGGGCTTTTGGGATTACTGTCCTTGCCCGTCGAAAAAAATTTGTTGCTCCTTTTTTCAATCCTAGGGAAAAAGGACTTGCGCATGCGACTGCGACCGTTGATATCCCTCCGTTGATGGTAAATTTACACAGGTGAGGTTTCCAGGAAGAAGGCTTGATATGTGATGATGCACCAAGAATAATCCTTTCCAATTATTGCCCACACTGTTAGGGGTAATAGTTGTCGAAAAGATCGCGAATAGATCGTACAAACATCGTAACAAGTGAAAAATAACTTGCTGCAATAAGGTGTTACAAAGGTATGCGAAAAAATTGAAGAAACTGTAGGTAAAATTAGTTTTTAAACAGTAACTAGCAGTTTCACACCTTTGCAAACACTGAAAAATATCGGGAAAATACCATTACAAATATAACCATCAAATCTCCTTTTGAGTAACATGCTGCTTGGCTAGAGTGAGCTATGGACCCTAACATATTGCACTGGCAGCAGAAAAACAAACTACTAGCAGCTATCATATAGATTCAAGATTGCGGATAATAAGAGAGTTTTTTTTTACTGCTCCGTAAATATTTCGGAAAATCAAGTATTTATCGTCTGTGACTTCGGTTGTAATAACAGCTTCCACACCAGCTGTGTTGATTTAACTAAACCATTTATTAATTCAGTTGTAAACGGCGCGAACTTCATGTATCGTTGCAAAAAATGCGTTGTATCGTCACTGTCGCCATGTGACACGCTGGATAAAATTTATTCTCGTCAAGAAGATATTTACAGCCTCATCCATGATCTACAGACTAATTTAGCCAACTGCATGCAGTTAATTGAAGCACAAAGTACTGAAATTAGTTCTTTATAAAAAGATTTACGTGTGCATATTAGTAGTGAATCGCCTCATCCCTCTCAAGCTAGTGGTGGAAGTTCTAAAACGAATATTGCACCAAGTGCAAGTGAAAGTTCGCATTCTAAACTGGTTAACGACAATAAGTGTTCACCGATAATCAGATTTGATTACGCATCACCTAATCAGGCATCTGAGCGTGATCTAAAAGTAACGGAGGCCTCTAATACTGTGTCTCGCGCTGATGCTGTCTCGCAGAGAGGTACAACCAGCAAAGATGCCAGTTTGGATCTGCAGCTTTCCAGCTGCAAAGAGGAGAACTTTTCACAAGTTGATGAAGAAGGTTTTATTCAAGTAGCATCAAAACGTCGGCGTAAAGTCCCCACAATCGTGGGCACTCGCAACAACTCAGAGTGTGCCATTTCCGTCATCCCTCGGAAATCACATTGGCATGTCTGGAGATTTCATCCTAAGACGACAGCAAGTGAATTGCGTAATTTCATCGCAGGAAGAATACCACAGGTATCAAGTGACAAGTTGGACATTGAACAACTTAAACCAAAGAATAGTGAATATGCGTCTTCTTGAGTGACTGTTGGCGCAGACATTGGGTAGTTGTTTGTTGATCAAGATTTCTGGCCTAATCATGTATCTATTAATCGATATTTTTTTATGAAAGGTAAATTGAACACTTCTCAGACGAGGGAGACGGTTTCTGAAGGTAAAACCACTAACGTGGGTGTATCTCTGTCTTGACTAGTGCCTGATCCAAAGAGGAAGTTGGAACTTGCCCAGAAGGGAGTCAATATTAATATTAATGGTTACTCACTAAAAGTCATACATTTAAATGCTCAAAGTTTACCATCAAAACTTGATCAATTAGAGGTGCTTCTTGATACTCACACTCCTGATATTGTCTGTATGTCAGGGCTATTGGATGTGTTCTAATGAGATTATGAGTTGTGCTGTGAATCAATTCTCTTTGGCGAGTTATAACTGTAGAACATCTTCCAAAGGTGGTGGAGTATGTATTTATGTTAGAGACAAATTAAGTTTTAAGAAGTCCAAGTATGTTCCTGTTACTACAGACTTTGATTTTGAGTGTTGCAGCACTATTATTAATTTTGGTAGTGTACTTTTACTTATTTTATGTGTGTACAGATCTCCTCATTGCAATTTTTCTATTTTTTTTAATATTTTAATGACGACTATGTCCTTAACTACTGACTCTGAGCTAACACCCATTGTTTGTGGTGATTTTAATGTTGATTTGCAAAAGCCAATTGCTCAGAAATCTTACCTCCTGGACATTTTTGGTGTTTTTAATGTGAACCCAGCTATACCCTATGCAACAAGAGTTACCAACTCCACAGCAAGTACCATCGATAATATCATTTCCGGACTTCCTCTCATAGATACCCAGATTATTGACGTTTTCTGGTCAGACCACACTGCCCAAATTGCAAATTTTCAGGTTAATCGCCACACCCAAAATTCTGTTCCCAATTACAAATATAAGAGGATTTACTCTGATGTTTCAAAGCTATCCTTTTCTCAGGATCTTGAGAGAGAGAAACGGGATACAGTTTTTACAGAAATCCCAATGGAGGAGAAGTGCAGCAATTTTTTTGACATTATTTAATTTTATTTTGATTCAAATTTCCCCCTGAAGAAAATCCAATGTGCCACCTTGAAAGCTAAGAAGACCTGGATTACTCCTGAGATTAGAATGTTAGCTGATCAGTTAAAGGTGGATTACAGATATGTGAAATATTGCGATTGTGAATCAGCTAAAAGAAGGTATCAATTAAATAAGAAATGTTTTGCTAAGCTAATTGCAGATGCCAAAAGAAATTACCATATTGGTAGAATTCTTGCTGCTAGCAATCCTATTAAGACTGCTTGGGAGATAATCATAGAAGCGTCTACTCCCGACAAAAGGAATTCTTCAGAACCAACTCTTATCTCAAATAATACAGTAATTTCATCACCCGTAGAGGTTGCCCACCTATTAAACAAACACTTTGTCGACACTGTTACTCAGCTCACCAATCATATGTCGTGCTCTAATATTGTGTCTTCTACTCGTGGGCTATCACTAATTCCTAGTACCATATTTCTCTTTCCAGTCTCAGAAAAGGAGATTGGCCAGATTTTAGCCAAAATAAGTTCAAAATTTTCTTCAGGTTTTGACGATATCCCTTGCAGTATCATGAAGGGTGCTGTTGCAAATCTTTTGCTAGCACCACTTGTCCACCTAGTTAAGGTCTCCTTTTCATCTGGTGTTTTCCCTCCCCAGTTAAAAACTGCAAAATTTCTCCCCCTGCACAAGGGGGGTGATAAGATGGATAAAGATAACTACAGACCTATATCCCTGGTCTCTGTTTTTTCAAAGGTCTTTGAGTATGCAATGTTGAATAGACTTTCTTCATTTATTGTGAAACATCAACTTTTCTCCTCTTCTCAGCATGGTTTCTTAAAGGGAAAAAGTACATAAACAGCCATTTATAAATTTATTGATCTAATTCTTCAGGGTTTGGATGCACATATTGAGACCATAGGAATTTTTTATGATTTAAATAAAGCTTTTACAGTGTTGACCATGTAATTATGCTGAAGAAACTGCATTATTATGGAATATCTGGTATAGTCAATGATTGGCTGAAATCCTTTCTTTTAGGTCGAACCCAATTTGTTTGCATAAACGGACCCTCTTCTAAGGTTTCCTCAGAAAAAACACACATTTCCAAAGGTGTACCACAGGGCTCAGTATTGGGCCCTCGACTTTTCTTATTATATATTAATGACCTTCCTACCCGTGTTAGACAGGGTGAAATAATTATGTATGCAGATGATACTAATCACCTCAATTCTTGTGCCGATAATGTGAATGTAGTTGCCCAGCAAGAGGTCAATAATATGTTATCCTGGTGTACTGATAACAAGGTTATGTTGAACAGAAAAAAAATCCTAATTCATGCTTTTTCACATGTATCAAAACAAATTGTTTTCTTCCCCCTTGTTGAAATTAGATGGTAAATCTACTGCTATGTCTTCTGTTGCAAAGTTTTTAGGTGTGTATATTGATGATACCCTTAATAGAATAGTGGTTAATAGAATTCAGCTATGGTAAACTGCTGAGAAAGATTCACTGAAGAGCAAGCTCAAGAGAATGAAGCTATGATACACTTATCAGAAAAATACATTGAACATTATGATCAAGAGAGTTCAACTGAATAGATTCTCGTAAAGATTCATTGAACAGTTGGCATTGGCATTCAGTTATGGTAACACTTGGAAAAACTTGAAGATATGTTACCTTGATACTATTCCAAAAAATATTATCCATGCATTCTTCACTAATACTTGTGATGGTCTAAGATTCAAAAGAAAATAAAAATGTTTTGCTGTTTTATTCACATACATTACTGTGGACATGTAATGCTCAATTGATTGAAAATTGTAGTTTGACATGGGAAATGCATTCTTAAGTTATGAGTGAAATATTGAGTAAGATAGAGGAAACCCAATTATTAGCAGTAGTAGTAGTATTTAGTTTATAGGGTGCGTCGACAACATGGTCTTTTTGCACCACAAAACGTCATGTTTATAAAAGAAATATATATGTTACATACATTGGTATTAAAATAAAATTGTTAATATGTACTCTTTGTCAAAATTAAAATGAAAATAAATTTTACATCCTACTGTTAAAAAGGCCAGTTTCATTTAAAAATGATAAAACACGGTTGAGAACAACTGAGTCATCGCCTAGGATTGACTTCATGTCTCCCGCTAACTGCAGCCTGCTATGCAAGCATCAGTATTTGTCACACTCCGTCAGGATATGCCGAACGCTGAGAGGGCAGTCACAGTCATCACAGCTGGGTGGTCAATTCTCCTCAGTGAAGAGAAAGGAGTGAGTCCAAGGGCAATGCCCTATCCTCAAACGTGTGATGACCACTTCCTCCCGGCGACTCTTCCTGATGGATGTGGACTGCGCTGACACTACCGATTTCACCCCGTATAGTTTATTATTTTCTATGTTCCTCCATATATCTTTCCACTCTTCTAGGGCTACCTTTCTCAAGATAGCCTTAAGGTCCTCGTATGGTACCAGCGTCAGAGTTATTTCCTCCAAGTCAAGTGCCTCCTTCGCCAAAGCGTCGGGATACTTTCATTTCCAGGGATACCCACATGCCCTGGGACCCAAAAGAATGATACAGATATTCCCCTTCTGCTAAGGGATATCAAAGCAGTTTGTATATCTTGAACGACTGGGTGCATTGAAGAAAAGCTAGAAATGGAGTTCAGGGCGCTAAGAGAGTCCGAGCATATGACGAAGGAGCCACTGTCTCCTTTTATCCCTCCCAGAGCCATTTTTATTGTAAGGAGTTCCGCTGTGTAAACACTACACAGCGGATTCAACCTCGCCTTGATGGCTCCATGGTGGGATGGGACAACTGCACTTGCACAGGCAGTATCAGACTTAGAGCCATCTGTAAAAACTGGCACCATACCGGGGTTGCAGTGGATATATATATAAAACTGAGGCTGGTATTCCAGAGTAGTGGTTAAAGCTTTCTTGCGCTGAGTGAGTCCCATGTTGATTTTAAGAGCGGGAATTTCCCATGGCGGATGTTTGGGAAAGCCAATAGGGTATACTTCAGGAAGCGTGATTAGATGCTCGGATATAAAACTGTTGAATCATATGCTCGCAGGCCTAGTGGCTCTGGTTCGACGGTTAACTCAATTATTCCACAATACAAGTTTTTTTTAGCACTCTTATGGTTTATCCATTCATCGAAAGTATCACCCAACCTGGACAACAAATAGTGAAAAGTCAGTAATCCTCTTGAACTTTGCTAAATGAAGCTAACAATGTATTAATTCTGCAGCATTTGTAATATAACAGTTTGCTGAATGGCATTGATAGTATAACTCAATACCAACAGAGTATTAATACTTAGATTGATATCTGCCGGCAGTTTGCACCGTGAACATCTGAGCATATGTATTTTATCAGTAGAAATTGCCCTTACAGCCACATCATATTTTATATTGATGTTTTCATAGAGAGAAAACTGCCACAATTGTCATTTCTGCAGATCATATCCTATTGTTTTGGGGTAGAAGCCATTTTGATAATTTTTCCTCATTTTTAACATCATTTACTTTTTGACTAATTATTTTTACTTAACTTGGAGCTATTATTCCCAAATACATTCTATTTTGAAGTTCAATCACCAAACAAAATGACAGGTTGATAAAGAATAGATGGATAATAAAAGAAATTGGAGATGCTGTTCATAAAATAATAGTATACATAACAATAATATTATAAAAATTTTGATTTAATTATCGTTACTTCAATCTGCATACTATGGGTGATCACACAGGCCCTGAAGCAGTTGGAGTGGATGAAAGTCTCCATGTAGCTTCAATTTAGGAATACAGTAGACTCTCCTTATAACGAAATTCACGGGACTGAAAAATCATGACTTCGTAATAAAGAAATTTGTTATAAAGCCGTTTTTAACTCCCTGTCGCTAAGAGTGCCATGTTTTTTACGGCGTAAATTAGTGTCTTCCCGTGGATTAATGCCGTGTATCCAATTTTTCTCTTCATGTGGACGAATGCCTTGTTTTCACAGCTTTGGGGCCAAGTTAGGTGGGGGCTGGTTGAAATGGTCTGGAGGTTTATGAACGACCACAACCTGCGGGACACCAGATCTTTTCCTGGCCCACGGGAGCGGATTATCTCTGAACTTAGCGATCGTCTACAATGTATTGTTTATAGCTCTGCATGCGGCATTGCCCAACGTTGATAAAAAATTGTATCAGATATTTTTCTTTCTTGATCGATAACTTTTATTTCAATTAAGTTGAAAGACCTAATCGAATTATTTTACCTAGAACAGAAAAGTGTCGACGTCTGTTTGATTGAGACTTTTAGAGCATTCCCTTCCACCATCAAAGTTCAAGTCATACAGTTTTGAAAGGAAATTCAGAGAAAAAAATGATTGTTTTTATTGCGAGAAGGCATTCGTAAGTTGTTTCGGGGAAAGAAAACCATCCTCGCCGGTGAGTTTTCAGTCCCCAATATCATGGGGTCTTGGTCCTCGCGAGGTCATGTTTCGTTAGGATGTTACAGCATTTGAGGTATCAGTCCGACTCGGCAGCGTTCAGCAGTCGAATGATGGCGACAGTGTTGTCACATCGCTGACTTAAATGGCAAGTTGGCCGGGTTGCACCGAGAAATCGTACGACTGTTTTGTGAGTAGCGTACCTCGTCCAAACAGAGGTATTTCTCTACGAAAATGCCAGCGCGAAAGGGTTAACAAAACTTTGTATTTAAACCTTATACTAATTAACCGTTCAATTCCAGCATTCATGTTTTTGAGAAATGCACTGAAATGCATTTAGAATTTCTAATGAAGTATTAATTATTCACAGAAAGATGTGTATAGTCAACTCTTGTCCACAAAAGACCCATTCGTGGCACACCCACAAGTATGTTTTCAGCTACCACAAGTAGCCATTGGGATGCCCCCTTCCAAAATTAAAACACCTAGAATGAAAACACCACTGCAGGCTCTTTCCGTTTTCAAAATTACGATCCTTCACGATTGACGCTTCGTTTTTATTCCTAAGTTCGATGTTGGTATTCCCATCCTTCCTTTCTTCCATGAGGCTTACATTTGAAGAAATAGCTCGATATACTTGACCAAGTTCGGCATTTTAAACGCCTATTTCAATGGTGCATGGAACCAAAGAGAAAATTCCTTTGAAAATCAAAAACAATAATCCTTCATATATACATCATGTATATCATGTAAAAACAAGGAATGTTACTATGCATTAATTTAGCATAATAGTCCACAATTTATTAAATATTGATATGACGCATTGAGTTTTCTGACAGCAGTGGTTCGCGTATTGTGCATGCCATTTCCACTTCACCACAGAGCTAGCATAGTGTTTCCGACTGTGCATCTCTATTTTACTGCAGATTCCAGATCTTCACTTAGTTGCAGACTAATCATATATGTCAAGACATAGAAGAAAACTATTGACACAGTTGAAAACGTCAAACAATAAGAGGTATAAGTAAAATGAAACCAATAATTTTTTTTATTTTAGGAAAGATACAAGATTAATTTGTTTTTTCTGCATTACTTAAAAAAAATCTGTAATACGTTTTTGAACTTTGCTTCGTTCTATTGCTTCTTCCACCATGACTTCTAATTTAGTGAAATGAAAATTGAATTGATCATGAACGCCATGAAATATTTGAAATGTATGCAGCTTGCGTAATACAAGCAGAACATCATCTGCTTTAGGTGGAACAGGAACCTCGTCATTTTCCTCTTCGTCGCTACTCTCTTGGCTGGGTCCCGCCACGGGCTCTTCCGATATTTGATTGACCTAAGCTCCCAGGTAACCTGATAGCCGTGGGTCCCTCTGCCAAGACCTCAATCATCCTTCCCCTCCTCCCACTCTATTTACTATGGAAGCAGCGACGGCAGTGGTTGGCAGTGGTTCGCATATTCAATGAAAAATTTCTCCTGTCATCCAACTACTCTTGTTGAAATCCTAGAAAACAGGAAGTTTTTCTAGTCAAACATTTTTGAAGCACCTAGGCTTCTCATGCTTGCCGATGAAAATATGCTTCATTTTGTCGGTGCCAGTCTGATTCAAACAGAGACCCACTTTCAACCTCAGTTTACTTTTCCTCCCTCCATGGCATCTCTCCTTTCAGCCCTAATGTTGTATCAGGGAGAGCGTAGTAGAAGGGTTAATTTCATCATAATTAAAGCGGTTTTCTGGGAGATATTCATTAATGAGTGCTTCATTTTCCAAATACCACTTCTCTACCGCCTCGTTGTCGACTGCATCTTCTTCTCTACAGATCTTAAGAGAGACAATGTTGTACCTTGTTTTAAACTTTGTTAGCCAGCCTGTGGAGCATTTGAATCCCTCGAAGTTTTTTCTTAGGGGAATTGCTTCCGCCTTCTGCTGTAGAATAGGGCCGCTGACAGGAAGGTTCTCTAGACAACAATTGCAAAAAAAAAGCGTGAACTTCATCTTCGATTTCAGAAAACTTAGCACTACGCAACTTCTTCCTATTCAGCGAAACTCCTCCTCCCAATTTCTCAAGCACTTCTTCCAGGCTAGAGAGAATCGTGGAGCGTCGATAGCAAAATGACGAATTTTTGCACAACGGCGGTCATGTTCAATTTTTTTTTCAACTTCTTGGATCATCTTCATTTTATCGTCCAACGATATGGCTTTTCTAGATTTCTTAGGCTTCTTACATATTATAAAAATGCCATGAATATTGTTAGATGGAGAGTAGGTAGAGAATAAACAAGAGAATAAGAATTTCGTGAGTCATTAGCTTGTCAGTGGGCTCGCTTGAGAGGCATCGCGAAGTCTCATGAGTTCATAGCGAACTGGAGAGTACTAGGGACGCTCCTGGAGAGAAGGTGAGGGGAGGGGTGGTTGGGTGGAAAAGGAAAAAGAGGTCGGACCTCCACCACTGCGAACTGGTGTATGGTAGGGGATGTGGGGAGGGAGAAAAAGAGTCGAGGATGAATATGGTGTTGCTCAACCCTTAAGATGAATATGAGAGTTGGAGCAAGCAATACAGATAATGAGGCAGCGTCTTATCTTCAGCCAGTCGAGTAAAAATGGATCATATTTCGAGTTCCAGTTGCATTATGCTCCGATGTTAAATCCCTTGATTTTGAGTCAGTATTTGTTATAAAGAGTTTTCACTTTCAATTAGGACCGTGACTACGGTTTGTTATATCGCTAGAGTGAAAATTTCGTAAAATCGTTTCTTTTCCTGTACATTAGCATGTGCTTTTGGTGGGGACGGAGGAAATCAGTTCGTAATAGCGATATTTCATTATAAGGATGTTCGTTATAAGGAGAGTCTACTGTATATGTATGATCTTACTATGCCATTCTAATAATTAAAATGTCATTGAGCCCTTCCCCCCACATCTGGAATGCTATGACTGCTCTCTTGAACTGATCCATGATTTGTATCCAAATGAACTGTTCACCAAAAAGAACATTATGGCATATCTCTAGTACATGGCATTCTCACCAGGCATCTTCCGTGAGTACCTCCAGGGCCAATGCTGTTTGCAGAGACAGCTATTACCATTTTCCTCTCATTGCTGAACTTGACAGTCCTACTTCTTTTGCCCAGTCCGAAGTGTCCTACAGTATTTCCCTCTCCTACCACTGCATTCCTGTGTCCCATTATGAAGAGGTTCTCTTTCCCTTTCACAACTCAGAGGACTTCTTTAATTTGCACATACACTTCTTCTATTTCTTCTTTCATAAGGCTAGACATCAGAATATAGACCTGCACTATCACAAGGTCCATAGGATCTCATTCCAGCTTCACCATCGGAATTTTCTAAATTTGCTGCCACAATGACTTCACCTTCAGCCCCATTTTTATTTCTACAGTATGAGGCCGGCACGTGCAAGTTGCAGGTCATCTCCTGAATGCATCACTTTATATTCATTGCTCCAGGAGTCCTCCACCTCCAACCACTTGATCTTGCTGACTCCCAATACATCCTCTCCCAGTGTCTCCAATTCAATATTTTCTCTGAAAATATTTAATATAGCATGGATGCTACAGCTCAACTCAAAACTTGATTATTTTAGCAACAATAGACTGAAACTCCACTCAAGTTGAAAATCCTGAGGTCACACATCTGGTTATTTTAACCCAATACTGTGGGCCCTTCCCACAGTGCACTGAGAGAGATTTCCCCGAGATGACCCTGGCCACATACAAGAAGGTCCACTCCATTAAACGGGACTATTTACGCTGCAGAAAGCAAGATGAGAGGAGGAAAAAATTTGCAAGAAAAAAGAGAGGAGATATGCCACTGTGCACAGTGTGATGAATCACTCTGGTTGACCCCAAGCTTCAGAAATTATCACACCAGTGGAAATGTTTCATTTATTTTTCAAAAGGCTATACTTAGGCATTTTTCAATCAATATTTCACAAAAGATGGAAAAAAATTGTTTGCAATTCAAAAATATCCTAAAACCTTTCCTGATTTGTGAAAAATAATTATTTCTTGCTTAAAATTCATGCATAAAACTAGAAATTGAAAAATATGTCCAGGAGATTAAAAAATCATGAGTTCTCACACCAGTAGTTATAACAATTATATAAAATGAAAAATAATATATGTACTATTAAAATGGAACAATTTGGCATTATACCATAAAAATTTGCCAGAGAAGTGGTTAAGTCAAATCCCATGGTTAAGCACTGATGTATCCATTGCTGAAAAATAATTGCAACCTTGGAGTATATGACAGACATAATAGAGCCATGAGGGAAGTCAACCAAGAACACAGGAAGTTGTGAAGTGCTATTTCATGCAAACATTTACTCTTAGTGCTCAGTGGCAAATCCAGAGAGTTCAATGGAACAAGATTACATAAATATAAAATTCACACCAATGAGATTCAAATTTCCACAAGAGGTATCAAAGTGACAAGGAACCAGTAGCAGGTATTTTAACAATTCAACTTTCATTTCCTAATCTAAAATTCTGAGGTTTCTTGAACAAGAAATGGACAAGAAAGAATTCATTGGCTGCTATTCTGAATCGAGCGACGCTACTTCTGGCTGATGCTATTCCTTGCTCCAGAATAGCGTCAGAAGCGATTCTGAATACGATGCAGCTATCCAAGGCATCGGTTCCGTAATGCTATTATTAATCCCGCCCCTTCCCGTATGAAAACCTTCTGGTACAGTAATTTGAAATTCAAGCAGCCAATGACGAGCTATGTTTACGTTTTTCACAAGCAGCTGAGACCTTCGCCATGGATGCCGTGAGTCTGGTGCATGAAAGAATGTTTTCAATAAATAATCCAACTAAATTCATTCAATGCTGTCGTCGGATACTATTATTATACTTTATTTTGTTCTGCATTCATCAGCTGATAGATAACTCTCTGATAATTTTAGATTTTGTGATAGAACAGGATTTCAGTTTAGGAAAGGCTGGCGATGTTTGTTATGCATACCTATGTGAACATGTAACTGCTACCTGAGCTGGGAAAACAATTTTAATTTCTATTATGATAGTTCACCTCACCATCGTAAAAAAGCATATTGTTTTTATGTATCTTTTAGGTTAATTTTTTAATATTTTAACTTATACAATTTATTCTACGGAGCGGACGACGTTTGGATGCATGAGACGTGCCTGATCCAGCATTATCTTCAAAGTATACTTTCATTTGAGGTTATCATTGGATTTGTTACCTATAATAATATAGTATATATAATTCTATTAAATTCAACAACTGATAGGAAACTTTCGGAGAACCTGTGCTGTGAACGGAAATTCAGTTCAGTAAATTCTTGAGACGTTTGTTACATATTGACAAATAACGGATTACCATGCTGAGAGAACAATTTAAACACGTAAGATTACAGTCTAACTCAAAATTGTAACAAAACTTATTGTTCTTGTGTATCTGTTGGGTTGTTGACATTATTCTCACCACTTATCCCACTGAGCAGACGACGTTTGGATGCATATGAAGTAGGAATAATGATATATTAGTGTATCAAGGAAAGTGATGTGATGGTAAATATCAACTATTTTATCACGGATATTTGAAATGTATTATTGTAAATAGCCCGTGGGCTTAATAAGATGGTTAGACATCGCAATTAGCCTCTTGAAAATCTTAACACTGATAACACTATTTTGTGAACGGGATTTCAGTTTAGGAAAGGCTGGCGATGTTTGTTCTGCGTACCTATATGGACAAATAACAGCTACACGTGCTGGGAAAACAATTTTAATTACTATAATGATAGTTCACCTCTCCATCCTAAAAAATGTATTGTTTTCATGTATCTTTTAGGTTAATATTTTAACTTCCACAGTTTGTTCGAGGGAGCTGACGACGTTTGGACACATGAGATGTGCATGATCAAGCAAACTGATCCAGCATTATCTTCAAAGTATACTTCCATTTGAAGTTATCATTGGATTTGTTACCTATAATAATCTAGTACCTATTCTCTTAAATTCATCAAATGATAGAAAAATTTCGGAGAACCCGTGCAGTGAACGGACATTCAGTTCAGAAAATTCTTGCGACGTTTGTTACGTATTGACAAATAACGGATTACCATGCTGAGAGAAGAATTTAATCACGTATAATTACAGTTAACTCAAAATTGTAACGAAGCATATTGTTTTTGTGTATCTGTTGGGTTGTTGATATTATTCTCACCACTTATTCAACTGAGCAGACGACGTTTTGATGCATACGGAGTGGGAATAATGATATGTAAGTGTATCAAGGAAAGTGATGTGATGGTAAATATCAATTATTTCATCACGGATATTTGAAATGTATTATTATAAATAGCACCGGGCTTAATAAGATGGTTAGACATCGCAATTAGCCTCTTGAAAATCTTGTGGGACCGTTGGGAGGTTTGAAGTGAATGTGAATATGATAAGCAATATTTCGAGCCGACTTGTTTAAATAATACAACGGAAATGCTAGATACAATTCTTTACGGAGAGAGTGAATACTCATCCATGCGTGTAGAACAGGTTCTTCTATTTTACCTAAACTTGTTATCCCCGCCTGAGAGATGGGAAAAATCATGCAATGCAAGAATAAAGCAATGAGACTCGGTCGAAAAATACCAGTCTACAATGAGAGGTACGGGAAAAGGCAATGTCAAGGATGGTTTCCATTTTCATGCTTAAACTCAACTTGGTTCAGTTTCAAAGAAGTTTGCTCACTTTTCCTTCCCATCCAGCTTGGCACATTTGCCTACTTTTTATGAGAAGAATTTTTTATGTTTACTGGAATATACCTATTGACAAGTCAATCCTGCTAATATTTTTATGTATTTAGGAACACTTTTCAATGCATATTTTGCTGAATCTTCGTTAGAATACGTGTGATAAAGAATCAGGAGGCCGTTTCACTCGTGAATAGCTGTACGCTATTCATATAACGTGGGGATCAGATCGTCGCCTAAAATCGCAACGCTCCCAGGCGTCACTTCGCGTTCAGAATCACAGATAGCGGCGCCGCTATTTCAAAACCTGTAAATAGCAACTTCCGGTAGCCATTTCTTCATTCAGAATCGCAAAAAGCGTCGGTAATGCTATTCTTGGGAAAATAGCAACACGATAGCTATTTTTGGCATATAGCTGTAATGCTATTTCATTCAGAATAGCAGCCATTAAGACAGCTGGACTGGGTAAACATTTTTGAGCAGCGGTGACGACTAAACTTTATAATCTATCAACATGAAACTTGGGATGAATATAGACTAAACAGTTGTTTAGTCAATGACAATATTTACTTTTTAAAATTGTTTAGAACTTTTATTTTGCAATTTTATTTAAACAAAATTAACCCAAAATTTAAAAACCTTTATTGTCAATACCTTGGGAATGTTGTCAAATATTTATTTAACAAAAAATTAACGTCATACCTCTTAAAGTTTTGGTGCCATCGAAGCTCAAAAATTGAGTTAAACAACGGCTTCGAGCTGCTGCGCCCTGGCGGCAAAAAGAGAACCACTATGCCAAGGGTGATGGCTGACCCCGCCTCATTCTCAGGCAACGCCCCTTTTGGTTTTTGTCTGGTGACTTACGGTAGGGGCCGATGACATTTTCGTTGTAAGCGACTGTCTACTAGAGGAATGCAATGATTCTCTCCCTTGTCCCCCGTCTCGGGAGACGCATGGCTTCTCACTCTCGGGAGCCCTCCCTCTCGGTAGTCCAGTCGCGGGAGCAAGTGGGACTCGTCACTCCCGGTGTATTGCATATGCGATGGGACATCTAACTGCTGCAATATGCGCATAAGGAACGCACGTTTATCAGCGGCCAGTTGATGAAATTGCAGCGTCTTGCTTATAGGGAGTAAGTTGCTATCTTACCGTTCGCTCTATCGAAGTCCAAAATTCAAATGAAGCTCGCGACTGCATGCTTGGCTCAGGAGTGACGAGAATGTTTCGCTACTGGCAAGAGCGGACGAGGGTTCACGCCTATCGCTTTCACAGTCTCGAATGCAACGCAGGTCTTTGCCCAGCCAGATCCCACGACCGCTCAGGAGTAGAGCCAGGGAATGAACCAGGTTTTGCAACTCTCAACGGTCGCCCTTTCTCGCCCAGTCGAGGGAGGCTTTTACGACGAAAGTTTTTGATTCTTGTTCTGCGCTTTGATAGTGTTGCGCCCACTTTGCGAGTATCGTCTTCTATCATGTACATATTATCCTCTTGCGAGGCAAATATCGCGAGGTTACCTCACGAGGTCGTCTTGCGATACCTCTCTCATAAAGTTAATACACACGGTAGCCTCGCATGAGTATATGGCTGCCTCATCGGCATGCCAACCGAAGCCGGTTTTAGGTGCAATCAAAGGTTCCCCGTGTTGATTAGTGTGCGGTGTTTACAGTTTGTGAATTCCGTGAGGGTGTGCCAACTTACTTTCAGACTCACGATACACCGCAATGATGTTAAATATGGTAATAATTTTTTAATTATTATTTCTGTTTAACACTCATTTAAAATGCATTTTGGGCAGTTAAAAAATCTCCTTTGATGTCTCACTTAACCTTATGGTCCGAAGAAAATACTTTGTGACTTTTCAGCTTATTCCTAAATTTGCCAAAAATCAGGCCCAGTGGTGTTTTTTAGTTTCGCCGTTTGTATCTTTAAGTACCTGAGTAATTTTTAGGCCCCTAAATAAATCACGAAAAATCAGGATGAAATTTTACCCACTTCCATTCAAACCTACCTCAACCAGTAGATAACAGTAAACATAATAATAAATCATGATAAAGACGTATGAAAAGTTTGGTTGCCCTAACTTGCAGAACTTGATTCGCACCCTCGCCTCGCAACCTGAGGATAGAACAGTCGAACCATTGTAGGCAGCATGGCAAGGTAGTCTCACTCTGTGTATACGCGGCTGAATATTTTTATTTGTGTTCTACTCTACTCGATGCTTTTTCACCCTTGTATTTGAATGCTTTATCCACCTCGCAGTCTAATGTTCCTTGGCTCAGATTTCGCCACGAATTATTTTTTTCCCCATAATCTGAATCTTATCTGCTTCTAATAATATTTCCTATCTCATCTTTATTATTTGCAATCTTTTTATCTTTCTTAGTTCCTGGAAACACATTACCATTTCTTCTCCTCTATCATTTCGTAGTTTTTCCATTTCTTCTCATTGTTCTTCACACCTCGCCTCCTTTGTTTTATTTTTTTGTTGACTCAGTTGTTTATTTATTTTTTTCATGCTTTTGTGTTCCGTGATATTTACTTGTCACCGAAAATGTGCTTACTTGCGCTTACACACCCAGATCAGTTATGTGTTTACTATTTTTGTCGCTACCCTCTCGACTACCTGCGTGTTTTATCTGCGTTAATAATATTAGGAATAAAATTCTTCCATTGTCCTTACTTTCTGCTACTTCTACTGCTAGATGGATTTTGGTCGCTTGTGGCCTGTGTTTTGACTTATTCACCGTATCGTCTTTTTATTTAGTCTTTCTTATGTTTCCGCATCGCTAACTACAAAATAATATATTGAATTTAAATAAGTGGAATTGGTAACACCATTTCACTTAAAGGACGACATTCGTGGCTTTTTAAAACTGTGCAAAACAAAACAGTGCACCAAAATATTTTGTTTTCAGAATAATTAAACAAAGCGATTGCTGAATATACATACTTATTTTTCCAGCTGTGGTACATGCACTTTTTAATCATGCTACTATTAGATTCATACTTATAACTTCATTGATGAAATTCATCTGATGTCATGACACGATTATTTCCCTGACAAATGTCGTAACTTGAATAATTTAAAATACGTATAAATGCGCAGATTTTGCTTTATATATGCATGAAATTTGGTGTCAATAGTGTAATTCTAAGTGGGTAATAAAAAAAATTTGAGCTGCCGGAGTGAAAACCAACACTTACCACTAAAATATTTTAATTTCTAGTTATAGGATAACAGGACTAGATATTACTAATAACAAGCTTTTGAATGGAAAATTATAGTGATTTATAACGTAATATGCCCGCAGAAAAGTTGAAACACTACTTCCTCGATGGCCATTTCATCTTACTTGTCTCTCAATGGATTGCCGAAGCACACAAGCTAGATTACTGATGGCTTGTGAATGCATTGTCGACTGGTCATATCAGGCCAATAAGTTGGAGCACTAATTATCGCTGTCTGGAAGTGGTGAAGGTTAAGTACTTCGTGACTCTACAAGAAATCATTCTGATATCATATCACTATCATTTTCATGTTATGCGGGAGTCAAATTTGCATGATGTATTGCAGGCAGCCATCATTGGATACTGATCCAGAAAGATGCTTTTCGTAGGGGTCAACGATGTATACTGTATGGTGTGCCGAAGAGTAGAAATATCCCTCACAGATGCAAGCGAGCATGTGTACTTCAAAAATTGGGAATACACAGCCTCTTCCACAAGTGTGGAGTCGGCTATAGTTTCAGAGGGGTTTAGAGCTAGCAAACAGATGTATGGAATCCGATACAATAAGTTGATTGCAGAGGGCGACAGCAGCTTATATGCCACATTGGTTCAATCTCTACCCTATAAAAACACTCCGGTTGAAAAAATTGAATGTAAAAACCACCTTCTGCAAAATTACTGCACAACATTGAGGTAAATCCGCAAATATAAGTGGAATGGACCTGCCTGCCTTGGGAAAAAAGTTTCCTCGAATATTATACGCTTACAGACTGCAATTAATGAAGCAATTGCCTACCGCAAGCAAGACGACAGAGCCGTAAGCCTTAATGAGAAGATATCGAGATTGAGGAAAGATATTTTAAACATCCCAAGAGATTTCTTTGGAGACCACTCAAATTCCAACAAATATTTCTGCTCCAGAAGCAATGCTGAAGAATCTATCATGGATAAGCTCCGCGCGGCTGGGCTGATGGAGGAACTGAATTGAATCGTGGGATATTTAGCTCGTCACAGCAGGAGTTTGATTCAGGATCTCAACAGTAACTGTGCGGAGCACTTCAATGCTATTGTTGCAAAACTGGTTGGGGGAAAGCGAGTGAATTTCTCTGGCAGAGGCTCTTATAAAGCTCGAGCAATGGGTGCTGTGGTTTCTTTCAATATGGGCATGATGCATAGTAAGCTGTATCAAAAGCTGTATTCATGCAGTCCTGGGAGAAGAGAATGGAAGCTCAGAAAAAGCGAAGAAGGCTTCAAGTTCGAAAGAAAACTGTACGAAGGGCTCTATTTGTTAGCAAGTCACCCAATGCTGATTACGGAACTGAAGCTGCTAAGCCTGACGTTGATGACGAAACTTTTGAGGTTGAAAAAAATGAATTTTTAGCTGCCCCAAAGTTGACCGCTGAGGATGCGGAGAAACTTCAGAGGGCAACAATCGATCAAAGTAATTGGACATTGTGGAAGGAAGAGAGGCGAAAGAGTTTGACATCGTTTTACTTCGGAGCAGTTTTCCGAATGCATCCTATGACATCATCACAAATTTTGGTGAGCAATATTTTATACAGTGAGTTTTAAACAGCTGCAGTCAAGTACGGGCGAGAGAAGGAGCAGCATGCCCTTGATCTTGTTGAGCGAGCTAAGTGAGGGTATCAAGGTGGTGGAGGCCTGAAATAGACATGTGCACAAGAACGTAGCCCAGCCAAGGAAAAGGTGAACCTCTGTTTTGAGCTGTGTCGGATGGAAGTCGGAAGGAAGCCTTGGGAGACTGGAATTCTCTCGCTAGGCTACCGTGGAGGAAGAGATTCACCCTTTTTGAAGTCAGATCGGCACAGAATGAACAAAATTGATGAGTACCACGCACCACGGATCAAGTACCTCACACGTAGCCAAACTCTCCGAATTTCAGAATTGTCTTCATTTGTCACTGGCCATCTGACCGTGCGGCCTCACCTAATTTCTTACACATCCATTTCCCCTACCTTCCCCATTCCCTCGCGTATGTGTATTAGATCGGAGATAAGGTTTCCTACGACCTTCAAGGGGCAGAGCTTCGAAACGACCCTCTATGCGGCGGCGAAGTCAACTATGTCGCCCTGAATGGCTTGTCCGCAGAAACATCTCTGGAGAGAAGGTTGCGAACAGCTTCCTCTCCAGCACGTTCTTAACCATTAATATTTGAGCATGATTTAATAATAGGATTACTCACTGAATGCATTCCGCAGATCAACCTTCACAATAAGCCACTGGTGATGGCCTTTGGGAGAGCCAAACATTGTGAAGATGGTTGTGTTCTCTCCAGGCTCTGTCATTAGTCCATAGACACGGAGGTCATCATCGTAAAATTTGGATGACTGCCACGTCTCTCCCTCATCAGTGGAGTACAAAAGCTCTCGAGTTTCTCCGAGGGATTTGAAGTATCTAACAGCCACAAGAACACCTCCATGATCACCAAAATTGAAGAAATAATGATCTTTCAGTAACTGGAAGAAGAAAAAAAATCATACTTAATGAATAATAATATTTCATTTGTCTCATTGACGATACTAATAATAGTGTATTATAAGAGACATTTGTTCACAGCATGAAGACTAGGGATTGCTAAAATATAAGAATAATTAGCATTCATCACTGATATAATACTTCATAGACTAAACGCCTCAGTAAGAATTCTTTCTTTAAGATACCAATAGAGAGATGTACCACTTTTTAGAGTAGTTGGTAAATGGTTGCAGAGTTAGATGCATAATGAAGACTACAAAGCGCTAATGTCACATTTGATTTGAATTTAATCACTTAGAGGGAATTTTGTTATGTACTGTAGTAAGGATGAGCATGCAGCTTGAACTTTGAGTTAAGTTGAGCTTATAAGAAAAAACTGACTCAAGCTTTATAAAAATGCCCAAGTGGAGTCAAGATGTTTTTGGCAATAACTTTTTGGTAGTTGGAAAAATAGTATACAACATTACCACAAATTATGGACAATGCTTTATCCCATCCAACTTTTGAATACAAGTGGGTTTGTCTTACAATCGCAAGCAATACTTTTGATTTAAACTGGATTGCATAATCTAAATATTTATGCTCACCAGAAGAGGTATGCACTTAGTAAAATTCTGTTCAAGTTGAACAATAAAATGAGTTCTCCTCTTGAAACAAAGAGGAGCATCCATCAGTGGTTCTGTTTTGATGAGCCACTAATGTAATATGCAGCATTTTGTAGTTCATTGCTAGTCACCAGCTTGACCCATACCAATGCCTCCTTTTTAAGGTATTACCCATACCTCAATGGTTGACTCAAGAACATTCATTATCAAATGTATTCATCCTTCAATACCAATGACCAACCCCATGCTATTCTACAAGTTTCACTTTTTGCAGTCGTTGCATGGATTTATCACGGCAACAGAAACACAGAGGAAATGCATTTGCAAGAAATTTGCCTTGATTGCAAAAAGGCCGAATAAAATGCAACAATGTGGGAAAAATAGATTCAGAGCAATGTTACAAATGCATCTTGGTTTACTGCAGATTACATTGATCAATTCAGCAATAATCACACCTTATTAGTTAAAATTTACCCAAATTGGTACACTTTTGTAGTATAAACTACAAACTGCACTGGATGTTTTATTGCATGGTATAATTAGTCAATACCAGCAACAGAAGTATCTAGTGAGAGACTGGATTCAGCCACACAAAATATGGTTAATGAATGAAGAGGCAATATAGAGCCTGAACGTACAGAGTAACTTTTTTCTCTGCATAAAAATTTATAATTTGATTTCCACTTAACACACATTTAGAGATGAATAATAATAATAATAATGCTATGCTGCCAGCGAGCCCAATTGCAGGGGGTATACGGCAAGGATGCACTCTTTGTAGTGTTAGATGCATCCTGAACATAATCACCTGTTCACAGCAGAATCTGCATGACTATGCACACCACCAGTGCAAAAAGGAAACTCCCCAACAATTGCGTGTTCAGAGAAATACACCACCGGCCAGACCACCCTCCCCGACACAAGCAGTCTCTCCACCGGCTGTTTTGACAGCCACTGCAATGTTGGTACCCCTGATGAGTAGGGAGGAAGTAGTTCAGAAGGTTAGACCGACTCTGAACTCCGAACGCAGTTGATAAATGAAATCACCTATGATGTAGGACAGGCCAGGCAGAGGGATATCCATCGTAAGATCTCTCTGCGGAGCAACCTCCTGACCAGGTTGAATGGATTTATTGACGAAAACCTTACGGAGATGTCGGACCTATGGACGGTCAATTGAGTGGTCTATGCTGCTGCCAAAATAATGGCTTACTCCCAAAAGCCCACCCCATGAGAGGACAAAGCGACAAAACGGCTTGAACAGTTGGAGGCCAAGGTCATGCTGGCCAGACGGCAGGCTTTGAGGATTCAGTGTGTGATGGAACACATCACACCTGGGCGGGCCTTCACACCCACACCCATCACACACGGAATAAGAACATGCTGCTTACCATTAAGCAGCATGCGGTTGATAGAGTTTGGGCACTTACCACCGCCCGGAAAAATTTCCTCAAGAGGAGTAAGGCTGTGAGGGAGAACTCAACCTTCCTCCATCACCTGTCCCATCTCATTCAACCACCTAAGTCTGTCGTCGAATCTCTGTCACCCGTCCTAGAGGTGGAACGTTTCTGAAAGGATATCTATGAAATGTCAAAGCCATTCAGCGGAGACACTCCGGCCATAGGACTCATGAAGTGGATGGACCTGTTTCAGCCAGAGAGAGTGATGTGAAGAAGGCCTTCTCTGGCAAGAAGAATTTCTCGGCTCCAGGAATAAATACTGTGAATAACTTTTGGTGGAAGAAGTTCACTTCCACCCAACAACACCTCGCCAGAATCTTCATTTCCTTTCTCTTGGGTAGAAAAGAAATTCCACCGTGGCTGACTGAGGGACGCACGGTTCTAATACCTAAGAAGGGAGACTTGTCTGATCTTAAGAACTACCACCCTATAACCTGCCCAAACACTGTATACAAGGCGTTCATCACCATCTTGAGCGACCTTATCCTCCACCACATCCAGCCGGTTTGGGAGGTGGTGTACAAGCAGAGGGGCTCAAAGCGTAGAATTGCGGGATGTAAGGACAACCTGGGGGTTGTTTCTCAGAGCTACAAGTCTACAAGTTACAAGTCACGTGACCATTTTCACAAGGCGGATGGGTTACTCAGATATACCGATGACTTCTACTAGTCCAAAAAAATTGCGAGCCTTATGAAGACCATACATAACTCATATTTTGATGATTACGATACATTTGGGGCGTGCACCTCGCAATATTTCCAATTCAAAAGTCAGTGCAATGTTTTTGGGTAAGTAAAAATGATTGAATATGGGCTGGAAAGTAATTTAATGCCACAACTTACCTTGAAAGATCCCATGCAAATGAGAGTTTTCGGGTTCACATATCATCATCAGATATAATCGTTTATTTTGACAAATTTCTTATAGGATGAGCTCTAAATGGTAGTTATTAATAAACCTTACATTTCAATATATCATGGTTGGTTAGTTTTATCTTTATTGAACCACTATTAATGGCGTTACAACATAATATCATAACGAAACTTCAGGGTAAAATACTGTATGATGGCGACAATAACATTTATTGTAACTTACAGTTCGTTTTTCCTGTTATTAATGATTATATTACTCATCAGAAATGAATTGGTAAGTAGTTGTTAATTACTACAGTAGCAACTCGATAATTTGAAGCATGAAAATACGAAGTTTCTATTTTACGAAGCAAAACTGTTGGTCCCAACGAAAAGCCTATGTTAAATACATGGCGCTATACGAAAATATGAAATTTCAAAAATACGAAACTTTCGAAAATACTACGAACCTCGGACCCAGTCCCCACAGAGAAACTGAGTTTGTTTTCACAAACCTTGGGGGAAATCGTGTCAGAAAAGCTCTTTATTTGCCGACGTAGACACTTCATCCATGTGAACTCATGTGTGGCGCCGCGTACCAACTTACTGCCATGCGCTATTAGTGGCAATTGCAATTTATTGCGCGCTTCAACAGAAAATGACACAATTAAATAATGGGATATAGGACTTGGATACCTGTCGCAGTCACTATACCTATATTAATGGCTTCACTATGAATAAACCCGTGTTTACTCCCGCCATTATCATATTTCATTATACAATAGAAAAAAGTTTCCAAGAATTTACGAGGGTATAGCCGTCCCCGCGATTGATATAATTTTGCATTTAAAACGGTTTATTTCTAATTTTCAAACAGATGACCCAATTGGGGGAGTGGCTCAACAATATAACATTGTAATGTACTAGCTGTGCATGGCAAGCATTGCAATACCTTTTTATGGGTTCAAAATCAGTCCCTCAAGAATTTGAGACCTACATCCGTTGCAAAATTCCGTCACCAGAGTCTGAAGACTAATATCTCAAAGACGGCTCAATCGATATTAAAATGAAGTACACCAAATCAAAGCTTATTTCTACATTTAGTGATGATATACAAAAATTTTTACTGTTCATATTGATTTCAGTGTGTGGTTAAAAACAGAATTTTAGTGCATTTTTCCAGGTACCGGACAGTTGCATCGCATATACGGCTTCGTAATAACAACATGGATAAAGATATCAGATTTTCCTTCACAAATATTGTAGCAAAAACTATTCTTAATAATCATACGAAGTTTAATATTATTTAGTTCATTACTATTTTAGTTGTTAATGGAATTGCAAGACTGCATTATTTTCCGTTCTGCGCATCTCTGAAAACCGCCGTTTGGATCTTCTTCTTCAAGCTATCAAGTTCATCATCATGAATCCACTTATAAAATTTTAAACGAATTCGTTGGTTAATCAATATTGATTAACATTTATTTTGGAAAAAGAGCACGCTGAACTGCCAGGAGTAGGCTCGCAAGAGAAAGGGAGATGCGCATGCTGTTGCCCAGTTAGAGGGCTGTCCATAAGATGCACGAGGAATCGCCTACTGCCAGCATTTACCGGCGGGGGAAAACTACTTCGCTCGTAGTAACATACTGTAGTAAACGATAAAAATTGCTGCTCTCCCCAAAGTATAACCAGAGGCATTTTTTCACCACTTCCCATCAACTTCGTCAACACATTTCTCGGCTTCTCGACAAAAGAAAAAAATAGCACTTAAAACCATCCTCAACTCAGTCTCCAAAAATTTGGCACGAGGAGGCATAGTGACGGTACAGTAAATCTCCATATAACGAATTCGCCGGGACCGGAAAATTTTGACTTCGATGTATGAAGGTTATGTGCGGGTTGCGTTGTCGCAGGAGCATCCAAGAGTTCGTGTTTTTTTAGGATGCGACTCACATTAATTTCGCAATCCAGTTGTGACGGGCATAATAATCATAACTCTAATGCAGAATACCAATCACGATTACTCGCTGTAATTGATAGTGAAATCTAATCGGATAATCCATTCATGTTCCATTTCAAAGTAGAATTGGCTCTCGCTTGTATTAAGCAATAATTGAACCCTCACTCAGTAACAACAATTTGTTATGCTTTTCAGTACATTACTAAATACATCCTCCTTAGTTCTTCATGGACCTTTCCCCAGGAGAAAATACGGGCTGTTTTCAGTACTAACGCTACGGAATGATGATTATTAGTAATTCAAGCATGATCTCATGTATAAACAAAATCGTATTTAAAGTTATGTAGGATTCCTACACCACCCTACATAAGAAAATGCAAGAGAGCCTAACCTCCTCCCCATTCACATCTTGCGTAGTACTTGAATTACCCCTAATGCCCCGTTCCAATTACCAACATACGGATCATCGAACCAACCAATTGTGCATTCCCAGGAGTATTGCTCCGTTCACATTACTATCCATTACTATCGCCCGTACGATCACACAAATCACGTCCGCCTTCACACTATGATGATAACATGTGTGCTGCCCTCTAGCGCTAACCAGTTAAATGAACAATTTCCGCAGTGTATTAGAGAGAACTGATTGACAACCCACAGTTGTACTGAGACGGTAGTGATTGGTCAAGGAATGGAGGGGAGGAAAAGGTTCCCACAAACTTATGAGAAATTTCTTCCGCCGAGGTAGGAGATGACAATTAAATTGCGCCCCTTTGTAGAACGTTGTGTCCCAATGAAGTCTTAATACCACTCCTCTGCCTTCCCCATCACAACCATCCACCTACGCCGCAGCAAACGAAACCCGACACAGTAAGGTGATCCGATACTCTTTTAGAGTGAAACATTTGAGTTCCCGGTTTCCAACTGGGTTAAAAAGTTACACAAAAATTTTTCTCGGGATTCTTATCAGATGAGAAAGGAGTCGTGTCTCGAAACGTGGGAAGCTATGAAAATAATAGATCAGGAAAATAAATTTGTAGTTTTCCACAGAGAAGTTTTACATTTCACCACTAATTTGGACGGCTATGTCATTTTCCAATTTTTGAGTGAAAATGACACGTGAAAGTAAAAAAGAGCAGAGTAGACTTGCAGGCCAGGACCCCAACCCGGGTTGGAGTCCTGGTACCTAAAACAATCACCTTGGCTAGCCGAATTTTAGAAATACCTTAGTCTATCATAGAGGCATTAACAAAAATATTATACCGAAAAAAAAGACTATGCCGGATAGTCTTTGAGTCAATAATTCATCTTAAATTTTATTTGGAACAAATTAGTTATAATTTAAGATCTTTTGGATGAAAATAATTGTTTAGGCACGTGAGTGATTAACTTAGCGGCTATTTCGGGGTAATAACGGTACAAAAAAACAGGTAGTATCTGTGTATTGTGTTGCACGTGCGCCCTAGCGCAACCCTCACCAGCACAGCTATTTGCCTCGACACTACTGGAAATTCGAAGTAATATAGCTATGCTCTCTCTTCACCTTTGGCGTTCCTTGCTCTTTGCTGTGTCTGGTGTACAGTGTGTGGCATACTTGGCTTTTCCCGCTTTTTTTAGCATAACATAGCGCTGTACCGGTGTTTCACGGGCTAAATCGCCAGCATTTCAGCATTACCTCTGTGAGAAACCTTGCAAGACACCTCAGAGCTGTGTAGCGGGGGACAGTCAAGTTAGATCAGGTTGAATGGCTGAAAATCAATGCAATTCCATCGTGTTTGGATTTGAATCAATCAGAAACTTACAAGTATCATGATTATGATATATGTTTTCCATAAATGTTCAAGAAAAAAATATATTATTGAAATTAAAAGTCCATGTGTTAGTCACAGCACTTGCCTCGGAAGACCCTTCGAGGTCTCAACGCATGTTTTGTAACATAATACAAGCGGAGATGAAGAAACTGACTCAGGCTGAATTTCAGACTTATCTCGATGGGAGGCGAGGAAGGCTTCTCAGATTTCTGTAGGTTAGGGGGAAGGGCAAACATGCAGTGAACTGGAAGTAGTCATGTTCAGTCAGGGGCCCAGGGGCCCAAATCGCTGCGCAGGCATCGCATTATTGCGGCAGAGCTCCAGAGAATTGTCGGGATATTGTCCACTAGTTTCCAGATTTCTCAAATAATAAGCAAAACATAAATACCAGAAGGGTACGAATGTAAAGAGAAGGGTTTATCCATGGGTTTACATTTTTATTGTCGAAATAACCCATCTCATGGTTGAGTACTGCACCAGGGAAAATGGTTGATTTTGGGTAAACGTATGCATTTATATTTCTGATATGCTAAGTACCTAGAAAATCAAAATAAAACCCATGCTGTATCTTTACTTTCTTGCTCTTCATTAGTAAATACCGTAATTTTGTATCTGTCAGCGATCAATCATATTAGGGAAAATGCCAACGGTCTGCAAACTCTTTTTTGCGATGTAGCCTGCTCCCTTAACATTTTCAAAGAAACTTAATTAATACCGCACATCGCAAAGATGTGCGGTATTAATTAAGTTTCTTTGAAACTCTGAAAGCTGAAGGAATGAGTACAGGTTTTGCATCCGGGCCGTTCACTTGGATCATACTGACACAATGTTCTCATTAACGGCGGGAAAAATCACCCTAACATTACGTCACTGTAGAGAGAATAGCCGAGCATTATCTCGATGTAGGTTATAACACTAATAACAATAATATGTACAAAGAAAAATGTTTTTTAAGAAATAAATTCGTTAAAAAGAGGTCACTTCCATGTTGGGGCCCACACATAGACTTTGTTGTACGGAGGTTTCGTTCTTATAGAGGTTCAATATGGGAGGTTTTTTTTTGCATGCATTATGTATGGGAAGGGCCCGGGACTGGGTGCATGACTTCGTAATAGGGAGGTTTTTGTCAAATTTCGCTATATGGAGGTTTTACTGTATTTTTCCACACAGATCTAAAATGACACTGATGACTATTCTTAAAAATGACCCTTTCTGCCACAGTTTACAGAGTCCTAATGACTCATGCACAGTGTTAGGACAACTGGTTTTCCCCTGGTTACTGGTATAGGAACTAGTATAGGAAATAGCGACACATATACGAAAATCAAGCGCAAGTACTAAATAAAAATGCAAACAAAGAGATCACTACACCAAATCTTATTCTACGTACAAATTATGTACTTTCTAACACAAATTACGTCTTATTGATATGATTCTGCTTGACGTGATTGAGCAACTCGTAAATGATCTGCTTCGTTCCTTGCTTGTTTGAGAAGATCATGTGCCAAAACTCATTTGTTGAAGTGACACACACTTTTTCTAGTGCACAATGGTTTTAATAATTCAGAAACCTTCACAGGTGCTCACACAACAACTCACAAAAGTTTCATCGCAATCTGATGAATAGTATTGGAATGCATAGAAGTCGAACAAGCAAACATTTTTATTTATTAGACAAGACCTGTGATGAACTGCTACGAAACTTCAACCCGATAAAGCTGTCTTCCGCGAAATATCGTTTTATGAAGTATAGTTCTTTGCATAAGTAAACCAGAAACTGAAATCTTAAAATAAAATCCCCATGGAAGCCTTGTCTTTCATCTAACTCCAAGACGTTGTTGGGGTAACTTCATGAAATTTTACTGGAACCAACTTTCATCCATTAATTACTACGGTGAATTCATTGAGTAAACAGGCCTTGATACATTACATTTGATATATCATATCTGCTATCCCTGATTTCCACAAAATAAATAACCAATTGAATCAGATATCATTGTGATTGCCTGAGTAATTTTAAGTCCTTGGGATTTTAATATGCGGATATGACACAACATGGGTATAAATTGGATCCTGATGTGCTCTATTTCAAAAGCACCTGAAGTTTAGAAGAATCTAACTATGGAAATACTACTCTGCGACAACTTTTTGTCGCTATCAGGATTTTACCGCAGAAAGGAGTTAGGTTTCAGCCTCAGCTGCAGTAGATTATTTCCGTGACCCCTACCTCTTTCAAAGTTCTCCTTGAGTAAATTTTACAAAGTTACCCTTCAAACAGTTAGTCCTATGTCGTTTTCGTGTTTTATGCTTCACAGCAAAGTCAAGCATAGAAGGAGTAAGTCGCAGAGGGAAAAGAAAATAACTAAATAATGGAATGGAGAACGCTGGATCTGGAATATCTCCGTGATGCTCATTTACAATGAAGTTTATCTTTCACATTATTGTGATTAAAAAGTTCCAAAAATCGAGGAGTGATTCGCATGACTTTTTAAATATGAGGTATTTCATTAGCTTCTATGTTTTAGTAGACCGAAGTTGGCATATAAGGACGCCATAGGATAACATGGCATTCAGCATAACACCTACGACGTGAAGAGATTATGCGTAGAGGGATAAAAAAATAATTACTTTATTTCCTGTATTAATGTTTTGCCGAATAGAACTATGAACACGAATCATCGAAGTGAAAAGGAACTTGGTCATGAGTTAACGTTTCTTACTCGAACTTCAATGAGTGGTGAAACCATTTGGCTTGGAACGAAATAATATGTCTCCCCAACTTTGTATATCCAGTAGACAACAAGGAAGAAACCACAAATGGTGACCTGAGAAGGATTTTTTAAATGAACTGAGCCCTTTGCTCTTTCTAACTATAATTGAGCGATAATGAAAGGGCGATTGGAAGCACGGTCGGGCCAGCTACCATCTTAACTGCATAGATGTTAGAAACATCAATAAGAATTGGATTGGTGAAGCGCCGTCATTGGTAGCGAAGGCATATCTTGGGCGGCAGTTGAAGCATTCGTTCTTTCTCCACGAACCGTGATGAGGTTCAATTTTCTTCAGTATCATTCTCCACAACCTCAACATATATATTCCATTGGTCCACAAAATATCGCCATTTATAACCGGAAACTTAGTATACTCTGAGATGATTAACATATGGAAAATGTCCGGATCACGCCCAATTTGTCATCATGCGATTAGTAATTGGAACAAAATAATATTTCTTCTTGAGTTCATATATTTAGCAGGCGACGGGAAAGAAACCACAAACAATGACATGTGAAGGATTTATTTAACTGGATTGAGTCTTTTGATCATTTTATCTGTGATCAAGCGATAAAGAAAGGGTGATTGGAAGCACGGTAGGGCCAGCTACTGTCTTAACTGAGTAGATGTTAGAAACAACGCCCATACCAGTTTCACGACCTGATTAGCCGGAGATTAACAAAAAAAAAAGCAGAACTGGCTTCATGTACCTCTTCTAAACAGAGCAAAAATTTTGCAAATAAAATGATTACAAACTAAAAATCATTTGCATAGGGAACTACATAAGTAGTGCTAACTATTTCACGAACATTTGTGACATTTTGCTTATGATTTAAAGGCATTATTTCGAGTGCTTTCTCGAATAAAGACTGTAAATTGTTTTAAAACGTTTCCAAATACCAGAGAAGTCAGGGGGGAGAGGGGAAATAATTTTTGCAATTTATTAAAAAGGTTTGAAAATATGAAGTGTCGATGTTTTGGTCCCGCCAACTTCGTATTATTGAGTTGCCACTGTTATATGTTAAAGAGAGTGAAACATTAGTATATTCAATTATTTTCTCTCGACTGCTGTGTCGTCATGAATTTTGCCCAAAAACCAATTTAAGCTCAAATTATGCGCTAGTTGACTTTCATTTGTATGTTGACTTGTTTTCGGGTGAAATTCACGACGACACAGCAGTCGAGAGAAAATAATTAAATATCCTGATGTTTCACACTCTTTACCTTATTAGTATTGACAACTACGTACCAATTCCTTTCTGTTGAGTAATATAATCATTAATAACAGGAAATACGAACTGTAAGTTTAATAAATGTAATTGTCCCCATCATATGGTATGTTACCATGAAGTTTCATTATGATATTACGTTGTAACGCCAATAATAGTGATTCAATAAATATAAAACTAACTAACTATGATAAATTGAAATGTATGGTTTATTAATAACTACCATTTAGAGCTCATCCTTTAAGAAATTTGTCAAAATAAACGATTATATCTAATGAAGTTAGGTGAACCCGAAAACTCGCATTTGCAAGGGATCTTTTAAGGTAAGTTGTGGCATTAAATTACTTTCCAGCCCATATTCAACCATTTTTATTTACCCAAAAACAATGCACTGACTTTTGAATTGGAAATATTGCGAGGTGCACGCCCCAAATGTATCGTAATCATCAAAATGCAAGTTACGTAAGGTCTTAATTAGGTCCACCATTTTTTTGGACTAATAGAAGTCATCAGTATATCTGACAAGGTAGCCGGGTCTCAGGTTTTATTCAAACTCAGTAGTTGTACAGACCACAGTATGTGGTTCATGAATCACCCCACATATAGGGTTATATAACCAATAGTTTAATCAAAAAAGGCCCCTAAACATTTTTAACTCCTATAACTATCCTTTAGACAGGCCAATTGCATAACAGCCTAAGTGGCTGAGTGGCTAACGTTCTCGTCTGCTGTCCTGAGGCCACGGGTCCGAACCCAGCACGGTAGGTATTTTTACCACTATTTTTTTTAGTTTTTTTTATGGCATCCTTCAATGTGCTCAAGATTTTTTGATTTTTACTTGAAATATTATATTTGTGCAAGGCAAATTTTTCATTTGCATACACGGCGCCAGGCTTAATCTCTTTTTTCGGTCGAAGGCAGCCTTCTAATTATGTCACTTCTTTATCTTTTCACGACCTATTTTCATTATTCCTTCATGCACATTATTTCCATTTTCTATCATTATTTTATAATAGTCTTCATTCTTTTTACAATTCAAGCATAATTCATAAGAATTAAATGTTCAAATTTCTTGTAGCTAGGCTAGGTAAAACTGCTTTTTCACATGTCGAAAGCGACCACTTGAATAAAAGACCCGCAAGCACTTTTACGCGATGCATGTACCTGCATGAGTAGATGCGTGAACACATTCATCTTTTAAATTGCATCATGTAAAATCCCCGATTTGCGCAAATGCGTGAACATTTCGCCATAAAATAGCCATTGTTCTAATTCGGTGATTGTGTTCCTGCAAGTGTCCGAGCATCAACCCACTCGGGTATGCATCTACAAAATGCCGTTAACATGAGTTTCCTGAGAAGCTCCTTGTTTACTAATCATATATTATTACAGAAAGGTCTTTTTCTGTCATTCCATATATGCTCCGTTAATACTGCACCTACAGTGAAAAATGAGGTGTCATTTTAAACGCTGAATCACCAGCTTCTGACGAAAAATACAATCTCAGTCTCAAATTTCACTATTTACCCATTAATTTGACTTAAAAGTTTCGATTTTTCCATGTCGATTACTCGCTCGAGGTATATCGACTCCACACATCCGTATAGACTTCATAAAGGTGTATTTTTGTCGCAACGCCATAACTGCCATAATTATTCATCAAAATTAATGATTCAAACATCGTTTTAAAGCTTATGTTACCCAATATTGATGGAAAATAGACAAATCGTTTAAAATTAAATTTTTTGTTAAAAAATGACACAACGCCATCTGCTGACAATATAATCAACTAATATGTCGGCAATGGTTACGTGCTTAACAGACTGTAGGAGGCGCCATCTATTAACACATCGTTTAGTTAGATTGTATACATTCTACATGCAATCAGCGTGACCATTTACTGTTTACGTTATGTATCTCTAACACAAACATAAATAACATATAATTGTCCATGGGAAGAAACAGGTAAAAGAACAGGAAGAAACAGGAAGAAGCTGCACACTCCGCGAAATATTCGACAGGTAGAAGAACAGGAAGAAAGAAGGAAGAAACAGGAAGAAGCTGCATACTGTGCGAAATATTCGCTCGGGTCATCTAGTATTGCTTATTTCTACTTCTAGCAAGAGAAATACCCATTAGATGGAGAAAATTCAATGCATCTTCAACAACTATTTTATTCTCATGTGCACAACGATAAAATTATGACAATGCGAGCAAATCCGGATCCGTGACTGTGCGACTTAAGAATTATTATTATTATTAACCGTCAATGTTACTGACCTTCAATGTCATTTGATTTATTGTAACAGCCCTGATGATAGAAAGATTAAATTCCGTAACATTGGTATAGAATAAAACCTATTTGTTTATGACCTAGCCACTATAAATTTGAAGATTTGTTTCTTAAGAATTATACTTGAATTGTAATAATATGAAGACAATATATAAAATAATGATAGAAAATGGAAATCATGTGCATGAAGGAATAATGAAAATACGTTGTGAAAAGATAAGAACGTGACATAATTAGAAGGCTGCCATCGACCAAAAAGATAGATTAAGCCTGACGTCGTGTATGCATATGAAAAATTTGCCTCGCAAAAAAATAATATTTCGAGTAAAAATCAAAAAATCTTGACCGCATTTTAGGATGCCATAAAAGAAAAACTAAAAAAACAGTGGTAAAGAAGATATGCCATGTTGGGTTCGAACCTGTGTCCTCAGGACCAGGAGATGAGTACGATACCCACTCAGCCACTTAGGCTGTTATGCAATTGGCCCGTCTAAAGGATAGTTATAGGAGTTTAAAATGTTTAAAGGGCTTTTTTGTTTAAACTATTGGTTATATAACCCTATATGTGGGGTGATTCATGAACCACATACTGCGGTCTGTACAACTACTGAGTTTGAGTAAAATTTGAGACCCGGCTACTTGACACTCCCCTTGTGAGTAACCCATCCGCCTTGTGAAAATGGTCACGTGACTTGTAACTTGTAGACTTGTAGCTCTGAGAAACAGCCCCCAGCTCATTGATAAATGCATACGCCAGGATGCCATCCAGCGTAAGCATAACTTATCAATGGCCTGGGTGGACTACAAGAAGGCATTTGACACCACTTCCCATGAGCTCATTGTAGCCACATTGAAATCGATGAAAGTCCAACCATAGGTTGTGATCTGCATCCAACGCCAGATACCACTCTGAAGAACGCACTTTGTCCTGATCACAGGCAAAGGTCGGATTTGACAGAGTTGGTAACATACCACCGTGGCATTTTCCAAGGCGATAGCTTGAGCCCCTTGCTGTTCTGTATCTCCCTCCTACCTCTCTCGCTAAGGCTGCAACAAGGGAAAGGATACATGTGTGGTGTGCCATGTGACAGGAAGCATAAGGTCACGCATTTATTTTATATGGATGACTTGATGCTCTATGCTTCCAACGCAAAAGACCTTCGCGTGGCCCTGGACACCATACTTGAGTACAGTGTGGCTATAAGGATGGAGTTTGGATATGGAAGATTTACAGAGAACAAGGAAAACGTGCACCTCGTTAATGGGAGCGACATTCGCCACCTCAAGGGCAATGACAGCTATGAATACTGCGGCACCCCCAAAGCCGAATGTAGGAGGTTGCAGCAGTGAAGGAAAGAGTCACCGCCAAGTACAGACAGACTCAGGAAAATCTGGAGTTCTGAGCTGTCTGGAAAGAACAAGGTTCTAGACACGAAACTGTTCGCGGTTCCTACACTGCTGTACACCTTTGGGTTCATGAAATGGAAAGTCAACGAGTTGCAGAACCACGATAGGGGAACAAGGAAGATGATGACCATCTATCGAAGTCTTCATCTGAAATCTTCCGTCGCCAGACTGTATCTCCCTTGCAGTGTAGGTGGTAGAGGTTTGTTGAGCCTGGAGTGCCTCTGTAACAGAATTGTCCGGGACACAGCATGCTGTGTGCTCAAAAGCAGAGACCCCCTGCTCAGTCTCGTAAGAGAACACGAACACGAAAGTGTCGGAGTCTCTCTTCCAGGCAGCCAAGAGGGCAGCGGACGAAACCGGTATGGACTTTGACCTGACATCAGATGGTAGCGACGACGATGAGTCCATCTGGTCATTGAAGGCAGATGTCCTTAAGCTCAAAAATAAAAAGGCCAAGCAGAGAGCCTTGCACAAGGCGCATACCGATAAGCTCATGCGTGGATATTTCTATCGAAACATGGAGAAGCATGGGCTATCGAAGGAGCTGACGTTTGCCTTCCTCCACTCCGCTGGTCTAAAGTCAGAGGCCGAGGGTTTCGTCCTTGCATGCCAGGATGGTGTCATAAACACACTTGTGTACCATCGCATTATATTCAAGACAGAGGTTGTGGACGCGAGATGAAGGGAAGGCTGAGCCCAGCCGGAGACTTTGAGCCACCTTCTCTCCAGCTGTAGCTATAACACCAAGTCAGCGTATATTGCTAGGCATATGCGACCCTGCGGGTGTTATATTTCACCCCAACCATGTCCAAAGTTAGACATGATTAAACATGACATGTGCATCGCAATTCATTTTTCATTTGTTTTTCAATTCAAATGAAAGTCAACTACTTTGCAGCAGCTTTACAACAGCTACTTTGTTGATCTTGGTAACATGGGTTTTGAGCGAAATTCATGACGACACAGCAGTAGAGAGAAAATAATTAAATATACTGAAGTCTCTCACTCTTTTATTTATAAAGAATCAACTACTTATCAATTAGTTTCTATGAAGCAATGCAATCATAAATAAGTGGAAACAGGAACTGTAAGTTCCGATAAATATTCTTAACATCAACATAGGGTAAGTTATGGGGGTGAGGGATGTGTGATCCCAGGGTGGAACTAAGGGCTGAATAGGCTCTTTGCCCACCAAGATCGTCATGCGTGGTGAAGAGCCACATCCTCCACGAGGTCCCCTGGTTTCGCTGAACATGACGGATCTAGACCTGGCTGGTCGATAAACAGCTCCCCTCACCAAGTTGCTCCTCGTGCCGACAGTGACTGAGTCTGCGGGGCAGAGGGTAAGAAGTCGTTAGCGGGGAAGCTCCGGATACAGGGCGACCTCCGGTTTTATTTAGCCTTAACCATGCATGCGAGGCTCTGTGTGGGTGGACCGTATATTTCCCTAGCTACTCGTGGGATAATTCATGGATAAATCTAACAAACAAAACTCTCTGGGGGTTGCTGAAAAGCAACCTCAATCCAAGGACGTCAGTCCATTCACCTCCTCCTTGGAGGATGCTCTGTTGGCGAGCCCCACTGGGGCTTCCAATGGCAGCTCCTCTCTTTCCCTTCCCTCAGCTTACCCCTCCACATCCGTGGAGCAGGGCGAGGCCCTTTCCGACTCTTCTGAGTCAACCTTGAAGGCAGCACCAGGGTCCCCTAAGTCAGACTCTGGAGCTTCCATCACCACTTTGGGGAGCACCTCCAACAAGATGGAGCAGCTCTCCACATGGAAAAATGAGAGCGGCACAGCCAAGAGAAGGAGGAGGAACGAGAAACGGCGCGCCAACAAAGCCTTAGCCTCTGGTGGTTTGCCACAGGGGGCAGCTTTGTCCACCGAAGGCGTGAAAGCCATCGGTGGATCTCCAAGGAAAAGAGAGGGCTCCGCCGAGAAATCTGGAGGCGGATCCCAAAAAAGGGGGAGGACAGCTGGGGACACCCCCACGAACTTGGCGCAGGAGGCCAAAAAACCAAGGACCTCCACCTACGCACAGGTTACTAAAAACCTGAAAAAGATGGCAATCTGGAATGGCACAGGATTGCTATTGTGAGGCAGGAGGAGATGTGGGATACGATTCCTGCAGATGAAGAGATCCCACTCTTTGAAGCCAATAGAATTTAGCCTGTGGTAGAATTGAATTTGCCTGTGGCAATGATTACTCAGCCAACTGGCTGGTCGAGGCCATAGGAAAAATGGGACCGTTTGGCGAAACCATCGTGAAGGTGGTTGATGCCGACAGCCTAATAAGGAAAAGAAGAATGATGGTGTGGGTCCCGGGATTTAGTAAACCGGACACCAAAACGCTCATCGAGGGAATGAAGAGGTCCAACCCAGGACTTCAAACTTCTCTCTGGAGAACCTATGAGAGGAAGGAGGTGGAGCGTGGGATGAGGTTCGTCCTTGGAGTAGACGAGCCCTACGCCACCTTCATCTCAAGTCCGGACTTCCGAGCAAACGTTGGTATGCAGAGGGCCGAAATTATGTTCCTCGGAAAGGCAGACGAGCAAGAGGAGACTCCAACAACCTCAAAAACAGAGGTCGAAATGAAGGAATCAGACCAGGATGGCGGGCATCCGCTGCCTACAGGTCAACCTCCAACATTGTAAGGCTGGCTCGGGGGTCCTGCAAAGGATCCTCTCAGAAGGTAAGATTATAATTGCTCTGATTCAAGAACCCTGGGCTTTCCAGGGTAGAATCAGGGGCTTAAGCATGACCAAGGGTAAAGTATTCTTTCGTACCTCGATCGAAAGACCAAGAGCATGTATCTTTGTAAATGGGTTGAATGCTATACATCTGCCCGAATTCACCACCAGGGACCAAGCGGCAGCTGTGCTGAGTCTTGGGGTTGGCGAAGAAAAGAGGAGGTTGGTGATCTGCTCCTCATATTTACCTTTGATGCACCTGGACCACCACCTTCAGAGGAACTGGAGCGTCTAGCAAGATTCTGCCAAACCAAAAACTGGGACCGCCTTGTTGGGTGCGATGCTAACTCACACCATACGGTGTGGGGAAGCAAGGAAACCAATGACAGGGGAGAGGCCCTGCTTGAGTATCTCATGTCCACAGACCTGCACATACTCAACAAAGGATCACGACCTACCTTCTCCAACAGAGTTAGGGAAGAAGTGATAGATATTACTCTTTTCACCAATCAGATGGTGAATGGCGTGGCTGAGTGGAAAGCGTCGAATGAAGTCTCTCTCTCTGACCATCGGAACATACACTTCACACTTCTAGAAGCCATTAACAGGCCGACAACATACCGTAACCCCAGATCAAAGGACTGGGGCAAGTATAGGCACACACTCCAGAAGTTACTGTCCGAAGCCCCAGGACATAAATTCAGGAATGCAGACGACATAGATGCTGCTGTGGAGTCTCTCCAGCACAGCATCATCACATCCTATGAATCCAGCTGCCCCATTAAAACCAGGAAGGAAGGTTGCAAGCTACCCTGGTGGGGAGCAGAACTAGAGAACATCCGGAAATAGACAAGAAAGCTCTTCAACAAAGCGAAGAGAACAACTACACCCAGGGACTGGGAAAACTACAGAACGAACCAGAGGAAATATAGAGCGACAATTAAGCGCTTGAAAAGAGAATCTTGGAAAAGTTTCTGCGAGACTGTGGAAGACGTTCCACAACTCGCAAGATTCAACAAGATCATTTCAAAGGACCTGGAAACAGGGGTGGGGTCTCTTCTGCTTCCCTCTGGTGAATTCACGTCATCAGATAAGGAAGCACAAGCTAATGCTGGAGAGACACTTTCCAGGCTTCTTGGAGGTGGAGATACGCCAAAGGAGGCCTCTCAGTCGTCCTGCTAGGACGGAGTGGAGATTGGCCTCCAGCATCATTACATACAACATTACAAGATGGGCAATAACGAGCTTCAGCCCATACAAATCAGCTGGCTAAGACGGAGTCTTCCCAGCACTTTTGCAAGAGGGACAGGACCTGGTAATGTTACCACTAGTCAGTTTTTTCCGATCATGCCTCGCATATGGGTATGTACCCAAGAAGTGGAGGACCACTAAAGTCCTCTTTATCCCCAAACCAGGAAATACTGACTACACCAAAGCTGATGCCTTCTGTGGCATCAGCCTCATCTCCTTTATGCTGAAAACACTGGAGAAAATAGTGGACAGGCATACTAGGGAGGGACCTTTGAAGGACAATCCCCTAAACCCGTACCAACATGCCTACCAAAAAGGAAAATCAGTAGAGACAGCACTCCATAACCTTATCACCAGGATAGAAGGAGTGCTAGAACATGAGATGTTTGGTCTGGGCACCTTCCTTGATGTGGAAGGAGCCTTTAACCCTTCAACGTCAAGCGACGTAGTAAGTACGTCGCGCGCCCTTCACATGCCGTCGAGCGACGTAGCCAGTACGTCGTGGTGACCATCTGCATCTTTTAATATTTTAATGGATTATATTTTTTCACAATGCTTGCGTGTATGGTATTATTTGAAAGCAGAATAATGTGGCTTTTAAGCAATCATAGCTGTTATAAAATAATAAATTATCAGATTTTATTGAGAGTGTTTTAATTATATGAAATTTTTGAAAACTTCTTTCACACTCTCTGAACGCTTGCTGCTCAACACTTATTCCAAAACAATGATTTTATGCGACTTTCTTCTCGCGGAGTGTTGGTGTCGCAGTGCCACAGCTTTTAGAGGACCACACTAGCTTAGGATGTCTTTCAATGGTTTGTTTCTCTCTTCCATATCTCCTCTTGACCCTCCATATGCGTCGTAGAGAGAGGGGCCAGTCGCCGTCCCCTCTAAATGCCGGCCCTTCTTATCTCAGGTGGCCCTTCTTATCTCAGGCCTTCGTCTGCTTTTTATCTCTCACCATCATAAACAATTAGGAGGGTCTTAAGGTCTGCATCTCGTTTGGTTTGTGTACAATATGTCTTTCATTATGAAGTTGCTTGCGTGGCCGAGAAGGTTGACCATGGCCAAGTCGGAGTTCACGGCTTAGGGGAAGAATTCTTTTCGAAACGCCAAATGCTTTAGTCTGAATGAAACCTTTCTCGAGTGTGGTATCTCCTGCGGAAGTCTTTCTTTTCTGTGACTGCATCAACTTATTGAACCTTGGAAATATCTCATATTTTACATAATGGCATCGACAAGCAGTAAAAGGCTTTCGGTACCTGAAGAAGAAATAGAAGAGGAACTCCTACTGGAATACGATTCGGAAGAGAGTGGGAGCTCTGAAAGTGATAGTGACGAGGTGATTGAAGATCGTTCCGAATTGGACTTGATAAAGGAATATAGTGACTATTCGGAGGAGGAACTAGAGGAAAACTTTTTCTGGTAGGACATGAAAAATTACGAAGGAGAGAGGGAAAAGTTCGTCGGTGGCTCTGGACCGCAAGGGAAAGCTTCATTGGTGACTGATATTTTAGATGCATTTGAACTTTTCTTTGATGAGGAATTTGTAGGTACAATTGTAAAGGAAACTAATCGTTACGCCGAACAGTACATGACCTTGGGTGGGCCGTCCCTTTCCAAAAAATCCAGAATTTTCTCTTGGAAAATAGTGTCGGTCGATGAAATTTATGCAGTTTTGGGATTATTCATGTTGAGGGGAATAATACAGAAGCCATCACTTCGTTCATATTTTTCCACCAAAAGAGTTCAATCCACACCTGGGTTTGGAGACGTAATTACCAGAGATCGTTTTGAACTCATACGTAAATTTTTACACTTCATGGACAACGAAGACACTCTTAGTTGTCGCGGACCACCGAAGTTGAAAAAAGTATTTCCAGTCATTTCACATCTCAATAAAACATTCAAAGAATATTATCTTCCTAATAGAAATATCTCAATTGATGAGTCCTTGACTTTATGGAAAGGTCGCGTGTCCTTCAAACAATACTTGCCGTTGAAATCATCAAAGTTTGCTATAAAGACTTTCGAGCTCTGTGATGCAACTAACGGTTATTTATGGTCTTTCCTAATCTACACCGGGAGAGATACAATCTTTAGATCACCAATTTGCACAGCAAACTCAAGTAAAACAACTGCAATCGTTTTGAATCTTGTGTTTCCTTTACTGAATCACGGCAGAACACTTTGGATGGACAATTTTTACAACTCACCGGATTTAGCACAACTATTGAAAGTTTCTTACGGTACTGACAGTGTTGGAACTTTGAGGATCAATAGAAAAAATGTCCCTCAGAAGGTGAAACATAGACAATTGAAAAAAGGAGAGGTAGCCGGTCAACACTGCGGCCCAGTTTCAGTTGTTAAGTGGAAAGATAAGAAAGTAGTCACCATGATTTCTATATTCCATGGCGTAGAAACAAAGACTATAGTGAAAAGAGGGAACGAACTCATGAAACCAATGAGTATCATTGATTATAATAAATATATGGGTGGGGTGGATCTAAAAGATCAGTTACTTCAAACCTACTTGATTGAGAGAAAGCGTGTCTCAGCAAGTGGTACATGAAGCTATTTAGAAGACTCCTGAATTCGGCAGTACTAAATTCTCTAATAATATACCAGGAAAACAAAGATAAAAACATTGACCATTTCACCTTTCGTGTCCAGCTAGTAGAGAGAATGTTTCAGAAATATGCCAAAAAGGACGCCCGAGTGCCCGGCCCACATTCCGCCTATAGTTTATTGCCTCACTTGACAGAAAGACATTTCACCAGAAGGATCCCTCCCTCTGGAAAGAAACAACATCCACAAAGGAAGGGTGTCGTCTGCGCAAAACATTCCAGGAGAAGAGATACTGTGTACTGGTGTAAAAACTGTGACGTGGGACTTTGCTTTGACTGTTTTGAATTACCACACCAAGCAGAATTATTGAGGTAGGCCATTTTTATAACTGGTATTATCATCGCCGAATGTGTAATGTGTGCATCCCACTTTGCCGAGGCGAGGCAGCCTTTCGTGCATGTGCTACAATAATATATTTATCGCCTAGAACTTAATATTAAATAGCATTTTTTTAAAAATAGTAATGCCTATAAGCAAATAATACGCAAGAGTTTCTTTGCATTAAAAATGAAGGAAATCCGATTTTTGGTAGCGGTAAAAGATAAAAAAAATATTTCACCAAAGAAATTACATGAAAAGTATAAGGAAGTACAAGTTATACCACAAAATATTATAGATAAGATATTATTTTATATGCATAAAAAATTTTAAATTAATTCAATGAATGGTTTTAAAGTTATAAATTTTTGTCCAGCCATATGCAAAAACCGGCCATCCCATTTAAATCTCCTCCGACCTACGAGATGGGATTCCTTTAAATCTCCTCTGCGCTTGAAGGGTTAACAACACATCATTTGAACAAATCTGCATCGCAGCCAGGAGACATGGAGTCAATGCACACATTGTCAACTGGATCAGATTAATGCTAGAAGAAAGAACAGTCAAGGCTGTTCTGAGAGAGAGCACGATGGAGGTGGCCGTGACTCGAGGATGTCCACAAGGGGGAGTTCTATCCCCACTGCTGTGGAACATGGTGGTCGATGGACTCATCACAAGGCTAAACAAAACTGGTGCCTATACACAAGGGTATGCGGATGATGTAGTGATTCTCATCACAGGCAAGTACCTCAGCACTGTCTCCGGACTTATGCAGAAAGCCCTGGATAGAACGATGAGCTGGTGCCATCAAACAGGGCTGACGGTAAATCCAGGGAAAACAAAACTTGTTCTCTTTACCAACAAGAAGAAAAGAGAAGGGCTCATACCTCCTTCGCTACAAGGAAGGATATTGCAACCTTCAACGACAGCGAAATATCTGGGAGTCCTTCTGGACTCCAAACTCAACTGGGGAGAACACCTTGAGGCGAAAGCCAAGAAAGCGTGCACCTCCCTATGGACCTGTAGGAGGGCAAAAGGCAAAACTTGGGGACTCCAACTAAAAGCGATCAGCTGGATCTACACTGCAGTGGTGAAACCTAGCTTTCTACACTGTTCATTAGTATGGTGGGGGAAAACAAGACAGAGCTCCGCAAGGAAGAAGCTCAACCACCTGCAACGAATGGCCTGCATGGGAATCACGGGGGCAATGAAAACCACCCCCACACTGGCTATGGAGACCCTACTGTGCCTTGCTCCACTTAACGTGGAAATAGAGAAACAGGCTAGGGCTGCAGCATATCGTCTAAAAAGACAGGGTCAGTGGAATGACAGGGGAAACCTGTCCGGACACAGAAAAATATGGCAGGAGCTTAGAGAGTCGAGCCCTATTGTTGAAATGGGATCAGATACGATGATAACCTCATTCTACAAAACACCTCCACTTTTAAAAATCCACATTCCAAAAAGGCAGTGGTGGATAAAAGGGAGAGACAAGGATCCCCACAATGGAGCCCAGGTGTGGTTCACCAATGGCTCCAAGAAGGAAGGCAGAGCAGGGGCTGGGATCTACTGCCAGTGCCCAGTTAAGAGGATCACCATCTCACTTGGAGAACATGCTAGTCTTTCAAGCGGAGGTGTTTGCTTTACTAATGTGCGCACACACTATCAAGGAATCAGGTCTCAAGGGCAGACCAATTCACATATGCACCGATAGCCAAGCGGCTCTAAAGGCCCTAGCATCACAAATGTGTAACTCTAAACTCCTTCATGAATACCATGAAGTGCTCAACTCGTAGCACAGTCTTGGCAAAGTTGAACTCTTCTGGGTCCCCGGACATGAGGGTATTACCGGAAATGAGATTGTGGATCAACTCGTAAAAGAAGGCTCAAACCACACACGGATGGGACCAGAGCCTTACATTCCAATCGCACCTTCAGCAGGAATCATGGAGATGAAGAAGTGGGGCCTCGCCTGCCACTATGAGATCTGGCATAACATACAAGGGCTCAGACAAGCCAAGCTTTTCATTGAAGGACCCAAACCAGGACTAGCAAGAAGACTTCTATTGCTGAACAGAGGTCAACTACGCATGATAGTGGGTCTCCTAACTGGACACCATCAGGTCATGAGGCACCTTCATCTCTTGACACTAGCAGACTCTGCCAGATGCAGATGGTGCGAAGAAGAGGACGAAACAACATCACACGTTCTCTGTAACTATCCTGCCTTGATGAGGACTAGAATAAGACATCTAGGATCCCCTTTTCCCGATCCGGCTGAAATCAGGGTTACTCCCATAGAGGATATGCTGGCCTTCAGTAAGGCCATTGGACTCCACGGGTAACCAAGACATGGTGGTTAGCACAAAGGACCAATAGATCTAGGTGCCCCAGGTCCTCCTCGGAGGAACTCCACCAAAAATTTAATCTAATCTAATCTAGGGTATGTTATCATTAAGTTTCATAATAATATTATGTTATAAATCCATTAATAGTTGTTCAATACAGATAAAACCAACTCAACATGATATCTTGAAATGTAACGTTTATTAATAACTACCATTTTGAGCTCATCCTTCAAGAAATACGGCAAAATAAATGATTATATTTTATGATGTTAGGTTTACCCGTAAACTCGCATTCCCTTGGAATCTTTTAAGGAACGTTGGGATATCAAATTACTTCTCAGCAAATATCCAATCATTTGTATTTACCCAAAAACATTGCACCGACTTTTAAATTGGAAACATTGCAAGATGAACGCCCAAAATGTATCGTAATCATCAAAATACGAGTAATGTATGGTCTTCATTAGACCCACAATTTTTTTGGACTAATACAAGTCTTCAGTTAGAAATATCTGAGTAACCCATCCGCCTTGAAAAAAATAGTCACATGACTTGTAAGTTGTAGACTTGTAGCTTTGAGAAACAGCCCCCAGGTATACCATCAACCCTTAGAACTGAAGAGTTAGATAATTTTTGCAAACATATTAACATTTCTTTTTCTTCACATGGATAAAGGTAAAGAGAATTTTCCTTGCTGGTGTAGTTGGCAGGTGCCCTGGGAAATCCCAGTTTGAATGGAGGGTAGGGGGGTCCCAAGAGTTGACAATAGCCCAGGTGATCAATAAAGAGAGTGGAAAAAGTTTTGTTGTTAATATGAGCAAGTTGTTCGATGTAAGAAACATTGTGTGTAACAAGATAGATATAGCCTTGTACCATTTAATTGCCAAGATACCCATGTCAACTCTCTCTTAAGGATTTTGTTGAGGGGTATACTGCTCTTCAGGAGCAAGTAAAAATTAATCTTCAGGATGGTGACACAACTGTTGATATTTTAACAATTTTGTTTGGACTGAAGCAGAATTATCCTGATTTTGAGAATAGCAGCATCAAAGCCCTTCAGATTCCACCTTCCATTGTAGATTCTGAAAGGGCATTCTCCCATTATGAGAATATTTTAACAGATTTAAGGACTAATCTGAAGCCAGAAAACACTGAAATAATGCTAGCTTCATACATGGAGCAGCAATAAGTGTGGTTTTTTTGCTATGTTAAAATTATTATTACTGTACACACCTTTTTTACTTTTAATAAACTACATTGATATAGAATATTTATTATTTAATTTTGTTAATTCCTTGTATGGCATTTCTTCTGCCCTCGTCATTTCCTTTCAAAGCCAACTTTTATTGCAGAAAATGTTGTTGCTGCAGATTTCTCCTGGAATTGCAAGGGGCTTCCAAGATCAGAAAATAATTTAAGATCACTAACAGTTGTTAATAAGATAATTATTAAATGTAAATCCCCCGTTATGAGAAAATATAATGCTCAGCCTATTACAGGCTATCATATAAATCATGTTTTAAACAACTTCATTCACTGCTATCAGCATATTTTCATGCCAATTCACCGCTTTATGCAATTTTATTTACCACAGATCAGGACGTTTATTTATCACAATTTAGGTACCATAGCTATATCTATTCATTTGGAACATGGTCAGGAGGTGTTTTTTTCTGGCAAGCGAGTCTGTATCAGAGATCGCATATGCCCTGTGGTATAAGGTTTGAATGACTGCTTTTTGGCCAGGATGATGGTGAGAGATAGCATTCAAATATCGATTAGTGTGGGTTTTCCTCCAATAAACTCCGTGTCCTAAGCTGCTATCTGATTTCTTGGTGACAAGAACATTCAAGAAAGGAAGTCTGTTATTTTCTTCCATTTCCATTTTCATTTGAATGGAGGTATTTTGGCTGTTAGGGTGTAGTAGGAATTTGTTCAGTTCTTCAGTCCTATATGACGAATGTGTCATCGTCATATCTCACAAAATACCCACGCATCATGGCAAAGTTAAAATTTTTACCTTCGGGCTGAAAGTGTTAAACAGATCAAAAAAGAGCAAATGGATATTTTTTGCGATGTTTATATAAAAACTATGCAGATACAAGCAACATTATTACGAAACGCCATTTTTTTGGTCCCATGAACTTTGTAATAACGAGAGTCTACTGTAGCATGTTGTAATCCAGTGATAATTTCCTCTTTGGGTATATTGCGAGGAGCTACAGCGAAGTTGAGTATTTTGGAAAGCACTGAGGGTACAGCTTCACTAAGATTCACCTGGGTTAGATTCACAACTAAATGGTCTTTTTTAAGGCTGGTGGATTCGGGTGAAGGATGTTGCTTTTTAGCCAACTTCCCCATCTTTTTTATATTAAACTTACTTATTCACTACCTTTATGGCAACGAGAAAAGAACAAATAGTTTCCAAGATTGTTTTACCATCCTGAGTAAAGGTAGTCATGAATCACTGAAACTTAAAATAACTGTCCCAGTCTCACAAGCGACAAATGGCCCCTGTATGCATCCCAGTCGACGATCACTGCTAATCAGACTCGTTATGGCGGTCCAGCAGAAATAGCCACTCGTAATAACCAACAAACTCTGTATACATTTAGCATTGTGACCAACAATGGCCAAATAATCACTTGCCATAATGGCCTTCTCACTTTATGCCGCCCTTGTAATTATGGCCTTGCAATGGCATTGAAATGGGGATTGGGTTTGATGATAAGGCAAAAGCAGGATTCGGAATCGAGACTTAGTATTAGAGATTTGATAAAAAAAAAGATTCCAGACTCAAACTCCATAAATTTGGGGATCAACCCATCACCAGTATGTAAGTGAGATTTTACCAAAAGTAACAACAACGAAGCAATAAATTCATCTTCACAAACCTGGTACCATGTGAGACCGGCATCTCTGCTCAAAAAGACCCCAGGGTGTCCTTTGAGGGAATTCCCAATTGTCCCAGTGGCCATGATGATTCCCGGAGCAGACTTTGAAGACAGAATGGGAACAGAGCGAGTGACAGGATACAGCTGATTGAACCGCTGGGAGAGGTGAAGAGAACACCCTTCTGTCTGCAACAACAAAACAGCATACTCAGAGAGCCATGAGCCAAAAAGCCCAGTGAATGACTGAAAAATTAACCAACAACTAGAGGCATACAGAGCTCTAGAAAGCTGTTAGACCTTAACCTTTAAACACCGAAGGTGCCAATAATGGCACGCCGTCTCTGTTTTCTTGTACGGTGCTTCTCACTGCTGAAAGTGCCATTTTTGGCTCATTCATTACAGGAAAACCTCATAAGGGCCAATTTAAATCAAGCAGAGAGGGACTTTGAAGGACATTTAAATCCAGCATATAAAGGTTAAGATTAAAATTCCCATAGATGGAAATATGGATTTGAATCACATTCACATTTCCAATGTTCAGGGATTAATAAGGTCATGCACATTAACAGCAATAGTGGCTAAACAATTAACTCAAAATTTATGTTAGCATTATGTGGTTGTTAAGGGGAGAAGGGAGGCATCATGTGATCAGAAATTAAAAGACAAAAAGAGGGGAAATACGAGCACTAGGGATGAGTTGAGCTCCATTTTCACCCCAGGGTAGAAGGCTGTACCCTAGGGTGGGTCGAAAAATGCAAATTTTCTGCGAATGCGAAAGCTAATTCTAATAGTGCGGAAAAGTTGCATATTTGTATGCGAATGAACAGAAAAATATTGAAAAAATTCCTAATTTTATCTTCAGTTCGCGCAAACAGCCTAAAGTTTGAAAAAAATGGCCAAAAACACTAAATGTTTCTTTAGCGCTCAAATTTTACAGATGAAGTTTTCCGACTTCTAATAATGAAAAACTGCTTTATTTAAGCAGTCTGATAATAGAAAAAATATTTTTAAAAATCCTGCACATCATTTTGAGTTCGAGCATATGGCCTAAAATTGGCGAATTTTGGAGAAAATTGGTATTTTTACAGTTTTACAAACCAACGCACTTTGCATTAAAAATACATACCTAGCCATTTTATTTTCTAATATGTTCCTATTAGTTATGCTACGTTATTTTATGAGTTCCAATGTGATCGGAATGTATCAACTAGCAGCTCTTTGCCCATTTCGCAAAATTACATTTGCTGAAATGACCCAGATTCACCACATGAAGGTGGCTGCAATTCGAGTTCCACCCACACCCTACCCAACCATCCAACCATTCAGGGTGTGGTAAATAATGCTGGTTAGCCTCTTTCAGGCAAGGGCGTTACCTTGAAATTGGATTTTTAGTTGAATTTTTGCATCAATGATGTGGAGTGCAAAGTTGCACCTATGTAGCCATCTCTGTTTTCTTGTCCACAAACTTTTCCAGAGGCCTCTGTCACAAGTTTCACGCATTGTTCAACTGCTAGGGTATGGCAAGGAAAGTTTACAAATTCGAAGTCGGGCAGAGTCATACTTTCCATAAATGACAAACTATCCTCTGTTGTTAAGCTTTCCATTATAGGAGGAGGCGACAGCTTACATTTTGTCCACTCAATCAGCTCGGTGTAGTCCATGGCACCAAAATTTATTGCAGGAAGAATAAAAGTTCTAATAGATTTCCTCTTTATATACTGACTTCTTGCTTCCATTATCCTCCTGTAACCCAAATCTCGTACATCTCGTCTCTCATCCACTATCATAGCCAGCATCATGTTCTCTGGATGACAAAAGAACGCGTTTCTCTGAATTACAGGATCGATGATTTTTTTCATGTTACCTGGCAAATGTCTCGTTGTTTGTACGATCTTAAGTATATGCTTAGGACCATATTTAACCAAGTTATATTTCTTAACGTCAAACCAGACAGGAGCATATGTCTTCATAATGTAATTGGTAAGTAAATTTAGTTCATTTGTGGGACTAGTTTCGGAAATCATAATCGTAAGACCTGGTTGGCGCATGTTAACCATTGGGAATGACTGAGAGGTCCAGGATCTTTTACAGCAAGATCTGGAACATACTTTCCGGATTGCCCTGGAAATACCCAAAAGGTACCGCTGGTCTTTACTGAGATCAGTTTTTGTTATTCTTACCTCCTCAGATTTGATTGTTTTGAAATGTACCACAGGTAATTTCTCATAGCCAGGCAGTTGTTTGCCGGGTTTCCCAAGAACGACACTGGCCCTGTCGTCTCTCCATCTAATTACTCAAACAAATGTCTGAAGAGCAGCTCGTTGAGGTGAAGTAAGCAAATGAGCCATTGCAATGGCCGCTGAAGTTTGATCTCATTGTTGCGTATTACACCATTTTTCCATCCTGTATTTGTCGCTGTGCCATCGCAACCAAACCCTTCCAGCATCTTCATGTCGAAATCATTATTTTTTTAGGAATTTTAGGATACACGTAGCTATTTCACTTCCAGTTTCATGTACTGGGGTAACATGGCCGATGTACTTCCCACCAGGCTCACGAGTCATGGTAATATGTTCCTCTTTTGTTACTCTGCGGTACATTTTTGCCCCCATCTTTTGCTGAACGATGGTATTATCTTTTCTACCATCTAAGTATATTCCCTTGGTTACTTCAAACTGGTGCATTTCTTGTACTGCAGCCTCTCGCATCTTCTGTTTTCTCTTCTTACCTTGCTTTGGCCAATCACAAGCGACGAATCTTTGTCAGAGACCACTCCAAGATTGTGCAGAATACTTGAAGTGATGGCAGCTGTGGCTCTGCCAGAAACTCCAAATCTATCGCTTACTAAGGCAGTGGCCGTCAATTTCAGTCTCATTTGAGATGTTGAAGGAACTGAAGACAAATCAATTTCACTGCTTTTTTCGTGCAAAGATTTCCGAGTAGCTTCCATGTCACACGTTTTGCAGTCGCGCACAACTGTTTCTCGCAAAAACTGTAGTTGTATTCTTTCGTCCCTTATCATAAGCTTTTCTGATTCCTTTCTATCTATACTACCAATGTAGCACATCCTGGATGTTCGCTGATCGTACATAAATTTCCTCTCAATCGGGGGAATCTATTTGTCTTTTTCACACTTACATTCCACAGCTACAGAACAGTTACAGGCACTTGGCTTTTTCCCACATACACAAGAAAATGTCATAACATACTTACACGCTGCAATATCAAATACATAATTTAGTTTTCGCTTCAGATATGAATTTTTTAAATTTTTTCTTATAACTCTCTTTTTTGTGGTCTCCGTTGTAAGATTTTTAAAAATTATAATATGCATCATGGTACGTTTTTATCATTTGGACAACCCGAGTACGAGTCACTACTGTAATAGAGGCTTTACCATAAATTATCAGTATTTGGGTAGCAACACAATCGGCTATTGTTGAAAAAGCAACATTTTTCTTTGATTCTAATGACATTGAAAGTTTCTCACCTTCTTCAAGGCAACACAGCAGCACGTCCTCAAAAGTCGGTAGGTTTCTTCCTCTTAGTTCTATCGGGGGACCGAACAGGGGACAGTGCGACTGCCATTGTCTTGTCACCAACACTTTTTTTTCAGTCGTCATCTCACCACCACTACCAATGCCACAAGAAAAACTCAAATGATAAGAATCAATGCTTGATTTACCCGTATAGCAGCACAGTAAGGTAAGTAAGTTCTGAATAGCAGCACAGCAAGGTTCCGGATAAGGCACACTTGTAACTTTGCAATGAGACGTTATCAAGGAACAACTCGAGAAGCAACCGATTGATCAGACAGAAGTCATCGCATGGGGGGTGGTGGTGCCAAAGTAACTGAGACATAGACAATACACGTGGCGATAGTTCTGTTGGACGTAAATCTCATTATGTACAGCTTGATCAAAATCTGTTCAATAAGGATGAAATGAAGTCACTTTGTATATACCACACCTATCAGTAGTATGTTGACTGTACGACGCGATAGTTCATTCCATGTGAGGCAGTTCTACAAAGTAAATACAAACTTTAACCTTTATTTAATCAGCTTGTTTCATTGCAATTAGGACTACCAATATAAATATTTGGATTACTAGAGCTATGTTTATCTCATATTTTGTGCAAAGTACGACTGTTTGTATAACTGTAAAAATACCAATTTTATCCAAAATTCGCCAATTTTAGGCCATATGTTCGAACTCAAAATGATGTGCAGGATTTTTTTAAAATATTTTTGCTATTATCAGACAGTTTAAATAAAGCAGTTTTTTGTTATTAGAAGTCGGAAAACTTCATCTGTAAAATTTGAGTGCTAAAGAAACATTTAGTGTTTTTGGTCATTTTTTTCAAACTTTAGGCCGTTTGCGCAAACTGAAGATAAACAATAGGAATTTTTTCAATATTTTTCCGTTAATTTGCATACGAATATGCAACTTTCCTGCACTATTAGAATTCGATACTTGAAAATTCACATTTTTCGACCCACCCCACTATACACCTAGTCCTCAAAAGCACTGTCTCAATTAGTGCTGCTTCGCATAAGCACATTCAAAATTTAAAACCATCATGTTCTCATAAACATTCATGCTCCACATTTACACTCTCCAAAACCTAAGTTGCCTTTGAAAAATTAAAAGCCATTGTTGAGCCATGCGCAGGATATACAGGCTAGATCCTTTCTGTACAGCATTGGACTACAAGTAAACGTTAATCGTAACAAAATATTTGGCAAATCCAATCAAAATATTCGTGACTTGGTCTAAATTAAAAGTCTGTAATCCTGTAATCGTTCATTCACATTTTCATTCTTTCATATATAACTGATTGACTTAAGGCATTATAGCAGTGACGGCCGAGGCGAGTGTTTCAGGCCTCATTTTCACTCTAACCGTATTTACCTATCACTCAATTACGGGTTAACTATTAAAGATATTGACTTAGAGTTTTCTTTATTTGGTTTGAAAGATATCATTCCAAAAGACAATGTAAAAGAAAAATTTTTATCCCTCTGGGTTAGTGAGGAAACTTACCTGAACTTTGGCTAACAAAAACTCACTTCTCAGCCAGAAATTTGAAAATCTGAGAAGATCAACCTCTGCCGACATCTTTCTTTTATACGATGCGAAATGAACATCCATCATTACTTGTTTTTGAGGTCGCAATCTTTAAAACGGTGGACCCTTGCTCACAAAAAATCTAACAATTTTTGGACGCTATGGGAGCCAACCATGCCGTCCTAAAAGTGCCGAACTAACTGCATGTAACAGTACGCGATATTATAAAATAGCGAAGTTTTGAAATTATGAACCTTGAGTCTAGGTCCCGATATGAAAAAGTTACTCATTTTTATGAATGATGACAGGCCACATCAGCATTTTTTAGGTGCTCCTTGCCCGAGTGAAGACATTGATCATCGTTACCAAATACATTATCCACTGAATGTGACGTATATGAACGATAATACTTTTTTCAATGTTGCAGTAATAAGAACGACTTAATATCAAAGGAATATTAGTTCATAAAATATGACACCAATCGGACGAAATTTTGTTATCACAAGTCACGAGTTGTTATCACGAGTAAAAAATGTGAACTCATCGAATACAAACACTCGCCCACGGGAGACTAACTGCTACTACCAGCATTTTACTCTCAGGACCTCTGGCATTTTATCGTACCAGTTTTTTCCAAAACATAAATCCATGATGAGTATTCATATTACAGAAATTGTTTGCTGCACGTGTGCGCTCAAAAAACTTAGTTCAAAGATGATGCCATGACGTTCGAGCGATAAATTCAGCCATGCATATCACCCAAGAAAGCTTTTTTCTCACAATTTCAGACAGATTACACTCAACTTGCTCCACGGCATAACTATTCCAGCAGGCAATAGTTATCATCAAAAGACTCAGGTTTAACCATCCTAATTGAAAGTGTTGATGTAGTCATCAAGCAAGGCTCTTCGCTCCTTCCGTCCCCAACAGCCAAGAAAACCCGAGAAAGTACTAGTTTGCTTGATTCATACGACCACTGAGTTTGACGCACATTGATTCTAAAGAATGACTAGTTCTGGGCGCATGTGCAATCAATGGGGAAAAAACGCTCAAGCACCCATATATTTATTTATATCGGAAAATGGTGTACCCTCCACCCGTTTTGCTCCAACCCAGCGATCGAATAAAAATATCCTGAAAGAGAGCTCAGCTGCGTTCCTGTAGACTGAAGAAGAATCAGATAAGTGTTTTATAGCCTAATCCTTATTAGTGATATTTATAAGAGGAGGATATGTGGAACCATCCTATGAAACACCAAAAGTCATGCCGTAGGAGAGGGAGTAGAAAGCCTCATCAGCATCCTAGCCCAATTGGAGGAGCTTTCATTTTTTCTTTTGGTGTTCGGATGATATGACGGACATCGAGTGTGGGGGGCTAGTTGATACCTAGCCAGAGTGGAAGCAAGATACAAATTGGCTGGTACCTTTGGGTAGGGGCATTGAGGAAAGGAGTTCCGAGTGTTATAACAGTCATGGGCATGGAACTATCAAAACTAAAGAGAAAGAGAAAGGGAATATCGTTGGAGGAGAAGGTGAAAATGATTCAAGAGTTGAATCAAATAAGTAAAAGTGCAGTGGCGGAAAAGTTTGGGGTGTGATAGTAAACGCTTTCAACAATCGTCACCAACCACGCTAACAGTCTAGTGAAAGTGGAGGAGGGGGTATCATCGAAAAGTAAAATGTACACGGTGCTAAGTTCACTGAAATTGTAAATGAACTTTACGCCTTCTTCTGCAAGTTGCGTGAGCAGCATATTCCAGTAAGTGGCCCGATCATTCAACAGAAGGCAGAATAAATTCCTTAAGTCAGAAAAATGGAAGATTTCAAATGATCCGTTGGCTGGCTGTGCAATTTCGAATCCCGATTCAACATTGTGTCATGGAATATATGTGGAGAAGGGAGTCATGGAGTGAGGTATCCTCAAAAACAATTATTAATTATCCTGGAGAGCGGCAGAATTACCTTTCCCAGCACCTGATTATCCAGTTCCTGAGGTTACTCTTCGATAAAACTATTTTAATTGTGAGTGAATTCCTGAAGTGCCAGAAACGAATATTTGTCAATTTTAATGTTTAGGACGAGGTACAGGATGAAATGACTATCGAGATAAGAGGTTTGGCAAGTGATTTCCAAAATTACTTTTCGCAAGTTGGCAGTTCATTCGCTGCATCCCCAGCGATTATTTGTCGATAGATGACGATCTCCAAGCTTGTGCAGATCGAACGCTACAGCTGGCGACAGAAGAGCCTGTGGCAGGGCCCAGTAAGGAAAGCAGCGACTAAGACGAAAATGACTAAGTCCCGACCTCTTCCAAAAAGAACAAAGTTTTACTTGCTCTCAATACATTATATCGATTCCAAATCATTGACACTAGAAGGATAACAGGGGTCATTTGACCCATTTTAAGAATTCAAATTAATTTTTCTCTATGTAAAATATTTTCAAATTTTTTTAAACTTCTTCACTTTCTCTATTTCTACCTGAAATTATATAAACTGGAAAAAATTTAACTCTTATCCTTTTTTGTTATATTTTACAAGAGGTTATACCTAGAAGGACGGCTGGGGGTCATTTGACCCACGACTTGTTTCCACGCTGCATCTTCAAATTCCTCTTACCCTTAGGCTCTTCATTCAAAATGACGATCATTATATTCTGTGGCATTGTAGTGCAGTAGGTAAAGTGCTTGGTTGTGAACCAGAGGGTACCCGGTTCGATGCCGGGTGATGCCTCTAGATACCCCTATCAGAAGTGTAACCTCAGTGATCATTTTTGTACCCGATCTTTCGGAGTGTCACAAGCGACAAAGGAAAAGTCAGTGGCAACCCGTATTACTCTGTGTGGATTTCAACTGCTAATGGTTTTTATATGGGTATTTTTCTTATTTTGCAAATCTTAATTTTTTCACACTCACCTCGAAAATCATATTTACTCCCATTGATATGTGTGTCTTCATCCAACCATGTCTCAAATAGCCATGGTTTAGCGGGCTTTGAGAAACGGTGCGAAATATCATGGTCCATCGACCCCACATCCATTTTTTGTGATGTTTTTTCTCTGCCCGGATTGCATTGCCACCCGACCATGGTCTTTTGCCGGGTGTCCAGCCCCCCGTTGTGTTCCTAGGACAAAACCTTTCCCCTTTTAGGGAGAGCAGAGGAGGGGCATACGTCATAAAATTCTATTGTATCTCCTACCCTTGGAATTTCCTCCTGGAATGGGGAAGAGGCAGCATTGGGGAAAGTTCTTGGAAGAAGAGGATCAGCCCTTGGTAGCGGTCGGGTGACCGCCTCTCGTACGGTAATTGGCACTTCAGAAATATTCGTCAAAACCCTTTTGTCTGCATTCGGGATGTTCTCTGTCTCTCTTCCCCTCCCCTGCAGCTGGAGAAGAGTCGACCGTATTTCGGTTCTATTTGCCGATTTGTTTCAAATGTATTCTAGTTGCCAGTCGGAAAGAGAACGAAAAGCACCACCATTCAGATGGCTGCTCGGGAATATCGTACACCAGAGGGTATTCTTGCTGTTTTACGGCAGTTGGAAGAAGATCAGTCCGAAAGTTATCCGGAGACCACTGCCCCAGAACAATATCCATCACCATCAACGAGTGACGGAAGCGATGATTCCAGTTCCGACATCCGACAAGATGAAATTGAATCTGATAGTGACCCTAGGACATAGTGATGGACATGGTGATGATAGTTGCATCAATGATTCTTGCTCGTAAGTAATTTTTTCTTATCTTTGAATATTTAACATTGACTGATATATTTATCCGATTGTCAATTGTAAAATTTGGTAAATATAAACTATAATGGCACTGACATTTCTTGATCAAGCTCTCTGCTAATATGGATTTCAGTGCATTTCCGTCATCTGTATGCTACTCATTGGATGCTTTTTGCCTCAATGATACTAATTTAAACATGTATTATTGCAAATGAATGAACTGTTGTGCAAAAAGGGGATTTTATGGTATTATAATAATTATTTTTATTTTACAGTAACCCCCAGAATCAACCACACCCATGGAAATTGCTAGGGATGGAACCCAGTGGTTCGAGATTTTGGCTGATCACACCCCAGCAGGGAGAATATCGAGAAAAAATATTCTACATTTAGTGCCAGGTCCTACACCATATGCGAAAAGGAATATTCAAGAGGTGTCAATGTTGAGTGCATTCCACTTGCTGGTGAGTGACACCCTGTTAGACAACATTGTAAAATATACTGTGGAGCATGGAAAGCTTCAAAACCCTGATTGGTACTTGTCGAGAGAAGAACTTCTTATATTTATTGCATTGATATATGCAAGAGGCATCTTGGGACAGCGGCATATGTCTATAAAAAGCTGCTGGGATAAAACCTGGGGCTCAAAAATATTCTAGAGTAATATGCCAAGGGATCAATTCTTGAATATAATGAAACATATACACTTCAATTCAAAGGTGACTCACAGTCAAGTACTAAGGGCAGATCAGTTTATTTTGACTTCTGATTCTTGGAACAATATTGTCACCAATTCCCAAGCCTGCTACAATCCAAGTGAAAGTGTAACAGCCGATGAACAGCTATACCCAATGAAATGCAGATGTCCTTTCATACAGTATATGCCGAATAAACCAGACAAATTCAGAATCAAGTACTGGCTTTTGACTGACATGAAATCTAAATACTGTCTGAATGCATGTCCGTATTGTGGGAAAGATGAAGAGAGGCCATCAGATCAAGCATTGGGTGAATATGTTGTAATGAGATTGACTGAGCCTTATAAGAATTCAGGCATTAACGTTACCTGTAACAATTATTTTTCATCAATTCAACTAGCAGAAAACTTGAAAAAAAAAGGAAAATTTCTCTTGTCGGAACCATAAGAAAAAACAGGCAAGACTTACCTCCTCCTGTCTGCATGAATAATGAAATTTACACAACTAGAGTACACAAAAACACTCAGGGCCATACTCTCACAAATTACCAAGCAAAAAGAAGAAGAATGTTCTTTTACTGAGTACCATGCACTCAGATGTGACTATTTCCGACACTAATAAAAGAAAGCCAGACACCATCCTCTTTTACAATAAAAACAAAATGGGAGTAGATGTTATGGACAGTATGTGCCGGAAATATTCAACCCGATCATCTACAAGGAGGTGGCCTGTTCATGTATTTTTCAATACACTTGATCTGGCCTTGATACATAGGTGGGTTCTCTATAAGGAAACTACGAATAGTAAACTGAGTCGCAAGAAATTTATTCAAAAATTAGTCGAAGAAGTGTTAGGAATCTCATTTCCGACGGAAACCTCACATTCATGCTCGATTCAAACAAACAAAAATTCATCAAATACCATAGCCACATCCCTAAGAGCACAAAAGAGGAAAAGGTGCCAAATATCTCCCAATTGTCAAAACAAATCATCACATGTATGTTTTCAGTGTAAAAAAATATTTTGTGGAAAGTGCACCAAAAAATAACCATGAGCCTGAAATGTTCAACAGTATTATTTTTTAATTTTTTAATTGCAATTGTAAGTGAAACTTCTGAGTGAACTGAGACCATGTCTGGGCTGAGCCATTCCCTTGGATTTATCTGTTAATTTCCTACCCAAGGGAGGAATGACATGAGGTCATTTAGATTAGTGAAATGAGCTCAGTGGGTTCTTTGGGCCATAGAGTGGGTGCTCATCTATGGAGGCTGTTATCTAGTTTTTAATATAGCTGAGCTCACTGGGCTTCATTTAGATAGGGGTCTTGGAGCCGCCTTTGGCAATATGCAGTCCTGGGAAATTGCTGATATGGGATCCTATGAGGCGGCTGTTGGTGACCAATGAGATGGACTAAGGATGGTCACATGGGGACGCCAAGCCATGGTTTCTGGGTCACGAGGAACAAGAAGAAGAAGTGGATGAGTGGCAGTCTTGGGAAGGCGAGTTTGAGATGAGGTTGTGAAGGTGGTAATTGTGAATGAGGGAAGAATAAAAGCCTTTTTTCCGAAGAAGTGTCGGTCCCTTAATTGACCCTCGACGGACCCTGAAGGTGACCACTTACACAATGTATGAAAAAACCATTATGCTCATTATGAAATTTTGAAGTATATCCTTTGTATCAAGTAATAACAATGCAATTTCGTGATTAGAGTGACAAATTTGAATCTTGGCCATTGAATGTAATTTAATTCATTGTTTTTAGTATTGATAATTATGTATTTTTAACAATTGGAATACCATAATTAATGCTTATATGTGTTGTTAAAGAATGAATATGAATAATACTACAATAAAACAGTCTGTGGGAAGATAAAACGACTTTTAATTTGATAAAACAAAGTTGGGGTCAAATGACTCCTAGCCATCCTTCTAGGTAGTGCAAAACTCCCGTCCTCCTAGTGTTAATGATGTTGACTCCCAGTCCAGTTTGCATTAGCCCTATTTAGAGGCCATTTTGGAAGCGACTATGGAGCTTAGAAAATTGCTAAAACAAATATCTGATTTTTTTGTTAAATAAGTGATTCTGTCGACAGAAGAACTGAAGTATATTTATAATAAACATTCATTCGTATATCCCCTTCACTTATTATTCACAGACTCCCTTCTCTGAGAATTGTTGGAATGGATCGGAAATTAAGGAAATGCGAAATAGAAATGCGTCCATTCCCATATTCTTTCCCCCACACGGCAATCCCCACCAGAACAATCCACCCATCTTTCCATCTCCACTGCTTCAAAACTTCGGCTTACTCTCCTCCATCACCTTTCTTTCTTTCTTGCAGCAAACTTAGCAAACGCTTCCCTTCCCTCCCACACTGGCCATATTTCTCCCTCAAGTGACCCTCCGTGTCCCCCTTCCCTGCTCGAGCCCAATCACTCTACAGGTGAGCACGAGCCACCCCTCTCACACCGAAGCTCCCGGGATATGTTGATTCATGATAAAAGCCCCCAATCTCTAAAGTCATGTCTCCAGGAATTGATTCAAGATGGCAGATAAAAAGCGAGAACGTTTTTGCTGCTCTGAAAATATTTCGAATAATCAAGTTAACTGTGATTTCGGTTGTAATACTAGTTTCCACGCCAGATTTTGATGTTTAACTATACAAGTTATTAATTCTGTCGTAAACAGCACGAACTTCATGTACCATTGCAAAAAGTGTGTTGCATCGTCATTGCCACCATGTGAATCATTGGATAAAATCAAATCCCGTCAAGAAGATATTTACGGCATCATCCATAATCTCCAGACTAATCTAGCCAGCTGTATGCAGTTAATTGAAGCTCAGAGCACTGAAATGAATTCTTTAAACAAAGATTAACATGCTTATAACATTAGAGAAGTGCCTTTTCCTTCCCAAGGAAATTCCATTTCAGCACAAAATCTCGCATGTACCTAAAAGACTAGCATAGAATTTGATTATGAACGCTGCACTGCTGATATCACATTTATTGGTGTCAAAATACCCATAATTTGCGCATACAGATCTCCTAGTGGAGATTTTTGCAACATTTCTTGATGGACTAATTCCAACACTGGCTGTATTGAGTAAGGGTTCAACTAATCCAATTGTCGGAGGGGACTACAATGTAGATTTGAAAGTAGAAACTACTCTAAGAACCCAACTGCTTGATACATTTCTTATGTTTAATATGTTGCCTACAGTCTCTCAACCAACTAGATTTACAGTCAATTCTGCCACCATTAATGATAATATCTTTACTAGCAACTCCTGTCTAGAAACATTAGTGATAGACAATTACCTCTCCGACCATGCAGTCCCGGTAACTATTCGTCAAATCAACCCCAAAGACTCTATCTGCCAACCTACTTGGAATCGATCCTTCTCGAAATATGGCCTAAATGAATTTAATGATGCCCTGGAAAAGGAAACCTGGGAAGCAGTGTACCAAGTAAATTCTCTTGATGAAAAATTCAAAGCCTTTTTGGACACATTTTTGTATCATTTTGATGTATGTTTTCCTTATAAGCATTTCAAGCAAAGAAACAACTTTAATAGGAAAAATAAGCGGGTAACACCTGAAATCAGAATGATGTCTGATAGAATGAAACTGTTGTATAATGACATGAAAGCCAGCTATACTAGGGCAGCTAAAAATCTCTATAGAGTTTATAAAAAGCACTATGCAAAGAATATTTTTGAAACAAAGAGGAATTTCAATATTGAATTATTAAGTAGATCACGCAATCCTTCTAAAACTGCATGGAAAATAGTTAAAGATGCTACCTCTACACCCCAAGATAACCACCATATAGAATCCATATCCCTTGAGGGCAATACTATTTACAGTCCAGAGGAAATAGCAAATTGTTTCAATAATCACTTTATAAATGTTGTTAATCAGCTCTCTTTGCAAATGCAGTCTATCAAGACCACAATGAAAAAGTCCTCTCCACATACTGATCCAGGAAATAATATTTTTCTCCATCCAACTGATATGTTAGAGGTAAAGCAAATTCTCAGTATAATCAGCTCTTAAATTTTCAATAGGGTATGATGGTATCCCAAGCTCCATTGTAAAAAGGTACCATTAAACTCCACCAGCTTGCCCCCCTTGTTCACTTAGGCCGGTATTCATAGACGGGATGAATAATCAATGATTGCTGAATCAACGATTATTCGTCAATCATTGATTATTTGATTTATGTATTCATAGACAGAAAACAATCTCCAATTCATGAATCACTGATTCATGAATCTCTAATTATTTGGGACAATCTGTAATTGGTGAATTACAGATTGGATGTATGTTTATTTTTTAGTGGTATGAGAAATTGAAGAGGCAAAACATTTTGTGGGTGTCGTTAAATTTTTATTCAAGTTGAGTATATAGTTTTATTAATTGCATATTGAAAAAGAAAATAAAAAATGGACTGGCAATGTTTTTTTGATAAAAATGAATTAGCCGTGCCTACATTAGAATTATTTCTTATGATTATTCAACGTTAATGAAGGCGTTGCTAGGGAAAATCAACAAACAGTAATCTCATATTCCGGCAAGTGTTGATGAAGTAGCGGGTGCTGTTTAACGTCAGGAATTGTCCGACCACAAGTGTGGTCTCCTCTTTTTTCTATTCTCACAAAGAGACACCTGAGGTACCAATTCGTCGCCTGAACATCATAAGAAACAGGCGGCCTGATGGTGTCAGCTATTTGGACGGCCAAAAGATTAGTTATATGTTTCACAGTTCTGGACACCGTTGGCTGCGAAACAGAATTAGAAATCCCTACATATGTACGTAAATCACCAAAGAAGACGAAGAGTAGCAGTAACTGTATTTATAACTGGTCATTACCGAAAAAGAAAATTTGAAATAAGTTATTAGTAGCAATTGATGATAGCTTGCGAGTAAAACATTCGTGGAAATTTCGGCCGAGGTTAAATTCAGCGTGAAGATTTTTATAAATACTGCGTGATTAAAAACCGCTGTGATATATTTTTTTAAATTTGTAATATGATTTCAACAATTCAATATTGATGCCTAAGCGTAAAATCTCAAAGCAATGAGCCACAGTAGCACAAGAGCAACTGTCAGTCCTCGCGGAAAGTGTCGATATATGAACATTAGTTCTAAGAAGAATATACTCGAACACTACGGGTTTTGAGAATCGGTATCCTATATTAAACTCTTCGTCTGTCAACACTCAAGTCTATTGTTACAGCAAGTTAGATTACAGGTGTTAAACAGAGATTGACGTATATAATAAGCGGTCCATCACCAGACCCCAGTGAGGCCATTGACATTAAAGATTTACCCTGGAGTACGAATTTCGTGGAAAGTATCACGATAAAAAAGGCGAGGTGAAGTCATATGATATGACATGTAACTCGGAGGAAAAAATTCTCACTAGTCGTAAATATAGAGATGGAAAAAAAAACGGCGGACGAAAGTCTCGAACCGCGTATCCCTCACGTACTAAACCGCGACGCTCACCACTACACCAAACGTACCGATGCTGCAAAAAGGCAATAATAATAGTAATACGCAAAGTCGCTTTGAGGCTGAGACGGGTGATGTGAGGCTCCGGAACAACCTAGCGAGAGTAACTTTTCCCAACTTTTTTCTACTAAGGGAGGATATTTCTGATTATAAACTGATTAATTACAATACAACTAGGATACGTTTGACGAAGTCCAAGGCGAACTAGCCTTTGACCTCGTGCACGACATAGTAAATACGGCATTCAAATCGGCGAGTCAGGGTACGTAGTCTCCCCATGTGAGTAATTTGGATTTGTTGGATCCCTAATGCGTGTTTTTCGCAGCCTTTAGTGATACGCTGGTACATCGTCATCGGCAATCACATACGCTAATATATCCGAACGAATTTCCATTGCACGGAAATCCTAATCAGTTCAAGGTAGTCAATAATCCTAATCAATTCAAGACGTTCATCTAGAGTATATAGACTATTCTATGCCTTTAGCACCGTATAAAATTGTACAGTTGGAACGTAAAGACATGTCGAGAATATGTCGTAAACAATCACAGAACTACCGAAGTGCAACATAGAAAAACTCTAATTAATTACGGTCGAGAGCTTAATTCACGAATCAATGATTATTTGGCCAAATAATTACAGTTTGCTTGACTATGAATACTAGAACTATAAACAATGATTATTTGACGACTATGAATACATAATAATCAGAGATTGATGAATCTCTGATTCAAGAATCATCGATTGACGAATCACTGATTCTTTGACGACTATGAATAAGAAACAGTAATTAATTAGAGATATAATCATAGATTGAAACGAATCTGTAATTATTGAGGACTATGAATACCGGCCTTAATTAATGTTTCCTTCACTTCCGGTTCTTTTCCTAATCAATTAAAAACAGCCAAAATAGTTACTGTTTTCAAGGGCGGCAACAAACTTAATATGAATAACTATAGACCAATCTCTGTTCTTCCCCTTTTCTCAGAAGTATTTGAAGGTATCATATGCAAAAGAATATCGTCCTACTTGGAGAAGTTCCAAATTATTTCTACTTCACAATATGGCTTCCTTAAAGGAAGAAGTACTGAAAAGGCCATACGTAAATTTGTTGATCACGTCATGAAGCATGATTTGTTGACCAACTGCACAGCAAGTACCATCGATAATATCATTTCCGGACTTCCTCTCATAGATACCCAGATTATTGACGTTTTCTGGTCAGACCACACTGCCCAAATTGCAAATTTTCAGGTTAATCGCCACACCCAAAATTCTGTTCCCAATTACAAATATAAGAGGATTTACTCTGATGTTTCAAAGCTATCCTTTTCTCAGGATCTTGAGAGAGAGAAACGGGATACAGTTTTTACAGAAATCCCAATGGAGGAGAAGTGCAGCAATTTTTTTGACATTATTTAATTTTATTTTGATTCAAATTTCCCCCTGAAGAAAATCCAATGTGCCACCTTGAAAGCTAAGAAGACCTGGATTACTCCTGAGATTAGAATGTTAGCTGATCAGTTAAAGGTGGATTACAGATATGTGAAATATTGCGATTGTGAATCAGCTAAAAGAAGGTATCAATTAAATAAGAAATATTTTGCTAAGCTAATTGCAGATGCCAAAAGAAATTACCATATTGGTAGAATTCTTGCTGCTAGCAATCCTATTAAGACTGCTTGGGAGATAATCATAGAAGCGTCTACTCCCGACAAAAGGAATTCTTCAGAACCAACTCTTATCTCAAATAATACAGTAATTTCATCACCCGTAGAGGTTGCCCACCTATTAAACAAACACTTTGTCGATACTGTTACTCAGCTCACCAATCATATGTCGTGCTCTAATATTGTGTCTTCTACTCGTGGGCTATCACTAATTCCTAGTACCATATTTCTCTTTCCAGTCTCAGAAAAGGAGATTGGCCAGATTTTAGCCAAAATAAGTTCAAAATTTTCTTCAGGTTTTGACGATATCCCTTGCAGTATCATGAAGGGTGCTGTTGCAAATCTTTTGCTAGCACCACTTGTCCACCTAGTTAACGTCTCCTTTTCATCTGGTGTTTTCCCTCCCCAGTTAATAACTGCAAAATTTCTCCCCCTGCACAAGGGGGGTGATAAGATGGATAAAGATAACTACAGACCTATATCCCTGGTCTCTGTTTTTTCAAAGGTCTTTGAGTATGCAATGTTGAATAGACTTTCTTCATTTATTGTGAAACATCAACTTTTCTCCTCTTCTCAGCATGGTTTCTTAAAGGGAAAAAGTACATAAACAGCCATTTATAAATTTATTGATCTAATTCTTCAGGGTTTGGATGCACATATTGAGACCATAGGAATTTTTTATGATTTAAATAAAGCTTTTACAGTGTTGACCATGTAATTATGCTGAAGAAACTGCATTATTATGGAATATCTGGTATAGTCAATGATTGGCTGAAATCCTTTCTTTTAGGTCGAACCCAATTTGTTTGCATAAACGGACCCTCTTCTAAGGTTTCCTCAGAAAAAAACACACATTTCCAAAGGTGTACCACAGGGCTCAGTATTGGGCCCTCGACTTTTCTTATTATATATTAATGACCTTCCTACCCGTGTTAGACAGGGTGAAATAATTATGTATGCAGATGATACTAATCACCTCAATTCTTGTGCTGATAATGTGAATGTAGTTGCCCAGCAAGAGGTCAATAATATGTTATCCTGGTGTACTGATAACAAGGTTATGTTGAACAGAAAAAAATCCTAATTCATGCTTTTTCACATGTATCAAAACAAATTGTTTTCTTCCCCCTTGTTGAAATTAGATGGTAAATCTACTGCTATGTCTTCTGTTGCAAAGTTTTTAGGTGTGTATATTGATGATACCCTGAACTGGGAATTACATATTGATTTTTTATGTTCAAGAGTAGCAAGGAGCTGTTACCTACTACGTAGAATAACTCCGATCACAAGCTTAAGTGTTGCTCTCTCTATGTATTATGCATGTATTTTTAGTCGACTAAAATATGGAGTCTGTGCATGGGGTCATTCCCAGCGAACAACAAGACTGTTTAAACTACAGAAGTGGGCCATAAGATTTTTGGTCGGTTTAAATAAATGCACTAGCTGCAGATTATAGTTTAAGGAAATTAACATCTTAATATTCCCATGTATATATATTTTCTATACAATTATGTACATGTATATTATACAACATTTTTTACTCAGTCGGTGAGTTCTTGAATAAGTGATTGTATTTATGTATTGTGTTTTCCTTTGGAGATGAGGATTTGTATTTATGTATATATATTTGTGTTTCCTCTGGAGATGAGAATTTATTTATTATTTTTTTTTTCTTCTCCTTGACTTGTCCTATACATATGTTTTTTATGTCTCCTGGACCAATAAACTACTTACTTACTTACTTACTTACTTACTTACTATCGAGAATATTCGGGCATGAGGAGAAAGATTCTGACTTTTAGAGCTTGCCCAAGAATACTCGGGCACGTCAGAATTTGCTGGTCTTCGGTGCCCGAGTATTCTCGGACGCATCAGGGAAGTGGTTAATAGAATTCAGCTATGGTAAACTGCTGAGAAAGATTCACTGAAGAGCAAGCTCAAGAGAATGAAGCTATGATACACTTATCAGAAAAATACATTGAACATTATGATCAAGAGAGTTCAACTGAATAGATTCTCGTAAAGATTCATTGAACAGTTGGCATTGGCATTCAGTTATGGTAACACTTGGAAAAACTTGAAGATATGTTACCTTGATACTATTCCAAAAAATATTATCCATGCATTCTTCACTAATACTTGTGATGGTCTAAGATTCAAAAGAAAATAAAAATGTTTTGCTGTTTTATTCACATACATTACTGTGGACATGTAATGCTCAATTGATTGAAAATTGTAGTTTGACATGGGAAATGCATTCTTAAGTTATGAGTGAAATATTGAGTAAGATAGAGGAAACCCAATTATTAGCAGTAGTAGTAGTATTTAGTTTATAGGGTGCGTCGACAACATGGTCTTTTTGCACCACAAAACGTCATGTTTATAAAAGAAATATATATGTTACATACATTGGTATTAAAATAAAATTGTTAATATGTACTCTTTGTCAAAATTAAAATGAAAATAAATTTTACATCCTACTGTTAAAAAGGCCAGTTTCATTTAAAAATGATAAAACACGGTTGAGAACAACTGAGTCATCGCCTAGGATTGACTTCATGTCTCCCGCTAACTGCAGCCTGCTATGCAAGCATCAGTATTTGTCACACTCCGTCAGGATATGCCGAACGCTGAGAGGGCAGTCACAGTCATCACAGCTGGGTGGTCAATTCTCCTCAGTGAAGAGAAAGGAGTGAGTCCAAGGGCAATGCCCTATCCTCAAACGTGTGATGACCACTTCCTCCCGGCGACTCTTCCTGATGGATGTGGACTGCGCTGACACTACCGATTTCACCCCGTATAGTTTATTATTTTCTATGTTCCTCCATATATCTTTCCACTCTTCTAGGGCTACCTTTCTCAAGATAGCCTTAAGGTCCTCGTATGGTACCAGCGTCAGAGTTATTTCCTCCAAGTCAAGTGCCTCCTTCGCCAAAGCGTCGGGATACTTTCATTTCCAGGGATACCCACATGCCCTGGGACCCAAAAGAATGATACAGATATTCCCCTTCTGCTAAGGGATATCAAAGCAGTTTGTATATCTTGAACGACTGGGTGCATTGAAGAAAAGCTAGAAATGGAGTTCAGGGCGCTAAGAGAGTCCGAGCATATGACGAAGGAGCCACTGTCTCCTTTTATCCCTCCCAGAGCCATTTTTATTGTAAGGAGTTCCGCTGTGTAAACACTACACAGCGGATTCAACCTCGCCTTGATGGCTCCATGGTGGGATGGGACAACTGCACTTGCACAGGCAGTATCAGACTTAGAGCCATCTGTAAAAACTGGCACCATACCGGGGCTGCAGTGGATATATATATAAAACTGAGGCTGGTATTCCAGAGTAGTGGTTAAAGCTTTCTTGCGCTGAGTGAGTCCCATGTTGATTTTAAGAGCGGGAATTTCCCATGGCGGATGTTTGGGAAAGCCAATAGGGTATACTTCAGGAAGCGTGATTAGATGCTCGGATATAAAACTGTTGAATCATATGCTCGCAGGCCTAGTGGCTCTGGTTCGACGGTTAACTCAATTATTCCACAATACAAGTTTTTTTTAGCACTCTTATGGTTTATCCATTCATCGAAAGTATCACCCAACCTGGACAACAAATAGTGAAAAGTCAGTAATCCTCTTGAACTTTGCTAAATGAAGCTAACAATGTATTAATTCTGCAGCATTTGTAATATAACAGTTTGCTGAATGGCATTGATAGTATAACTCAATACCAACAGAGTATTAATACTTAGATTGATATCTGCCGGCAGTTTGCACCGTGAACATCTGAGCATATGTATTTTATCAGTAGAAATTGCCCTTACAGCCACATCATATTTTATATTGATGTTTTCATAGAGAGAAAACTGCCACAATTGTCATTTCTGCAGATCATATCCTATTGTTTTGGGGTAGAAGCCATTTTGATAATTTTTCCTCATTTTTAACATCATTTACTTTTTGACTAATTATTTTTACTTAACTTGGAGCTATTATTTCCAAATACATTCTATTTTGAAGTTCAATCACCAAACAAAATGACAGGTTGATAAAGAATAGATGGATAATAAAAGAAATTGGAGATGCTGTTCATAAAATAATAGTATACATAACAATAATATTATAAAAATTTTGATTTAATTATCGTTACTTCAATCTGCATACTATGGGTGATCACACAGGCCCTGAAGCAGTTGGAGTGGATGAAAGTCTCCATGTAGCTTCAATTTAGGAATACAGTAGACTCTCCTTATAACGAAATTCACGGGACTGAAAAATCATGACTTCGTAATAAAGAAATTTGTTATAAAGCCGTTTTTAACTCCCTGTCGCTAAGAGTGCCATGTTTTTTACGGCGTAAATTAGTGTCTTCCCGTGGATTAATGCCGTGTATCCAATTTTTCTCTTCATGTGGACGAATGCCTTGTTTTCACAGCTTTCACATAAGAATTTTGGTCGGTTTAAATAAATGCACTAGCTTTAGATTATATTTTAAAGAACTTAACATCTTAGCATTCCCATGTATATATATTTTCTATAGAATTATGTATGTTAAAGAGCATCATCTGGCTCTTGGATTTGCCCTTGAACAATGATGTTCATTCATACAATACCAGAAGAAATGGTGATTTTAAAGTGGTGTCTCACAATTTAGTGTCCTTCACAAGGCAACCGTCATATGCAGGTTGCATGTTGTACAACAGTCTCCCTAGTGAGATCAAACAGACTCGTAGTATTCCTGTTTTTAAAAAGAAATTGAAAGAACTTCTATTGATCAACTTTTTTACTCAGTCGATGAGTTCTTGAATAAGTGATTGTATTTATGTATTTATGTTTTCCTTTGGGGGTGAGGATTTTTATTTATGTATTGTGTTTCCTTTGGAGGTGAGGATTTTTTTTCTCCTTGACTTGTCCTATACATATGTTTTTTATGTCTCCAGGACCAATAAACGACTTACTTACTTCCTTACTTGATTCTGTGCTGAGTTCCCTGGACAGTGATAGTGATGTCTTGGGGGTTTTCAACTATTTGAGAATAGCATTTGACTATGTGGATCATGATGTTCTCCTAAAAAAATTGAATACTTATGGACTCAATGGTATTGCTAACCAATGGCTTAGATCCTACCTCAGTGAATGTTCCCAGGCAGTATACTTGAACGGCTACTCTAAAATACATATGGTATCTAAAGGAGTTCGACAGGGGTCAGTCTTGGGCCCCATATTTTTGTATTGTACATAAACGACTTACCATCATATGTTAATACTGATAACATAATCATGTACGCTGATGATACTAACCACCTCATGAAGTATTCTCAGGACATTAACTTTACACAACAGGCAATTGATTCCATTGTTAGCTGGTATTATGCAAATAGTGTTATGGTAAACAAAACTAAGTCCGCATTTATTCAATTCCACCCTCATCAGAAAAAATTATTAACAAGTCCACTCCTAAAACTAAATGGTACAGTGCTTTCTGGCTCAACTATCACTAAATTTCTGGCTGTGCTAATAGATGAATGCATGCAATTGGAGCTACATATTACCTCAATTTCCCCAAAAATTGCTTCTGGATTTTATCTGTTGAGACGTCTTGTGCCAATTACCACTGAAAAGATAGCTATGTCTGTATACTATGCTACATATTTAGTAGGCTTAACTCTTAACCGGTGAGGTGCGGTCAAACAGACCGCTGCAATTTATTTATTTTTGAAATGGAAATTATGGATATTTTCAAACAGTTATTTTCTAAACGTCTGTAGTTCTTGTTATCTTCGTATTTTTGTCTACTAAGGATGTAGCATCGTCAAAATTATATAAATATATCCTGTACTTCTGTAAAATGGCATTTGAATTTAATGAGCGGTCTGTGAGACCTCACATCACTAAATTGCAAAATCAGTAGTCACTATGTTGGTGGATATGATTCCGAAAGTGGCTAAAAAGGCAAACCTATGCGATTGAACAAGTATAAGAATAAAGATCTCCTTGTTTGTACCATTTAGTATTCACACAATGAGCATTATTTATTTATTGAGTTTTGTAAAATACGTTCGGTAAGACAGACTGGTTACTCAAGGCGATACTGATGATGCTCGCAAAATAAAAAATCCTGCCATTTTGGAAATTTCACGCTCCTAGCCCTATAAATGTGAAACATGTTAGATATTTTGTTAACAATTATAATGAAACCACGGTTAATTGCCAGTTATTGTGTCATTATGCCTGTACTCCATGTAAGCAATACGCAGGTTACGTATGTTGGGAGAATGACTTTGAATCCCGAAATAGCAGGGGCCCACGCCTCGCTTGTGCTTTTCATTTGTGCCTTTCTTTGGGCAATTGACCTCTTGTTTAGTCTTTGGGATACGTGCATCAAAACAACGAATTTTACAGTGGGAAGAAATGGAAAAAGGCCAGGGAAAAACAGTGTGGAAAATAAATAGCTCACAGGACATAACTGCAAGTTCTGTATTGTCCAAGTTAGTGAGAAATATATTTTTCAACTATCTTCGCTGGCTAGTTTTATGCCCCAATAGCTTGGAAAACCATCCAGTTTGGAGTTTTTCTAGTGGTCGGAAAACCCGAGTGACTCTCGATGGCCCATGTTGATTTTCCAAGCCCGTGAAATGTAAACGACCTTCTCCTGCCTGGCGGTCGGCCATCTGACATAAGGACACATGCGTGTGTGTGAAGATGGGAATTTTGCCAAATGCCTAAGCAATCTTCTCGCTCTTCTCATGAGTCTCCATTTTGATAATCATGCGGAAAGAATGGCACAATAGAAAATTGACTCCGTTCCTCCGATTTCCGATTTATTGTGCTGTCTAATAAAGAACTACCAACGCTGCTATTCACTGGGCATTACAACTTGCATTGCAGGGGCTGTTGCCACTTCAAAATGTGTATCCCCTGCAAGCCAGCCAAGTACGGTTTGCAAATGATGGGCTTGAATGACGCTAAAAACAGATATCTGCATAATGCGTATTTATAGTCGGGAAAACACACTGATGGGTTAGGTTTGTCAGAGGAAGACCAAAAGTCATGGAAACCAACTCAATCTGTTCTTCGTCACTCAGAGCCAATCATGGGGTCCCATAGAAACATCATAGCAGATAATTGGTTCGCATCTATTGAGCTGGTAGAAAAGTTGAAAGGGAAAGGCATGTCGTACGTTGGCACAATTAGAAAAAATAAAAGGGAAATACATAGTGGGTTCAGGCCATCTAAAGGGCGTATATTGGGCTCTTCACTGTACAGTTTTTTCCACTAACAGGACTCTTAGTTTCCCATATTCCAAAGAGAATAAGGGCTATTTGTTTGGTTTGGACTTAGATACATTGGATAAAATGTGTTGTAGCAACTCATCCATCCGAAGGACAAGGAGGTGGCCAACGGCGGGGTTTTTCAGACTATTAGGTATTTCCTTTGTCGACTTCTTTGTGCTTTGGCAGTCTGCAAAACACAAAAAAGATAAGACAAGTTTTGATTTTATATAATCGGTAGCTGTAGAACTAGTAAGGTCCCACGTAAAAACGGGAATGTCCAATCCTAGACTTACAAGACAGGTACGAATAACTATTGGACAGACACCATTGGAATAGGCATACGAAGTTGAAAAACTAGATAAGGGGCCTACATGTAGACAGTGTCCTCCACAAAAAAAGTGAAAAACTTCTTTCTTGTGTTTCAAATTCAAAAACACCATGAGTTCAGAATTCACAAAAAAAATTTGGAAAGACTGAGCCAATATGGAGGTATGAGGGATTTTTCGAAAAAAATCATAATTTTGATCAATTGCAGATTTCATCAAAAAAAGTATCAAATGAAATATTTTCAGTAGAATATTATTGTTACACTTTACTTCTTAAATATTTAAGGGCTTATTTTCAACTCTAGAAAAGTATCAATGATTTATGACTCTAATAATAAATTGCGTATATTCTTTTAATTTTTTTGACCCTGTTTCAAGTAATAATTTACCCTGAAAAAATGGTTAGTGTTGGTAATTTAGAAAATTAAATATGAGTTGGAGGCATAGTGCTGAGAGACATAAAATATAACCCATACAATAAAAATATCATAACAACATTTTATTAATGTTTAATAAATTGCAGTCTCCCAGACCGCACGTCCATGGTAGTGTGACAAGAATTGCATGTCACTGGTTAAGGGTTAAGTATGGTATTGTTGCCTGGGAGAATTCATGCCTCACAATGAGGCTTTTCAGACTGCAGAAATGGGCTATAAAGATTCTGGCTGGGGTGGGGAAATATCAAAGCTGACGGTACCTTTTTAAGGAGCTGAAAGTTCTGACCCTTCCATGTATTTACAGTAGAACCCGGATAAGAAGTTCCCGCATAAGAAGTTTTACCCTCTAAGAAGTTTAATTTTTCAAGTCCCAAAATAAACCTCGTAAAGTGTGTGCTAATTTTTCCTGGGTAAGAAGTTCCCGCTTATTAAGTTTTCCCGGCTAAGAGGTCTCAACCAATAACACCCCGATAAGATTTTGTACAAAACTCTACCCGCATACAAAGTTTTTTTAGGATTTGAATACGAATTTCGACTGAAGTCTGATTTTCTTCGAAATTGTCAACGTTAAGTTTGAACTAAACTTGATTGGCAGCAAGTAGCAACATTTCTTGGTGAGATAATGTGATCTTGCAGAATGTGCGACTCACGTACTATTTTGCATCCCAAAAAATCTAATGATTATTCTGCTTCCATAATCGATTGGCAGCTAATGGCCATAATTTCTCAGTGAGTAAGATCATTTGATCCTCTGTAAAGCACAAATAGCCAACCGCAGTACATCCCAAGATACATCAGTGTTTGTATTATTCCATTAGGCGTACTTCTGCTGGCCAAGGGGCAGTGAAACAAGTCAAAATATTAGAGACTTTGAAGATTAATTCTTGAAGAATAAGTCTTTTTAGAGACAATGCCCTCCAAAAGATGATTAAAGTGACTTGCTCGGAGTCAATAGTGTCCTTCTCTCTCGAATTTTCACAGCCTCTGATCAGAAGCACAACCACTCGTAACGGAAATCTCCAGTTCGCACCAGGCACGATTCGTTCTTCTACTGTCGGCTGATGTCGGGCGCATTCTATTCAGTTCGCACAGACCAGTGGACATAGCGCAGATAACTGTAAATGAATAGCACACAACTTCGCTGGAAACGCCATGATTTTAATTTTGCCCGATTAAAAACTTCGATATGACAACTATATTCGATTTGTTACGTATTTCCATTGTAAACTTGTCGTGTCGAAGCGATTGAGTTTAACTATTACATAACACTTCGCACCTATTTTCAGTTCAATACTTTTTCCTTTTTATTGCAATTGGAGATACTGAGAAAATTCTCGTATAGTCATCAGATTCCTCTCTAAAACCTCACAACTGCTTGGTGCAAAATTGTTGCTATATTTAATGCGTTTAGAAGTGCGCTGCCATCTGCGCTAACAAAAGTGAATGGGACACTAATCTGTGAAGTGCAAGCGCACTCTGTGAGTGGAAAGCTTTCATATAACAACAATCCTGATTATTAGTTGCAATCCAAACTTAATCAAACACGCAATATCTGCTAACAGTGGAATCATTGGACTTAGTACAATTTTGGGCTTGAGGTGAGTTGCGTCATATGCTAAAGAAACCATCACTCTTTAGTGCATGGTTAGGGTTGTTTCCACTATTTTGAGAAGGCTATTTTTAAAAATGAGTTTGGTCAAACAAACGATTTAAACGATAATGTATTAACGTAAAATCTTCTCTTCTGATTGCGGTCAATAGTTGAAGAGAGGCTCAACGCCCACTTGAATGAAAAAGGTCTACGATTGATAACATGAGTCAAAAAACGATAAAAAGAAAAGCCTTGTCTCTGCAAGAAAAATTGAAAGTGATTAGAGAAGTGGAATCCAATCCTACCAGGACCAGAGTAGAACTGGCGAAACAGCTCAACATGCCTATCACGACACTTAATGGCATAATGTCAAAAAAGACTCAACTAAAATCTCGACTAGGCGAGACATCCTGTAAAACTAAGAGGAAACGGTTGGGCAAGTATGAAGAAGCGGAGAAAAAGCTATTAGTATGGTTTAAGCAAACTTCCTCTTTGAATATTTCGGTGAATGGTGCCGTGCTGAAGGAGAAGGCAGGTGAAATTGCAGATAGACTAGGTGTGGATTTTAAACCTTCACATGGGTGGCTGGATAGATTTAAAAATAGAACTGGGTTAGCTTATAAAACTATCTGTGGAGAATCTAGGAGTTTGAATACATTAGAAGTTGAGGAATGGAAAAGAACTGTTTTGCATCCTCTTCTTGAAGAATACAAACCTTGTGATGTTTTCAATGCTGATGAACTTGGCTTATTTTATAATCTTCTCCCTAATAAGACTTAAGCATTCAAAGGTGAAAGTTGCCATGGAGGAAAAATGAGTAAAGAGAGAATGACAGTTCTAGTTGGAGCTAATATGGATGGGACTGAAAAACTTCCATTGCTAGTTATTGGAAAATTCAGGAAGCCCAGAAGTTTTAAAAATGTCAAACATTTACCTTGCAAGTACAAGAAACAATGAAAGTGCTTGGATGACTTGTACCATTTTCGAGGAATATCTTAAGGCTCTTGATTCCAGTATGGGGGTAAAAATAGGAAAATAATATTACTCATTGATAACTGCCCTGCTCACCCGAAAAACACTGAGTATTTGAGCAATGTGAGGGTTGAGTTTCTCCCCGAGAATTCCACAGCAGTTTTGCAGCCCACGGATCAGGGTGTAACCAAAGTTTTGAAAACTTACTTTAGGAAGAGGCTTGTCCTTAGACTGCTTTTACTTGCTATCTCTAGCATGGCTGCCCCCGTGAATAACTTCAAGCTATCTGTGTTACAGGGTATACATAATTTAGCTGCATCTTGGGAACAAATTGGTCCTACAATGATAGCTAATTGTTTCCATAAAGCTGGATTCCATACAAGTCCAGAAGTGTTAATGGGTGAGGGTACATCTTTGCAGAGTAAAAATGTTGTTGACTTAGAGGGGGGAGAAGATTTCGTCCAGAATGAATGGGATAGTTTTTAAGAAATTTTTGATTTCAATGGGAATTTCACGGATTTTATCAAAGTCGATGACAGTGTCATGCCTTGGCCTATGCAGACAATTGAAGAGTTATGTGAGGGGAACCACCTGGAACAAGAGAGTGAAGAAAAGGTTGAAGATGGGAGTGTGGTACCTATTTACTGTGAGGCTATGAATGCTCTGTCTGAGTTTCGGACATTTATCGACAGTGTTTCTGGTGTTCCTGACAGCACCCTTAAAAGTTTGAATGAAGTGGAATCATTTTCTGTAGCTTTAAGGAAAAGGTTTATGAAACAAACCACACTAGATTCTTTCTTTTCCTCCCATCCTTGAGACAAACTATTTGTTAAAATGAGATGAATTTGTATTTACTTTCTATTATTTAACATATCAGGAAATATCCGATCAATTTTTACCAGCTTTCCCCCTTATTAAGTTTTCCCGCTTAAGAAGTTTTCAACCCTCGGACCCTTGAAAAACTTCTTAACAGGGTTCTACTGTATATCTTTTACTCAATTTTGTATGTTCTTTTTTTATGTTATTTTGTAATTCTTAAATTTAAAGGTTAATATGGAGACACATAATCATGACACCAGACGGAAACAAGACTTCCGATTGATTATACATAACTAAAAATTGTACTCTAAAAGTCCTGTCTATGTTGGATTAATATTCTTTAACTCTTTTGCTACGAACGTCGGATATATACGACAGTGGGTTTCCTGACCGGGGAGACTAACGCCGGATGTATCTGATGGAGATTTTCCGATGCAAACGAATGAACGTCGTATATATCCATCGCTATGCTTTCCCCCTTTTTTGGCAGGTACTTCACTTCTTCATTTTGGGATCCAACGCAGCGGGAATCTGGGTGTCAATTACGGTTCTCTAACGAAAGGAGATAACGTACGATATCTCCTCGTACCGAAGATTTTAACGAAAAGTAGCTATGGAGCACTTATGTTTCTATCAACTTACCGAACGGTATCTCAATACACGTATCTCGTATTGACCGTAAGTGCTCACGACGACTTTGAAAACGCTTTCCGGAAATTAGTAAAACGGCGCAGAATGGAATTATGATAATAAAACTGAGTAAATACCTATTTCGAGAAATGAACAATTATTCACGATTCTTGCATAAGTGAAGGTGATGGCCTAATGGAAATCTCCGCGAGGGATTGTTCGTGTGAAATTTGGGTGATCTATCCGTTTTATCCTGCAAGTTATGCATTCAATTTAGTGCTATTACTTCTAGGATTGAGTTCACTATGTTTTTAATTCAACATTCGTCTGTTCATTATTGACATAGATTTGTGCCCAGTCACGAAAAGGTAAACACGGACAGAAACAGACTTTGGTGGCGTTTATAATACATTGCTTGATGTTTGATACGAATGCAATGATTTTTATGTCATTAAAAGTTTACATTTATGTACTAATCTGTTCCGGTGACATATTGTGACTCATTAACTCGACAGGTAGTTATTGAGTGAGTGAAGTGGTATCAAGTTAGTATTTGCGGTCGTCTATCAGTTATCATGGTATTGAAAGTGTTCTTTGAGACGGGCGTAATTATGCTACGATCACGATTCACTGCACCTAAGTGCTTATATTACATGGTAAATCGATTTGATGAAAAAATGTGTTGGTAAGTAAAACATTTACCGGAGTATTGCATACGAACTATCCTTCATCTACTGATGCATATTGTTTATAATATGAAAGTGTATTTTGGTGTATAAGTACTAATCATATAGAAAAAGATTATTTGTATTAGGTCTCATAGGGAATCTACATTATGTCAAGACTATCGTCTAATCAATCCTTTGTCATTTTGGCGTTCATAATTTATTACTGGATTTGCTGGAGTTCTCTCCTCGTCTGCAGTAATTATGGCAAAAAACTTATATGAGTTATATGTGTCTTGAGTTTTTAATCTACTCCTATCTTGTATCCAATGATACATTTAGTCTCTTTCATATTCCATTCCAAATCTGCTGAAGAAATTAGTTTGGCAACATGTTTTATTCTTACTTGATCCCACCTCAGGGTGAAGAACTTGCACCTTTTTACATTGTTCTTGATTATAATCAGAAAATAAATTTTGAACTCCTGTTACATGATTTTTCACTCTGCATTCCTAATAGTATACCTATATTTTTGTAGCTATTATTAATTGAATTTAAAAAACCTTATCCAACCATCAATGTACATATCTCTATAATTTGCTGAAGATGTAAGAGTTAGAACATAAATCCTTTATGTATGACCATGATTTACATTTAAATTGGTTTATATATTAGGCAATGAATTCTCAAGGATGTGTATGGCTTTAAAAGGAAATGTTTTTCAATATCTTATGATCAATCACACCCCAACAAATGGTTCAAAATTAATTAACATTACCAAGCAAGTGAGAGACGAGGTGGTTTGTTTTGGTGGAAAGTTTGTTAGAAACATAGTTAAATAAATACAATATTCATACCTCATGACAGCTGTAAAATCCACCATAACACTTGATGACTATCTTAAATAAATGTTCCCATGTTATGCAGTTGATATTATTCTAATGATATCCAGAAGCCACAAGTGCATTTTTAACTACTGCACCCTCTATGATATAATACATTTAATACTGTACTCGATGCTTAAAATTCCATGGTATATTTTTACTGTATAGCTCATTCAATGTTAAAATACCCGAGACTATGTTACTAAACCACTCTGTCATTACTATTTAATAATATCTGTCTGCAGCTGCTGAATAAGGTCATTCCCATCAAAACATATTACTTGCAATTTTATGAAGCTGTATCTCCATTGCAATGGGAACTCTTTTTTCCATTAAGTAATTTGGATTTTCTAATATGAGAAACACAGAGGGATTTGCAATTTTGGCTGCTGAGGTAGCACTTTAACCTCTATAGAAAAAATTAATTTAGGTAAGAGACATACCTACATAAAGAGCAAGGAAAACCATTTACAGAATGTCGAGTCAGAAGGTTGGGCATTAGTATACCTAGCCTATCATTTCTATAGCCTGTAATATTGTAGCCATTTATAACAAATATATGAATCTTCATATAAATTTTCATACAGATGACCTATTATGACTTGAAGTTTCTGGCTATAAATGCTTGATAACCTGGCTCATTTTATGATTATTTTTACCGTGATATTCCCCTAATTGTGGTGAAATGAATAGGATTTGGGATGCTGGAGATCATAATTCATGGTTGCTGGGTCGATACTTCATGTCAATGGAGAACATGAGGAATAATTAATTTGCCAGCTAATGCAATTCATTGCACGTAGGTTACTTAGCATTTCCCTTGGGTCCATGTTAGTGCAGGAATTGGGAATCCTGAAGAACGATACACAATAACCTACAGTCAACCCAAGAGCTGTGTTGAGAGGGCATTCATTGTTCTGAAAAATACATTTAGGTGCCTATCTATCGTAGAACCTTTAACAGCATACTTACAATACATCTGCCATTGTTCCACCTTTTGTAGCATAATACACAATATTAGTCTGCCCTGCCAGATGGCTGATGCTGAGCATGGGGAAGGAGAAATAACTCATAGGTTAGATGAGCTTCTGGAAATGGGGAGTGGGTGACCACCATATGGTGGCTATGGTGATCATAAATACCCAAATTTGGAATTTTGGGGACTAAAAATAAGAACAAAGTTAAAACTTTTTGAAATTTATTTTATAATCCTTGTTTAGGATAGTCAGGCATTCATTGAAAAAGCGTCTTCTTCACTTGCCAACCAAGATATTGTTGTGGCCAGCTTGCACCATCCTGCTGCTGTAACTTCCTGCTCAAATAAAAAATAAAAACAATTCATGAGGGATAGAAAAAAATTATTTACAAATTACTAAACATGTTTCTTATTTGCATGACAAATATGAATTCATGGTGAAATTCAATTCATGCCCATTGTAACAAATTGTTGAGAGCCTTGGTTGTAGAGCTTGGAGAGGGTTTAATTGAGGAGGAAGGAAACACGAAGAGGCTGGTTGATGTGAATGAGGTCATAGGTTGTACATTTGTGCAGGTGATTATTTAGTTCAGTTCTTTCATTATAAAGTCTGCTGGGTATAGGTGGATGGGTGGTCAGATGAATCACAATGACTGTCATAATTTTCATGAATGATTATACCCAAGTCACATAGAATATAGGTTAGGAATTTGAACAACAATGAATATTGATGGAACTTCCATATTGTACTCTTTTCATTGATTGCTTTGATTTTTCAATGAATTTTATCAGCTCAAGGACTGCAACATATTATTACTCCCTTCATAAGAAAGCAAAGAAGCATTTAAGTATAATATAATTCTATTATTATGATTTTGCTGATATTAGGTATCTTACAGCTCATTTGAACAGTTGTATAGTAACTAAATGATTTAAAAGTTTTTTTCAATCATAAAAATATGTGGGAGGATTCAGAAATGTTATTGTCTTGAGTGTGCTAATGATTTCTCAAGTACATTGAGGACAGTAAAATATTGGTGGTACATAATACCTTACGAATGAGTTATATGTTAAAGACAAAAGTCTAATATATTCTATATTACCCATTTAGTCTGTTGAACTACAATAATGGTGCTGGTAGACCATGGCTGATTGATTACCTGTGATTTCCTGCACATTTCGTCCTTTTTTACCATAACACATTTTCTTTGTAAGAGCCTGGCTGCATCTTCTAATGCTACATTTGAGGTAGCCAAACCTGCAAATATTAACACGTTGCGTACCGGCTATTTAAATCCCATCTCATCGGGTGGGACCGAGCATTTAAAGGAGTTTTAACCTTAATGACATTGATACATGAAAACTGGTATAGCGAGTTTAATTTTTAACGTATTTTAATAAAATTTGAAGCGTTTTACTCACCAGAGATTCTAGTACTTTGTTTTTGTATGGTATTTGGTGAAACATTGTCCTTTGTGCAGGGGAACCTTGCAGAATCCACAGATATACCGAGTTTCCTTCCTAAGTTTATTTGCTGAACAAACTCGGCACATCCGCGATGGATATTTCTTCTTCCCATACCCCACTATCCTCTCTAGTGTGTGTCTCATCATTCCCCCCGCCAGCCTTGCCGGGTTATCCCGGCGAAGCGCACGCTGAGTCGGCCTTTCTCTCCTGCCATCCGTGTCGTCATCGCTGGAAGACGCACTTTTTCCCTCCTCACATTTAGCCCAAGCCTTGGCTACTTCCAAAACAAATTTTTTGAAAGTTAGACGGGTAGTTGTGTTCAACGTTTTATACACCACAAAAGAATTAAATAGGGCACTGTTGATTAACCACAACACAACTTTTTTCGTCCACTTCATAGTTTTTCTAAGCACTGAAAAGTAAGCCAAGTACATATCTGCTCTATCTACTCCTCCCATGTACTTATTGTATTCCAATATGCATGTTGGTTTTTTTTGTATATCTCCCGTCCACCTGTTTCGTTTTCCTTCGCCCATACTCGAGTTATGAATTGTGGAAATCATCCTCACCTCCCTCTTGTCCTTCCACGCAAGCAGCATAACTTCGCCCCTTCTACAGAACGCATACTCACCTTTCTTCAAACTTTTGATTTCATGCCTAAATTCAGTGGGAAGCCCCCTGTTGGCACGAATGGTTCCACAAACTCGAGTTTTTTTCACTAAAAGATTTTCAGCTATTTGTACGCTGTTGTAATAATTGTCTTGGAACACATGATGCCAGCGGTGTAAATACGGATCTAGAAGAGTCAATATGGTTTCCTCTAATTTTTTTCCCTCAGCTGTGTATATTTCTATGTTGCAAATATAACCAGTTTCACTCTCACACACCATTCGCACCAATAATCCGTACTTCACCAATTTCCCTGGATTATATGTTCTAAATCTCAACCTTCCCCTCCAAGGTATTACTCCTTCATCGAGAGATAGATCACGTTTAGGCATGTACACTGTTTTAAATTTTTGTAAGAAATATGCTAGAATTGGCCTGATTTTATGTAATCTATCGGAAGATTCAGAATTTGATTCGTTATCGCTGAAATGCCAGGAATTCCAAATTTGTTCAAATCTGTTCCTGCTGAGCAAATTACTAAAAATGGGTGTCTTGATAAATTCATCTGTGCTCCAATATTCCTTGATAGAATCTTTCCTGACTTTTCCCATCAAAATTATAATTGCTAAGAAAACTTTCATCTCTCCCACTGTTACATTTTTCCATTTTCCAGTTTTCTGTGAACACTTGTATCTGCCTTCGTTCTGCATGTGATACAAATTGGTCTCATTGCACATCATTTCAAGAAGATCATCCCCAAAAAACAATTTTGCTACGTCTAGAACACATTCACAATTACCAGGTGCATTGGTGATTCCTGCCACTCCCTGAAAATCTTCCAAACTTCTTGGAAGATCAATTTTACTCCATGTCACAGAGCTGTCCTTCACTAAGCTACCATCGCTGTCACTTACTTCAGAATCACTATCATCAGTGTAAACTAACTGTGCAGCTTTTCTTTTAGGTTGTCTTCCATCAATAGCAAATCCAATTTCACTATCTGAGCTCTCACAATCATCTGGCACGTCCGATAATTCATCAACACAAAGTTCTTCATATATATCCTTATCTGTCATTCCACTAGATGCACCACCACTAGTTGACGCCATTATTATCGATGGGGCTTATTATTACTGGAGTAATTTTTCAGTAGACACAATATGCAGGAATTATTGCTGGAAATTATTGAAAGCTACATAGACTACGTGTGTATGTGCTTATTTTTAGGGTAACTTCACAGAACATTTCACCTAAGGAAATGATTCTCGGTCAACTACGTGACTTCAGAACTCTAAGGAAGAGAGCAAAGAACTAAAGAACGTCCCAGAGGAGACTAACATGCATTCTAAGCAGGGAAAAAATAAAAGACTAACAAAGATAAGCACTGTCGCCATCTGGTCCCTATCTCTCAAGGACCGAAAGATGGGATGAAGGCTCAAAGGGCCCTCAGATTCCATGGCGCCTCGGGAACTTGTGTTTACGTTGAGCAATGTAGCAAAGCAACTTCTGATAATCCAAATCAAGGCGCGTGTGAAGGCCAGACGTAAATACGCATCGAGAGATGACCTATTCATTAATCACTTTACGCCACTATACATTAGGCGATCAGAGAATTACCGACATAAGGATTTTGTATTTACACTGATTGAAAAAAAACCATTCGATTATAGCTCTTCCTAATTAGTTATAAATTATAATTCTTGATTTCAGAACAATGGAGAATTTATAGAGTTGCTTTATTGGAAAATGGAATATTTAATCAAGTTTTATTCACACAGTATGGCTCAGTGAAATTTCATTCATACGCGTTATAAATCTCTAAAAGTGAATTACGATCATTTAAAAAATTTCATGAAATTCAAGATTTAATTGGCATAAGACTAGTATAAATCATTGACAGCACTTTCTTATATACACCAGAAGCAATTGGGAGCATAAGTAACTAATATTAAAAGAAGCGGGATAACTTTTGTTACCACATGTGAAAACATGGAAATCTCCGTGACCGGTCCTCAGCGTTCGGCGCCCAAAACACGGAGATCTCCGTGACCGGTACGCAACGTGTTAAACAACAGGGTCAGAGATTTTTAATTCTTTGGAAAATGGCTTTCAAAAAGTAACTCTTCAATCTAATGTTTTTTAACTCAACATACATTAAGAATTTTTTTAGTAATTGAAAATGTCTTATGTTTACATAATGATTAATATACCCACAAATAAATTATTAAAATTGACATGGAAGCTCATTTATTGCGTAAGAATCTTCAGAAGTTAATGCATGCTTCCTGGATAAATTATTATAAATCACAGACATGTGGATTATTATTAGTTTATCATGCAGTAGCATTACACTCACTTATCAACACTCACCTTTTTATAATCAAACCCTTGTTTTTCTGGAATGCAAAGCATTCGATTGATCTGCCAACTGCTATCATAGCTCAGCATTGCACTTTTTGAGCAAAATTTGGAAAACGGGCTGATGCAAAATCGGTATGATCCAACACACAATCAGTTTGAAAGATAAGCTGTCCCGATGAGTGCCGACGACGTATTTTGTTTATCCAGCTACGAGAAATATAAACCAAATACTATGAGAACAACCGGAGATAATTGGGCGAAAAGAGTTTTTTTTAACAGGAATAATATCCAATAAAACTAATGATAAATGTTGCGCTATAAATCTTCACTTTTTTTATCAATCATAATCTATTCTAATAGTTAAGATATTACGATAGCTTAATGTTAAATTAATGTAGAATTTTCATAAGGAATTAATATTTGCATATACTTATGCGTACAATTACCGTTAAAGTTAAAGGATTGGGATGGCCTTACCTTTCGATTGCCTTCCTTTTCGCTGGTTATTTCTTCCGCCGATTCCTTTTCGAGTGTCAATTGTCGTAGCCCCGTCGTGTCAATCCTTGGGAACAGTTGTTTGTTTTCGTCTGCTTCTAAGATTACGTCATTAAAAGCTGATATCTTCCCGAAGATTGCCGAAGTGTAACGAACGGTACGTGGCGAAGAACCATAATTCCATGAGGAGGTATCGTACGTTACGCGGAAGCGGTGGTAACGAACGATAGCTCGTAACGAAGAAAGAACCGTAATTGACACCCTGGCCTTTCCCTTGGAATCCGGGAGCAGGCACCTGGACCTTTCATCGTATTAGCACCCTCTTCACGGCTAGGGAGCGCAGTCATATGATTGTTTATTCAGTGATTTTGCTAAATAAATATTTGTTGCTTTCTCAAAAAATATTAAATCAGTATTGAACTACTTGTCTTTTGGTGAGCGTTTACAAATTTTAAACGAAATTCTACCATAAATATTAACTAACATCTTGATTTCTAATCTAACATCTTGTCGGCCCCAGTGGCGACGGGGTAAAGTCCTCGCCTGCTAACCCAAGGGTCGCGGGATTGAGTCCCGCCTGGGTAGTATATTATCTGCCCAGGACATGGGTGTCTGTGTCTTGTCCGTTGCTACTGTTGTTCACCCGACGTAAAATGGCCTATGGTGCTGTATTCGGGACAGTGAAAATAAATAAAAAATAAAAATAAAATAAATTTCAAAATAAATATCATACCAACGTTTGATAATGCATAACCGGAATATTTTTTACATCATTTCTTCAAGTATACATACTTTGAACTTCGCTCAAATATTCATTTTATTTATTTTGTACGAAGTTTATTTTCCAGTGTTGTTAGCATAAAATAATAAATGTTGATAAGAGGGTCTTTTGACCAATGCTCGCGTATTGCAAGTTTTTTGGAGCACGGCATTAGCAATGAAATCGCCAGAAAACGGTACATTTCTTCCAGAGTTATGTCTTTCTAACTCATTAGCTGTGATGTCTCACGATTTAAAGAATGGTCAAGTGTATATTTCCAAAAGTTATTTGTTTCTTGACAAATCTATTGGGTTAAATATTCATAAAAAAAGTTTCAAAAAACATTCGAATTGGCGAGCTTATGGAAACATCCGCCTTACAACCAGAAGAGGAAGAATCAAAATGATGTAGTTTCGGCAACAAATCTTGAGACAGCCAAACAGTACCTTTCGCACTTATCTTCCTTTTCTTGGGGGTATATTCCTCCTCTTCGGAAGATTAATCCTTGGACGTAGCCTCGGCAAAGCGCAGCTCCCGTGATATTCTTGACGTCGAGGGCAGCGATTTGGATGCTAATTCACTAGCAACCTCTGAAATAGCAGTCCCTGTTGTCACAACATCATCATCGGAATCAAGACACAGGTCTCAATCATCACTATCACTTCGAGTCAATAATTCCAATATATGTTCATCAGTACTGAATGATCTCTTCACCATATTGTAGCCGTGGAAAACTGTGAATTCAGGGTCCAAATCAGAGGAGTCCGAATCTCTCATGGTGGAGAAGGAGATGTACTCAAGCTCAGAACAAAAACTTCAACTACAGAAGCCACTAAAGACTGAGACAGAACTGAAGAGAAACTTTTTTTTTTCGAAAAGCATTTTGGAGATACGAATGAGAATGAGAATAAGTTATTCTGAAAAAACGTAAATATACCGATGGATGCAATTCCAGAGAAGCTCCACAGGAGTATTATATACCTGTGGTGGAGCAAACTTTCCAAACGATACCATGGAGGTCATAGCTGTGGTAGATAATGTGCTTCTCTGAGAAAGAAATTTTAATCTCGGCTAATGCATTTCAAGGAAATATATAATTAATGTGGTTTGTCGAGGGCATACTTGGAATCAAAAAAGGGTATTTCAGGAGCACACATGTTTGCATTGGAATGTGTTTATGCATTAAATCCGTCAATTTTGATGGTAGAGTTTTGTTTAAAATTTGTAAATGCACTGTAAAAAACGAGGAATTCATTTCAAAGTCAACAATTTGAGAGCAAGCAACAAATAAAAATGTAGTGAAACCAATAAATAAACAAGTAGTTCACCGCGAACCCATGCCGCTGGGAAGGTTATAAACCTGAGAAGGGTTGAGCTTAACTGTCCCCGGAGTCCGAGATAATGGCAAGGTCCCCGCTGGGAGGGGTCGAAAAAGGTTGGAGCTGAGTAGAGTGTGTACCTGCGAGAACTCTCTCAACAGATGGTGTAAAAAAATGGTCCGTACAGAGAAGACGAAAGTCTCTCTTGGTGCTCAGTTCAATAGACATGCATAAGAGAGAATTCCGCAGTCTCAAAAGGTTTAACGCACTTCCTCCTGAAATTAAACATCGCTCACACCTGAGGTACGAGTTCTCTAGTTAAGAAATGACATAGAAAAATGAAGCTTCCCAGGCGGATTCCAAACTACGCGCAAATTTTGCAAAGACGCTTGATTGCCTAATCTCCTACTCATTGAAAAAAAACGAAAAGTTATTTGTTAAGATGTAGATTTCCACACGGTATGGATGGAGGTTGATTCTTCTGCTTTTCGGGATTTCTGCCGTGAAAAGATGGAACGACGTTGCATAAATCCCTAAAATCGGCAACATCCGTCACGTTATGTGTGTTCAACTTTATGCACCCTGTTGGCATTAATAAAAATTTAAATTAACTTTCATAAATTATAACTTCACAAATCATGCGAGTATGTCGTGACAGTATGTCATAATGTGAGGAAACAAAAAATTAGCATCATCGCGATTCTCTTGAAAGATACTTGTTCATACGAAATTTGATGTTACGAAGTACCGATTTTTCCAGTCCTGTCGACTTTGTAATTTCAAGTTTTTACAGTAACAGTTAAAACAAAAATAAAATATGGGAAAAATTGCTTCAAGCTATCATTTACCCCCCTCCCTCAATATCTAAATTATCCACAGCTAAAATCTGATAAATAACTGTATGACTCGGGCACTTGTGAGAGATAAATGCACTAAAAATCGCACATTTTACACAATTGATAGATTATATTCGGCAACACTGACTTGTTAGGTATCTACATCGGCAAATAGCGAGCTGTTCTGACATGATTTCCCCCAAGGTTTGTAAAAACAAACTCAGTTTCTCTGTGAAGACTGGACCAAAGATTTGTAATGTTGAAAATTTAATGTTGTTGAAACTTTGTATTTTCAAATAGAGCCATGTAATTAGCATAGGCTTTTTGTAGGGACCAACAGGTTTGCTTCGTAAAATCGAAACTTCATATTTCCACGCTTCGTATTATTGAGTTTCTACTGTAATTAAAACCAAGCCAATCAGGCTCCTATTTGATATACCCTGAGGATAATATTTGAGTTGAGCTTAAGTATATTGGTGAGCAAAATGTAGACTTCGGCCAGGTGAAATATCAGGACCTTCTACCACTACTGATACATCAAAAAAATCACTGGGTCTCACCATGTTGCACTTGATAGGCTGTCCCTCGTCATCCACTTTTGGGGGTTTTAGATGTCTCCATTCACCACCCATATCAAATGTGATGACAGTCATCAGGTTCTCAGGCCTTATACCAGAGGCAGTGACTGTTGCAATTTGGGAAGCTATGTATATTCCTCTTAGACCTTCAACCTTGTGGAAGTCAGCAAATGATACATCTGTTACATCACTGGAAAGCAAAGTAATAACATGCATCAGAATACTGACACTTAGTAGTTTAAAGAATAAATTATCAACAACTTCATTACTTCAATTTTACTGAAGAAGAACTGAGGTTAACTTCCATTCACTTCTTATGCCTAAAGCTGGAGGTAACAAATTCCAACAAATGACAAATCAAAGTTGATTCTACAGTATTAATCTACACTTGGTGTGATTATTTTCCTCCAATTTCTACCTTTGAAGATCACAGATGGTCTACCTGACAGTGCTACATAGTAACATCATAAATTAGTGTTATAATTGTTAAATTCCACATGCGTTTCAACAAGTCTACTTAATTATGCTAGATGGCAAATTAATAAGGCATTCATACTAAATTATATGGAGATTATAATAATGCATTTGCATCATTTATCGAACATTCAAAAAGGTAGATGATGGCGACATATTACAAAAAGACCAGAAAAATTTGGAGAATTGGGTAATTGAAAATGAAATGATCATAAATGTAGGTAAACCAAACCTGATTAGATTTAGGAAAGGTAGAAGTGTTATATTAAACGATTACCGCATCATGGGCAAAGTTTTGATGGAAACAAATCGCTGTTAATATCTAGGAGTTGTCTTAAGTAGGGACTTGCAATGGACACCGCACATTGAAAGCACGACAACTAAAGCCATAAAAGTATTCCTTTTTTTTATGAGAACCCTGGGAAAAAGCTGCACCAGCACTAAAGATTTTGCCTATAAAACATTTGTAAGGCCTTTTTTAGAATTCAGTTTGGGATCCTAATTTGGGGCAGGACATAAAACAACTGTCAAAAGTTCAGCGTCTAGCCGCAAGATTTGTGACTGGAAATTTTAAAAGGAGGGCCAGCATAATGGAGATGATGAACGCACTGGGATGGGAATCACTCGAATCAAGGAGGAGGAAAGCATGGCTAAAGGTCATTTTCAAAGCATATATTGGTGATCCTGCGTGGAGGGACATCACAAATAGATTTTTAAAACCGCATAATTTTGCAAGGCTAAGACCATATAAATAAGATAGAGCCTCCGAGACATATCAAATACAATAAAATATTCTTTCCTGCATCAGGGGATAGGGGATTGGAACGGTCTACCAGAGGTAGTTCTTGACCCCTTCCTGCAAAACTTAAAGACGCTCATGAGAAGGTTGAATAAAATTAAGTTTAAGAGTTTTTTTCCTCTATGTTACTTTCATTTCTATGTATTTGGCATGTATTTGTGTTTTTCTATTGTAATTTTATGTATTAACTTGGGTAAAACAAATTTATGTTACCACCCAACCAAATGGTCGACTTGTAACGTTATTTTATTGATAATAATATAGCATCTTAGTCACATTGCTTACAAACCAATCAGGCCGTTCCCTTCCAGGGTAGGCAAAGTCACAAAGTTTCACTCATAAATACAGATTTGTACACCTAACTCTGCTTCAATAATTTTCTCCATTCTGACCTATCCTGGCAAACCCCTTTTACCTCATTTACCCCCATACACTGCTTCATACACGCCCTCCTGTTTTTAAGACTCCTAATATTCCTCCTCCTAAGAATGTCCTAAACCACATTCAACCACAAGTTTCTCGGCCTACCTCTACCTCTCGCACCATTCATTTCACTCTTATATATAAAAAAATAAAATACTATCTTCTCTTTTATTGTGATTTCACCTAAAAATTGCTTTTTGGAGTTGCATAATACTTAGACTAATAGAGTGCTTACATAAAATTGTTCAGCAAAACATTGAAAAATAATACAATCTCTATCATAACAAGCTTAAAAAAACTCAACTACAAATGTATAAGGCACAGCCAACAATTATCACAGTTGACTGCAAACAATGAATGCTGAGCCCACAGCTAAATTTGAATAAGTTTCTTTAGCCACAACAATCCATTCAACAAGCACCAACAGGTCAACAATCCAAAATCAGTAGTACAAGTATTGTAAATCACCTTTTCTTCAACATTCCCTCAAATTCATCCCTCCATCCATTCATCATTAGAGGGTTCATTGAAGTTCGACCAAATGATTTTCATCACAACACATTATCCTGAACCTTCTCTAATGAATGAATGCCATAGAGCCAAGATATTCTAGAAGAATCACTGCTTAAGCCAAAACATCCATGAGGTTTCCCTCAAAGCCACAATATGGCTCAGAAGTTGAGAGCAAGATGTAGGATGTACACTTCCCCTAGGTCCCTAGAAAATGCACAGTCAGATCAACGAGAGCCAGAGCCGCCAGCCTTTTGGTCACCTCCTCCTCTTCTTTCCTCTTGCCACACCTTTCCCACCCTCCCCTTGTGTCCCTTCTTTCCTCATTGGTCACCCCAACGCATAACGACACGTTGCTTCTGCCTCTCCAATCTCACCCAAGGAGACAGGTGAGGTGGATATGGGTGGATGCAGATTATCTAAGTGATCTTCGAAAAAAAGAAATAAAAGTTCTACTTGTTTGTGCATGGCTGGTGCACCTGCGAGAGATCCTGGCACAAATCCAAGAAAAGTTAAATATTATTTTGGAGTTTTGGTCAATACTTAAGCATCTTAATGCGTAGCATCTGCTCATTAATGGCATATTTTCCGTAATTTAACAGCTACACCAATGCTCCTATTCTGTAGATACAAATACCTAACATCTTACTAAGGACAGAGTGGGGGGTTGGGAAAATCTTGCATTGTCTTACATGGGGGAGAGGGTCGGTCAAAAATTACATAGAGCGTCTTACATGATACTTAAACCGCCCCTTACCACATCAGAGCTAATATCGTCAATAACTCCTTTGTTTTTGATCACTGAAAAGTCCTCTATCCAATTCAAAATTTTTTTATTAACTCCTCATTATTGCAATTTTTACGTTTTTTTTTTAAGGAATCTTATTGAATGCTTTCTTGAAGTCAAGTATTACAGCATTAACTTGCTTTATCCTTTCACCTGATTTTTTGGATGTCATGAAGGAAGAGGGCAAGCTGTGTTTCGCAGGATCTACCCTTCTGGAAGCCATGCTGACTGCCATGTAAGTAGCTTTGATTATCCAAGAATCTCATAACTCTGCTAACACCAATGTTTTAAGGATCTCGCATAAAAGAGATGTTAACGATATAGTCCGGTAAGTCTGTGGGTCATGCCTGCTTCCTTTTGTAAGGATTGGTATGATGTTGGCTATTTTATAGTCCTAGGGCACCATGCCTTCAGATAATGATTTTCTAAATATGAACCCTTGGTCTATAAAATAAACAATTATCTGTATTTTCTTTAATATGTTGTTTGAAAATATAACAAGCACACAATATTCCATTGTCATTTAATGTGTGCAGCACTATTCAAATATGATTTAACTTCTAAGAATAGTGCCACAAGTCCTATCCGGTCAGTCACGTCCATATATTTCATATCGTGTTGGAAAAACTTCGCTATCACTTACATTTTCGGCAAGCCAGCTCTCTATTCCAAAGACTGTATCTGCAGTTTCAAATACATGTTCAACTTCAGCATGTTTGTTCATTATGCTAAGTAAATTTACTATTACTAAATGACATCACATTTAGCTGGATGCAAGTTGGTTTGCTGATTTCTGTGATTGTGTGTGTTATATCTTAGATGTTCTCTAAAACTAAAGAGAAATGAGTTTTTCTTTGAAGTTACGCCATTTGCTAGAGAGCGCGTGTTGGAATTATTTTCGTTATATAAGTTACATTTATTTATTTGTGCTTCCCGAGTCTTCAGTACACGGGTTTACTCAGAGGCTATTATCAGGTCTCTGCTTTTGAACCCCACTGAATGACCTACTCTCTAGCCTAAAAAATACCTAGTGCTCGAAAATCCAACAAGCCACCTATCTTGATGCCCTGGCATAGTAATATATCCCCGAATAGTTTAGTGGAGCCCAGCACGATCTACGAATTCCACCCCAATGCTCACACAGAATTCTTACAGCCTACTGTTCAGGCAGTCAATCCTGCTCCAAGCGTGGTGACTGTGGTCAGTCTGTGGAACAATGATGCAAATGTACAGCCACAAGTCGACACCAGACACCATCAGGACGAGTTCCACCTCCAGGTTTAAATCCCAAAAGGTATTTAAAATCTCTTTGGCACCACATTCAGAGGCATCATAGGCCACCACTTGCAGGCTAGAGCAGTCCATATTTCTCACCGCTATGTGTATCGCAGCAGCGATGTTAAGTACGAATCCTCCTGGTATACACCAGGAGGTGACCCATTGGTCTGCCCCATCTCTCCTTGCCCTCTTCCGCAATGAGGGCACAATCCGCTGGACAGTAGAACTCCCTCCCTGCCTCACTAAACTCGGGAGCAGCATCCCTCAAAATGCGAAGTGCACTCACATCCTCGCTTATAGGCATTACGAGCTGGGAGCATCCACTTATCCAGTTCACCCTATTGTGACAACACACCTGAAGCTGGGAGGACAGAATGAGTCACTGCTTCACCGCATCACACACAAAATAATAATAATACCAAAAACCCTGATAAATATAGACTAGCAATCACTAACCTACAGCTACAATCACGATTAACAATACACTATGGGTTGAAGCTTCTAAGGCACTTCCGAAAGACAATGTCAGTGAACAAACTGATTGAAGGAGCACTGCACTGCCACAACCTCACCCATCAACATCAGGTAGAAGATTGAATATTGTTTCAACTGACAATAACATCACCTTGCATTATTCCATGTTCTTTTGGGATGAGAGAGGAATTAAAAAGAAGCATAGTGTGGTGTATTCAAAGTGATGATAGATATTACAGTTAAATAATGATTTGGACATACATATATGACATACATATACTTGGAATACACTGTGGCAGTAGCACACCCACCGGCTGTGGACCGAGGCAGACATGAAGTGGGGAGTGTTATTCCTCCCAGTCTGTTCAACCCTGCTCGATATACTACAATTTACTAGATTGTTTTGACTCCACGTCAGTTTAACCACATTACAACATTCAAATACAAATATATCACTTTAAATGACCCTGATTTTACACCAATTCACATTTTACAAAGAGAAGAATTCTAATAGACACAAAACAAGTTTCTTTAGTGCAAAGCTTCCAATTTTCCTATATGTCCTTATCTAAAAGATCTTTTCAAGTAATAGCAAATCTCAGTAAGTGGAGCAATGGATAAGATTAGGTTATTTTGCAGCAGGATAAAATAAGTAACAGTTCTGTGGTAGCATGCAGCACCACTAGGCACATCCCAAGCCATTCATAACAGGGGATGATTATGCAATGCTTCTTCAGTCATGGAATTATCACTGGATATATATTTCACTATCATTCTTATTACAAATAACAATGATGTAATGTAGTGTTTATTTCATTTATGTGCACCTCAAAATATCTCTAGTTCAGCCTCGTTTGAGTTAGCCATCACCCAGATGACTTTGTCATTCAAAGAAGGAGGTTCAATAAAGATGGTGATGTGCCATGTCTTGAAGTTGTATAACTGTGGAGTTATTTAGAGAGGATTGCTACAAGTTTGGCGACGAGGTATAGGATGCATCCCAAATTACTTAAATGTTGTGGAGTGGTCGATTAGAGTACTCAAAAGTAGCTTAAATGCTGTTGAAGTATTGAATGAGGAGTTAGCGTAAAACTCACTCACATGGTACCAGTTAAGTGGCTAAGTAAGATGGAGAAAGAAAGAGAACTTCCCAGATTTGATCCTCACGGTGATAAATCCACTAAAGCATAAAGATGGAGTGTGTGGCTGAGGGCATTCCAATTTTACATGGACTCAAGAGGCATAACAGTGGTAGCCAGAAAAAAGGCAGCGTTCTTATATTACGCAGGCCCCGATGTGCAGGATATCTTTGAGACACTGACAGTACCTGCTGCTCAAGTAGGTCAACAAGCAGAAGATGATTATTTAGTTGCTATTAAAATGCTAAATGATAAGTTTTCCGTGCAAGGGAATGTGACTCTTGAGACTATGAAGTTTCAAGAGATGTATCCTTTGCAGGGTGAGACGATGGAAGCGTTTATTGTAAGGCTTCGTCAACAAGCCAAGTTATGTGGTTTTGTGGCAGAAGAAGTAGACAGACACATAAAAGACCAAGTAGTGAGGAAATGCCCTGAAAAGGAACTACGACTTAAATTGCTTGATGAACAGGATGCTCTTAACCTGGAGAGAGCTGAAGAAATTATACTCGTTTGGGAGTGGTCCAGAGAAAAATCAGCAGCAATAGGCACTCCTGAAGGAGCGGTTGCAGACCAAATCAACAGGTTGCACGTAAGCGGTCGGCCGTGGAAGAAATTCACGGAAACCAGAGGACGTGATAGGATACAAGAGACAAGGGACAAGAGTTGTTGGAAGTGTGGGAAAGTAGGTCATTTATCTAGTGACCCTTACTGCACAGCGAAAAATAAAGTATGTAATAAGTGTGGGTTGAAAGGTCATTTTATAAAAGTGTGTCGAAAATCAACTAAGCAAGGTAAGAAATATCGTAGATATTAGAGCAGTGAACAATCAATGTACAGAGAACTTGTGTAGTGGAGTATCATATTCAAAATATGAAAATTTACCGGTAGAGAATAGTGATAAAGACATATGTATTTCCTGTAAGAAATGAGAGCATGGTAAATGCAATGGATTGTTATGTTTCTATTCAAGTGGGGAATGTAAAGATATCTATTTTAATAGATTCAGGGGCAGAGTATAATATCATATGTAAACCTGAATGGGAAAGGCTGAAATCAGAAAATATTGACTGTAATTCTTATCTGGTTGGTATGAAAATATTTTCTTACGGGGATAAGAAACCTCTTAAAATTCTAGGAGCTTTCAAAGCAAAAGTGTAGCTCAGAAATGGTAAAGAATTGTCAAGTGTTAAATTTTTTGTTTTTGATGGAAAAGATGTATCATAGTTGGGTAAGACAACGGCAATGAAATTAGGAGTGTTGAAAATAGGGATGGGAGTATGTAAGGAAGTTTCAGTGAACGGTGTGAAGGATAATATTTGTACAAATTATGATGAACTGTGCAGGGACTATGGTGATATTTTCAAGGGTGTTGGTAAACTTAAAGATTTTCAGTTGAAAATACCAATGAAACCAGATGTACGAGAAGTGGCACAACCACTGAGAAGGTTACCTTATAACTTAAGAGAAGTAGTAGAAAAACTGGTAAATGAATTACTGGAGGACATTATAGAAAAAGCAAATGAGCCTTCCCGTTGGGTATCACCAATTGTAGTCACACCAAGGAAAAATGTTAACGGGAGAAAATGGCGTTTGTGTGTGGATATGAGGGTGGCGAATTTAGCTATCGAGAGGGAAAGGTTTCCTTTGCCAACAATTGAAGATTTGTTAAATGATTTGAATGGGAGTAGCGTGTTTAGTAAACTGGATACGAAATGGGCATACCATCAAATTGAATTGGAGGAAGAGTCTAGCAAAGTAACAACTTTTAGCACACACGTGGGATTGTATAGATTTAAGACTCATGTTTGCGGTAAATTGTGGACCTGAGATGTACCAAAAAGAAATGACTCAAACATTTCAAGATTGTGAAGGTGTTATTTGATACATGGATGACATGATTGTGCATGGTAAAAACAAAAGGGAACATGATAAAAGATTGAGAAAAGTCTTTTGTACTTTTAAGGAAAAAGGGCTAACATTGAATGGATCAAAATGTGAGTTTGGTTTGAAAGAGATTCAATTTTTAAATCATCACATTAGCGGAAATGGTATCAAACCTACAGATCATACGAAGGAAGAATTAAATCATTTAGAAGGATGGAAAATCAAACTGAAGTTAGGAGTTTATTAGGACTTGTGAACCTTTCAGCTAAGTTCATTCCTAACCTAGCTACCATTGCAGAGCCTCTGAGAAGATTAACGTGTAAAAATCAGCCATTCGTGTGGGGTTTAGAACAAGATAAAGCATTTGATCAGTAGAAAAATAGTATGGTAAATCCTCTAGTATTGGGTTTTTTCAGACCAAATGCAAAATGTAGAATTTATTGTGATGCCAGTCCAGTAGGTTTAGGAGCAGTGCTAGTACAATTTCAAAAGAATGAGACAAGAATTGTCAGATATGCTAGTAGGGCATTAACCAAAACAGAACAGAGATATTCACAGACAGAAAAAGAAGCACTGAGCTTACAAGGAGACATCGCGTAATAGTAATTGAGGATGAAGACAAGACAAATGTTATCTTAAAGTGGAGTAAAAATGCCGGAAATTGGTAATGTCTTTCCGCCCCATGTTCCCGGGTTCGTGAGAAAATTACTAATAAACAATTTCATCGCAACCAAATACTTACCATTTTGCGCCTTTCGCCAAAAGGCGAAATGGCTGAGGTGGTTAAGGCGCTAGCGCCTATTATGCCAGGTTGTAGCGGGACGACGCGGGTTCGAGGCTCAAACCTGAAAAAAAAATTTTCGCTCAAATATACTTCGGAAACCACGAAAGATGCCAGATTCTGAACATATACGACAGTAGCTACGGTTTTTTTTTTTTTCGTTTTAAAACTATTTTCTGGAATTTCTACTGTCTAGAGTGTTGTAGACAATTGTGGAGTTTCTATCATTTGCTCGGAAGGAGAGTTGCAGGAGGAAGGAGCATCATTGGCGGATTATTTCCGATTTTGAAATACTTTTTGACACTTTTGGAGACAGGAATGACTCCGATTAGTCATGGGACTTTCTGGAGACAATAATGTTAATGTTTATCTTTAAGCAATCTGATTGCTTTTAATTTCCTAGAAATTGCGCTCCAAGGCAGATGTTTTTGACTCAACTTTTCCTTCAATTGCGAAGATTTTCCAGCCAGAAAAGAGATTAAAACAGGTGCCAAGAGTATGGACAAGAGGCTTGAGAGGAGGTAATATGGGACAACATATTTAATGAAGTGACTGGGGGGGAGGGGGGGTTAAGAGGGGAGAGTAGAAAGAAATTCCATTTCAGTAAAGGAAAATTATTGGGTAATAAAAAACAATAATCCCTTCCCAAAACCATGTTTATTACAACTGCAGGGATTATTTATTTCAGTCATGGCGTTGAATAGCATGTTTTGGATGATATTCATCATAAAAGCATTTGAAGCAAAGAATTTCCTTACAATGAGAGCATTTAATGAAGCTTTCACCGGAAAATTTGCATCTGCATTACACAGATCTTGGGGAAAAACACATTTCTCTTACATTTCTAAATACCTTCCTCTCCTCCAATAATTTTGATGCAAACCATGCATAACTTACCATTTCATTGAACAATGGTGAAGATAGCTGATGGTGGATCAATGAATGGATTTTAATGGCATCTTCTCGAGATTTAATTTCCATTTTTTCCTTCAATAGGACACTGCTATTTTGTAGCCTTGCAATAAATTGTTTTACTTGTCTATAAAAATAAACATCGCAAGGCTGGCATAACGGGGTGCACTTGGGAGGTATCACTTTTAATGTACATGTAGGTTCGTCACTGACATCAGTAAATAGTTCATCGTACATGCCAGCATTTTTTTGTCCTCCCCAGGAATCGACCATCATTTAAAAAATATTTCCACAAACTTAAGGCTTTATTACCTTTTCTAAAAACTTTTTATATAATGCACTTGTCAGTTTTCCTGATTTTGAGCACACTACATTAACATTTCTGTATTCATTCTCCATGGACATCACAATCTCCCTCACACGCAGACGAAATTCTCCCCCTGCTTCCTGCATGCACAAGAACACCTTTGGGAGCAGTTTTCCCATTGAAAGTGATACCTCCCAAATCTACTCCGTTATGCCAGCCTTGCGATGTTTATTTTTATAGACAAGTAAAACAATTTATTGCAAGGCTACAAAATAGCAGTGTCCTATTGAAGGAAAAAATGGAAATTAAATCTCGAGAAGATGCCATTAAAATCCATTCTTTGATCTACCATCAGCTATCTTCACCATTGTTCAATGAAATGATAAGTTATGCATGGTTTGCATCAAAATTATTGGAGGAGAGGAAGGTATTTAGAAATGTAAGAGAAATGTGTTTTCCCCAAGATCTGCGTACACGCAGATGCAAATGTTTTCTAGGAAATTCAAAGCAATCAGATCGCTTCAAGATAAACATTAAGATTATTGTCTTCCATTATTGGCCTACAGAAAGTCCCACGACTGATCGGAGTCATTTCTGTCTCCAAAAGTATCAAAAAGTATTTCAAAATCGGAAATAATCCGCCAATGACGCTCCTTTCTCCTGCAACTCTCCTTTAGAGCAAATGAAGAAACTCCACAATTGTCTACAACACTCTGGGCAGTAGAAATTCCAGAAATAGTTTTAAAACAAAAAAAAACCGTAGCTACTGTCGTATACGTTCGGAATCTGGCAACTTTCTTGGTTTCCAAAGTTCATTCGAGAAAAAAAATTTTTTCAGGTTTGAGCCTCGAACCCGCGTCGTCCCGCTACAACCCGGCATAATAGGCGCTAGCGCCTTAACCACCTCAGCCATAATACGTCACGTATTATATAAGCTCATACTTGTTTATGTTGTATTAGTCTTGCCTGAGGATGACTGTTGTTCAGTTGAAAGACGTGTAGCAAGAGGTGAAATAAAAACTAGTAGACAGTACAAAATCGTTTGAGCTTTTACTTTACACATAACATCATGTTTAAAGCTTTGTGCAGGGAGGCTGTAGAGGTGTGCAAAGAAGGTGCTACGGAGTGGATTTGACAGGTTACCTGTGCTGCTAGAAAATTTCGAACCCAGGGACATCTACAATGCAGATGAAACAGGATTGTTTTTTAGAGCCTTACCTAACAAAACCCTGGACCTAAAATCAGAAAAATGCTCAGGAGGGAAGGCATCTAAGGAGAGGCTGAAGGTCTACTTGGCACAAACAAGGAAGGTGATTTTCTGAGACCGCTGGTGATAGGAAAAGCTGCAAATCCAAGGTGCTCCAAAGGAGTGAGTAAAGATGAACTACCCATTACGTGGAAATCAAATAAGAAGGCTTGGATGACTACGGAGATAATGACAGAGTGGTTGCAAAAACTCGATAAAAAATGGGACAGGAAAAAAGAAAGATTTTGCTATTTCTTGACAATGCTCCTGGCCATCCCGATTTAAAGTTAAAAAATATTTAATTAATTTTTTTCCCTCCAAACACTTTAAGTGTATTACAACCAATGGGCCAAGGCATCATTAAAAATTTCAAAGTCCTCTACAGACAGTTCATTTAAAAAAGCATGCTATCTAAAGTTGACCACGGGTATTCCCACACCCGTGTGGGGAAGCCGATTACTGTTCTCGATGCAATTTTTTGGATTGATCAAGCGATCAAAAACATAAAAAGTTCAATGGTGTGTAATTGTTTTGTTAAAACAGGGTTCTGAAAAATTGAATTATAACCAGAGGTGGAAGACGTTACAGATGGCTTGCAGTTAGACATTTTGTCAAATGATGCTGGCGAAAGTGCTGAGTATGTGTGCATTGATTCTAATTTGTTGACCATGGACCACGAGGTTGACATGGAATAAATTATTAAAAGTAATCTTGATGAAGGAGACGACGAAATCAGTGAAAGTGATGACAGTGAGCCTGAGCCTACAGTGGAAGAGATGCTTGTGGTATCGTATGCCGGTGCGTTGCATCAAATTTAACTGTTAAAAAAAAATTGCATTTCAAAAGGCAACAGCGAGGCATTAAGTAGCCTTATTGATGTACAGTTAAATTTTGAAAAAGAATTTGTTACAAAAAGAAATAAACCAAAATCAATTATTTCTTTACGCCAAAGTGAGCTATGTATTTGTATGTATACATATTAAAATGTGTAAATGCTTCGAGAATTTTAAATATACGTGAGTAAATGCATTACGTTATTTTATTATTACCAATTTATTTTAAATTATTCATAAGTGATTTTTGAAATAAAAGGATTTCTTTCAGTTGCCTTAAATTCCCACAGTATAATATTAGCGTGGTAAAATAAAGCGTAAAAATGATTTTTTCTTTGGGTCACCTCCAACTTAAGGACATCTCTCACTAACGGACACATTTTCTAGGACCGTTACTGTCCATGAGAGGTTTCACTGTAAATGTATATGGTAAGGAATTGGAACTAGTAACAGATCACAAGCCTCTAGAAGTAATTTTTAGACCTCATAAAAAACTTTGTGCACGAATTAAACGTTGGGTATTGAGATTGATGAGCTATGCATACAAGGTAGTGTATAATCAAGGTAAAAATAATATAGCAGACACACTTTCCAGGTTGCCAGATTTAACTAAGAAATATAAGCAATATGAACTAGAAGCTAAGGAAGAGGAGATGCAAGTATTAAGCATTTTGGAAGCAACAGTGCCAGTAGCAATGAGGCTTGAGGATATATTCAAAACAACAAAGAAAGACAAAATGTCATGTGATCTAATAACTAGTTTGAAAACAAATCGTTGGTCAAAAGAGCAAAGATGTTTTGAATGAATTCAGGATGAGTTGTGTGAAGTAAATGGGATAGTATTAAGGGGCACCAGAATAGTTTGTCCTAGTGAACTGCAAACTAAGTGAAATTCAAACATGGCGAGTGAATTTTTTTGAAGAAATTGCCATGAGAAAAATTTGGCCTGGACCGGGAATCGAACCACGGACCTTCGGTTTGCCCGTTTTGCCCGCAAAAAAAAAATTGCCATGGGAATTAGGAAGCCTGGATAGCATAGTGGTCTGCGCATTGGTCCGGCAAACCAAAGGTCCGTGGTGCAATTCCCGGTCCAGGCCGAATTTTTCTCATGGCAATTTCTTCAAACTAAGAGTTTAGAAATAGTCCATGAAGGACATTTAGGGATGACTGCCATGAAAAGATTATTGCGTAGCAAAGTGTGGTGGAACGGAACGGACAGAGATGTTGAGAAATGGGTGGAAAATTGCCATGGTTGTCAACTAGTAGTTATTCCTAATCCGCCGGAACCAATGGCAAGGACAAAATTACCGTATAGTCCTTGGGAATATATATCTATAAATCATCTAGGACCACTTCCCACAGGAGATTATCTATCAGTAATAGTAGATTACTATAGCCGATTCTTTGAAGTTGTGATCACGAAATCGTTGTCAGCAAAAATTTTGATAGACAAGTTGCAGAAGTATTTGCTAGGTATGGTCTACCAAAATGTGTAATGACAGATAATGGAGGTACAATTGTTGACCAGAATTTTAAAGTTTTTCTAGAGCAAAATAGGGTGATACATTACCACTCCACGCCTTTGTGGCTGCAGGCTAATGGTCAAGTTGAAAGAGAAAATAGGACCATCATGAAACGGCTTAGATGTGCGCACAATACTAAAAATAATTGGAAGGAGGAATTAAGAAAATTTCTGTTACCTTATTAGATCAATCATTGACGGGTTTACTTTGCGGAAGTTCATATTACTTAATCAAATATAACACTTTGTATTTTCCACACTTTTTATTGCACCTCGACTAGTTCCTGAGTGGAAAAGTGAGTTTCCTCTTGAAAATGACATGTAAGCATTAAAACCGGTCGAGGTACAATAAAATGTGTGGAAAATACAAAGTGTTATTCAGTTCTGTTAGTTTATCGGACAACACCACACTCCACAACTGGGATTCAACCAGGAGAATTAATGATGGGAAGGAAGATTAAGGGTAAACTTCCTGATGCATCAAATACTAATTCATATCATCTAGATGAAGAATTGAGAGATAGAGATACATTTCTGAAAGACAAAGGAAAAGAGTATGCAGATGGAGTTCGTAGAGCTAAAATTTGTGACTTGCAAATTGGAAATCAAGTATTAATGCGTCAGCATAGGGAAAACAAATTGTCAACTCCTTTTAATCCTATTCCAATGGAAATAGTTGGTAAAACAGGGAACTCTGTGATGTTGCAATCACCTAGTGGAAAAATATTTTCTAGGAATTCGACTCATGCAAAAGAGTACAGACAAAATGAAACAAATTCTGTTCTGACTGATGTATGTGAAAATGAAAAAAGGTATTTAAATACAGGACAATCAACTGTAACTAGTTTGCAAACAGATAGTTCAAAGAAGTCTATTGGGAATGAAGTCGTTACAACTTCAGGATCACAGGTTAATCATAGACCCAAGAGATGTGTACGTAAGCCCTTGTGGCATGAAGAGTATATTATGGAAAAGCAAAATGTTGTATGATTTGAGTTGGTATGTGTTGTCAAATATTAAACATAAGTGGTTTATTTTTATGCTATTTAAAATAAAAAGGAGAAGCAAATGTAGTGTTCTGTGTTTCTATGTTGGCAACACTGTAATATTCTATGTGAGTCACGAAGTGTAAAGGAGGTTCAATACAGATGGTGATGTGTCATGTCTTGAAGTTGTATAACTGTGGAGTTATTTAGAGAGGATCGCTACAGGGTGCAAAACATTTACACAATTATAGTATAATTCCCTAGGGATGGCACATTCATTGGATTCACAGAGTTCAATGAACTTCTATGATATATACACTTTCGCTCAGTAATTTTGTTTAATTTATTTTAAATGAAAAACTTACTTCAACCATGAGTCTTTCCAGGTGCTATTAGGGAAGAAACAGAATATCTTTGGAAGTGATAAGGTGAACAGCAAACCATGTTCCGTGACTCTATCAGACACATACAAATTGACTTGCCAGTCACTATCATGGTCAACAGCCACAAAAATTTGCCCATCTGACACTTCAGCTACATGATAATTCAAGTTATTCATTTCAGGATGAAATATAGCCTTCACAAAAGGCTTCCTCTTGAGGGATATGTACAGATCCAGGTTTTTCTGAAACATAAAATTTCTTTTAAATAAATGGCTTTGCCATTGGTCAGTAGCAAAGAGAAACCCAAGTTAGGAAAAATCACAAGTTTGATCCACACTAAACAACATACTTCCACTAACCTCCCCAGCCTTTTTAGTTGCAAACATGAAGTCCTCACGTACTTCAAAGTCCTCAACGTCCTTAAGAACAACGGTTGTAAACTCATCTTGAAAAAAAGAAGGCGAAGAAAGGACAGTCGACGAACCAGTGGGCTCTTCTCTCTCCACATATAAAAGCTGTTTCTCACCAGGAAGATTTGACCAAAAATACGCTTTCACATATTCTTGAACCAAGGTCCACGTGCGTCCAAAATCCTTCGTAACCCAAAGCTGTAACACAATAAGCACGACCAAAATGTTGCGAAGGAATAGAAACTCTCGCGGTACTTAATGTATACTACAAATTTGTACAACGCTACCTTTTTCTCAGGATCAATCTTATCATAGGCCAGAAAAGTGAGTGGTTCCTCTTCATTGAAAGATATATCAGTAGGATGAAATTTCAGCTTTACCATTTCAAAGTACTTTCCATGATCGGTGGTCGAATAAATAACTTTGTTCGTACTATCTATAAACACACACTGTAAATAACCATTGTAATTGTGTTAATTTCGCACACGAGCATCACCCAATATTTTAAAAGACACACACGCACAAACGTGTAATGTACTTACATGTGTGTTATACTTAGGGTGGTTGTAAAACTTATCCAAAGTTGCGTAGTCTCCAGTCCCATCTTGCAGGGAGAAAAAATGAGTTTTATTTTCAAACGAATTACCGTAGTCGTATGAAATATAAACCGACGACGGTCTGCCACGTGAAGGGGTAGGATCTCTGGCAAGACAAATAATAACATCAGAACCTTCACCAGCCCAATGGACCATCAGCTGCTGGTGACTGTCGTTCAGCACGTTGAGCTAAAATCGGAACGTAAATTAACCATTATACATGAACGAATACTGACATGTAAAATTATATCACACATGAACTCGATTAGGCACTCTAGATGAATTACAGCTTTGACGTTTTAAATCAGCTGATAACTGTGATCGGTACGACGCAGTTAATGAGATAAAATCCGAGAACGTAAAAATTCCAACACACAATAAGATTATGTCATACATAATAAACCTAAAGGAATCTATTATACGTGCCTTCGAATTGATACCGCTGTCGTGGTAAGAAGCTCTTTTAAAGCGATCGTTAGGTTTATGTTCATAACCGTCGTCAGACTGTCTATCAAAGATAAAACTTCTGCCTCGAGCATTCCCAGCTTCTGCCGTGTATAGATGTTTCGTTCGCAATCCATGCCTTTCAGACACCGCAGACACATACACGGCTAAAGAAAGGATAAATACACATATTACCCTCCCGTCAGAAGCCATCTTCGCCGACAAACGCAACGCAGATCCCGACGGCTAGAGCTGCATAGAAGGTGGAGTGGGGAATTAAAAACTGAGATGACTAATAAGACGCTGCCCACTGACTGTAGTCCCGTGACTTTGACGTATAATCATCAAGGTCGCTTTGTTTACCAATATCGAGAGCGCAGTGTCGGGGTGAATGGAAGCTAACATGAAGAGGAAAATTGTTTCTGAGGCTAGTCAGCTGAACTCAACCAATTCAAAATTGTATTTAAAATCTACGGGTGATTGTAATAAAAGAGCAACCACCAAATCTGTGACCAAATCTTACTGTTTTAAGTGTAAAGGCCGCTTTACACGGTACATTTTCTGGAACTAACTATTGTATGAACTCTAGCATGAGGAAAATTGTACCGTGTAAAGCGGCAAATTGTATGATTGTCTGAATGACTGACCGGGAAGTACAACGTGCTTTATTTCCATTCATTTCTTGCACATTCTATGTTACACTCGTTTGTACAATGAAATGTATGTACCGTGTCTAGCGGCCTTTACAGTACGCGCATAGATGAATGAAAATCGCCTGTGTGACTTGATGCTCAGAGAAAAAAGTGTTTTGATATTAAGTAATAGGCATCAAACTTTGCTCGGGACACCGAATGTAATTATAGGATTGTTTAACAATTTTTTAATGAGAAAATCAAAAGATCATGCTTCAGAAGGAGAAAATACAATATTCTTATGGTATTCTCTTCGTTGTACATCCTGAGAAGGGTTTATACCACAGGGTGGAGCCACAGAATATACAGAGAGGACGTTTTCCATTTACCCCCTTTGAATTTTGTAATGCGGAATGCGCCCATAGGCCATGTTCCTAGCGCGTTAAAAACGGCGGGAATTCAAAATGGTCTATGTAGTGTAGGGGTATCCCCGCATTGCAGGTGGTATTCAGAGGTGTAATCACCCTTATCACGTTATAAATTTCGGGCCACATGATCTGATTAATAGGGAGTTGATAGACACATGCCATTTAAACAGCATTGTCCATTTAAACCTACGTTCTTTTTAAACAAATTCAGGTAAAATGGTACAAGAGACTATACATGTTACTCGAGATAGACGCGAAAGTAGGATGAGGACAGGTAAAGGCACAAATAATATTAATTCTACAGGAAGTTTAAGTCAAAAGATACTCCAAGGAAGTCAAGAATGGGGTTGTAAATTAATCACACAGACGACAGCCAAATCAATCATAATGAGACTTTTGCCATGAATTAGTAAAATTTATTTTTTTCATTAACCATAACATTACATTTACACAGTTATAAAAAGTAGGCTCCTCCCATATCCTTTGCTCAGCTTCAAAAACACATTCCTGCTAACATGATTCAGCTTTAACTTATGGAGGAAAGTTGGAAAAAATAATAATCATATCAATAATGTAGCTAACTAAATTGAATCAATGAACATTCATACAGCCACAGAATGTTGTCCCTGCCCAGGCAGAACCAATGCGCATAAAAAATGCATTTAATGCGCTTTAATGCGCATTTCAAATGTGCATTAAAAGCACTTTTGTCCATGCCTTTAATGTGCATTTATAATGCACATTTATATTTTTTTGGGAGGAAAAATATTTTTCAAGCGAGTTACTATGATAAAAAAAATGTTTACATGTTGTAAGTGAAAAAACTATGAAATTATAAGAGAAAGATATTCCCCTACTGAGGGCCGAACTTCACACCTTCTACATTGCAGCCCACTGCATTACCTCTCGCAGGGCCGTCGCGTGGTTCGAAGGCACCCAAGGCAAGACTTTGGTCGGCGCCCTCCCCCCCCCCGTACATAGGTGAACACTTTAGAAGATGACCCACGAAAAGCCATGTTGTGCTCTGCAAGGTATAATGTAATTCCCACTAACCGCCGCAATACCTCTTCTGAACGCTGAGCTTCAGATTCAATTAGCTTTATGATGTGCTGGTTGATTGACGTGTCCCCTTTGATTCTTTTCTCTGCCTCAAACCATGTAGCCATATTTTTGAAATGGTCTGGAGACAGTTCATGGGATTTTAAACAGTCTGCCAAATTTTTCCAGTTGTTAAAACCCATTGCAAGACCGAAATGTGACTTCGATGAGTGATCAAACAATCTACAGCAGAAACAATAGACAGAATCTGATTTTTCAGAGTAAATCAACCATCGTCTTGATACTTTTTCTCCATTCTCCAAAAAACGATGCCGAAATTGGTTTGAAAAGTGTCTATTTTCGTGATTTCTTGGGTAATGATGGTCTTCTTTAGAATACTCACTCGGTCCTTTTAAAATAAGCTCATCTCGCTGAATCTTCATAATATGCGCTGGCCATGTTGCCGGATCTGAAGTGATAATCGGCGCCTGTTCTGTTTTGGAAATAAAATCAGTTTCAGTGTTTGTTGACAGTTCAATCACTGTTGTATTACCATGCTCACTAACAAGATCATTCGTCGCTGTATCAACCGTAGAAGAAGGTACAGGTACAAATTCAGGGTCTTTGGCCTCTTGACTGCCGCTTTGTGAGGAGGAACAGCTAGGTGTAGACGTACCTACTAGTCTCATCCACGGAAACATTCTGTGTTGTTCTAATTTTAAAATAGTTAGTTACTTTCGGCACTTTACTTAAAAAAGCCTCAGTTGCTAACTCACTTTCCTTATTCAGTTTTCTTCTTTGCGCCCCTGACAATTTTTTCGACATAGTGCAAGTGAGTATTTCAAAAATCACTAGCAATTCACAACATCGTTTAGTATTGCAAGAAGCTCGTAACACACGGAAGAACAAAATGTTACAACAATGATGTTGCCTATGTCAACCGTCACGATAACACAAAAACAAAGTGTAAATAGTAAGTAGAAAAAAGCGTCCGGCACGTATCGTTTGTGTAAAGCGAGTGGAAGAACTAAGAAGCGTGCGGCAAAGGCGGGGGGCGCGGCAGGGGTTGGCATGGCGGGGAGGGGGGGGGGGCGCTTGCCGGGAGGAGCGGGAATTCGAGCCGCGAGGAGTGGGGGCGCGAGCCCGAGCCGGGTCAGCTGTAGAAGTCGTGCGGAGCGGACTGTCGCTTGGAGGCCGACCTCACAAGCTTGTGCACACATGTGTGCACAACTGCAGTTACCTCTGTACAGAACGTTAGCGTACTCAGCCATGTATCCTCTGTGTAACACAGAGACAGGAACTAATACAGTCATTATAAATAAAGTTAGAAAAGCGCCAAAAAAAAAAATTTTTACCCACGGCGGCGCCCCCCCGGATCGCGGCGCCCAAGGCGACCGCCTCGGTCGCCCCACCCACGCGACGGCCCTGACCTCTCGTCTACTGCTCAATTGGAAATAACGGCAGTGTACTTGGCTCAAATATGTCCTATGTCATGAATTCTATTTATTTTCATATCATTTTGTTGTGGTAGGTGTTCGCTTAATGGAACTCAGCCTGATGTGTTGCAGCAAAATACCTCACTTTCATGTTTCCCTGTTCACAAGAAGAACCTGGAATTGAGTGTGGCTTACTCATCTATACTGGGGTAGAATTTGTTGCTTGCCAATTTGCAAAACAAAACCTCCGGTTAACACTATGTACTTCTAAATATATTTATACATATAAATGTTTATACAGAAAGGTAGGGTTTAATTGGGTGCCTTAAGCCAATTGGCTGAAATTGCCGGAATTGGAACTCGCTACTTGCTGGTCAGTGAAACTTACATCCACGGATCATCTCCATTGATAAATTAATGGCTGTTGCGTTATCGTGGCCGTTTGGCCACGTTTTGGCTTGGCCGGATCAAGTTAACTTGATATCAAGTTAACTAGTTGTTTGCCAAGTTCGAAAACGGCCAAAGACTTCCTCTTTCTTTTGAAGGTGGAAAACAAAAACTTCCTCTCGGTGAACTCTGAAGCATTGTCGACGAATAAGAAACGTAAACAGGCGCATAATAACAGTTATGTTAATTTCAGTGAGCCCTTCCCCCTCCCCCTCGTTACCCGCCGTAGGTTTTTGGGCGACTCCCTCCTCCCCCCCCCCCCCCCCCCCCCCCCTAAGTTGGTTACGTAGTTTATCCACGACCCCTACCAGCTAGGGGAAAAGCCATCAATGCCAAATCCATAGGCAGCATTCCCATTTGCGTTGTGATCTTTCGGGCACTGAAAGGCATGTCGGATAATAACATACGTAGAACGCTGTTCTCTAAAGGCTGACCTTGTATTATACATGGCGATAAGTAAATTCTCACTTTGCGCATGCCATAAAGTGTAGTCTCATGGGTGAGTCTTACAGTGGGAGCGCAATATAATAAGAAAATTACGGTGATTATTGGTGTGTTAAGTTCACCATTCACTAATCGTCAAGAAAACGAGAAAGAATCATTTGAAATCAATACACACTTTAAATTTCAAAATTTTATTTGCTGACCATTAAAATGAAAGTGATTTCGATATGTACATCTGTACAATGAATTGACAGCAGAAATATGTGATCAAATGCCTATTTTAGGTAAAGCACAAGGGAAAGGATATTGTAACACAATAAGAGCTTTAAAAACTAAGTCCCCATAGTTGAACTAATTTGTGAAGGCATGTGTTGTAGGCATAATTGCAGTATATATCTGAGTAGAAATAATGTTATCTTTTCCATCCAAACAATCAGACAACACCCATGACACGAGCCTAAGTCAAAAGTAAGAAATGTGCTTTAAACCCAGCACCACCATTTAAACAGCATTTTTGATGGAAAGATGTAAAAAAAAGTTCCAACAACCTCTGAGAATGCACGGGTCAGACTTCCCAATGAATTCACGGTCAAATTATTTAGCCAAGGCTTAACTAGTCGTGACAGTGTTGCTATTATGCTGTGAGGCAGTTACCACATCATCATCCTCATTGAGCACCTTGTGTACTTTTGCCCAGTTGATAGGCATTACCAATACACCCAGGCTGTTAAAGGTGGAACAGTTGTTAGCACTGGATGTAAAGCAGTAAACTGCAGACAAAGATGTCGTATGATGTATGCTTGTGACAAAAGATGATACTATGAAATGAAACCTTAGCACCAGAATTCCCTTTGAGTATAATCAGAAAACCTCAAATCTGGCATCAAGGTCAAGATATCTGGGCTTGATGAGGAGATGACATTAGTGTTTCTTTAAAATTCCTTGCAAAATGGGTAACAATAAGTTACCAGCATTTGAGATTTACACTGATGCCTAATCAGTGGGTTACCATCATGATCAGAAGGTAGAGGAAATGGGAATAGCTACAGAAATAGGACACATATTTCCATTCAGCCTTCCATGGGACAAAATCATATGGAATGGCACATTAGGCTAGGAGCATGTCATAACTTTCTCAGGAGGCCATGTTGGTGCATCACACATAAGTGAAACACCACAAGCAGGGAGATTCAAGATTTCCCAGTGAAAAGTCAGCATTATATTCATCCATCTCAGCCATAGCTTAATCATACCTCATTTTTAATTACCTCATTTCATATTATTCTAGAATAACATTCTAGAATGATATCAATAATTTTATCCAACACCTGGTAAAAATGATCAAAATATCAGTAAATACATACATAGAAAGGATCATTGCCTAGAGCATCATGAGATGGAAATTTAGGAAAAAATTGCTTTGTACAAGACAATAGGCCCTTACAGGTGATTATAAAACAAGAGGAACCACAAGTAATTTGGCAAGGGGGAGGGGATTAAATTGGAACAAAATTTAAGCATGACTTGACTATAAGTCAGAGGTAGGTTTTCATTTGTAGAAAATGTTAAAAATTTCTCCACTCATACTCAAAGATGCACTGGTATTTTATACCAAAGAATATAATAATTCACAGCCTTCACAAGATGTTTTTAATTGAAAATAGTCACATTATTGCTTAGTCATTTGAAGAAACAATTCGACACCAGAGAGACCATGTTATGGGACTGACACATATAATTGTTCTTCTTTTGTTGTCCATGGCTTCCAAATGCTCCAGATCATTTTCCACCTTCATCACATTTTACAAATTTTGCATAAAAAATTTGGCATACTATTTAATTTGGGGCTATGTCGTTTGGTCAGTTTTTCCATCCCTTGAAAAGTTTCTAGCGGCTGAGCATTTCCACTCCAACCATTAACATTTGATATTTTTTAACCACTATAAAAAATGAAATAACTGTACGGCAAAAATTCACACACTCACCACAATAAGGAAAATACTCCTGAACTCTCATTCATAATTAGAGAATGGTTTATTCCGCTTTACCCAGTTCTTATTTCGGTCCTTGAATAATTTTTTTTTAAACTCTTAACATAGCTTCTCTCAGTGTACCATAACATGCTTTCTTTATCAAACTTTCCATTAAATTATATCAGTCATCAAATTTCAAACCCAAAATGCAAGTGGTTTTTTTCACCAGTACAAGAGCTCTCTACCTCCACTGAAAATATCATCACTCCCAGCATATTTTCATAAAATCATATTTATTCACAAACCATCCCAAACACACACCACTTCCTAGTGAGAAAAAAATAGGGAGTCCTTCATCTTTTAACAGCAGGAATTCTTAGGAACAGTAGATGTAACACACTGCAAAGCTACAGCTCAGAATATCAGAGGTCCCCAGTAATTTTCTCAGCAATAGGCTGGAATGCACAACCCAGGTCAGCCACTAGGCCAATCACCATAATGGATGGCCTACCCCTTGACGCATATCCTGTGGTGTCACTTATGACTACGCCCACACCAAAGTGTTTCAACTTGAAGCTCTCACTAGAAAATCATATCTCATCATGGGGTACACAGCATATGCAGAAATGGCAAAGGTTAGTTTTAGGAGATCTTAGTCTGTGCACACGATAAAAATAATTCAGCAAATATAGGTGTCTGATAATTCAAACATGTTGAGATGCACTCAATGTGAAATGTTCAAATTAATACTTAAGTGTGCAGCTTACTGAATACCTCGGAATGGGACACGTCCCTTTGCAGCGGAAATGGGAGATGAGATTAAGGTGAAATACTTAGCTGAAATTGCAGAATTGCCTGATCAAATGCAATACATGATATTTTTTACAACTGTTCCAAGAAATTAAGCTACCAGGTATTGCAGAATTGTGACAGACTGCAATGACAAATTTGACTGACAAGGTTGACTATATCATGAGCTGAAATAGTTCATAAATAGACAACATTCTCACATCAAGAAGCAAGTAACATCCATATAACATTAGTGAAAATCTATACTGTCATTCCTCCTTTTTACAAAAATATATCATTCAATCAAGCTGTAGCAAGATAAGCAAGGTCATGAATAAAACCAAGACCTCTTACATGTCAAACAAATGACACAAGTGGAAATTTAAGTGCTGGTCAATGAAAGAAAATAGTACAATTATAGGACCAATTCAAGAAAAAATATTTCGATTAACCTTAGTTACATTGTAGTGCATTCTTCCAGAAGAACAGTTTTCTATTTTCATAATTACTTGCTTAAACTCAAGTTTCAATACTCATTTCATAAGTGAATGAACCAAAACCACCACATCTAATTCGTTTGTAGAGTGGAAAAATAAACTGCTTATGACAGTCTTTTTGACACTTCCTGCATTCACACCCTTAAAAGTCACTGGGTAAGGCAAGGTGTTATTCAACCAACATTTAACCAGTCTGTTGTACTACTAACTTGACATCATGAGAGCCTACTGAACAAGTGAGCACACAATGTGCAAAATGACAACAATAACTGCCGATAAAGTCTAAGACTACACAGACTTAATGTAGATGGCTACATAGTTGTGTAATTGAATGGCACAAGATATGTGGGCTTTCATCCATGCCAACTGGAATAATTCAAATAAAAGCATTACAGCCATTTTATTCCCAGCAATGTCATTCAAAAACAGGGATAGCAATAAGTAATTGTAAATCTAAAGCATTATGCTTGGATTGCCACGGCTAACACAAGTTAAAGAGAAGGTATTCTATCCCACACTACAGGTTATTTTTCAGATGGAAGACATGGAATATTATGCACAGTGGAAGCCCAATATAATGAGTAGGACAAGTGATGAGAAGCTAAAATAACAGTGATTGACACGATACAACTGACTGGGTGATCATCATACTGTGCAGCATGAATTGGAATTACTGAGACCAGCAAGTTCCTGCCATGGCAAGCACTAGATTTCTAGAGTGGCTTGTAGCCTTTTAAGGGGAGACATGCTTGGCTTAGCACAGGAAATGATAAAATCTGCTCTCTCTCTCTTCTGACACATCCAATGGTCAAATGCAAAAAATCCAGTGTAACAAGTTGCCTTTTATGAGTGCTCACACCTTTTGTCCCAAAGGAGAGCACCCAAGGAGGAGGATGCCAATCACCAGACGAGATTGGGCACACACATTGTAACAGAAGCAAACAGTCGAATGCATTGCTCTGGAGGCGATTGGGATGACCTGAGGTGATGTGATTCCAATGTGGAGATTGAATGATGTTCATAAAAATGGCAGTGCAATGCAACAATTTGAGAAACTAGTGCTTAAATATGAATGTGATGAATAACATAAAGGCTTTTATAGAAGACTGATAAAAATTTCAGAATTCGTAGCCTTCCTAATTCATCTTCTGATCAAACTTTTTGCCATCATATGTGGTTCTTTAGCATGCATTAGCACCAATCACCAATGAATCACAGAAAGCCTGTTTCCATGGGTTTTGGTCAGATCAGAATAGCATAAACAATTGGAGGACCATGTTCACTGAACACATTGTTAAACACGAATGCAACACTGGAAAGCATTCTTTGTTCAACAAATATTACCACCTCCATTTAATCAGATTGCAGTTTTAGTCTAAATTCCCATCATTAACACTTGATAGAAGCATGTACCGACTGCCATTTCTATTGAAACATATACAGTAATACATGAGTGCATAGGAATACTTTGGGATGATAGTTCATTGCTGAAAATTTAAGGCAAGCATATTTTCCAGATGAACTGGAATTGGTTAAACACTCGAAAATTGGTTAAAAGCAATGGAATTGCTTAAACATGCGAAATAAAGTACATATCTGCCCAGGAACGTGCAGATACCCATAAGAAGTTATGCAACCCAGATGACACTAGGAATCTGAGCTTCCGAAGATAACAAGGATAAGCTAAGGATAAATACTCTTTTCCTTTTTCTATCCCTAACCTATCTTAACCTCATGACACACCATAATGTCTTTTCGATGGATTATATTGCCAAAAAAACATAATTAGTTGGTTATTTATGACATTAAAATGATTAAAAAATTGCTTGACTATATCTTTCGATTGACATGATCAGTAATACATATCTGTATCAAAATAGTCTTGTCACTAGTTTTGGAGAAAATGACCAATTTTTCAATTCATCTATTCTATGTAAGTCAAAATTATCTAAGGTGGATCTTTATTACTTATCTAGTGGAATGCAAATATATATTTACAAAGAAAAAATGATTCCATAAATTTTTTAAACGCTGCTTCAGAAGCTTAATTATTTGCCCTCGCCAGAGAGCAATCAATGTGATCAGTGTGGGCATGACTTCAGCATTCCACCTACCATGATGCTCTAAGTTCAGAGATGGAGAGAATATGAATGGGAATTTAGGGCACATAGACTGATTTCTCATACATGAATACTGCTTTTCTGCATTTAAGAAAGAACTGTGGTACACTCCGCTCCATTTTCTGGCTTTGGTTGAGCAATTTATGGTAAGATAACACGATTCTTATCAAAAATGTAATTCTGATTGTTCACATCATTTTCAACAAAGATACATCATATGCTATATAACATTGCATAGACTGGTTAAAATATTTACAAAATGATTTTGAAATGAGTTTCAATTTATATTATGATCTTTGAATTAAAATATGTATATAAGTTTGTTAATCTATCACGGCATGTAAAAATTATAATGTGGTGTTGAGATGGAATTTGGGTGGAGCAATGTTGAGCAGCATAGACACCATATTTTTACATGAAGAATAATTCTTCCAGTTATAAATCTTATAGTGTTCCAATTATGTTTATGAAACCCTTTACGACTTTTTGCATTAAAACGATCCTCTATGAGTATGCATACATTTCCTGTGTTTACTGAAACTAGTGGAACTTTACATGAGTTGCCATTAATGCCTGGATTGTGTGGTTCTTTTTGTTACTCTAACTTAGCATTTACCAAGTATTTTAAGACTACAGTGATGGAAAGTAACAAATTTCTTGCATGTTAATTTTTTCCAGACGATAACGAAATAACTCAAGCAGATTAGAAAGCGCTTGCGGCGAGGGGAAGCCATTACACCTGGTCAGCATTGTTGAACATTCAACCTCCATTGTTAAATACACTGCTGCTATAGTTTTCTCAGTAAATCTTACATTAATAAATTAAGTTCAGGAAAATGTAATTTCCTGAGGTTGGTTTATTCTTTGATAGCCTTTCCTATGAATTTTCGTGCTGTTTTATTGAGGTTTTAATTTTGGTGGTCGTGGAAATGCACCTCCAGTTGGAAGCCCTCGAGCGTCGTGGTTTGATGTAGCTGATAGCACATAAAGAGTCCTTGAAATCACTGGTTATAATAAAAGTAACCATTTGCTACATAAATATATCAAGAGCAGTAGAATATGAAGCATGTTTCCAGAACTGTCAATAGATGCCACTGGTCATCAGTCCATGTTGTGTAGTTCCACATATACATTGCAATTTGTGGATCTATAATCATTCTTTCCAATACCCGACTCCTCATTAGTTAACCAGAGCCAATCAAAGAAGGAATGAAGACATAAATGCCACACTATCTATTCCAATCTGACACATACTCCTATCTACACAACAAATCTCGTTTACTTATCACCATCTTCTTCATGTCCTATCCCTGCCCTATCAATTTCTTCAGGTATAGCCTACCCATACACAGTAAGACTTATCCCTAACTGCACAGACAGTATCCATCTATTTAGGGCTATGTGCTGGCTGGGAAGTACTTGCATAAACTTTTTTCAATAGAGACAAAAGACTGTTGAGCTGTTTAACATTTTTCATACCATCCTAAACATATGCTAAGGCATCTGGGCATACCAAAGAATCACATAAACCTATACTTAGATTCACTCGGATGAAAGAGATCTGGCCATACAATGCCTGGAAGGATGTCTAACTAGCAATAAAATGGGAAATGGGCATCAAGAACTTTTTTAGCACCTCTGATAATAATGAGCACTCAATTCCGTGAGTGACTTTTGTAGAGTTGTAGGCACTCATTATAGAAAACTTCCACTGTATTTCCAACACTGAAAACATGCCTGGCTAAACTTAACTCATACCAATGTAGGACAAATTAATTAACTGCCTTAGTACCAAGTAACACCCAATGAACAAAAATTCCAATGTCACCAAACACTATGAAAACTGAAGCACAATCAAAATGACTTCAGAATGCATGGATTCAAGGTAATTCATAGTCACCAACATCAATGTATGGTAGTGCAGGCCACTGCCCCACATTAACCATGCTCCTGTACTGGCGCCCATTGGCAGTGAATGAAAGAGACACTCGCTCATCCACAACTGGGGACAAGTTGTCAGGATCAAGCAAATTCTGTATAATTCAGATGATCCTCGAAAAGAATTATTTTTATTAGAACATTTGCAGTGTTTTCGGTGGACCCTTAAAGACTATTTATCACTTCCGATTGGGTCGGAGGCTCTCCAGAGCAAAAATATTGGATTACAAATGATAATCATGAATAAAGAAAATATATTCCCCAAGCTGTTCTCTTCAAGTTGAGGCAAATATAAAATTATTAATATAACTTATTGCAAAATAGTGGAGAAGGCCAAGAGCACTGATGAAAAATAGAAGATCACCCGTTTGCAGCATTCAAACCCAACCCCTGCTTTAGCGGCCAATCCACGTCAGAATTACCCACTTCCAGACCAACTACGGTCTTCTAAGGAAGCCTGCATTCACATTTTCCATCACTGATATTCTAAACAACATTCTGACATAAACAATAGACTACGCATGGCAAATAGTCGTAGGGCAAAAAGGGGACTATTACCAGCAGCTCCTTAAGTCTCAAGAATCACCAATCATTCCGATCCAAGCAAATACTTAACGCTTGATACCTTGGTTTAGCAGACTTTCACAATTGTTTATATTAAGGGAGGGAGGCATGATATGCAACCAAAATGAGTTCATTCCATTTGCCCACCCAATGTTGGCACCTTGTAATCACGCATTTACTCTCCATTTGTTCATCAGGACAGGGTGAGTGCAACTTAGTGGCTCACTTTGAAACAGATGAGCAGCATTTTTGATGACATTGCAGCATTGAAGTGTGCTTGCCAAGAAAAGGACTATGATAATCATATTCACAGTTGCTTTTTGAGGGCTAATTTTCAGAAAAGGTGCCAAATGTGGATTATGAATAGTGTTCTTGTTACTAGTTATAAAGCTTTTGTCCTTCAGCATGTAGTTATACCAAAGTTGTTAATTCATTTACAAAATATTTGACCGTGACTATTGTGTGCCATCAGAGCAGGTTACTGAATGTTTTGGCCATGCGCAAATCCCACCATTCATCACTGTTCATGCTCACGAAAGTGCAGTAATGAGTTCCTCCAATTGGCACTGACTATAATGCCTACAACAGAAACCTCCCAATGCAAGGTCATCTAAAGGAGTTCATTAAAGGAGTTCTCCATCATCAATAACCAGAGAGTATAATATTTTAAGTTTCTGTTGTGCAACAACACTTTGTGAAAACAGGAAAATTAATTTACCTTCTTCAAAATGAAATTACCAGTCACACTTTTCATATCACACTTTGCTGTATGTAATTATTACACAGTGTAAATGTTACACTGATGAAAATGTTGTAAAAATGAATGTTCTTGATGCAAAAACATGAAAACCAGTCTTAGGATGGATACCATGAGCAGAGTGATAGATTTCTATCCACTGTGTGTCACCTGCTACAAGGGCAATTAATATAAGTTACAGGTTAACAGTAGGTGACATTCACAATTTTGAACAGTTTGTTATGAATGTAAGGCAACTCAATTAATTACACATATAATTTTACAAATAATTTATGAAAAACTTGCAGTAAATCAAAGCAATTGCTGACATACCAAATGTATCAACAAGTAAGCAAATCTTGTTAAACAAAACACATTGATGCATATCAATAAAGCATAGTACATCAAAGGTCCAAACAAAACTTATGTCTAACAATTAACATTCAACAACACACTTCTAAAATGATTATGTAAAATTAAACCTTACTTCCCAATTGATGTACAGAGGTTTCCTTCATATAACAATCAAGGTAGCACTTTAAAAAATTCACAAAATATAATGACATATTTTGGCTGAAAGCCAAACAAAAAAGAATTATAACTTCCTCTGCTAGACATGATACCAATTTCAGGATAGCATATAAAATAACAGAAACTTAAAGAGAACTGATTCCAAACTTAATATATTCAGAATATATGACCAGTAAAGAACTTGGATTTAACACTTGGGCATTGGGCAAATTCACTCAGAGCTAAACCAATCAACCAGATGAGCCACACTGCTCATAAAGTACACAAGCAAAATCACTTCATTTTCTCACCAGTGCAGAAACAATAACTGAAATAGCTGAGAATTGTTCTTTACATGCATTGAACTTGACAAAAAGAGAACACTCTCTTTGAGCTTTTGTAACCCACTGTATGAGTAAATTATTTGTTACCTATATACTGAACATTAGGTACTTCTTAAAAAATCTTTTCTATTATAAAAGGTGCTTGCATTAAAGTGCACTCACCCTATTTAAGGTACCTCACAGATAACATTTTAATAAAATGAAATTTAAATAGATCAACAGTTTGGCACATGCAGTTCAAAGATGTAACACTTTTTTTGACGACTAAATCCTATTTGCAACGTGCAATACCACTTCATTTTTATACTACAATAAATATACTTCAGGAGTATTTTAAACATTACAATATTGCTCATATTTCGCAGTTCATATTCTTTCTCAGATAAAATAGGTACTTATCTTTTAAGTTTATCACTTTTGCTTGTCCAATAAATATGCCAGACAGACAAGAATAGCAAAAGCTAAATCTAAATCATAGTCTTAAACCATTGATGGAAGAAAATTATGGATTGACCAATCACAATTTACATTTTCAGAACAAATGTCACCTATTATATACAAGGAATTCGACAGAAAGTTATGAAGTTCCCATTAAGCACTGTCATAACAAGGTAAACTAGCTGCACTAGCATCGCTAAGGTGACATCTGGTAAGTAAAACTCTCTTCAAAAGGTGGCGAAGGAAGAACAGCATATCACATGAGAAGTAATGAAAAAATATACATATTTTCATATCTATTTCTGTTAATATTATCTCTCATCACAGGGAAAGGTAAAATACTTCATTCAGCATAACACATTGCTGTTTTGAAATCCATTAATTTGTACATCACAACCTCCTCACTACTCTACCCAAGGGAACTTTTGGCATATTATTGAACACAGTAGCGAAAAATATACTACAAAACTTTGCAATTATTGCATTGAAAGAATAAAAAACAACAAGTTTAAATTCCTATAGAGCCATAGGAAATTCACAGATTTAAAATCCACAAAAGCCTAGGTTGTTCATAAAAATTTTTTAACTTAAAAGGAGAAAATTGAATGGGATTGGATGCATAAGATAAACTTCAACCTATAGTCATCATCCTTATCTAACTAAATGACATACCTATGCATTCAGTCAAAAAATCTTTCTTGGATAGTTCAACAACTATTTGTAATTTTGGTGAGCTTCATTAATATTCTCCAGATGCTCTTCATACTAAATGGAAGATACAGTGATGGCCTCATTTTGCAATATATATATGTACAAGTGGCTGCTGCATTCCACGAAAATGGCCTGACAACTACAGGAAACACATCTCCAACATTTGAAGCAGAGCCGCCTGATAGGTAGCACATGCTACTAACACCCCCTATGAGAGGAGGCCTATAAGGAGAGGAAATCATTCCAGTGATGGCAGAATTAGACAGCAATAGCCACTCTTCATATTTCAGTAAAAAAAGAAGCTACTTAGACTCTAAGAGCATCACAAGGTTAATCATGCAGTACTACCTCTTCATCCTAAAGATTTTATCTTCCACTCTCCTTGCCTGTTTCTTCCCATCCTTAAGTCTAACATTCAAACCAGTCACCCTCGCTTGACTGCTGTGGCCAACTGTTTTCGATACTTTCTTTCCGACACCAGAATGACTCCATCCTTTCTTGACTCTTGAAAACCTGACACTGCACCTCCCCAAAGGCGACTGATTAGTATGATGAGCGTCTCCTGGCAGCTCCTTACCTTCCAACACCCTCGCCTTGACCCGAGGCGAGAGGTCAACAGGAGAGCCGTCGACACCCCTCTTCCTCCCCCCAGCCCCTCCCAACACTCCCCCCTTTGGAAGCAGCCCAACCCCCTCGCCAACCGTGCATATGCCAGCCAGGTTGAGTAATGCATCGGCCCCCTCCGCTATCTTCCTCTGCTCCTCCACGTCACACTCCTCCCCGGCCAACTTCATTCCCACTGACGACTGCTCCATCACACTGTCAGAGGAGAATCATTAGAGACCTGTGAGAGTGTCAAAGGAAATCCAGCCGAGCTCAAGTAGTGTGGGTGATTCCACAATGACGCAAGCAAACAACCAAAGTAAAAGGGGCCAGTTCTACCTGTGCAACGACCGAGCCCATAGCTCAACGCTAAGCTGACATGAAAAACTTTTGCACTTTGGTAGTGCATTGGAATATGGATGTGTTGAAGAAGAGAGGGAGTTGGGAGGGCAAACGAAAACCCTAAGAGATAACATGTGGTTTGTGCATTTGGATGTGAGTGGAAGGTGGATGGAAATGTGACCTTCAGACACTTTTATATCTTTTATCCCCCAATGATTTTTCTTTGCTAATTAGAGGTGGAGTTGTGAACAGAATGGAAAGGTATGGAATGTAATTGGGAGTGTCACAACAGGAATATTTGCTATTTAAGGAGGTTGGTTTGCGACTGAGTGAGTAATAATTCTAGCGGCATCCAGACCCTTTTAGTTATGTACATGAGCCTTTAAAAGAATACTGCTTTGATCTGTAATCTATCTAATTTAGAGGAAAGCTGAAATATCACATTAAAAATGAATATTAGGAAGACCAGTCTACGAAAAGATTTTTTAATCGAATGCAGAGAATGGAGTCGTGCAGTGATTATGCCTACATAAGTAATTAGATTTATGAAACCTTTTCAACAATATATATATCACCAGAAATATCTAAAAATTCATGTGATTGTTATATTACAATATTGCCTCAAGTAAACCCTACATTTGCATTTATTACAAGGTTAATTAATTTCTAAAAACTTTGGCAATGCTGTACTGAACTTTGTTGATGTCCTTAGTGACTGGTGTGTGTTGTGCGTGCGCTGAAGTGCTTTCCTACTTTAAACACATTGAATAAGTTCTTTTTAGAAGTTCTCATAATACATAATTGTCCTTTTCAGGCCTAAATTGACCACTGAATGGTGTTATTGCGGAGATCAGTACTATAACACACTTTACATGTACATTGTTTTTGTATATTTTAATTGCAATATGTCTCCACCGAAATCTACTGGAGGGAGGTTTATGTCTGCTAAGGAGAATCAGCGGAGAGAAAATGGGGCAAATTCTAACATAGAGAGGTCAAGAAAACATTCTGACAACGATACGGCAGAATGTATTGGCAGAAGAATAGTCAACATTCAGCATTTGGGAATGGAAATGTGGTGCGTGTTGTGTGATGTTCCCCTTTCCATCAGGAATGTGATTCCTGAGGAAAATCATGGATTTTCCTCTGTATTTCGTATCCGTTGTGGAAATGCCTCGTCTTAAAGTCCGTCTCCACTTATAGCAAGAGAACGAATGATGGACGAGAAGTTTTGGACAGCAATCTTAAAGGGGCTATTGGTAAGCTCGACTATACATTTCATTTTATGATGAACTTTTCAGATTGCTATAAATAATTGTGTAAATGAATTTCTCAAAAGTAATAGAGATGTATTTGCTTTTAGCAATGGTTGACTCAGGTATTGGACCAATGCACAGTTCAACACTGTTTTGTCAGCAATGAACATTCCGGTACCTTCAGTAGGTCTTTTGAAGAGACACGAAAGACTTACTGGGCCTGTAATCGAGAGTGTTGCTCAAGAGAGCTGTTTGGAAGCAATTGAGATGGAGAAAAGTTTATCTCTGGGAAGTCCAAGGTAAGTTGTTGAACACACTCGGTTTTGTGGAAACAACATTAAATATCTGCAGTTGATGCACATTGGCATCTGAATTGACCCATAAATTAACTAAAGTGTAAAAAAACATGAAAAAGAAATGACATCAATATCAATTTGTGATTTAATTTTATTTGTAATTTCAGCAAGACCAATGGTGCAGAAATGACATCTGATGATAGCAGTATTGCTCATTCAACTCCAGTCATCAAAATTCCAACCCCCTATGACATGGGGTGCCAGAAACAAGGAACTGGAGGAACATATGATAGTCTCACTGGTATGATAAGTATTTAATTCAGATTGTTAATAATTTCATGACCTTAGTAATGTAATTAATAATAGAAGGCTAGTAGATCAATCTTAGAAGGTTGCAATCTGTTATTACTATGTATTTTGATAGTAAGTTGTAGTCTGTAGTTTTAGCATGATCACATGGAGTAGTAAATAATACACCCATATGTTATAAAAACAATGATTTGTTTTGTTATGATACCAACCTAAATATTTATGAATAATTTTTTCCTTTGATAGAGTAAAACATCTTGAGGTTATAATGAAAAGAAATGTTACTTTTTAAATTAAACTGTCAGTTATAGTCTTCAGCTCCTTTTGGTTTCAATGTAGATTTTAACATGTTACATATTGAGAAATGAACGTTTATATTTCTTCATTTCATGAGGTAGATTTATAAACCACTTGATTCTAGTCACTCAGAATTCACATAAATTCCTTAAATACTACCAGAAGAGCCCTATACATTTTTCTTGATTTTGAGTGAAATTCTTCTTTTAGGACATGGATTGGCGGAAATTCAAGGAAGGTGCTAGCATTTGGAACCCGAATCAAATCCTGCAAGAAATGTGCCATGGAACATAAAATCGAACGTCATGACTGCAGGAGGAACTTTAAGGGTAGAACCAAGGCTATGGAGGCAGATTTGGCAGTGCAGCTAGTTAATTGTAGTGCACTAAGCGAATCAAATGTTGCAATTGGGGTTTTTATAGGTGATGATGATAGTGCTACAATATCAGCAGTTCAGAGGGCTTCTATCAATCCCATAACTAAATGGTCAGATGTAAATCATGCTAAGAAAGGGTTGAGTAATATGCTTTATAGGTTGCAAAAGAAGCATAAAGTATTAACTACTGCCATAATTACGTATTTAAAGCGATGCTTCAGCAATGCTTTGGAGCAAAACAAAGATGATGTTGAAGGAACTGAACAGGCTATACTTCATGTAGTGGAGCAGGCATTAGACAATCATGACCAATGTGGCCAGTGGTGTATGCTCAGCAGCAACCCATCTCATTACAGGCACAAGGGCTTACCTAATGGTAGGGGCTTGGAAGGGGAAGAACTTAAGGGTGATTTAAGGAATATTTTTGCTAAAATTGCCAGGAATGCTCCAAAGTTAGCTCCCTGCGGGTCAACCCAAGCTACTGAATCAGTTAATATGGTTGTGAGTAGTAAGGCTTCCAAAGCCAAATTTTACGGTGCATCCGAGTCTTTGGACTATAGAGTGGCTTCAGCAGTTAGCCAAAAAAATCTACATACCAGCTATCTTTTGAAAGTGAATGGAAAGATAAGATTGTCGCCTGGCAGAAATACTGATTCATATAGGAAGAAGCAGGATTTAATGAGGATGAGAAGGTCAATTAATTGTGCTAAGAAAGCATTTAAAAGTGGGAGAGTGTCCCTAAAAAGGAAAAGAGGCCAACATACATTTGAAGAGGAGGCCAGGGAAGGAGTCACATACAGGAAAGACACTGGGCTTTCTCTACCTGACCCATCATTCCAATGCCCACTCATACAGTTGGTAAATGGGAATGTGTTTGTGTCGACATTGAGACCACTGGGTTCAGTAAGAAAGATATATGAATAAGAAAGAATATGTCAACTTGCTGGAGTGTGTGAAGAAAAGAAATTTAATACATATGTACATAATAATACTAATTTTATTTGTCCAAGAAACAAAATGCACAGAAGAGACATTAGGCAATTGTATAGGACACGTCAATTAAGATATAGGGTACATATACAAGTTAAACTAAACTTATATTGTAATGCTTAAATACTCATTCACACTGTAAAAACATTTATCCACCAGGTATTCATAGACCATATTTTTAAAATTATTTACTCTCTTAACATTTTTAATTGACCCAGGTAACTGGTTAAATAGTTTAGTGCACATAACGTATGGACCTTTGGATGCAAGGGTCAGATTAATCTGTGGAACGTGGATATCATTACACCTCCTGGTCTCATAAGTATGGATATCATGGCTCTTTATAAATTTATCACTATGTATTTAGGTATATATCACAGAGTAATATATATAGATACAGGGCACTTAAAATACCCAAGGTTTTAAGTAGTGGATGGCAATGAGCTTTTGAATGTTGTTTACACATTTTTCTCACTTGGTTCTTCCAACTGTTGGCATCATTGAAGCATTGAAGGAATTTATTTTATATTTGGAAGTTTTTGGTGGTGGAGTTCTTGTAGGCCACAATTGCTAAAACTTGATTTGTTTTATTTAATGAGGGACATAGATTGTTATAATTTGCGCAAGCATTTTTTTTACTGCTATAAGAGGCTTTGTTGATACACTGCCATTATCAAAGCAATTTTTTCCTGGCCTACCTTCATACACCTTAGAAAACTTAGCCAGGCAGCATGGTGGTTTAGAAGCATCTAAGGATGCTAATGATGCTGCATGGGATGTTGCTATTTTAGCCAAAATATTAGAGGAATTGATAAAACAAAAATGAAACAGTGGAAGAGAATACTGTCTCAGTTGAAGTATATTTGGCCAAAGAGAGGCAAAAGATGGTTATAGAAGGTAATATTGCAAGTCTGAATTGTATACATAAAAATGTTGTTTCAATGGTCAATGGTGAAGAGATTGGCCTCCTCGGGTATTAATTATAATGTGTTGTGTGAAACATATAAAAGGGATGGGGAGGAAGGCATTGAGATAACATTGAGTGAAGATGTTGGTGGTAAACCAAGGGTAACTAAAAATATAAAAAAAATGAAAGAAACCTAAATTTCTTGAGTAAAATAAAAAAATGTCTCTTGCAATGCAAAATGTTTTAATTTAGCAGCTACCATTAAACATAAATGAAGTGCTTGTGGTAGGTGTTGCAGATGTTTCATCTTATATTCCTTCTTACATATAAACCATGGCAAAAGCCAAATATGATATTAACAGGAGACTTTAATTGTAATTTGCTGGATGATTGTAATGCAAAAAAAGATCTCATTGTTTTACTTCTTTCTTTTAACTCACAAATAACTAACAATGAGCCAACTAGAGTGGTGCCTACAACCAAAAGTCCGATAGACATTATTGCTACCAATATCAATTTACAGTGTGTGAAAACGAGTGTAATGTGCTCACATGTTTCTGATCACTTCCCAGTAATATCCTCTGTTGCAGTAAATCCAACAACTTATTTAGAAAAGCCTTTTAAAAGGAATTTTGTCAATGATAATTTACAGTATTTTGGAATTATGCTGCACAAACAAAACTGGTCCGATGTTTACAAAGCCACAAATGTTAACGATAGTTTCCATTCTTTTCACAGTATATATAAGCATTGTTTTGATTTGTGTTTCCCACTTCAAAAACAAAATGCATGTTCTCAAAACAGAGTCAAAAGGTGGATTACTAATAAAATTCCCCCCTATTCAGTCCTCCTCAGAGATTTTTCAGCCTCAATTTCACTTAATGGTGTAATAAGTATGAGAAGACTGGAATGCGATGAGGCAAAAAAGTATTATAAAAAGCTGGCTCTGATGGCTAAAAGAACCAACAATAATGGTTAACTTCAAACAGCAAGGAATAAAACTAAAGCTGCTTGGGAGATAATTAATGATGCCAAAAACAAAACCTCCTCTGCTCTCCCTATAATAAATGGTACAGAATCTCACTCTTCAGAGAGTTACATTTCACTAGCAAATGATTTTAATAACTATTTCTGTATGACACCTGATTCAACTTCTAATTGCTCTGAAGTACCTCATTACAATATTTCTGGGTCTTTCTTTGTGAATCCTTGTTCTGAATCTGATCTAAAAGATATCATCTCCACACTTAGCAGCAAAACAAGCACTGGTATAGATGATATACCTGGAAAAATCATCTTCCATAGTTCTAATCACATAAAATCACCTTTGTTATACATTATAAATTTATCATTAAAACAAGGTCTTTTCCTTCTCTCTTGTAAGTATCCAAAATTATCCCAATGTACAAAAATAATGGCAATATTAACGACTACATCAATTTTAGGCCCATTTCCATTCAAACCACTTTTTCAAAAACCTTTGAAAAGTTATGTACCTTAAACTAGTATCTTATTTAGAAAAATACAACCTGTTCTCTGATTCCCAGCATGGCTTCAGAAAAGGAAAATCAACCCTTACTGTAATTTATGAAACATTAGACATAATACTTAACACCTTAGACAATAAAAAGGAAATCCTTGGATTATTTTTTGACTTATCAAAAGCATTTGACAGAGTTGATCATGCAATACTTCTAACAAAACTGGAACAAACTGGAGTTCATGGAATTCTACTGGAGTGGTTTAAGTCTTACATATGTAAACATTCCCAAGTTGTTTGAAATACCAGAATGGAGTTAAATATTCTTCTGATGAGTATCCCAGTTCTGTAGGGGTTCCCCAAGGTTCTATCTTGGGTCAACTACTTTTCCTAATATACATGACATCCCAGCCTTTATAAATAGCATCCCAAGTGTTAAACCGATCATTTATGCAGACGATATAAATATCCTACTGATGGGAAGCTCTAATAAAAGTCTTGTACTAAACTCTAGGTCTGTTGTAGAACTAATTAGTCAGTGGTGTTGTGACAATAAATTAAAACTTAATACTCAGAAAGGTAAGTTAATGCAATTCTCCCAACAAAAATTATGTCAAACCCCACTGGTAAAAGCAAATGGAGCATCAATCGAGAAAGTTTCAACATTGAAATTCCTTAATTCCCTCACTTAAATGAGAGTATTGCACAACCAAATCGCTGGACAAATAAATGTTTATTATTATTACTTCCAATTGCATGGGTGAGTATAAAGAAGCCTCTACTGACCTGACATCAGATTCAGAAGATGCTGACCCTTCGGAGAATGCCTCATCCGGTGATGAAGATGATGCCGCCAGTGGAATGGGAAGGAGTTGCCCTCCGCAGCTCCACTGGGAAACCGGAGCCCCAGACACGGCTGGCAATCCTGCTTGTCGCCCTGCACTGTACGTATGGTCTTCACTCGGAGAGGACGTGATCACTGGCAACAACTGGAGGAGTGTGGCATGAACAACAGCCTTTTAGAGGAGGAAATGTATGCAGTTGATTGGAGGCTGCACAGAGTAACTCAGTCAAAGTACGGAAGGAAGGAATATGTCAAATTTAACGGCAAAATAACACACTGGATACAGAGAGTAAACATGGAATTTAGCTCACCATTGATCTTTCTGAAAAGAAAAGGCCCTTGAGGATTCCTCATTCTTTCATTTATGGATACATACTGTGGCCTAGAAAACTACAAGGTCAACATTTAGATGTTGCAATGGTTACTGCAACTTATTTTTGTTGATAAATTGAATCCTACAATGCCTTGGCAATAAATAATTAAATGAGTTTAGATTTTTCATGTACTGGATGCTGTAAACAGTTAAGATTGTATGATAAACAAAATATTAGGGATGGACCGATTCCGATACCGATATAAAGTATCGGCCGATATTTATGGTATCGGTAGCATCGGTATCGGCAGTCAAGTCAGTGTTTTTCCGATATTTTCAAATTTCAGATTTTTACCGCCAATATGGCCAATTAAACGAGGTGTCGACTTCTACCGCTAGAGTGCTCTGGTACCAAATGCCATCAGTAAGGTTATGCAATTGTAAGACAGAGACAGTTTCAGAGTGCGTTTCTTTCGAACACCAAAGTTATATTTTTTTAATTACATTAGATAATTAAAAATCAATAAGTAGGCAAATTAACTTAAGACTACATGCTTTTGTTTTTACGATAAAGCAGTTTTTGCAATTTTCTCTTCCTTATATGGAATCGCGTGTCGAAGTAATGTCGTTTACTTAAGCTACGGCGCCAGCTTTACGCCAAGGACTTTAGGACCATCACCTTGCTTTGAGATTGATTCAAGCCTCGATTCTAGTAGTCTTTCAACTCCTGGAAGTGTAAATCTCAAAGCATCTTATCATTCAAAGCAAAGTCTTTTATCTTGTATTTGTGCTTTGAGTATAGTTCCGTTGACGAGTTCTACATCACTTGACCTGCTGAAGAATGAAAATATCATTATTATTAAAACTTTTTCAGTGAATTAAGTGTTTTGCCTGTGTAATAATGGTTGTTTCCATAATCTGGTTTCTTAGTTGCCGAGCCAGCTTAAAGTGCTTGTGGTGAAATGCTGAGTTTGTATTATACTTAGAATGGAGTAGTATCGGTATCGGTAATGGTATCGGGGGGAGGAGAACTGGTATCGGTATCGGAAATTTCTGGTATCGGTCCATCCCTACAAAATATCAAGGACATTATATCCTAATTATAAGAGAAAATCAGCATCGAGAAGTCTAATCACATTGATATGAGTACAGTAAGTCTAGCACTAATATGACGGATTGAACAAATCTCAGACAATTTTTTTCCCTTCCCGACTTATGAAGAAAAGTGGGTTCCTCTCGATATCAGAAGCAAAATCCTTGACTTCAATTGGATTGCATAATCTAAATATTTATTCTCACCAGGGCAGGAATGTGCTGAGTAAAATTCTGATTAAGTTAAAGTTTCATCATCTCAACTCAAACAATGTCCAATTCACAGGTCACAATATACCAAAATTGGATTATAAATGGCATCAAAGCAGTTGTGGAAAAAACGTTTCCGGTAAAAACCTTCACACAATTTTTAAGCCAAAAGTGCATTATGTCCATGGACCATCTTGCGGATTAGATTCAAAGGAAGACAATGATCGTCATGAAAGACAATAAACCATTAGATTTTTTCAAACTATGTGTTGGGAGTGAGATCCTTGAATTCCTAGTTTTGGACTCAAACAAGTATCACAATATCAGATTTAAAATACGGACAGCAAATTATAAATGGTCTTCATGATCTTAAATTAAAACTTGGCCATTGGCATATAGCATTGCACTTAAAAACTTGCTTTCTCCTATTTGTATTCCTAGTGATGAAACTTTTTCCCATCCTTGAAGAAAGCCATCTATGTAGATAGATGTTCAATTTTTTTAGAGATATGGAATGGTTTTAGTTAAATTAATTGGGTATCCTCATTTTTCCATAATGGACCAAAGTTTCTCTCAAGGAATCCTGTCAAATGCCTTAGGTGATCTATGAAGGCTGTGCATAGCTTCACCTTAACCCATTGGCTTCAAGAGACGGAAATTCGTCAGCCTGCCAGACAGCTTGGGCCTAAATTAAAGAGCTGGCGATTTGCCAGCTCTTTGATTTTTGGGCAAACATAGATGATTCAATATATATGCTCAAACATCATTTAATTTCATAGCTTACCTTAAAAGATCTCAATCAGAGCAAGGTTTTTGGAGAAACCTAACATCATATTAAAAACTTTGATTACTTAGCTGCATTTCTTGAAAGATGAACTTGAATTGGTAATTACTTATGAATCTAACATGTCATGATATCACCTTGAGTTGGTCTAACCTTCATTGAACCACTGTCAATGGATTAATGGATGGAATGTATTATTATTACAAAACGGCATGATTAAGTAATGTATGCTGGCTTTAAGATTCTTCATAGAAACTTACAAGGTAGGTACTAATGTGGTACATATGTTTTTTTTAACTAAATTTACGACGACACTGTTGGTGAGAGGAAATAATTATACATTCTGATGTTTCACACCTTTCGATTTATTAATAAATAACAATGTACTTATCATTTCATTTTTATTAAGCCAATTAAATATTGTAACCAGTCCCGTTTCGACGTTACATGAGGAGGGTAATTGAGCGGGGGTTTGCCGAGGGATAAGGGGAGCCTAATTAATTATTTTTCTCAGTTTTCTTGAGTGGATGTGTGCGTCGCCAGTGTGTGGAGACAACCTTGCATGAGTGAGCAAGTGAATGAGTAATGTGGTGTTTCTTTCCCCCCTTCCCTCCCATTTTCCTTTTTTTTTGTCAAAGTGAACCCCTCTCTCCTAGGCCAGTGATTTGATCCAATATGTGATTTCATCCCTCCCCCCCCCCCCCCCTATCAGTGAAGAAGAAGTGTTCCCCCTTTCCCCTCCCCAATCTCCCTGGCCAGATATATGAGGATGGGTGCGAGACGGAAGCAGGGGATGATCTTTGGTGGCTCACACTGTGAGGGGTGGTGACCGAGGACTTAGGAGACGAAGTCACGAGAGGCAGGCCGATCCCAAAAGTAAGAGACGGAGAGCAAGGTGAAAGAAATTTTTTTTGGGCCGACGATGTGTTGGAGGAGTGGACCCAAAAGAGAGGAGAGGAGAGGACCCAAAATTCTCTGCCGTCGAGGGAAGTTGCCCGCGAACGTGCTGTCCCGGCCACCCATCTTTGCCTGAGCCATCACCAGCAGTCTCACCATCCCAACAAAGGCACCTTCAGAGACGAGACAATGACTTCACTAATCGAATCGTTAAGTACTGTATCCTGGCCACCAACCCCACCCCTTTTTTCCCCGTGTGATAAGACACATCAGTGAAAGGAGAGAATCGTATCATTTAGCCCCATAATTTCATTCCTATTCCCTTTTCCCCAAGACACTGTGTGAGTGCATGCGTGTTTGTGAAATTTGTGTGCGTTAGTTTAGTTTTCATTTCAAAAAGGACATAATTTTTCTTGAGTGGGGAAAGTTTAAAACATTCATTCCATTGTTAAAAAGGGAAGTACTTTTTTTTCTCATTTTTTTTCTTCCAGAACTCCCCAGTGCCATATTATTGTAAAAGTGTATACAGTAGAACCTCGGATATGTGACCCTCGTATATACGACCTCACTTATACACCGATTTTTTTGGTCCCGTGAATAACCCCATAAGATCCCATTGTATTTCCAACCTCGCTTATGAAACTTCATTTATGCGACGAACTCCATTATGAAAATTATTTTTCTGGTTCCATGACAGGAAGTACCTCACTTATTCGACTTGCCAGAGAGCTACCGCATGGAAAGATTGCATGTATTGATTTAAGCCGATGATGACAATCAGTCTCATGCTTTCAATTGTGCGCGCATGTGTCATAAATTACTATTAGGATAGTAGGCATAAATGTTCACCATACTTTTTGGTGAAGTATTCGTTGAACAAGTGTTTTCCTTTTGCGGACAACGTCCACATAGGAACCCCATTTTTTACAGATGCATCATCAGTTTAACCATTGGGTTGTTATGCCATAATTAATTGCTATCATAGATCAGAAGATAAATAATATTGAGTTACAATGCCTTAAATTCAACAATTTAGGTCAGAACAACAGTAAAATTCTGCTCATTCTATTCTCATTTGTCCGTATTAAAATCAACTTCAATCAAACTATACATATCATCATCGTCAGCACAGATGGTTGTAATTTCCGTGATTGTCAGGTATTGTATATCGGTCGTCATTTGTTAACTCGGCAAGGTGGGACAAAAAATGTTATGCATTATGCGGTTGAGCATATAAATCATAAATATGTAAGAGAGAGAGACTCGGTAATTTTCCTTCCACACCTATTCCATCGTGTGTTGCAGTTTTGCCACCCCCCTTACATTCCACCTGCTTCCGGAGAGCTCTCTCGCCTCAGCCAACGCCTAGAGTCAGCACGGACTATGTACCGTCGCATGATCGAACATCGAGAGCTCTCTCGCCTCATCCAACACCTAGAGTCAGCACGGACTATGTACCGTCGCATGATCGAACATGCGGCGTTTACGAGCCAATAAGGTGGCCAGGTAAAGTCACGAGGTGACGCTAAGGTGTACAAGTGGAAGGAGACGGCGTTGCTGCGTGGTCAGTTGTACGCGAGATGTAACGGAGTCAACACAATAAAGGTCTGGTCTCTACCTCGCTCTTGTTCTGTTCCCTGTACTCCCTCTGACGGACCCCAAATCCCTTCGCGGGTTAACAATTGGTGTCAGAAGTGGGATTTGGTCAACATCTGTCCCCTCAGAGGCGAATATATATCAGAACAGGTAAGACCATGGCATCTCGTGTTAGTTTTGGAGGTCGGGAAGTGGAGCTCCAACAAGCCGTTAATGAGCTGAGTACGCGCCTCCAGGAAGTCGAGGAGGAGAATCGGAGGATGAAAGAGTCGGGCGCGGCGGCCGTGGATAGGTCAAGACCGCAGTTCTCATTCTTTACCGCCGTAAGTGAGTTCGGGGGTAGGGCGGAGGAGGATATTGACTCCTTCTTCTCAAAATTAGAGGGGATAGCGGAGCTGAGTGGGTGGTCCGAGGGAGAAAAGCTGAGAGTCGCGAAGCTACGAATGTGCGGGGATGCGGCCGTTTTTATTCGCACGAAAGACCTGTGTCGCGAGACCGAATCGTACTTAGAATTCAAAAATGAACTCACCTCGCGTTATCGATCTAAGAAAACAGCCAGATTTTTCCGGGAAGTGCTTTCGACTCTCAGAATAAATCCGGGTGAAGGGATCGAGCCGTTCGCGGATCGAGTGAGAGCCATAAACGCGCGAACGTACTCAATGGAAGGAACCGCGGAGCAGGTCGCGGAAAGACGAGCAGAGGCGGATCAAAGGGCGCTCGACACGTTCTTGCGCGGGCTATCCGGAGAGATAGGGCACCAGTGCCGATTGACCGCCCCGGAGACCTTCGATGCCGCCATCAGCACTGCCATCCGCATCCAGGAAGCGGAGAGCAGACCGAGGGAGAACCCGCCAACCCGTCGGGTATTCCAGACCACTGGGCAGCGCACCTGCTTTTCCTGCGGACAGCCCGGACACATGGCGAGGGATTGCAGCGGGGGAAGGAAATGCTTTGCCTGTGGCAGGGAGGGCCATTTCGCTCGCGATTGCCGGAACCGCCAGCGAACTCCTGCGACTGGGGGTTTAAACGGAAACGGGGTCGGAGAAGCCGCCGTATCCGACCCCTGGTAAGTGTGGTGCTTCCTCGCATTGGACGAGGAGGAGAGGATCAAGATTTGGTGGCAGTAGTGAACATTTTTGGGAGGGAGTGTAGAATGCTCGTAGACACGGGTGCCCAAATTTCCCTTGTTCTACGCAGCGTGTGTGGGACAAATGGGATTAAATCGTCTTCCGTTAGAGTGTTAGGGATAACGGGCGATAGGATGTGGAATCATGGGGAGAAATTAGTAAACTTTCGTGTGGGAAACACTAGGTACGACTTGCCGATGCAAGTAGTAGATCATCTTTCGGGTATCGAGGGTATATTAGGCTTAGATTTTTTGAGGAAATACGGGGCGGTTATCAATGTGTGCGCCAAAGAACTCAACGTGGGAAACCAGAGGTGGTCGTTGGGTCGTGACGTTGGAACGACTGAACGTGTGAAGGGGAAGGAAACTCATATTTGCGCTGAAGGTGTAGAAGTAAGACTTGATCGCGCAGAAGTAGTCCCTCCGCGCAGCGAGAAACGCGTGTGTGTAGCGATTTCGAGTGATAAGCTTTTTGGGGGGCTCGAGGTCATTACAGAGCCAGCACTGGAAAGTGTCGAGGGGTGTGCTGTGGCGCGAGGATTGTGTAAGATAGACTGTAGTAATCGAATTGTCGTACAGGTGGCGAATTTTGGGAGGGAAGAGGTAGTCCTCCGCAAGGGCACTGTATTGGCCACATTGGGTGACGTGTATCGGGACGAGGCCGCGGTTGAAGGAAGGGAGTGCCACATTAGGGCGGTGGAGGATGTCGCGAGCGACGTCGATTTCGAAGAAAAATTGCGCCACCTCGGCGACAAGGAGAGGAATGCCTTGATACCGGTGCTCGAGGAGTATAAGAACTTGTTCTGCTCGAAGGGTAGTTTACCAGCCACTGACATTGCTTACCATCACATCCCCACGGGGGACGCCAAGCCAATTTACCGACGCCCGTATAGGACCCCACATCACCAAAAACCTCTCGTGGAGGAATTTGTACGAGAGCAATTAGAAGCGGGGATCATCACGCCGAGTGAAAGTCCGTGGGCATCTCCGGTGGTTATAGTCCCAAAAAAGTCGTTGGATGGGAGGCCTAATTTCCGTTTTTGCGTTGACTTCCGCCAATTAAATGCCGTGACGACCCCTGATGTGTACCCTATTCCAAATATAGTGGACACTCTCGATCATTTGGGCGGTTGCGATTATTTCACCACGATCGATCTAACGAGTTCGTACCATCAAATCCCGATGCATCCTAAATCGCAGCAAAAGACTGGCTTCCTAGTAGAAAGTGGGCATTACGAGTATAAGCGTATGCCATTCGGCTTACGAAACGCCCCCGCCACATTCCAAAGAATGATGGACGGCGTGCTCCGCGGGTTAAAGCCAACTCAATGTATGGTTTACCTCGATGATGTAATCGTTTTTAGTAAAGGGATCGAAGAGCACGCTGAGAGACTAAGGCGGGTTTTGGAGAAGTTGAACGGTGCAAAATTGTCCCTAAAGTTTGAGAAGTGTCAGTTCGCACTCGCTGAAGTAAAGTATTTGGGCCACATCATCTCGCGAACGGGTCTCCACCCAGACCCCGAAAAGCTTGAAGCCGTGCAAAAGTTTCCTGTGCCGACAAGTGTGAAGGAATTGCAATCGTTTCTTGGGCTCGCAAACTATTATCGGCGATTCGTCGATCAGTATGCGGAAATAGCCAGGCCCTTGACTAGATTATTGAAAAAGGGAACATCGTTTACCTGGACGCCGGATTGCGAGGGGGCAATGAATTCCCTAAAGAATTCTCTGACGGCAAGCCCCGTGCTTGTTTACCCCGATTTTCAAAAACCCTTCATCTTGTCTACTGATGCTAGCAATATCGCCGTTGGGGCCGTTCTATCACAAGAGGTTGATGGAGAGGAGCATCCGATTGCTTTCGCTTCCCGGCAGCTGAATTCCGCGGAGATGAATTATGGGACCACTGAACGGGAATTGTTAGCAGTGGTTTGGGGAGTGGGTCACTTTCGATGCTATTTATATGGGCAAAAATTTAAAATCATAACAGATCATGCCGCACTGAAATGGCTCTTCAGCATGAAGGACCCGAGTAGTAGACTGATGAGATGGACCTTAAAGTTGGGTGAATATAACTATACGGTAGAGCATAAACCGGGGAAACAGCATTTAAATGCTGATGGGTTAAGCAGGAAGGTAAGGCGGGTGGAGACCACGGAGACTGTTTGGGAAAATGATGTCGGAAAGGCGCAAAAGGGGGATTCCCAGTGCGAGGTGTGGCGTACACAACGAGGTTTTGTGATGAAAGGGGAAATCTTGTATCGAGAGACGGGGAGGGGATTAAGAATTGTGGTCCCTGAGGGTATGAAGACGCAAATTCTATGGCAGTATCACGAACATCCCTTATCTGCTCATACAGGGGTGCCATCTACCTTGAACCGTATTGAGCCTTTATACTGGTGGCCTACCTTGCATTCCGATGTGAAACGATTCGTGAGGGATTGCGTGTCATGCAGTCGTCGCAGCCCATACGGGAGGACGCGGGCACCACTGCAGGAGTTGCCTGAGGCAAGGGCGCCGTTTGAATTAGTGGCCCTTGACATTGTAGGACCTATGCCCTTGACAGACAGTGGTCATAAATATATACTTTCCATCCTAGATCACTTTTCGCGGTATTTGGTGATGGTTCCGTTGAGTGACCAAACAGCAATGACAGTGGCAGAGGCGTTCGTAAAGCGGTGGGTTTTAAGATTTGGGGTTCCTAACACACTACTGAGTGATCAGGGGACAAACTTTACATCAGAGTTGTTTACGAACGTGTGCAAATTGCTTAATATTAAGAAGCTTCGCACGTCACCTTTTCATCCGGAAGGCAACGGGAGAGTGGAGAGGGTACATAGGACGGTGGCGGTGATGATAAGCCACTACATAAACTCAAAAAATTCTGATTGGGATGCGTGGCTGGCCTTTGCCGTGTCGGCCTATAATACAAGTGTGCACACTAGTACCAAAGCCTCCCCCCATGAAGTAATCTTTGGCTTCCCTATGCGGTCCCCTTTCGAGTGCTTCGATCCAAGGGATAAGGAAATCAAGGGAGATTACGTGGTCGGGCTACGCGAGAGGTTAAAGGAGATTTGGGGAAAATGCCGCGCAAGCGGTAGGAAGGCTCAACGGGAGAGTAAAAGACAATACGATAAGAGGAGCAAAGCCGTTCATTACCGCTGCGGGGAGTACGCGTACTTGAGTGACCCCCAAATAAAATCTGGCCGAGTAAAGAAATTTCACTCCCCGTGGGCTGGACCTTTTCGAGTGATTGAGGTAGTGTCGGACGTGAATGTGCGGTTGGAGCTCCCCTTCCGTGAATTGTTGGTACATAAAAATAGGTTAAAACCATACTTTGGTCCTATCCCCCACCCTCAACCGGCAGATACAGAGAGAGACGCCGAGGCCGCCCAAGGAAGACCTCGACGGTAGTGGATGAAGGAAATACAATGATCATGGGGTGGGCTAGGGTTTCATTGGGTCTGCTGAGGGTCGCAGAAAATGGATTGGAGGGTGTTCTATTTTGTTTTATTTTGTTTTGTTTGGGGTATTTCTGTTGCGACAAATTGAGTATATGTCCGTGAAGTGAATTGATGATTACATTGTGGTGAAGGGTTTTACTTATTTAACCTCATGATGAATTTTATTGCTTAATCAAATAAATTGTTGCATTAATGGGAAGGGGCTGTTCTGTACGTATGACTTATTGAAACTTTATTGAACACCATGTTCTCGGGAAAATGACATTGTATGTATTGGGTTCTGGAATGTACAATAATTGTAATTGTGTTACTGAAGAATTTGAAGTGGACGTAATTGTTTTGAATGTAATTGTTTAAAATTGTCTGTAAGCCAATTTTAAATTGTGAGGGGGAGTGGTGTAAGAGAGAGAGACTCGGTAATTTTCCTTCCACACCTATTCCATCGTGTGTTGCAGTTTTGCCACCCCCCTTACATTCCACCTGCTTCCGGAGAGCTCTCTCGCCTCAGCCAACACCTAGAGTCAGCACGGACTATGTACCGTCGCATGATCGAACATCGAGAGCTCTCTCGCCTCATCCAACACCTAGAGTCAGCACGGACTATGTACCGTCGCATGATCGAACATGCGGCGTTTACGAGCCAATAAGGTGGCCAGGTAAAGTCACGAGGTGACGCTAAGGTGTACAAGTGGAAGGAGACGGCGTTGCTGCGTGGTCAGTTGGCCGCGAGATGTAACGGAGTCAACACAATAAAGGTCTGGTCTCTACCTCGCTCTTGTTCTGTTCCCTGTACTCCCTCTGACGGACCCCAAATCCCTTCGCGGGTTAACAAATAAATAATAAAATTTTACATATAAATGTTAAAAATGTAATTCTGTTAGTTTCACATCATTTGAAAAACAATAGAAATAATTGTAAAATTTAAAATCACCCAATCACAGCTCGTGGCTGGCTCATTTATGGTAATGTATGGTGTGGTGACCACGTTTCTTTGAGCTCTCGTGTGAATTGGTGTGTACTGCGAAAAGAAAGCATGGCGCCGGGAGTGAAAAGGAAGTTTCTTTCGTTGAGAGATAAAGTGGAAATAATTAATTTCGTCGAGAAAAATCCCCATAGAAAAAAACTGACTTGGCTAAAGAACTCTCTTTGCAAGAATCGACATTAAAGGCTGCTTAGGAATAAAGACGTCATTTTACAAGCGGAACAAAGTTGCGGCAACAAGTCCCGGAAAACAGCTTACATACAGAGCAGCAAACATGAAGAGCTGGAAACTATTAATTTCATGGTTTATGCAGGTGAGAGCTGAAAAAATTACCGTCGATGGAGTGTGTGTGAAAGAGAAGGCTTTGGCATATGCCGCACGACTAGGGATAGAAGACTTCAAAGCCTCGAATGGGTGACTTGAAAGGATGAAAAAACGTCACAGTTTAGTTTGCAGGTAAGCTGGTGGCATGTTTAGAATACTTTCATTTTTCTCTCACCACCACTCATGTTGATCTAAATCTTGTAAATCACATTAATTTTAATGAATTTTTTTGTTCCCTCCAGGTCCATTGCTGGGGAAAGTGGTGCCGTTTCAAGCGATGTGGTCCACGATTAGAAGATTAACTTGAAATCTATCATAGGAGAGTACGATGCCGATGATATTTTCAATGTGGACGAGACTGGGCTATTTTTCAATTTACTGCCGAGCAAGACACTTGCAATGAAAGGAGAGCCGTGTCATGGTGGAGTAAGCTACGTCTGACGGTATTGCTTTGTGCCAACGCCAGTGGGACGGAGAAACTGAAGCCGTTCGTGGTGGGTAAAGTAGCAAGGCATCGTTTCTTTAAAAACATTATATACCTTCCCTGCAAATATACCAGTAACCAGAAGGTGTGGATGACAAGCGATCTCTTTACTCAGTTCCTCCATCAATAAGATGCAAGACTGGGCAGATTGAACCAAAAAATGTTATTAGTTTTGGATCAGTACCCTGCGCACCCTCCGAAAATTGTCCTCAGACACGTAAAACTGCTTTTCTTGCCTGCGAATTGTACTAGTCAGCTCCAGAATTTGGACTTAGGGGTCATATGAAGTAAAAGAAAGACTATAAATGCAGTGTTTTGGATGCCCTTCATTTTATTGCTAGTTTGTAGGACAATGTGAGCGCCGAAACTATAACCAATTGTATCCAGATGGGAGGGTTTTATGCTAGTGGAGGTGACGAAGAAGTGGCTGATGTAGATCAAGTGGTTGAGGAGGTGGATTCTGAATTCGGTGAGTGGCACTTACTGCCAGGGACTGATGGTATTCCCTTTCATGATTTTGTATGTGCAGATGACAGAATCATAAAGACTCCGGTGAGAAATATTAAAGAATTTATTGACGACCACCTGAGCCGAGAATATGAAGATGATGTTGACGACGAAGAAGAGAAAGTGTTTGTGAAACACACATTTGCCGATACAATGGATGCTCTGGACACAGTGAGAAAATACTTAATGACCACTGAAATGGGAGAGGCTCAAATGAACAATTTCATTCGCCTAGAAAGTTATGTGCTAAAATCGCAAGTGGCCTTCGTAAAGCAAACTGCAATTATGAATTTTTTTTTTAAATAAGAGTTGACTCATTTGCAATGAAAATAATAATTGATTTTAGTTGTGGAAAAGTTCATGTGTTTTTTAATTTCGATAAATGCCTTTTTATATGCATTCAGATTCCTTTCATAGATGTTAGAAGAAAGCCTGTGAGAAAATAGTTGGTAATCGTTTTGTATCCTGCCCAGCCTCCATTTAGGGTGGTTGATTAAAAATGTTTATCTTAAAAATTATTAGATAGGTGAGTCTTGGTGAAATATGGTAAATGAGTTTACATTAATGCTCTGCACATGTCACCAAATCAGGGTAAATTTATTGATTTTAATTTAGAAATGGCTAAATGAACAATGATTATTGCCTGTGAGTAAATTAGAGTACTGTAAGTGAAACTTCTGAGTGAACTGAGACCATGGCTGGGCTGAGCCATTCCATTAGATTTATCTGCTAATTTGCTCCCCAAGGAAGGAATGACATGAGGTCATTTAGATTAGTGAAATGATCACAGTGGGTTCCTCGGGCCATGGTGTGGGTGCTCACCTATGGAGGCTGCAATCTAGTTTTTAATATAGCTGAGCTCACTGGGCGTCATTTAGATAGTGGTCTTGGGGCAATATGCAGTTGGTGACCAATGAGATGGACACAGGATGGTCACATGGGGACGCCAAGCCATGGTTTCTGGGTCACAAGGATCGTCTAGGTGGAGAGACGAGCGAGCGGCCAACTGGTGGAAAAAAAGCATTGGTATCGGCGGGCGCATGTTTCGTTTGCCATCGGGAAGGGCATTTTGCGGGCGATTGTCCAGACCGAAGAAGGGATCGCTGTTACAATTGCGGGTGCCAAGGGCACCTGGCGAGGAATTGCCGCACTCCGACGAGGCACCAAAACGAAACCGACTCCCGAAGGGGTGCTTTAAATGGAAATGGGGCTGGGCCCGTCGCCACCCCCAGCCCTCTACAAGTGTTGTCTTGCCACGAATCGATCAACACCGCGAAATGGACGATTTAACGGTGTTAGTGGAAAGTGGGGGGCGATTATGGCGAATGTTGATAGACACGGGTGCTCAGGTGTCCCTATTGACCAAACAGTGTTGCTGCGGTTTAACTCCCACTGCGTCGCCCTTAAGAATGAAGGGGATTACAGGTAGTGCTGGGAACGGAGGGCGCCCTCCGGTGATTTAATCGGTAGTAGCGATTACAGCACTCATCCGGTTTTCTCCGGTACTACCGCGGTTGTTAGCGGAGGTTACGGAGGAAACGGAGGTTTCGGAGGACGCCGGGGCTTTGAGTGGTTGTAGGTTTAGAAAGACCTTTGAACTGTCTGTAATGTAATTTTTTCAAATAAAGTCGTATAATTGCAATGTTTATAAATCAAAGATGCTTATTTAATCTGTGATTATTAATCTGCTCAACCAAATATAACTTAAATCTCTTCAGGCTCATTAGACGTTTGACTCAAGCAAACAATTCATTCTGTATTTAGCATGAGGCTAATAATACTAATAATGTTTAGTGAAGTAAATACTTTCGGAAATCATTATTTGTACGTTTAATGACATGCACAATAGAAGAACACATCATAATTATCGAATACCATCTGATATTCCTTATCTACATGCAAGTGATACAGATCGCAAAAGATTCTAGTAAATATAATGGGATAGTATCAGTGGTGATGGTCAATTTTCCGAAGAAGCTGATATTTCCACTCTGTTCTTTACTACAATAATAATTTGTCAATAAAAGTTATTTTTTAAGTACTTTACCAGTATTTTCCTCATGTTTTGTAACTATGAATATTATCATTGCTTCATATAATGCTGATGATGCACAAATACTCGGAAAAAGCATAGATTTACTGTTAATTTTTCAATGTACTTGGTAAATATTTAACTCGTTTTAAAATTATAACGTCCCAAAACGTTCTGGCTTCGTCATTCAATTTCAGTTCACTTTTCTTGTAACTGTATTCACCAGGGAGAATACATTTACTGAAAGAATAATGCTTCATCACTTGCATAGTTTATTGAATACCTTTGCTCATCTGATAATAGCTGCCTAGACTAAACCAATGGATATTTTACATCATACGTTGGAAGTCGTAATGTTATACCTCACAACTGGTAATTGGGTGCTTGCAATTGATTAAAAGAAAATTATTCTCCACGGAAATTTTTCATCATCTAATCTCATTGAAACATGAAATCATATTTGGGCTCTAACCTAGGCCTAAATTTTGGGGTTTTCGTTTTTTTCTGACCCGTCGGACATTTAAGAACTTCCATGAAAATTTTATTCCTGTAGCTTGAGAAGAAATGCTAAAATACCATCCTCCGAAACCACCGAAACATTGCGTGACGTAGCGTTTCGGAGGTTTCGGAGCAATCGGATGTACCGATTGGTTTCCAGTAAACAACTGCTCCGCTCCTACCGGTCATTTCCCAGCACTAATTACAGGGTGGCGGATATACAATCACGGTGAAGTGTTGGCACCCGTGAAGGCATCCAACTGGTGTTGCGGCCTCAAGTAGTGAACTATCTGGGAGATTATGCAGGTTTGTTGGGAGTGGATTCCTTATGTGAGAACGGCGACGTATTTGATCTGAATAAAGGGGAATTGTTGCTGAAAGGGGGTGTGATCCAACTAGGGAGAAACCGCGGTGAGAATTTAGAGGAGACTGCGCCGGGAGCGGAACAATCACAGCGCCAGCGGCAACATGTTCTTCTCCGCGATGCTGATGCTGAGAGGAGAACGGAGGAGAGATTATGGCAGCAGGTAGACGAAGTGGGAAGCCGCGAGGACGTGCCACCCAATCAGGAGCCTCGTGGGAAGGAAGAGTGTGTTCGCGAAGGGTTATCTCCGCAGCGTGTGGAGCGAGGCGACCGCAAGAGAGCAGCAGCTAGCCGCCGCCCATGAGTTGATTTATCCATCCGCCTAATTAGCACGGAAGTTATCCCTGCTCGGAGCATGGTGCTGATTCCTCTCGCTCTACCCGCAGACCATTGGGAGGAAGGGCAAACCTGCCTCTTGGAGTCTCGCTTGGAGAAGGAGGACTGCTGGGTGGCGCGGAGCGTTAACATGGTGGGGAGGGATGGGTGTGTAATGGCATTGGTAAGTAACCTGCGGCCGACTGAAGTGACTCTGACCCGAGGAACAGTGATCGTAAACGTGAGTGACATATGCAAAGTCCCCAGTGAGGATGACGGGATAGACGGGGCAGATGGTAACGGGCAAGTGGGTGCGATGCACCACCTCTGAGAAGGCCGTTAGCCATTATTCGCTGGGGGAGAAGCTGGGGCATTTAGGAGTGGAAGAGAGGCAGGTGTTGATGCCAGTGCTTGAAGAATTTTCGACTCAGCATTGTAGACCATATCCCTATAGGGAATGCGCGGCCAATATACCACAAACCATATCGCACCCCATTACATCAGAGGGGTTTGATCGAACAATTTGTAGAAAAACAGTTGAAGGCCGGGATAATTGTTCCAAGCAGTAGCCCATGGTGTTCGCCGGTGGTTATTGTACCAAAGAAGTCTCTCCATGGTACACCACAGTATCGGTCTTGCATTGACTTTCAGGCCCTAAACGCGGTAATGAATCCAGATGTTTATCCGATACCAAATATAACGGAAACAATAGATAACCTAGGTGGGTGCCGGTACTTAACGACATTAGATATGACGAGTGGCTATCATCAGATCCCAATGGCCCCGGACTCTAGAGAGAAAACGGGATTTGTGGTGAACAGTGGACATTACGAATACGTCCGAATGCCTTTTGGGTTGCGTTATGCTCCCGCCACAATCCAAAGAATGATGGATGGAGTTTTGTGACGTCACGCCAACTGAATGCTTAGTGTATTTAGATGACGTAATTGTGTTCAGTGGGACGATTGAAGAACATGCGTTACGTCTAAGTCGTGTCTTTAGCAAGTCTTGAAGGAAGCGGGACGGTCTCTTAAATTAGAAAAATGCCACTTTGCCCTTCCAAAGGTAAAATATTTGGGGCATATCATAAGTTCCACGGGAATCTTCCCTGATCCCGAAAAGGTTAGTGCCGTGAGAGAGTTTCCGACACCAAGGTCGACGAAGGAACCACAAAGTTTTCTTGATCTAACAAATTATTACTGACGCTTCATACCTAACTACGCTATTCTTGCCCGCCCCCTCACAAGACTATTGAAAAAGGGGCAACCCTTTCTACGGACACCTGAGTGCGACGAGGCAGTGGAAAACTTAAAGATGGCATTGACAAGTAGCCCTATACTCACATATCCAAATTTTCGGTTTTCCCTTCACTATTGCCACCGATGCCAGCAATTTCGCTATAGGTGCCGTGTTGTCACAGAGGGTGGATGGGGAAGAGCATCCGGGTGGCATATGCATCTCGACAGCTTAAGGCAGCTAAATTAAATTACACTACAACAGAAAAAGAACTGTTGGGATTTGTCTGGGCGGTGAATCATTTTCGCTGCTATATAAATGGAGGGAAATTCACAATAGAAACAGACCTCGCGGCTCTAAAATGGCTATTCGGATTAAAGGACCCGAGTAGCCGCCTCACGCATTGGACACTAAAGCTGAGCGAGTATGATTATGAGGTGATACATAGACCGGGAAGGGTCCATTCAAACGCCGACACCTTGAGTCAGAAGATAAATGGACTAGTTGCAGAGGGGGCAATAGATTTCGCGGAAACACAAGAGAGAGATGGCAAGTGCAGAAATTGGAGTCATAAAAAACATTTCGAAAAATTAAATGGTGTTTTATTCCAGAAAAGGAAGTGTGGGAACCGGATAGTTGTCCCAGCGGAATGCCGAAAGGAAGTGCTGACACAATGCCACGACCACATTTTAGCGGGGCATTTAGGACGGGAGTCAACTGTGACACGGCTTATTTCTAATTACTGGTGGCCTGGGATAAAAAAGGCCGGAAAGGAGTACGCTAAGCATTGTGTAGCATGTAACCAGAGGAGTCCTAATGGGAAAACGAAGGCACCATTGCAAAAAGTTCCCTCCGCCACGCGGCCCTTCGAATTTTTGGGGATAGATATATCGGGACCCCTACCGCGAACGGAGAAAGGAAATAAGTACATACTTACTATTGCTGATCATTTCTCGCACTATGTAGCCATGATAGCGTTGCCGGATCAAACAGCAGAAACTGTTTCAGTGGCTCTGGTGAAGAAGTGCATTTTAAAATTTGGTGTACCTCAAACCATTTTGACTGATTAAGGGACAAACTTCGAATGGGCATTGGTACGGAATTCGTCGTTATTTAATGACCTTATTCTCTTCGCATTTTTGCTGCGTCGATCCATTTTCCGGGGACACTAAAGCTGAGCGAGTATGATTATGAGATGATACATAGACAAGGAAGGGTCCATTCAAACGCCGAACCTTGAGTCGGAAGATAATTGGACTAGTTGCAGAGGGGGCGATTGATTTTTGGATTAGTGGATTTATGTCCCCCAAAAATGGATCGACGCGGCAAACTCCCGAAAAGAACACGGTCTTCGAATCGGCATTGTTTCACGAAATTTGTCGGTTGCTCCAGGTGAGATGCTTGACGACGTCACCATATCACCCAGAGGCAAACAGGTCGAGCGGGTACATCGCACCATCATGCAAATTTTGAATCACTATGTGAACTGCAAAAATAATGATTGGGATGAGTGGCTCGATTATGCAGTGACCGCATATAACACCAATCCACTCTGCAGCACTGAGCATTCCCCTCACGAGATAGTATTTGGTTTTCAGATAGTGTCACCATTTGATATCATGGTAGGGGGTGGAGCTTAGACACCATCCAGCGGTGACGAAATTACAAGCGCGGTTGCGAAATTTATGGAAATTATGTGGGCGAAATAAGAGGACGGCATAGAGGAGGCAAGCAAAGGGGTCAAAAGTTAAGGGAAGCCAGTGCACCTATAAGGTGGGAGACCACGTGTATCTGAGCGATCCGTGTTTGAAGGTAGGGCAAGTTAAGAAGTTTCACCGCCCGTGGAAGGGCCCGTATCGCGTGTCAAAAGTGTTTTCCAAATGCAACATAGAGAGCTTCCCTTTAGGAACATCGTTGTACATAAGAATCGAGTAAAACCCTACTTAGGCCTTCTTCCTACCTCACATTCAGTAAGAGGACGTGACTGGCCCAGAGGAAGACCGCGGAAAAACCTAATTCCCACCAACCCCCAAGTTCCCTCCACGCCCATTGCAGATGATTTGGTCTAGAATATAGGAGTGATGAGTGAAGGACGATCCACAAGCCTTGACCCCGTTCATCCACGAGACGTTCTGGCCGGCGAGGATCCAGTGGAGGAGATAAGCGAGGAGGAGGCTGCCGCCCCCTCTGTGGAGGAGGAAGCTATCGCTCCTCCCACCCTTTCCCCCTCTCCCCTTCCTCAGCAGTCCCCATACCCATTGTGTTTGAGGAGACACCGGTCTTCGTCTTCCCAACCATATGTGGCTCTTCCTCCTGCCCCCTCCCACCCTTAATTTATACGGCCACGGGGAGTGCTGTCGAGATGGGAGGAGGTGGAGGAAGATACGCAGGAGTTATGAAGTGTATTATGATTGTATTTGTTGTGTGGTGGGAGGCAGAGTGACTACACCAGGGCAAGACGATTCCATGGAAAAATGGTAACATATGGTGGGAAGCCATGAGGTAGTACTAAGAGAGCACACTGAGATAGTTGTGGTACTTATTTTTTTTGGTGATGGGCAGTAGTGAAAAGTGCAAGGTCTGGTCGAGACAAGGGAAATGTGAAGTTTGTGAAGTGAACATAGTGAAGGGGAGATGAGACCTAAATAAAAAGAGGACATCTAAAGGCAAATGTGGGCATAGATCAAAAAATGATATTATTTAATGAATTTAATAGGTAGTCGGTTAGTGGTAACAAGGTATAATTCAAAAACTGTAGAACTTAACGGGATACTGCATTGAGTTGTATTGAAATTCGAAAGGGAACCTTGTTGTAGTCATATGTATATAAGTGGTGTGCAAAGTAATCCTAACATTGAATTGCAAGTTGGACTTGGACAATGATTTCCACTATTATTAACTTAAGGTAAATTTATCTTAGTGCCACTATTTCATTTGTTTTCTGTCTATTGAGTAAACTGTGTTGCATTCATTGTTGGTGAGCTATCGAGAGTTGAGTAAGTGACTTGTATTCACAGATGTTTATATCTGTATCATTAGCAAAATTCATTTTTATTGGATTAAGTAAATGAGTTGCTGGAGTTAGTCAGCAACTCACTGTTAGGGAGGGATAGTTGTAAGTGAAACTTCTGAGTGAACTGAGACCATGGCTGGGCTGAGCCATTCCATTAGATTTATCTGGTAATTTGCTCCACAAGGAAGGAATGACATGAGGTCATTTAGATTAGTGAAATGAGCTCAGTGGGTTCCTCGGGCCATGGTGTGGGTGCTCATCTATGGAGGCTGTTATCTAGTTTTTAATATAGCTGAGCTCACTGGGCGTCATTTAGATAGTGGTCTTTGAGCCTCTGGCAAAATGCAGTTGGTGACCAATGAGATGGACACAGGATGGTCACATGGGGACGCCAAGCCATGGTTTTTGGGTCACAAGGAAGAGGAAGAAGCGGATGAGCGGCAGTCTGGAGGAGGCGAGTTGGAGATGCGGTTGTGGAAGTGGAAATGGTGAATAAGGGAAGAATAAACGCCTGTTTTCCGAAGAAGTGTTGTTCCCTTAATTGACCCTCGACGGACCCTTAAGGTGACCGCTTACAGTACATATTATAGGTTTCATTTTCCTGCCTCCAAATGATTAATTGCAGCCAGGAAGCAAACAGACCAAATTGGGCAGCTGAAAGGGTTTTCCTGCTCCCTTGCCATAAAACCTCAGTTATGAAACTTTTTTCGGTTGTCCACTTAAAGTTTCATAAGTGAGGTTCTACTGTATTTCCATGTTTGTTTTTTTATGATCTTGATTAAATCGTTATACAAATCTAAATGCTGTGTAAAGGCTCTTCTCACCCAACTCTCAAATCGCCCCCCACACCACCCCTCCCCTCCCCTCCATTCCCCTTATCTCCCACGTTCCAGGTGGGATTTCTCCCTCCCCACTCCATTACACCCCCCCCCCTCCCCCCAAACCTGTGCACGTCAAACCCTCCCAATTCAAATTTCCCCTGATTGTGGTCGGCGCCCAAATCATGAGGCCACAATATATAAGCAAAACCTTCATATAATGAACCTCCACACAGCAAAATTTGACAAAAACCTCCCTAGCATGAAGTCATGCACCCAGTCCCGGGCCCTTACCATACATAATGCATGCAAAAAAACCTCCCATAACGAACCTCTATAAGAACGAAACCTCCGTACAACGAAGTCCATGTGTGGGCCCCAACATGGAAGTGACCTCTTTTTAACAAATTAATTTCTTAAAAAGCATTTTCCATTGTACATATTATTGTTATTAGTGTTATAACCTACATTGAGATCGGCTATTCTCTCTGCAGTGACGTAATGTTCGGGTGATTTTTCCCACTGTTAATGAGAGCATTGTCTCAGTATGATCCGAGTGAATGGCCCGGATGCAAAACCTGTACTCATTCCTTCAGCTCAGATCTTTGTGATGTGTGCTATTAATTAAGTTTCATTCAAAATGTTAAGGGTGCAGGCTACATGGCAAAAAAAGCATTTGCAGACCATTGGCATTTTCCCTAATATGATTGATCGCTGACAGATAAAAAATTACGGTTTTCATTAATGAAGAGAAAGAGAGTTAAGTTACAGCATGGGTCCTATTTTGACTTTCTAGGTACTTAGCATATCAGAAATATAAATGCATATGTTTACCCAAAATAAACCATTTTCCCCGGTGCAGTACTCAAACATGAGATGGATTATTTCGGCGATAGAAATGTAAACCCAAGGGTAAACCATTCTCTTATCATGCCTACCCTTCTGGTATTTATGTTTTGCTTATTATTTGAGAAATCCAGAAACTAGTGGACCATATCCCGACAATTCTCTGGCGCTCTGCCACGATAATGCGATGCCTTGCACAGCGATTTGGGCCCCTGACTGAGCATGACTACTTCCAGTTCACTGCATGTTTGCCCTTCCACCTAGCCTACAGAAACCTGAGAAGCCTTTCCAGCCTCCCATCTATGTAAGTCTGAAATTCAGCCCGAGTCAGAGTTTCTTTATCTCCGCTCGTATTATGTAACGAAACATGCTTTAAGACCTTGAAGGGTCTTCCGAGGCAAGTGCTATGACTAACACATGGACTTTTAATTTCAATAATATATTTTTTCTTGAACACATATGGAAAACATATATTATAATCATGATACTTGTAAGTTTCCGATTGATTGAAGTTAGTTAAGCCGCCATATTAACTATCACTTTAACCCTAGTAATGTAAATGGGGCATACGTGGAAATTGTACAGTGAATGCATGTCTGGAAAGTCATGAGACGTAGTTCAGAATGCTGCCATTTATCAATGATATGGCGCTGCGAAATCAGAAGAGGAAGGGACAAAAGCAATGCAAAAAGTTGCTGAAGCACTATTTCAAATCATGGAATCATTTCTGTCGTTTGATTGAGGGTTATTAGCATTCGTTTGCATATGGATATAATACCCACGTGAAATAACCTAGTTATGAATTGATATTTCTCTCTAATATGCTGCGGAAATTTTTTATTTAACTGGTTGGCACTAGAGGGCAGCACATATGTTATCATTGTAGTGTGAAGGCAGACATAATTTGTACGATTGTACGGACGATAGTAACGGATAGTAATGTGAAAGGGGCAATACTGCTGGGAACGCACGATTGGTTGGTACGATGATCTGTACGTTGGTAGTTGGAATGGGGCATTAGGGGTAATTCAAGTACTACGCAAGATGTGAATGGGGAGGAGGTTAGGCTCTCTTACATTTTCTTATGTAGGGTGGTGTAGGAATCCTACATAACTTTAAATACGATTTTGTTTATACATGAGATCATGCTTGAATTACTAATAATCATTATTCCGTAGCGTTAGTACTGAAAACAGCCCGTATTTTCTCCTGGGGAAAGGTCCATGAAGAACTAAGGAGGATGTATTTAGTAATGTACTGAAAAGCATAACAAATTGTTGTTACTGAGTGAGGGTTCAATTATTGCTTAATAATAGCGAGAGCCACATCTACTTCCACCTCCTGGTGTATACCAGGGGGATTCGTACCAATTCTACGGTGGCGGTAAAAGCAGCAGTGAAGGGCATGGGCTGCTCTAGACTGCGGGTGATGGCACATGTTGGCACCAATGATGCTTCCGAGCGCGGAGCCAATGAGATTTTAGATTCCTTTAGGGATCTAAACTCAGAGGTGGAACGCGTTCGGAGGGGCACTGGTGTCGATATGTGGCTATCCATCTGCAGCATCGTTCCACGGACCGACTGCGGTTCTCGAGTTTGGGACAGGATTGCCTGGCTCAACAAGAGGCTGTGGGAATTCTGTGTGAGCATTGGGGCAGAATTCGTTGATCTTTGTTCATTGACCAAAACGCAATATTTATTTATTTTATAAATGTAACTTCATTAAATTTGGCGAGATGCTTAATGATTCATACACGGACTACGTAGCTAAAACAGAGGGTAAAAGCACCAATGTGTCATGGAAATACATCTTAGAAATCTTACACCAAGGAATCAACAAACACATTCCGCAAAAACTGAAAAGTGATAGTAAAGAACTTCGCTGGTACAACAACGATGTTAGGATGGACCCTAGAAAACAGAGAAAACTGTATAACTTGTTCAAAAAAACCAATATGTTTGATGAAAAATCGAAGGAACTTGAAGCAAAAGAGTTACCTTGCGCAACGCTCAAAATCCAAGAAAACATTGCGTGCTGCACTGCGAAATTTCAAGAAAAAAATACTTGGTAAATTACACGAAGAAAATCCAAAATCTTTTTGGTCATATGCGAGAGAACTTCAGGGAAATTCTTCTACCGTAGATTCGTTATTTGATAAAGATGGTACACTTGTAACCGAAAATATTGACAAAGCTAATGTGTTCAACTCCCACTTTGAAAGTGTTTACACTACAGACGACACTGCATGTAATTTAGACATTCCATTCATTGAGGAACCGATGAAAGAAATCACGATTCAACGCGATGGGATAACTAAACAGCTACAATCGATAAAAAGTAATAAATCTCCGGGTCCGGAGGGAATACCCGCGTGCGTCCTCAAGGAGTTAGCACCACAGATCGCACTGTTCTTAGAGATATTCAATAACTCATTGTCTGAAGGAAAGATACCAATGGACTGGAAAACTGCAAATGTTACACCGATATTTAAAAAGGAAAACAGACATGACCCAGGGAACCATCGACCAATATCATTGACATTGATTACAGGCAAGATTCTCGAACATATCGTTGTTAGCAATATCATGACTTTTCTGGACAGTCGAAACCTCCTGCATAATTGTCAGCACGGATTCCGGAAAGGTAGATCATGCGAAACACAGCTCGCGCTCTTTCTTCACGACGTTCTCAAATCTGGTGAATCGAAAAGACAAGTTGACGCACTATTTCTAGACTTTAAGAAAGCTTTCGACACAGTACCTCACAGAAAACTATTATACAAATTACAGTCATGCGGGTTAAACGAACAAGTAGCAAACTGGATACGTGACTTTCTGAGTGATCGTAAGCAAAAAGTAGTTCTTGACGGAATTAGCTCTGATATAGTTAAAGTGACATCAGGTGTCCCGCAAGGAAGCATTATTGGCCCACTTTTGTTCATTATATATATAAACGACCTCTGCTCCCGAATTAGCAGTAAAATACGTTTATTTGCCGACGACGCTGTCATATACCGCGAAATCAGTGATCACTCTGACTTTGAAATTCTGTCATCGGACTCGAACAACCTTCATGCGTGGAGCAAAGAGTGGGGACTAGAACTTAATCTGAGCAAATGCACGGCGGTGCATTTCTTGCATAGGTCGTCCAACTATCCCCATGTATATGTTGTGGATGGCGTTCGCATAAATGCAACAGATGAAGTGAAATACCTGGGAGTTACGATAACTTCAAACTAGGGATGGGCAGATCCAGGTTTTTTTTCGGATCCAAATCCGGATCCGGATCCTTCATTTCGGATCTCAGTTCTTATTTTCGGATCCTTGGATGTATTCAAGGGTATATACAATTCACAAATGATAATAGAATTTAAGCCTTGGAGACTTTATTGAAAATAAAAAACATCAAGTTAAAAAATGTTAACCTTTAATATTAAAATAAAGACAATGTCGATACCACAATGATACTCATCCTTGATTGTTGTCACGTTTATGCAATGACTGTTGTCATACCACATCTTGAGATTTGATTCTTGAGAATAATGAGATGGATAATAAAGGGTGAATTTGATTTACATTCAGCAAAAGCCCGTAGTCGAATGAAGTACATCAACAGCATTCTATTTGTTCGGCAGAAAGCCGCCGATAGCCGACGACAGCCGGCACTTCAATCGCTTAAAACTCTTTGATGCATATCTGATTCACTGTAGTATTTGGATCCGATATCAGTATCTCATCCCATGTAAATATCTGCAGATCTTTGGATCCACAGATCCGATCCGACCATCCCTACTTCAAACCTATCGTGGGGGACACACATTAGAAATATTTGTGGCAGAGCCCTGAAGAAGCTAGGATTTGTCAAGCGTGCTGTGGGAAGATCTTCGGATGATAAAGTGAAAGAGAAGTGCTATTTTGCACTCGTCCGGCCACACCTTGAATATGCAGCGAGCATATGGGATCCGGCAGAGAAAGACCTAGTCCATGAACTTAATAAAATACAAAGGAATGCTGCGCGATTCGTCAAAAACTGCTACGGCCGTACAGAAAGCATTACACAGATTTTGAACGATTTAGGGTGGGAACCGCTAGAGACTCAGAGGCTACGCGCTAGGCTTAGATTGCTTGAGCAATTGAGAGTGAATATCTTTCAGAGCGACACGGAGAACATCATATTAGAACCACATTATATCTCCAGGTCCGACAGAATCGATAAATTAAGAGAGATATTTTGCCGAATAGATAGGTATGGGAATTCGTTTTTCCCCCGAACAATTTAGGACTTTAATAAATGCTAGGCGGAACTATGATTTTTTTTTGTTGATGGCTGGTGTCCTAACACCCCCTGCCACACGCCTTTTGAGGCGGCTTGCGGGGTAGTATGTAGATGTACTTTGAAATGGAACATGAATGGATTATCCGATTAGATTTCACTATCAATTACAGCGAGTAATCATGATTGGTATTCTGCATTAGAGTTATGATTATTATGCCCGTCACAACTGGATTGCGAAATTAATGTGAGTCCCGTCCTACAGCAACACGAACTCTTGGATGCTCCTGTGACAACGCAACCCGCACATAACCTCCGTACTACGAACCTCCGTACAATTAAGTTGTAATTTTTCCGGTCCCAGCAAATTTGTTATATGGAGGTTTTACTGTATATAACTAAAATATGAACTGTACACTTCAATAAAGAATCCTACAGTCCATATACAGTATAGGAGCAGGAAGTTTTGCTATAATCCATACTAATACATAAAAATGTAATGGTGTCTGTCAGTCTGTCTGTTGCTCCATCATGCAAAAACTACCGAACCAATTGTGCTGAAATTTGGCTTTTAGATAGAAAATATATCTGGTCATAAAGTAGGTGGTCCATGCTAAGCATTGGATTCGGTGCAGTGGTTTAATTTTTTGCTTTTTAAAAGTACTTTTACTCAAGATAGAGTGCTGGGATTTTTTTTATCGGATAGTTGAATAAATAAAGTTTCTAATTATTTCAATCGATTTTATTATTTGCTTTGAATTTTTTGGAAAAACATGTTTTTAGCTGAAACATCTCACATTTTTCTCTGAAATCAACAATAGCTTATTTCCTTGACAACCAGAGATGTTGATGCCTCTAGCATTTAAATATCACATTTCCCTGCAGGCCCATGATAGCACATAGAAAGAAAATCTGTAAAACAAGGACCCACAGTCCAAGGGCCCCATGATAGATTGCTACGGGGGATAATTGATGAATTCTATGCATATTTACAACGAGTATAATCTTCAATTTCTGTTCTCAAAGTAGCTCTCATAGGGGCACTTCATGTATATGAGAGATCATTACATGGTAAATGATACACACAAAGGAATTAAATAGACTACACATACCATAAAATGTACAAGAATACTTACACGCAGCGATTAGTAATGGTAATAATGCATCTGTTGCTACAAAAAACACAGCATTGTTTATTATCGTTTACTACTCACATGTCTTACACATAGTGGAACCATCTACCTCTCATTACGATTGTGAACTGTTTTTGACACCAATTCCCACATCATAAATGTTACAAGTTATTTATGTATGTTTAAAAGTGTTAAAGTGCAGTTAATTTACATTCACTCAATCATCGAGGTGCCTATTCAAGACTTTCACTCGCCGCTGTGTTTCCCTCCTTGGACTTAAGAATATATCCATCAACATGACTAATAGAAAAAAAGCTTTTCAATAAAATCTTCTAAAGCAAGAAGAATGTCTTCGTTGTGAGAAAATGAGAAAATAAAAACGACAAAGATATAACTTGGATGCTCAAAGACATGACCACTAGCGATCTTATGAAACTCCTGAAGAGTAGCATGTTCAAAGGGAGCAGGGTGCTGCAAGACACACTTCCCAGCATCATTTCTCTTGTTTCCGGGGTTGACATATCTGATTTCTATGACAATAAATAAGGCAACAACCTTTTCATCAACACTCCTGAGGGAAAAGCTGTAAATTTAGTGCATAAGTCTATTTCCTAATAAGTTGATACAGCTGCTTTAATGATGACCAGTGTTTACAAACATTGAACGAAAAATAATAAGACAAATATTCAAAAAAGGATGTATCAAGAACGATGGGGAACTAAGTTGGTCACTTCCCTGTGGTGTTTCTCGGGTTAAGCTAAGAACCATCCAAATTTCACCCTAACCCAAACTATGGACAGGAAACCAGCTACAAATCTTCAAATATAGACCCATCTGTTTCGAAACTTCAATTTGTTTTTAAATTTTTTTTTGTTTTGTGATTTTGTTTTTTGTTGTTTTTGTTTTTTGATTTTCATTCAAAATTTATCTTGGCTTCTAATAATCCTGGGAAAGCAGCTTGGAAGATAATCAATGAATCATCTCGTAGTTTTAAATCATCCTCCACCCCTTCTCTTAATCTAAACAGCCATTTAGTATCTTCTCCAACCGAGGTAGCCAACCATTTTAACCCTTTCACTGCGGCATGACGTCCTATCACGTCATGGTTGCCTATACCCACTGGCTGATGACGTCCTATCACGTCATGGGTACCGTTAAGCTTTCTTCTTTCGCAGAGGGCGCGCCCCTCCGTCTAGCGACCTTGTAGTGGTCTCCCGTCCTTCAGAATAGCTCAGACAGTCGTACCCTGAAGACCGTTTGGATCTATGCCTATTTTCTGCATCGGTAAAATTTTTTCTTTGAACTCAAGGTAAGCGTGTTTTTCATAATGCAATAACTCTCGCACACACTATTTTGTGAATATGTATTTCTTTTCGTATTATTTATTAGTCTTGTTTTTTCAGTCCTTTTCTTTTTATAAATTTTTCTGGAGAAAAAATTGTTGTATTTTGGTGAAAACGTATGTTTATTTGTTTATTAGTGTATATTTTATCAGTTATTTTTCGTCAAAAATAGGCTTTCGTTTATCTTACGCAATAAATTATCAGTTATTTTGTCTGACATTTAATGAAATTTTATATTTTTATATATAATTTTGATTTATATGATCAGGTTAGTTTAGCATATCATCGCTTAAAAGAGTTAACGTTCTTCTTCTTATAATGTTTTAAAGCATTATTTTCCCGGCTTTCACCGACAGCGAGAGGAATTTTCCAATCGTGAGTTGATCTCTGTGGAAACTTAGCATCCGGTGAGCAGTCGTTCTTTTACTTATCAAAGTAAGTATCATTTGCTATTTTATGATACAATTTGTAGTTAAATTTTACCATTTGTGCATGTTATTTATTTAAACTGTCCTTTATTTTAGTCTGTCTCCTACTGCAACTCTACTCAACATCTATCTTCCTCAGTCTTCTTGGGAGAAGGAAGCAAGTTTCAAGGTATTTAGTATTTATTATCTTCACAAATTCATTATTTATAACTAAACACATGCAAAGCATCCATTAAATAACACAGCATTTTTAATTAGCTATTATTTAGGTCAGTTTTAATTTGAACTATCGAAGAACAATTATATCCTTATATGCATAATTTTCCGAGCTCCAGTGGTGTAAATTTTTTTCGCACCTTCTCCTTTAATAATTTTCGAGTCTTCCATCTCAGAGTATTCCAACAACGCTATCTTTCAAGAGTCAATCGAGTTCGGCATCTATTCCATTTCATTTATAGTGAAGACGATACATTTTACCTCTGAATGTCGAGTACCCGCAAAGCTATACTTCTGTACAAACGACGAAGATAAAGAGTAAAATATTCATAGTATACGGTTGCGGAATGTCATTGTACGTACCCAGTATTTCTCCCTTATGCTCGAAATGATCTCATTTTTGAGCGTTTCTCGCTCAACAGAATGGTTTTTCAAGGGACTCTTCTAATGACATTTGATGAAAGGACAGTTAAAGCATTCAACATAGAGTGATTATATTTTTACGCGTCTCGGTATTCTGCCTCTTTCGTGAATTAAGTGGAAGATAAAAATACATTTGAAATTTGAACCTGAGAAAGTATTTACAAAATTTTCTAAATAGATCCGTCACGAATGCCGTTCGTTTTTTCCCACAGAGATAAATTTAAAACTTTACGATGCGGGATGGAAAGTTAACAAGTTAGAGCATAATCAATATTTCTAGGTAGTAACATCTAAAATGTATGTACAAAAGTCCAAAGAACCATTAGTGCAAGGCCTGAGACAAGGAAAGAACGAGAAAAATTAAAGAAGTTGGAAAAACCCTGTGAAAAGCACGTGTTCCCTTGCCTTTTGGTTTAACCTCTACCGACCTGGGCAAGGGCTCTGCGACGTACAGGGTTTTTCCAACCCCTCCCAAATCTCTTTTTTCTTTCTTCCGCGGCAGGCTCTCAGACCACACCAAAAGTGAGCCACTCTGCTTTTTGACCAGCACCGTGCCGCCGAAACAATAAAATATGGTATTCCCGAAAGGGACGAATTGAGCTGGGTACATGGAAACGGCGGCTCATTGTTTCCTCGTTTCTTTATGTCGCTGAGGGAGCGCCTTTCCGGAGGGGTTGGGAGATAGGGGTCAGGATTAGATAGCCACGTGCGGGTGGCAGGTAGTCCTCAGGAATGGAAAGGTTCTCTGCTAGAGACCATCGGCGTAACTTGGCTGCGGGGATTTCCCCTCCCCCTCTCCGAAGTGGTTCCCCTCTCCCTCTCCGATGTTTGGCATGCGCGACTCTCGCACTCCTTTTTCCCACTTTCTTGCCCCCCTCTTTTCTCTTTGCCATCCCCTCGGGCACTTCCAACAACCCTAAGTGAAGGCGAATCACGGGACAACAGGCAGGAAAACCCTCACCGCCCACTGAGGCCACCACAGCCGCTTGGGATGACTCGAACTTACTATCCACCCTCCTTTATTCTTTACATATCTCTGTTATTCTTTACATATTCACTCTACCCTTCAAAGTTAAAAAAATCCCCTTGCCCTGCCACGCATTTTACGGTGAAATGAGGTAAGGGTGTAATTTTCAACCTCTGATAGGTATACTTATCTATACAATGATATTTTCCGCTTCAATATGCCCTCATATCGCGATAAGCACCGTGTCTTCATTACATAATACATTTGTAGAAATCATAAAATAAATTTTATAATGGGTTTGTCAGGAATTAGCGACGTTAGCTCGATCTAACACTTTCATGTATTCTTTATTGGTACTTGGAATTATAATCCTCCATCTTCACCGTTCTATAATTTTTTGCTTCAAATTTTATGCAGATGATTCGACGAAGGACGAAGAGGAAGGCGGATTCTGATGAAGAAGTCCAGTCACTTCCCCCGTCCTCTTCACTCGAGGACCCCCAGCCTTCCACTTCGAGGCAGGATCCACAGCCTCTAACACTTCCCTCCAAAATCTCTGCCTATTCCAGGCGAGAGTACACGGAGGAGGAGATAGCGGATCTTTTGGAGGGAAGTGAGGAGGAGCTGGAGAGCTCGGATTTCTCCGGGGATTCCGAATATGGCGACAGTGCTGAGGACAGCGATGAGGAACAACAACCACAGTCAGGGTATTCGGATACGTCACTGTTGTCTCCTTCTACGCCCGATCCCAGACACCCTGACCACGGCTCTTCTCCTTCTACTCCCGAACCCATTGTCCCTTCTGCCAATCCTTCCTTACCACGTCGCATAACATGGTCCCGGAGTTCAGTACCCCCACAAAATTTCTTATTCAATGAAAACCCTGGCCTCATCACCCCGCCGTCTTCGAGGGAACCTATCGACTTCTTCCGCCTCCTCTTTCCCGATTCTCTCGTTCACGCAATAGTTGATCAGACTAATGCGTTCGCTGATCATCTTATGCAGACGAATGTGTCTCCGAAAGCAAGGATAGGGAAGTGGAAACAATTGACCTGTGAAGAGTTTTTAACCTTCATAGGTTTATTGTTCCACATGGGAACTATTCCTCTAAGCAGAATATCAGATTACTGGAGTACTGATATTTTGTTTAACATGCCTTGCTTTCGGAAATGCATGAGTCGTGATCGATTCCTTTCCATCCTGCAAGCTCTCCACTTTTCACCTAACCCCAATCCTGATGACCCTCCACCAAGTGATACCCTTTATAAAGTCTGACCACTTTTAAATTCCTTCCATTCTATAATGGACTCCCTGGTTATTCCTTCCCGTAATCTTTGCATTGACGAGTCTATGTTTCTTTGGAGGGGGAGGTTGCGATTCCGTATTTATATGAAATCCAAGAAGCATAAGTACGGAATCAAGCTGTACATGCTGACCGAGACTTCCGGGCTTGTTCTGCGATTCCTTGTGTATGCTGGTGCAGGAGATTCTGAACTTGGAGGGCGTGGACATGTTGATAACGTTGTCCATAAATTAATGGATGGTCATTTAGATAAGGGCCATTCGTTGTTTATGGACAACTATTACACAAGTGTCAATTTGATCCACACTCTGCTTGAGAGGAAAACGCATTGCACAGGAACTCTCAGATCAAACCGGAAAGAAAACCCGTCCGAAGTGGTAAAGGCTAAATTAAGGCGGGGTGAAGTTGTGGATGCCTATACTAATGATGGAGTTTGTGTCTTCAAATGGAAGGATAAAAGAGACGTTCTGATGATCAGTTCCGAATTCAGAAGTTGTATGGTTGACATGCCTTCTCGAAGAGGAGATGGGGTTGTTTCCAAGCCAGAGGCCGTTGTTAGGTACAACGAGTCGATGGGAGGAATCGACCACTTTGATCAAATGATGGCATACTATCCTATTGAGAGGAAAACCCTCAAGTGGTATAAAAAGTTAGGCGTTCATATATTTCACCTCATCTTAGTCAATAGCTTTTTCATTTTCCAGAAATACTCGGAAAAAACTCCCATCCTTGATTTCCGAATCTCTGTAATTAAGTCCCTCATTCTTCCGTCCTATGCTACCGATCCCAAACCTGCACTACCTTCCAGACCTTCATTCCATTTCCCGAAAATTATCCTCCTCGAAGGTGGCAAAAAATCCTTCCTCAGATGCAAATACTGTTATTCACAAGGGCGTAGAAGGGAGACGGCGTATGTCTGCCCTGACTGTGAAGGGTCCACTCGACTATGCCCGGAATGCTTCTCAAGCTACCATAGCAAAAAACGTTGAAATATTCCGACATTTTTTATTTTAATTTTAATTTTCTACATACTGAGGAGATGAATTTATATTTTTAGCAATTATTTATCATTTTATTATCTTTTTTGTTTTGTAAAGAACCAAATATTTCTGTATATTTTAATATGTAAATTAGGGTAGATGAAATTGTAAATTGTATAGAATTAGAGAAATAAAATTCATGGTTTAATAACAGCAAAACTGTATTAGTTTCCTTTATATGTGCTTTCTGATATTAACGTCTGATAATTTTATAAGACCTATCGCACGCCATAATTTTACATGGCAATAGCACGCCATCGTTTACCCCACCTCACTCTCTCTTCATGTGATGAGGTTTTACTGTCACTTGGCTTGTCACACCTCACTCATTGCCAGTTGACTTCTCACCTAAAATTTCTTCACTCAGTAATGAGTCGTTCCTTCCGTCATGAAAATCCCCTCTCTTTCTTTTCTCTTCACATTTCCGCCCGTCCCACTCGCCATTGGTAACTTTTACGCAAGCCGAATTTACGTCTGTCAATTTCCCAACGATCCTCATTCTTCCGTTTACCTTCCTTTTCAATACCCTTCTCCACCCTTTCCCCAGCCCTAGACTTCTTTGCATCGTGCAATGAGTTCGCTGCAAAACTGCGACACATTTCATTTTGATTGTGTCCAGTATTTGATTTATTTGTTATTAAATTGTTGAATTATGCTTAAATAATTTATTTATATTTCTGTAGAAACCAATATAAAGCCCTAAGTTGCTGTTTTTGGTGTTATATAAATAAATAAATAAATATGTTCTGCTCAACTACAGGTAAAAGAATTGCAATTAGTTTCATAATTAGCAGATATTTATGTTGCTCATCGCGTAATGAGAGGCGTTCTAGTTTGAATAAAAAGAAAAACTATCCAAGAATGAGATTGCTAAAAATATTTATCTGCCGAAAGTGAAAAAAATGATATAAAAATAAATTATGCTAAAAGAAGAACCAGCAAGCCGGAGCGAGAATTATCGAAAGTATGCAACCCGCATCGCTTGACTATCCCGGTTGACTGATGACGTCCTATCACGTCAAAAATTAAAAAAAATTTTAAACAAAAATGAAAAGTCCTATGACACAAAAAACTATGTTATCGGCTTCAGTAGCGTAAAATGCTACATTTTTTTCAAAAAAATGGTTGTCGTCAGGATGTAAAAATAATCGTTGTATATTGTCAGCATTGAAAGTGTTAACATGCATTTTGTGAATGCTGTTAATAAATTCATTCTTCCATTCTTCTGCCATTATTTCTTCACTTTGTCATGACCAGCCTCTGATTCCGAATACTATTTATCTCTATCCAACCTCTGAGAGAGAGATTTCTAAAGTTCTGTCAAAAATCAGTTCTAAATGTTCATCTGGTTTCAATGAGGTCCCATGTTATATTATGAGAGGTAATATTAAAGAGTTGTTAGTGTCACCTCTTGTACAATTAGTTAACGATTCTTTGTGTAATGGTGTATTTCCATCTAGATTAAAGACTGCTAAAATAATTCCTCTCCATAAAGGTGGTGATGACACGGACATTAATAACTTTAGACCTATCTCCCTGCTCTCTGTTTTTTCAAAAGTGTTTGAATATGTTATGTTTCACAGACTATCATCTTTTATCGGAAAGTATAAGATTTTGTCCCTATGTCAGCATGGTTTCTTACATGGAAAAAGTACAGAAACTGCTATTTACAAATTTGTTGAATTGATTCTCCTTGGATTGGATAAAAATAAGAATGTTTTGGGTATCTTCTATGATTTAAGGAAGGCTTTTGATAGTGTAGATCATTTAATTCTGTTAAAGAAACTACATTACTATGGTATTTCTGGCAAGGCCAATGAATGGCTGAGATCCTATCTGTCTGGAAGAAGTCAGTTTGTCTGCATTAAAGGTCCAATCTCAATGTTTTCCTCAAACAAAATAGAAGTTGGGAAAGGTGTTCCACAGGGGTGTGTACTTGGACCACTGCTCTTCTTGTTATACGTCAATGATCTCCCAAAAAGTACTGTGACTGGGGAGCTTATTATGTACGCTGACGATACCAACCACCTGATCTCCAGTGATCAGGATTTGTCAGTGGTGGCACAGACTGAACTAAAAACTATGGCTGAATGGTGTATTGAGAACAGAATGTCTCTAAACAGCAATAAATCTTTTTGTATGCTCTTCCACCCATATCAGAAGAAAATCTTGTCATCTCCTCTTTTGAGATTAGGGGGCAAATCACTCACAACCTCCTCCTCTTCCAAATTCTTGGGTGTTTATATTGATTAATCCCTTATTTGGGATGAACATATCAATTTTTTGTGTTCTCGTGTAGCCTCAGGATGTTACTTACTCAGGAGGATCCTTCCTATTACTGACATTAATACTGCTTTATGTGTTTATTATGCTTTTATATTCAGCAACCTGAAATACAGTGCCGTGGCCTGGGGACATGCCAATGGTTCCTCTAGGCTATTTAGGCTCCAAAAGTGGGCAATTAGGATTCTAACTGGTATCAACAAATATACAAGTTGTAGACGGTTTTTTAAAGAACTCAAAATTTTAACTTTTCCTTGTATTTATATTTACTATGCCATTATGTAAGTGAAAGAGCAGCACTCCTCCTTGGGTCTGACTATGAACAATCATGTGCACATGTATGATACCAGGAGAAACAGTGACTTCAGAACCGTGACACATAATCTTTCCCTGTTTACTAAAGGACCATCCTATGCAGGATGCAAGTTTTTTAATCATTTACCTGTCAATATTAAAACAGATAAGTCTCCCCAGGTTTAAGGCAAAATTAAGAAAGTATTTACTGCTAAATGCCTTCTACTCTGTGAATGAGTTTTTATCATCTTAATGTAATTTTCTCTGTATTTCAGATTTTGTATGTATATATATATTTTTTTTTTTTTACATGTCCTATACGTGTAATGACGTCCTGGGATCAATAAAACATTATTATTATTATCATTATTATTATTATTAAATGGCGGAAATTATAATGACATCACTTCATGCTTCATACCCGAAAGAGGAAATGGAAATTCTGCTCAATAAACAACATCCGTGCATGAAAATTTGCAAGTGCACTAAGAATCATCATAGATTTTGAATTTAGCAACCAAAACCCATGATTTGCTACCCTTTACGCCGAAGGCACAATCCGGGTGACAGAGAATTCACAGGTCAAATACACATAGCTGCTGCTGCAAAAGCTCCGTTTGACAGTGTCAACAGCTGGACTCTCCCATGCTGATTAAGATACTCAACGCACATATCAAAGTTAAATAGCACAACTCAATTAAGTCATTGATTGCAAATATATATATGTACATGAGGGAAGCGATCGAGCTGTCAATTCACTCAGAAGACGGCCAAAGAGAACCAGAGGGATGAGGCGACCATTTATCATCTATCTGGGTGCAATTTAAGTAGTAATGAGTCTGTGTGGCCCATTTTTGGGTTTCCCACATGGCATGAAAGAGGACCAAAAGTCACTCATCTCTACGTGCACCTGGAAAATGGTCAGCATGTCTAATACAAAGAACACAACATACACGATAGGTTAAGAACTCCTCAAATGACCACGCTGACATTATTCTTCAGGCTTTGTGGTTTATATATAAAATAAGTTGAATGTTTTTCACAACCGTTGAAGTTCAATGGGTACCTTCCGCTAGTATTACGTTATAAATCTCACCTATTGGTGGTTCAATATAGATGTACAACCAACTCAAGACATGATATCTTGACGCATAAGATTTATTAATTACTACCATAGCGAGATCATCCTTCTAGTAATGCACCAAAACAAACGATAATATTTTGATAACATTAGGTTTCCCTGAAAACTTGTCATTGCTTATAATCTGTTAAGGTAAGTTTCAACATCCAAATACATGTTTCAGCATATTTTCAATCATTTATACTTACTCAGAGACATGGCACTGATTTTTGGATAGGAAATATTCCAAGGTACACTCTTGAAACATATTGTAATCGTCAAAATACAAGTTATAATTGATCTTGATTATGCCTGCCATTATTTTGGATTAGTCACAAGTAGAGATGGGCCAAAAATTACCATAATTTTCACTCGAGATAAATTACCACCATTATAGGAAAATTATCATAATTTTCTAAAATTACCACAATTTTCCAGTAATTTTTAATTTTCTGCAATTAATAGCTATAAGAGAGGATTTAATAGAGGTTTGAAAGGGGTTAGAGGCATTATATAAAACCATTGTTATTGATAAGTTAATGCATTAGAAATAAAGTAATGCATTAGAAATAAAGAAAAATTTAAAAACAAACATGGCAGCCAACACGTAATTCAGAGTTCTTTTTTTGGCATGAGAGATTTGCATTCAAACCAATGAAAATGATATCCTCACAAATGTTCCATGAATAAAAATATTCCACAAAAAAGATGTGCTTTTATTAATAATTAAGATTGTAGTAAATGCATATAGACTTAAAATAATATGTTTGATATATATTGGTACAAGAAATATCTGAGATGGATGTGAATATAACAGAAAATTACAGTAATTTTCAGGAGCTGCGCTAAATTATGTAAGATACCACAGTAATTTTAAAAAGATTACCACGATAATTTTCAGAACGGCCCATCTCGAGTCACAAGTTTTCTCTTTTGGCATATCTGAGTAACCCATCTCCCGCCTCGTGAAAATAGTCACGTTACTTGTAACTTGTGGACTTAATGTGGATCCGAGAAACAGACCCCAGGTGGAAATCAATTAGGTAGAGAATGTAAAACAACAATGCTGTAACATAAATGACTGTTACCTGATTAGTGTTAGCGGCTTTGTCCAAAGTCTTCCGGGCACAGAATCCTTTGGAATATTCTTCTTTCAAATCATCTATTTCCTCAGGTTGCCAGCCATCTGAAAAGGAAGAGGTCAGAACTACAGTCGCATCCCTTCACATAATACAGCTAACTTTGGGTAGATCTGCTTTAAGATACAGGTGTATCCCATTTAACACATGAGATGTATTCTAAAACTATGCTGTGCTAAAGTAATACCCAGTAAACAAATATATTAAAGCCAAAAGAAACCATGTGATTGCTATGCAACGAGCAGGAAACTTCACCTAAATATAACTTTTATTATACAACTCAGGGTGTTAACTAATTATCACATTAAATAAAGACTGCCCTGGATGAAAAATATATACCTTAGTGATTACAGTACTCATGGTAGATATAACCATTACCATTATTAAGGGGAAAAAAGGTGGAGCAGGTCAACTTCTTAATTCTAGTCTACATATATACATACATACATGTATCCCCCAACTTGTAACTATCAGACTTATGACCATTTGAAGAAAGTTAAGACAAACAATATTTCAAAAATGAGTTTTGACTCACTTCAAAATTTTTCTTTGGAAATGCTATGACAAGCATGCACTAAAGTGTGACAATACTGTACTACCACAATGTGAAACTTTGTTATTAACCCATTTCCGCCCAGAAAAATTTTTGTTTGCGATTTTGATAAATTTTTGGTATTTTACTCATGTTTACCTGCAGTACTCATGCCAAATATTTTGGTGATGCATCTTTTCGTTTCTGCAGAATGACCTGTAGCCATATGGCTACGCTGGGTGGAAACGGGGTCAAAATCTCATATATTGCGATTTCTACGAGTATTTTCCAACAAAAATAATGAAGGCTCTGTGCAAACCTAGTTTGGGATTTAGAGGTAAGTAAAAGATCACAATTACCATAAAAATCCTCACTTTATTCAATTTCTTGTGTCTCCTGGCACAATATCCTGTTAATACTACAAGGTCAGTCAAAAAATCACAAAAAAATCACGACTGAAGAACTTTGGGGAATGAATGAAAGTTAGTCTTTTCTGACCATTATGTTGATAAGATAACTTTTTACCTAAGTTTTATGGTATATTTTGCAGTACTCAGTACTGGCCCATGATTTAGGCACTTTAGTAAAATTACACTCAAAAGTCACATAAATGTCTAACAGCACCAACTCAAAGTTTTCTATTTAGGACCCATGAATTTGAAAACACATTGTTCAAGTTTTGGTGGAGAAGTGAATGCATTACTTATTCTCATGGAATTTTTTAAAACACGATATGCAGCGTCCCTGGAGGCATTTAGAACAAGATGTTCACACTTGGCTACTGCAATACTCACCAGCACACCGTAACCTTCTGTTGTCCGGATTCTGAATGACGAAGTGATTCAAGCCATCGAAACAGAGAAGATTGTGAGCAGAATTGCAGACTGTCAAAATACGACTTTCAGTTTTGTATCGCACAAGGTAAGTCTGCACAATGGCCCATAGAAATTCAATTTTTGGCACATTTTTGCCAACTTTGCAGCTCAGTATCCAGGCGTTGTGAACACTGACACCAAGGAGCCTTGAAATGAACGGCCATCACCATATTTTGGCATGGATGCTGATTCCGTAGGTAGCAATGTCTTGGCCCATCAAGTCTGTTCCTCCCACTCCGTGGTTGTACTTTCCAATGAGATGTGGTTGCTTGACTGATTCTTTTTGTCAGTACTCAGCAGTAACGGGACACATCCTTCACAGGTTCAACCCCATATGAAGTGGATGCTACGGTGACAACACTATTGTCTTTCCAGCGTGCGATGAGGATCTTGCTTTTTCGTCAAACCTGAAGTCAAAAGATCCCCTTTTTTCCTTTCTCATTTTGTTGACTGGACGGATCGGGCAGTTTCGCAGATCTCTGTTCTGTCGCATGGTTCCGGTACTTCCATACCTGCGGTTTTTCAAATCAATGAGCAGTTTTACACTTGTAAATAGATTGTCAAAGAATAATTGATATGGTAACTCACGCTTACTGTCTGGTTAGATGTCGATCATCAGAACTAAGGGTGCCGCTGCTTTTCCATATAGCTCTTCATAACTTTCGTTGCATGCCGAACTCCTACCCTGGTGGGGTTTGAAGGAAACAAGGTATCCAGATTGAGAGTTCAGGCACCAAATTTTGTACCCAAAGCGTATGGGTTTGCCACGTGTAAATTGTTTGCATCTATGGCGGCCAAAGTATTTCACCATACACTCATAATAATTCATGCGTTGCTCTGGGATACAGAGCGTCATGAAGCGTTGCTGAAGTTTTTCCATAAGATGTGGTACTTTCCACAGCTTGTCACCATCCATCGGAGGGGGCGAAGAATTGTTGGCACAGTGCAAGAATTTGCATATTTCTAAGAATCGATTTCTTCTCATAGAACTGCTAGCCAGAATGTTATGAACATCTGGAGCTTCCTCCCAAAAAGATCTGTTTTCCGGAAGCTGTACGTACCCAGACAACAGTAGTATGGCAAGGTAAGTCTTCATTTCTTCCGAACAAATTTTAGGATTTGGTTCGTTCTTGAAAATTGCGTACTTGTTTGACTCTGTTACCAGAAAATCAATCATCTCGGCATCGTAAAACATTTCGAACAGATGTACAGAAGACAAATTGGACAGAGCAGTGTAGCTGGGCTCTGGGAACACACCTAATTCCTGTCCCCTAAGATCTTTCTCACCCATTTATAAGCAATAGTGTCTTTTTGTGCTTTTTTCAGTGTCTTTTTTTCCCCTCACTCTTTTTCATTGTTGTAGGTTTTCCTCCTTCAAAATGAGAGCATCGGCTTCTTTTTTCTCCTTTGAGTAGAGTTTTGTATTCATATTCTGAGGCTTCGGAGTCTGCGCCACCCGAAACATGGTCTGGGTCATCTTCTTCTTCAGCAGATTTTGCCAACTGGAATGAAGCGTGAGCCCTTAGTTGATGGCCGGAGAGATAATCAGCTAATCCACCTGCAATCATCATAACCGGAGTCTTCGTCCGAAATGCTATTTATTTCTGGAGATTTGATATAAATTCCTTGTATTTCACCGGTATCAGTGTCATCCTCTAAAATGTCTAAGATATCTTGTACTGTCAAGTTCCTGGGAATAAAACAAGAAACCATTAAGAATTACGTCGTGAAAAATCTGTTGTTCTTCATTTAAACACATTACCCACAGTAAAAAAGGCTTTAAACCCAACAACCCTGATAAAATATATAGATTTGGCGACTCGCGAGAAATGACCCCGTAGCCTCCCAGTGTAGCCATATGGCTACGGCAGCATTTACTCTACTACAAAAATCGTGTATTCGAAAAATTACAGAAAACAAAGCGAGCACATTACGGCTTAATCCTATTAGAGTAATGGCATCCTAATTTAAGTTCATAACAGCACATGACACAGCAAATAATTACACACTTACCCGCAGTGAGCGTCCTTTGTGCTTCTCTAAAGAGCACACGTCTCTTCTCGCACATAGTATCTGGCCCGACTAGCTTCCAAAACAAACTAACACATGGATCTGGTGATTGCGACCTTGAACGACAAAATGCTTGCAAGTTGATTGCAACAAAGTTGCCAGAACGTCGTAATCTCAGCATGTCAGGGTGTAGCCATATGGCTACCGTGGGCGGAAATGGGTTAAGGTCCGTTTACAACTGACATCAACTTCAAATGTTAACAGTGGGTCTCACAGTGTCAGTTTGCAATTAGCCAACAGCTGAAATGTGCGACAGTTGTTGTCATAACAAAGCAGCAGATGATTACAAAAGACCGAGAGCTACTATTCATGGATTTGTTAACCATGATGAAAAAGCAACATTGAAACGAGCACATGTTTTATCAGCCCTTAATTGCTGTGACAGCAACTGCAGCTTATTACTAACATCGGGAAATAAAGTACTTGAAGGTTTGCAGTGAAGCAAAGCAAACTTCCTGAGAAGGTTTATAGGAGTTTAATGATTGTGATACCAAAGAAGACAAAGACTGAGAGATGTGAGGAGCACCGAACATTGAGTCTAGTCGTACATGCATCAAAAATACACTAATAATAAGCCGAAGAATGGAAAGCAAAATCGAAGACAACCTCTCAGGAAACCATTTGAATTTACAAAGATCAGGAGTTCCAGGGAGGCCATACCCTACCTGAGAGTAATCGTGGAGAAAACAATACATGTGAACAAGCCATTGTATTTTGCATTTGTGGACCTGGAGAAATCCTTCGAAAATGTTGAGTGGAACAAGGCATAATTGATGGTAAGATAGAGGGAAGAGTCTCCAGAGGAAGACCCATGAATAAGTTCATCGACCAAATAATGAAGAAAGTAGATAGGAAGAGATACCAGGAAGTAAAGGCAGTTAGCATTAGACAGGGTATGATGGAGGGCTGCAGTAAACCCATCTTAGGATTGAACGACCAATGAATGAATATTCAAATGCATTGATCTTCTCTTGACTCTTAAAAATCTCATTTCTTAGTTGCTCCTTTTACTCTCTAAGATGGCTACTACAAGAACAATCAGTAACATTAAATTTTGTGAAATCTTTTGGTATCTGCGATGATTTTTTTTTAAGAGCAACAGATTCGCCATGCTATTCTGCCGGCTTCGTCAGGCTTATTGTTTCTTTGCTGTTGGTGGTTGGGCATTTATAGGTTGCCGTAGCTGAACATACATGCATGGAAGAGGGACATACCATAGACATCAAGTCCTGAAAAATCAAAAGAAAGAAGCTATTATCCTCGGCCCATCAGAGAAGTTATTGAAATATAAAAAAGACCTAATAACCTGAACAGAGATGATGGGTCTAAACTTCTATTAACGTGGAAGAGACTTTTGGAAAAGAAAAAAATGGTCGAGTTGAGACTTTAAAAAATTAACAGCCGAAATTTTAAATTTTTAAGAAGACCATTGTTCTTCAAACCTATAAATGCCCAACCACCAACGGCAAAGAAACAATAAATCTGAGGAAGCCAGCAGAATAGCACGGCGAAACTGTTGCTCTTAAAAAAAATCATCGCAGATACCAAAAGATTTCACAGGATTTAATCATGAGCTGCAAAAATTTGCGAAAAAAGTAAATCAATAATATTTTTTAAACTTTTTATAAATAAACAAACTGTAACCAACAACAACCAATGCCCGACACACACATTATGGACTTAATTTTAACACTTCCCCTTGATGGGCAATGGTTCAACATCAGTTAGCCTAAACATATTTTTGAACATTTTTTCTTTTCAACTGATACAATGTTGCACTTCCTTGAATTTTACAATAATCCTAACATTTTATTTATCTCCTTTGTCTTTGGTTCTGAGAGGGATTTAGTGAACATATCAGCTATATTGTCACTTGATCTTACATATTTAAAATCAATAATACCATCTTTCACCTTCTCTCTAATGGCGTGAAATCTATCAGCTATGTGCTTGGTCCACTCTGATAAAATTTCATTTTTGGCTACACACATTGTACCTTGGTTATCCACCAATATATTAATTGGTAACGTCACAAATTTTTCTTGATCAAGCTCCAATAAAAATTGTCTCAACCATACCACCTCCTTAACAACTTCATATAAGGCTATATATTCTGCTTCCACTGTGGTACTTGGCACCACTTTCTGTTTTTTGCTCTGCCATGCAATTGGTCCACCTGCAAGCAAAATCACAAAACCACTTACGCTTCTTCTGTCTCTGGGGTTGTTTGCCCAGTCAGCATCCGAATATACTATAACAGGTTCTTGTTTTCTGAAAAATTTCAAACTTAAATTTGCTGTTCCTGCATGGTATCTTAATACATGTTTTACATGGGTCCAATCGCTTCTCAATAGAGAGCTACATTTTTGACTTAATTTGCAAATGGTTAATGCTAAATCTGGTCTGGTACAGTTTGATAAGTACAATAGACTTCCAATTGCTTTATGATATAACTGCTTATTAAATGTTTCATCTTTCTGCACATTTTTTAATTCACATCCTACTAACTATGGAGCAGAACAACTCAGGGAATTATTCAGTTTAAATTCTTTTATAATATTTTCAACATAATTCTTTTGACTAATTTTAATAACATTATTTCCTTGGAAATGCTCATTGACAACAAGTTGTTGGGTTGACCTAAATCCTTAAAGTCTAGCCACTTACCCAAAGTTTTCTTGACCTCATTTACCTTGTGTTCTTCCCCAATTACCAACAAATCATCTACATACATACCAATAATGAGATTCTCAGATGAACACAAGGTTCAGTTACATACTCCTTCAATTTCATGCCCTTTAACAGCCCATCAATATATGAATTCCACTCTCGACCTGACTGGTGCAGTCCATATAAGCTCTTTTTTAATTTGCATACAAAATCTTTGGAACACTTCAGAAAAACCCTCAGGCTGTTTAAGATAAACTTCATCGTGGATGGGACTTTTAAGGTAAGCACTGTTGACACCAAGATGATTAATGGCCCATTCATTTTCCACTGCTAATGCAATAAAGAGTTTTCTCACTGCCTTCTTCTTTAATAGAGGACTATATGTATCGTCAAAGTCCATGCCTGGTAGAAAACCCTTTGGCAACAATTCTGGCTTTAAATTTGACTACCTTACCAGCCCAAAATTCTGTTCCTATTTACAAATATAAAAGGGTTTACTCAAAGGTTACAAAAATTTCCTTTTCTCAGGATCTTGAGAGAGAGAAAATGGGATATAGTCTTTTCAGCATTCGCCATGGAGGAGAAGTTCAGCAATTTTTTTAACATTTTAAAAATTTATTTTGATTCTAATTTCCTTTGGAAGAAAATCCAATGTACCACCTTCAAATTTAAGAAGACTTGGACTACTCCTAAGATTAGATTGATAGCCGATCAGTTGAAGGTGGAATATAGGTATTGGAAATATTGTGATTCTGAATCAGCTAAAAAAAGGTATCAATTAAATAAGAAATGTTTTACCAAGCTAATTTCAGATGCCAAAAGAAATTACCATATCCTTAGAATCCTCACTGCCAGCAATCCTATTAAGACTGCTAGGGAGATAATCAAAGAAGCATCTACCCCTGACAAAAGTAAGTCATCAGAACTAACTCTTATCTCAACTAATAGAGTAATATCATCACCCGTCTAGGTCGCCCACTTGCTTAATAAACACTTTGTTGATACTGTAACTCAACTCACTAACCATTTGTCGTGCTCTGATAATGTATCCCCTACTCGTGGGCTTTCACAAATACCCAATACCATATTTCTTTTTCCTGCCTCAGAAAAGGAGATTAGCCAGATTTTAGCCAAAGTAAGTTCAAAATATTCTTCTGGTTTCCATGATATCCCTTGCAGCATCATGAAGGGTGCTGTTGCTAACCATTTACTTTCACTACTTGTCCACCTAATTAATGTCTCCTTTTCATCTGGTGTTTTCGCTCCCCAGTTAAAAGTTGCAAAAGCTCTTCCTCTGCACAAAGTGGGTGATAACAAGGATAAAGAGAACTACAGACCTATATCATTGGTCTCTGTTTTTTCAAAGGTCTTAGAGTAAGCAATGTTAAATAGACTCTCTTCTTTTATTGTGAAATAAACTTTTCTCCTCTTCTCAGCATGGTTTCATAAAGGAAAAAAGTACTGAAACAGCCATTTATAAATTTATTGATCTAATTCTTCTGGAATATAACTAATAAATTCAGGCTTCACTTTGTAGAACCTCTCCATATTGGAAATCAAAATATTCGAGTATTGGTCCACTAATAAATTAATTCTTTACGACCTGGGTTTCGTCACAAAATGACATCTTCAGGTTGTCGGTCACACCACCTGAAGATGTCATTACGTGACGAAACCTGGGTCGTAAGGAATAAATTTATTAGTGGACCAATACTCTAGTATTTTGATTTCCGATAATTCTTCTGGTTTTGGATGCGCATACTGAGACCACAGGAACTTATGATTTAAAAAAAGCTTTTGACAGCATTGACCATGTAATTCTGCTGAAGAAGCTGCATTGTTATGGTATATCTGGTAAAGCCAACAATTGGCTGAGATCCTTTCTTATTGGTAGAACCTAATTTGTTAGCATAAATGGACCTTCTTCTAAGGTCTCCTCAGAAAAGATACACATTTCGAAAGGTGTACCACAGGGCTCTGTATTGGGCCCTCTGCTATTCTTATGCCTGGTTTCACCAAGCTCTCCTTAATCGACGATCAGTAGATCGGCGTCAACTCACTGATTGGGGATCAAATCTCGCATCCGTTTCACCAACAGTTGATCGTTGACCAAGATCGGCGATCAGATGATCGGCAATCATGTCACGTAAATGTTCTCATAGATTCGTAAGATGCTTGCCTATTGGTGGTCATCGTCACATGACCTGTTTATTATATTTCCTGAGGACCGCGATATTTTTAAAATGTCTTTTTAATGCAATGTTTCATTTCGGTATTGGAAAATTATCTGTCGCTCTATTTAGAGGGATATTATATAAATATGTTGGAAAATAAAAAAGCTCAATATGCAACATATTAGGAAGAGCGGAATGATTGGGATGAATTAGTAGGGTCATTTAGTACCTCCCAAAAAACTCCTCAAGAACATACAAGCAGTTGAAAAACTGTTATGAACTAAGGATTTTGACAGGATAAGAAGAGTGTCAATCGTAAATACATATTCTCAAAAATTGTTCTCCCGATAATTGATGAACAGTAATTAATAAAAATTGAGATATTAAATAAAAACTTACAAGCGATGTAGTGCATTGGATTCAAGAACAAAAAACTTGAAATTAATTTGAAAAGGTTAATACGGCAAAACTCTGGGAATTTGTGCCTTGTAATTCAACTATTTTTTAGTAATCCCAACCTTACTTGTCAAGACCAGCCATTTAAAAATGGTCATGTTTGTAGATCATGTCCAATCTTGCATGGAAAATTTACTATGTATCCCTACCCAATAACTGAAGGGTCATGAATCTAAGGTAGATTATCTGCCTAGTATTACTTTCCTTTTCTTTTTATTTTAAAATAATTGGTTACCAAAATTATAACCCTGACCATTTACAATTATGAAAAAATGGAAATTGCTCTTAAATACATCCTTTAATGGCCTATGCTTTTTTACAATGTGTATTGTATAAATTTCCTTTACAGCCACGTATATATGCTGTTTTAAATGAACCATTAAATAAGGAATTCGCAACTGAAGCCCAGATGGCTCTTCCATTCCAATTTGGCAATTACCTTCATGAAAGTGTCAAGCATTCACAAAAAAACTCAAGACATTCATCATCTTTAAATTTTTACTATACTACATATTTAAAATTCCAGAGGCTATGATGAAAACCAGAGCATTATCTATATTGACCCATAATGGTTAGCATGGTCATGAACACCTCTGAACTACCCCAATACAGCACTCCATTATAAATGTAATTTAGATGTGAGAAATGTTGTAATGACTTGCCCTTCCCATAGCAAGGTTAAACCAGGGAGTGGGGAACGATAACTTAGGGCAGCCAAAAAAATTCATCGCTATAGTATCCCTGTTTTCAAAATCTGTGTTTGTTTAAAGCGTTAAGTTTAATCATGAATCAAAATCTGTTTGCTAAAAGCGTTGAATTTAATCAAGCACTGTCACATGTAGAGTCTGGTCATCTGACCACCAAATTGTTCAGCCTCAGGCTAAAATCGTTAGAAAAACAGTTTTTTTCTATTACTAGCCAATTCAGCCTATTGTCCCATCGTGTAGAGATGATTAGTGCATCAGCATAATCTGCAGCACCAACTACCCCAGAAAACCCAGCTATTTAAAAATAATCTTCTTTCATATTGTTAAGGTCCATTCCTCTAGCAGGAAATTTTTCTATATCCTTAGACATAATTACTATAGACTTAGAAATTCTGATTGTCCTGCAGAGGCTTTGTTGAGTCAGTTTCATTCACCAATAAAAAGTATTTTAACTTCAAATCATATATAACCTTATTAATCAGTCAGAGCCATTACATTTAGCTCCCACGTTAAAATACCTTGATACATAACTCACATCAAGGACTTTACCTGAGGCCTTCATAACATTTCTAGCTAAGTTAGAACAGCAAGTGTCCATGATATGATAGAAAAGATCATTCTGATTGCAACCAGTAATGCATATATAAAAACAGCCATGAAGGCTACCTATAGATTGCACTTGGATAAATTCCACCAACCTATGTACATAGTAATTATCATGATATTGGGATGCAGTACATATGATCTGATTAAATCTAGACACATTATAATATTTGAATTAATAGGAGTAAGTCACCAGAGGACTCTTATATGTTACATTTATTGAGATAATACATATTCAACTATTATTATTTTCTATATTATCTTTCAGCAATATGTAAATAATTAAAATTAAAAATTAAATATAAAATTAAATTTTTATGCTCACATCCTAACTAAGTTTATTAAACTACAATAGCTAGCAAAGATACCAATGGCCAATTACTTATTTTGCTGGATTTAGTGCTAGCCTGGTTACAAGACAAACAACATGAGATTTCATCGACTTAAAAGAAAACACACCAGCCTTAAAGAAGAATGCATACCATTGCTTTGATGTCCTTAAACTAAGAGCATTTTGTTAAATGCAAATATCCTTTTCAAATGTTGAATAATAAAACTAAATAATGATTCCAGTGATATAAGTAATGGGATAAGATTTGATTTTTCCTACTTGCAGAGACTCACTAAAACTTAGCAATACCTACTGGCAAATGGGAGAGCAGCTCTGGTTCAATAAAAATTGATTTTTCAGTCTCAATAATTATACTCCATTTCCCGTGCTCCTATACTTTGGAATGGAAAAGTTGTCTCAATCCAAGAATAACTTAAGGTAACAAGTAACCTTTGAAAAACAGCTTCATTAGTACCTTCACAATGCATACCTATGCAAAAAATACTGGTAAATCAGCCTCTAAATAACTTACGCTTACTAACTAGCAAGGCAGTCTGTTATTTATTTGAAAATTAATAATTACCATGGCCTGTTTCTTTCCAACATGAGGAAACTATCAGGTATTAAGTTTGTTACAAAAGAGCTCTGGCACAGCAATGATAATGGTTGTATGAAGTTTTAAAAAATGCCAACTATTCTCAAACCTTCGGACATAAAGTCATCACATATGACATGAGAAGGTAGTTACTAAATAAAACAGAATAGACATGTTCTAAAGTATACATGAAAAAAAATTCTTACAAAACTAAACTGAATTCAGTGAAAATATTTTTTCATAGCCAAATACAGCAGGCCATATATTGATATACATCTTCCACATTTATTGCTACTGAAGGAAGATACCTTAATTTAAGAGCCACAAAGTGTGCAAGGAAAAAAATATATCAAGTAATTGCAATAGAATAGTTATTTGTATAATGTGACCAAATGTCGTATGCCAATAAATTCCAAACAAGTTGCAAAATACATTGAACCAGGGGTATTATACAATTAAGAAAATTAATCGTGGTTACACCACCAACATAGAATTGATAGACACACTTGGTGGCTTACTAATATGGCATAACACCTTATGCATCTGAACGGCACACATGATTATATATTACTGTATATTATATCAACATAATATTAGCTAATGACTCTTTGTATTCTATTGTAGCATTATTGTAATATAAAAAGGAAATCAGTGCTTTCAAAGAAACTCTACCTACTACTCGGTATTATGAACATTTCTGCAGCTAGTGAATGCTTGAATATCTAAACACCGTCCTTCATTGCTCTCATTTAAAACTTGACCTGGTTTACTACCAATATCTCATTTGATTTACAGTCATACTGAGCATTTGAGCAAACAATTTGGGTATTATAATTGGTTGTTTTAAAGGATGAAGTACATCAAGGCATCAATCACTTCCTAAAGCTAAATACTAAAGAGTCAATCAATATACATTGTATCACAATCATTTTCAGCTTCAATTATAATTCTTGGCGTGTTCATCAATATCTTCAAGAGAATCGTTAATATTGTATCAAAGATAACTTCTCCACTTAATCTTCACATAATCATTCAGCCATTCATTTTGAAAATTGACATTAAAAATATCCAAGGAAGTCTCTACCTTATATTCGACCTTTATTGAAGATGTTATTCTACAGTGTTTCTGTGCTAAAAATGAAGGTGAAGAAACTTGAAATTAAGTCACTAGCACTATTTTGCTATACGAATGAGGATTCTGTTCCACTAATTAAATGTACACTCACAAACATCGGTAGCAATCACTGGATAGAATTAGGTTAGATCATTTAACGCTTGCAACAAATAAGTCAACATTTTCATTTCAGACTCTCGTTCAAAAGGAGGAAAACATCATCCCGTAAATCTAAAAACATATGTATAGGTAGAAGTAGAAACAATTGCCCACATGGCAGATACGTTAAAGATGCAAAAAATAGCATGAACTGTATACAAAAGCTACATTGGACGAAGGCTCATCATTAAGGTAGAGCAATTCACTCGAAAGCAGAACCTAATACACAGTAATTAAATCAGTAAACCATTTATAAATCTCGAAACTACGCTTCACAAGTCTTGGTACACGCACAGATAGCAAAAAAGTAACTACAAAACATTCAATTGAGGTTGTCAGATAATAACTTTTAAGGACTCATTTATCATTATTGGCGTGTATATCAATAACTGTGAGAAAAACATCAATATCGTATCAAAGATTCCTTCTCCACTCGTATGCAACTATAATAATGTGATAGAACCCACCAACAGGGGAAAACCTCCACAAAAAGCCACTATCTCGACAACAGCGGTCACAACTCCTTTGCGAAGGTTGCGATTTTCGTGATTCTCATGTTGAGAACCCTCTAAATTTAAACGAATCTTGTGAGAACGCAGAACAATTTACCTGAAAAATTCTCATTGCACAATGCATCAATCATATTAAATGCTAGTTCAGAGTAAATCATAAAATCTCTATTGTTTGGTTTAAGTAACCAGTCCCCAACCCTGATGTGAGTTGGAATCAATTGCAGGATAATATAAGATATAAAACTTCATTATTTTCGTACACATCGTGCGGGTTTGATCCGACGAGCTTGTGGTTTCCTCACCATTTCAAATAATTAAGTATGACTTCTGTTTTTTCCTGAGGTGAAGACAATATTTTCGCCATGTTGGTTGATTGTGGATTTGATGGCCGACTGGACCGACGATTGTGATCTGCAATCATCGCTGATTGTCGTTGGTGAAACGCAATCAGCGGTCAACTCAAGAATGATCCTCAATCAAGGGCTGATCGTCGTTGGTAAAACCGGGCATTAGTATATATTAATGACCTTCCCACCAGGGTTGGACATGGTGAAATAATTATGTGTGCAGACGATACAAATCACCTCATCTCTTGTGCTGATAATGTGCAAACAGTTGCCCAGCAAGAGGTCAATAATATGTTATCATGGTGTACTGATAACAGGGTTGTGTTGAGCAGTAAAAAGTCCACGTTCATGCTTTTCCACTTGTACCAAAACAAACTGGATTCATCTCCCTTGTTGAAATTAGATGGTAAATCTATGGCCATGTCTTCTGTTGCAAAATTTTCAGGTGTGTACATTGATGCTACCCTTAATTGGGAATCGCATATTGATTTGTTATGTTAATGAATTGCAAGGAGCTGTTATCTGCTGCGTACAACAACTCCAATCACAAACTTAAGTGTTGCACTCTCCGTGTACTATGCATGTATCTTTAGTCCATTAAAACATGGTGTTAGTGCATAGGGTCATTCTCATTGAACATTAAGGCTGTTTAAACACCAGAAGTGAGCTGTAAGGATGTTGGTTGGTGTAAATAAACACACCAGCTGTAGACTATATTTTAAAGAACTGAAATAGCTAACACTTCCATATATCGGTGGAGGATGACATGGATTCTCAGGCATCTTCCAAGGTATCAAAGACCCAAAACGAGTATCCACTTGTGTCGTCGGAGACCTCTGCTGGTATGACTCTAAGGAGCCAAACTTGTGTTTCTACCCCCAATGCCCTCTGACTAGGGGTGCCTGACCAGTTATCTGACAGCCAGAACACAAATAACCATCAATACGGTGAACTGGGACATGGCTGCTGCTCTTCAATTTTGTGTTTAAATGTTCAACGCCTACGCAATAAACTTAGTGCCCTGGAAGTGTCAATGAGGGGGCGCCCATATGAATTTTTGTGCATTACAGAGCATTGGCTCAAACATGATGAATTTAATTTTTTCAACATTTATGGTTACAGTTTGGTGGCATCTTACACACAAAATCAGGCAAAGCATGGTGGTACAGCTAATTATGCTGCCCATCACTTTGCTGTCAAAGTAATTGATATTAGTAAGCTATGTCGTGAAGTGCACCGTGAGGCTAGTGGTGTGTGTGAGAAAGATCACAATGCCATTTTTACCTGTGTGTACCGGTCTCCTATTGGTGATTTTGATATTATTGTGAACAGTTTGAAGAGATTTTAGATGCAATTTCTAGGTATGGACTGGACATATTTGTTTGTGGGGATCTAAATGTCAATGTTCGTTTCTTCACAAAAGAGACCAATGCCCTAAATACTTTACTTCTGTCATTCAACCTGTATTGCGTGAACAAAGGACCTACAAGAGCCAGTTCCTGCCTTGATAATATTATCACAAGTTTGCCTGCCACTTCCTTTGTGGTCAATGTAATTGATTTTGGGCTGTCGGATCATCTCAGCCTGGAATTCTGTTTTAAAATCAATAGACTGAAAACCAAGTCCAATAGTAATACTCACCCTATTTATTAGTGCTGTGCGAATCAGGGATTTTCATTTCGAATCAAACCGAATCTCCCAAAATATATTTCGAATCGTATCGAAACGAACTTTTTTAAAATTTTGGTAGTGAATCGAATTCAAATTCTAAATAAAATGCAAAAGCTAATGCGAACTTTAAGTAATAAAGATTTTCACAATATTTCAGGGCCTTTCATTAGCTTATACACCTATAGTGGCACAAAGAATGGCACAGAATAACATGTGGTCGTTTAAATTTTCTTTTCACGTGAGGAAAACATCGTCTATACAGACGGTGTACCATTTTTGGAATGAGCGCCATGTTTGAATGCATGCAACCATTCGAATACGAATCTATCTGATTAGAATATAACGAATCATTCGGTTTCAAAGCATCCCGATTCGCAGGCGAATCGAATCGAATTAAGCCTCATTCGAGTCGATTCGGTTTCGAAGCATTCGCACAGCTCTACTATCTATAGTCGGCATATTTCTCAGGTTGGTTGTGAAAATTTAAAATCCCTACTATTCAATGTAGCCTGGTTCTATCTGCTTACCCATAGGGATGGCAACGGTAATTTCTCTTGTTTTTTCGAAAATTTTATATTGTTCTTTGAGAATTGCTTTCCTAAAAAATTAATTTTTAAAACTAAGGGCAAAAAGCCAGGTAATAAGTGGTTCATTCAAGAAGAACACAAGGCTTCTTAGTAAGAAGGAGTACATTAATAAAATAAACAACTCTAAAATTATGGCTAAAGGCACCCTCATAGAAAATGCTGACAACAAAGTCAAGGCAGCTTGGAAAATCAACAATCATGAAGTTGGTTCTTCTCCTCTTAATTCAAAACTCCCTTTCAATTCTGCACTCCTTCAAAAACTGCAATATTACGGTATCAAAAATACTAAACTGAAACTCTTGGACTCCTAACTCTCCAACCGTACACAATGTGTTCTAATGAATAATACATTATCATCACTCCTAAAAATTAAGCATGGTGTTCCTCAAGGTTCAGTACTTGGCCCACTTCTATTTTTAATTCTAATAAATGATCTTCCACACCATGAACCTTGTGCTTCAGTATTATATGCTGATGACACTACTTTTATACATGATCCAATTGACCCAACTAGCAACAACCTTAACCAATCTGACACTATCCTCTCAGTGGCTCAAGAGTGGTTCTCTGCAAACGGGCTCTCCCTGAACAAGGAAAAAACACAGCAGCTGGCATTCTCCTTAAGTCCAGCTTTAAATCACACTGAAAAGCTAAAGCTACTAGGCTTTGAGATTGGCTGCAGGCTGCAATGGGATAGTCACACATCCTCCACTTGTGATAAGCTTTCAAAAGCCATTTATATGCTAAGGAAATTGAAAATGCTAATTCCCACTGACTATCTGTGTGCTGTTTATTTTGCTTTTTTCCACTGTCATTTAAACTACGGCATTGAGATATGGGGTCATGCCTCCACAGCAAAAGACTTGTTTATTATACAGAAAAGAGCTGTGAGGATCATTTTCAGTTCCCACTCAAGAGAACATTGGAAGACTCTCTTTAAGAAGCTTGGCATCATGACATTGTACAGCCAATATATATTTTAATGTCTACGTGATGTTAAGAAAAACCTCCATGTTCTTAAAACTGGTGCTAATGTCCATCAGCACAATACCAGGAGTAAAAATAATTTGTTATTGCCTCACTGTAGGCTTACAACTACCTCAAAATCATTTGATTAAGTGAAACTATGCCTTATCAATCATTTACCCCAGGAGGCTAGAGATGTGGCCTTACCAAGATTTAAACGGGCTCTCCACTCATGGCTTGTGAACGAAGCATTCTATTCTTTAAATGAATTTTTGGAGTACAAAAGCCTGAATTTTGCCAAAAAAATGTATGTAACTTAGTATTATTTATTCATTTTTTTTTCAATTTTTTTGTGACGAAGACTATTACACTGTATTGTGTTCGATGTTAAATAAAATATCATTATTATTATTACTTATATTTTTATACTATTATGTATGTTAAGAGCAGCATCTGGCTCTTGGACTGCCCTTGAACAGAGATGTTCATTCGTATAACACTAGAAGAAATAGTGACTTCACAGTAGTAGCTCACAATTTGGTTGCCTTTACAAGGCAACCGTCATATGCTGGTTGCATCTTATACATCAATCTCTCATGTGAGAATAAACGAATTAATAATAATAATAATAATTTTATTTGTCTAAAGATCATATGTCAAAGAGATCGATGCATAGATATAAGACACGTCAAAGTTATTGAACAAAGAATTACATGTTTCCGTCAATATACAAGATACGCTGCACTCAAAAATTGATGACAAAAAACAACTGAGATAGAACAAAACAAAATACAATGACAATACAAAACAGCAACTAAACTTTGATATAAAACTCATGTACGCTGTAATAACATTTATTTACAAGATATTTTTTTAGTTCAGCCTTGAACTTATTTTCTGAGGTAGTACATCTTAAATATGGGGGGAGTAAATTAAACATTTTAGTGCCAACAGCAATGGGGCTCCTAGAGGCTATTTTTTGTTTATGGAGGGTGACATGCAAACTTGAATGGGATCTTGTCAAGTGATTATGAATGTCACTATTAACCTGTAATTTGTGAAGGTTAACCTTAATTAAAACACATAATTTATAAATATATAGGCATGGCACTGTGAAGAGCCTTAATTCCATAAATAGTGGTCTACAGGAGTGTGTTTTTGATTTCCCCATAATGGTTCTTATTGCCCTCTTTTGTATAAGGAATACTTTGTTAAGGAGTGTTATGGCCGATCCCCAGAATTCAATTGAGTAGTTGGCTTTGTTCACAAAGTTAGAGTGATATAAAGTCAATAGAACATCTTGAGATACTGTGTCTCTGAGAAATCTCATTCCATACAAGACTACAGATAGCTTTCCAGTTAAATTGGAGACATATGTTGACCAGTTTCCTGAATTTTCAATTATTAAACCTAAGAATCTACTGTTATCAGCTGGAATGAGACTGTCATTCTTAAGGGTTAATTGACCAAAACTTTGTGAGGAATCATGATTAAACAATAATATTTGTGTTTTTTCAGCGTTTAACTTTAATTTGTTAGCAGTACTCCAATTCCATACTGAGTTTAATATGTCCTGACTGTTGCGATGCAGTTCTGTCATATTATTATCATCATATTATTCATGGAATAACTGTTTAAAAAAGGAAACTGAAAGAATTTTATAGGCGAATGTTTTTTACTCGGTTGAAGAGTTCCTGAGTAAGTGATTAAGTACCTGACAGTGGTGCCATCCCCAGGTACCTGAGGATGACACCACTGTGTCGAAACATGTTGTACCAAGAAAATAAATCTGCGGAAGGAAACCAAGTTATTTTTTCATTTGTGAAGTGATTATGTATTTATGCATTGTGTCTTCTTCCTATTTTTTATTTTTTTATTCATCTTTTACTTGTCCTATACATTGTTCTTTATGTCCCCAGGATTAATAAAGTACTTACTTATTTACTTACCATTTTCATCATATTTAAGCTGAAACACCCATCGCGTTCTTATCACATTCACGTTTGCTGGCCTACATGTAACATCCCATGCCTCATTTTCTACCATATTTAGAATTTCCTTTTCCATAGCTTTTTTCCATTCTTTTGCATATGGTCCGCACAGGTCTTCTTGAACAGTCTTTGGTACTATCACGTCATCTTCTTGATCCAGTACTAAATTGCAACAAGGACAGGGGACTTTCTCCTTCCTAATTCTTTCAGATCTTCTTGGTTCTGTGGAGATTACTTCATCTGCCCTAATAATTATTTCGTCCACCAGTGGAGTTTCCTGAAATCCATCTTCTATCTCATTTTTGTCTGGTTCCCTTCCATCACATCTGTCTCCTCGATCTCAACTGGCACCTCATCCACAGCATTGTCATCCACATTTGTTGAGGATTCGTTTTCCCTCGGGACATTTCCATCTCCAATAGTGAAATCCCCTACTTCCACCTCATGATGCTGGTTCAATAGGCCCTCCAACATCAGAATGTATCAACTCCAAAGAACGCATACTTTTTGATTCACATCTTAACTTAAACTTCTTTCTCTTACTATTACCTTATATACAAACTTCACATTGCTTATTATAACCTTTTATTTCTTCTTGATTAGTAACTTTAACCCTTTTTCTGCCTCTACTCACTTCAATTAAATTAATGGCAGCTATTTTCTTCATGTCTTGAATGTTACAGTGTCCTAAGTCTCCTGTGCCATAGTTCAGCAATTGCTCTATTCACCTGCATTGGATAACTATCATGTTCTTCCTCTACCTTCTTTTTCTCCTCTTATTCTCTCTTCCTATTCTCGGTTTCCAATTTTTCTTTCTTCTCATTTTCCTTCTTTTTCTCCTCTGCCGTTTTCTGTTTTTCTTCCTCTCTTAAAAGGTCATTAGCCTTTGATAAATGAGTCTCTGAAGTCACCTCGTTACAGGAACTGTTCAGGGTCATCACATAATACAAACCTGAACATTTGATTCCAATGAGTAGCATTTTTTTCCCTTTCTTTATCAATGATTTCTACCTTTCCATTATCAAACCAAATTTTCAGGCTATATTTCTCCAGTCATTTTTCTGACAATAAATTAGACCATGTCAGGTATGTACAAAACATTACTCAGCCTTATGTCCATTCCACCACAATCTGACGTTTCTTATTATTCTTAACAATGTGGATCCCTTTCCTTTTATTAACACTGATCCTTCATCTGCCACAAGTACTTTACCTGAATAAGCGCTGAATTCGTCCAAAATTTCTAAACACGGGGTCATATGATGGTTGGCCCCACAATCAACCAGCCATTCATCTCTCTTGTAAGCATAGTTTATTTGCCTTGCCATGCACAACGCCTTGAATTCTCTTACTACTACATTTTTGGCGTGTATTACTTCATTTTCTATCTTTGATTTCCTATCTACCGGTTTTGATCTGTGATCATCTCGTTGTCTTAGGGGTTTCTTGCAATACTTCGCTATATGATTGCGCCCACCACAGTTATAGCACCTATATTCCACCGTTGGTTTCTTCTAAATTTTTATATCGGCCCTTTCATATTCATATGCACTTTCGCTTTCCTTTTGCTTATACTGTGGGTGATTGTTCCTTCTTTTAATGGCTAAAGCTTTCACTGCATCTTCATGTTTAACCATCCGTTTCTCTTCTAGGAGTACTTTCGCGTTTACCTTCCGTGACATCAGGTTCTCTTCATCTTCAAGAGATCAAACAAGTCCATCATATTTCTCTAGCGGTAATCCCAGCAAGAAAAACATAGCTATATGTTTGTCATAAAAATGTATGTTTCCCTTGACTAGTTATCTATCCAAACCTTGAATCTTCGCCATGTATTCCGTCATTGAAGGTCGTCCGTTTTTTCTGTGTTCACCATATCTCTTAGGTTCATCAATGTGTGAAGAAGCGTAAAAGTTGCCTAGGTTTCTTCCAATATTTCCAAGCTTCTAGGGCACTAGTGCAGTCACCAATATCTTCAAGGTGTGCAGTACTTACAACCTGTAACAACAAATTTAATGCTTTTCTATTTAATATCGCTTGTTCTTGGTTCAAACCATCCTTGGGGATATCTCCGTAGCCGGGGTCGATTGCGGTCCAACAATTTTTCTCGACAAGTAGAGCACGCATAGTTAGTTGCCACGTAAAATAATTCTCCTTTCCAAGTTTTGCGTATCTCTCTACTTTTTCTTCATTTCCATCTCTTTTATCGGCCATTTTTCTGTATACTAAATATCTTTTACTTTCTTTTCAATGCATCTATCTAGGTTATTCTTTTTCCTTTTTCCACGACAACACTTCTTTTCCGCAAATCTCGGTGTTATTTTTCCGTACTTATTTCACTCTTTTCTTCTATTTTATGTATCTGGGCCCGTAACCTCTTAAAAATCTCATTTCTTAGTTGCTCCTTTTATTCTCTAAGATGGCTACTACGAGAACAATCAATAACATTTTTTAAACTTTTTACAAATAAGCAAACTACAACCAACAACAACCAATGCCCGGCACACACATTACGGACTTAATTTTAACATTGACTCGGCCTTATTCCCCTGCAACAATAAAACTCTCCTAAAGCATGGAACAAACCACAAGGACAAAGTAGTAGAGCGCTGATTCTCTGACAATCTGTCCCGAAAGTAGCACTCTGCTCCCCCATCTTCTATCCATCCACTCCCCATCCCCCACATACCACTGCCTCGCCATGCCACTGCAGCATCCGTGTTACTGTATACAAAATTGCAACATTTCCCAACACACAAGGTTTTTCTACGGCAGGTTATGCATAATTCAATAATTATGCATATAACAGTGTTGCATTATGGTGAGTCCCCTGAACCATCACGAGCATTGGGGTGACCCAGGCAAGCGAGCTTATACTGTTTCTGCAGCCATGTATTGTACATATTTCCATGGCCGTGAGTGTTTTCTTTGGTAAAATTACAAATTGACTAGGGTTGGGGCAAGGATTCGAAGATTTAGTCGAATCCTATCGAATCCATGGATTCGAGATTTGATTGAATCCATAGGTAAAAGACTTGATCGAATCAATGGATTATAGATATGAATACCAGTCGTGTGGAGTCTATGTAGCAATACTGGAGAACTACCGATGATAAAGCTCCTCGACAGGTAATGATGCGCAGTGGTCAAAATATTGATAATTTTCGATGTTGCCATTTTGTGTAAAATACCTATCGAAGCATCCGGAAATCCATCACCGAATATTTTTAATCTACCTTAAGGAATTTTCAAGGAATCTTTTTGAAGTATCATACTGTTCATCTTCCAACGAAGCATTACGCCACAATAATATCCATCGCCATTGGTTTTGGAAATCACTACTTCTCACTTGTCACTTCCGCAGGGCATATTTCTCTCCAAAAGAACTATTGATAGTTTTCTTCGCTATTCGCTTTGCTTTCCCGCCACTGCGTCTGCTAACTACACACTTTGCGCCATAACAAAGAATGCTTGCTCCTCCTGCGTTTGGATTATGAGAGAATCTAATTCAACCAAACAATTTTTCACCGATCATTAGATATTAGCGATGCGGCCATTGATGGGGTATAATAAAAGAAAACAATATGATTAAATGATTTATTCAAATACGTGTTTGTTCTGCCAATAATCGAAATAAACTTTCCATAGTGCATTTTATTTAGCAGTCACGTGAACGATATATCTTGAAGGCAACCATGATCGAGATTTAAGTTGAATGAATCTAGGGAGCTCATTGTGAATCTTGTGAACACTGTAGAGTTTAGTGCTTGTGAAAGGCGAGGTTAAAAATTGAAATCTGCTCTACTCTGGTGAAAATACTTTATTAAGAAATGTCGTTAGTTACTAGTGAGATTTGGTACTATTTTTTTAGTAAAAAGTGGTAATGACAAGTTGGCGATTTTTTATATTTGCGGCAGTTTCATATCCCGCGGCATAGCTTCAAAAACAACTAGCGCTTTGTGGAAACACGTAAAACAACATTCACTTCAGGCCTGTGAAGCTGCAAAGTTACGGAAGCTTTCCGAAGAAGCCAATGTAGAAGACAACAATTCTGCTTCTCCAGATGTTGATATTTCACTCCCTGGAACCAGTGCTTGTTAAGATGCGTCGGATTCTCCCAATTATGCAGATGTCTCACCTTTGTCTACCAGTATTTTGTCTTCGACAGGCTCAGTGAGTCCAAAAATTGGTCCTTCTACATCTACTTCATCTTCTACCACTGCTGAGTCCATTATTTCCATAAAACCAATGCCACAAAAGTGCAAAAAATCTGATCAACCCAGCCTTCAACGATAGAAAATAGGCTTTTAAAGCTGGAGATCCAAGGCGTGAAAAGATTACGTATTTAATTGTCAGGATGATTGTTAAAGACTGTCAACCTTTATCCTTGGTTGAAGATCAGGGGTTTAAAGAACTTGTTTCTCATCTGGAACCTCGTTACACCATGGTTTCACGAAAACATATTGCTAATACAATTATTCCTGACATATACATAAAAACTGTGAGCAGAGTGAAATCTGAACTGAAGGAGGTAGATTACATGTGTGCCACAACTGATTTTTGGACGAGCACAGCAAACACTGATTACATGAGCCTGACCTGCCATTATATCAGTGACAACCATGAGCTAGTCCATCGGTGTCTTGAAGTTATCCCTTACATGGAGATCAACCATACAGCAGCCAGTATTGCAAAAATTTTTACCGAAACAGTGACTGAATGGGAGATAGAAAATAAATTAGTTGCTGTTATTTGAGATAATCCTCGAACCATGATTGCCACATTTAATTTGATGAAGTTTGAACATATTCCATTCATTGCTCATCAACTGCAGACTGTCATTGAATCTGCAATACTGAAAACCCAAAAAATTTCCAATGTGGTAGCTTTTCTTCAAAGAATAGTGGGACACTTCAAGCACTCAACTAATGCTATCAAAGCCTTGAAGCATTGTCAGCAAAAAGATAAGTGCAGAGCACAATTCGCCACCTGAACTGAGTAGTGCTGGTTGGAATTATTTACAAAATGTCCATAATATTTTGAAGCCATTTTATCATGCTACAATTACCCTAAGCACTTCCACAACAACAGTAGCAGAAGTGATTCCAATGATAAATGGCATTTTAGAATTCATGAAAGAACCTGCAGTTTTAGGATCTGGACTTCAGGGAATAAAGAATGGCGTATGTAGTGAGATGAACGGAAGATTTTCTGAAATTGAAAGTAACAGTACGTATGCAACCGCAACTCTTCTGGGCCCACTTTTTAAAGATAGAGTCACCAAAAAATTGGAAAGTCATGACAGTGTGAAAGAACTTCAAATTCGAGAAATTGAAACCTTATCACCCTGTGAACCCAAGGTGAGATTTTAGTAACTATGTAGTTCCATTCATTCCATTTTATTAGAGCCATAATGTGTCATGGCAATGTGAAGAGTGAAAGAATTAACCAATGAATAATATTGTAAACATTTCTCTACATCAAATTTCTACAACACAATTAGAGATTCTAACCAGCGAATACAGAGTTGACACCCTTTGTATGTGATTTTCATAATATTTCTGGAAGAAATTTTAGAAGCAGTTCAAAACTAATTCTTTGGAATAAATTTTGTCATAGCTTCAGATGTTATAAGTCAGGGAGTACCTTCATGCAGTGAAAAAGACATTAATGAAATCAAGGAAAAACTAAAAACAGGAATGCAACTGCATGGAGAAAAAATCAGCGTACTATGCTTTCCTGATGACATTGCAATTCTGGCTAAGAAGAAAGATGCTGAACTGTATGGACAAAAATATGAAGAAATATAACTTCAGGATGAATATTAAGAAGGTATAGTTATAGTATCGAGAAGAAATCAAGAATACAGGATCACCATTGAATTTTACAAATCACATAACATTATGTAACACGTTATCACAAATTAAGTAAAACATCGAAACCTGTCACAGATAAAATGTATCAGTCAAAACTTACTCTGAAAAGAATTTTTCTTTTGTTAAAAAATGTAATACAATGATATGGTAGAGACAGCTAAGAGTTGACACAAACTTTAATTGGTACTTTGAGGTATAAGAAAATGTTAAAACAACGCACTTAATCCCATACATCTCACCACCCTACAGATAACAACCACTCATGCCACCCGAGGAAAGTACAGTATGATGTTTCTGCAACTTCCGATACATAGCGCATTGATGTTTCCACTCACCTTTCCCAGAAAACAAAATGCGGGGTCCATGCTTCAGGGCTAGCATAGCTGTTGCAGCAGCATCAACATCTCCCAATGGGTCACTGGAGAAGGTAGTCACATTGGACAATGGGACAGGAGCCTTCATCATATTGCGATGCCTTCTCCGTTGACTGGAGACATCAGTGGACATCCTGGCCGGCTCCTTGCCAGATGCAGCCGCCAGCCTCCGGCTCAGCAACGGAAACAGCTCTGGGTCCGGCACATTGCACTTAGACTTGGCACCCGAGAGAACGATGTAGTCATCACCGGATGGATTTGGACTGTCCAGAGATGGTCAAAGTAAAGTTGGTTTCCATTATGAAATGGTAATTTTGAATAAAATTAGGAAGTAATAGGCCCAATGGCATCTGCCCAATGGATGACGTGATGAACACAAAATGAGCTTAACACAATCAAATATCCAGACAAATGCAAAATTATTACAGGATATCCACCAAACATATAGTCACAAACATAGATGAGACCATTGTAGGCTTTGTGGGCTAAAAATGGGCTAATTTTTCACAATACTCTGAACATTTTACTTCTATGACTCCATATGTTCGATGATTAAATTTTGAATGTGAAAGAACTTCCCCTAAGAAAGGGAGGTTGGCTTCACTTCATGAGTGTTCCAACCTTCAGAACAATATAGTGTAGACGCACACCTTACGAAGAGTTCCCTTTATGATCAGCATGCAAGAGGTCAAAAATGGGAGCCAATTTTGCAAGAGTCCTTCAAAACTTCCCATTTTTATGGTCATTCACTTCCATTATTCGATCAGTATTCTATGCCTTATTTGTAAACTGATAGTAATGTTTATCACGGCGACTATCTCATATTTCGAGATGAATATAATAATGAGCTTTTACCATCATAATATCAAATATTACAAAGAGTAACACGTAACCATCAATCAGCTATAACGAGAAAATTCAGCCTTTCTAATGTAGTCAAGATCACACCTTTGATCATGGGCGTACCCAGTGAGGGGCAGCTACCCAGTGAGAGGCTTCTAGGGGGGGCAGATGCCCCCCCTAGAAGCAAGTATAAGACATGTAACTAGAATAAAAATTAATTTTTTTCAAGCAAATAATTGTAATAACTAACAAAGCACTGCTTTAATTATAAATAATTTTCTTAAAATTTTGGTTTCATTCGCCTTTTCCATGCTAAAATGTTACATAAACGACCATGGCTTGCCCCCCCCCCCCCCCCCCCCCCCTAGTTTTGATCCTGGGTATGCCCATGTCTGTGATGATTAACATTAAAACTTTCATTAGTCATTACGGATACATTTTGTTCACCAAGGAAAAACATGATCGCCTCTGCCAAAGAGTGACTTATTGTTACAGCACATTACCAACCAACGATGAGAAAGGATTCCAATTGTCACAAGAGGAAGAATCATATCAATGAATTAAGTTGAATAATACTGTAACATTTCTCACTTAAAGAGAGGGTCGTAATGAAATGGCTCATCTAAATTTGCATTGACATTCAACTCCCAAGAGCTTTGCACCAAAATATTGAGAGAATCTTTGTCACACTGCCATCAGAGGTCGCTGATGAGCTCTACCATTGAGACAAGAACTTGAATTTTTCGAGTGTCTTATCTAAGCTTTCATCAAAATAGTTACGTCACCTGTGTTATTCAAAAGTGTTTTCTTACTCAATGTACAAATGTCTAGAAGAAGGTTGTGGGTGGTTGATGTAAACAAACAACCCCGAATAAGTCTCCCAACCTAACGAGTCAGGCAAACTGTTCCTAAAAAAGGGCTTTGAGTAGCGGTTCTCTCCTCTGCTGCTATCTTTATTGTTATTCGACTGCTACATCTCCAAGGGATGACCTTGATCAGGAGAATGATATCAATACTGCAAGCCTGGCATGTGGAGACGGACGATCAAGACAAGGCAAGTGATGACAGCTATTTGCACATAACTTATTATCTGTGGCCAGGCGCATAGTCAGACTTTGATTTCGATTTTTGATTCTGAAAAGTGAATAGTTTGGTGGTTGCCTACCCACAAGGGACTAGTTGAATTCGCCTGATTACATTGAGAAGATAAATGATAAGAACTTCCCAACGAATAGAAACACAAAAGAAAAGGAAGAGGCGTAGAAATACGAGATACTAAAAAGTGCGGTTAGACATAGATAAATGCAAGCTTTTCATTGTATTGTTTCAATATATTGCTCTCTTATAAAAGAGAAACTGATAAATGAAAAAATCTCCAGCATCTGTCAACCTGCTAGGAGGATGTCTTTTGGACAAACCTACAGAATCAAAGGGCCAAGACCCAGAAAGAACGTAAAATTAACATACAGTCGGCCATAGAAGGGACATAAAATAACAATGACAAAACCTATGAACGAAAATTTTGATGAAATCGCTATTGCTTATGAAACATGTAATGGTATGCTCTCAGAAAAAAAGATAAGTGCCTTGAGAGCATCTAAACCATTTCTTGGTGGGTCTGATAATTTCCACAAATGCCGATAATACAGTGTTATTTCACCAAGAAACTCATCTTTTCCACAATCAAGGTAATTTGAATACGTTGCAAGCAGGATTTTGACCTGCTTCGAGGCATCAGATTTAAAGCCATGGCTGCAGGCCGCCTCATTAGGTAAAAGACAACTAAAGCACGTCAGGAGATTGCGATGTGCCAGCAGTCTTTCTTCAATCTGAACAAGGAAGGAGTCCAAGAAATGAATAAACACTGCCTACCAGAAATACTCCTCAGGGCTTCAGGCAGAGGTATCAACACTGTGTAGCTGATGGGCACATCGGCGAGGGACTTCAATTTCCAGTCCTATAAGTCCTGTCAAAGCAATCGTGTGGCATTGGACGACACGTGCTATCAGGGACAAAAGAAACGAACCTGGCATGTAAGATGACGAGTATTGTTCAGGTTCCTTTCTTTTAACCCTGATAGTACAGTAAGGAGGCAAGAACGGTGAATAGGGACCTTAGGAATTCAAAGATCCGTTTTCACTGTGTTGCTAAGTAAAGCCAAGTATTTGACAGGTTTTTTGATTCGATTGGTTTCTGGAGTGTGGTATGGGTGATCAGTGACAAGTTTGTGAACTGCAACAATGAAAGAGGAGCAAGTGGACGTAGTGGAACTCCACGAAATGGTTAACTGCAATAAAAAAACAGTACGGAAGAGGGTATCATACACGGCAAAATTTAAGAATGGAGTGATTCGGTACGCTGATCAGAACAACGTCTCAAATCATGCTGCATCCAAACATTTAGGCATGGATGAAACCTTGGTGAGCCGATGGAATAAGCAAAAGGATGTGCTCGTCTGCTGTGAACCCCTGCGGGGTAAGTTCTCGGGTCCTATACAAGCGGGCGCCATCCAGAAATCGATGATGCTGTTCTCAAGTATGTGAAGGACCAACATAAGGATGCATTACCAGTCACCTACGACATGATGCGCCTTGAAGCAAACAGTTTGGCCAGATCTAAGGATATACCAAGGACTGAATTTAAAGCTAGCCTTGGCTGGGTGCCGCTTTTCATGAGGCTTAAGTTTGCGACGTTGCTTGACGGTGTGCACTCAACTAATTTCCAGAAGTTCGTCACCGAGCGCCAAAAGCAAATAGAGTATCGGACAAATTGGTAGCGCTGACGAAACACCTGTTTACCTCGATAAGTTAATGAATTACACTGTGGATGCATCAGGTTCCAAGCAAGTTCTACTGAAGACGTGCGGCTATGAGAAGATGCGAGAGACCGTGATGCTGGGGGAAATGGCAGACAGTCGAAAGCTGCCCCCCTTCATGATCCTGAAGAGAAAAACCTTGCCCAAGAGGGAGGTCTTCCCCAATGATGTCATCGTGAGGGTTCAGTCTAAAGGGTGGATGATAGAAGACCTGATGGTCCACTGGCTCAATACAGTGCGGAATAAACGGCCGGGGGCATTGTCGAGGCTGCCGTCAATGTCTTACTTTAAGGATAGGCTGAAAAAAATTTACAGCAGGTAGCTATGCGATCCTTCCCGAGAACTGACACCATCAGGAAAAATCAAGAAGCCACCTCCAAGTACTGTGGCACAGTGGGAGTCAGAAGCATGGAAGTGCATCCCTGAAGAAATCCTGGTCCGCGCTTTCAAGAATAGCTGCATCAGCAATGCCCTAGACGGCTCCAAGGATGATATTCTCTGGTAAGACGAGACTGGTAAGCTGCATTTTAAATCCAAAGCTGGAATTAGGAAACCATCCTGAATGAGAAAAGTCATGGTTTTTATAATTGTTTCAGACCACAACGCAGAGGACAACAATGGTGACTCAAATGACAACGATGAAGTCGATGGCGACGTCAAGTCAGTAGCCAGTTCGGCCTCAGCTGAAACCGATGAGCATGATGAGTGAGCTCGCGACAGTACCGGTATGAGAATGTGCGTGCCCCACGTGACATGGCTGAACAGCGAGCCATAGTGACCGCCTCTAGTCCTGCTGACTAAATTACTAGTTTTGAATTTTATTTTCTGATTGTTTGATTCTCAATTTATACTGTAAACAAGTACTGTTTACAGTATTAGGCATTAGAATTTTATATCTGTTTTTACATTACCTATGTAACTGTGACACAATGTAACCTATATTATCCTTTAAATTATGAATAAATTGTACATAAAAATTTGACCTTTTCCAGCATTATTTCTTACTTTCCCCGTGGCATTGGCAAGTTTAGCTGGCATCCCCATGAATTTAAATGGCTGGTTTGCTTAAATCTGTCATTTTTGCGATTTACAAAAGTCCTTGAATTCAAGCCGCACCTCAAATATAAGCCGCAACCCAATATTGAGGCCCCAATATTGGGAAAAAAAGTGCAGCTTATATTTGGAGAAATACGGTAGTCATTGGACTCGTAACTTGTAGACTTGTAGCTCTGAGAAACATCCCTGGTGTACAAAATGAACATTCAGCATTTCCCACTTTTTTGATTGATGCTTGGCAAAGCTGGCTGAAAAACTGAATTCGGTAATTGACAAACACTCATCATTCAACAAATTCTGCATGTGTGGCGCCAGCTTTACGAGTGGAAGATTTATAATCCAGTATAGGAGACGTCATGCACAACGATTTCACGTGCTAGCACCTATCGGCAAATGAATATGGAAGTAAAATATGTTGAAGTCTGCGTGATCATAGCGTACTTGGGTACTCAAGCTTTTTCATGGATGCGTCACGACTGTACAAGAGCAAATGGACATGTGGTCCTTCATAACGATGATCCAAACAATCGGTGAAATTTCCAATTTGCGACAGCAGCATTAGCTTTATGATTTACAGAAATGAAAAATTCATGAGTATATGCTTATATAATCCAGTGATTCTTCAATGAAAATCAAAATGACTTCACTTGCACACCTATAGTTCCACGCGTTGTGCACCCCAGGTGCATGAAATGAATAACAGGCTGATATCCTGGCTATGCACGAGAAAGTTGAGCTTCTCAGTTGACTTCGCTCACTAATTGCCGGGTGAAAGGAGTAAAGCACCTGATTGGCTACTCACGAAATGCTTCACCTTGTACGCCTGAATGTGAGCCCAATGTAGAGCAAGTGTTGGTATTTTAGCTATTTACGTGGGATAGCTAGCCCCATTACAACTGTGCCAAGTTTTCTTGACACCATGTCTAAAACACCGAGAATCAATTCCATCGGTGAAATTTCCAAGGACAAGCAATTAGCCGTGATTATTATACGAATTGAGGGATTTATTGAGGTAGTTGGACACGGGTACGCAAGTAAAGAGGTTAAGTGAGCATTTTGATGAGGGAATTTTGAGTGTTAATGACATTAAGAAACAAAAGGAGCCATAGTTAAAGATTTGCACAGATAGTGATGTTCCTAGTTTAATGGCTAATAGGAAAACATTGAATCAATCTATGACCCACAATATGGACAGAGTATTAATGTAATGGATCAGACAGCGGCTAAGTGAAATTTTTCCTTTGGATAGATCATTATTATATTAACATGTTACGTTGTATTTATTACTGGAAGGCTAATCATCACACGACAATTTTTCATTTTTTGTTTATTTCAAACTTATGAATTCATTGCGTAAACATCCTCAAACAAAAGTGTGTTTTTTTCTGCTGGAGATCCACAATCCAGAAAGTTGCCGTCCCAAGCATTCCAGATTTGATGTCCTTTACTGTATTTCCCATACAAAGCTGCATATATTTCCTACATATATGGCAACATGTAGTTCCCATATATGACTGCACATAGTTTCCATGTATGGTTCGAAACTTTTTGAAGCTTTAAAATGTATCCCTGAATCTAGTACCAACCTTTTTACATTTAATCCATTGGCTATCACAGAGGCCTGTTCAACGTGGGCGTGGGGTTGGAAAGGAGCCTTCTTAAGTGCTTGCAAAAGGTTAGGCCGGAAGATGTCATCCACCATCCAAAGGGATCCTTTGCCAAAATTCTGAAAAAAAGTACCACAAGAGACCAACCCTTTAACAAACATAAATCCATGCATTTATGCACAAAGGAACGATCTTGTGAGTGTACGTATTCATCCATGTATACACATGTATATATGTAAGGCAGGCATATGCACCATCTAGCAATGCCCTTCCTCAGTCGACACAGTCAAAAAATAATGTCATTATTGATTTTAAACACAGGAACACGGCATTTATAACAATTTCTTTCAAATTCAGGGTGACTACTGATATTCAATTTTTAAATTCCCTGGCATTACCCTGACTTGTCCCTGATGGATTTACCAATTTCCCTGACCGATCGCCAAAAAGTCACCTATTATTGTAATATTTTATTTCTGCTGAATTAAATTGCAGCTGCAAAACGGTTTTGATGGCATTCCTGTTAAGATTATTAAATCAACAATACAACTTTTTCATTGGCTTACTTACCAATGGAGATTCAAACATCTATCCCCCAACATTTGTTTGTTTTTGCATCCGTAGGCCACACATTATATGCCCATAGCCAAATGTAAAAAAAATTAATAGGGTTTACATAGTGTACTAGCAGTCACTACTTATCAAAGCCAATATTCTTTGTAAAAACTGCAAAAAAAGGCTCTCGCCAGAGCATCACGGCACCGACAAATCATCCAAGAATATGACGGCGTTGGCTTCATTTGCCAGCTATTTGTTGCGTGGTAGCGCTCAATCCAGTTGTATATATACATCGATGCATTTACCTCATCTGGACTTCCTTTGTTGGGCAGAGTATTAATTACATTGTATAAATCACTCGTATCAGGTATTATGAAGTTATACATTTGTTTGCATTGAAAATTTGTGCTAAAAATATCTTAACACTTTGGTGTAGAGCTCATTACATCATTTATGCTGAGTGTAAAATATTCATTGAAAGTAATTACCAGTTCCCATTTATCTGGTATAGACTCATCATTGAGATAAATACCAGTATACACTTCAGACTTCTTACCACCAGATGCATGAAAAAATGATCCAAATTCGAATAGATGCTATTTTCCAGCCACCCATTTGTGTAACTTCGCATGTTTACACAATCAGGGTGTTCACAAAAGTCACAATAAAAAATTCAAGCATAATTCCACATATTCAAGGCTAAATTTTCAAAAATTTCCAGGCTATATTATCACGGGTTATATAAGAGCCAAAGTGATATTTTTCATGTTTTACAAATAATATGGATTTTCCTCGCTAAACATGACATAGTAAAAATATAGATATCAAATAAATATAAATAATAAAAAAAGAAAAAGTGGAAAAACAAAGTAGTAAAATATGTTGTTTTATTGACAATAAATTCACTCCTGTGAACGCACGACCGAGCAAGCGATCAACTTTTTGGGGTGGTGAAGTTACGGTAACTATTCCCCGTTGGAGTCATCCATGCAGCATGAGCTTCTCATTGCCCTGCTGAAGTTGATGAAAGTCCACCCAGAGATTGTGTCCTGCATCCAACGCCTATTACCACTCTGGAGAATGCGCTTCGTCTTGACATTGGGCAAGCGGACCATCTCCACTGAGTTGGTAACATACCACCATGGCGTTTTTCAAGGTGACAGCTTGAGCCCCCTCCTGTTCTGTATTTCCCTCCTCCCCCTCTCCTTCAAGCTGAGGCGAGGCCGAGGATACATGTGCGGCGTTCCTGGTGACAGGAAGCACAAGGTCACCCATTTGTTTTACATGGATGACCTTAAACTGTATGCTTCCAACGCCAAAGAACTGCGCGTTGCACTGAACACCGTACATCAATACAGTGAGGCTATAGGGATGGAATTCGGATTGGACAAGTGTGCATCCATCCACCAGTCGAAAGGAAGAATATCGGAGGACAAGGAAGACTCGCAACTCGTTGACAGGAACGTCATTCATCATCTGCAAGATGACCAATGCTACGAATACCTCGGCGTCCCCCAGCGTCTCATGCAGGAGGTAGCAGCAGTGAAGGAATGACTCACTGCCAAGTACAGACAGACTCTCAGAAAAATCTGGAGTTCTGAGCTGTCTAGCAAGAACAAGGTTCTTGCCACATGTTCATGCCACATGAACATGTTCGCGGTTCCGACACTGCTGTACACCTTCGGATGCATGAAATGGAATGTCAACGAGTTTCAAAACCTCGACCGGGGAACGAGGAAGATGCTGACCATCTATAGAAGTCTTCATCCGAAATCTTCCGTCGCCAGATTGTATCTCCCTCGCAGTGTAGGCGGTAGAGGTATGTTGAGCCTGGAGTGTCTACATAACAGAGTTGTTTTGGGTACAGTTTGCCGTGTGTTCAACAGCACGGACCCCCTGCTCACTCTCGTAAGGGAGCACGAAGGTGCCGGGGTGGGGGCGTTCCTCTTCCAGGCGGCGAAGAGGGCAGCGGATGAAATCGGTCTGGACTTTGACCTGTCATCCGACGGTTACGACAGTGGCACGTCTATCGTGTCACTGAGGGCAGACGTCTTAAAGCTCGAGGTCAAAAAGGCTGAGCAGAAGACCTTGCTCAAGACACACACCGATAAGCCCATGCATGGAGGTTTCTACCGAAACATGGAAAAACATGGGCTATCGAAGGAGCTGACGTTTGCCTTCCTTCGTTCCGCGGGTCTCAGGTCCGAAACAGAGGGTTTCGTTCTCGCGTGCCAGGATGGTGTCATCAGCACTCTTGTGTACCGCCGAATGATATTCAAGGCGGAGGTGACGGACACGAGATGCAGAGCGTGCCGAGCCAAGCCGGAGACTTTGAGTCACCTTCTCTCCGGATGCAGTTATTACGCGCAGTCAGCGTATTTAGCTCGGCACAACGCAGCTCTGCGGGTGTTGTATTTCCACCTTCGACATCATTACGGCATCGACGAAGTTTATGTGCTGCCCTATGCCCCTGGAGATATTGAGTCCGTCATGGAGGACGACAAAATAAAAATCTGGTGGAATTACTCATTCCCCACCACCAGGCAGTTGGAGGCGAACAAGCCTGACATCGTTCTCCTCGACCGCCAATCTCGTTCCATGTTCGTAATCGAGTTTTCGGCTCCGGCCGATGCGAACTTGGACTCGAAAGAGGGGGAAAAACTGACGAAATATCAAGACCTGCTGTTCGAACTTCGGCAGATGTACCCGGAACACTCGGTAAAACTAGAAGTCCTAGTCATAGGTGTGCTCGGTGGAATCAAGGGCTCGCTGATACAGAGCATCAAGTGTATTCCTGCTTGCGTGGCACAGGCGGTATCACTTGCAGCCCGCATGCAGAAGGCCGTCCTCTTGGGGTTGCTTCATCTGCTTCGTGCGCACGACCCGAACGCAGCGTAGCCACTGATCCGATGGGTTTCGGAAGTGGCTACGAACTCTGCACCGCCCCTCTCAAGTTCTCGGCCATTATGACGGCAATGAAACCCGATGCTTGCCGAGGACTCGGAACGGGAAAGTTACCACAGTAAAAAAAAATAATAATAAGTTTTATTTGTCCAGAGATCAAGTAGTTACAAAGGTTACACTGATATAGGACACGTCAGGTTAAAGAAACAAAATACATACAGTGGATACAGGACACATGTCAAACATTGTTAAAAAATTCATCAATGGAGTAAAACATTTTTGATATCAGATACCTTAGTAGATTAGTCTTAAATGCAGCTACACTTTTTTGAGCCTTAAGCTCAGCTGGCAGTTTATAGTAAAGTTAAAGGCCCATACAATTTGGACCAGCACCTGCATTCCTAGTGCGTACATATAAGACGTGCAGCTGATCAATCTGTCTAGTAGAATAATGGTGAATATCACAGTTCTTAACATACTGAGATAATTTCTTTTTGTATTTACAAGTACATGAAAAATATATACACATGGCACTGGTAATACATCCAATTTTTTTAACAGGGGATGGCAAGGGGTGTCATGTTTAGAAAAAGTCATGAGCCGAATGGCTCTTTTCTGAATCCTGAAAATGACCAAGGCCTTAGAGGATGAACCCCAAAAAATGATGCTATAGGCTATGTGAGAATAGAATTCTCCATAGTAGAGTGCCCGAAGAACATCGACAGAAACAGTGGGTCTAATGGATCTAATTAAATAGCAGGCTGAGCTTAACTTACTAGCTTAAGTATTTACGTGTTCGTCCCAACAGATTTGAAAATTGATATTGAAGCCCAGAAATTTGGTATTTTGTACCTGTGGGGTCACCTTCCCATCAACTTCAATTGAAAGTACTTTACTTGCTTCATTTTTATTCACAAAGTATATTAGGTGAGACTTTCCTATATTTAAATCTAGAAGATTATGATGACACCAGGTAAGTAAAGTATGACTCACCTGTTTACATTTTTATGTCAATCCTCCAAAAGTAGGTGCTGTGAGAACAATGTTGGTGTCATCAGCATATAACACGGGGGTAGCACCATTTATGTGTAGAAAACTATTTACAAGATCATTAATGTATGAAAGAAACAAGACAGGCCCAAGGACAGATCCTTGAGGAACACCTAGATTTGGGATCTTACCCAGGGAAACAAAAGTTGCACCTTTTACAGAGATAACGTGTTGAATTCTGTCCGACAGGTAGGATTCAATCCAAGCATTAGGTATGCCACGAATACCCATCCTGTTAAGTTTCTTGAGAAGCAATTGATGGTCCACACTGTCAAAAGCTTTTGAGAAATCAAAAAACATTGCAGCAACTTCCATTTTGTTATCTAGCACATTCAAAGTCTGGTTTATTAACTGATAGGTTGCAGAAGAAGTAGATTTCTGTTTCCTAAAGCCATGCTGAGATGGTGAAAGGACATTGGTAGCCTCCAGGTAAGAATAAGCCTAACATAGAATGCCTTCTCAAATATTTTGCTGAATTGGTTCAGCAGAGAAATTGGGCGGTAGGAGTTAATGTCATGTATATCACCCTTGTTTTTATAAAGGGGGATAACTTTGGAAACCTTTAGAGGGGATGGAAACACTCCTAATCTGAAAGATTCATTTATGAGAAAATGAAGAGGCTGCATAATGAAGTCAATAGATTGCTTAATAATGTAACTGGGAATTCTATCAAAACCAGAGCTTTGTTTTGTACCTAGATTCTGCACAATATTTTTCAGTTCAGATTTTGTGAGGGGGTAGAGAAAGAAGGACTTTGAGTGGGTAACAGTGATGGCTTCTAAATTAGGAGAGCTGCCAGGCTTAGCAATAGACAAAGGTTGAAATTGATCTGCAAAGTTACAGGCAAGTTTGGAATAGTCTGATATGATAATTCCTGATGAGTCATTTATAATTTTCCAGATTTCTCTAGATTTATTGTCAGCATTAATGATCCTATGATCATTATAACAACGTTTAGCCGACTGCAACATTTTACGGTAATACCTTTTCCTTTCTATATAGCTTTAGTCTTAGCTTTGCTATTAGTTTTACTAGAGATGACCAACTCTTTAACATACTGAGACATGAAACGTATTTCATTAGTTATCCAAGGTTTACACTTAGGAGACTTGGTCCTTTTCTAATACTGAACAGGAAAAGACATGTTAAAGTAGTGCAGAAATTAAGAATAAAAATTATCGAAGCTTTCGTCAAAAGAGCCAGTATTATACACATTGTGCCAGTCCTCCAGCCACAAGAGATTCATAAAATCATGAATATTGGAACTCTTGAAAGGTCGAGTGACATACACCTCCAAAGGAATTTTAACATTCATTGGAAAAGTAGCAACAACTGGGTAATGGTCAGAAAGATCTAAGGAGATTGTCCTAGTTGTTACTTCATCATCATCAAAATTAGAAATGAAAACATCAAGTGAGGTAGAAGAATGTGAAGTTATGCGAGTGGGTTCCTTATTATGTACACACAAGTTATAAGATTGAATAATGTTCAGAAATTCAGTTTTATCAACTGTGCTAGAAAACATGTCTATGTTAAGATCACCAGGAATAATTATCATACCATTGGGATACATAGCAACTATAACTTCTAAAAGACTCACAAATTTGTCCAAAAACAAAGGGAAGTTTCCCATGGGTGACCTGTATAAGGAACAAAGGGTCACAGAAAATTTGTTAATAATTAAATTGATCACAGAGAATTCAAAATTGTGCTCATCTAACAAATGTCTGTAGGAAATAACATTAACAGAATACTCAGCTATATCCTTTGAAAGCAGCATGACACCACCATTTTTACCGTTGGATCGGCAGAACACATCAAGAACCCTGTAACCTGCGAGTTTAAAGGACAGAAATGGTTTACCAGCCAATGTTCACATAAACACAGAAAGTCAGGTTGATAGTCATCTAGCAGTATTTCTAATTCAGAAATTTTGTTTCTAACACAATATTTACATGCATGATCTTGAAAGGGGCAGTCCTCTCGAATTTCTTGCTGTCTAGTCACATTGTCTTTTTCATGTTTTAGTGAGGTTCCCCTATCGATGTGGAGGCCTTGCCGTTCTTTCAGGTGACCATACGATTTACCTGGGCAGAAGGGCAGAAGGGGCATTGATTGTGAGTTGACTGTACGCTCGATGCTAACATCCGTGATGTCGGCAGCAGCATCGGCAACTTGTAGGATATTTTCCCTCGATGAGACTTCTCCAGGGGAGGAGTGGTTTCAAGGGAAATGGAATGGCCTGACAGCCACATTCTCGGGCCAGAGAGATTCACTGAGGAGCAAGTCTTTGCATGAATCTGCTGCAGAAACACGGAAGGAAGCGTATTTACACTTCGCTTCGAGTTTCACCACTTCTAGGTCACTTTTCACTGATCTTTTCAGGAAAGATATTATTTCATCCTCTGTAGTGGTCATCGGTTGGACTTTCCACACATGAATATGGCATTTTTTTGCAGTACCCTTGAATGGACAGTCACCAACGTCCTTAGCCTTTCCGTATATATTTTTACGGCGCTTGGTTCGCCAGTGCTTCACTTCTATAAAACCATCTTTGGCGTTCGCGTCACTAAACGGCGATTTAGAATCATCCACCAACGTACTCTCACCTTTCAAGGAAGAATCACAACTAGGGAATACAGATAACATGTCCGTTTGAAATTTGAGACTATCACTAGCCACCTTGTTTTGATCTCGTGGGCCGGATAAGGCAAATTCGCCGGTAACATTGTTCCCTGCTAAATCACTTTTTAATATTGGCCACCATTTTGACAGAGAGACCTTAGATAGGCGACAACGTAAACACTTCCAAAAAATGTCTCTATTGTCTTTTAGTGCTCGAAAACATAAATCTGTGAGGCTCGCACACTTAAAATGAAAAATATACGAACAAATATCGCAATTAATCGTATGGTCCAATCGTTCGACAACTTTATCGCAGAAGCCAAAGAGAACCTCGTCGCCATTACGCACCATCTTGATAGAACTCCAATACTGATTCCGACGATAATTCCAATACCGATTAATCGGCCATTTTGATGATTAATCGGTAGCAGCTATTTGGCAGACTAATCAGCTTTGATAATCGACCAATTTTTATTATCATATTGCTGTAAAGTATAAGACTTAGAAATGAAAATTATACATTTCTGATTGATCATCGGATTGTTCAGGGGTCCCCTTAATTCTCCGCTACCCTGTCTGGATGCAGCAAGGGTGTCTTCTAAACCCCACCTTGCATTCAATTCTCACTAAGGACCAGTCTGAATATTGTTTCGTGAAGTTAGGCTCCCTCAATGCTCCGTCTAAGGACACAATGGATGCTCCAGAAACGAAACGGTGAGTGGCGGGAGCGAGGGAGGCCAAAAAAATGGCTGCCACACATTTAACTGTAGGTTGCTAATAATCGGCCAATTAATCGGTATCGGCTGATAATGCTTGGCCGATTAATCGGAAACCGTCCATTTTGCTTATCCGTGCAACCCTAGTCTTGAGTTCTTAAGTAGCACGTCTGGCCGCACACTGCTATAAGCGACAGTGTGGCACAGCTAGCAAAATCAGTTACTTCTCGAGATGGAGTCAAGCACTTCTTGCCGCTTAATAGCCACCACCAGTTGCCCGTAGCACTTATATTGTTAGTTGGGGGAGCCTTCGACAGGAGCTCGTGCACCTAGACCTTGAGTGGTCCATTGTGCCAACCCCATTTTTAACCTGCCTGCCACATGCAGACAAGGGACAAGAGCGCCACGGTGAAGGTATGAATGGTCACCCATCCAATCCTCGTCCGGGGCCAACACTGCTTAACTTCAGTGATCTTACAGGAACTGGTGTTTCAATGAGGCTAGGCCCTTGCCCACCCGTAGCACTTAGTAAGTGCGCCACTGACTTGAGGTGGTCTGTGATCTTGTTTAAAGCCGCTACACACGTTCCAACCAGAACACCCAACTGTCGGGGCCGGCAGTTGGAGAGACTCTATCTCCCAACGAAAAGAGTCAGTGCCATTGGACGGGTTGTAGATCCTTGCAGACCATACAACTGCCAACCACCCTGAATTCTTTGGCGTCGCAACGTCTGTGGCGCAGTTGACCAACTCCCACTTCCGACCCATCTCACGTTACCCGTTCACCCTGTGGATCTGTGTTGGGAGCCAAAATTCACGAGATTACATTCTCGACTGAAAGATATTTTGTAGCTTGGTCTGGTCCGGTGACCTGGTTGATACTTTGAGAGCAGGCTTAGCATAAAGAAATGGAACTCTTGAGGTGCGACCTTTAATTGCTGAATAATTGATACACGCCAGCTATCTTGAAGAGAGTCTTGGAAGTTGATAAAACGCGAAGCAAATGTTGGAGATCTGCATGGTCGTATTCCTCACAATGAGTAGAGTTTACAATATGCATGTACTCACGAACTTACGTGGCTGTACAGATTTATGAATAAATGCAACAAATTAGAGCATGGGCTCTTTCACGGCCAGGCTTTCATGATTTACTTAATTTTGCATGTTTACATGATGATACATTTTGATTTTATTACTGTTGAGAGAAATTTAAAGGCAACTCTTTTCTCTCTTCGTCACCTCATTTACTCATTAATATTATCTCATTTCTTAAAGATAATTCAGTTTCTTTGTTCACTTCGTCCCTAGCAATCCATTGTTCCCAAGGTAGTTCTTCTACAGGCATTGGACACCGACGACCCAGGTCGAGAGGGAGACAAGCATCAGTAGGATTACCCCAAAGGAGCTCTTACTGCAACCTCGCGACCCCGAAAATGTTAATGGTGAATACGTTCACGCTTCAACACAAGCGGATATATGCAAAGAGTAAACAGCGCTCAATGTGCTGCAATCTGTAATTTAAATGCTTACTGATGGCAACTGAACAGAAATGAAGTTCAAATGCCACAAGTAGATATAATAATAATATTTGCGCGAATGCATTGCGCATCTGTGAATAAGGTTCACCTCCGATTGTTCCATAAATTGAGAGCATTTTTACTCCACGTAAGAAATAGAAAATAATGTTGGACGGCGGAATGTTTTGGAGAAATTAATGGAATGGGAGAAAAAACAACACAATGGGGCCGTAAAATAATGGGTACATGTATAGGTTTTCATATCGCTTAAGGTACTTATTTATGAATTGTGTCCGTGCCTTAGCCCGATTTTAAACTGTGCACCGCTGTGCCACCGAGTCTGCTCGTCGGCACGACTGCCACCGCACTGTCGCAGTCAAATTCAGATTGTGTAGCTCACAAATTTTACTCAGTATTAGGATGCATACTCAATCTTTGTTTTGAACCTCGTATTTCATGGAGTCAGTCGTCATGGATCAAATAGCACCGTAGATATCAATGGCATGGACGCCTCGCCAGAGCACCACCACACGCGGCTAAAAAATATGCCACGATGCTGCCACTGACGAATACTACAGCGTCTCATTGTGTGGACACGTGACGCTGACGTAACAATGAGCCTAACCAAGTTCAGGTCTTTGATTTACATATTAAATCCAACGCCAAGTCCATTATGCCATGTACAGTTATCAAACAACATATATTTTATGACTTTCTCAGTCGAATTAAAATATAAAATAGGGATTTTTTTTGCTTTGAAATGATAATTTTAAAAATTCCCAGGTTTTCCAGAAATTCCTGAATAATTCACGGAAATTTCCCGGATCAGAAAATTCCCGAATAATTCCTGGTTTTCAAGGGTCCGTGGTCACCCTGACAATGAAATTTTCATGATGAATGTGCTCAATCATATACTTGTGTGAGTACATGCATCATGTAAAAACCGTTTAATACATTGCAATCATAAATAGAAATTCTTATGCAAGGGCAAATATCAGAAGTCGGTAAGCATAAATGGCATGCACCGTGCATCTGATTAAAAATTCATCACCGAATGTCCTTCTAATGAATGGAGAGTATTTATCGCACGTAACCAACAGACATCAATTTTAGATGATGAAAAGATACAGACAAGTATATAGAATTAATGATGGCCAGATAAGCAAAGTTACATCATAGGAATATGAGTATTTCTTCACAAAATGCATGAGAAAGCATGGTGCACTAACCAAGGCCACAACTACCACACTATTCTACATCTACATAATACACCACGAGCCGCCGCATGGGCGTGAGGCAGGGGGTGTTAGAACACCAGCCGTGTAACGTGTAAGTTTTTTTGAGATGGTGAAATGGAGTATTATAGGAGTGTATTTAGTGGAGCTCAATTTTTATTGTGGTCGCTTATTGTTTGCAGAAAGAACAAGCTCTTGGACCTATCTGTTTGGTAGTGTATCTCTCTTATTTTATCGCATCTGTCAGACCTAGACATGTAGTGAGGAGTCATGATAATATTCTCTATTTCGCTCTGAAAAATATGTTCTGAATTTATCAAGCAACCTAAGCCTAGCGTGTAGCCTCCCGAGTATCTAGGGGCTCCCACCTTAATCCCTCTAAAAGTTGTGAGACACTATATGTATGCTCGTAGCAGTTTTTAGCGAAGCGTGCTGCTTTCCTTTGTATTTTATTAATGTTTTTGGTTAAATCTATTTGTCCAGGGTCCCAAAGGCTCGCGGCATATTCGAGGTGTGGCCTAACCAGAGTGAAGTAGCAACTCTCTTTGACTTTTTCATCCAAGGACCTTCAGATGCTAAGGTAATTCCAAGATATTTCACTGTATCAGAAGATTTTATGTTTACTTCACCCACAGTAAAGGAATGGCATTTTTGTGACGACTTTTGCAGGAAGTGAACTATGGTGCATTTTCTAATATTTAGTTCTAAACCCCACTCCTGGCACCACAAATGAACTTTGTTAAGGTCCGGTGACAGAACTTCAAAGACCACATCTTCGCTCATTTCACGGTAGATTACTCTAACGTCCGCAAATAATCTTAATTTACTGCTAACTTGGGAGCTTAGGTCATTAATATAAATACAGTTGAGCACCCCTAATCCGGAAATCCCTAATCCGGGAACACCCGTAATCCGGCAATATTTCCAAGGCGTACTTCGCGGAAAACAAACTTTTTTGCCGAATCATTTACTTCGTAATTACTGAAACTGTAACCCATTCTAACAAAAATTCTCCCATTCAAGAACGAGTATCCGAAGACTTTTTGCATACAATGTTGTCTATAATACTTATTGTGCGCAATGAAGGTGTTTATTCAGAAAATTGAAGACATCACTACATTGTACGTCGTTGCCAAGACGTGAGTGTGTGACGTCACGGACTGGACAGTGTCTTACCTTGCATGGCGCGCGCATGTTTGCTTTGTACCGAGCGTTGACGGCGTGACGTGGACAACAGACAGCTCATTGAATCGTATTAAACACAGTGGAATAAGGATTGCAAGGAAAATTGGAAGCGATGAAAAATTTTTACTTATCTACTGTATATACTCTTTGATGTCCAGTAACACGTTTATATGTCATATGCATTCCTTTCACTCAGCCGTTTTGCGAGACTACCAGTTAACAGATTTTGTTTTTGTGAATTTAGAAGAAGTTTATTTCTTATTTTTCGAATTACTTGTCAAATTATACAGAATTTATTCAAACTTAATTGAAGTTGTTATAATTTAACGAATTCCCGCATTAAAAATATCGCGGACCCCATAATTATGCTGGTTACTACCACAGCACCCGTAGTCCGGCAAAATCCCTAATCCGGCATTGCTCGAGTCCCGACCGTGCTGGATTAAAGGTGCTCAACTGTTATGAATAAAAGAGGGCTGATCACACTTCCTTGAGGAACACCAGATGTGACTTTGGGCATATCAAAGCTAAAACCATCAATAACTACTTTTTGTTTTTGATCACTGAGAAAGTCACTTATCCAATTCACTATTTTTCTATTAACTCTGCATGATTGCAATTTATAAATGAGTTTTTTGTGAGGAACCTTTTCGAATGCCTCCTTGAAATCAAGAAATATTGCGTCGACTTGCTTAATCGATTCACCTGATTTTAAAATATCATTAACCTTTACCTTCCTGAGATTTTCCGTAGTCGTACGCCTTGCTGGCTGGGGTTTTTTAAATGACCAGTATTTTTTAAATGTCCATCAATGTGCCAAATGAACATGCTCGGCAATCTAGGGACACAATTTTTGTGCCGGAGAGACACGCTCGGAAGATAAAGGTTCAGGAAGAGCGCAAGTGGTGTTTCGCAGGACCTGCTCTTACGGAAGCCATGCTGACTGCTATGTAAGAAGTTACGATTATCCAGGAATGTCATAATATTACTAACGACAATGTGTTCAAGGATCTTGCATAAAAGTGATGTTAGCGACTATTGAACCATGACTATTGAACATGAACGAATTATCAATCATTTTTGATTATCCAAATGGGCTTTCTCTTCCATTAGCACTGATACTCAGCACTCTACTGTACATTAATCTTCAAGTTTAGCACCAAAATTATGCCACACAAAATCACTATATTCAGGGGAAAATTTTAAATGACTTCAAACATTATCTCAAAATTAATGAGATTGAGGAAAAGGCATTTTATACTATGTTGCATTCATTAAAATTCAAGGAGCACTTTTTTGCCATAATTGCAGTACATAAACACCATTAGATTCCATTTTTTTTGACAGACTACACGTTTTAGCAAGAATGAATTATGAGAGAACTAAAAAAACAAATACCTGTGCCTTGTCAACCTTCTTGAAGCACTTGTTGAGGGACAAATTATGGCGAACACTGTTTTTCCAGCCAGTTGGAGCATCTTTGTAGTATGGGAAGTGTTCAAGAATCCAAGCATAAATTTCTTTCACTGGAAGAGCCTTCTTTGCAGAATCTTCGATTGCCATAAAAATTAGGCATGAGAATGAAAATGGGGGCTTGGAGCTGACATGAACCTGGAAGAATAAAACTTTTCTAGTCATCTAAAATTTCATCCATCATAGTCCTACTATGAACATTTTCAACAATATTAATAGTTGTAAGTATATTGCTAGTATGGTAAGGAAGGCACGAGACTCCTCGAGGCGCGCTACTCCCACGCCAGCACTCCCTCAGAGGGCATCACCACGGGACCACACCCCTTCCAACTCATTGGCTGCCAAGTGCTGACGCCATTCATCTTACCCATTATTGCTACAATCTTAATATTCTTCTCTTCCTCCGTCCATAACCTTTATGGGAAAGGAGATAGTGCACGGCCTAATTTGCGGGCAATGGGAGGCGAGATAGTGCACAATCTGAATGGCTCCTCTCTTCCTCTGTCCAGAGAGTGCACCGCTCAGCATCCTTCCCATGCCCGGATGGTCTCTCTCGGGGAGTCTCGTGGGGACCTAGGTGCGGTTGTGTCGATGTTTAGAGGACCGAATAAAGTCTTTCTCGAGGGAATGGTTGCAATTCTTATTCTGATCCTCTCCCCGCGTTCCCTCTGCGTACTCCACTTGACCCGAGAGACTAACAAGTGGTGTCAGAAGTGGGATCCTACCAGAGATCGCTGAAATCGTGAGGGAGCGGTCAGAATGGCGGATTGCGTGAGTTTCGGGGGTCGTGAGGTTCCGCTGCAGAGTGTGATAGACGATTTCGGGGAGAAGATTAGACTATTGACAAAGGAGAACGACAAACACAGAAAACAAAAAAATGAACACACAAAGTTTCTTGATATTTCGGTGCCACTAGCACCTTGGTCGCAAGAGCGAAGACTGACAAGACTGACTGCAGTCTTCGCTCTTGCGACCAAGGTGCTATATATATATATATATATATATCCACTTGGCGAAAAACACTTGTAGTGCACAGATATAAAAAAAGGTCACAGGCGTGACTAGCAGTTACATATAGAGCACAAAAAAAAGTAAAACTCACAGAAATTTTGATATATTTCGGCAGACACAACCGCCTTCATCAGAATGTTAGAAGGTAGTGGCTACTGTGACTACCTTCTAACATTCTGATGAAGGCGGTTGTGTCCACCGAAATATATCAAAATTTCTGTGAGTTTTACTTTTTTTTGTGCTCTATATGTAACTGCTAGTCACGCCTGTGACCTTTTTATATATATATATATATAATACACACGATCCTCCATCCTATCCACATCGTGTGTTCATCGCCGCATGGCTGACTCCAATCCATCAACGTATTTTTATATATATATATATATATATATATATATATATATATATATATATATATATATATATATATAATATAAATCTTCGTCACAGGGTGACACTAAACATAAAACATAAAAAAGCAAACTCACGAGTTTAAAATTTTCGGTGGGTCGCCCGCACCTTCGTCAGTGATAGAATGAGGATTGAGGAGGAAGAATCGTATAGGAGGGGTGGTGAGGGGAAAGAGCAGGTAGGAGGGGGGGGAAGGGCGGGGAGGGAAGGAGCTAAAGACCTATGCGGGAGAAAGAAACAATGTAGCGAAATGTGGGGGATAAAATTAATGGGAACGGTTGAGGCCAGGTGGACAGAGGGCATTAAAAAATCTGATGCAACATTGTTCTAATGTCTTCAAACTAATGATAGTGGCTGTGGGCGGGAGGGAAGCCAGAATGGCTACATTGTAGCAGTCATCAAATTTTACATTGTGGGAGGCAGCATGTGTGGGGACAGAGAAAGAGAAGTTGGTTGAAGAGGGATTGCAAGAAGCACGGTGATTATTAATTCTAATATTGAGGGGGTTACTACAGAGCCCAATGTAAAAAGCTGTACATAATTTGCAAATAAGGATATAGACTATATTAGTTGTGGCACAGGAAGGGGAGGTAACAGAAGGAAGATAACGATTAACGAATTTTTTGGGTAATCGGTCTGTAATTAGACTTAAACAAGTTTTGCACCTGGGCCGGTTACAACGGGTGGCTGGAGCTTTAGAAATATTAAAAGATTTATGGAGGGGGTTAGTGGCTCTAAATATAGCAGACAGGTTCGGGGGACGTTTGTATACAACAGAGGGACATTTAGGGAATAAATTAGTAGTGGCAGGATTGCTAGAAAGTATTGGGAATAATTCTTTGAGGAGATGTTTTAGAGACTGTACGCCTGGGAAGAAAGTGGTGCAAATAGAAATATTGTTGTACTTAGGACAAGAAGTTGATTTAGGTTGGTGTATATATATATATATATACACACACACACACGCACACGCGCACGCATACGTACTACTACGTGCGCGTGCACGTGTGCGTGTGTGTGTGTGTGTGTGTGTGTATATATATATATATATATATATAAATACGTTGATGGATTGGAGTCAGCCATGCGGCGATGAACACACGATGTGGATAGGATGGAGGAGATAGACACACAAAAAAAGAGACGATCACACTTACATAGCTAGCTTTCGGAACTAGTCCGTCTTCAAGGCGTATCACGGAACAAATGTCGTGTGCGCTGGTGAGGATAGGGGTAGGAGGGGCGGTAGGTTAGGGGAGTGGGGATGGGGGAAGGGGAAGGGGTTTTTCCCAGCGGTTGACGAACGGTTCTTGAAAAGGGGAAATTTTTACCAGCTCGTGCCTTGGCCGGAGAGAGCGGAAGGGGTCGCAGTGAGGGTGGGGGGGGGAGAGGGAAGGGAAGGGGGTAAATGGAAAACAACGGGGAGCGTGCGATTAATGTATTTTATTTAATCCGGGCGCGGCGTACGATTTTAGCAACCAGATTATGGCCTGCTCCTTCTGGCGCACTTCAATTAACGGGGCGTCCGGGGGAAGGGAGATCAATATTGCCACCTCAAAGCACTTGTCAAAGGACAAGCCATGCTTCCGCACATGAGAAGGGACGGGGAAAGTGGAAGATGGGTCTTTACAGGTGCACCGATGGTTATTCATCCTAATATTAAGGGGTGTAATACATTCGCCCACATAAAAACCGGGACATAGTTTACATTGTAACACATAAACTAAGTTGTGGGAGTCGCAAGAGCCGGAGGCTTTGATGTCGAATGGCGTCTCTGTGTTAGGACTCTGAAATGAGGATAGGGGGCGAAACATGTTGCACGTTTTGCACCGTGGTTTGTTGCATCTCTGTGTGGTGGGACGGGGAGTGTCATTCGATGTACCCTCTCGCGAAGAATTGGAGCAAAGAAGATTGGCTAAGTTAGGTGGACGTCTGAAACATACTGTGGGGCATTTGGGTAGGAGATTGGCTGTCGATCTGTTAGTATCTAAAATTGGGAATAAGTCTTTGAGGATGGTCTTGAGTTTTTGGACGCCAGGAAAATATGTGATGTGAAGATTTAGGGCGTCCAGGGGGGTGTCTTTTTTACGTGGGGTGAAATTAGCAGAGGAGGGTAAAATACGTTTTTTTAGAAGTGGCTCGGGATAATTTCTATTGGATAAAGAATTGTGAAGCTTATCAAGGTATTCATGAAGTTTTTCTTTGGAGTTGCAAATCCGGTGGCCACGGAACGACAGCGAATAAGGAATTGAGTGCTTAGTGTGTTTGGGATGGCAGCTGTTGTAATGCAAATACAGTTGTTTGTTGGAGGGCTTGATATGGACCGAGGTCTCAAAGGTGTTATTATTTGTGATGGAAATGTCTACGTCGAGAAAGGTGATTTGAGAAGGAGAAGTGGCCGATGTGAAGCGAATGGATGAGAACTGATTTAGAGATTTGAGGAAGTTCGCTAGGGTATCCTCGCCGTGGGTCCATATGATGAAAATATCATCAATGAATCTAACCCAGAGCTCCGGTTGTAATTCCTGGGTGGCGAGGAAATCACTTTCGAGCTTTCCCATGAAGAGATTGGCATAAGAAGAGGCCATTCTTGTGCCCATAGCCTTTCCCTTGGCTTGAAGAAAGAAACGCCCATTGAAAGTGAAGGCGTTGCGTTTCAGAATGAATTCAACTAGCTTGAAAAGGAAGTTGGTGGAGGGAATTCGAGGGTGATTTCTTCTCGAAAGGAAATGGCATATGGACTCTAGACCTTCATGGTGAGGAATCGAGGTGTACAATGAAGTAACATCCACCGTAGCCATGATGACGCTTTTGTTGGAGGGAATATTTACTGCTTTCAGGATGTCTAGGAAGTGATAGGA